>CM042687.1:28956116-30406312 GCA_023614405.1 Avena insularis
TTACTATGTTAGATTGATTAATGATTCTATCTTATTGATTCTATCATGTCTGTGTTGTTTGAGATCTTGCATGCTCTCCATGTCTAGTAGCTATCTTGGCCAAGTAGATGCTGCTAACTCCAAGAGGGAGTATTTATGCTCGATAGTGGGTTCATGCCTCTATTGAATCTGCGGAAGTGACAGAAATCTCTAAGGTTGTAGATGTGTTGTTGCTCCTAGGGAGAAAACAACAATCTTATGTTCATGGAACAATTGTATTGTTTACTTTACACACATTGCTTAAAGTAGTTATCCGTTGCTTGCAACTTAATACTGGAGGGGGTTCAGATGATAACCTGAAGCTGGATTACTAGTCATAGATGCAGTTGGATGGCGGTCTATGTATATTGTTGTAATTCCCAATCAAAACTCATAGAATCATGAATGTCTAGTATTGCATTGTTATGCCTTGCTCTATCCTGTCAATTGCCCTGCTGTAATTTTTTTACCCAACATGTTATGTTGTTTATCTTAAGGAGAACACCTCTAGTGAACTTTTGTCACATCCCAAGATTTTAGAAATTGGGACTAGATTTTTTTTTACATTTGCATGACATTCATAAGCATTGCATTGCATATTTGCATCAAGAAAAATCCCTAAATAAAAATAAAGGACTAAAACCCTAAATAGTATATGCCACTTTGCTCCTAAAGGGAATAAAATTGGCTTTATAAAAACCCACTGTTGCTAAGGCAGCGATTATTGCTAAATTATAACCTAAAAATATCCAATGAATATTACAAAATTTTAGACACAAAATTGACCTCATTTGGAGCTATTATGAAAAAGTTATGGAATAAATACAAACAAATAAAGATATAAATAAAATAAAATATACAAGGATTTATAAATACACTACTTGTAAACTAGTAAAAATATTACAAATATGATCCTATAATGATCTATTCGATTTTAGAAAATTTTAGAAACAAGAATCATGTCATTTGAAGTTTGTATGCAAAAGATATGAAGGAAAAAAATAAATAAAAAAAGAAAAGGAAAAAAAACTAACGGGCCGGCCCACCGGACCGAACCAGCCAGGACGTGCGTACAGGAGAGGGATCGATCCCATGGGGTGCTTTAAAAGGCGTGCAAATCAGTTTTTCTCAAACCTATCTCTATTCAAATTCTTATATCTTTTTAGCTATAACTCCAAATCGTCTTCCGTTTGTTTCTACTTGTTCCCTACTTCAAGGCCTATCTCTCCACCATCCTAAACCTCCATATAAACCCATGGAGCCACAGCTGTATGATTTTCCCTTTTGAAATCCCGAATCTACACATACACGAATCTTATTTCGCTTATTAACCCATCTAGACTTCGTCGTTTGCCTTCGGCCAAAAAACGAAAGTTGTAGATCTCGTCAAAATATTTCAGTCCCGATAAACCTCACCTCTTTTCATCCACCACAACCGGAGAATTTCACATCGCAATATTTCAGATATGACGGTGTAAATCCAAGATGTACTCGTGCTCGTTTCTTCAAATCCAAATTCCTTTGGTGAGAAGGTAGGACTAATGATTCCCCACAACTTTCATGTTGTAAGTTTTTCAATTTGACCTATAGATTTGTCTCTCTAACACAGATCCATTTCTTGTCTATTCTAAGCCAAAATCGGTTCAATCTGCTCTCCTAACCACTGGATCTCATCCCAACGGCCAGGATTAGATCGATTCCGCGAAGGGGTACAAGCCAACCGATCTCGCCACGTGTCAACGCCAGGTAAGCCCCGCGTCCCAGTCAGCATAGAATATTCCCTGAAGATTTGAAATTAAATTTAATTTTGCAGAAAATTGTGTAAACTTGCAAAAATCATATAAAAAGATCCGTAGATCCAAAAATAGCAAATAATATATTCATGGATTCAGAAAAACGTGAAAAATATTAATATGGCATTAGATTCAACCTTTACAATATGCGTTTACTGCAGTAACTTAATTAGTTTTAATGGTCTTTTAGGTTAATAAATTCATAGGAAATTATCTGTAACTCCGAAAAATATGAGCAATATATCAAATTGAAGCTACTATAGTGTAGATTAATAATATTTGGTTGGATCCAGCCTTTGTGGATTATTTACCCTGTAGTGATTTAATTAGTTTAATGGCTTTAGAAATTATTAAATTCATAGTAAATTATTTGCATATCACCAAAATATAAATAATATACCAATAGAAAGCTGGTTCCATGTAGATCATCAATATGAAAATGGTTCAGGCAAATACTGTAAGGTTTTGCAGCAATTAAATAAATAGATTAATGGCTTATTTAGAGTATTAAAATCATAGTAATTCGAGTATTGCTAAGAAAATTACAAATAATAAGTCCCTGGAATCACAATTCCGTGGAGATTACAGATATAACTTTAGTTTGGTTTTTAGGCAATAGAAACTATATAAATGATTTAAAACCCGCTAAACACTATTGAAATCACAAGAAAAGATTTATAACTCCGATTAAGGTGAATCCAACGCCTACTGGATCGTATTAACGTCCTCTATACAGTAAACCCAAGAAACAAATTTAATTCGAAAGTTAGAACAGGCGTTACAATGGAACTATTAAAAACCCTATATTGGCAAGTAATTATTAATAACAAGTACTCTGTTGCATTAATTTGCCTCTTGCATGCATCATATACTTTAGTATTGTTTAGAGAACTAAAGTAACAACCATTATGACTTATTAAATTGCCATGCATGCATTTGTTTCATTTCTTTGATCTCTATGTGTTATCGTTTATGGTGTATGCAATTGTTTGATCGATAGATTCCAAGGAGTGCAACGTGTGTGATTGGAACGAGTGCTTGAACGGCTTCACCAACTATCAAGGCAAGTAGATGCTATTTTGTTCATGATGTTGTCCTACTATTTCAATGCATTGTCGTGTATTTTGTAGATGCATGTGTAGGAAAGTACTATCGCTCTGCTATGTCCTATTATGTGGTAGGTATTTCCTGTACATGAGCCACCATTGGTATATGTGCTTAGCCATGCTATGATGAACGAGGGCTGGGTTACATCACTGAAGGTTGTTTCTAAATGTGTTGGTTTGCGAAAACTAAAAACAACTTAATCAATGAATCTCCTGGATGTGATGGGATTGAAATTTTTGGTGGTATCATTGCGGAAAGGCACCCAGGTACCAAGAGAAAATGATTGGCTTCTTTATTTTGTAGCTTACGTGTACAACCATGTCCCAGTAATGGAATGGGCGATTGGTTGGACTCAGTAGGTTGTGGTAACTCGAACCCACGTATCCAGAGATGTAGAATTTTGGTAGGTTGGACCGGTGCGTGTCGGGTTTGGGGAGCTACTTCCCGAACGGTCCCTTCTTGGATTTCTCCCTATCATCACCCAATATGAGAGTGATGGTATGAGCTAGCCTGGCCAAGTCACATGGGTAAATTGTACTAATCCCTGCAGGGTGTATAAACTAATCGATTAGCCGTGTCCCCGGTTATGGACATCTGAGTTGCTTGATATTGAGTTCATGACATGTTTCTCGCTCATCCTAATTTCCTAATTGCTTTAATGTTGATGGGTTAACTTAATTGGGATCTTTTCAAAGAAAATCAAAAACTGTTTATGAAAGTAGGACAAAGGTATTTGCAAATGCAAGCTAGCCATAGCCCCACTTGCCAAATATGCATGTAGTTGCTAGGTTTATTGTCTCCTTTAATAGCTCTACTTGCCATACATTCCATGTATTGACCCTTCGGGGCTGCTACGTTTTATGTTGCAGGTTATTATTCCAATTATGAGTGATCGAATAAGTCGCGATAGTCCACTTAATAGTTGTTCGCCTGTGGCACAATTGCAGATGGAGGCTATCAATTGTTTATGCTTCCGTATGCTACTTGATATTGAGCTAGCCTTGAGCTAAGCACTATTGTAATAATTGCAAATTCTAGATCAATTCGTTATTTATGATGCACTGTTAAAATCTTTAGTATTCATCTGTACTGTGTGTGCCAGTGAACCGATCCAGGGATTGGCACTATACACATGAACTCAGCCTTATTAGGCGAGGGTGTTACAGGATGGTATTAGAGCAGTGTGTTGGCTGTAGGATCGTGACCTTAGAAACGGATTAGTAATAGAAGACCTCTATTAGGAGAATAATCATATTTTCTACTTATTAGAGTTCTTATATTCCTTATCTATCTTTTCTAGAACCTCTTCCAATTAAAATATTTATAGTTGTCCATTCTTATGATATCTATATGAGAGTTAGCTAAGTAAAAGAACAAATAGTATGAAATAAATAAACATCTCATCAAGTTTGGTTAGGTCTAGACCACCATGTTTTATCTCTTTAGGAGATCATCGTTATCATGTTAGCATATTATTCTTACCAACTTATGTGGTATGACAATATAGGTTGCTTGCTTGTTTATACTGAACCATATCATGTGATGCCATGTTTAGGATGTTTTGAAACTCTAAAGTTGCTGGAGTTTTCGTGTGGTTTTAAAATTATTTTAATGGTGTGAATTGATTGAAATTCGTGGAATTACTGCTGCTGTTTTCTGCCTGACCTGTTGTACGCGCAATTTTTCATATTTTATTGGTAACTCAGAAAAATCTAAAAAATAAGGATCTGGAGCGTAATTACCTTTAGTATATGCACAAATATTGGCTAAAATTCATGACGAGTTTAAGTCGGTCATAAAAAATCGTAAAGTCTGCTGTACCATTTTGACAGATTTTGTTTATTGCTTATATGTTGCTATGTTTTACTTTAGTATTGTTCCCAATGCTTTCAAACTATGTTGTGGTTATATACTGCTATATTTAGACCCCTGTAATGTTATTATATAAGTGTTTGATTGTGTGTTGATCGCCTATGATTGTTTCCTTGTTTGTGACATTGATTGCTTCATATAGTTATAGGTAGGATTATTTTCTTAGTCGTTTCTTTCCTTAGAATCTATTCTTCCCTATGTTGAACCCTTGGAGATATAATGAAGTGTTAAGTAGAAGGTTTGACAACACAATGCATTTAGGAAGGAGAATGCTTTATTTAATGGAAAAAAGAGATGTGGGAGTATGAAGTGTTGAAATGATGTTATGTAGTAGATTACGCAACTTGAAAGTTGAAGTATCGATAGTTTAGTTTTAGTAGTAGCTTTGTTGATTGAATACATGGGAGTCTACATAGAGCATTAGTTCGTGCCCATGGAAACATTCTTCAAGGCAAGTGAGGATGCCCGAGTGATAGAAAAATGTGATTCACCTATCCTCATACAAGGTAATGATTTGGGTGCAGGATGGATTGATCATCATTTCTACTACTCTTGTTATTCGCTCTTGTACTGTTGGCTTTGCGAATCTCGAGTGCCTTTCAACCATAGAAAAGAGCCGGCATTGAGCTTAAACCATAGAGATTGGAGCACATAAAAATTTCCCACTAGCTAGATTATATTGGATTCACATGACATAGTAGTAATAGTAGACATAGACTGGATGGTTAAATAAGAAGCTCGAATTGTTGGTGCACAACTTGATACTACACTCACAATCCTAGAGGAAGGAAGAACAAGATATAGCTTATCAAGTATCCTTGGAGATGCAAGTTTAATTTTCTTAAGGGGGTTAGCCTCGACATCAACACCCATACCCTTGCTAGCCATTTCAAATCTCGGGACGAGATTCATCTTAAGGGGGTTAGTCTGTCACATCCCAAGATTTTAGAAATTGGGACTAGATTTTTTTTTGCATTTGCATGAAATTCATGAGCATTGCATTGCATATTTGCATCAAGAAAAATCCATAAATAAAAATAAAGGACTAAAACCCTAAATAGTATATGCCACTTTGCTCCTAAAGGGAATTAAATTGGCTTTATAAAAACCCACTGTTGCTAAGGAAGCGATTATTGCTAAATTATAGCCTAAAAAGATCCAATGAATATTAAAAAAAATTAGAAACAAAATTGAGCTCATTTGGAGCTATTATGAAAAGGTTATGGAATAAATACAAACAAATAAAGATATAAATAAATTGAAATACACAAGGATTTATAAATCCACTACTTGTAAACTAGTAAAAATATTACAAATATGATCCTATAATGATCTATTCGATTTTAGAAAATTTTAGAAACAACAATCATGTCATTTAGAGTTCGTATGCAAAAGATATGAGGGAAACAAATAAATAAAAAAAGAAAAAGAGAAAAAAAAAGAAAAAAACCTCCGTATAAACCCATGGAGCCAAAGCTGTATGAGTTTCCCTTCTCGAAATCCCGAATCTACACATACACGAATCTTATTTCGCTTATTAACCCATCTAGACTTTGTCGTTTGCCTTCGGCCAAAAAACGGAAGTTGTAGATCTCGTCGAAATCTTTAAATCTCAACAAACCTCACCTCTTTTCATCCACCACAGCCAGAGAATTTCGCATCGCAATATTTCATATATGACGGTGTAAATCCAAGATGTACTCGCGCTCGTTTCTTCAAATCCAAATTCCTTTGGTGAGAAGGTAGGACTAACGATTCCCCACAACTTTCATGTTGTAAGTTTTTCAATTTGACCTATAGATTTGTCTCTCTAACACAGATCTATTTCTTGTCTATTCTGAGCCAAAATCGGGTCAATCTCCTCTCCTAACCACTGGATCTCATCCCAGGGAATATTCCCTGTAGAATTGAAATTGAATTTAATTTGTGGAAAATTGTGTAAACTTGCAAAAATCATATAAAAAGATCTGTAGATCCAAAAATAGCAAATAATATATCAATGAATTCAGAAAAACGTGTAGAATATTAATATGGCATTAGATTCAACCTTTACAATATGCATTTACTGCAGTAACTTAATTAGTTTTAATGGTCTTTTAGGTTAATAAATTCATAGGAAATTATCTGTAACTCCAAAAAATATGAACAATATATCAAATTGAAGCTACTATAATGTAGATTAATAATATATGGTTGGATCCAGCCTTTGAGGATTATTTACCCCGTAGTGATTTAATTAGTTTTAATGGCTTTAGAAATCATTAAATTAATAGTAAATTATTTGCATATCACCAAAATATAAATAATATACCAATAGAAAGTTGGTTCCATGTAGATCATCAATATGCAAATGGTTCAGGCAAATACTGTAAGGTTTTGCAGCAATTAAATAAATAGATTAATGGCTTATTTAGAGTATTAAAATCATAGTAATTCGAGTACTGCTCAGAAAACTACAAATAATATGTCCCTGGAATCACATTTCCGTGGAGATTACAAATATAATTTTAGTTTGGTTTTTAGGCAACAAAAATTATATAAATGATTTAAAACCTGCTAAACACTATTTAATTCATAAGAAAAGATTTATAACTCCGATTAAGGTGAATCCAACACCTACTGGATCATATTAATGTCCTCTATCCAGTAAACCCAAGAAACAAAATTAATTTGACAGTTAGAACAGGCGTTACAACAGAACTATTAAAAACCCTATATTGACAAGTAATTATTAATAACAAGTACTCCGTTGCATTAATTGGCCTCTTGCATGCATCACATACTTAAGTATTGTTTAGAGAACTAAAGTAACAACCATTGTGCCTTATTAAATTGTCGTGCATGCATTTGTTTCATTTGTTTGATCTCTGTGTGCTATTGTTCATGGTGTATGCAATTGTGTGATCGATAGATTGCGAGGAGTGCAACGTGTGTGATTGCAACGAGTGCTTGAACGACTTCAACAACTATCAAGGCAAGTAGATGCTACTTTGTTCATGATGTTGTCCTACTATTTCAATGCATTGTCGTGTATTTTGTAGATGCATGTGTAGGGAAGTACTATCGCTATGCTATGTCCTATTATATGGTAGGGATTTCCTGTAGATGAGCCATCATTGGTAGATGTGCTTAGCCATGCTATGATGAACGAGGGCTGGGTTACATCACTGAAGGTTGTTTCTAAATGTGTTGGTTTGTGAAAACTAAAAACAACTTAATCAATGAATCTCATGGATGTGATGGGATTGAAATTTTTGGTGGTATCATTGCGGAAAGGCACCCAGGTACCAAGAGAAAATGATTGGCTTCTTTATTTTGTAGCTTACGTATACAACCATGTGCCAATAATGGAATGGGCATTTGGTTGGACTCAGTAGGTTGTGGTAACTCGAACCCACGTATCCAGAGATGTAGAATTTTGGTAGGTTGGACCGGTGTGTGTCGGGTTTGGGGAGCTACTTCCCGAACGGTCCCTTCTTGAACTTCTCCCTATCATCACCCAATATGAGAGTGGTGGTATGAGCTGGGCTGGCCAAGTCACATGGGTAAAGTGTACTAACCCCTGCAGGGTGTATAAACTAATCGATTAGCCGTGTCCCCGGTTATGGACATCTGAGTTGCTTGATATTGAGTTCATGACATGTTTCTCGCTCATTCTAATTTTCTAATTGCTTTAATGTTGATGGGTTAACTTAATTGGGCTCTTTTCAAAGAAAATCAAAAACTGTTTATGAAAGTAAGACAAAGGTATTTGCAAATGCAAGCTAGCCACAGCCCCACTTGCCAAATATGCATGTAGTTGCTAGGTTTATTGTCTCCTTTAATAGCTCTACTTGCCATACATTCCATGTATTGCCCTTCGGGACTGCTACGTTTTATGTTGCAGGTTATTATTCCAATTCTGAGTGATTGAATAGGTCGCGATACTCCACTCAACAGTTGTTCGCCTGTGGCACAATTGAAGATGGAGCCTATCAACTTTTTATGCTTCCGTATGCTACTTGATATTGAGCTAGCCTTGAGTTAAGAACTATTGTAATAATTGCAAATTCTGGACCAATTCATTATTTATTATGCACTGTTAAATTCTTTGGTATTCATCTATACTGTGTGTGCCAGTGAACCGATCCAGGGATTGGCACTATACACATGAACTCATCCTTATCAGGCGAGGGTGTTACAACTGTGGACCCCGGTCCAATATTTACCATTGATACTTCTTCCACTATTACTGTTTACTTTCTGCAAGCTACCATTACCTTCGACACCATACGTTTAATCCTTTGTTTTTAGCAAACCGGTGAGATTGACAACCTCACTATTCGTTGGGGCAAAGTCTTGAGTTTGTTTTGTGTAGGTTTCCAAGTTGCTAGCAACACCTTTGAGTCGTTTCCTTCCTCCTACTGGTTCGATAACCTTGGTTTCTTACTGAGGTAAAACTTATTGATGTACTCATCATACCTTCCTCTTGGGGTTTCCCAACGAAGCTCTATAGTGATCTGACCCGCATCAGGGATTCACCGTGTCCTCCAATCACTACCACCTAGTTACAAGAACTTTGTGATAAACTATAATATGCAAAACATGGATACGTCGTTACCTGAAATCTTCTCCACATTAAAGTCTGCGGAAGTGGAGATCAAGAAAGAGCACCAAGTGTTGATGGTCAATAAGACCACCAAATTCAAAAGGCAAGGCAAGTCCAAGAAAAAGGGAAACTTCAAGAAAGGCGGTAAGAAAGTTACCGCGCCGACGAAGAAGACCAAGGCTGGGCCTAAGCCGGATACCGAGTGCTTTTACTGCAAGGGAGAAGGCCATTGCAAGCGGAATTGTCCTAAGTACTTGGCGGATCTAAAGAATGGCAACATCAAGAAGAAAGGTATATTTGATATACATGTTATTGATGTGTATCTTTCTAGTAATCGTAGTAGTGCCTGGGTATTTGATATTGTTTCAATTGCTCACATTTGTAACTCGAATCAGGTGCTATGGAATAAATGGAGACTAGTGAAAGACGAGGTTACGATGCGTGTTGGAAATGGATCAAAGGTTGATGTGGTCACGGTCGACACACTCCCTCTTCATTGAAGGAAATATGCCCTAGAGGCAATCATAGAGATGATTATATTTCTTATGTATCCATGAGTTATTGTATTGTTCCTTGAATATCCATATCAGGCAACTTGTATTGATTGGAAATTATGTGAATTGTTTGTGAAACTCTTTACTTGTATGGTTATTTAATAGTTGTCCCTAGTCGGAGTTCATGTGAGGATGCATGTGAATATTAGACTAGCACATCGATTGGTTGATGACTATGTTTCGCAAGTCATAGACATGGAGATGTCAAACCAATGATGTGAACACATGTTATGAACATGGGGCTGGACTGACCCAACTTGAGACTGGCAATTAGTTGCAGCTCTCTCTCTACACATCGTGTAAGTTTTGTACTTAGACCTGAGATTGTCGCATGTGCTTGAGATGTGGATCGACATACTTTGGGGCTATCAGACGCTACTCCGTAACTAGGTAGTTATAAAGGTAGCTTTCGGGTTTGTCCTAAAGCATGCTGCAAGGCATGGTTAATCAAGATGGGATTTGCCCCTCTCTACTTGAGAGAGATATCTCTGGGCCCCTCGAGTGATCGGATCCAGAAATACATGGCCGTGCTATATATGGTTAAGAGTTAACCTAGGAAAGGGATTCCGAATCACACTATGGAGAAAGGGAGGTCAACTTGGAGCTAGAACAAATATCGTGAGGCAAAGGGAAAGACATGTACTAAACCTTGTGATGGTTCATCCGATATGATCTTTGTATGCGTTTAGGAGTTGGCACGTCTTGCTAGAGGCCGCTACCAACTATTGATAGAATAAATGTATTCGTGTCATGTCTATACGTATATGAACCTATAGGGTCACACACTTAAGGGGCTGGAAGCCTAATGAGGATTGGATCCGAATTAGACCAGTCTTAGGCTACTAATGGGTTGCTAATGTAGAAGCCCACTAGGGACACCTATATATGAGAGGGTGGGGCATGCTGACCAGGGTTAGACCATTCCACCCAGCCGCCACTCCTCACGCCTCTGTTGCACGCGCGGACCTAGCGATTGGTGTTCAACGCCCACCTCACGCGTGTGGATACCTCGAGGCGCCAGATCAGAAGCGCTTGGACGAGCCGCGCAAGGGGAGATGCTCGTAGGACGAGAACAAGGAGGAGACGTAGATCGTCTGCACTGCCTCGACGCGCTTCATCAAGTTCCGCAACTACGCGTCTAGTGGTAATCCCGTGATCTAGGACAACAGTAATCTTGGTTTATGCGGTAGAAAATTTTGATTTGCGCTAGTGTAGCCTACTCGTATCCCTTCATTCATCTACCATTGGGATTAGTTTTATACTTAAATAATTGTTATTTGGTGCCTGTGTTGAGCATGAACATTATATCCGGATCATGTTTATTGCAAGACAGTTACTTGTTTAAGTCTGAGAATAATGGTTGTTTGATTTATATGAGTAATATCTTTTATGGTCATGTGCCTTTGATAGATGGTCTATTCTTATTGAATCTCGATTGTAGTGATACACATGTTCATAATATAGAAGCTAAACGTTTGAAATTGAGCGATAATTCTACATACATGTGGCACTATCGTCTTGGTCATATTGGAGTGAAGCGTATGAAGAAACTCCATTCTGATGGACTTCTTGAATCACTTGATTTCACATCACTTCAAAGATGCGAAGCATGTCTGATGGGTAAAATGACTAAGACTCCATTTTTTGGGATGATGGAGCGAGCTACGGACTTATTAGAAATCATACATAGCGATGTGTGTGGCCCGATGAGTGTAGCATCGCGCGGTGGTTATCGTTATGTTCTTACTTTCGCGGATGACTTGAGTAGATATGGGTATATCTATTTCATGAAACATAAGTCCAAAACTTTCGAGAAGTTTAAGGAATTTCAAAGTGAAGTAGAGAATCAAAGTAACAAGAAGATTAAATTTCTATGATCTGATCATGGAGGTGAATATGTAAGTTACGAGTTTGGCGAGAATTTGAAGAAATGCGTAATACTTTCACAATTGACACCGCCGGGAAGACCACAACGTAATGGTGTGTCCGAACATCGTAATCGAACTCTCTTAGATATGGTTTGTCCTATGATGTCACTTACAGATTTACTACTATCATTTTGGTTTTATGCATTAGAAACAACCGCATTCACTTTAAATAGGACACCATCTAAATCCGTTAAAACGACACCGTATGAATTATGGTTTGGGAAGAAACCTAAATTTTTGTTTCTCAAAGTTTGGGGTTGTGAAGCTTATGTAAAGACGTTATAGCCCGACAAGCTTGAACCCAAAGCGGAAAAAAGCGTCTTCATAGGATACCCGAAGGAAACTATTGGTTATACCTTCTATCATAGAACCGAAGGCAAAATCTTTGTTGCCAAGAATGGACCCTTTCTAGAGAAGGAGTTTCTCTTGAAAGAAGTGACTGGAAGGAAAGTAGAACTCGACGAGGTTGTCGAACCTTCTCTCGGATTTGAGAGTAGCGCAGCACCGGAAGTAGTTCCTGTGGCACCTACACCAATAAGAGAGGAAGCTAATGATGGTGATCATGAAACTTTGGTTGAAGTTACTACAGAACCTCACAGGTCGACGAGACTCATACCACTTGATACGTCCAAAACGTATCTACTTTCCCGAACACTTTTGCTATTGTTTCTCCTCTAAACTTGTGTGATTTGGATACAACTAACACAGACTGACGTTGTTTTCAGCAGAATTGCATTGGTGTCTAGTTTTTGTGCAGTAAATCAACTATCAGGAAAAATCCCAGAAAATATGCCAAAAATCCTATTTCACCAGAAGACTCACGGAGCCAGAAGACGAGACGGAGTGGGGCTCCGAGGGGCCCACACCCCCTAGCCGTGCTTGGGAGGTGTGGTCGCCTCGGGCACCCCCTCGGCCTCTCTCTTCGCCTATAAGTTGCCTTCTGGCCTAAAAACTCAGGGGTTTTCGACATTTTTCTAGAAAGAGTTCCGTTGCGCCGCCACCACCAAAAACCACGATTCGGAACCAGAAAATCCTTTCTAGCACCCTGCCGGGACGGGGAATTTGGAGAGGATCATCGCCATCATCATCACCAACGCATCTCCATCAACCATCCATATTTCCCCCATCCATGACTGAGTAATCCCTCGTTGTAGGATATGGGGATGGTAGGGATTGGATGAGTTCTATTATGTAATCGAATAAGATTGTTAGGTAATGGTGCCTAGTATCTTTGTTAGTGTTATTTGACTTTTTGCAACTTGTTGTGCTTAATGCTTGTCACTAGGGCCCGAGTGCCATGATCTTAGATCTGAACTTATTATTGATTCATCATGATAGTATTATTTGTGATCTTATCTACAAGTTGTGTACACATATCATTGTCCGGATCCAAAGGCCCCGAAGTGACAGAAATTGGGACAGTCGGAGGGATGGCTATGATATGAGGATCACATATGTTCAAGGAGTGTTAATGCTTTGCTCCGGTACTCTATTAAAAGGAGTACCTTAATTTCCAGTAGATTCCCTTGAGGCCCCGCTGCAACGGGCTGGCTGGACAAAAGATGTTCTGCAAGTTCTCATTGCGAGCATGTATGACTATATATGGAACACGTGCCTATGGTTGTTTAGTACTTGGATGCTTTATCTTATCTATATGCAATTGCCCTAGATCTTGAAGTTACATGTTTAGACTTGTCCAGGCAACGCCCGTCCATCCATCCCTATGCCTACCGCACACATATCCTACTGTTTGTTACTATTGTTACTACTGCCTTCGTTTTACTACTACTGTTACTTTGCTATTGCTACTACAAAACTGTTGCTACTGATAAACTACTGTGAGCAAGACTATTTCCAGGTGCAGCTGAATTGACAACTCAGTTGTTAAGGCTTATAAGTATTCTTTGGCTCGCCTTGTGTCGAATCAATAAATTGGGTAATTCTACCCTCAAAGACTGTTGCGATCCCCTATACTTGTGGGTCATCACCACTCCCGATTGGTATGATCCCGTTATGAGTGTCATGTTGGTAGATAACGCCGACGACCCTATGACATATGAGGAAGCGATGATAAGCCCAGATTCCAGTAAACGGCAAGAAGCCATGAAATCTGAGATTGGATCCATGTACAAAAACCAAGTATGGACTTTGGTGGACTTACCGGATGGCCGATAGGCTGTCGAGAACAAATGGATTTTCCAGAAGAAAACAAATGCTGATGGTAATGTAACCGTCTGTAAAGCTTGACTTGTCGCAAAAGGGTTTCGACAAATTCAAGGAGTTGACTACGATGAGACTTTCTCACCGGTAGCAAAGCTTAAGTCTATGAGGATTTTGTTAGCAATTGATGCATATTATGATCATGAGATATGGCAGATGGATGTCAAAATGGCGTTCCTCAATGGTGACATTGATGAAGAGTTGTATATGGTCCAACCCAAAGGTTTTTGTCGATCCTAAAGATGCTAACAAGGTATGCAAACTTCAACGATCCATTTATGGATTAGAGCAAGCATCCCGAAGTTGGAATCAACATTTGATAAGGTAATCAAAAGTTTTGGATTTATGCAAACTTATGGAGAAGCTTGTATTTACAAGAAAGTGAGTGGAAACTCTATAGCATTTCTAGTACTGTATGTGGACGACATATTATTGATTGGGAATGATATAGACCTTCTTAAAAGTGTCAAGGATTATTTGAATAATAGTTTTTCAATGAAAGATCTTGGTGAAGCTTACATATTAGGCATAAAGATTTATAGATATAGATCGAGATGCCTAATATCAGTTTCATAGAGTACATATTTGGACAAAGTTCTAAAGAGGTTTGGAATGGAAGATATCAAGAAAGGGTTCTTGCCCATGTTGCCAAATACGACATTGAGTAAAACTCAAAGTCCTGCAACGGTAGAAGATAGAGAAAGGATGAGTAAGGCTCCCCATGCCTCAGCCATAGGATCTATCATGTGTGCCATGCTATGTACTAGACCCGACATTGCATATGCTGTTAGTTTAACTAGAAGATATCAAGGTGATCCATGAGTGGATCATTGGACAACAGTCAAAAACATCCTTAAGTACCTGAGAAGAACTAAGGATATGGTTCTTTAATATGGAGGTTCTGATGTTTCTTTTAGGAAATTTAAGCACAATATTGCAGTGTAAATAATATCTGCCAATGGTACTACTCAATATTTCCATGTGCAAGATGTATTCTTAACCGATTCCCTTGTTTTCTCACACCATTGCCTATTCTTACCTGACTTCATAAAGCCATTACTTGAAGTGTTCGCAGATAGATGGATAGTTACATGTCATCGTCTTCGTCTTTAACCCTGGGTTGTAATCATTTGGCAAGTCGAAGTTGTTGGACACCATTCTCCTTGCAAAAAGCATACGTTTTCAGTGATGGTAGGTGTTTCCATGGCTGACCAATTGGTAAACTTGAACTTCAGATTCTACAAATTTCAAGGATTGGTTGTACAAATGGAAGTGGGAGCAATATACAACCCCAAAACCTATACACGAATTGAACACTGGAATTGCTAATGAAGATTGTACTGCCATAATTCCCTAGAGCTAGCAAGCTGACGTGCCCTCCCTCTCTGATGCTAGGTTGAATTTGAATGAAGAGTTGCCCGCTGACTACATTAATACTTACTACTAGTAGTAAATATGGCCTTTGAGATGATTAGCATACCGAGGTGAAATATATGCACCTATACTTGACATATTATTTATTTTAACATCTAGTACTTCCAAGTCTGATGGTAAGTCTGACGGTATATGTTGAAAATTTGATACTTTGTAAACTGAAACATATGAGATTTTTGCATCTAGTCAATTAAAGATGAGCCACAAACTGGTCCAAGCTTTATACAATCTAGAACTTGCTTAGATTAAAGTGACAACATGCATAATTTGCTTGGAATCTTTAACAGTGCACAAGCATCACTGGATATGCCATTTTTACCATTCTTATGCTTTTAACTTCATTTGAATGTTGTATAGATGTATTAGCATTGATTTTTTTAGATCAAAAGGGATTTTTCTCCCATGTTCCCTTTCATAAAAGAAAAGAAACACCAGGTTCACAATCCAAAGTATCTAGGAAACCAATACAAAAAACAGAAACAAGAACTAAAGCCATTATAGTTCCAGGAGCTAAAACATGACAACTGAAAAGCCAGACAGGCTCAAAAGACCACCGCTACACTATAGAGGGTGGAAGAACAGAGTACAACATGCAACGGCCAACGCTTTAAGCCACCACATCGATGGATTCATCTTCGCTTTAGTGGTTATACAGGTAATCCAGCGACACCCTCCCATCATGAACCTTGCTCAAAGTTGTGGTCTTCCAAGAGGAAACCCAGCCAAAGTCCGAACAGGTCAGCATGCGGGCAACCTTAGTGGTCTTTTGATCTTTTGCAGCAGGCAATCCATGAAGCGGGCAGTCTCCCCTCCTTCTAGATTTTTGAAGGGCACCTTCCAGTTTCTTAGATAGGATAGCACCAGATGCTAGATCTGTTTCATATTAATCTAGGTAGTTCTATTAAATACCATGCTATTTCTAGAATTCCATGGTCCCTAGAGGACAGTTGTAGCAACTACATTAAAATGTAAGTTTTTTGTTACATAACCATCTACTAGCTACTGATTCAAAGTCAGAAACCTGGATATTAAACACTTTATAGACTTCTGGATATAGAAATTTAGCAACAATACATTCAAACATCAGATGATGCACAAATTCAAAATCCTTACATAATTCACGTTCTAAAGGTTTTGGGATGCCTCTAGCCCTAAGATTATCTCTAGTCATAATTTTGTTCTGGGAGAAAAGCCACACAAAAACCTGAACCCTAGGTGGATTTCAGTTTCCACATAGCAGGCAAGAAAATTTGTTCAACACCCCTAAAATTAATAATAGAATATACATGGAACTAGAAGAGTAAAATCCTTTTGATTCATGTTGCAAGATGAGTTGATCATCCTGATCAATAAAGGAGATACTTCTAGCAATAACCAATAAATCTTGCCACTAGACCATTAGACTTTCAGAAAAGGTTCATCTAAAGGTCTAATCTGATACCCATCCCAAAGCTCAGCCATGGTTTGAGTCTTCTAGTTGGAGATGGAACATATATCCCAAAATTGGACATCTAAAGGGGAGTTACCAAACCAGATATCCTCCCAAAAATTAATTGGTCTACCATTCCCTACCTTCCACCTAAACCTTATTTTAACTGCCTTAGAGGCCCACATCACCCCTTTCCAAAAAGTGGAAGGATGAATATCATGGCTAGAAATAATATTGGGTTTCCTAGTTTCATACTTAGCATCTATAACTTTCCTTCAGAAGGAACCCCATGGATATACCTCTTGATCCAGGAACCAATTAAACAGATGTTCAAGTCTTGGATATTTGGAATACCCAAACCACTATACTCTTTTTTCATGCAAGCAGAAGGCCAATTAGCTAAGTGTAATTTGTGGTTTCCCTACTCATCATTCCACATGAAATTGGCCATATGAGAGTTAAGCAGTTTTAGGGCCCACTTAGGGAATTTAAAGAAAGAAAGAATATAAATAGGAATACTAGCCAAAGCAGACTGAATAAGAGTCCTTTTAGCAGCAAAGGAGAGTAATCTACCTCTCCATCCATAAATTATAGAAAGGATATTCTCAAACAAGGGTTGCAGATCCTCCCTATTAAGCATATGAAAATGGAGGGGAATCCCTAAGTTCTTTATACGAAAATCTCCAGCTACACATTGAAAAAATCCAATAAGGGATTTAACTCCTCCTAACTAAGGTTTATATGGAGCTATTCACTCTTATGGAAATTGATTCTCATACCAGAAATCTATTCAAACCAAGTAAGGATCCACTTTAAATTTCTAGCAACCCTAGTAAAATTTTCCAGAAAAAGCAGAGTGTCATTAGCATATTTCAAGCCGATCATCCCACCTAGAATAAAGTTTGGACACAATCCCCTAATTAGTTTATGTTGGGAACCCTTAATCAACATCCTAGAGAACACATCTACAACTAAATTGAAAATAAGAGGAGCAATAGGATCCACTTGCCTTAAACCTTTACCAGTATAAGGAAAATTTACTCTCTTCATCATTAATCTTAACTCCAATAGAATCCCTTTAGTAATTTTCTTAAATATTCTAATGAAGGTAGGATTGAACCCCCTGCAAACCAGCATCTCATATAAAAAATCTAGATTAACTTTGTCATAGGTTTTTTCATAATCTATCTTAAGAACCAAGACTCTTTCTTTCTATGAACCTCATGAATAATCTCATGATAAGTAACCACACTTTGCAAAATAAATCTACCTTTTATAAAGGTAGATAGGAAAGAATAAATCAATCTCCTGATAACCCTAGCACATCTTTTAGTTAACACCTTAGTAAAGATTTTAAAAGAACAATTAAGTAAACTAATTGGTCTAAACTTTTTCATATATGTAACATCATTCTCTTTAGGAATCAGAGTGATCATAGCAAAATTTAATCTATATATATCTAGTCTTGGGACCAAGCGTCAAACATGGTTAACAAGTCATTTTTTATAATGTCCCGGAACTTCCGGTAAAACATGAAGGAAATACCATCAGGGCCAGGAGCTCCATCTGAATAAGAATCAAATAGAGCAGTTTTGATTCTTCTTCACAGAAAGCGTGTCCTAGAATAATATTTTCTTCAACACTAACTTTTCCTCATCAGAGAAAAAATCATGCCTAAGATTAATATCAGGTCTAGCTTCAAAACCAAAAAGATCTTTATAAAAATCTACAGCTACCTTTAACATATCTTTGGTTTCAGTAACATGACCTTCTGGACCATCAAGTACTAAGGGCATGTTTGGATTGTTGCCGGCAGTTACCGTGCCAAAATTTGGGGGTTGACTGATAGCATAGGCTGTCGTTTGGTTTATAGCTTGATCATCGCAACCCTGCCAATTTTTTGGTGTGTACTCCAGTTTTCACGCCCACGCGCGGGCAAAACGGTGGCGGCCAAATCTTGCGCCAAAATATTGGCGCGCCCTGAATTTGGTATGGCGGACATGGGCACAAACCAAACAAGCCCTAAAATCCTTTTGTTCCTCCTCCTCTGATTAGCTACAGTATGAAAGTATGTTCTATTTCTATCACCTTATAAAATATCTCTCTCTAGATCTTTTCCTAGCTTTAATCTCTTACATAACCTAGAAGTCATTTAGATCCTTGAGAATAAAGTCAAATCTATCTTTTTCTTCAACACCAAGGGTAGAATTCTCATATTTAATATCAAGAATATCATATTCTTTTATCAAATCTTTCTTTTCTTTCCTAAGGGCAGCCTCTAAGTTAGGATTCTGCCCTTTAGCTAATTTCCTAAAATACCTAATCTTGGTATGCCAGATATCTACCACATACAGACTATTAACTTGAATGTCCCAAGCTTTTTGGACTACATTTTTGAAATCCGGTCTAGGAAGCCACCATTTTTCAAACTTAAAACTTTATTTCCTAGGAATATGGGTTTCACCCGACTCCCAAATAATGGGGGTATAATCACTCCCAATCCTAGTAAGCTCTAGCACTAGACAAAGGAAAAAAGCTCTCAGAATTACTAGAGCAAAAATTCTATTTGTCTTACTCATAATAAGATTCTCATGGTTGTACCCTAGGTGTAAGCTCTACCGGTTAGACCTATTTCCATAACGGCCTACAAATCAATCCACTAATTAAATTTATCCATCCACCTAAAATCTATATTACCATTACTCTTATCACTAGGGGACCTAATTAAATTGAAGTCACCAATAATCATAGCATGACCATCCCAATTAATAAAAATCTCATGAAGCTCAGATATAAACTCTTGCTTCTTATCTTCATAAACTGAACCATAAACAGTAGTAATTCTAGAAATAACACAAGATGAAAACTGCCTAATACCCCAGCTAGTGATTTCAAACAAATCACGATTAATACCTACAAGGATACCACCTCCGGTACCTACAATAGGTTGTATTAGAATTGCTTTCTTAAATTTTCATTGTAAATCCTAATTCAACCTCATTTTTCTTAGTCTTATTTATGTGTTTCATTGTTTCTGCAGATATCAGTTTCTGTTATTTTGGAGGAGCTTTCTTAGATGAAATTTTGTAGTTCCGGATACAGGTTTCCCCGCAAGTATCCAGTCAACACGTGTATGACAGTGCAAGTTCCGTGTTGCCAAGATTTCTTCCACCAAGATCTACCTTTTTTTGGAAATGAGCATATATTAATATCACACGGATACTAATTACATCCAGCCTCTGCAATAATGCATACCCTATTGGCAATATGGATGCACACAACTGAAGAAAGGAAGAAGAAATACAAAAAAAGTCCCGCTACAACGATTAGATCCTTAGTAGAAGCGACACTAACCCCACCAGAACAACACCAGAAGTTCAACATCTCCAATAGCGACGCCTTCAAGAAGGAAACAGATCACAAGCACCGTCATCGCCCGATCAAAGATCATTGGTTTTCACCCTGGAGAAAGTCCTCGCTCATAAAACAATGCCTTCAACAAGGTCATTGTCAGACACAACCAATTAAGGCCAGATCTTGGATTTTCACCCTGCAAGGTAAGACCGTGAACTCCTCCTATGCTGCTGCCCCCACTTTCTGATGCCGCTGCTACAATTCACGAATCACCAAGCCAATTTCTCATTGCCACCAGGACTCGAGCCACCATGGCTAGTCCACAATTCTTGGCTTCCATGACATTCTCCGCACACTGACTTCACCATGAAACTAAAGACATGTTCCACGATAGCAATAGACCGCAGAGCTTCGCCTCGCTCCCTCTGGAACCAAACGGTCAGAAAAAACAACGGTTGCGCGTGATTGAATCCCATCCGTTCCAGCAATCTCTAGGCATAAATCGCCCATGGGAGTTCCCGGTGGAGCCTTGCAGGACACGACACTGCCACCAGATCTATGGAAACAGGTTAAAGGCAGATCTTCGTCTTGGCACGAGAGAAACCATAGGACCGCGCCCCTGCCAGCAGATGTGACCCGCACCACCATTCGCCGAGGGAAAACCGCCATCAAAGCCCGAGGCCGCCGCCCCGGCTTCCAGACCCTATCACCATCAGATCTCCGTCGAGGCGACAACCATCGAGCGCCCAAGGGGCTCCCTGCGGGGGGAGTGGCCACCACGCGAGGAGGTAGCCCCACCGCCACCGCCGGTCGGCCGGGCTTATCCTGGCGGTGCAGGGGAGGGAGGAGGAAAATGGGGTGCACCCCATCCCCCCTCCCCCCGAGAGCGGCATGTGCGACAGTTCTGCCCTTAGGCCGATAGCGGATATTTCATGTTCTCTCCAAACTTCTTAAGTCACGTTCAATAAAAAAACGGCTTTAGTTTGACAACAGATCATGCTATTTCCAGGGCATTTAGAAAAAGGGTTAATTCGATAGTTGCCACTATAATTTCTGCCTATTTGAGAAATGCCACTATAACTTTTATCTTTTGATAAACACCACTGCAATTCTCGATACATTCCATAAACACCATTGGGCCTAGTTAAACACATATACCGACCAATATACACTCGTATGTAACATGGTGGGCCTCATCCTAATAAGCTAAGGAAGGTAACTATGATAGAATAAAATTGGAGAAAATAATAGGAGTGATGTAAATTGTATTACGTCTTTTTAATATCTATTTGCAATATCGTACAATTTTTCTTCATATCATAATTAAATCCGAATATAAAACAACTCATGGGGCAGGACGTCCGAAACTTTCCGGTTTTCATTTTTACAATTTAACATGCAAACAAATGCAGCACGTTAGGAAAAAAATCCATTACACTAATAGTGTAATTAGCAGTAAAACACATGTCATACGAATTAACACCGGTTCCTTAATATTTAGAATTAAGTTAGCATTAAATAACAATAAACTGCAGTACAAATCTCCGGCAAGAATACGGATCAGTACCATCATATGAGGAATTGCATAAAAAACGAACTCAAAATTCGTTAGTATAATGCAACACCGGTGGATAACAAGAACTCACATTTATACACTACTAGTGCAATGGACATTTTTCCTAATGTACGTTGGTTTGCATGTTAAATAGTTAATGAAAACTGGAAAATTTCAGATGTCTTGCACCATGAGTTGTTTTATATTCGGGTTTAATTATGATTAAAAAAATTATTGTACGATATTGCAAACAGATATTAAAAAGATGTGATACAATTTACTCCACTCTAATTATTTTCTCTAATTTTATTCTGTCACAGTTACCTTCCTTAACTTATTAGGGTGGGGCCCACCTTGGATACGTACGGCAGAAACACGAGTGTATTTTGGCCCGTATATGTGTTTAAGTGGGCATAATGGCGTTTATGCAATGTATCGAGAATTGCAGTGATATTTTTCTAAAGATAAAAGTTGTAGTGGTGTGTCTCAAATTGGCAGGAATTATAGTGGCATATATCCAATTAACCTTAGAAAACAATAGACGATCATTTCAGTCTAGAATGACGATTATGACGACAAAAATCCATGCTACTCTCAAGGTATTCAGCTGATACTATCTGCCTATCCTTCACTGCTAGCCCATTGTTTTGCTCCAAGGCGTTGCTTGCTAAATTTCCGTACACTTGAACACTAGTAGCGGATCAGAAAGCAAAGGGGCCAGCATGTATCTTGTTCGCAAGGATTAGGGAGTGTAGACGCCTAGTTAGACGCTTAGATGAGAAAAAACACACCATAAAAGCAGATTAAGCGCCTGGTCTCGCAACGCAGATCGCTAGCGACAAAAAAATAAAAGGCCTGTCGCCCGACGTTTCTTTCCGCGTGGATGTGGATGCAAGGGAAAATCCAAGAATAAGATTGGATTCGAGCCTAACTAACTAACTAACAGGATCTCTATCGTCCCAGCATCCGTGGATAGAGCCCGCATTATGGCCAGCATATAAAGAGGCAGCTGACCTAGTTGCTTGGGCCATCGCATCAAACTCCATCGACGCCATTAACCATCTTCCCCATGTGTGAAAAGAAGAAGAAATGCCATCTAGATCTAGATCTTCCGTGGCCGGTCCTTCCCGACCATGTCGTGGAGGAGATCTTCTCTCGGCTGCCGGGCAAGCAGGTGGTCAGGCTCCGCTGCCTCTCACGCGCCTGGGCCGCCACCCTCTCCTCCGGCGGTTTCGACGGCCTCTATCGACGCGCCGCCAACCTCCACGGCGGCCCTAGGATCATGTGCATGATGCAGGACGCTGAGGACGGGGAAAAACTAAAGGTGCTCCCGTCGTCGCTCGACGGCCCCGGCGGCGCACCGTTTCTGGACGCCCCACGCGTCGTCACCGGGGACTGTTACCCACCCCTCATATGGCCGGACATGGAAGATTACCCGCACTACAAGAGAGGCCCGCACCTCACCACGCAAACTTGCCGCGGCCTCGTCATCCTCGAAGCCCTGGAAGCAAGGCTCTTCCATGTGTACAACCCATCCACCCGCCAGATTGCGACCCTCCCAGAGGGCCGAACGACGGGCCCCAGAGACCGGTACTACTACGCATGCTTCGGGCTCGGCTATGACGCGCGCACCGGCAAGCACAAAGTTGTCCGCGTTCATTACCGCGGGCTTGCTGGGCGACTCCCACTGCCCACCGGAGCAGGATGCGAGGTCTACGAGATAAACAGCTCCAACTCCAAATCCGAGGGGTCATGGCGCACCATCATCGGCGCCAAGCCGACGTGCTGGATACAAGACTCGTTCACCACGAGCGTCTTTGCACAAGGACACTGCTATTGGTTAGCACACCGGAAACTGTGCCCTAAAGAGGATGGCGATCTGCTCCTTCTCTCCTTCTCAATCAGCGACGAGACATTTGGGACCGTGCCGGTACCGCCCGGCATGCCCAACACTCTGTTTCAGCCGCATAGCATCAACAGACATAACTTGACGAAGCTCAATGGAAGACTATGTGTTTTCCGCATTTACTCCAATCGCCATGACCAGTACGACGTTTGGCTCCTAGACGGACATGGATCGGCTGCAGCTTGGCATCTGCACTGTAGAATTGACCTAGCCAGGGCCTTCCCGGAGCTTAGGAAGCTCATGTTCATGCGCGGCGACGAGAACATCACATTTCCCTTGGCACCACTTGCCATTATCGATGAAGGCCGCCGCATCCTGCTCGCAGAACATGATAATCCAAGCACAATATGTGCATACACGACCGACACCGGCTACATTGAGAGCCTCGTCGACACGAGCTCTACCACCGTAAACCTGGCCGCAGTGTACGAGGAAAGTATCGCCTCTCCTGGGTGCCAGCCGTGTGAGGAAATCGCCTTAATTTCCTCGTCATCTACACAGGCCCTGCAGACAGTATTACGTCTGCTGCCAGAGCACACCCATGGAAACCTTAAACTTGTCTGTCGGAGCTGGCGATGTGTCATCGAAACTGACACCTGGCGCCACATCCTACGCCACCGGAATTAGTTAGGATTATATATGTGTCACTTCAATAATGCTACGCCTATGTAAACTTTGTTACGGGAATGTTTTACGGGATGAGGTGTAGCACCCCGTCCAATTTTTTCCCTCACGTAATTCAAGGAATTAAAAATCACCCCGCTATTCCCACGTTTGCAGGTAAACCAGATCCCGTAAGTGTAGCATTGTTGGTGTCACTTTGTGCCTTTGTGAGACATGTCATGCAAATTATGCTTTACATTCTACATGTATATATATTTTTTTTAGTTATAACTAGGAAGCATGTCCGCGCGTTGCAGCGGGATAGAAAAAAATCAATCACTCTACGCGATGAAATCTTCATGTCCGTAATGACACAGATCGGCATTATCCATAGTTTGATGGTGAGAGAGAGATGTAGCAGTATGTACACCATCGTTCTTAGTAGCAACAACCAACAAGGCCTCGACGATATACAGGGTGAGTGGGGCTCCTCTAAGACTGTCTTTGTCATCAACGTCAGTACACGATTTGGAGAGAAACGACCATGGGTAGCCTCACCACGAACTCGATCAACGAACGACAAAAAAATATAGCTCTCCAGCATGCACATCCTCATGACCACCTGTTGGTTGCCGACCACCACCGCTTCCTCATCCAGATCAACCGCCTCCTGTGACGGCCACGATCGCTATCGTGGCAGCGAGCAGAAACGATGTAGGATATAGTCCCTCGGCTTTATTATGGGAGTCGGGCAGGTTTGCCTGAGTGGCTGGAGCAGAGGACTCCTTGATGGTGGTACATATTATGCATGACTTCTACTAAGGAAGCCGAACCAAGGACGTTTGAATCAAGTAGCAATCTACACAGGTTGAGGCATCGTTCGAGCGGTCACTTCAGGGAGAAACGTGGCAGGGAGAAACACCATGATGTCGATAGCAAAGATCATGTATATCATGCAGAAGATCAAGCTACAATTGTTTTCTGAAAGTACATCACGCGGATGATCAAGCTAAACCGTTGTAACATCCTAGCATTAGAGCTTAGAAATAAGCTGAACACAGATGTGTGCATTGCATTCATGCATAGAAAATCCGAATAATTTTCGCGCTTTTGAACAAAACTTGTCAAAGTGATTGAAACTTCTCTCAACTTGATGGAATTGAAGTAGATCATCAAGTTGACTGCGATAAGTTTCAATATGAACTTTGCTAAAACCTTATTTTGGGTAAACATGATTTGATCTAAGGGTAGATCAAATGTAATAAAATTAAGCCTAGTACATTAGTTAATGATTTATAATTGATCCTTAGGTGATCATATCATAGTATTCATTATAACAACCCATGAATACCAAGTTAAGAATGTAACCCAAGTAATAACTATGAAATAACTAACCCTTGACTTATTTTATTCTTATCCAATTATACCATGAGTATCATGGTAATACCTAGCTTTAACCCTTTAGTTATATTGAGTAGGAAGGAAATCAAGTCAAGATCATTCACCATATATCTTTCTTTCCATATCAATCCTTATCATCCCTATTGAATTTTATTCTTATATTTGTTGTTCATCAATGTGGAGTAATCCACTATTGAATCACCAATTCATAACCTATCAATTCTTGATCTATTAACTCTTGTCCTTATCATAATATTCACTTAAAGTCCTTTAGAGAAAGAAGTAAGAAGATGTAGATGGTAATGCTAGTTATACATATCATCTTTAGGATGGGAGTGTTGGAAGTGAATAAGATCAATATGATAATTGATGGAGTTAACTCACTCCTGAAATGATAGAAGAGTTATTTGGAATATATAATTATATGGTGATAAAGAAGATTACAATGATGAATCCTGAAGAAGTTGCCTGGAGTAATCCTATTGGATCAAGTAGGTATAGTCAGTGAATAATCTCTCTTAGACCAATAGAGCTAAACAGAAGATAATTATAATACAACTGTAATGTTGTAATGATGAGACCTTGATTAGCAAACTGGGAACTTAATCCATAAAGGATCAAAGGATTATAATGATCATGCTTTAGTCACCAAGATTGAATGCTTATATCCTATATAAGTGACATTGGTGGATAGAACATGAGTGAACCCTAGTATAGATATATTATCCTAAATTAGTCATTACAAGTCAAATTAATATAATGTAAGGTTGGAGTATGAGTTACTAGAGTTAAGTAATATAAGATAGTATGATTAAGCTAAGGCTAGTGTAGCATGGAGTTATTGAAGTAGTGTTATTCCTCTTAAAGGATTGTAAGATTTTGAGGAGAGTAGTTTGATTTATACATCCATTGGAATAATATTAGTGATGAAGATGAAAGAATTGTATAAATGGAGTTAGAAGTAATTCCTTCATGGATTAGAGTTTATCATTAGCAAAGTAGTTTGATATAACCAAGTATGGATATGAGAAGATTATGAAAGCTTTAGTGTCAAGCTCATTAGATTTTTAAATGAATTTAGAATTATAAAAGGTGAATAAGAAGATTCTTTTGAAGTAAAGCTCATCATGTTAACACATGATGATGGATATGAAGAAGTAGTAGATCTAGGAAAGAAATTCCTTAATTAATTGTCCAGAATTATTGAAGTATGGAAGATAGGAATTCTGGATAAAACATAAACCCTAAATCTTTAACCAAACATAATATCTATTTCATATAATTGATCTATCATCTTATTTCCCTAATGCTTTATAGGAATATTTTTCTATAGCAAATCACTTAAGCACATTTTTGTCATTTCCAATTATCATATGTGCTTAGGAGTTATATTTATCAATTCTTTTCCATAAGAAATTCTAGAAAATAACTTTCTGATTTAAAGGGTGATATCATTAAAGATCACAAACATAAAGACAATGTGTTTAGCCATTAATCTTTATTCACATTAATAAAAGAATATAAGTATAGTAAGTACCCTAAAACCTAGAGTTTTATCATCAACATCTCATAAATATTCAATCTATATTCATTAGGCAAATTCCTTGATCCATTTCTCTAACCACTCATTCCATATGAGCATGGAATAAGTGGGGATACAATAATTATAAACCAACCTATACTTTACTATGTGATTAAATACATAAAAAAAACCTATGACTATTATTAAACATTTTAAAACTTCATTACTCCAAATAAAAGTGAAAATAATGTTATAGTCAATTTTTAAGATCCTAAACAAATCCTAAAAACCCTAAATCCTACTTATTCTATTTAATAAAAGAATATCTCTATAATTATAAAGTTAGAAAATAATAAATAAAGTATGCTCAAAATATTAAATTCATACCAGAATTTGAAATACATATTTATATACTGCAATTATCTAGAGAATAAATTCTATAAAGAAATTTGAATCAAATGTGTAATATTCAAACCTGAAAACAAAAAAGAAAATAGAAAAGGGTAACAAAAAGAAAAAAGGAACCTGGCCCGAGCAGCTGGCCGGCCCAGTGCTTTCCTCTGCCTAACTATCGCTTAGCGCTGCACTTTTCCTCTTTCTGTTTACTCCATCGAAGCCCAACAGCGGCCCAGGCCCATGCACCGTTTTGTCAAGCTAATCGTCATCGTCTACCTTCCGCACCACGGCTGAAGCAGCTCGCTGGCACCCAACGTCACCGTCGCTCGCAACAAGATGCACGCCGCCGTCACCCGGAGAGGATAAGGAGGCCACGTCCCTGTTCGTCCTCATCCTCATTTTCCCCTTGGACGCTCTCTATCTCGTTTTCCTCTTCTTCACCAAAAACCTAGCCTCGCTAGAGCCGCTCGTCGCCATCGTTTCTGAGCTCCCCTTGAACCGCTGAGGCCACAGTTGAGATCCACTTGATCATCTGATTCGATTGCCCCATGAAGTACAAGCCGAGGAATCTCTAATTGCGCCAATCGTCACCTCCATATCCGATGGATTCCGCCATCGTCTCCATCGATTTCGACCACCTTCGGTCACGCTAACCCCTCCGCTGCAATGCCGGTGAGTTGCTGATGCTCGGGCACCTCTCTAATCTCTCGATTGCTTCTGGAATCATCTCCACCATGTTCATCTGTAACCACCGACGCAGTACCTCGTCGCCGGCCATCCTCCGGTGACCATATATAAGCGGTGCCGCTGATAATAGGTTCCCCGACATGTGCCCTTTCGAACCGCAACAACCGCGTTTGCAAAACCTTGCTAGATCGCCGCCGCTGCTAGCCACCAGAGCATCACCGATGAGATGATGTCATGATGACATCATGCTTGCATCAAGTCAACCGGTCAAACCACGTGGGTCCTGCTTTGCTGAAGTGGCATATGACGTGGCGTTGGTCCCATCTGTCATTGGTTGTGGGTAGAAATAGGGCCGATAACAAGTGTATTCACTAACCTGAGAGATGATGTGGCCACTGGCCCACTAGTCAGTGACTAGGGTAGGTGTAGCTTCGGTATAAAAAGTATTTATGTTTAGGAAATAAGATAGAAAATTATTAGATCAAATATAACTATTTCCTAAAATGTTATAAAATGATTAAAACTTGTTAAATCAATAACTTTTGTTTTATAATTCAGAAAAATATGTTTGATATATGAAAATTTTCAGAAAAATAAAATCTATAACATTAAACTATTATCAAACACTATTATGGCAACAATTTAAATAATTGTTATTTAATAAAGATTTTATAAGTAATAAAACTTAGATAATTCATATTTTAATATTGGTAAATATTAAAAATGTAATTAAAATACCAAAAATCTTAAAAAATAAAAACAATACTTTAAAACTATAATCATACATTATTATTTCACTTAAATAAGTATTTATTATTTATTAAGTATTTATAAAGTGATAAACCTTATAAAAAATCATATCCTATTATTTATAAATCACAAAAATAAATGTAATATACCAAAATGATCACAAAAATAATATCTACATATTAAAAATATAATATTACACTTTTGAGGTAAATAAAAATTTAAACACTTTAATAACTTGAATTTAAACCTATTTCCTTACTTAATAATTCATATAAGGGTAAATAAAAATTGCTAATACTTCTAAAAATTAGCCAATTGAGTCAAATAAATAGTATTAGTCTTGAATATTGATAATATGATGTCAAAATGGTTTAACACATTTTAAATACAATTTTATCGAATTATCCTTCAACCATAAGTATAGATTATTTTATAAAAGGATCCTTATCCAATATAAAATCTCCAAGAATAATTTGTAATGAGATAAAACCTATTCCTTTACTTTAACCATAAGTTTATAAACAAATCAAAACCCTAGAGTGAACCATAAGTAGTTAAGTAATGATATTTCCCTGAATTCACAAGAAGATAAATGATTCTATTCCATTATAAAATCAAGAAACCACTACACCAAATAAAAGTATAACCATTCTTAAGTGACTTTAAGGAAACATTATAAAGTACACAAGGTACAAATAACATAAGCAATATACTCTAAGTCCATCTATGTCTTTAAAGTTAACTTTAGTCTATAATACTTTAAATACTATGTTAAAGACTTTGTTATGTGTTTTATAGTTAACTTTGGTCTGATATAATTAAGTTATAAAGCATCTTAATACCAAACTAACCAAGTTAAAAACCAAGATAGATAAGTCTCAAATACTACTAATATCATTATTCAAATAGAGTAATTCTTTCTTACTTAAAGACTATAACTAGAAAGAACACCTAATATGGTTAACTTAAAATTTAAGTACTTCTCCTTAGCTAAGTAAGATTTTCTTCAAAAGTTATTCTTTTAAGGTACATTATAAAGCAAGACATAAGCATTTTTATGAAAGCTCTAAATGATTGAACAAACCTTATATACATAGTCTACAGATACATTTCCCACTTGAGTATTTCATTATTGTGTGTGCTTTATTATACTTACATATTGTTTCACACACACTCACAAGCCTCAATAATAAGCACAAGTGTGAAACTATTCTAAAAGTACAACACATTTCAAAGACATCATTTCCAGTATCCAAACCCTAGAACAACGCTTATTCCGGGGATTCATGTTTATAAAGTGCATTACATTACTTATGCATAAGAGCATCTTGCTTCTTTAAACATTAGTCCTTACCGGACCAATGATGCTGATTTCAGATATTGGATCTTTTATATTTACTCGAAGACCGTGAGTGCATAATCTTGCAATCACAAAAGGCAAGTTCACACTTGCTCATGTCCCTTTGATTATTTTCTGTAAAGTATTTTACAAATCCAGTGTTGTCATCACCTACATTTGAAAAAGGTCAGAAAACATTATTTTCATAATAATATGACTATAGGTTATTTACCATGAGGTAATAACCTACTATGAAAGTTCCGGTGGTAAAGGAACAAATTATCTAGGACTTAACAACCAATATCGCCAGTGATTCTTGCGCCGTATATCACGCATTAACCATGAGATTTGGAATGGGACGGAGAAGTCAGCTGTATCTTCTTCCTCTCGCATGTAGCCGGATGTGCAGGTCGTGGCTGTTATCACTCGTAGCATGCATATTAATTGGTAATTCGTAGAGGATATGCAGCATATGGGTGGGAACCCTCAACGTCCCACGATAGTTCTGGCATCTAATGGTCTATACAAACCATTGCCGTAATTCAATATGTGGGCATGGTGTACACCAAGGAGGCATGCGAGGTCGCGAAGGGGGCAGTGATTGGCTTGGATCATCTACTAGGCCCCACACCATAGGAAGTGTGGACGGGAAAGTTCGCCTGGTTGTGCAACAAGGATTTGATCTCTCATGGGTAGAGTAATGCACCTCTGCAAAGTGTAAGAACTGTAACTTGTTACTCCCTATTCCGAGAACACTACTAGAAAAACGCCTATTCGTGGCGCACCTGAAAAGGCCTTCAGTGGCGCACTAGCGATCGCCATGCAGGCCTCGGCCTTCTGACTATCTTGTAGCCGTGGCGCACTACATGGTGCGCCACAGTTATATCGAGATAGGCGTGGCGCACTACCAGCTGGTGCGCCACGGGTAGGGGTACAGGTGTGCCACAGATGTTTTTTTCAAAAATCAAAAAAAAATGCAAAAAACACCCCCGTTTTGAATTGCAAAAGCAATCGAGTCCGTGCATCGCTGCCGCAGTCGTGTCACCTCGCCGGAGCATGGCCGTGGCAGGGAGGTGCGGGAGGGGTCATGGCCGCTCTAGTCCTCGCCGGCGTCGAGGTGATAGAAAGGGTGTGGTTGGAGAAAGGAAGGTAGGAAGAGAGGAAGGAAGAGATGGAGGAAGGAAGAGATGGAGGAAGAGAGGGAGGTAGGAAGAGATGGAGGAAGAGAGGGAGGAAGGGAGGTCGGTGAGGAGAAGGATGTCGCCGTCACCCGTTGTCACTGCGAGGAGGAGGAGAAGGAGGCCACCGTTGCACCGCCGTCGCCCGTTGTCACTGCGAGGAGGAGGAGAAGGAGGCTGACGTCGCTCCATCACTGCAAGGAGAGGAGAAGGGGAAGGAGAAGGAAGAAGGAAGAAGGGAGAAAGAAGAAGGAAGAAGGAGAAGGGAAAGGGAGAGGAAGAGGGAAAAGGGGAAGGGAAAAGGGGAAAGGAAAAGGGAGGAGGGCGGGGTGGGGATTCAAATTTGAATCCCGCCCAAGCTTATCCGTGGCGCACTAGGTGGTGGTGCGCTACGGGTAAGTCGCCCTCTATTTTTTTTCTGCAGGAAAAAAGGTCTTTTGACCATAACTTTTTACTCTTTTTGAATTTTGAAAATCTAAAAAATCGCTAAATGATGGTCGTTGTGAGCGGATGCGAAATTTCGTTCTCGTTATTTTGGTATATTATACGATTTTTTTCAATATCGTATGCAAAAGTTACGACATTTTTACCGTGGCATGACTTTTTTTTACAAATAAAGTCGAAACTCATGTTTGTTAATTTTACTAGAAGCTATACCACATTACCTACCTAAATATGAAAGGATTTAATTTTTTGAAGTGTTTATTATTTTCTTTTATTTTTTGCAAAGCCTAAAAAGGCGATCCAGGGGGGGTGGTGTGGAGTTGGTGCATGCCACTTAGCCGTAGGGCACTAGGGCAGAGTGCCCTACGGCTAAGTTGACCACTGTGAAGCAAACATGCCCGTGGCGCACTAGGTCAAGGTGCCTCATGGATAAGTGAAACATCCGTAGTGCACCTTGACCTAGTGCGCTACGGGTATGTGTGATGTGGCCACATGTGCCCTGGCCCACACATAGCCGTGGCGCACCACCCCCATGTGCGCCACGCTTATGACAGTTAGCCGTAGGGCACCTGTGGACAGTGCGCCACGCCTATTTTACCCATGGGGCACCACTAGCAAGTGCGCCATAGAAGTGTGGATTACCTATAGCCATTTTCCTAGTAGTGGAAGGAGCTGCGAACGCTGCGAGAAAGGAACTCCATGAAAGTTCTGGTAAACCCGTGAAGGCTAACGGACATAGCTTTTCAGAATAAAAGCAACCTTTGAAGAAATGTTTATGAAAACATGCATTGCCTACGACCTATGGTCTGTAGCTGTAGATATAGTGCATCAAACACTCCTTTTCTAGTGAACTTGCTGAGTGCGCTCATACTCAACGTATCTTCTTAACCCTTGCTAGGTTCTAAAGCTAGTACAAATGACGTCTACATCAAGTTATGCTCCAGGAATCATCACCAGAAGATAAAGTTCTTAAATGAGGTCAAGAAAGTCAACATATACATCAACTCAAGTGAAGACGAAGTTATTGATTAGATAGGAATATAATCTCTATCCATAGAACCTATTTCTTTAGTGTATTGTAATAGCAGCAATGCAGACACCAATAGTTCAGATACTAGTCTTATTAGTATGATAGTTTTTGAGTTGTTCATTCCTAATTCTTCTTTGTAAGAAGTTTTTTTCTCTCTCTTTAACCTAGAGTGTTCTCTGGATCTTGTGTAAAGAGTTGAGTTGTAACCTATAGTCATGTCTTGGACCTGCTGTGTTTCTGTTGTACCACTCTGAGGGATGTAATACTAGTGAACGGTGTTTCATTGGTGTTATGTCAGCGACTATAGTGTACTACATCATGCAGTGGTATGCTGGGTCACCGCAACCGTACCACTTGTTACATACGGGAGACTACCTGCTCCATGCGCTCTGAACTGTAGCCTTCTCGTCCGTGGCTAGCTTCACCTGCATCCCGTGCTTTGGCTAGGATAAAAACAATTGATCTGATCTAGGTACTTACACGTATGCAGGTTGCCAACGACCTCATCTCCTGTTAGGATTGCACGACATGAGCACATCAAACGCTTCAAAGTGCAGCATACCCATATTTGTGAATTGTGAGATGTGCTGTTGTGACCCTCATCAGCGTGAGCTTCCGCTGCTCGGCCAACCGGGGCGAAGCGACTCGCATATCGTCTCGTGGGATTGGTGATGGTTGAGGCTACGCCCATAGGTGCGAGAGGCTATGATGGTTAGTTATTTGAGGAAATATGCTCGATCTAGTTGGAGTCGGACTCCACTGTGGGTAGGATGGACAATGATTCAACTTCGATCAGATTTAAGTTGGACTCGGCTACTCGTCTTGTCGGTTCTCGTACTCGTCAGAGGAAGAGATCGGGACGTACGTACGGATGAAATAATTCTTTCTTGCGGAAAAAATCAACTGCGACGAAAAAAATATTAAAAGAATTGAATGGTTATTTTACTTACCGGTGGCGTTGGTGGTAATATGTGTTGGGGTTCGTAGCATGGAAAACAGAACTTTTTTACCGCATGCACACAAACAAGCCAAGATATATCTACTAGATTGTAGCAATAAGTTGATTAGAGTACTCACCCTCGAAGATTCCAAAGCGGTTAACGAGAGAAGATTCACGTGGGTGATGTAGTCGTACACTTGCCGATCTCAAGATCGCGTAGACGATCCTTTCGGCGCTGCATTCCGGCAGCGCTTCCATAGTCGGTCACACGTTCGGTACTCGATAAAGACCTTCCTCTCCCTTGTTCCAGTAGGCATTAGAGGTTGTAGATCTCCCCTCGCGATTCCGGCAGCATGACGGCGTGGTGTCGAAAGTAGAGGGAAAATCCCGTAGGGCTTCGCCTAAGCCGGAGTAGGTTATGGTGGATCTAGGGTTTTCGGCGATCTAGGGTTTAGAGGGCCGGAGAGGAGGAGGCATGGCCAGCAGCGGTAGCAACAAGCGGCGACGGCGGCGGGAGGGGGGGGGGGGTCGGTGGCGGCGCGACTAGGTGGGAGGGGCTGGTTGTGTGTGGTCTTGTGGCACCCCCTCCCCTCTATTTATGAGAAAGAGGGCAGCTTGGGAGAGGGGAGTTTGAATCCTTCCCCAACCCCCTCTCCTAGTTGGCTTGTGGTGGAGGGAAAGAAGGATTCTTTCCTTCCTCCACTAGGAAACTATTGTTCCAGTTTGACTTTTCAAACCTCCCGTTTGATTTTCAATTTAGAGTTTTAATTCTCTCTCACAAATTACCACACCAAGTGACCTAGGATATGATCCAATCATTCCACTTACCCATGACACATTCATGGACCATTCTCCTTCCGGATCGGTGAACCTTCTAGAACCTCTCCGATGAAAACATCGGAATGTTTCCCGAACTCCGGAATCAGACTTTCCTTATATGAATCTTATTCTCCGGACCATTCCAGATATCCTCGTGATATCCCGGATCCCATACGAGACTCCGAACAACATTTGGTATCCCTACTAACATTCCATATCTACTAAACAACATCGAATCCTTAAGTGTGTCTCCCTACGGTTCGTGAATTATGCGGACATGACCGAGATACTTCTCCGATCAATAACCAATAGAGGAATCTGGAAATTCATATGGCTCCCACATATTTCTACAATTACTTTGCGATCGAATGAACCACTTACATACGATACCAATTTCCCTTTATGTCACGATAGTTTACTTATCTGAGGTTTTGATCGTCGGTATCTCTGCATACCTAGTTCAACCTCGTTACCGATAAGTACTCTTTTCTCGTTCCTGTGATATGTGATCCCTTGTGAGCCAGTCACATGCTTGCAAGCTAATCGGATGACATTTCACCGAGAGGGCCCAGAGTATATCTATCCGTCATATGGATGGACAAATCTCGCTCTTGATCCATGTGCCTCAACCCATACTTTCCGAACACTTAATGCCACCTTTATAGCCACCCAGTTACGGTGTGGTGTTTGATGACATCAAAGCATCCTTCTGGTGATGGTGATTAGCATGATCTCATGGTCGAAGGAATTAGGTTACTATGTATCAGAAAGCTTATAGCAAACGATCTATTAAAATGACTTGATCTTTATGCTATGCTTATCTATAGGAGTATGTCCATCACACCATTCTCCTAATGATATGATCTCGTTGTTAATAACATCTCAATGTTCATGATCGAGAAACCATGATCATCTATTAACCAACAAGCCAGTATTATAAAGAGGCTTTACTAGGGACTCTAATTTAGTTTACAAATCACACAAGTATTAATGTTTCTGGTTAATACTATTATAGCATGAATGTAAACATTTATCATAAACACAAAGATATAATAATAACCACTTTTATTATTGCCTCTAGGGCATATCTCCAACAGAGACACCCCGCTGATGGGTCGAAGTGGAGAAAAATCGAGAGAGACTTCCCGGACTTTGCAGGTGACGCAAGGAACTTATGGTTTGGTCTAAGTACGGATGGCATGAATCATTTTGGGGAGCAGAGCTGCAGTCATAGCACCTGTCCTGTGGCTCTATGTATCTACAACGTTCCTCCTTGGTTGTGCATGAAGCGTAAGTTCATTATGATGCCTGTGCTCATCCAAGGCCCGAAGCAACCGGGTAACGACATTGATGCGTACCTAAGGCCATTATTTGAAGAACTCTTACAACTGTAGGGCAAACCAGGTGTACATGCGTGGGATGAGAACAAATCGGAGCCATTTGACCTACGAGGGTTGCTTTTCGTAACCATCAATGATTGGCCTGTTGAAAGGGCATGTATTCCCCCATGTGTGGTTTTGGTAATTAATGACAATCTCTATGGACTAATGTGTAAATTGAGTTTCACTTGTAGGTTTGTCCATTGGCATCGCTTGGGCCATGTGTTGGTCTCAAGGTTGGAAGATGAAAAAATTTCCAAAGGCTTTGTGCCCATTGGAATCATGAAGAAAGAAGAAGCTTGAAGGTTGATCAAGGCATGTGCAACGAGTTGCATCAAGATGGATCAACCTCAAGAAGGGATAAAGAAGGGCGAGCTCAAGATGTGCCATCTCTAGAAGATCTCATTCTTGAAGCTTGCCATCCTCATGCTCATGGAGTGATGAAGGCAAGTTCAAAGAAGAGGTTTCCCCATGGAGTATGGGGGAGCAATTTGCAAGTCTTCACCTTCATCAAGCAAGAGCATCCAAGAAAGGTGTTCCCACTATAGAAGAACAAGACGGTCTACATCAAGTTAAAGTGGGATGATCCAGGCAAAGGTATGTTCTTGATAGGGTTTTTATTTTGCCGGTCTCGTGTTGTTAGTTGGGAGACCGGGTTTAGGATAGATAGCCGTACTATCAAGAGGGGCTCTCAAGCGGGTGTCTCGTTTGCATTGTTCGGAGAGAGCTCAAACCTCTGCATTCATAGCATCATCTTCCTTGGTTGTTATTTGGTTCTTGTCCATGAGACGATCTAGAGCTTGCGGTCATCATCATAACAAGCTCTAGTTCATCAAATAAGGATTTCACTTGCATATATTATTGCGGTTTTTGACCTTGCGAGTTTTCCGGATCCACACCTTGGGGGATACTTCACATATCTTATTGTGGTTTTTTGTTGGATTCTATTAGTCGTTATCTTTCCAACAAAATTGGTTTCATCCCGTTTGGAGTTCGGATGCAAAAGCTATTGCATTTCTGGTTTTCTGGTTTCTGGAATTTCCCTTACCGGAAGTTCCGGCTTGCCATCGGAAGTCCCGCTAGGGCATTTTTGCAGCCGAAAGTTCCGATGGAAGTTCCGGGTCTTCTTCTGCTCACGTTCAGTAACCTTCTATTTTGGATGTGCTATTTGACGGAACTTCAGTCGGAATTTCCACCGGAAGTTCCGCTCCCACCGGAAGTTCCGGCCAGGGACAGGAAGTTCCGCTCGGGCCTAGTTGCCGCCGAAAGTTCCGATTGAATTTCCGACTCTCGTTCCTCTCATGTTCAGAAACCTCTCTGTTTTTGTTTGCTCTATTTGACAGAACTTTTGTCGGAACTTCCATCAGAAGTTTTGCTCCCACCGGAAGTTCCGGTGAACCGGCGGAAGTTCCGACCAGGACTCGCGTTTTCAGTTTCTCGCTTCATAGTTTTTGACCATTGGCTGTGTGCCACCGAAACTTCCGGCCTCCCACCGGAAGTTCCGGCCATGGTCGTGAATTCCCATAACGGGCAGATCTGGGAGCCCTTTAAAAGGGGCTCCTCTTCCCCTTCGTGGGTAACAACTTTTCTTCTTGGTTCTTGGATTTCTCTCTCTCCTCCATTGTTGACCTTGAAGAAGCTTTCCCTCTCCCCTTTCCTTCCTATGATTCTTGCATATTTTTGAGGGATTTGAGAGAAGAGATCTAGATCTACAATCCCCCAAGCTAAATCCCTTCTTTGTGAAGGAATCATTGGGATCTAGATCTTAGAGAGTTTTGTGTTCTCCTCTTGTGTTCTTCCTCCCTTATTCCCCCAATAGCTTTTGTAGCTTTGTTGGAATTTGGGAGTGAAGGACTTGCCCTTGCATTTGTTGCATAGGTTTGATTTCTCCTCGGAGATTCGGTGAGTTCAATCTTGTGGGCTTGTTTATCTTGGGTTCCTTGGAACCCTAGACGGTTGTGTGGTTGGTTTGTTGACCTTTTGTGGTCTTGTTGACCTTTTGTGGTCTCATAGCCTTTTGTGGAGTTGTTGGCCTTTTGTGGCATTGTAGCCTTTTGTGGCTTGGTTGTTGGGAGCCTCCAATTGAGTTGTGGAGTTATCCCCAATCTTGTACGGGTTCGGTGACCGCCCTCAAGCATCCATAGTGGAGCAAGTGCCCGCCTTTTGTGTTGCACACTTGGGAGAATAGGGTGAGCCTTTTGTGGCGTCGGTGAGTTGCGTGCTTCCGCATCCGGGGTGAGGCCTTGTGTGGCGTTGGGTGAGCATCGAGCCACCACACCTCGAGGTGAGCCATTTGTGGCGTTCGGAGAGCATTGTGCGATCGCACCTCTCCAACAGAGACGTAGCTTCTTTGGAAGTGAACTCTGGGAAACAAATCTTTGTCTCCGCGTCCATCGGTTATCTCTCAACCGAACCCTTTACTTATGCCTTTAAATTGTGATAGCCATCGTACTTGAAGTACTTATATCTTGCTATCACCTTGTTGCTTATATTGCTTAGCATAGGTTGTTGGTGCACTTAGGTGAACTTAGTGGCTAGGTTTTGTGCTCAATAAATTAAACGTTAGTTTTATTCCGCATTTACTTAAGCCTAAACCGTAATAATTTTAAAAGCCTATTCACCCCCCTCTAGGCGACTTCCTTTGTACTTTCACCTGCTCTTAGTAACCTTTCAGAAAAGACAAACAAGGGATATAAGGCATGCATGCACCGTTTAGATAAGACTGAAGGTACATATTTGCATAAATGCAAGAAGGTTGTGTACCTGGCGAATCGATGATTTCTTCCGATCAATCATCCCGTAAGAAAGAAAGGCAAGCATTTCAAAGGTGAGGTGGATCATCGGAAGAAGACTAAACTCCCTGCTGGTGATGATGTATTTGGCATGGTCAAGGACATAGAAGTAATCTTTGGAAAGGGTCCCGGCGGTCAATCAATTCCGAACGACGTCGCTACCAGACACGCACCCATGTGGAAGAAGAAATATATATTTTGGGAGCTGCCATATTGGAAAGTCCTACGTGTCCGCTCTTCAATCAACGTGATGCACGTGACGAAGAATCTTTGCGTGAACCTGCTAGGATTCCTATGCGTGTATGGGAAGATAAAAGATACACCAGAAGCACGGGAGGACCAGCAAATTATGAAAGACCCAAAGAACATGCATACACAGAACAAGACGGATAAAGGGCGTCACTTAAGTCGTGCCAGCTATGCTCTTACCAAAGCAGAGAAGGAAATATTTTTTGAAGTCCTTTACAGTATCAAGGTGTCGTCTGGCTTCTCATCTAATATAAAGGGGATAATAAATATGGCAGAGAAAAAGTTTCAAAACCTGAAGTCTCATGACTGTCACGTGATTATGACGCAGTTGCTTCCGATTGCATTAAGGGGGCTTCTACCGGAAAATGTTCGAGTAACCATTGTGAAGCTATGTGCATTCCTCAATGCAATATCTCAGAAGGTAATCAATCCAGATATTCTGCCAAGGTTAGAGAAGGGTGTGGTACAATGTCTTGTTAGTTTTGAGTTGGTGTTCCCACCATCCTTCTTCAATATTATGACGCATCTCCTGGTTCACCTAGTGGAAGAGATTGCCATTCTCGGTCCTGTATTTCTGCATAATATGTTCCCCTTTGAGAGGTTTATAGGAGTCTTAAATAAATATGTTCATAACCGTGCTAGACCAGAAGGAAGCATCTCCAAGGGATATGGAACAGAGGAGGTCATTGAGTTTTGTGTTGACTTTATTCCTGACCTTAAGCCGATTGGTGTTCCTGACTCGCGGCATGAGGGAATACTAAGTGGAAAAGGCACGCTGGGAAAGAAAGAAATGATATGTAGGTACGGGGATTCTTTCACTAAAGCACACTACACAGTTCTACATAATTCCACCTTGGCAGCTCCGTATATCGAGGAGCACAAGAATATTGTACGCTCCAAAAACCCGGGGAAGCCTGACTCATGGATTACATATGAACACATGAAGTATTTTGGCGGTTGGATGTGGACACATCTCTTGAATGACACCACTTTTGGAGATCATCTATACTTGTTGGCCGCGTCATCATCTTCTACTATATTGAATTTCCAAGGGTACGAAATAAATGGGAATGCATTCTACACGATCGCCCAAGATAAGAAGAGCACCAACCAAAACAGTGGTGTACGCTTTGATGCAATGGACGAGAATGGTAAAAAGGACACATATTATGGTTACATAGAGGAGATATGGGAACTTCACTATGGAGTCTCTTTTAAGGTCCCTTTGTTTCGCTGCAAATGGGTCAACCTGAATGGGGAAGGGGTAAAGATAGTACGGAATGACAACAGCGGATCTCAACAATCTTGGTTACAGAGATGAACCATTTGTCCTAGCCAATGATGTGTCTTAGGTTTTCTATGTGAAGGACATGTCCTCCAGACCGAAAAAAATAAGCAAACGAATACATCATATGATGAGCCAAACCGCCACATAGTTCTTTCAGGGAAAAGTAACATCATGGGAATCGAGGACAAGACAGACATGTCAGATGATTATAATAAGTTTGACGAAATTCCGCCCTTCACAGTGAAAACTGACCCAAGCATTCCGTTAAGTAAAGAAGATGCTCCATGGTTACGTCTGAAGCAATCATAAGGAAGGACATACGCCAAGAAGTTCATGCTCATATTGTGTACCTCTAGTTCATGTCTGGCCGGTCGGCTGCATATTGTGAACCTAAATGCCATGAGACATGATAGCTCATTTTTTGAAGGATATTTTATGATGTTTGCAATTTTCCAAGTTTAATAAAAATGTATGTATTGAGTGTTAGTCTCGATTTTTGGCTTGACCGGGACTATATATAGGGGGGCCTTTAGTCCCGATTTTGTAGTCTCGATTTTTAACATTAATAAATGTCTTGAGTGTTAGTCTTGTTTTGTGGCTGGACCGGGACTAAAGGGAGACTTTAGTCCCGATCCGTAGAACAACTTTCCCGAACTATGAAGAAGTTGTCCCGATTCGTACTTACCATTAAGATCTGATCTCCAAATGCGCGTGATCACATATTAGGGAGTGCCTCTATGACCAGTTTCTTGGAGATGCCGGAGGACTGGGCTCTGGTGGCATCTCCCTGAAACTGGCCGTAGTGGTGTCCCTTCTCTCTCACATCATCTTGCAGCTTGTAACTTCTCTAACTAGATCAATACGCATGGGAGCTAAATAATTTCACATATGAGGGAGTGCCTCTATGACCAGTTTCTTGGAGATGTCGAAGGACTGGGATCTGGCGGCATCTCCCTGAAACTGGCCGTAGTGGTGTCCTTGCTCTCGAAAACAATCTTGGAGATGCCTCAATTGGCTGGACGACTGGACTCACAAGGATGCCTATTTATAGTACAAGCAGCTCAGCATAGTATCTACACTCACAACATAATGTCGACACTCACCCCTATTATTAGTGATGACTCGTGTTTTGTCCCGGTTGGTGTTTCCAACCGGGACTAAAGGTTCATCTTTAGTCCCGGTTGGTGACACCATCCGGGACAAGGTACAGGCCGCACGACATAATGTCGACACTCACCCCTATCATTAGTGTTGCCTGGCCTAGCCTGCATAAATCCCTCCAACCAGGACTAAAGATGAACCCTTTCCCTCTATTTATAGGTCTTTCCCTCTATTTATAGGTTGCCCACATCAGCCTGACCTATCATGTTCGAGGTTTCATGGCTTTCGGTCCAAATGGCCGATGTTATGTGCTGAATCGCGGCATAGTTTGTGATACTGTGCCCATATCGTGCATGCATGTGGACATTCGGATGGGGAATAATGTTGCAAGAGGAATTTTTCTTTTCGTCACATGGAAAAGCCATTTTCCATTTTCCGAGCGCAAAAAACAGGTCGTTTTGTAAAGCAACCAACAAAATGCTGTTTCAGAATGCTACCGTTCCAGTTTTCTAAAATACTAGACCACCTTACATGGACTATCTCCCAACCGGGATATCTCAAACCTTTCCGTCCATCCCGGGTAAAAAGGACAAATGTCTGCCGAATCGGCAGGAAGTGGATCCAGTTTGTACTACTGGTACATGATCTACCGCCCGTGATTTTTTGAAAAAAATCATTTTTACACACGCAATATGTGGTTTCTTTAGAGATCCAATGCAAGTTCTAACGATGCTCGTCCCCTATCTTCATGAACGCCAGTTCGACCTTAGTTCGAAAAGGGAAAAATTCAAAACGGGCATAAGAAATTCAAAAAAAGTCTGAACAATGTAAGTCCTTCGCGTGGTGTCATATTATGTGACATAGTTGCAAGGAAAAATACCAGACTTGGTATATTGACCATGTCTTAAAAAACCTTCACAAAATGACCTATCATGTTCGAGGTTTCATGGCTTTCGGTCCAAATGACCGATGTTATGTGCTGAATCGCTGCATAGTTTGTGATACTGTGCCCATATTATGCATGCATGGGGAAATTGGGATGGAGAACAATGTTACAGGAGGAAGTTTTACTTTTCGTCGAACGGAAAAGAAATTTTCCATTTTCCGAGCGCAAAAAACGGGTCGTTTTATGAAGCAACCACCAAAATGCTGTTCCAGAATGCTACCATCCCATTTTTCTAAAATACTAAACCATCTTACATGGACTATCTCCCAAACGGGATATCTCAAACCTTTCCGTCCATCCTGGGTAAAAAGGACAAATGTCTGCCGAATCGCAAGGAAGTGGGTCTAGTTTGTACTACAGGTACATTATCTAACGCCCGTTATTTTTTGAAAAAAATCATTTTTAGACTCACAATATGTGGTTTCTTCCGAGATCCAATGCAAGTTCTAACGATGCTCGTCGCCTATCTTCATACACGCCGGTTCGACCTTAGTTCAAAAAGGGGAAAATTCAAAACGGGCATAAGAAATTCAAAAAAAGTCCAAACAATGTAAATCCTTCGCGTGGTGTCATATTATGTGACATTCTTGCAAGGAAAAATACCAGACTTGGTATATTGATCATGTCTCGAAAAAACATTCACAAAATAACCTATCATGTTCGAGGTTTCATGGCTTTCGGTCCAAATGACCGATGTTATGTGCTGAATCGCGGTATAGTTTATGATACTGTGCCAATATTATGCATGCATGTGGACATTGGGATGGAGAACAATGTTACAAGAGGAAGTTTTCCTTTTCGTCGCACGGAAAAGCCATTTTCCATTTTTCCGAGCGCAAAAAACATGTCGTTTTGTGAAGCAACCACCAAAATGTTGTTTCAGAATGCTACCGTCCCATTTTTCTAAAATACTAGACCACCTTACATGGACTATATTCCAACCGGGATATCTCAAACCTTTCCGTCCATCCCGGGTAAAAAGGACAAATGTCTGCCGAATCGGTAGAAAGTGGGTCCGGTTTGTCCTATAGGTACATGATCTAACGCCCGTGATTTTTTGAGAAAATAATTTTCAGACTCGCAATATGTGGTTTCTTCAGAGATCCATTGCAAGTTCTAACGATGCTCGTAACCTATCTTCATGCACGCCCGTAGGACCTTACTTCAAAAAGGGAAAAATTCAAAACGGGCATAAGAAATTCAAAAAAAGTCCGAACAATATAAATCCTTCGCGTGGTGTCATATTATGTCACATAGTTGCAAGAAAAAATATCAGACTTGGTACATTGATCATGTCTAGAAATAACGTTCAAAAAATGACCTATCATGTTCGAGGGTTCATGGCTTTCGGTCCAAATGACCGATGTTATATGCTGAATCACGGGATAGTATGTTATACTGTGCCCATATTATGCATGCATGTGGACATTGGGATGGAGAACAATGTTACAGGAGGAAGTTTTCCTTTTTGTTGCACGGAAAAGCCATTTTCCATTTTCGAGCACAAAAACGGGTCATTTTATGAAGCAACCACCAAAATGCTGTTTCAGAATGCTACCGTCCCATATTTCTAAAATACTAGACCACCTTACATGGACTATCTCCCAATCGGGATATCTCAAACCTTTCCGTCTATCCCGGGTAAAAAGGACAAATGTCTGCCGAATCGGTAGGAAGTGGGTCCAGTTTGTACTACATGTACATGATCTAACGTTTGTGATTTTTTGAAAAAATCATTTTTAGACTCGCAATATGTGGTTTATTCAGAGATCCAATGCAAGTTCTAATAATGCTCGTCCCCAATCTTCATGCACGCCGGTTCGACCTTAGTTCGAAAAGGGAAAATTCAAAATGGGCATAAGAAATTCAAAAAAGTCCAAACAATATAAATCATGCGTGTGGTGTCATATTATGTGACATAGTTGCAAGAAAAAATACCAGACTTGGTATATTGATCATGTCTCGAAAAAACCTTCACAAAATGACCTATCATGTTCGAGGTTTCATGGCTTTCGGTCCAAATGACCAATGTTATATGCTGAATCACGGGATAGTTTGTTATACTGTGCCTATATTATGCATGCATGTGGACATTGGGATGGAGAACAATGTTATAGGAGGAATTTTTCCTTTTCTTCGCACGAAAAATCCATTTTCCATTTTCCGAGCGCAAAAAAGGGTCGTTTTGTGAAGCAACCACCAAAATGTTGTTTCAGAATGCTACCTTCCCATTTTTCTACAATACTAGACCACCTTACATGGACTATATCCCAACCGGGATATCTCAAACGTTTCCATCCATCCCGGGTAAAAAGGACAAATGTCTGCCGAATCGATAGGAAGTGGGTCCGGTTTGTCCTACAGGTACATGATCTAACGCTCGTGACTTTTTGAGAAAATAATTTTTAGACTCGCAATATGTGGTTTTTTCAGAGATCCAATGCAAGTTCTGTTGGAATTATGCCCTAGAGGCAATAATAAAGATGTTATTATTATAATTCTTGTTCATGATAAAGTTTATATTCCATGCTAGAATTGTATTAAGCGGAAACTTTGATACTTTTGTGGTTTATGAACAACACCGTGTCCCTAGTACGCCTCTATGGACTAGCCCATTGATTAGTGATGGTTAAGGTTTCCTAACCATAGACATGAGTTGTCGATTAATCATGAGATCATATCATTGGGAGAATGATATGATGGACAGACCCAAATCAAGCAGAGCAATTAGATCGTGTCATTGTGTTCATCTTTGCGAAGCTTTTTCTTATGTCAAATATTGTATTACTTAGACCATGAGATAATGCAACTCCCTGGTATCGGAAGAAAGCTTTGAGGTCATCAAACGTCATCCTATGAGAGGGTGATCATAAAGGTGTCTCTCAGGTGATCGGAAAGTATCTGTTGGGTTGTATGTATCGAGATGGGATTTGTCCCTCCCAAGTCGGAGAGATATATTTCGGGCCCACTCGGTAATCGATATCAACACCTCTTGCAAGCACGTGGTTAAGGAGTTAATCACAAAGTGATATCGGATTAGGGAACGAGTAAAGTACTTGTTGTGAACGAGATTGAACTAGGTATGCCGATACCGACGATCGAATCTCGGGCAAGTAAAATATCGCGTGACGAAGGGAATATATATATGGGATTAATTGAATCCTGGCATCGTGGTTCATCCGATATGATCATCCATGAGTATGTGGGAGTCAATATGGGTTTCCAGACCCCGCTGTTGATTATTGATAGAAGATCATGTCTGCATATTCTCGAACCCGTAGGGTCACACACTTAACGTGTCTCGACGCTAGGATAGAATGGATAATTGGTTTATGAGTTTTTGTTCGGAGTCTCGGATGAGATCCAGGACGTCACGAGAGGTTCTAGAATGGCCCGGAGAATAAGATTCATATAAGGGAAGCAGTTTTTGGGTTTCGGAATTGTTTCGGATTGTTCGGTATTGTACCGGAAGCTTCTAGAACCTTCCGGAGTGGGACCAACGTGGCCCCACTTGTCGGGAGGGGGCGTGGGCCTACGAGCGAGTGCCCTGGCCGCATTGGGCCAGGGGCACAAGGCCCCATAGGCCCAGCCGGCCAAAACCCTAGGGAAACCTTCTAGAAGGAGGGGGAAAACTTGCCCCCCAATCCAACCCTTGGGGCCGCCGCCCTAGGGCTTGGAGGAGGGGCCAAAGGGGCCGGCCAGCCCCCTATATATAGAGGGCAGGGGCGCAGCCCTCCTCCCCACTCCTTCAACCCTAGCCGCCATACTGCTGCCCTCCAGATCTCTCTCTCCCGACTGCACGTAGGCGAAGCCCTGCCGCAGAAACTCTCCACCTTTGCACCATGCCATCGTGTTGTAGATCCAATCTATCTCTCCACCCCACTTGCTGGACCTAGGAAGGAGGAGACGTCGAGGTGCTATACGTGTGCATCTCTCGGAGGCATCGCCACTTGCGGTGTTGAATCGGATCGGATCGCGAGGAGGAGAATCTAGTACGACTACATCAACCACGTTCCGTTGAACGTTCCGCTGTGCGAATCTTCAAGGGTATGAAGATCTCATCTATCCCCCCTCGTTGTTTGCATCTCCTAGATTAGATCTTGGCTTTCCCGTTCGCATCCGTAGAATTTTTTTGATTTACTATGCTGCGAAACCCTTCAGTGGTATCAGAGCTAGATCTATGCGTAGATGTGTTTCACGAGTAGAACGCAACATGCTTGTTGCGGGCGTTGATATTTTCTGTTGCAAGCCTCTTGTCTGTGTACTTCTTATGACGCGAGATAGTGAGATCGAAGCGGTCCAGGCCAACTTTACGCGACCTCGTTCGCGAGACCGGCTTCGCACTTGACCTGTGGCTTGTTCCACACATGCGGCTTGTGGATGCCAGTTTCTCTCACTATAGTTGTCATGGGATTTACACCGGATGTTGTCAACCATAATATCACCGTTGTGGCTTTTCATAGGTAAGAATCGTTCTTAATTTGTTACTCCCATAAGCCACGTAAAACATGCAACAACAAAGTAGAGGCGTCTAACTTGTTTTTGCAGGGAGTGTTTCTGTGATATGGTATGGCCCAAGATGTGATGTGTATGTTGTGTGCAATGATCATGTTTTGTAATGTTTCACGACTTGCATGTCGATGAGTACACAACCGGGAGGAGCCATATGGTTGTCTTTTTAATTGTGTATGACCTGTGTGTCAACTTCTTATACGCCATGTAATAGCTTTGCTTTATCGCTAAGTAGTTAGCAATAGTTGTAGTTGCTATTCGTGGTGGAGGCAATCATGGTGGAGTGATGGAGATCATGCTGGCACGCACAAGATGGAGATCATTGCGCGTAGATTGGCTATACCATGTCACATAAAATTATATGCATGTGATGTTTATCCTTTTATGTATCTTATTATGCTTAGATCGCGACGGTAGCATTATAAGATGATTCCTCACTTAAAGATAAAGATAAAACTGTGTTCTCCCCATGTATGCACCGTTGCGAAAGTTCGTCGTGTTCAAGCATCACGTGATGATCGGTGCTATAAACTCTACGTTCACATACAACGGGTGCAAGCCAGTTTTGCACACGTGGAAATACTTGGGTTTGACTTGACGAGCCTAGCATGTACAGACATGGCCTCGGAACACACGAACCGAAAGGTTAAGCATGAGTCATATGAATGATATGATCGACACTTTGTTGTCCACCATTGAAACCACATCTCTTCTCGTGAAGATCGGATTAGGTGTGGTGAATTTGGATCATGTTCACTAAACAACTTGAGGGATGTTGAATTTAGTGGGAGTTCATCTAGTAATTTGATTAAGTTGAACTAGTTATCATGAACATAGTCTAAATTGTACTTGCAAATTTTGTAGATCAAATGGCTAAGTCCAACTTCAACTTCAACGTTTTTGCAGAGAAAGAAAAGCTTAAGAACAATGGGTCTAACTTCACCAACTGGTTCCGCAATCTGAGAAGCATTCTCTCTGGCGAACAAAAGGACTATGTCCTTGAGAAAGCGCTAGGTGACGCCCCTGCTGTAGATGCGCCGGCTGATGAGAAAGCTGTTTATCAGTCGCGCAAGGATGATTATGGTGTGATTAAGAGCACCATGTTGTTTGCTATGGAATCGGACCTTCAAAATCGTTTTGAAGAGTTCCCCGGGCCCTTTGAGATTCTTGAGGAACTGAAAACTATGTTTCAGACTCAGCCTGCTTCCGAGAGATATGAGATCTCTGAGAAATTCTTTAACTGCAAGATGGAGGAAAGGAGTTCCGTTAGTGAGCATGCCATTAAGATGTCGGGCTACACTCAACGCCTTGAGCAACTGGACTGCAAGATTCTAGAGGAGCTCAAGATTGACAGAGTTCTGCAATCACTCCCTCCTAGATACAAAGGTTTTGTAGTTACTCATAATCAAACTGGTTCCACTGATACGATCACCGAGCTCTTCGCTAAGCTGTAAGATGCGGAGGTGGACATCAATAAAGATAATCATGTGTTGATGGTCAACAAGCCCCCCAGCTTTAAGAAAGGTAAGGGTGCAAAGAAGCCCTTCAAGAAGGGCAGCGGCAAGCGTGTTGCCCCTGCAGAGAAGAAGCTCAAGTCTGGACCTAAGCCGGAATCGAGTGCTTCTATTGCAAGGACAAGGGTCATCGAGGCGCAATCGTCCAAGTACTTAGCGGACAAGAAGGCTGGCACCATCAAAGGTATATTTGATATACATGTTATTGATGTTTTCCTTACTAGCCCTCGTTGTAGTGCCTGGGTATTTGATACTGGTTCAGTTGCTAATATTTGTAACTCGAAACAGGAGCTACGGAATAGACGGTGGCTAGCGAGGGATGAGGTGACGATGCGCGTTGGAAACGGATCAAGAGTTGATGTGATGGCCGTCGGCATGCTCTCATTAGTTTTCCCTTCGGGATTAGTTTTAAACCTCAATAAATGTTATTATGTGCTTGCGTTGAGCATGAACATCATATCTGGATCGTGTTTATTGCAAGACGGTTATTCATTTAAATCGCAAAATAATGGTTGGTCTATTTATATGAGTAACATATTTTATGGTCATGCACCTGCTATGAATGGTTTATTTCTTCTGAATCTCGAAAGCAATGAAACGCACATCCATAACATTGAGGCTAAGAGATGCAAGGTAGATAGTGATAATACGACTTATTTGTGGCACTGCCGTCTAGGTCATATTGGTGCAAAACGCATGAAGAAACTCCATTCTGATGGACTTTTGGAGTCTTTTAATTTTGAATCATTTGACACGTGCGAGCCATGCCTCATGGGCAAGATGATCAAAACCCCGTTCTCCGGTATAATGGAGCGAGCAACGGACTTGTTGGAAATCATACATAGTATGCGGACCAATGAGTGTTTTGACGCGCCATGGTTATCGCTATTTTCTCACTTTTACTGATGACTTAGTAGATATGGGTATATCTATTTGATGAAACATAAATCTGAAACATTTGAAAAGTTCAAAGAATATCAGAATGAAGTGGAAAACCATCGTAACAGGAAAATTAAATTTCTACGATCCGATCATGGAGGTGAATATTTGACTTATGATTTTCTCACGCATCTTAAAGCAAGCGGAATTGTTTCGCAACTCACGCCACCCAGAACACCACAGCGCAATGGTGTGTCTGAACGCCGGAATCGAACTTTATTGGATATGGTGTGATCGATGATGTCTCTTACAGATTTGCCGTTATCATTTTGGGAATATGCATTAGAAATCGCTGCATTCACTTTAAATAGGGCACCATCTAAATCCGTTGAGACGACACCGTATGAACTGTGGTTTGGTGCTAAACCTAAGTTGTCGTTTCTTAAAGTTTGGGGATGCGAAGCTTACGTCAAGAAATTGATGCCGGACAAGCTCGAACCTAAAGCGGAGAAATGCGTCTTCATAGGATACCCTAAGGAAATGATTGGGTATACCTTCTATCATAGATCTGAAGGCAAAGTGTTTGTCGCAAAGAACGGACCCTTTCTTGAGAAGGAGTTTCTCTCGAAAGAAGTGAGTGGGAGGAAAGTAGAGCTAGACGAGGTTATTGAACCTTCTCTTGAGTTGGAGAGTAGCGCAGCACCTGAAATTATTCCAGTGCCATCTGCACCAACAATAGAGGAAGCTAATGACAAGGATCATGAAGCTTCGGATGATGCTACTACTGAACGTCGCAGGTCGACAAGGTCGCGTGCCCCTCCTGAGTGGTACGGCAACCCTGTCTTAACTGTCTTGTTAGTAGACAACGGTGAACCTGCGAACTATGAGGAAGCAATGATGAGCCCAGACTCTGAGAAATGGCTAGAGGCCATGAAATCCGAATTGGGATCCATGAGCGAAAACCAAGTATGGACTTTGGTGGACCCTCATAGAGACCGAAAGGCCGTTGAGTGCAAATGGATTTTCAAGAAGAAAACGGACACGGATGGTAATGTTACTGTCTATAAAGCACGGCTTGTCGCGAAAGGTTTTCGACAAGTTCAAGGTGTTGACTACGATGAGACTTTCTCTCCTGTAGCGATGTTTAAGTCCATTTGGATTTTATTAGCAATTGCTGCGTTTCATGATTATGAAATATGGCACATGGATGTCAAGACTGCGTTCCTCAATGGCAACATTGATGAAGAATTGTATATGATGCAACTTGAAGGTTTTGTCGATCCTAAGGATGCTAATAAGGTGTGCAAACTTCAGCGTTCCATTTATGGACTGAAGCAAGCATCTCGGAGTTGGAACCTTCGTTTTGATCAAGAGCTTTGGATTTGTTCCAAATTGCTACGAAGCTTGTATCTCCAAGAAAGTGAGTGAGAGCTCAGTGACATTTTTGGTACTATATGTGGATGACATATTGATTATCGGAAATGACATTGACATGCTTAACGATGTGAAGAGTTATTTGAACAAATGTTTTTCAATGAAAGACCTAGGGGAAGCTGCTTATATATTGGGCATCAAAATCTATAGAGATAGACAAAGACGCCTGATAGCTTTAGGCTAAAGTACATACCTAGACAAAGTTCTGAAAAGGTTCAGAATGGATAAGGCAAAGAAAGGTTCAGTGCCTATGTTGTCAGGTAAGATATTGAGCAGGGCTCAGTGTCCAGCTACGGTAAATGATAGAGAAGCTATAAACAAAGTGCCTTATGACTCGGCCATAGGATCTATCATGTATGCCATGCTATGTACTAGACCGGATGTGTCCAATGCTCTTAGTTTGACGAGCAGATACCAAAGTGATCCAGGAGTGGAACACTGGACATCCGTGAAGAACATCCTAAAGTATTTATATAGAACTAAAGAAATGTTCTTAGTCTATGGAGGTGATGAACAGCTCGTCGTAAAAGGTTACGTCGATGCTAGTTTCGACACCGACAAGGATGATTCTAAATCTCAGACAGGATACGTTTATATTTTGAATGGAGGAGCTATGAGCTGGAGAAGCTGCAAGCAAAGTGTGATCGTGGGATCTACAGTAGAAGCGGAATACATGGCTACTGCAGAAGCATCAAGTGAAGGAGTTTGGATCAGGAACTTCATCACTGAGCTTGGTGTGGTTCCAAGTGCCTTGGACCAACTAGAGATATTGTGTGATAACACTAGCGCCATTGCATTGGCTAAGGAACCAAGATATCATCCAAAGACCAAGCACATCAACCGCAAGTTTCATATAATTCGAGATTATATAACAGATGGAGATCTGAAGATTAGCAAAGTACATACAGATCTGAATGTCGCAGATCCGTTGACTAAACCTCTTCCACGAGCAAAATATGATCAGCACCTTAGTGCCATGGGTGTTAGATTGTTGCCAGATGTAAACTAGATTATTGACTCTAGTGCAAGTGGGATACTATTGGAATTATGCCCTAGAGGCAATAATAAAGATGTTATTATTATAATTCTTGTTCATGATAAAGTTTATATTCCATGCTAGAATTGTATTAAGCGGAAACTTTGATACTTGTGTGGTTTATGAACAACACCGTGTCCCTAGTACGCCTCTATGGACTAGCTCATTGATTAATGATGGTTAAGGTTTCCTAACCATAGACATGAGTTGTCGATTAATCATGAGATCATATCATTGGGAGAATGATATGATGGACAGACCCAAATCAAGCAGAGCAATTAGATCGTGTCATCGTGTTCATCTTTGCGAAGCTTTTTCTTATGTCAAATATTGTATTCCTTAGACCATGAGATAATGCAACTCCCTGGTATCGGAAGAAAGCTTTGAGGTCATCAAACGTTATCCTATGAGAGGGTGATCATAAAGGTGTCTCTCAGGTGATCGGAAAGTATCTGTTGGGTTGTATGTATCGAGATGGGATTTGTCCCTCCCAAGTCGGAGAGATATACTTCGGGCCCACTCGGTAATTGATATCAACACTGCTTGCAAGCACGTGGTTAAGGAGTTAATCACAAAGTGATATCGGATTACGGAACGAGTAAAGTACTTGCTGTGAACGAGAATGAACTAGGTATGCCGATACCGACGATCGAATCTCGGGCAAGTAAACTATCGCGTGACGAAGGGAATATATATATGGGATTAATTCAATCCTGGCATCGTGGTTCATCCGATATGATCATCGATGAGTATGTGGGAGTCAATATGGGTTTCCAGACCCCGCTGTTGATTATTGATAGAAGATCATGTCTGCATATTCTCGAACCCGTAGGGTCACACACTTAACGTGTCTCGACGCTAGGATAGAATGGATAATTGTTTTATGAGTTTTTGTTCGTAGTCTCGGATGAGATCCAGGACATCACGAGAGGTTCCGGAATGGTCCGGAGAATAAGATTCATATAAGGGAAAGCAGTTTTTGGATTTCGGAATTGTTTTGGATTGTTCGGTATTGTACCGGAAGCTTATAGAACCTTCTGGAGTGGGACCAACGTGGCCCCACTTGTCGGGAGGCGGCGTGGGTCTACGAGGGAGTGCCCTGGGCCAGGGGCACAAGGCCCCATAGGCCCAGCCGGCCAAAACCCTAGGGAAACCCTAGGGAAACCTTCTAGAAGGAGGGGGAAAACTTGCCCCCCACTCCAACCCTTGGGGCCGCCGCCCTAGGGCTTGGAGGAGGGGCCAAAGGGGCCGGCCAGCCCCCTATATATAGAGGGCAGGGGCGCAGACCTCCTCCCCACTCCTTCAACCCTAGCCGCTATACTGCTGCCCTCCAGATCTCTCTCTCTCCCAACTGCGCGTAGGCGAAGCCCTGCCGCAGAAACTCTCCACCTTTGCACCACGCCGTCGTGTTGTAGATCCAATCTATCTCTCCACCCCACTTGCTGGACCGAGGAAGGAGGAGACGTCGAGGTGCCGTACGTGTGCATCTCTTGGAGGCATCTCCACTTGCGGTGTTGGATCGGATCGGATCGCGAGGAGGAGAAGCTAGTACGACTACATCAACCACGTTCCGTTGAACGTTCTGCTGTGCGAATCTTCAAGGGTATGAAGATCTCATCTATTCCCCCTCGTTGTTTGCATCTCCTAGATTAGATCTTGGCTTTACCGTTTGCATCCGTAGAATTTTTTTGATTTACTATGCTGCGAAACCCTTCAAGTTCTAACGATGCTCGTCCCGTATCTTCATGCACGCTGGTTCGACCTTAGTTCGAAAAGGGAAGAATTCAAAACAGGCATAGGAAATTCAAAAAAAGTACGAACAATGTAAATCCTTCGCGTGGTGTCATATTATGTGACATAGTTGCAAGGAAAAATACCAGACTTGGTATGTTGATCATGTCTCGAAAAAACATTTGACCTATCATGTTCGAGGTTTCATGGTTTTCGGTCCAAATGACCGATGTTATGTGCTGAATCGCGGCATAGTTTGTGATACTATGCCCATATTATGCACGCAAGTGGACATTGGGATGGAGAACAATGTTGCAGGAGGAGGTTTTCCTTTTTGTTGCACGAAAAAGCCATTTTCCATTTTCCGAGCGCAAAGAACGAGTCGTTTTGTGAAGCATCCACCAAAATGCTGTTTAAGAATGCTACCGTCCCATTTTTATAAAATACTAGACCACCTTACATGGACTATCTTCCAACCGGGATATCTCAAACCTTTCCTTCCATCCCGGGTAAAAAGGACAAATGTCTGCCGAATCGGTAGGAAGTGGGTCCGGTTTGTCCTACAGGTACATGATCTAACGCCCGTGATTTTTTGTAACATCCCAAAAATACTAAAATTGGATCATCAAACTCTAATCATCAAATTTAGGGTTAACAAAAACTTTTCTAAATAAAAACATGAAAGCATTCATATGTGTATGCATTTTATTTTGAATTCTTTTGAACCACCTTATTTGTGTGTTCCATTGCTTGTAAATGAATGCTTAGGTGAAATAAACATCATATAAACATTTCCCACACTTTTCCCAAAGACAAGTAAATCAAAACAAATAAAATAAGGGAATGGTCATTTTGACCAATTTAACTCCCATGCCTACTTTGGCTGTCTCAAACTTTCAGAACCTAACAGAAACTTTTATGGATCTTTGCACCCCTTGATTGTACTCATAACAAAGTATCAAGGCCCACTTTGTGATCATCCAGAAACATTCAAATGCATGGTTTAAAGGACAGTTCAAAATTGAATCTTTATCATATGGAAAGATCCCACTTTTTCAAAAACCACTCAAACTAGCTCAACTTTCAAAACCCAAGCATCTGCAGACTCACCAGCACCAACCTAGGACACCCACCAAAAATCTTTTCAAAATTCAAAATTTGAATTCTTGCGGCCATTTCATCAAACACCTTGTAGATACAAATCTAACAAAATCAAAACACTATTTTGAGCAGTGAATTGAGCCTAACTTGTTCCCTCTCTGGACACCACTAGCCTTAGTAGATCATCTAACCATCTTAACTAATCACTAGCCTCACTATGAGCTTGCCAATACCATCAATGGTGAACAGCCAAAGCCACCCATGCCGCACCCGTGCCTCTGTCAACCATGCCGAGCATGCGCCAGAGCGCCACCCTCGACATGCGCCCACAGACCGCGCGCCGCCCTCGCCGCGTGCATACACGATCGCCACCGACCCAGGAGACCGCTAGACATCCCCGTTCGCCGCCCCATACCTCACAGCCACTGCTCGCCGTCGAAGACGCCGCCTCTGCCGTACAGAGCGTCGCGTGTTCCAGTCCGTTTGCCACCGCCCCTACATGCGCATTAAAGCCGTAGAGCATCGCCAGGAGACCACCAAGTGATCTCCATCGCTGGCCATGCCTCTAGGAGCCCGTAGCCATGTCTCCACCGTCGCCTGCCCATCCCGTTCGGTCTCGTCGTCGCGACTATAAATAGAGGCCACCCCCAGCTGAATTGAGCACACCATCTCACTCCCCTCTCCTCACTGATCGTTCCACCCTGTTGCCGGAGCAAGGCGAGCAGCACTTCGCCGGAATTTTGCCGGAGCCTGCCGCTGTTGGATAAGAAGGGAGCCAGCGATTGGAGCCGCCCCAGGAGAAGCTACCGGTACCAGGAGGTTCGCCGTCGTCGACTTTGTCGTTCGCCCGCCTCGCCGACCCTTGCCTGAGCCCCGGTGAGCCCCCAACGACCCCCATTGGCCGCGCTAGGTTTACATCTGCATGGCGTTGCCCAACGTCGTGATGACTCTCAGCGATTGGATTAGAACCAGATCGACGCACCATATCACCCCATACCGCACCCACTTGTGTCACCGACGTGGGGACAGCAACAAACAGCCCGCAGGCGCTGCGCTTAGCAGGTGACCCGATCACTTCTGCGCAGCCGCTTATTTGAATTAAACCTTTTTCATTTTATTTCAAACACACTTCTGTACCCAGTTTCAAAAATCAACCCAGGTCAACTCAGTGCACCAAATTGAATGAAACTAATTTTGTTAGAAAGGTCTCGAAATGCTGAATCCAAGCCCGTTGGATTCAAGTCATTTGGATCTGTAGATCATCCTTGGTAAAAATAACAAGGCAGAAGATTTTCTGCATTCAAACATTTTTCAAATTAAAACCATAATAGCTTTTGAGTTGATTCCAACTCTAAAAAATCACATTTAACCATACCTTTCAGAATATATAAAAATATATAGGTTTACTTATAGAAATATTGACCAAGTAATAAAAGAATGCCACATAGGCATTTCTAGCCACTTTAATTAATTAAAATAAAAGGGTAAAACCTTATTAAATTGTGACACCACTTTAAAACACATTCCCATGGACTAAAATGTGTGGTAATGACATGTGTCAACATGATCCCCTATTTGGTTTGGAGAATATTAAATCTTAAGTAGTTTTTCAATGAGTAGAAATTACTTTTCTAAAAATAAAAAGGAATTAAACCAAGCTTTAATCTTGTAATGTTAGTGATGATGCTAGATCATCTATAGGACCCTTGTGTGTGATGATTGCAAGTAGTTAAGTATTGTTTGGTGATTTTGTACCTCATATTTATTCATAGACGCTAGTACCGACCAAGGATACGAGGAGGAAGGAGGATACTACGAAGAGGAAGCCGAGGAGAACTTCAACCACTGCTCTGCACAAGGCAAGCTAACACTTCCAAGATACTTACCTATGCAGGCCTAATACTACTAGTTGATTGTGCAAGCTAATACTTGCTTGTTACCATGCCAACAATATGCCTTAAGCATATGTGATCATACCCACTTGATAACTCAACCCTAGTTTTAGTTGCAAGGTTCTACTTTATTTCCTTATCAAAGCTACTTCCTTAGAGAGTACTCAAGTGACTTGTAGATTCTAGAAAGATATAGCTGAAGGTTGCATAAAGAGCATAAAATTTGGCCTAAGTTAGAAACCTTGATATCATCCTAAGATATAAGGTTGTACTTAGTTGAAACTCCACTATTTTACCACCCCTCATTAGTACTCACCCCCACTTATAGATGCTAGTGTTAAGCATAAAACTTGATCAACTTTAGATGGGAATACTTGGTGAAAATGGTTATGAAAACCTTAGAATGATGGATCATTCTACTGAGATGTTTTGACATGTGTTTCCAAACACAAGATGATTATGGTGATGAAAATGTTCAGGCATGAGCCTTAGCCCTTTATAAAACTGATGGTTGTCTGGATGCGATACCATTCCAATTTTGTCGTACAACCACAATACCCGAAGATTGGGTAGGACTTGACTGGAAACTTATATACCTTAGTATTAGTTCTCTCACGGCCAAGGTCTGAGCTGAGGCTACCTTGTGAAGATTGTCCACCTGTGCAGTACCCAAGATGACAGTTGGTCATGGTTGGGAGGCCAAACTCACAGGAGAGATGCTTATACTAGGGCGTGTAATTGAAAGGTTAGGATTGATTATCCGCATACTGAGTATGGTGAATTCAGGATTTGTTCCTGACGGATGTATCGAATGTTGTGGTGAAAGTGTACAATCTCTGCAGAGTGTCAAACTATTCGAATAGCCGCGTCCGCAGTTATGGACAGTTGGAGTGGCCATACTGTTCCCCCGTCAGACTTTTCAAAATGACTTGTGAAATGATTTGAAACTTTGACTTGAACACAACAGGGTTGTGCTACGAAATACAAGTTCCCACTTAGGAGTTATAAAATTGTGACTAGCTTCTCTTGCTTCTGAACTTAGTAGAGATAAATCTGGCCTTTGCAAAACAACCCTAGAGCCTAGTGTCCTATTATCCAAAAACCCCTTTTACTTGTTAGTATCAGTTTGCGAGTACTTAAAGAGTACTCATGGCTTTGTCCCTGGCTATTCCCGTGGCCAGACTATGAAGAGGAGTACCTGGAGGATGGACCCCAGGAAGGTTACGACATTTAGGATCATCTCCCATCGTCAGCATTGCCTGTGACCCCGAAGATGGAGCTTCGCCTACGCTACCGTTATTATTACGTATTCCGCTGCTTGTGTTGTATTAAGAACTGGATCATGAGATCCTTATTTGTGTAAGACTTTATGTACGGTTTGTAATGGATGATGTACTATGGTATCGAATTCTGTTATGTCTCGCAAAAATGGTAATCCTAGGATTGCGATGTATGGCATAACAGGCATCTAGGATTAAAAATCCGGGTGTTGACATTTTTTGAGAAAATAAATTTTAGACTCGCAATATGTGGTTTCTTCCGAGATCCAATGCAAGTTCTAACGATGCTCGTCGCCTATCTTCATACACGCTGGTTCGACCTTAGTTCGAAAAGAGAAAAATTCAAAACGGGCATAAGAAATTCAAAAAAAGTCCAAACAATGTAAATCCTTCGCGTGGTGTCAGATTATGTGACATTGTTGCAAGGAAAAATACCAGACTTCGTATATTGATCATGTCTTGAAAAAACATTCACAAAATAACCTATCATGTTCGAGGTTTCATGGCTTTCGGTCCAAATGACCGATGTTATGTGCTGAATCGCGGCATAGTTTATGATATTGTGCCAATATTATGTATTCATGTGGACATTGGGATGGAGAACAATGTTACAATAGGAAGTTTTCCTTTTCATCGCACGGAAAAGCCATTTTCCATTTTTTGAGCGCAAAAAACGGGTCGTTTTGTGAAGCAACCACCAAAATGCTGTTTCAGAATGCTACTGTCCCATTTTTCTAAAATAATAGACCACCTTACATGGACTATGTTCCAACCGGATCATCTCAAACCTTTCCGTCCATCCTGGGTAAAAAGGACAAATGTCTACCGAATCGGTAGGAAGTGGGTCCGGTTTGTCGTACAGGTACATGACTTAACGCCCGTGATTTTTTGAGAAAATAATTTTTAGACTCGCAATATGTGGTTTCTTCAGAAATCCAATGCAAGTTCTAATGATGCTCGTCCCCTATCTTCATGCACGCCGGTTCGACCTTAGTTCGAAAAGGGAAAATTCAAAAAAGGCATATGAAATTCAAAAAAGTGCAAACAATATAAATCCTTCGCGTGGTGTCATATTATGTGACATAGTTGCAAGGAAAAATACCAGACTTGGTATATTGATCATGCCTCGAAAAAACCATCACAAAATGACCTATCATGTTCGAGGTTTCATGGCTTTCGGTCCAAATGACCTATGTTATATGCTGAATCGCGGGATAGTTTGTGATACTGTGCCCATATTATGCATGCATGTGGACATTGGAATGGAGAACAATGTTACAGGAGGAAATTTTCCTTTCCGTCGCACAGAAACGCCATTTTCCATTTTCCGAGCGCAAAAAACGGGTCGTTTTGTGAAGCAACCACCAAAATGTTGTTTCAGAATGCTACCGTCCCATTTTTTTAAAATACTAGACCATCTTACATGGACTATATCCCTACCGGGTTATCTCAAACCTTTTCGTCCATCCCGGGTAAAAAGGACAAATGTCTGCCGAATCGATAGGAAGTGGGTCCGGTTTGTCCTACAGGTACATGATCTAACACTCGTGACTTTTTGAGAAATTTTTTTTAGACTTGCAATATGTGGTTTCTTCAGAGATCCAATGCAAGTTCTAATGATGCTCGTCCCCTATATTCATGCACGCTGGTTCGACCTTAGTTCGAAAAGGGAAAAATTCAAAACGGGCATAAGAAATTCAAAAAAAGTCCGAACAATGTAAATCCTTCACGTGGTGTCATCTTATGTGACATAGTTGCAAGGAAAAATACCAGACTTGGTATATTGATCATGTCTCGAAAAAACATTCACAAAATGACCTATCATGTTCGAGGTTTCATGGCTTTAGGTCCATGTGCTGAATCGCGGTATAGTTTGTGATACTGTGCCCATATTATGCATGCAAGTGGAAATTGGGATGGAGAACAATGCTGCAGGAGGAGGTTTCCATTTTGTCTTACGAAAAAGCCATTTTCCATTTTCCGAGCGCAAAAAACGGGTCGTTTTGTGAAGCAATAACCAAAATGCTGTTTCAGAATGCTATCGTCCCATTTTTCTAAAATACTAGACCATCTTACATGGAATATCTTCCAACCGGGATATCTCAAACCTTTCCGTCCATCCCGGGTAAAAAGGACAAATGTCTGCCGAATCGGTAGGAAGTGGGTCCGGTTTGTCCTACAGGTACATGATCTAACGCCCGTGATTTTTTGAGAAAATAATTTTTAGACTCGCAATATGTGGTTTCTTCAGAGATCCAATGCAAGTTCTAGCGATGCTAGTCCCCTATCTTCATACACGCCGGTTCAACCTTAGTTTGAAAAGGGAAAAATTCAAAACAGGCATAAGAAATTCAAAAAAAGTCCAAACAATGTAAATCCTTCGCGTGGTGTCATATTATGTGACATTGTTGCAAGGAAAAAATACCAAACTTGGTATATTGATCATGTCTCGAAAAAACATTCACAAAATAACCTATCATGTTCGAGGTTTCATGGCTTTTGATTCAAATGACCGATGTTATGTGCTGAATCGTGGCATAGTTTGTGATACTGTGACCATATTATGCATGCAAGTGGACATTGAGATGGAGAACAATGTTGCAGGAGGAAGTTTTCCTTTTTGTCGCACGAAAAATCCATTTTCCGAGCGAAAAAAGGGTCACTTTGTGAAGCAACAACCAAAATGCTGTTTCAGAATGCTACCTTCCCATTTTTCTAAAATACTAGACTAACTTACATGGACTATCTCCCAACCGGGATATCTCAAACCTTTCCATCCATCCCGGGTAAAAAGGACAAATGTCTGCTGAATCGGTAGGAAGTGGGTCCAGTTTGTACTACAGGTACATGATCTAACGCCCTTGATTTTTTGAAAAAATCATTTTTATACTCGCAATATGTGGTTTCTTCAGAGATCCAATGCAAGTTCTAATGATGCTCCTCCCCTATCTTCATGCACGCCGGTTAGACCTTAGTTCGAAAAGGGAAAAATTCAAAACGGGCATAAGAAATTCAAAAAAAAGTCCAAACAATGTAAATCCTTCGCGTGGTGTCATATTATGTGACATAGTTGCAAGGAAAAATACCAGACTTGGTATATTGATTATGTCTCGAAAAAACATTCACAAAATGACGCTTTCGGTCCAAATGACCGATGTTATGTGCTGAATCCCGGCATAGTTTGTGATACTATGCCCATATTATGCATACAAGTGGACATTGGGATGGATAACAATGTTGCAGGAGGAAGTTTTCCTTTTTGTCGCACGAAAAAGCCATTTTCCATTTTCCGAGCGCAAAAAACGGGTCGTTTTATGAAGCAACCACCAAAATGTTGTTTCAGAATGCTACCGTCCCATATTTCTAAAATACTAGACCACCTTACATGGACTATCTCCCAACCGGGATATCTCAAACCTTTCCGTCCATACCGGGTAAAAAGGAAAAATGTCTGCCAAATCGGTAGGAAGTGGGTCCAGTTTATACTACAGGTACATGATCTAACGCTCGTGATTTTTTGAGAAAATCATTTTTAGACTCGCAATATGTAGTTTCTTCAGAGATCCAATGTATGTTCTAATGATGCTCGTACCCTATCTTCATGCACGCCGGTTCGACCTTAGTTCAAAAAGGGAAAAATTTAAAACGGGCATAAGAAATTCAAAAAAAGTCCAAACAATGTAAATCCTTCACGTGGTGTCATATTATGTGACATAGTTGCAAGAAAAAATACCAGACTTGGTATATTGATCATGTCTCGAAAAAACCTTCACAAAATGACCTATCATGTTCGAGGTTTCATGGCTTTCGGTCCAAATGACCGATGTTATATGCTGAATCGCGGGATAGTTTGTGATACTGTGCCCATATTATGCATGCATGTGGACATTGGGATGGAGAACAATGTTACAGGAGGAATTTTTCTGGTTCATCGCACGGAAAAGCCATTTTCCATTTTCTGAGCGTAAAAAATGGGTCGTTTTGTAAAGCAACCACCAAAATGCTGTTTCAGAATGCTATCGTCCCATTTTTATAAATAGTAGACCACCTTACATGTACTATCTCCCAACCGGGATATCTCAAACCTTTCTGTCCATCCCGGGTAAAAAGAACAAATGTCTGCCGAATCGGTAGTAAGTGGGTCCGGTTTGTCCTACAGGTACATGATCTAATGCCCGTGATTTTTTGAAAAAATAATTTTTAGACTAGTAATATGTGGTTTCTTCAGAGTTCCAATGCAAATTCTAACGATCCTCGTCCCCTATATTCATGCACGCCGGTTCGACCTTAGTTCGAAAAGGGAAAAATTCAAAACGGGCATAAGAAATTCAAAAAAAGTCTGAACAATGTAAATCCTTCACGTGGTGTCATATTAAGTGACATAGTTACAAGGAAAAATACCAGACTTGGTATATTGATCATTTCTTGAAAAAACCTTCACAAAATGACCTATCATGTTCGAGGTTTCATGGCTTTCGGTCCAAACGACCGATGTTATGTGCTGAATCATGGCATAGTTTGTGATACTGTGCCCATATTATGCATGCATGTGGACATTGGGATGGAGAACAATGTTGAAGGAGGAAGTTTTCGTTTTCGTCGCACTAAAAATCCATTTTCCAAGAACAAAAAATGGGTCGTTTTGTGAAGCAACCACCAAAATTATGTTTCAGAATGCTATCGTCCCATTTTTCTAAAATACTAGACCACCTTACATGGACTATCTCCCAACCGAGATATCTCAACCTTTCTGTCTATCCCGGGTAAAGAGGACAAATGTCTGCCGAATCGGCAGGAAGTGGATCCGGTTTGTACTATAGGTACATGATCTAACGCAAGTTCTAACGAAAAAATAAGCCCCTTTAGTCCCGGTTGGTAAAAAATTCGTGCCTCTGTCTTCCCGCCATTTCTTCCTGCCATTTTTTTCCCGCTATTTCTTCCCGACAGTTTTCTTCCAGCCATTTCTCACTATATATATGTAGGATTGGTCTCCATTGTCATTGGACATCTCTAGACTCATATCTGCAACCTCATCACCCTTTCCCATGGCTTCCACCGTACCACAACCCCCAGGGAGGTGGAGGCGCTTTGCGCTTCGAACTACCCCTGCCCTCCAGGCTACTGCGTCCCCGTCGGCTGGATGCTGAGCACCAAAGGCGTGCCGGTTCCTCCTGTCCCTCTAGGTGTGGTGCGTCGGATGTCCATCACGAACCACTACTACTTCGAGGTCACGCCAGAGCAGCGGAAGAATCCCAACTGGCATCCCGACTATTTCCCGACTTGGGAAGCCTTCTTCGGGGATCGGCATGAGAGGGCGCTCGCCAGGCACGAGGAGGATAGCCCACCTCCTCCGAACTTCAACGAGGCCGGTCGTCGGTTGTGGTGGCGCGGCCGGACTCTCTAGAGCGTCATGGCCTACGACAACGGTCGCCAACTCTAACCCCCGCCTGCGTTACCCTCAAGTCCAGCCCACTCGTACTCAGCCTTCAAGGTTCAACTACGGCGACCCCGACGACGACAGCGGCGATGGTCGTGGTGAGTATGACGACTACAGTGGCGAGTATTATAGGTGTAGGCAGGAGCATGACTAAATCACTCCAATATTCCAAAACAAGTTCGGCCAATTGTGACTTAATCTGGCCATGTATCTTAATTTTCAGTTCTTCTATGTACCTTCATTTTCAGTCGTGCTTTATGTAACTTAGTGTTAGTTGCGTTATGTACTTTAATTCCAGTTCTATCGTAATAAAATTTTCTTCCCGCGCATTCTGCCCAGCTCGGAGAAGTTTAAATGGTTCATAGTTATTCAAATTCAAACACTTTTTAAATGGTTCATAGTTTAAATGGTTACATTAATTATTTTTAAAAACATAAAATGGTTGTGCATTAGCTATTCAAATTCAAACACTTTTTATGTTTAAAGTTTTTCTAAATTCCAAATTAATATATAAAAAATATAAGTTAATTCATTTTTAATTTTAAATGGTTACATTAATTATTTTTAAAAACATAAAATGTTTTTTAATTAGTTATTCAAATTCAAACACTTTTTATGTTTAAAGTTTTTCTAAATTCCAAATTAATTTATAAAAAATATAAGTTAATTCATTTTTAATTTTAAATGGTTTATAGTTTAAATGGTTACATTAATTATTTTGAAAAACAAAAAATGGTTTTGAATTAGTTATTTAAATTCAAACACTTTTTATGTTTAAAGTTTTTCTAAATTCCAAATTAATTATCATTTAAAAAACATTACAAATTTAAACCCCAAAATAAAAAATAAGGCGGGAACAAAGAGATAATTTGTGAAAATATTTGAAAATAGGACCATTAGTCCCGGTTTCTGGATCCAACCGAGATTAAAGTCCTCCTGCGCGCGCCGCTTGGGCTCTTCCCAAAATATGAAAAAAGTGGCTAATACGTCCCGGTTGGTGGCACCAACCGGGACGTATGATCCTTTAGTCCCGGTTGGAGCCACCAACCGGGACAAAAGGTCCTTCCTTTATAACTGCGCGCGACTCTTCTTCTTCCCCATCTCATTCGTCGACATGCGCACAGGAACCCCCCACAACACCGGTAGGCTGCCCGCCGAGATCGTCGTCGCTGCTCAGTGCAAGGATAAGAACCGCCGCGTTCCCCTCTCTCTCTCTCTCCTAGTACCAATCACATCCCCTCTCGTTCCTTCTCGTGTTCTTCCCCATTTGAGCAGAAACCCTAGCTCGGCCAGATCTTCTCGTCGTCGCCGTTCAGAGCCTCCCCGAGCCAAGCCGAGGTGCCGAGGAGCTCTGCCGTGCTGGCCTGCATCTCTACACCAAAGGGATAGGCCCCACTCGGCCTTAATCAATCTCTGCATCACCCATCTTTCCGAGCTCTGGCCATCGTCGTTTCGCCTCCGTCTGGCCTCCCCTTGCTTCCCCGACCCCGGCATCACATTCCTGGTGAGCCACTGGTGCTCTAGCACCTCTTCACGCTCTCCCTCTCGCTCTCTAGCTCTTCCCCGACGACCATCTGCCGCCGCCGCTTCTGTCCGCCGATGTGCTCGTCGCTCCGACGAACAATAAATGGCGGCGCCACCACCATATGGTTCGCCTCGACGAGCTCTTTCCAACATGCCCCCTCTCGCTGCCCCGCTCGCGCTAAATCGCTGGTTCCTTCGTCGATCTGAGAGCAAGGCCATTGGTGATGTCATCCTGACATCATCATGATGTCATAAACCTTTTTCTTTTCTTTTAATGTTTTCTGAAATAATTTCTGTAATTATTTTTTAATTGATTATTGCTGACAGGTGGGTCCACCCTGTAAGTGGTATAAACATATTCAGAAATATTTTCTGTTTAATAAATTGTTAAAATTAATTCCAAAAATGTAAATTATTTTATAATATTCTAGAAATGATTTAAAACGAATTAAAAATGGAGATATTCATAACTAATTCATTTTAAATCATAAAAATAAAATGTACAACTTAAAACTATTACCATACATTATTATGTTAACTATTTAAATAATTACTATTTGATAAATATTTTATAAGTATTAATATTTTGAAAATTCATATTTTAATATTCATAAATGAGAAAAATATAAATTATATACCAAAATTTTGGTATAAATAATATACCAAAATAGTATACCTAAGTGACCCCTCTCATAAGCATCCGAGGTTTCTCCGAACTAGGTTTTACACCCCTCGGTACTCCGGAATATTGATTTTAGTTGATTTTTATTATTGTAAATATTGTAAATTAATTTTTATTATTGTGTATGTACATATTAGGGTTTCTCCGAATTAGGGTTTATATCTCTCAACACCCTACCTAAAATTCACCCTTAGCCGCTTTGACTTATCCGTTTTTCCACCTATGCAGAAAATATGGAACCACATGGCAGAGACGAAGAAAAGGAAGAGTTGGTCTATGGTGTGATCCGCGGGGAGGAAAATGTCGATGTATCAACATTTCTGAACAACTCAGGAGAGGGTGATCCTCTTTTTGCTGGAAGAGACGACTTCTTTGAGGTTGAAGGTGATGCCTTCCGTGAGGGAGAAGGCGATGCCTTCTGTGATTGAGAAGATGATAGCTCTGGCGAGGTGCATGTAATATAATTAATTCATTAATTAATCATCTGCTGTCTATATAGAAATATTAATGACAATCTTTCTTCTTTTAGCCCTCCGGATCAAACAAATCTACTGAAAATAGCAGACGAGGCCCAACCAAAAAGTTGGAAGACCATGAGAGGTTTAGGATCGAAGAAGTCAGTGACGACGGCAAACCGACGGCTCCCTTGTCACAAACAAATTTGTGGCACAATGCGGAGTAATCTTTAGGGACTTCGTCCCGATCACCATGCGAAATTGAAATAGGCCCGTTGATGCGGAAGAGGGAACATCTTTATATGTCCCTAACATGGCCAAATATTTACTGTGGAAGAGGCTAATGCTTAATTTCACCCTACCCAAGGTAGAGCTGGATCCAAATGCGGAGGATCTAGTTGAGGACGCCAAGCAACATGCCAAAGCCATGCAGATGAAGGTCAGGGAGTGGCCTTTGAAGAAGATGGGCCAGTGTTTCACCAACTGGAAGAAAAGATTTCCCCTTGACTATATCGTGAAAGAGAAGACAACAGATTTCGAGAAGATGCAATATCAGAAGTTAAACCATTCTAGGCTGAGTTTGTGAATTACAAGACATCAGAAAAAGCTAAGAAAATGTCTGAAACAAATAAGCTGAATGTTGTAGGGTTTGCAGCATAGAAAACAAAAAAATTCCTATGATGGGAACAACTATGTACCAAGATCTATCTACTAGATACAAACAACGGGCAGATGTATATCCATAGAGAACATACCCTTGAAGACCGACAAAGCTTAACGAGTCCAAACTCGTGGTTGATGTAGACGATCTCTTGCCGATCTCAAGATCGAGAGGAAGTCTGAGTGCCACAAAACAGCAGCGCATCCATGCTCGCACACACGTTGAGGCACCGAGCAACCTCCGCCTCCTCGCTCCAGCGATGCAGCAGAAGCACAACTCTTTCTTGCCGAAAAGCCACCGGGAACATGTATCTCGCTAGTCCGAGACCATGGGGGATAAATTCTAGAGGGGGAGAGAGATCCTTCACGAGGAGGTGTGAGTGAGAGAGAGGGAGGGGGCTCCTTTTATAGGAAGAGGGGGGCACCCAAGGGGCCATGCGCCCAACCATGGGGCTGCCCCCGCCTCTTCCACATTCATGTGGGTGGACACTCCACTCACTCAAATGCCTTTCAATTCCCTCCACTCAAAAACCCACTCAAATTCCCATTAAATTTCCACCAAATTTAATGCAAACTCTCATTAAATAAAACTCCTTTTATTTATTCAGAATTCTTTCAATTACTTTAATGACAAACATTCACATATAACCCCTTGCTAGTATTTCATTTCACATGCAAAAACACTTTCTGCAATTTCACCCAAAAAACCGTTTTGGTATCTAGTGAAATAAATTCCTGCGCTTGTTATTCTTTTCGGCATGAAACTTTTGCTCCAAATGGATGTCGGTGTCTCTTAAGTGTGTCACCCTACGGTTCATGAATAATGTGGACATGATCGAGACCCCTCTCGGATCAATAATCAGAAGCGGGATCTGGAGACCCATACTGACTCCCACACATTCAACGATGACTTTCTTGTGATCGTCGGAACCTTTTACGCTAGTATCTTAATCCCTTTGTTTCACGATATATTACATGTCCGAGATTCGATCATCGGTATCTCCGTACCTAGTTTGATCTCGTTACTGACATACACTCTTTTCTTGTTCCCGTGATATAACATTCTAGTGATCAAATCACTTGCTTGCAAGCTAATCAATGTGATATCACCGAGAGGGTCCAGAGCATATCTATCCGTCATCGGGATGAACAAATTCCACTCTCAATCCATGGGCCTCAACATAACACTTTAGTAGTTCTGAACCCATCTTTATAATCACCCTGTTACGGTGTGACGTTTGATGTTATCAAGAAACTCTTCCGGTGTTAGTGATTGACATGATCTCATGGTCTAAGGATTAGGATCACTTTGTAAGTTGTTATAGCAATATAAACTCAATGACTTTGATCGTAATGCTATACTTCGGATGAATGTTCATCACACCATTACACTAATGTTGTGACCTCGTTATTAACAACATCCAATGTCCATGATCAGGAAACCTATGATCATCTTGTTAATCAACGAGCTAGTTTATACGAGAGGCATAACTAGGAACTACCTTTTTGTTTATTAAACACACATGTATTAACGTTTTCGTATTAATACAATTATAGCATGTAAAATAAACATTTATCATAAACAAGGAATACGATAATAACCACTTTATTATTGCCTCTCGGGCATATTCCCTTCAGTCTCCCACTTGCACTAGAGACAATAATCTAGTTTGAAAACTTTGTGTATTGAACACCTATGGCTTTCTGGTGTTCCAAATACGCAGCTGCAAGTGGTTAACATAATCTACGGATCTGATACTTTCAGGTCCGTGTGTATTTGCATGTCTTTGTGTCTTCACGCATCACTCATTCTCCAATGAGATGGCTTTGTATAAATTTGGTCTTTTGGTGAGACCTTTAGTTCCTTGGGGTTAAAACATGTCGATACTATTGTCATACAATATATCTTTAGTGTTAGCCTGTTGTGAACCACACTTTAGGTTGATAACAAACTACTTGACACAAATTCCCTCCTTTGCTGCTACTATAGCAGTCATATACTTAGCCTTTTGTTGTAGTATTCGTCACAATGTCTTAACTTTGGAATACATCCAAATCCATCATGAAAACTCCTTTCCATTTCATTGTGCCACTCATAGTTTAAATTGAGATAAATTTTATTTGTATCTTGTGATAAAACTAGTATCAATGTAACGCTTTACAATGAACTATTTGTAATTGTTTGTCACCTCTACACAAATATATTCTTAGTTCTTCCAAAAGATCATAAGAATATGCTCACTATCGTCCAATGATCATTTTATGATTCAGTTTGGTATATGCTCATAACACTTAGAGCATAGGACATATCTGGATATGTACATATCATGGTATGATTGATCAAAACATCCTTGTGATTTCACTCATCAAGTGTCAAAGCACTTGAATCTTGTTTCACTTATCAAGTGTCGATACACTTGAATCTTGATTCAATTCCTTTCCACGCGATAAGAACCGTTTCTTGTCGTTTCTATATTGAACTCCTTCAATATCTCATATATGTACGTTTGGCACAACCATATTAGCGTCACAGTCTATCCACTATAGACATTCATGCTAAATATTCGGGTTTTGCCTAAGTTTTTCATCGAAATGAAATTCTTAACCTTTGTCAATAAAAGATACATCATTTCTAATCAACAAGATTTCATACACATAATGTATTAGAAATATGTCTCAGCGCTCCCACTTAATTTCTTGCAAATGCAAGCATCTTCATCGTCTCCTGATGAAAAACTCATTTTTCATCATGGTGAAGATTCCAACTCCGCGATGCTTACTTCAACCATTGAAGTTTGCATGCCCTTTTAGCATCCTTTGAATTTTTTACAAAACCCTTTGGACTGTGTCATGTACACGTCCTAGGTACCCATTCTATTAGAAGAATTTTGTTTTGTTTATTCATCTATCATATACCAAATTATATGTAGTGGTTGCTACTTTAATCCGTCCAGACTAAATATCGCTATGAAAGATCAAATCTTGTCATAGTTAACTCCTTGAACATTGTCGTAAAATACTTTACGACATGTCGACTATTTCATAGATGTGAAACATCCATGTCTGTTTCTTTATAGATCTGAATACGACTGATAGGTTTTTACACCTTTCCGGAGGGTCTTCCAAGTTCAAAACTTGATTTCTCGTGTATGGAACTATCATGGATTTTATGGCTTCAAGCCATTTGACGGAGTCAGGGCCCATCATCGCTTCTTTGCATGTAGTCGGTTCATCATTGTCAAACAATAATGATTTACTCTCAAATCTTAGCATTTGATTGTTTAACCGACCGACTTGGTTCAATAAGAACTTAGATCTCCGTGACCACAACCTTTGAGGCACATAATCTATGAGCATTATGGCTGCCTCCGGAACAATTTCCGGCGCTGCGCAACTCAGCACATTTAGCTAAGGTTCGTTAACCTTATCAAAGTTCTATTGTCCTCCCACTTAACATTTATGAAAAATTCCTTCTTCAAGAAACTTCACGTTTCAAGCGACAAACCCTTTTGTCCTTGGTGTTATGGAGGAATAACCAATTGTTATTCGAAATAACCTACAAAGACATGCTCATCCGACTTCGGTTGTATACATCTTACTTATGTTTAGCATACCAAAATTTAAGAAATGACAACTTGGGTTTTACCCCAAACCATAACTTCCATGGTGTCATTTCAACGGACCAAGATGGAGCTCTTTTCAGTGTAAAAGCAGTAGTCTCTAAAGCTTTAACCTTTTAAAACATAATGGCACTTTTATAAATAACACCTTTGATCCAACCATGTCAAACAAGGTTTCATTACAAATCTCAAACACTCCATACTCCTATGGTGCTTCGGGAGATGCAAATCTAGGTGTTTTTGCTAAACTTGTAACTCAAATAAATCCCTTTATGATAAAATCATAATTAATTTATTTTTCTTGTTACACTTGTAACTCAAATAAATCCCTTATGATAAAATCATAAACCATTTATTTTCTTGTCACAGTGATTTTCACTTCATCTTGAAAGTCTTTGAATATTTTCAAATATTTCACACTTCTTTCTCATTAAGTGAATATTCACTCAAATTTCCGGAGAAAGTATATGAAGTTGAAACCCATCGCTTACGACTACACATAATGGACTACATACATCAATATGTATTAATTCCAATAATTTAGTCGTTCGTTCTTCTTTGGCCTTTGAACGAAGTTTTAATTATCCCGAGGAAAGTCTCACAAGCGTCACTTGATCAAATAAAAGACTCCAAAAATCCATGAATATGGAGATTCTTCATGTTTCCTTTCCAATATAATTTAAACAACGATGTCACTTCGTAAGTGATCTTTCAATCATTTGTCTTGCGACATTTTAGCATTAGGTTTTATGGATATGATTTCTCCAACTAGATTTGTAAATCATCCATATTATATGGAATACGGTAATTATTTGAACAACCTTTGTTCTCATAATACCTGATTTAAATAACAATTATTAAAACAAATCTTGAAGTCAAGATTTGATGTCAACGAGAAATACAAACAACGGTTTGTTTGTTTTCGATGAACATCATCACATATTCTCTTGCTAGTTACTTAGGCCATTGTGGTTCATGAATTGCGTCGTTCCGTATGAAATTTCATACCAACCAATTCGATATCCAATACCCAAGATCCACATTCTTTAATAAGCAAAGAATACAACCATAACATGTATATCATATATATACCTAAATTGGATATTTCCAATCTTTTCTTTTCTGCCAAATATATTTTATAGATTCTCTTTCATCATTTCCTTTTCCTTTTTAAAATAATCTATCAACATCAAAAGTGGCGCCATATACATGACACATAGTCCAAAGCATGGATATTCAAATAATAATACCTTTGGACTTACACTTTGAAGTAGATCACCATCATCAAAATGATCGGTATTCTTTCAAAATCCATTCTTTAGTAATCTTTTAGTGTAGTAAACATTTTACATACATATTCTATTCACCCTTATCATGACGACTTTCATGATCAAGCTACTGTAGCTTATAAAGGCGAATCGTGAGTATAACATTACTTTCCAAAACCCTTTTGGATGATTAGGATGTCTAGCATCTCCATCCTTCGTAAATTCTCATCCAATATGAGAACATATATTATACTCTATCATATTGCAACCAAATCATTGTTTTAGATATCGTTATATCTGCCACACATGATGGTTTCTGAAACAATTCTTTCAGCTCGTAGATAAACTTGATATTAAAACAATCAAGAATTGTGGAGGCAAACATGATACTTAAGATACTAACACTGGAATTGTTACTCTCGATATAATACCAACTATTAAATTTCACGGAGTAAATAGAGTTTGCTAAAAGTTTGCAATAGGACTTTAAAATTTAGATTGACACTCAACACAATACGATACCAGTTCGTAAAGTATATATCCAGAATTCTATAGTTCTATTATCTCAATTACAACTATGCATAAGGTGGTGAACGAATGCTAATGACTACAACAAATTATGCAAATTCACTTTGATTTAATTTATGATAAATTGAGTTCTACTAATCCAAATTAGAACTGAACTCCCACTCAAAAACGACATCCCTCGTGTCTTTTTGGTGATTACATGAACCAAATCCACTACACCAAGTCCGATCATCACGTGAGTCGGTGTAGTTTCAAAGGCGAGCATCAAATGGTCATCATATCAAAACATATGACTCATGCTTAACCTTTCGGTCCGTGTTCTGAGGCCATGTCTGTACATGCTAGGCTCGTCAAGTAAGAACGTTAGTATTCGCGTGTGTAACTATCTTACACCCGAGATATGCTCGTGGATTCAAGTACACCCGATCATCACGTGATGTCTTGAAGCGACGAAACATTGTCGGTGCATACTTAAGGAAGAACACATTCTTATCTTGATATCTAAATGAGGGATCATCTTATTATGCTAATAAAACGCCAAACAAGCAATATAAGATGCAATCAAAACATCACATGTTTATTAGTGAAATGATATGGTTCCCGCATATGATCTCCATCATGTGCACCGTGGTATGATCTCTATCATACCTTTATGTGTAAGGCCAAGGTCTATGGAAATTACACGTTATGTGTGTTGTAAGAGTATCATCTCATACTTCTACTTACAACATCACCATATCATAACACTAGCCAGCAACAATCTAAACTAGACGCCTCTAATTTATCCATTGCAAGTTTTACGTGGCTTAGGGCTTTCGAAGATAGAACCGTTCTTACCTACGAACATGAACCACAACAAGGATAACCAAATTGTTGACAACTCATTGCAAATTAGATATTGACTATAGTAGGAGAGACAGACACCCGCTAGCCACTTACGCAAAACTAGTTGCATGTCAAGCGTGGAACAGGTCTCATGTGCGAGGACATGTAAAGTTTGTCCGGGCCGCTTCATCCCACTATGCCACCAATATCCAAAGTACAAATAAGAAGCAATAAAATGATCATCATCGCCCACATACTCATATGTGTACTACCGGTGCAAAGCATCTACGCATAGATCCGGCTCTGATACCACTGTAGGGTTTGCAGCATAGAAAACAAAAAATTTCCTACGATGGGAACAACTATGTACCAAGATCTATCTACTAGATACAAACAACGGGCAGATGTATATCCGTAGAGAACATACCCTTGAAGACCGACAAAGCTTAACGAGTCCAAACTCGTGGTTGATGTAGACGATCTCTTGCCGATCTCAAGATCGAGAGGAAGTCCTAGCGCCGCAAAACAGCAGCGCATCCGTGCTCGCACACACGTTCAAGGCACCGAGCAACCTCCGCCTCCTCTCTCCAGCGATGCAGTGGAAGCACAACTCTTTCTTGCCGAAAAGCCACCAGGAACATGTATCTCGCTAGTCCGAGACCATGGGGGATAAATTCTAGAGGGGGGAGAGATCCTTCACGAGGAGGTGTGAGTGAGAGAGAGGGAGGGGGCTCCTTTTATAGGGAGAGGGGGCACCCAAGGGGCCATGCGCCCAGCCATGGGGCTGCCCCCACCTCTTCCACATTCATGTAGGTGGACACCCCACTCACTCAAATGCCTTTCAATTCCCTCCACTCAAAAACCCACTCAAATTCCCATTAAATTTCCACCAAATTTAATGCAAACTCTCATTAAATAAAACTCCTTTTATTTATTCAGAATTTTTTCAATTACTTTAATGACAAACATTCACATATAACCCCTTGCTAGTATTTCATTTCACATGCCGAAACACTTTCTGCAATTTCACCCGAAAACCCATTTCGGTATCTAGTGAAATAAATTCCTGCGCTTGTTATTCTTTTCGGCATGAAACTTTTGCTCCAAATGGATGTCGGTGTCTCTTAAGTGTGTCACCCTACGGTTCGTGAATAATGTGGACATGATCGAGACCCCTCTCGGATCAATAATCAGAAGCGGGATCTGGAGACCCATCGACTCACACATTCAACGATGACTTTCTTGTGATCGTCGGAACCTTTTACGCTAGTATCTTAATCCCTTTGTTTCACGATATATTACATGTCCGAGATTCGATCATCGGTATCTCCATACCTAGTTTGATCTCGTTACTGACATACACTCTTTTATCGTTCCCGTGATATAACATTCTAGTGATCAAATCACTTGCTTGCAAGCTAATCAATGTGATATCACCGAGAGGGCCCAGAGCATATCTATCCGTCATCGGGATGAAAAAATTCCACTCTCGATCCATGGGCCTCAACATAACACTTTAGTAGTTCTGAACCCATCTTTATAATCACCCTGTTATGGTGTGACGTTTGATGTTATCAAGAAACTCTTCCGGTGTTAGTGATTGACATGATCTCATGGTCTAAGGATTAGGATCACTTCGTAAGTTGTTATAGCAATATAAACTCAATGACTTTGATCGTAATGCTATACTTCGGATGAATGTTCATCACACCATTACACTAATGTTGTGACCTCGTTATTAACAACATCCAATGTCCATGATCAGGAAACCTATGATCATCTTGTTAATCAACGAGCTAGTTTATAAGAGAGGCATAACTAGGAACTTCCTTTTTGTTTATTAAACACACATGTATTAATGTTTCCGTATTAATACAATTATAGCATGTAAAATAAACATTTATCATAAACAAGGAATACGATAATAACCACTTTATTATTGCCTCTCGGGCATATTCCCTTCAAATGTTGCTAACAAGAAGTATCACCATACTATGGGCCAAGGTGGCTACAGGGCTGGCATTCCTAAGTGGAAGAAACTTGAGGATGAACTGCGTGCTAAAAAGATCATCCCAGAGATAGACAATTGGATCGAACGTGCAAAGAATTGGTTTTACGGGCATGGGGGCACGTTGGACTCGGAAGGGAAGTGTATATATAACATAAGACATAAAGAAGACCCCTTGCCAATCGAGAAGATGAGAAACGCAGTAAAGCCTGTTATAGATGGGGACTTCATTCCTGATAGAGAGAATGACGATCTCACACTCGCCCTTGGGAATAAGGAACACGATGGACAACACGAGTCACAATAGGCTCCCAACCATGGAGCACTGGGTTTCCCGAGGAGAGGAAGAAATATCCTGATAGAAGCCATAAGAGGAGAAAGGACAAGGAGGTAGTTGAAGAAAATATTCAGGCAGAGCAAATGCGTATAATTAAAGAACGAATAAAGCAACAACAAGATCAAATTAACACACTTAGCCAGCAAGGTACTACCGGCCCATCTCAGCAGCACATGGTGGTAGAACCTGCATTAGATTCTACCGGCCTATCGAATAATCGAAAAAGCAGTGTGGCTTCCACCGAGGTCCCGGGTGATGACAATGACGATGGCGATGGTGCGCCGACGATGTCTTGTGTTGGCTACCTAGTGGATGATATCACAGATATGACACACTGCAAGCTACATGTCAAAGTTGTGAACATATCAATGAAGGTGGCGGTCGGCTATGCCTTACCAATTGGACCTGCACCAACTTACCATTGTCGGTCGGTTCCACAGGGCTACACTGTTGTTGGGGTTGATGAAATCATGCCCAACTTTCAAGGTTTGAAGCTTGACTACCCTGCAGGTGAAGGGGATGTGACTGAACTGGGAGAAGAAACAAACGTCACCATTCTATGGACAAAGGAATGTATCGTGCTTCCAAATCACACGCCAAGGCCATCTTCGCCGCCGCCTCACCCGTCTCCAGCGCAGTCATCGCCACCACGGCAGCCATCGCCCGCGCCTCAGGAAAATAATCATAAGCGTACCACTGCTACTCTGCAGAGTAGTAAGCGATCGCCGACACGTAAACAGGAGCCTCTTCCAAAAGTACCAAAGGTTCCTCCCAAGATAGCTTATGACTATACTGAAGAGGAGACTACGACGATCGTTGAGGCGGAAACGACAGCGTTTTTCGTTAAGCAGAGGAGACTGAAAGAGCTAGAGTTCCCCAGCACCGAAGAAGATAACGCCCGAGTGTTCAAAATGCTAAAGGTCCTTCACCAACCCGAGCCAAAGCTATCATTAGACTATGATCACTCTATTCTCAAGTCACATGCGGCACAACAACTGTCGAAGAGCAGTACTGGTGCAAGCGGGAAATTTGTTGCCCAGCTTAGAGAACAAACAAAACAATCTTGCGCCCCTCTCAAGGTGATTTCCCATACCAATGTGGGGTCGAGCAAATATGCGGCCGAAGAGCAGTATGATCCAGAGGTAGTTGCACTATACGGAGAAGCGGCCACTGCTCAAGGTATGAGTATTGGCCACTACTTATCCCAGTATAGTACTTCCCCGTGGGTGAAGTAGCATACAAATACCAGTATGACAAACCTCTCGTCAAACCTGAGGAGGTAAAGAATCTTCCAACAAAAATGCGAAGATTGCATAACTGGTACATGCATGCCACAAAGGCCGGGGCTAACTGGATAATGCTGAGGGTTACAAGAAAGCATTATGGGAAAGAAGTACATGACATGATATCCATTGAATTTGTTGAACTATTTCAATTATTCAATCAAGACGCCTTGGACAAATCGATCATCAGTGCCTATTGTCTATAAGTACTAATTCTGTAATTAATTTAGTCTCTAGATATCTCACCTCGTTTATTGCATGTATATAATCATACTATAATATGCAGAATGAATATTCTCGAATGCAGCAGATGACAAATCTATGACATTGGGTTCGTTGACCCATATTGGGTTCATCAAGCTAATCTCAAAACAAAACCCCAGGATACGGAGGATAATATTGTACACTCGTTAAGGTTTCAAGAAACAAGAAGGGAAATACTATTTCCTTACAACTTCGAGTGAGTGTTTTTGCCTTGTATACACTTTCTATTTCGTTTACTCGACGTTAAGTGTATAATTGATGAGTTATGCATGTGCAGCTTCCACTATATTCTGCTAATCATTCAACCTGACAAAGGGCGGGTACTAGTCATGGACTCGAAACATAAACCCCTTGAGACGTGTAAGGACATGTAGATGATTCTCCAGCGGTAATTCTAATCATTATGACACTATATCAGCAATGTTCGTGAATTTCATGATATCAAGTAATTAATATCTTCTTTTATTTGTTTTCTTCGCCGGACAGCGCTTGGAAACGGTTCACCAAGAAGGTTAGAGGTGTTTGGAAAGAGGATCTTACATTTAAACCACTAGATGTAAGCACCACTAGCTATATCCGGGCATCTCTTTGATTCTAGTTTTGATACCGTTATTATCATTCTTGATTATTATTTTGATTGAACTCTGTTCTCGTAAAGTGTCTGACGCAGGGACCAGGGAACAATTTATGTGGATACTATGTTTGCGAGTTCATCCGTCATACGTGTTGTGAGAAGGGCAGAAATTTAGAGCAACTTAACGTATGTAAACAATTTTTATAGTTTTTTATTACCATCAAATTGTGTTTAGTTTCATTCATATAGGTTGACTCCTTTTTAAAATCAGCTCGAACATCTACGGGGCGGTCTTCTGCCAAAGGATCACCTACGAGCAATTCAGGAGGAATTGGCGGGATTCTTGGATGCAAAAGTCCTAAACCCAAAAGGAGAATACTATGCGGGTGTATAGGCAATAGGGATTGTACAAAGAGCTTCTTTTGTAGGTATATATGTGTGTGATCAACTTCTCCAGCTCGTCGATCACCCTTTACAGCTCGTCGCGCTCTGCTTCGAGCCTCTTGATGTTAAGTGAAAAATCAAGCGTGATCTCCTTCTGCAGAGACAAACACCTTCGAAAGCGATCATTAGCCCGGGTTAGGGAGCATGCACCCTGCAGTTGGTTGTCTATCTTGGAATTGATTGCGGCCACCTCTTCACGGCAATCGGCCTTCGCTTGCTGCATCGTTCATGTTATTTAAAATAGGTACTCTATAATTGTACTGCATCTTCCAAGGAAGAACAATATTCAAGTCACAGAAACCCCAAATGTGTCTACGAAGATTGAGCGTGGTCCCTACTTGGAGGCTACTTGCGGGTAGACATGATAGTATTTCCACATTTAGAATCTCAAAAATAAAACCAAATGCATGTCGGGATTTCCTACCTCGCTGACATGGGGAACAGGGCCGAACGGGTCCTGTGACGCCACCGCCATCGTGCTGGTTTCAGGATCCATGACCGCCCTGGAATATGTAGCAGAGTAAGAAGAATAAGAATAAGTAGTAGTAGTAGACATAGCAGCAGAAGAAGAAGAAGACTGTACCGAGAGGATCCCTGGCCTGCTAGAACACTCAGCACCGCCATCACCATCGTGTTGCTTTCAGGGTCCATGGCCGCCCTCGAATATGTAGCAGAGTAACAAGAATAATAATAAGAAGTAGACATAGAAGAAGAAGAAAAATAAAAAAGACAAGAAGAAGACTGTACCGGGAGGAGCCCTGGCCTGCTGCAACATTCAGCGCTGCCGCCGCAATCGTGCTGCTTTCAGGGTCCACGGCCGCCCTAGAATATGTAGCATAGTAATAAGAAGAAGAATAAGAAGTAGACATAGAAGAAGAAGAAGACTGTATCGGGAGGAGCCCTGGCCTGCTGCAACATTCAGCGCCACTACCGCCATCGTGCTGATTTCAGGGTCCATGGCCGCCCTGGAATATGTAGCATAGTAATAATAAGAAAAACAAGTAGACATAGAAGAAGAAGAAAACAAAGAAGAAGAGGAAGAAGAAGAAGAAGAAGAACACTGTACCGGGAGCGGGAGGATCCCCAGCCTGCTGGAACATTCAGCGCCATTGCTAGGAGAGATTGGGTCTCTGTGCGAGGGGGGGATGAGCAGCTGGTTGAGCAGGAAGTCTAAGGCGGCTAGTGATACGTCGGAAACGTATCTATAATTTTTGATGCTCCATGCTTGTTTACTACTTTGCTTTTCTTTTTATACACTTTGAGGTGTTTTTATATATTTTCTGGAACTAACATATTAACAAGTTGCCATAGTGCCAGTTGCCTGTTTTCTTCTGTTTTTGGTTCTAGAAAGGCAGAAAATCAATATTCTCGAAATTGGACGGGACAAAAGCCAAAGTCAATATTTTACCATGGGCGACACGAAGTCCAGAGGAGAGACGGAGAGGCGAACCAGGGCCACCACACCCCCCTAGGCGTGGGTGGGCCCACCCCCCGCCTGGGCAGGGTGTGGGCCCTCTGTCCGCCTCCCAGCCTCGCCTCTTCGCCTATAAGAAGCCCTCGAAGTAGAAACCCTAGGAACCCAATCAAAACTCCACGAAACCTTCTGTAGCCGCCTCCACCGTCGTCCCTAGATCGGGGGGATCTATAGTTCTTCCTGGCACCCTGCCGGAGGGGAAATCATCCCGTAGGCCTTCTTCTCCGATATGAAGCGTGAGTAGTTCCACCTTGGACTACGGGTCCATGTAGTAGCTAGATGGTTGTATCTCCTTGTGCTTTCATGTATAGATCTTGTGAGCTCCGTTCATGATCAAGATCTAATCTATTTGTAATCATGCATGTTGTGTTTGCGGGGATCCGATGGATATTGAGATTACTATGTCAGATTGATTAATGGTTTTGTCTATTTGATACTATCATGTCTGTGTTGTTTGTGATCTTTCATGCTCTCCGTTGTTAGTAGCTATCTTGGCCAAGTAGTTGCTAGTGACTCCAAGAGGGGGTATTTATGCTCGATAGTGGGTTCATGCCTCTAGTTTCCAAGGGAAGTGACATAAATCTCTTCGGTTGTAGATGTGATGTTGCCACTAGGGACAAAACAACGGTCTCTTGTTCATGGAACAAGTGGATTGTTTAACTTACACACTTTGCTTAAAGCAGTTGTCTATTGCTTGCAACTTAATACTGGAGGGGGTTCGGATGATAACCTGAAGGTGGACTTCTAGTCATAGATGCAGTTGGATGGCGGTCTATGTATATTGTTGTATTGCCCAATCGAATCTCATAGGATCTTTTTGTCTGGTATTGCATTGTTATGCCTAGCTCAGTTCCTGTCAATTGCCCTGCTATAATTTGTTTACCCTTCATGCCATGTTGTTTATCTAAGGAGAGCACCTCTAGTGAACTATGGACCCTGTTCCAATCTTTAACATTAATACACATTCCATTGTTACCTGTTTACTTAATGCAAACCATTACCTTCCACATCATACGTTTAATCCTTTGTTATAGCAAACCAGTGAGCTTGACAACCTCACTGATTCGTTGGGGCAAAGTCTTGAGTTTGTGTTGTGCAGGTTTCCACATTGCTTGCAACACATTTGAGACGTTTCCTTCCTCCTACTGGTTCGATAACCTTGGTTTCTTACCGAGGGAAAACTTGCTGCTGTGCTACTTCACACCTTGCTCTTGGGGTTTCATGACGACGTGCTTCCCAGCACCATCAGCGAGTTCTCTCCATTCTCTCTGCATGCATGGTCGATCTGCCTCTCCTCTGGGAGCCATGGATAATGCAGATGGAGAAAGGTGGGGGCAGGAGGAAGAAGAAATTGATGGGCGGGGGAGAATGGTCAAAGAGTCCAGTCCATGGGACAGTCTTATACAAGACCACCTTTTACTCCAGTGTTATCTCAACCTACATCCACCGTTCATTTGTTAATCAATGGCATATGTCGCTTCCTTCTCAAAGAAGCGTGACTGGCAGAACCAGGGAATAAAACCCCAAAGTCCACACGATGGGACTCGATTGGACTGGCTTTAATGAGATGGACGGTTCAGCGGGGGCTTCGGCGCGTGCCGCCTAGTATCCCGTGGATAGGGGTAGGACTACGAGGGAGGAAGTAATTACAGGTTGCATGTCCAGTGTTCGTGCATGCTCAAGGGGTTGTCACGATGAGCGCAACTACTGCAGGACAGAACATGTTGGAACGTTCAACTCTACGTTGACAGGCACGCACTGGACACTTCCCGATGCTGCCACACGGTGCATTTTATGGTTTGTTACATGACAACATTCCCAGTACGTAGATATTTTAGGATGTAGCACAAATTTTATGTGACTAGACTATGAGATGCTCCTCGCGCCCCTAATAGGATCGGCACCGAACTCTGTGTACCCGCCATCACGCATTTCCGAACAACTTCCTCGCGCAGCATGGAACCATGTTGTGGCAGTGGCAGATCCTTGCCGATGGCTGACCGTCCTGCATCACCTGCTCGTTGCGGGATCGTTCATGCCCGCCGGTAGCCATCTGGGGCACCACGACGTGTCCAACCATGCCTGGATCTATCGAATCAGCGCTCGAGGACACCGCGATGTCGAAGCTTGTCATACCCGCCGCACCCGAGAAGCACATTGCACCGGCCGAGATGGAGGAGCGCCAAGAAGCAGCTAAGACGGAGGAGCACCAGAGGAAAGCATGCAAGACCACCATGTAGAAGGGCATGAGCAATAGAGGAGCCAGTGACGAGGACGACTCCGACTCGGGCAACGAGGAGGCATTCATGGAGTAGTTGGAGGCAGAAGCGGAGGAGAGTGACGTTGACCCATGGGACTACGAGGAGGAGGAGGACTCCGACGAGGAGAGGGCGCGTATATACGAGGAGGGAGTTGCCGACGAGTCATCGGAAGACACCGCCGCCACCACCAACTACGACGACGATGAGTAATGTTTTGTTGTTAGTATTGTTATTACATATTTAACTGCCACGCACTACATTGTAATTGTTGTAACTACCATGTCGTGTGTAATAATACTAGGATGTTGCTACTATAACAATTTCGTGTGGCCTTTAGATCAAAGAGGATCAATGGTTGGCTGGAACAATCCACGTGACAACTGTCTGACCAATCAGGGCGTGCTGGTTTCTATGTGGGCTATAGTAAGGGCTTTTCTGAGTATTCATGACTAGCATAGAGGGAAAATCTGACCTAACATGGCTTCCAACCCTAGATTCCCCCCTTGCTGCCCAAAACATGGAACCACTCCATGGATTAAGCTCAAACCCGGCACCTAGCTCCCTCTCGGCATCGCAAGCGACTTCTCCAACTAGAGATTTCGTGGTGCTTTGGAGAAATCTCGACTTTTCATTTTTTTCTGAACCCGAAAAACTGGCGTTTTCCCAAAGGAGGTGCAAGATTAGGGTGCGCCCATGGGCCCGAGGCAATTTCCATGCATGCTACACCATGGTGCATGGCCATTCCCGGTAGGTGGGTATTTATCTCGTGGTGCAGGCATATACTGTATTTTTTTGAGTTACGGCCCGGTAAATGCGGTTTCTAACTACATGTACCCTGTAAGACACTCTGAATTTTCGGGGAAAAATGGTTGGGGTGCCCATGGGGTACCTAGGATGGATGCATGCCTGGGACCAAGAATGCACCGACCGTCGCGTTGTCGCGGCCACCGGCGGGTTTTGCCATTTTCTTGGGTAGCACCAAACAAAATATAAAAAAACATGAAAACGGCTCCTGGAGCCCTTGCATGTGACCCACTGCCCTCATGAAATCATAGACGGGGCATACCAGGTCCTTTGGCACCCAAGGAACCACTAGGATGTCTATTGAGTGTGAGTTAACATGGCATCCAACCCTAGATTCCCCCCTCGCTGCCTAGAACATGGAACCACTCCATGGATTGAGCCCAAACCCGACACCTAGCTCCCTCTCGGCATCGCAAGCGACTTCTCCAACTAGAGATTTCGTGGTGCTTTGGAGAAATCTCGACTTTCCATTTTATGAACCCGAAAAACCGGCGTATTCCCAAAGGAGGTGCAAGATTAGGGCGCGCCCATGGGCCCGAGGCAAGGCATACCAGGTCCTTTGGCACCCAAGACACCAGCAGGATGTCTATTGAGTGTGAGTTAACATGGCATCCAACCCTAGATTCCCCCTCGTTGCCCAGAACATGCGACCACTCCATGGATTGATCCCAAACCCGGCACCTACCTCCCTCTCGGCATCGCAAGCGAATTCTCCAACTAGAGATTTCGTGGTGCTTTGGATAAATCTCGACTTTCCATTTTCTGAACCCGAAAAACCGGCGTATTCGCAAAGGAGGTGCAAGATTAGGGCGCGCCCATGGGCCCGAGGAAATTTCCACGCATGCTACACCATGGTGCAAGGCCATTCCCGGGAGGTGAGATTTATCTTGTGGTGTAGGCATATATTGTATTTTTTTGAGTTACAGCCCGGTAAATGTGGTTTCTAACTGTATGTACCCTATAAGACACTCTCAATCTTTGGGGGAAAATGGTTTAGGGTTCCCCATGGGGTACCTAGGCTGGATGCATGCCTAGGTCCAATATTGCACCGACTGTCGCGCTTTCGCGTCCGCCGGCGGGTTTCGCCGTTTTCTTGGACAGCACCAAACAAAATCTAAAAAAAATAAAAAAATGTGAAACGGCTCCCGGAGCCCTTGCATGTGACCCAGTGCCCTCATAAAATCATAGGCAGAGCATACCAGGTCCTTTGGCACCCAAGGCACCACCAGGATGTCTATCGAGTGTGAGTTAACATGGCTTCCAACCCTAGATTCCCCCTCCCCTCGCTGCCCAGAACATGGAACCACTCCATGGATTGACCCCAAACCCGGCACCTAGCTCCCTCTCGGCATCGCAAGCGACTTCTCCAACTAGAGATTTCGTGGTGCTTTGGAGAAATGTCGACTTTACATTTTCTGAACCCAAAACAACAGCGTATTCCCAAAGGAGCTGCAAGATTAGGGCCTTCTAGAAGCCCCCCCCATGGGGCCAGGTTGATTCTACGTCCCAATTGTAAGGCACCTTTAGATTGGGGAGAATGGACGATACAGATCGTCCTTTGCAATAGTGATCCACGAGTAGGCATTTCTGCGTCCCTATTGGCCATAGCAACCACCAGTGGGCCTACCTCCTTGTCTTTATAAACGCGACCGTGTGGCCGAGGCTCAAACCCCGTTTGTTCCCTGCAACTCGCGTCAGCACAAGCGTCGAATCCTACCTGTAGAAACGACGCCTCGCCATGGAGAGGCCCCGTCTCAGCTTGCACAAGGCCTAGTTGTTCGCCTAGTATGACATACTCGTGCCGCCGCTAGCGAGGCTACTGGCCGGCTATGAGCTCAGCTACGCCGGGGTGCCCGTGGCGCTGCTCCTGTGTGGCATCACGTTGTCGAGGCAGATCGAGGAGCGACGCCGCCAGCTGCCGGAGTGGAAGAGGGCAATGGACCGATACACGCGCACCAGCGCATACTGGCCAAGGTGCTTCAAGAAGGCGCGGGAGGTGTTTATTTGGATTTGCATAACTCACCGTTCAGAGATCCACCCGAATCTGCGCAACCCCGAAGGGAGGCAATGCTTCTAGGGAGTGCCTAGGCGTATGCCCTCCACCATTATCGATGTTGCACGCCGTGCAACACTCGTGAAGAGGAACATCGCCGGGCTCCATCCCCATCGATTCAGACTTGTAAGAGGTGGACAACGACGTAGAGGACGTTGTGCATGACGAAGACAGCGGAGCGGCATAGTCGATTAGGTTCACTTGAGCCTAAATTTAATCTATGTACGGTAGCTTTAATGACCTCTTCGGATAGAATGGCCAAGTTGTAAGAGCGTGCACATCGTTGTTTGAGTCTAGCAAAAATCTTAGACACGAGTATTATAGAGGGAAATATGCTACAGCATTTAGACACACTGATTGACCCCACTGTTAGAATAAAATACCTATTTAAAATGTCTCTTTTCTTATTCTTTTCTTCTCGTCAAAGCTATTTTCTTGTACAGCGTCGGTTGAGTCTAAAGAAAAGCTTAGACACAAGTCTAGCAAAACAAAGTATGCTCCAGCGTTTAGATACACCGGTAGGACACTCTACTGGAATAAAAAACCTATTTATGAAGACTCTTTTCTTATCCTTTTTTTCTTGCCAAAGCTTTCCTCTTATAGAGCATCAATGCCCCTGACGTTGCCGATGCGACGTCACTGACAAAGACAAGGCAAGGCTGATGGGATGGTAAGCTGTCTCTGCTCCTAGCACTTGATGACACAGTCATAATTTTGGTGTGCGTCAGAGAAGAAGGAGACGCGCATATCTGCAAAAAATCTGCTCCCCGCTTGCTAGTCCAGACGACGTCCTTGATAAAGCTGCGCACTACAGAAGACTGATGAGGAAACACGCATGATCAAACGGTAGCGCAATCAAGTTTGGAACAGGGTAGCCTGAGCGAAGGAAAAATTGCATCATGCTGGTCCTGTGCCATCGATCATTCCAGGCCAACACTGCAGGCGATGAGACAACTCCATGGCACAGCCATAATTTTGGTCGTTGAACTTTTACAAATCCATGATTATTGTTTATGGGTAATCGGTTTAAAAATTAATGTACAATCTAACAACCTCGAATCAGGTCGACACCACACATCACATACTCGTTACAAGTACCATATATAAATAAATTTCATTGAAAATTCAAGAAACGACGTTACTGTGCCACCTTCTCTCTGCTCCTCTTATTACTATTCAATCCCGCGCTGCACTAAACAACAGTTGATGAGGACAGAAACAAAAATGATCAAAATACCAAGTAAAACTAGTTTCAAGCTTACCTTTCGTCTGGAGAATCATACAGAGACGAAATTGTCAGGGATTTATTGTTTCTCCTGTAGTTAGCCGAAAGATCCTCAAAAACATCCTCAATCACCCCAGCAACTTCTTCATATTAAAACTCAACTCCATTATTATCGTTTCCCTTCTGCTCCCGCTTAACCTTTTGTTTCTTTTCGCCCCCTATCCCTGCCGGCACGTCCACGTCCTCGGCCAATTGCTGCTTACCAACGTTTCCCTCCACATGTGCATCACCGTTTTTGTTCACATGCAGCACTTCCTCCACGTCATCTCGTTGTGCTTCCTCTGGTTCTACCTGAGAAGCCTCATCTTGTTCCTCCGTGATGTGAACGGGGACAAGGTAAACATCTCCGAAATCACGTGGAACTGGGTTTTTGCATAGCCTCTTGATATGGCCCAACCCTCCACACTGTTTGCACTTCTGCTTCCTTGCTCCCAGTCTCGAACCTTTAGCGGTGAAGGCTTCGGTCCTTTCCTTTCTAGGCCTCCCAGGTGGCCTCCTAAGAACTGGTGGTTCGAGTTTGAACTCTAGATCGACTATCTCCCAATCATTTGCATCAGCAATAGGTGGTATGTTTCTGCGTAAGTTGCAGAAAACTTATCGACGGAGAAATAGTTATGAACATAGTTCTCTATTTCAGCACCTCTACCTCTCAGCTTTAAGATGAAGTGCAGTGCATGGTGGCATGGCAGACCAGTAACCTGCCACTTCTTGCATGAATAAGTCTTGTTACCAATGTCTATAGTAAACCCCCGTTCAGTTCCGTGCTTGTCTTGTGCATAAACCTCGGCCAATTTATTGGAACTTCTGACCATCCTCGTCTTTATTGTTCTCATTTACCTGGTTCTTGCATTTAGTAATAAAACCACCTTTGGAATTATTTTATGGCCTACAAATTTTCTCGCACAAATTCTCTACCTAAAATCTATCTTCACCATTATACACTGTCTTATTGCATCTAATAAAATAACAATTGAAAGTGACTTCATGCTCCTAATCTTAGCATTGAACCTTTTTGTCATATTATTGCAAACAAAATCCACTTTTCTTAACTCACCAAACTTTCTTATGGCCCATAACTTGTTATGATGTTCTTCAAGGCATTCTTTCAACTTCGGCACAGTATACAAGTTCTGCATGTAAGTAGCATGCGTGCTTGTGGTGTACGTGTATGCTGATCGCCACAAGTTGTCTTCAAAGGCATTTCCTTTGAACTTCTTCGTGAAGCTAGTAGCGAGGTTCCACATGAATTCCCTATGCTCAACCCCAGGAAACACAGCATTAATAGCATTCTGAAGCCCCTTGCATGCACCAGTTTGTATCACCAAGCCTTCAGGGTGACCAATTACTGCATGTAGTCTCTGCATGAACCATGTCCATCTTTCAGTCCATTCACCCTCAAGAACAGCATAGGCTACGGGAAAAGGCCAATTATGCGCGTCCACATCACAAGCGGTAGCAAGCTGTCCCTTGAACTTCCCTGTTAAAGAAGTTGCATCTGTTGCCAAGTATGGCCTGCAGCCGTCTAGGAACCCCTTCCAGCATGCCTTCAGACAGACAAAACATCTCCTGAAGCATTTCTTATATGCCTGCTTATACTTGACCCCCCTTGAGATCTTTTCTCTTCCTTTCACAACCTCGTAATCAATGTCAACAACACTACCAGGTGATTTCTTCTCTACCTCAGCTTTGAAACTATACAAAATGTAAAAATTGTCAGTCCACTTGCTCTGAATGAAGTCTAGAGCCATCTCCTTCCCATCAAAGACTATATGGTAAGGAATTAGAACGTTAAATTTTTTGCTAAGATTAGTCCAATGCTACGTTCCTGTCTCAACCAGTCAAGTACCTTAGCAGCAATCCACTTGGTTGTCGCCGGTCTAATTTTATCACTTAAAGAAGTATTAGGGTCGTTGTGTTTCTTCGTGTTTACCTTGATATGCATTCAATGGGAATAAAAATAAATCAGAGGACTCATCAGCAGAACAAATATGAGAAAGACCGAAACTAAATGTAGCTATTGCAACCTGAAATGGGTGTCCCCGCATTGGAGATGCATGCAATCTCCATTTACACAACTTACTTTCCCTACAATGCACCCTAAATCTCTTTTGGTCGCTCTTTTCAACGATAAATTAGAACCCAACTCTTATTGCATAGGTATCAACGGCATATCTGCATTCCTCCACAGTATCAAAGATAGTTCCCTCATCAATTGTAGGGTTGTCCCTGTCAAAGTGTATCACTGGCCTGTCCTCGTCTTTGTAATCGTCTCTGTATCCCATTTCCCCATCCTCACATTCCTCTTCCTCATTAGTCCCATAGTCAGGCTCATAGTTCAAATCAACCAAATATTCCATACTCTCCATCCTATCAGGGTCAGCAGCCACATCTGGATATGCTTTCTCATCATCATCATCATCATCTTCGAGCACAAAATCACCCTGACCACAACACCTTTCAATGTCTTCATGCTCAACAAAAGGCTGGTCGGTCGCGCTCGGTATCGAAAGCAGAGCCTGCTCTGTTCGCGTTCCACATGGTCCGGTATCATTCAGGACAGTCTCTTCCCCAGTATCTTTGTTAACGATGTGCACAAACATCAGCATAGTCCTCGTGCCGAGGTGATTACTCCACATCATGGCCAGAGCCTCCTCAGCTCTAATGTCGTAGAAAGTCTGTGAATTTGTGTCGTAGTACCTGATTACGAATTCATCATGCTGGCCAATGGGAAACTTGCCAAATTGCATGTGCAAGTCACTTAGAGTTATGTCCTCCGTGTCTACTGTCAGCCGATAATCAAATCCACTGGTAACTGCGATTCTACCATCGGACAAGGTTTCAGTCCGACACCCATGCTGAATCTTCAGAAGAGATCTGGATGAAGCAGATGTCCTACGGTCACCAACACAGATCCTCTCCATCAACATGGGACTATAAACGCTAATTGGGTGGTGCGGATATGGAATTGCAGTTCTTACCCTTCACGGAGGATGTACATCACGTTCAATGGGCTCCAGAGCACCAAAGCTTTGCACCCCACGTCCTATTCCCCTGTTTCGTGCTCCTCCATGTTCTTCGGCCTTGAAGGGTCCATCTCCTCGCTCTCCGTCTGGGAAGGACCTATCTCCGTGTTCTCTGGCCATGCAGGATCCATTTCCGTGTAGGATCCAGATCAAATCCACCATCGTTGCGCGATAACCTAGCGCCCACCAAACGATTTTCATTCACAGACACGCCTGGGCAGCGGCAGAGGCAAGGAGACAGGGCAAGGGGGCACGGCAAGGCGGGTAGGGGATGACGGGAGGACGATAGTCCAGGGGGACGAGAGTGTTGCCGGAGGGGACAGAGTGGCGGCGTGCAAGACCAGACCGGTGGAGCAGAGCGGAGCAGAGCTGCAAGCGAGCGACACAATATGGAAAATCATAGAATAATGGGGAGCACTAATCCTCGAACCTAGGATGCGCGCCATCGACGGTCAAGGTTGCGGGTCCCACCAGTCAGTAAAACGCCACGTTCTCTTCCCCTATTTCTGATGGTGTTGTTACAATTCTACAATCGTAGTGGCATAGGCAAAATTTCTGGACACAACTAAGGACACACTCGTAAATATACTTAAAATGGAACCCTGACCTGGTATATTGCCCGATCCGGTTGCTAGCCACGACCTGTATTTTTAATATCTTAGCACTCTTATGCTGAGAAAGGGAAATAAAGATTCAGCAGTTAGTTGAAATAGTTTCGAATAAATAAGATACACCCTTAGGAAGCTTAGCTATGGCCCCACCTAAGCAGAAGCCGTCGCCACCCCGGCCGCCGCCGCCCAGGCTGCCGCCGAAGCTTGGATATTTGGCCCCTTTGAGGCAGGCCATGTGGATGTACTACAAGGCCGGTCTTCCATTGCCATCCAAGACAGTTGATTTCGCATAATGTGTTGCATCTGCGGCGGAGGCGGTGGCAACGGCGAAGGCCGCCGCAGCGTCGAGAAGAGCCAACCGAGCGTCATGGAGAATATGCGCGGCGGCATTTTCGTGTGCTATGCGCACGAGAAAGAAGGTACGTTCTGAAGCATTCCTGCGAGCTTTCCGTCGAGGAAACAAAACCCCAAACAGGGCGGCGCCAAGGTCAAAACACTCCCGCATCCATGCCTCGGCGCGGGTGACCTTATCATGGGGAAATCTGGCGGCACGCCGTCAGCAGCAAAGACAATCCATCCTACGCACCGTCAGCGGCCACACCACGGCAGCGTGCATCCATATACACTAAGCTTGTTGGAGTGTTCGATAGCTGGAGCCGACGACGGGCAACATCTCAGCGCCGGAATCCAAGTTCAGATTCACAGGGACCTACGATCCCTGACACGAGAAGCCGGAGTTCACCTTCGAAGAAATCGTTGCGGTGGAGTGGCTGTTCGTACTGAACCGGGACTGGTTCAAGCGCGTCAACTAGTGCATGAACATTGCAGATCTATTGAAGTTTGGCGGGAAGGAAAAATATCAGTTGTGGTTGAACGACCGCTGAACTTACGTCCTCTCAAGGCAATTGTCTAGCCAACTTTTATGGTGGAGATCTGCAGTTTCTTCAGTGTAGAATAGTTAAGTTCAAAGACTAACTCTGTAGAATGCCTTTTTTAGAGGCAATAGCCCCTTTTGCGTAGCTATCCCATACTGTAGTATGGAACTAGTTCGGAAGTAACCAAATACTATCAAGATGTATATATTTATTCAATTACTACTAGTGGTTGAATTCAGTTTACTGTCATACTTATCCGAGGCAGACAAGATTCAGACAACATTTTATGAACTGATCTTGGGTGGTTTATTCATGCAAGTTCCATGCAAAATCACGCCACATCTCAAACAAATATATGTAAAAATTGTTCGAGGCATATAAACCAGAAGCATTTCGTGCCTTTCGGATCGCTCACCAGCAGCATTTTCCCAGCAATAGTGATATTGATCATTGCTAGACCACCCTCTTTTCAGGAGGCTAACCTTGGTTATGCACACAAATTCATTAGCCACACATACTACAAATTCATTAGCCACAGAAACTACAAATCATTAGCCACACGTACTACGAAATCATTAGCCACACAAATACAAATCATTAGCCACACATACTACGAATTCAGTAGCCACACATTACAAATTTAGTAGCCACACATACTACAACAGTTCAAACTATTAAAAAGGCGTACTACGTGCTCGACTCTCAAGTCAGCAATCTTTCAGATTTACTAAACCTTTGTCTTCACTCGAGGGAAATCAGAACCACCAGCCTGTCCACGCCCGGTCCCCCCACCGAAACCGTGCGCTCCATCACGGAACGGTGGTGGTCCTTGCCATCGATCCTTCCAGGCTAACACTGCAGGCGACGAGGATGCTTTCTGGCCGCCTCGTCGAGGTCCTGAATGCCATGTACCGGATCCAGAACCTCCTGCAGGTGGATGATCACCGGGTGCTTCCATCAAAGTTGTCCTCTTGCCTTGCTTGGAATCTCGACATTGTACATCTTAGGAACGGTGTCTGGATCTTTCAGCCACGCCTTTACATCGATGATCCATCTGTCGCTCGGTGGCACAATGTCCACCAGCTCGCCACCAAGGCTACTGACGACCTACTTGAGGGCCTCCGGTTCCCAAGCATGCAAAGGGAGGCCGTCAAAGCCGAGTTTAGAGAAGAAATGAAGCTGCCCCAAGCGATCATCCCACCCACAGGCGCGATGCCAACACAGGAAGCTCATTTTCTCCCCACAGCACTTGAAAGAACAGGAAGTATGCAGAACGCGCTCGCTGTCTGAGCTGTGGGCGAACCGGACGAAGAAATCGCATGGCGGCGCGCATACCTCAATATTGACCACCTTTTGTCTGATCCCAAATCGAGACCTAAAATCCGACAGCAAGTGTGCCAGCGACACGACGGGACACATGCCCAGCACGGTGGCCATGAGAGCGTTGTCGTTGAACTCCTCTGCCAGGGCTACCATGCCTGGGGTGCGCGACATCTTGCAACCTCCCAAGGCCGGTCGCCGGTCCGCATTGCCCGGCCAGATGCGCTCCGCCATGCGAGAAGGTCTAGGAAGCGACGAGAGGCTAGGCTGGGGACGCGAAGCTTCGACATGCCGACTAGGAAAAAGGAGGCGAGGGCGACGGCGGAGAGCTTCAATTAAGGGCGTGGGAGGTTCACCGGCCATGGCAGGGATGTAAGGAGAGAAACGGTGAGCTCCGATCTGGAGACCAGTAGCCGGAGCTAAGCAAGGTAATGGAGAGGGGAATAATAGGGGAGAAGAGCATAGTAGAGAAGAAGATCTAGTCCTCGTAGGGGTAAACCAGTCCACGGCCGCAAAGGATAATGGTAAATACTGACGGTTCAATGCAAGAAGAGTTGACCTAACGGCGAGATTTGAGTTCAACCGTTTTTTGACTGGTTCAAACTATCGTTTGGCCATTAGATTTGTATTTACCCCCATTTGGCCCCTCTCAACAATTGGTGAAGCTAATATAACCCTTCCGCGAGATTACATGCAACTTGGACCCCGTGTTGCCTTGGCGTCGGAACTTTCGGGCCGCATATTAAAATTCGCAACTTGGACCCCGCGTTGCCTTGGCGCCGAAACTTTCGGGCCGCATATTAAAATTCTCACATTTTTGTATGGAAGTAGTAGTACTCTCTCCGTTTACATTTAGATTGTGTTCTGCTGAAAACACATCTTATCTTACCACCTAGTATGATTTTATATAAAAAATGATATGTCATACTTCTATGATCTGATTCTCACACGTGGGCAAGACATGGCAACTTACTAGATAGAAGTATCACATCGCACTTTTCAATGCAAAGTGTGTCTAGTGTACAAAATAATAGTACGTACAAAATACTAGTAGTATGTACCCGCTAACATATGCATACTCCAAGTTACCACGCTTACCAGACTTAGGCCTTTCATCACAACAATGAGAGTCTCTTAGCACAATAGCATAGGATAACTAAGTAACTATAGTTACCGATAAGGAGTACTTAGGTACTACTAATATATTAGCTAGGTATAGACAAAAAACAATTTCTAGTAGACCAATCACATGTATGCATGTAAGAGATATTAATATATTCGCGAGTGTAATGACAGTGTTACTAGTTCATGTTAGTACTACCTTTATAGTGGGTAACATGTTTGTACGTAATTGAGTCGAGGGAAGAGATCCTAAATATGCAGAAATGGGTCCGAAAATACTCTGTACCTACAAAGGCTAGAACATTACAGTAAACTAGTAGATTTTTTCTAGTCCTTGGAGTAGGTTACTATTTTTCTATATCTTTTGTACTGTATAGCCAAATTCAAAATCTCAGAATGCCAAATTATCCCGCCACACCTCCATCGAAATATTTCGAGTAGTCACGTGCCAAGTTTTACCCGTACGAAATTCCTTTTCTACCATAGACAATGGCCTAACTACAAATGTTGGGTCGTGGGTATCTTTCATAATTTTTCTCCCCCGGTCCCCACAGATCTGAAGCTGGGTAGTCCACCTTCCATCGACGCCATTTCCCCCACAAAACTCTGAAAAACTCTAACCCCTATCTCACCTTCGGCTCCTGCACCACCGCATCGGAGCTTCCCGCCATGCTTCGCCGGCCTACACGCCACCCAACCCCCTATCTCACCTCCAACTCTTGCACCACCTAACTGGAACATCCCCGCCCCAGTTCGCCGGCCTACTCGCCACCCAACCCCCTATCTCACCTCCAGCTCCTGCACCACCACACTGGAACATCCCCGCAACAGCCCGCCCAACAGACCACCCAATCCCCCTATCTCACATGCAGCTCCTGAACCACCGCACATGAACATCCCCGCCGCACTTCGCCGGTCCACACACCACCCTAAACCCCCTATCCCACCTCCGGCTTCTGCACCGCTGCACTTCGCTGGCCTGCACGACATACCTCGCGATACCACATACTCCTCACCAGTCTACCGGATCAGCCGACGTCCTCCTTACCGAACCTAGTTCGCTGACTCCCTCATCCATAGCACCTGACCTGCTTCACCTACGCCGATGTGCGCTGCATTCAATCTGCTTCATAGACTCAACAGTCCACTACACCAGATCTACTTCACCGACGCTCTTGAGTAGAGCCTCGAGTGCATAATCGGTAGTAACAGATCTACTCCACCGACGACACCATGCTACACTGGATCTCCTCCAGCGGCAATCTTACCAAGAAAGTGAGACCCATCAACAACCTCCACAAATCTGCTTCACCGACGCCACCGTGATCTATCTGCTTTAGAGCGACTCACCACTATCGGGCACACTCGGCGTCCTTGACGTGACTCGCAAAGATGTCGTGTATGTGTAGACGATGTCGTGACCAAGGTAAACTAGATCTGCTTGTTCGTTTTAGTATAGTAGGTATAAGCCTGCGACAATTAACTGCATTTCCATATTGGTGGTAAATTCCTACCTCAATATTGGCTTAATTAATATCCGACTCTCCCTTAATAAATCTGGTGCAGTCTATGTTAAATCCAGGCGTTAAACTACTCCCTTTGTTTCAAGGAATAAGGCGTCCTTGTTTTCCATGTTTTTCCTTTGACCAACAATTACTCTTAATATATAAAGAATTTTGGTAGTACAAAACTAGCATCATTGTAGCTCATTGTTGTTATGCAGTTCATGGCAAATATTAATTCACTAAACATCAAAAGCTGCCTACATGTTCTACAAGTTCGCAAGTTATGTCATCATAATATGCATTTGCTTTATACGTAGCTACAACACTGGCTCCATGTAATTTTGGATTTCATTGGTAGTTTTAAGCCACTGAACATGTAGGTTTACATTCCTTGCTTTACAAGTTTATAATTTATGCTATTTTAATTTCAATTTGGTTTGTACTAAGCAACCACGGTAACTTCCTTATTTTATGTCATTCATTGCAAATTTTATATCATTGAACTTGTTGGTTTTGCATTCCCTCTGCAAGGTATGTCATTATTATTTATATCTCATTTCAATTAACCTCCGATAGTACCTGCCTCCTATTATATACTACATTCGTTCCGTAAAAAAGGCCTATACTTTTTAAAGTCAAACAATGATGACTTTGACCAAGCAGATATAAAATATATTAATGGTTAATTTGTATCATTTGCGAATAAAAATACATGTCCTGATGTATCGAATGATATTGGTTTGGCATGGTAGATGTTCCTTGTATGTTCTACAAACTTGGTCGAGTTTTGCATCGACTGACTTGTGAAAATTTATATTCCTTAGTTTTTGGATTAGATGTAGTATTAGATAGGAAGTTTTAAGGCACTTAACATGGTTATCTGCATGTCCTGCTCTATAAATTCAAGTTTCTCAATTATAATTTCTGGAGCAGCAGTATCTACCTTCTATTATGTTGTTCATGGCATTTTAAGTAATTTCACATGTGTTTGCATTCCCTGCTCTATAAGTTCATGAGTTATACCGTTGTAATGTCTATCTTGTTTGTCCTAATGTTAATACAGTATCTGCTTGCTCCGTAGATCATGGAAAATTTTATGGCACTTCACATATTTGTTTGCAATTCCATTTCACAAGTTAAAACCATTTTCCATTCTAATTTGTCTCCTGTTCGTGCTAAGGACTGACTGTATCTGCATTCTATTTTATTGCCATGGAAAACTTTATGTCCTTAAAATGTTTGTTTATATTCCACCATTCCCTGCTATACTTGTTCACAAGTGGAGAACTAAGCGCTGGCCTGGTAGCTGATACTCCGGGTGTGGAGGCCAGCCCGCCTAGGTTTGAGTCCCAGCATGGGCAGACTTTCGAGTCGCCACTAAGGCATGAATAAACCGGGTGTAACATCCCAGCATTAGGGCTTAGAAATAAGCTGAACACAGTTGTGTGCATTGCATTCATGCATAGAAAATCCGAGTAATTTACGCGCTTTTGAACAAAACTTGTCAAAGGGATAGAAGCTTCTCTCAACTTGGTGGAATTGAAGTAGATCATCAAGTTGACTGTGATAAGTTTCAATATGACCTTTGCTAAAACGTTATTTTTGGGTAAACAAGATTTGATCTAAGGGTAGATCAAATGTCATAAAAGTTAAACCCTAATATATTATTCAATGAATTATATTTGATCTTAGGTACTCATATCCTAGTATTCATTACGCAACCCATGAATACCAAGTTATAAACATAACTTAAGTAATAAGAATGTAACAACTAATTCTTGATTTATCTTAATCTCATCTACTTATACCATGAGGATCATGGTAATACCTAACCTTAACTCTTTAGTGAGGTTGAGTAGGAAGGAAACCAAGTCAAGATCATTCACCATATACCTTTATGTCCATACCAATCTTTACCATTCCTATTGGAATCATATTCCAATATCTTTTGTTCATCAATGTTGAGTAATCAACTATTGATTCACCAATTCTTAACCTATCAATTCTTGACCTAGCAATTTTTTCCTTAACATAGCATTCACTCAATCCTATAGAGAAAGAAGTAAGAAGAGTTATATGGAATATATAAGTATATGGTGATAGAGAAGATTACAAGGATGAACCCTGAAGATAGCTACTAGGAGTAGTCCTATTGGATCAAGGAGGTATAGTCAATGAATTATATCTCTTAATCCAATAGATCTAAATAGAAAATAATTATAATACAACTGTAATGTTGTATGGAGGGAAGCCTTGATTAGCCAACTGGAAACCTAAACCATAAAAGATCAAAGGATTCTGATGATCGTGCTTTTGTCACCAAGATTGAATGCTTATATCATGTATAAGTGATATTGGTGGATATAACATGATTGAACCCTAGTATAGATATGTTATTCCAGGTAAGCCATGACAAGTCACCATGATATGATGTGAAGTTTTAATATAAGAAATGGGAGATAAGTAGAGACAACATAGTATGATTAAGATGATGTTAGAGCAACATTGGATTAAATAAGTAGTATTTTCCTCTTTGGAAATACTAAGCAATAGAGGTGAAGTAAGATTTGATGTATACATCTAATGAAGTAATGTTAGTGATAGATGATTAAGGAAAAGTATGAATGTAGTTAAAAGTAACTACTTGTTGGATGGGAGGATATCAGCAGTAGAGTAGTTGATATAACCAAGTATAGCTATGAGAAGATTAGGAAAGGCTTCAGTGACAAGCTTATGATATTTGTAAGAGATATTACAAAGTAATCTGAGAAGTAAGAAGGTGATTATTCAAGTGGAATTAGAATCAGAAGAAGTACTCTAGTGATGAGAGTTATTGTTATGAGAACATCATATAGAGCTTTAGTGTCAAGCTCATTAGATTTACAAATGAATTTAGGAGGAGAAATTATGGACAAGAACATTATTGTGAAGTAAAGCTCATCATGTTAACACATGATGATGGATATGAAGAAGTAGTATATCTAGGAAAGGAATTCCTTAATTAGAAGTCCAGGATTGTGAATCATAGAAGATAGGAATTCTTGGTAAACACTCAACTTTAAATCTTAAACCAAACATAATATTCATTTCATATTATTGATCTATCATATTATCCCCATACAACTTTATAGGAATAGTTTCCTATAGCAAATCACATAAGCACATCTTTGTCATTCCTAACTATCATAATTATATGTACTTAGGAGGTATCCTTCTCAATTATTTTCCATAAGACCTTCCAGGAAATAACTTTCTTTTATAAAAGATGAAGTCATTCTTGAACACCAACATAAGGACAATCTGTCTTAACCAATAATCTTTATTCATATTAATAAAAGGATGAACAAGAATATTAAAACTCCTAAAACCCATGGTAAACAATTACAATTTAAAACCCTAACTTTTATTTCAATCATATATGCATAGAAACTATAGTTATCAATTCTCTCTCATAATTCATTCCAAATAATAACTATTTATTTTAAAGGGTGATATTAATAAAGATCATAAACATAAAGACAATATGTTTATCCATTAACCCTTATTCACATCAATAAAAGAAATATGAGAATATTAAATCTTCAAAGAACTTATGGTAAGTATTTTCAATTCAAACTTTAACTCTTATGTTAGTAATAATAAAATATATACATTACTATTCCCTAAATTATGAGAATAATATTAACCCTATTAAGTACTCAAAACTTTATGTATCAAATAATAATGAAGGATCAACATATATAAAAATTTCTTTAATATTATAAATCAATAAGAATCAAAACTAATGGATTAATAGTAATACATTATTTAATAAGTTTATGGCTATTAGATAAATTAAATTCATATCAAAAGACCCTACAAATACAAAAAGAAAATATATACATATGTATAAGAAAATAAAGAAGTGATAACTTTATATAATAAAAGTTCACAAATAGTTCAAAATAACTTATTATTGCTGCTTGTATTCAGCAAAGAACTTTCATAAAGAAATATTCCAAAAACAAATGAAAAATACAAAAGATGAAAAATAAAACAGAAAAGGAAAACAAACCGAAAGAAAAAAATAGAGGAATACAGCTTCTGGCCATAGCTTATTCTCCCTTCTCCCTATCTGCTACTCTCGAGCAGCTCGAATGCAGCCCATCTGGCCCAAGTGCGGCCCGGCACTGGCCCGTACCCATTCGGTTCTAATCTTCGTCGTCTTCCTCGCTGGCGAAGCTGCTGTCTGGCGCCCCGACCACCGTCAATCCCCACCGCGCCAAGATACACGCCGCTGTTGTCAAGAGAGGATAAGGAGGCCACGACGACGTTCCCCCTTAGTCTCATCCTCATTTTCCCCTTCTCAGCAATCCTCCTCTCTGTTTTTTCAGGGTGATCGAAACCCTAGCTACCACCGTCGTCAGCAGAGTTCACCTCGGAGGCCGTGGTGTGGTCGAGGAGGAGCGTCAACAAGCGTAGATCCTCTATGAAGAATGCAATATCAAGGGGAGCTCGAAGACGCTCGAATCTTGTCGATCCCTTCCGCCGTGGTTCGTCGGAAATCATGTCGAATATCTCACCTCCGACCGCGCCTACCATCATCAACCACTTCGCTGCAATCACGGTGAGCTTGCGATGCTCGGGCACCATTTAATTTGCTCGCTCTCATCCCAGTTAGTTTCACCGACGAGCATCTGCCATCACCGCTGTTAGCCACCGTCGCCACCATTGCTCCGGCGACCTAAAACGAGCGGCGCCGCCACTATAAGGTCCACTACGACACCCTCTTTCCAGCAAGCCCAGTCTCGGCCGCGCGCGTGCACTCAATCACCCTATCGTTGATTGATTTGAGAGAATCATCCGTGGATGAGGTCAGCATGACAGCATGCTGATGTCACCCCCAGTCCAGTCAACGAATTTGACTTGGTTTGTGCTTATGTGGCAGATGAGGTGTACTTGACCCCACTGGTCAGTGACCTTAGGTAGGTTCTGTATTGGTATAAAAAGATGTTCTCTGTTTAGTAAATTGATAAAACAATATTAATTCAAATACAAATATTTCCTAAAATGTAACAAAGTAATTAAAACTTGTTTAATTAATAACTTTTGATTTATAATTCAAAAAAATGTGTATAATATATTAAAAATTGTAGAAAAAAAACTATAACTTAAAACTATTATCAAACATTATTATGTTAACAATTTAAATAATTATTATTTAATAAAGATTTTATAAGTTTTAATACTTAGTTAAATCATATTTTAATATTAGTAAATGTTAAAAATATAAATAAAATACCAAAAATCTTAGGAAAATAAGAACTAAAATATCAAACTATAATCATGCATTATTATTTCACTTAATTAAATATTTATTATTTATTAAGAATTTATAAAAGTAATAAACCTTGTAGAAATCATATCTTATTATTTATAAGTCACAAAAATAATACCTACATATTAAAAATATAATATTCCATTTCTAAGGTAAATAAAAATTTAAAAACTTTAATAACTTGAATTAAAACCAATTTCCTTAATCAATAATTCATATAAGGGTAATATAATATTTTAAAAATTTATCAATTGAGTCTAATAAATAGTATTAGTATTGAACATTGATATTATGAAGTCAAAATGGTTTAACACATTTTAAATACAAGTTGATTAAATTATCATTCATCCATAAATGTTGATTATTCCTTAAAAAGATTCTCACCCAATATAAAATCTTTTCCATTACTTCAACCACAAGTTATAAACATACCAAAACACTATATTGAATCCATAAGTAGATAAGTAATATTACTTCCTTGTTTACAAAATATAACCACTCATCTGTAAAAAGGAAAATGATTCTATTCCATTATAATGTTAGGAAACCACTAACAAATAAAAGTATAACCATTCTTAAGTAACTTTAAGGAAACATTATAAAGTACACAAGGTACAAATAACATAAGCAATATAACCTAAATCCATCTATGTCTTTAAAGTTAACTTTAGTCTACAATACTTTAAATACTATGTTAAAGACTTTGTTATGTATTTTATAGTTAACTTTGGCTGTTATAATTAAGTTATAAAGCATCTTAATACCAAACTAACCAAGTTAAAAACCAAGATAGATAAGTCTCAAATACTACTAATATCATTATTCAAATAGAGTAATTCTTTCTTACTTGAATACTATAACTTGAAAAAACACCTAATAAGGTTAACTTAAAATTTAAATACTTTCCTTTAGCTAAGTAACATTTTCTTCAAAAGTTATTCTTTTAAGGAACATTATAAAGCAAGACATAAGCATTTTTATGAAAGCTCTAAATGATGAACAAACATTATATACATAGTCTACAGATACATTTTCCACTTGAATTTTCCATTATTGTGTGTGCTTTATTATACTTACATGTTGTTTCACACACACTCACAAGCCTTAATAAGAAGCACATGTGTGAAACTTAATCTAAAAGGGCAACACATTCCAAGGAAACCCTTTCTAGTATCCAAACCCTAGAACAACGTTATCCCCGGGATTCGAGTTTATCAACTTGCATTACATTACTTATGCATAAAAGCATCTTGCTTCTTTAAACATTAGTCCTTACCGGACAAATGATGTTGATTTCAGATATTGGATCTTATATTGTATTGAAGACCGTGAGTGCATAATATTGCAATCACAAAAGGCAAGTTCACACTTGCTCATGTCCTTTGATTATTTTCTGTAAAGTATTTTGCAAATCTAGTGTTGTCATCACCAGCATTTGAAAAAGGATAGAAAACACTATTTTCATAACAATGTGATTATAGGTTATTTACCATGAGGTAATAACCTACTATAAGAGTTCCGGTGGTAAAGTAACATATTATCTAGGACTTAACAACCAATGTCGCCAGTGATTCTTGTGCCGGATATTACGCGTTGACCATGAGATTTGGAATGGGACAGAGAAGTCAGTTATATCTTTTCCCTCTCGCATGGAGCCAGATGTGCGGGTCATGGCTATTATCACTCGTAGCGTGCATATTAATTGGTAATTCGTAGAGGATATGCAGCATATGGGTGGGAGCCCTCAACGCCCCACGATAGTTCCGTCATCTGAACGGTTTGTACTGCCAATAGCCGTAATTCAATAGGTGGGCTGGCGTACACCAAGGAGACATGCGGGGTCGCGGAGAAGGCAGTGACTGGCTTGGATCTTATTCTAGGCCTCACACCAAGGAAGTGTGAACGAACATGCAATTAGGATGTGCAACAAAGCTAAGATCTCTCATGGGTAAAGTAACGCACCTCTGCAGAGTGTAAGAACTGTAACTTGTTACTCCCTGTTCTGGGAAGGAGCTGCGAACGCGGCGGGAAGGAACTCCATGAAAGTTCTGGTAAACCCGTGAAGGCTCACAGACATAGATTTTTAAAATAAAAGCAACCTTTGAAGAAATGTTTACAAAAACTTGCATTGCCTATGACCTACGGTCTGTGGCTGTAGATATAGTGCATCAAACACTGCTTTTTAGTGAACTTGCTGAGTACGCCCGTACTCAAAGTATCTTCTTAACCCTTGCTAGATTCTAAAGCCTTTAAGACGACCTCTACATCAAGTTATGCTCCAGGGATTATCAGCAAAGGCTAAAGCTCTTCAATGAAGTCAAGAAAGTCAATATATACATCAACTCAAGAGAAGACGAAGTTACTGAGTAGATAGGAATATAATCTCTAGCCATAGAACCTATTTCTATAGCGTATTGCAATAGTAGCAATGTCAAACCATTAGTTAAGATACTAGTCTTAATAGTATGATAGTTTTTGAGTTGTTTATTTCTGATTCTTCTTTGTAAGAAGTTTCTTTCTCTCTCTCTTTAACCTAGAGTGTTCTCTGGATCTTGTGTAAAGAGTTGAGTTGTAACCTATAGTCATGTCTTGGACATGCTGTGTTTCTGTTGTACTACTCTGAGGGATGTAATACTAGTGAACGGTGTTTCATTGGTGTTATGTTAACGACTATAATGTAATACATCATGCAGTGGTATGCTGGGTCTCCGCACCGGGTGTCTCATCTACCTAACAACATATAACCAAGGGAGGGATCATTCCCCCGTTGGCAACGTTTTTACTTGTTCACAAGTGATTATACTATAATTTCTATCTAGATATTTGTAAATAACAACACCCACTACCTGATATTATTTCCTCTCACAGGGAACACGGAGAATCATATAGTGAATCGCCCCTACAATCTTGTTAGTACCTGTTGCTTTCTATTGATGGATGCAAACCTGTTTTATATTAATGAGTGGTCGGAACCTATATGCAGAGTAGCAACAATAAAGCAGATGAATCGGTTATCCAAGTGCTGGAAACGATGGATGTCTTCAACGAACGAAATGACAACAGGATGCCCTCCAACGGGACTACACAAAGAGAAATAGTAAGTCATTTTTTTCTACTGAGATGTGCTTAGTGTCAGATGCTTCTTTGTATGAGGCACCACATGAGTCGGCTAATGATTAGAAAAAGATTAACTTTAAACAAGAATGGGCAAAAACCAAACGTGAATCCCTCGATTATAATTCAATGTGCTCACTCGATCATGGCGCCAATCTATTCTTTCTATATTTGAGTTATGTTCATCTATCTATCTATCTATATATATATACATACGTTAACTAGACCATTATTTGGTGGTGGTGATTTATGTATATCCACTTTTATGCTATATAACAAAGACCAAATGTAAATATCTCGATTTGCAATTCAATTATCTCACTCAATCATGGTGATGCTCTATTATTTGCTATATTTGAATCACCATCAATCTATCTATCTATGCGTTAACTAGGCTATTATTAGGTGGTGGTAATTTAAGTATATCCACTTTTATGATAATTTATAGTCTATTGTAGTATTTTTCTGCTATTAAGAGTTTGTATGAACCCTGGAGGTAGTCACATTGTCTAGTGTTGGCACCACATGAGTTGGCCAATGATTAGAACAAGATGACCATTAACGCAATATTCTCTCTGGATATAAAAAAGCATAATTAAGCATCGTATGATACTTAGATACTATATATATGTACTATAATCATCTTACTATGATCTGAAAGTCTATCATGCACTTGGTGTTTTATTGCTTAATTCATTACCTCACTAGCTACTCTACATGAGGCACATATAGATTCTATTGCCAATTTGATTCTTTAGTTTGCTTATGGTTAAAGTAGTGTTATGATTTTATTAACTTAAATGACGGCAATTTCTTTGAGAATACAATAGTTGATTACTAAGAAACATGAGACATTATGCATATGTTTCGACTCATGTCTGCTAGATTTAATCTATAGATGATCGAATGATCTTTCTAGTTTAATATTAGCAACCGGATTGTTCAATTGGTTATGAGTCCTTTGCATGTTTAGTTGACTTGTGATTGCAACAATGCAATATTGTGTCATGGTTTATATGGATATAATATGGATAACAGAGCTCGTACATGTTTACTTGACATTATATATGTTGGATATCTTTTTTTTATATAGCAGTTTATTTGATGCATACGACGTTACTACATTTCCTAGCTACCAACTCTATATGGTGAACAAAGTGCTTCTATCGAAAGAATGTCACATTCTTCTTAATTTGATCTTCCACTTCATACCAGCCATACATTGTTCAAATACTTCATTGATCTTGCAAGGTGCACAATGTATCAGTTACTTGTTTGACTACTCGATTTTCTTAGTTGCCTGGTTATAAGCATAATGATACTGTCAGCAGTTGGAAATACAATAGTTATAGGCATTACAAAGAATGTTTCTACTAATTTTTGGCTACATCCAACTATTGTTTTGGCAGCAAATAACTCATCTATTTGTTTCTCTTCTTTTTTATACATTGGCCCGACGATCAAAATATTTGAATGATATGGCTACTAAAAAACAGTGGTTGATATCTTGTTTCTCTGAAAATATGCTGGTAGTCTATTTAAGACACACACTTGATCTATTGCTTGTTTTTCCAAGGTACTATCATAGTTCGCTAATGATTAAAACAATGCCACCTTCTTTGGTTGGAGGTCCAACCATAATTTCTCAAACTGCACACTGATATGGCTAGTTCGTACAATAGACCATTTCTAAATGCTATTTTTATATTATAGGTTAATGTTTGTTGTCTTGACCAATTCTAAGAAGCTCAAGCGATCTCAGGCACATCTTTTTGTTATATTTTCTATATTTCCATTCGGCAGTGACATGATTTGTTTATGAGAGAAATATTAGTTGCTTGGTTCACTACTTTCACTTCTAAACAAGTTTAGTTAGACTGCATGAGACACATGTTGATTGCTTGATTTGTTATATTAGGACAATACTGATTTTGAAAATCTTTGACAACAAGCATAGTGTTTCTTTGCCTGCTTTGCTGCACTAACTTAATATGTATTAGTTTTAGCCTGCAAATAATCTGTATTGTTACTTCCAAAGAGGGACTGTGATACAGGCACATGCTCGCATCGGTCCAGGACTTCGACTATTCCTGTTATTCTGGAAAGAGATGTACGAGGCACATCATTGATTGTTCCTGACCAATGATGCATTATAATTATTTTAAATATAAGTTGGCTGTCAGTTTCTGGTATGATGTGCTGACTTGTTTTCTTTGTTTTAGGCTGCACATGAACCTATGGAGGTAGAAGCGAGGACCCCTATGTTAAGTATTGAGGTTATTTCACAAAGCAGCAGTGACAGTGGTTATTGCTTGCATAGGCCCACTATTCAAGTTATTCCAGCATAAAGAGGTGTTACATCTGCATTCGAAATAATTGATTTAATTGAAAAAAAATAAAGGAAACAGATGCAATAATCACGATTACACGCGAACATATACTGTAACTGAAAGATCGACAAGATTGGACTAACCGTCTACTTGATAATCTCTTCTACAGCTGTCATGGTAAGAATGTTGTTACTTGTATGGTGACGTAAGCTCTAGCAGAAACCCTATTCCAATGCATGACTGGTGATGTTGGTGTAATGCATTTTTGTTTCTGTTGAATTCTGGTCTGTAATAAATTTCAGTATTTTCCTGTTGATATAATATGCTAATTCTTGCGCCACATTAATGAGACGAAATATTAACGGACTGTTTTAAAGAAGAATTGTGCCATAATTGTAGAATATTATATGCCGACCAACAGACGGGCTCAATATATAGTAAAAGGCCTGAATTACGGCAGGCCGCATAAGCTGCCATATGCCTTAAATTATACCTGCCAAAAAAATAGCGGGCCAATAGCAAAAGAGAAACATGCCAAAACAATAACATGCCAAAACAGTAACAGGCCAGAACAATTACTGGCATGAATAGTATAGAACAGAATAGGAGCAGGCCAGAATAGTAGTAGGTCGGAACAGTAACAGGCCATAAATCCTTCCTGGTTTAGAACAGTAATAGGCCAGAAACTGAGCAGACCGCTTTATGGACCATAACAGTAACGGGTCTTCCTACAAATAAACCCTCAGTTGGTAGCCCATTATGGTCTATAAGAAGAGTGTCAGGCCGATCACAGGCCTTAATAGTACCGGGCCGACATTGTGTAGGCCGCCAATGGGCCGTACAGTAGCGAGCCCAGCAGGCCTTCACTAGGCCAAAACAGTGAAGGGCCTGAAAGTATATGGGCCACGACCGGCAGCACAAATGGGCCCAATTCAAGCAGTGCAGAATATAACAGTAACGAGCCAGAAAGTTTATGGGTCACCTACGGCTGCACCAGTGGGCCCATTTGTAACAGTGCATGGTGAAACAGTAACGGGCCATGATCCTGTTGGGCTTCCTTAATGGGCCGGCCCACTTAATAATTACCAGGCCTTGGTTGGGCCTGGCTTCTACCATGGTTTCATTAACAGTTAACGACATTAACTGGTCATTAATGGTGCTTGCCACGTGGCCGTTTGCATGACATCAGCAGTCAATGCCGCTGGCGAACAGATCTACGATGGAACAACTTTTCCTGGCTAAAGGGTGTGATACGCCACAGTCGAAAAAAACCATGGTAGAATCATTTGTGACGGGGCTTCTACCACGATGGTCATCCGTCATAGAAGACTTTTCAACCACGAAAAACGGACCTTCAACCACGAAAATCGTCCATTGTAAAAGGACATTTTTCTTGTAGTGCATGTTTGGTGTTAGTATCAGGTTGGTTCCGAATATGTCTTTCTTATACCTCTCTGATAGCCGACAGCTATATCGAGACTCTATAGTTTGTTTAGGGAATGATTCGGTGTCGCTTAATTCCACCATACCTGTGTAGGCGAGAGCTGCCAAATTCTAAGACTCGTCGTGTACTAGACTCAATGTCGACCGCTCCCTTTTTCCTTTGCCCTTTGTCGGCACCCCTTTGTTTTAATAGGTATAAGTTCGATGATACCCTACCGGCTTGGTCTAGGCAGGGTTATGGATTCCATTGGTTATTCTTCAGGACTCTTAGTCTAGTTAGCATCTTATCCATACTTGGATGTGTATCGTTTTCAAGGTGATTTGGATCTTTGTACTGTATATTTGTATTCTTGAATCGATGAGTCGTTGTTGTATATATATGTTTTGTGGGTTCCATCGTGAACTATTGTGTAATGGTATTAGTTCGTTTTCCACACGCACACAAGTGCTTGGTGGGAATCATCGAATAATTTATATGCGGGTTTGGCGGGAATCGCTGAAATCTACATCTGGCTGATTCAAGTGTGTTACAATTTCCCTCTTCATGCTTTAGATCTTTTTTTAATTCCAGATACAATTGTGGTTGGCACTAGATTTATCTTCATACTTTTATACATCCATTTGAACATGATGATGTTGTTGATTGCTTCCATGTGTGGGTAGTTTCCTTTGTTCTTGGGGAGATACAGAAACCCTAGCATTATTATGAAATAAAATAAAGATGATCTATTACTTTGGTCCATGAACCATTGGTCTATGATATTTTGTTCGATTTCTCTCTTTATATGGTATTTGTAGGCGGTCACATATCATTTGCCTTCGGCTCTAAAGAGAGGGTGATACCCTTAGGACGTGTATTGGAGTATGTCAGTGTTACTTTTGTGACTACAATCATTGTCTTATAACCTGCATGGTTAAAGGGTGAATTAAGAGAGATTCACTAGGCTTATTATGATATCCATGGGGAAACCCTTAATTGTGGCAGTATATATGATTGACTGCTCTCATGCATCGCAGTCGTTATTTACAGATGACCTTATTACCTGATTCAATAAGTGACTGCTCACTAATCTTGTAGTGAACATCTTATTATGGAGCTCTCTCCACACATATCATGATGAAATAAATAGACTATCCTAATTATGATTAATTACCCCATGCTAGTGGTGTATCCTACATCCCCGAGAACGCTTTATCCTGATTTAGTTCCAACACCATTTTCAACGCTTTTGTTACTTGTTTACATTACTTCCTTTTATTACTTTATTTCACACAAACACAAAACCTTTCAAACGTCCTTTACTTGAAATCAAAGGCAGCTTACAAGTATCTTTTGGTAGATGGTGATGACTCCTTGATGGCGCCAGAGAACTTGGTGCTTGACGTGGAGTCTGTTGGGAACCCCAATAGCAAGGTGTGAAGCAGCACAGTATCAAGTTTTACCTTAGTAAGAAACTGAGGTTATCGAACCAGTAGGAGGAAGGAAACATCACACAGGTGTTGCAAGCAACGTGGAGACCTGCACAACACAAACTCAAGACTTTTCCCCAACTAACAGTGAGGTTGTCAATCTCACCGGTTACTTTAACAAATGATTAAACGTATTGTTTGGAAGGTAATGGTTTGCAGCAAGTAAATAAGTAACAGTGGAAGATGTATCAATGGTAAAGATTGGACCGGGGTCCATAGTTCATTAGAGGTGCTCTCCTTAGATAAACAACATGGCATGAAGGGTAAACAAATTACAGCAGGGCAATTGACAGGAGCTGAGCAAGGCATAACAATGCAATACCAGACAAAAAGATCCTATGGGATTCGATTGGGCAATACAACAATATACATAGACCGCCATCCAACTGCATCTATGACTAGAAGTCCATCTTTAGGTTATCATCCGAACCCCCTCTAGTATTAAGTTGCAAGCAACAGAAAAATTCTTTAAGAAAAGTGTGTAAGGTAAACAATCCACTTGTTCCATGAACAAGAGACCGTTGTTTTCTCCCTAGTAGCAACAGCACATCTACAACCGAAGAGATTTCTGTCACTTCCATTGGAAACTAGAGGCATGAACCCACTATCGAGCATAAATACCCCCACTTGGGGTCACTAGCAACTACTCGACCAAGATAGCTACTATCAACGGAGAGCATGCAAGATCACAAACAACATAGACATGATAGAATCATAAAGACAAAACCATTAATCAAACCAACATAATAGTCTCAATATCCATCGGATCTCCGCAAACACAACATGCATGATTACAAATACATTAGATATGGATCTTGAACGGAGCTCACAAGATCTATACATGAAAGCACAAGGAGGAGATACAACCATATAGCTACTACGTGGACCCATAGTCCAAGGTGGAACTACTCACGCATCATACCGGAGAGAAGGCCTCCGGGATGATCTCCCCTCTGGCAGGGTGCCGAAAAGAACTTTTGATCCCCCCGATCTAGGGACAACGATGGCGGCGGATACAGAAGGTTTTGTGGAATATTGATCGGGTTCTTAGGGTTTAGGCATCGGGGGCTTCTTATAGGCGAAGAGGGAGGCCGAGGAGGTGGCCAGGGGGGGCACACCCTACCTAGGCGCGGGCCCACCCCTGGTCGCGCCTAGGGGGGTGTGACCGCCTTGGCAAGCCTCTCCGTCTCCCCTCTGAACTTCTTGTTCCCCACGGGGAGTTATTGACTTTGAAGTTTGTCCCGTCCAATTCCGAGATTATTTCCTTACTAGCTTTTCTAGAACCAAAAACAGCAGAAAACTGGTAACTGGCACTGTGGCAACTTGTTAATAGGTTAGTACCAGAAAACATGTAAAAAGCACCTCAAAGTGTAGACAAAGCAAAGCAAAGTAGATACTAAACAAGCATGGAGCATCAAAAATTATAGATACATTTCCGACGTATCAAGCATCCCCAAGCTTAACTCCTGCTCGTCCTCGTGTAGGTAAGTGATAAAAAGAATAATTTTTGAGGTGACATTCACCCTCACAATAAAGATCAAACCATTTGCAAGAATTCAAAGCTGGGATCAAAGAACTCTAAACATGTGCATGAAAGATGGAGTTCTAACAATAGGACATAGTAACTATGCATGCAATATGAAAGGCTATAAACAAAGATCATGAATAACATGCATTGAAAAACGTCTGTTTGTTTCACATACAGAAAACATAGCATAGTGGAAATCATCTTGTCCCTCATAGAGTAGCATATAGATGCATATGACACCTTCAAAGTTCACAAGGGTGACTAGAAACAAGTAGCACAAGAACAAGTAATATCACAATATGCATCAATCAATAAGCTTTGGGACACTGCACACAGAATGACAACTAGGCTCTCTTAATGGTGCCTAAAGGTAGAAGGTGGAGACTCAATAGTGGTGGAAGAAAGGCCTTTTATAAAGGAAGCAGGGATTTCAAGTTTCAAAAGAGCTTCCAAAAATTATCGTACTTGTTAGCTTTCAGCCCTCATTGCCCCTATCATAAGAATCTTGAAGTGATTAAGGTTAAAGTGAACAAAGATGGAGTATATGCTTGACGAAGTATAAGTTGGCAATCTCAAGTCCCTTGAATACGAGGGCCACACCTCATGCTACTCAACTTCAGTCACCTTTAAGTTCTTGTCATTGTAAGTATTTGCATATCATTGAGAATCGCCAACGGGGTACCCCTTGCACATGGTACAGGAGCTTTCCCATAACCAAAATAACAAGGCAAGAAGACAATGAGCATCTCAGCAATCTTTTTATTTACTATGTGCATAGATTTTTATTGAGGATGCTTCATAGATAGCTCACTATGGTGATGCTGCAAGTTTCCACCATGATTAGGCATGGCTTAGGCTAGCGGCTTAGGCATTTCTCTAACACAGAATACAAACTCCATGGACTTACAAGTTCCCTTTTTATTTCACACCGGTGAGATCCACACACAAAAGAGCATGATATCAACTGAGTACAAAGTACAAGTGTAATGTTGAAAATGTTCCCCGTGATAGCACGGTTCTGCTAATTCCAACGTATAAGTGCAAGCATATACAACATAGATGACACAATGGTTCAATTTTATTAGGGGCAAAGAATATAAAGTGTGCCATCAAGGTCGTGAGGGCTTTAATCACTAAGTTTTCACATAACAAAATAGTTTTTAATTGGAAGATAGCTGAAAACAAGAATATACTTGGAATGGTGTAACACACCATGCATAGGAGTTTATAGAGGACACTTTGGAATAACTTGGTTTCTTGGGAGCTGGAGGCATGAGTAGATCTTACTCATACAAGTGGAGGCTAGCAAAAGACTGGGAGCAACCAAGTAAGAGAGCAATAGTGGCCATAATCATGCAGAGCGACAAAATATTTCTAATCAAGGCATAGAGTGGTACTAAAAGTCAAGGACTAAATGATAATAGAGGCTAATGGTGACTTGTGAGAGTCATAACATGGTGTGAGAATGTGCCAAGTCAACCCAAACAAACCTCAAAGGAGGATACCACAATACTATGTTTTGCATGCTAAGACAACACATAATTTTTTCAAGGCACACTAAGCAATCCCAATTACTTGGAGCAAGCCATGCTACAGAAATAACTAATAAGCATAAGGTTAAAACAACACCTAGCATGGCATGATAAAGTCTAAGTCACAGTCAATTGAAGCTCCTCTTGCACTTCCAAGCAAGAACTTACTACTCCTTTCCAACACCAAGCAACTTATTTGCAACACAACACAGCGAGAACGGAGGTCCAAACTACTTTATTCAAGCAAACTAAACAAACTAAGCAAATAAAACGGAAACTAATATGCTCCAAGAACAACACAACAATGCATGAAACAATAAAAACAAAGTGTCTAGACATACCTAAGCTTTTTATTGATGAAGAAGGGGATGCCTTGGGCATCCCCAAGCTTTGACGCTTGTACCTCTTGGATATATCTTGGGGTGACACCATGGTGGCATCCCCAAGCTTGAGATTTTGTCCATTCTTCATCTCATTGCATCATTCTCTCTCTACACCTGAAATTTTTCCTTCATACAAAACTTCACACAATCTTCATTAGCAACATTAGTTTATTTAAACGATATTAGACCTCTGGAAAAGCTTTGTAACAACAAGGATTTTCACTAAAAACACAAGCTACTGTAGTAACTCCTTCAAAAATCTCAATTACACAAAAGCGAACTTAAAAAGGAATCAATAAGAAGCAAATACAAATAATGGCACAAATCTGTCAAAACAGACCAGAAGGTAGAAACCGATTTTTTTGAAAATCTTCTGTTGCTCAAATCTAAAAGTGTTTAACTAACTAAAGTTAGCGAACATACCGGGGGATTTATTCGTAAATTGTGAGCTCAATCAGAGTTACAGATACTCCTCACGAATATTTTTGGTGGAGAACAGAAATCTGTTTCGGGACAGCAACTCCCCAAATCTTCCTTCCCTCTCATTAGAGGTCATTCTTGGCACAAAAAGCAAACAAAAAGGATAAGGAGAGGTCATTACTGAAGTAATAACTTCCAAGACTCAAGGAAACTTTTGGGTTATCTCCCAACAAGTACTTTTCTTTAACGCCTTTAAGTTAGGCACAAGAAGCAAGAAGACCCAAGTATTTTCAAATGAAGAAGCATTAACATCAAACCTTGCTTTCAAAGGAGGACAAAAAGCAACTTCTCTCTCCTCATAGGGAAGTGTTCAATACCTTTATTGAATGGAAAATTATATTTAATGGTGCCTTCTTTCATATCAATGATGGCACCAACTGTTCTAAGAAAAGGTCTTCCCAAAGTAATAGGACTAGAAGCATTGTATTCAACATCCAAAACATAGAAATCAACAGGGACATAAGCATTGTTAACCATAATGAGAACATCATTAATACTCCCCATGAGTTTCTTCTTAGCATTTTCATGAAGTGGGACATCCAAATAACAATCTTCCAAAGGTGGCAAATCAAGCATTTCATAAATCTTCCTAGGCATAATAGAGACACTAGAACCAAGATCACATGAAGCTTTGAGATCAAAGTCATTCACTTGCACATTAATAGTGGGTTCCCAACTATCTTCTAATTTCCTAGGAATAGAAGCTTTGTGTTTTAGCTTCTCTTCCTTAATCTTAACAAGAGCTTTGGTGAAAGCAACATGCATATCACTAGCATCAGGACTTCTAGCAAGATTTTGCAAGAAAAGAATCACTTCAGAAATATTGCAACCATCTATATCAAAATCAATATTAGCATCACTAATAGTAGATTCAATAGGCTTAGGCATAATAGGAGTAGAAATAGGGACTACTTGTGGTTTAGTGGTGATGGTGTACACACTATTGTTTCTATCAATTTCAGCTTCCCTTTCCCACCTAGCAGGAAGTTGAGCTAATAGCCTAACATTTTCATCAATAGTAACTTGTATGACATGTGTGGCAGCAAAGGTACTTTCCATAGTTTCTAGCGGCCATTTTATTAATCAAGGAAGATTGAGATTTATACAAAGAGGATATATTCTTCTCAACATTGTCGGGAAGGTGACCCCGGATAGGGTCAAGACAGGGGAAGGACGAAAGGAGTCTCCCTTGTCATGAGCCGAGTTACTGTTTATGCCGGTCGAGTCATGTAAGAGTCGGCCGAGATAAGCAGGACCATGACAGCTAGATAGAGAATAACACCCTGTCCGGCCGACATATGAGTTAAGTCGGCCGAGCAAGTCTGGCTAACTAGGATACAGGTGAAGGTCGAGCCGAGTTATGCGAGACAAGGCCGAGTAAGACGAAGCTTGCAAGAGAAGGAAATGCCTATAGTCAAACCCTAGTCACTAGCTAGGAGGAATCTAGACAGAGCCAAGCACAAAGGACAAGGAGCAGAGCTGCAGAAGGGCAGAAGAAGGTCACGGAGGTGACAGTCAGGGAGCCCGAGGCGCGCATGTGGGGTTCTCTTGAACATTGCCGTCGATAGAAGGGGGGCACGGAAAGGAGGTCGCCGAGTTACCATATTGGGACAAGCATATTACTTGAATATGCTTGCCACGTCAGCCCTAGAGGAACCAAGGCACCCCTTTATAAGGGGAGACGCGGGATCCTGAGGGGGGGCGATTGATTCTACGCCGTAGGGCTCATGTAGTAGTTCTCTTCTTCCTGCAAACAGCTTGAGGAGCACTTGTAGTCCCAAAGAGTAGAAATAAAGATCTGCATGTTAGTCATTTGAGTGTAGAAATAACTACATCTTCCCTCCCCGGATCTCTCTAGCATCCATTGGCCCCATACTTTAGCCTACCCATGGCATATGCCGTGCCACCACCACGATTCAGCGCCACACCTTGGGCCAGCGGTGCTAGCTGGAGTCAAGATCCAGACGGGAAACTTCATCCAGACCGGCGAGCGCGTTGTCTCTGGCTTAGTCCAGAGAATTGATCTCTGGGACTATGTCAGCGATAACGCAGGCAGCTTCAGGAGGAAAGCTCCTACACGCAACGGCGTCTTCATCAACTTGGGCACGCACAAGATCTACGTCGGCGTCGACGCCTCCTGCGTTTATCCTCACCAAGTTATTGATGCAGGAGAGCCTCCCCTCAGTGCCGCAAACAGTCCGCGTGGAGCACGCCCCATCGGCAGCGTCGAGGTGATGGTCGAGCAAGCGCTGGATCAAGCAAGGACCCGACGACGGGAGGACAGGTGACCAGGAAGCAGGCAGCTCCACAGCCCACCGAGGTAGATCCGTCAGCAGCCAAATCAGTCGAGGTGCAGGAGACGACCCCAAAGGCAACAAGGGTAAGATGGCCACCTCTGGAAAGACCAGAGAATATTCTCCAGGCAACTATAGATAACCTAACCACACCTGTGGCACCGATACTTGATCCGGCTAATGATCAAGCAGAGTTGGAAGAAACTAGGAAAAAGTGCTAGTAGAGGCAAAAAAGGTGTCGGCCTTGCGGGAATCCTTGAACAGGACCCTGCGAGAATACGCCAAGGCAAATAAACTAGATGTTGCCCCCGAGCGGGTCGATGAGTTAAGATTGAGAGGGAAAAACCTCATGAATGATATCAACAAAGAGCATGAGACTCATAAGGCAGATTCAGTCGATCTAGGCTTGCTGAGGTATAGCACCCCGACAAAGAACCTAAGGGCGGCAAATGCCGCTGCACTGGAATTGGAAGGGTTGACCGGCGAAGCCTGGCAGAAACAGCAAGAAATAGTGAATGAGCTGGTACGCATTGCCAACCAGCAGAATGAAGAAATGCTTAGGGCAGACCCGGCAAGACCGGGAGCCTCGCGTATGGTTCATTCGGCTGGAGCAGCGCCCGCGCTATCAGTGGCAGCAGCATCCTCACCCGGAAACAACGCGCGAAAAGATAGAGAAGTAACTTCAGGAAAAAGAAATAAGCAAATTGTCCCGTATGATCCGGCAGTAGCCGGAAAGGTCAACGAGAATAGAGGCAATGAAAGCCGAGATAACAGTGGCGAAAGAAACCCCGGTCGTGCCAACAAAGGCAACGGAAGCCGAGGTAATGGAGACCTCGGAAGAGGAAATCATGAGAACAATAACTCGACAGAGGGAAGGAGAGACCCACCGCTCGACCCTCAGCCGAGGTATGAGCCTCGGCAAGAGCGAGAAGTAATACCAGCTCACCACAATCAGGAGAACGAGAGATACAATGACGGTTACACAGATATGGAATATGGAGGCCATGGTGGAAATAACCATTATGGAATACATGAGAGAATCATGTACAGAAACTTGCCATCAAATGATGCAAGATTAAAACTGGACAGGTTATACCGGTCCGAGTTGTTAGAGGAGCAGGGTCCGCCTGGTCCGGTGTGTTTTGGACCTCGGATCATGGGCGAGCCACCAGTGCCGAACTTTCAGCTGGCAAGGAGCACGAAAACATACAATGGGAGCACCAAACCACAGGATTGGTTGATTGACTATGCCACTGCAGTAAAAATAGCTAGTGGAAACTTGCGATGGGCGGTAAGATATGTCCCGCAAATGCTGGAAGGGCTAGCCAGAGTATGGTTGAACAATCTGCCGGCAGGCATTATAAACTGTTGGCTAGATTTTGAAGAGATGTTTGTCAGGAACTTCACCAGTACTTACAAAAGACCAAACAGGCCACAGCAGCTCGCTATGTGCAAGCAGAGGCCGAATGAGACAGATAGAGAATTCTTGACTCGATGGTGTAACCTTAGAAACTCATGTGAAGGGGTTATAGAATCTCAAGCGATAGCCTGGTTTACTCAGGGATGCTGATACGCCAGTGTATTGTGGCAAAGGCTGCAAAGAGATATGCCGACCACCCTGGCAGAAACCATCAGGATAGCAGACTCATATGCATTGGGGGACCCGACACAGCCAGAACTAATGTCGGCAGAGCATCGGGAGCATCAAGATAAATATGCAAGAGATGCAGCCGGATCATCGAGGCGCAACGAGTTCAGAGGTAGAAGAAGAGAGGAAATACCGGACTATAGATACGCTTCTAATCAGGTGGCAGCGGTAGTGCAAGATCAGCCGAGTCACGGAAACATTCAATGGCAGAAAAATGGTCCTCAGCAGTGGACACCAAGGAACGAAGGGAAGAGACAATGGACACCAGAACAGAAGAAGCAGTGGCAAGAAAGGCCGAAGTACACGTTTGAATCCATGTTGGATCAATCGTGTAAGTTTCATACTCCAAATCCGGCTAACACGGCTAATCATACAACTCGGCAATGCGCCTGGATGAAAAATGCAATGGGGAACCCGGCAGGCTTGCAAGCGTCTTCTCATCAAGCGCATCAGCAGCAGCAGCCGCAGTTAATTGGTGCAAATGCACAGCAGTTAATGTTACCTCCACCTCCTCCGAGGTACGATAACTCGGACCGGAGAGACGTAGTGCATCAAGTGACAAATCAAGGCCAGGATGGAAGGACAAACCTCAGAAATAATGGACGTAATGATTACAGGGAGCATCATCAATCATATTGTGTGTTCACAACAGAACAGCAAGACAGGCAAAGCGTACAACGCCGGCATATGGAAGTAAATGCAGTTATGCCAACGGTACCAATATATGTGCCTTGGTCAGATCAGGAAATAACCTGGAGCATAAAGGATCACCCGAAAATAATGCCGAATCCAGGGTCGTACACACTCGTGCTAGATCCGACTTTTGTCGGGCCCAGCATTAATGTGAAATTTTCAAAAGTACTCATTGACAATGGGAGCAGTATCAATATCATGTACAAAGATACGATGCATAAACTCGGAATACCGCAGAATATGCTACAATCCACAAGAACCACATTCCATGGAATAGTGTCCGGACTTTCGTGCGAACCCATTGCGAAGGTCCGAGTAGATGTATTATTCGGCACAAGGGAGAATTGCAGAGCGAAAAATTTGGAGTTTGAAGTGGTGGATCTAGAAAGTTTCTATCATGCCTTACTCGGACGGCCAGCATTGGCCAAATTCATGAGCAGCTGCCACATTACTTACTTGAAAATGAAGTTACCCGGACCACAAGGGGTGATAACAGTCGCAGGAGATTACAGGAAATCAATAGAATGTTCTTCGGCCGCATCAAACCTGGCCGAGTCATTGGTGATTGCAAGAGAAAAAAAGAAGGATTTAGGAGGGGGCGGCTCTCGCTCAGTCGGCACAGCTGAATATGCCGGCATTAGCCAACCCACATGGAAGTGTTTCTTTCCAGCCGACTAAAGAGACAAAAAAGGTCCAGATAGATGAGCAGTTCCTAGAGCGCACCATCACGATTGGTGCCGGCCTAGATGCCAAATAGGAACGCGAGCTCACCAACTTCCTCCGTGAGAATCGGGATATCTTTGCATGGTCAACTCAAGACCTGCAAGGTGTGCCGAGGGATTTGGCTAAGCACTCTTTGCATGTAAGGCCAGGAGCAAGGCCGGTGAAGCAACCTCTCCGCCGCTTCGCCGAAGACAGGAGAAAAATAATAGGGGATGAGATAGGTCGGCTCCTTGCGGTCGGGTTCATCATGGAGGTGCTTCACCCGGATTGGCTATCAAATTCGGTGTTAGTAGAAAAGAAAAAGGATGACCCAAATGTAGCCGTCGTATGGCGAATGTGTATTGATTACACAAACTTAAACAAGGCATGCCCCAAAGACCCTTTTCCTTTACCTAGGATAGACCAAGTCATTGATTCGACCGCTGGTTGTGAGCTGTTGTCATTTGTAGACGCGTATTCTGGTTTCCACTAGATACCGTTAAATCCGGCCGATCAAATAAAGACTGCGTTTATTACCCTGTATGGGGATTATTGCTATCGCACCATGCCATTCGGCCTGCGTAATGTAGGAGCAACATACCAGAGATGCATGCAAAAATGTCTACATGACCAGATAGGAAAAAATGTACAAGTATATGTAGGCGATGTGGTTATAAAAACCAAAGAGAGCAAAACACTCCTAGATGATATTCGGCAGACATTCGCAAACCTGAGAAGGTTCCGAATGAAGTTTAACCCGGAAAAATGTACCTTCGGTGTGCCGGCTGGGAAATTACTCGGTTTTCTTGTATCCAGCCGAGGTATAGAGGCAAATCCAACTAAAATCCGGGCAGTCGAAAAAATGGAATTGCCAAGGTGTCTAAATGATGTACAAGAATTCAAGGGTTGCCTGGCTTCGCTGAGTCGATTTGTATGTCGGCTGGGCGAAAAGGCATTACCTCTATATCAACTAATGAAAAAGTCCGATAAATTCATCTGGACACCTCAAGCAGATAATGTGTTTCATGAGTTAAAAAGATGTTGGTCACAGCTCCAATCATGGCCTCTCCATTGTCAAAAGAACCTATGTTACTTTATGTAGCTGCCACTAACAGAGTGGTAAGTGTGGTGGTTGTCGTGGAGCGGAATGAAGGTGCTAAGTCAATACAAAGGCCGGTATATTACCTAAGCGAGGTACTATCGACCTCAAAACAGAACTACCCGCACTACCAAAATATGGCCTATGGAGTATACATGTCGGCGAAAAAACTTAAAAATTACTTCGAAGAACATCCGATAAAAGTAATTTGTGAAGCGCCCATAGCCGAGATATTGAGAAACAAAGATGCAAGTGGCCGAATAGCAAAATGGGCAATCGAGTTATCACCTTATGCTCCGCAATTCGATAGGCGAGATGCAATCAAATCTCAGGCAGTGGCCGACTTCTTTGTGGATTGGGCCGCGGTACAATATGAACCACCCTTACCAGATCCGAATTATTGGATAATGCATTTCGACGGATCCAAACTGAGAAATGGCTTGGGGGAAGGGATAGTGTTGACTTCACCGAAGAAAGATCAGTTGAAATATGTGCTGCAAATACATTTCGCCGCATCAAATAATGTAGCCGAGTATGAAGCACTCGTCCATGGGTTAAAGGTAGCAAAGGAAATTGGTATACATCGGATCCTATGCTACGGGGATTCAGATCTAGTAGTATAGCAAGTATCAGGCAATTGGGACGCACTAGATGCGAATATGGCCCTATATAGATTCCATGTGCAAAAAATCAGTGGGTACTTCGATGGATGCGAATTTCATCACATACCTCGGGCGGAAAATGACGCCGCGGACACATTGTCAAAACTCGGATCAACTAGGCAGTCAATTCCCCCAGGCATCACCCTGGAGCACCTGAGAAAACCATCAGTTATACCATCACCAGAGTCCGAGTCAATTCATATCTCAGCAGAATTGAAAGAAGGAAGTTTGCCGATGGAAATCAACAAAGAATGTAACCCGTGCTTTCTGAAAGTGAACCCGGCCATCGCACGAATGAATACAGAAAAATCTGAAGCAGTTATGTCGGCAGAAAACATGGAAATCTACAATGAGACCATCCCAGAGAAAATCACGCCGACATGGGCGCGACCAATATTCTCCTTCCTTAAGGACGCAAGCTTGCCGAGTAATGAGGTACTAGCTAGACAGACAATAAGAAGAACAAAAGCTTATACAATCATAAACAATGAGCTGTATAAGAGAAGCATCACAAGCGTGCTGCAAAGATGTGTTGACTCGGCGAAAGGCCAGGAAATACTCCTGGATATACATCAGGGAGAATGCGGGCATCACGCCTCGTCCAGAGCTTTAGTAGCCAAGGCATTCAGACATGGATTTTATTGGTCAACGGCGTTGAAGGAGGCAAAAGAATTGGTAGAAAAATGTAACGGTTGTCAGAGATACGCCAGCAAGATACATATGCCATCATCCAAATTAAAGACAATACCAATCACTTGGCCATTTTCTGTATGGTGCTTGGATATGGTAGGCCCGTTTAAACCAGCCCAGGGCGGAATGACTCACATTCTAGTCATGGTGGATAAGTTCACAAAGTGGATTGAGGTAAAACCTATAAGAAAGTGTGATGGACAAACAACGGTAAAATTCCTCAAAGATATTATCTTGAGATATCGTTCTCCACACAGTATTATCACAGACAAAGGCACGAATTTTGCTGAAGGATCCTTTGCTAGGTTCTGCCAAGAGAAGCACATAAGACTAGACGTTGCCTCGGTGGCTCACCCAGCATCAAACGGGCAGGTAGAGAGATCAAATGGGCTGGTATTGTCCGGAATAAAACCCCGGCTTGTCGAACCTCTGCAGAGGTCGGCAAGGTGTTGGATCGAGGAACTACCAGCAGTATTGTGGAGCCTCAGAACTACACCAAACAGGTCAACAGGGTATACCCCATTTTTTCTGGTATATGGGGCAGAAGCTGTGCTTCCAACCGACATAATGCATGATTTGCCAAGAGTTACCTAGTACACAACTGCTGAGGTAAATGAGGTAGCTCGGCAAGACGATGTCGATTTACTAGAAGAGGCCAGGGAATTGGCATTATCAAGATCAGCTATTTATCAGCAAGACCTCCGACGATATCACAGCAAGAAAGTCAATCCGAGAGTTTTTAAAGAAGGAGATTTGGTTCTTCGGCTAGTGCAGCGCACAGCCGGCATGCACAAACTATCACCCCCATGGGAAGGACCATCCATCATGAGTAAAGCATTGCACACCGATGCATATTACCTAATCGATGCTCAGTCACCAGAAAAGAACAAGGCAAACAAACCCGGCGACGAATCAAAAAGACCGTGGAACATAGCTTTACTTCGCTCATTCTACACTTAGGAGCCATATATGGTACGTCGTAATGTGACGCGTTAAGTCGGAGTATCGAGCGTGTATTGAACCTCGGCACCTCGAGCAACGACTCGAGGATTGCACAATGTTGTTTTTTTAGGACTATGTAGTAAACCTCGGCACCTCGGACAGTGACTCGGGGACTTCTCTATGTTATTTCTTATTTTGAGTTATGTGTTAAACCTCGGCACCTCGAGCAGTGACTCGGGGACTGTACCGTGTTATTTCTTATTCCTGAATTATGTGTTAAGTTTCAAGACCTCAAGCAGGGACTCGGGGACTACGCCGTATTATCCCTTATTTCAGATTATGCATTAAAACCTCGATACCTTGAGCACTGACTCGGGGACTGCCCCGTGATTGTTTCTTGTTCTAAAAATACGTATTAAACTTCGGCACCTTGAGCAATGACTCGGGGACTACCCCGTAGTATTCTCTGCATTAACCCATGAAATGTATTTCGGCAACCCAGTTTGTAACTCGGGGACTGCCACATGGTGCAAGGTAATTCTTTGAGCACACGCAAGAACTCGATAACCCAAGTGATAAATCGGGGAATAATTGGTATAACCCACTATTTGTCGCCAGACACATAAAAGTTCCATAGCTCAACAAATAAAGATCTCTAAGGATAATGCAAAAAGAACAAAAACCCCAGCAAATTGAAGTATGATACGGGATGAAATTTATTCTATCACCTTATCAGATGTGGGCTTTGGACTTTGTATTTCAGGTAGACGTTGAAAACACAACAACTACGCTGTCGAGTTTATAAAGGGCAGGCAAGATATATGCCGAACTAAGGTCAGCCACGTGGAAAAGTACAATCCGAATCTACGAAATCAAAGGTCGCCAAAGCAAAGACATAAAGCAATGAGACCCGTTTAAACAAAGTAATAATGATTACCATCACCCATGCCTTAGCGGCAGAAGGCAAAAAGGTTCGCATCACACCAAAAGCTAGACAATTGTTCCATAGACATCATACGCCCAGCATCCCGGGGACTGAAAATAACTTAAGAGGGTTTTTAAACATAAACAACGAAAAGGGCTAGAGCACCCTTAAGGGGCGGCAGCATGATCAGGGGCATCGGGAGTGGCTATCTCGGATGATGGAGGGGCGACCTCGGTCTCCTGCGCAGGGGTGTTTTCAGCAACGGGGCGCGCCGAGATAGACGGTGCCTCAGCCGAAGTTACTTCGCCTTCAACAGAAGCAATAGTAGCCTCGGCTGCTGAGAAACATTGGCTTGAGCTTGAGAGTGCCCAGTCCCTTTAGAAGATGATCGCGCGTTGTCATCCTCATCTGAGCTTGCATTAGAGTCACGGGATTTGTCCGAGTCACCCTCTGCCTCATCCTGACTAGCCGAATCATCATCAGAGGCATCTTCGACTTCGACATCATCCGATGGATTGGGAAGAAAACTCGGCCCTTCAATCCAATTGTGCACGTCAGCATACTCAACAAGCTGGAAGGCACGAGCTTGGCTGCGAGCGACGAATTCTGGATCTTCAACCCAACGAGAGACAATGCGCAAATTCATCAAGGTGTCGAGTGAGATGTCTTCGTACCAAGACAGAACGGCTGTAAGTGCCATATCAGCACCAGCCCTCCCAGCAGATTCCCTCCAGAGATTCAACTAGGTCTGAGATGCCATTAATCTCTCCACAAGTATTTTGACCTCGTCAATATCAGGAGTTCCAGAAGTATTCGGCCAAAGAACATGGTAGGCCCGAATGGCTGCTTGCACCAAATCCCTGCCCATAATCTTCATTGGCCCAATAGCAGCGCCAACGGCAATCAAGAAGTCTTCCATTGAATATTTTGGACTCGAATTTGCGGGGACACCTCGGTGCTGACGAGCAGAAATCACTGCTTTAGAGCTCACGGGTCTAGCTTCCGTAAAATGATCTACGTGAAATGAAAATATATCAGTTAAAAATAAGAAAGAGAAGAAGATAACTCGGCCACGGTCAAACACTTACGATGTATATAACTCAGCATCTTCTAGAGATCCTGGGTCCAGTCGGCCTTATTTTTCTCAAAGCGAGTGATTTCCTCGCCCATCATCCGACTCTTCAGCTCAGCAGCATCGAGGAGTTCCTTATCCTTCTGCAGTTGCAGGCTTAGTCGATTCTTTTCTTCAGAGAACTCCTGATCAAACTTTTCCAATTCGGATTTCTGCGAGAGTTTGAGAGACTCAACCTCGGCACGTAACCGGGTTATTTCATCATCCTTTTCTTTAAGCTGCGTCGAATGAGTGGCGGCTTGTTCTAAAAAATGCAGCATCATATCAGGTATGGATATGCATTCTTGATGCGATGCTGCAAGTGCTTGTAACTCGGCTATACCAAAGCCAGAAGGTTATAAGAAACCCAGGATAAATCTCGAACCATAATCAATAGACGAGAAGAATAACTAACCTTCCAGAGTTTTGACCTTCTTGGTAAGGCGGATATTAAGATTATTGATATTACCTGCATACCAGCAAAGAATGAATTAGCACATCAAGTCGAATATTTTAAGAACTTAAGGAACAATACAAAGATTTATTAAGTTACCAGTTTTCTTCACCACGAGGAGAACTTTCTCATATTTCTCTTCCAATTTCTTGTGTGCAAAGAGCAACCTTTGGAATTCGGCTATCCGCAGATCATGCGCAACCTAAGTACGAAAATGAATTACACAGCTGGATATTCAAAGCTAAGACAGATCCGAATCAAGCAGAACTTAACTCGGATCTAGGTGGCTGGATATTCAAAGCTAAGACAGATCCGAATCAAGTAGAACTTAACTCGGATCTAGGTGGCTGGATATTCAAAGCTAAGACAGATCTGAATCAAGCAAAACTTAACTCGGATCTAGGTGGCTAGATATTCAAAGCTAAGACAGATCCGATCAAGCAAAACTTAACTCGGATCTAGGTGTCTAGATATTCAAAGCTAAGACAGATCCAAATCAAGCAAAACTTAACTCGGATCTAGGTGGCTGGATATTCGAAGCTAAGACAGATCCGAATCAAGCAAAACTTAACTCGGATATCAGTGGCTGGATAATCAAAGCCAAAAATAGATCCGGATTCAGCAACGCTTAATACGGAGTACGGATGAACCACGATCAATCCAAGTCATACAAGAAATTTACTTAGCAAATAACACATTTGAAGCCTAACAAAGCTTCCAAACGAACAACTAGTTATTCGGTTGCAGGCTTCGGGGACTAGTGTATGTATACTATCATTTGAATAACAGACCAAATATCAACAGAAGCACTTACCTCGTTCATCTTGTCACTTTCAAGAACAATCTTAGTAGCCATGTGCAAACGACTACTGATGTCGGAAAGCTGAAATGGATGATTACTCGGATTGCCCTCAAGCTGATCGGCGGCGTTCCAATTGTTGGCATATTCCACAAAAGAGTCGAGGCTGTTCCCACTCTCAGTACGGGTCAGCACTTTACCTCGGACCCGTTGGGTAACCACCGCCGCCGCGGGACTCTTGTGGAGAGTCGGACTATCACGTCGGGGTGACAACAGTTTAGCAGAGGAAGCTTCATGGAGTGCATCGGCTATGTTGGGTTGAGAAGAACTAGCCCCTTTTCGAGATGTCAAGGTTTGGTGACAACAACCTTCTTAGCCTTAGAAGAGGTGTCGGCAGGGGCAGCAACCTGGGCACTAGGAGTGGCATCCTTGGAGGCAGGAGGAACTATGGTTTCCAAGGGGGCCGAGATGGTGGCATCCTTGGCTGGAGTTGGAGTTTCATATGGAATTGTGGGGGTCAAAGGAATTTCGGGGGAAACTTCGGTGGCCATGACAGGGGCAACATGCACAACAGGATGATCAATTGACGGAGCTATATCGGCGTTAACGGTGGGAGCTGTGGGTACATCTTGTCGAGGCGAAGTCTGAGTCGGCGCTGGAGGAGAGTCAACACGAGAGGGACTAGGAGCCCGGGTATATTCAGGGGGTGAAGGAGAAGGTGGCCGAGTTGTATGACTTGTCATACTCGGACCACTTGGCTTGGCAGAGAGAGGAGCCCTGCAAAGGACAAAGTGTCGAATCAAAAGACAGAAAGAGAGAAACAAGAAGTACAAATAAAAATAAACTCACCCAGTAACTCCGGGCATGGTTTTATGCTTCGGAAGGTGCTGGGCAGATTTCTTCGTTCGCTTTTTGGGAGCAGCTTGGGAGGGATCTGCCGGAGCAGTATGCTTCCTCGAGGTAGCAGGAGCTTGAGAGGTGAGAGGCTCGGCGTCGTGCACCTGACCGGCCTGATTAGCTGGGAAAGTAGAAGCCGGAAATGCATAAGAGATAGGCATCACGGCGACTACCTCAAGAATTTGGACGTCGTCCGAGTCACCTTCATCCCCGTGGGCCGAGGTCTTGCCACGGGCGTGAGCCGGAGCAACATCCGACTTAGGAACAAACTCTTCCAAGTCAGGTTCCCCGCTGTCCGGGATGTTCTGGTCTGCGGTCCACGGAAGGGCCAAAACCTCGGAATCCTCGATCTTCTGCTCCACAAACCTCTGTGAGAAAAGAAACAAAGTGGAATTAGCGAAAGGTCACAAACGCGATTCAGAAACAAACACAAATGCGTAAATTTACCTCGGGAGGGAGATTCCCGCGAGTAAACGGCTTCAGCCCCCATGTCCAGTCCTCTGGCATATCAGTCTTGAAGATAGCTCGGACGCGCTTGTAAATAAGATAGTCGTCGAGCTCAACTGTCGAAACTCGGTTGGGATCGAGAGGATCACTCATGTAACAAAGCTTGTGAGAGAGAAGCTGGAAAGGGCAGATTCGGCTACTGACGAATGTGTTCATCAGATCCTCACCGTGGAGCCCAGCGCGGATCAACTCCTTGAGCCTAATCTCGAATGCCTCGGCCAAAGCATGGCTCTTCCTGGGATTGTAGTTCCAATTCTTCTTGGAAGGGGGGGCAATAGAAAAGGCAGGGAGCCGAATCTTGTCTTCCTTTCAAGTGTTCTTGACATAGAAAAATGATCTATGCCACTTCTTGCAAGACTCGAGGCCAGCGACACGAGGGAACTCGGATTTTCTCCGAGGTGTGATGGACGCGGCTCCACACTGGGTAAGGGATTTCTAAGAGGGGTGAAGAGATTTGTCTGGAACGACGTTAGATCGGATCTGGAAAAATTTAGACCAAACGGACACAGAGGACCAGAGGCCGAAGTATCCCTCTGAGGCCGAGATATAAGCGGATAGGGAGGCGATGGCATTAGCCGGAAGGTGATGCGGCTGAAGGCCGAAGTAATCAAGGAATTCCCTAGCAAAATCACTAAGGGGAAGGCCGAACCCACGAGCAAAGTGGGACATGAAAACAACGTACTCGCCTTCGTTGAGTACAGGAGAGGATTCGTTGCTGGGCAAGCGAAAGCTTACCTGGGCAGGAATCCGACGAGTCCTAATTAGCCACTCAATCTCACGACGAGTGATGGAGGAGCCCTGCCATGAGTCCCGCTCTGGACCGGACGCTATGTCATCGTCTTCGACGAGCGCTCCACTAACGGAACTAGACATGAGCTCGCCGGAGGAATCGACGGAGGAGAAACTAGCGGCGGAGGAGGGCCTAGAAGCGCAAGGCCCCGTCGTGATTCTAAGCAAGCACAGCGGCGGAGCGAAAAGGAACCGCCGCAAGAAATCTAAAAAAACAGAAGAGGCGCCTAGGGAAGGAACCTAACGACCGGACCGTAGAGGAACTCACCGGAGCAAGCGCACGGTGGTGAGGTCATCGGAGCAGAAGGACCGCAGAGTCGCCGTCAAGAAGATCGACAATGGCGCAACCACCAGCGCACGGACAGAGGCACGGGCGTGAGAAGGAAGAAGAGGAATGGTGAGCGAAGGGGGAAAGTAAATCCCCTAGCCCCACACCCCTCCTTATAACCGCGCGGTCCTGGCGGTAGTGGGATCGTGCGTGCGCACGCTGACCGTGTAAATCACGCGTGCGGCGGAACCGCTCGCAGCGGAGTGGAGCCACACCGAAGACCACACGATGCAGGAGAGGATCAGGCCCCCTGACCGATGCGGTACTCGAGGTGTCACTGCGCCGACGCGACGGGCGGAGTAATCATTGTAGCTTGTCAGTGGGCACTGTAGAGGAACAGAAAACCAGAGGAATAATGATGAGTGGTACACGTAGCACGAGGTGTGCTCAGGAAGCTGCGCGGATACCTCGGACAGGAAAAAGTAACTCGGAAATAAGGAGAGACGAATGTTGGGAAACTGATGTGGCCCAGCCGAGGTTACAGGCAGGACCACACCAGCTTTGGGGAATAATGCCGGGGAGGTGACCCCAGATAGGGTCAAGACAGTGGAAGGACGAAAGAAGTCTCCCTTGTCATGAGCCGAGTTACTATTTATGCCGGCCGAGTCATGTAAGAGTCGGCCGAGATAAGCAGGACCATGATACCTAGATAGAGAATAACACCTTGTCCGGCTGACATATGAGTTAAGTCGGCCGAGCAAGTCTGGCTAACTAGGATACAGGTGAAGGCCGAGCCGAGTTATGCGAGACAAGGTCGAGTAACATGAAGCTTGCAAGAGAAGGAAATGCCTATAGTCAAACCCTAGTCACTAGCTAGGAGGAATCTAGACAGAGCCAAGCACAAAGGACAAGGAGCAGAGCTACAGAAGGGCAGAAGAAGGTCACGGAGGTGACAGTCAGGGAGCCCGAGGCGCGCATGTGGGGTTCTCTAGAACATTGCCATCGATAGAAGGGGGACACGGAAAGGAGGTCGCCGAGTTACCATATTGGGACAAGCATATTCTTCGAATATGCTTGCCACGTCAGCCCTAGAGGAACCAAGGCACCCCTTTATAAGGGGAGACGCAGGATCCTGAGGGGGGGCGATTGATTCTACGCCGTAGGGCTCGTGTAGTAGTTCTCTTCTTCCTGCAAACAGCTCGAGGAGCACTTGTAGTCCCAAAGAGTAGAAATAAAGATCTGCATGTTAGTCATTTGAGTGTAGAAATAACTACATCTTCCCTCCCCGGATCCCTCTAGCATCCATTGGCCCCATACTTTAGCCTACCCATGGCATCTGCCGTGCCACCACCACGACAAACATTTAAAAGCTTTTCCTCTATAGCCTTATTGAAAGTGGTTTGTTTACTAATAAAGTCTTTGAGCATGACTTCAAGTTCAGAGGGGGCACTTCTAGCATTCTTGTAAGAGTTTCCATAGGAATTGCCATTATTAGGAGGATAAGGCCTATAACTGTTACCACCAAAATTACTCCTATTAGCATTGTTGTTGAAATTGTTGTTTCTAATGAAGTTCACATCAACTTGCTCTTCTAGAGAAACCAAGGAGGCTAAGGGAACACTATTAGGATCTAGAGGAGCTTTCCCATTAACAAGCATAGCCATAATAACATCAATCTTATCACTCAAAGAGGAAGTTTTTTCAACAAAATTTACCTTCTTACCATGTGTAGATCTCTCAATGTGCCATTCAGAGTAGTTAACCATCATATTATCAAGGAGCCTTGTTGCAACACCCAAAGTGAGGCCCATGAAGGTACCTCCAGCAGCTAAAACCAACAGATTTCTTGAGGAGAAATTCAAACCTGCATAAAAAGTCTAGATAATCATCCAAGCGGTGAGTCCATGAGTGGGGCAATTCTTAACCAAAGATTTCATTCTTTCCCAAGCTGGAGCAACATGTTCATTATCAAGTTGTTTAAATTTCATAATGTGACTTCTCATAGATATAATCTTAGCAGGAGGATAGTATTTTCCAATAAAAGCATCTTTGCACTTAGTCCAAGAATGAGTACTATTTTTAGGCAAAGATAGCAACCATCTTTAGCTTTTCCTCTCAAGGAAAAAGGAAAAAGCTTGAGCTTAATAATATCTCCATCTATATCCTTATACTTTTGCATCTCACAAAGTTCAACAAAGCTATTGATATGGGCAGCAGGATCATCAGAACTAGCACCAGAAAATTGCTCTCTCATCACAAGATTCAACAAAGCAGGCTTAATTTCATAAAAGGTAGCATCAGGAGCAGGTGGAGCAATAGGAGTGCTTAGGAAATCATTGTTGTTGGTGCTAGTGAAGTCACACAACTTGGTGTTCTCAGCAGAGTTCATTTTGGCAAAGGTGGGCAAGACAAAATCAGCAGCAGCTAGAGCAGGAACTAATTGTTTGTGTGTTTTTGAATAAAGAAAGCAAACCAAACTAGACTAATTTTTTGGGTTTTTTTGAAAAGAGTCAAACAAAACCAAGCAAAATAAACAAACCAAACTAAAAACAAAGTAAAGAGAAAGGAAGTGGAGGACTCCCCTTGTGAAGACGTCCTTAGCCTCCCCGGCCACAGCGCCAGAAAACTTGTTGATGACTCCTTGATGGCGCTAGAGAACTTGGTGCTTGACGTGGAGTCTGTTGGGAACCCCAAGAGGAAGGTGTGAAGCAGCACAACAACAAGTTTTCCCTCAGTAAGAAACTGAGGTTATCGAACCAGTAGGAGGAAGGAAACGTCACACAGGTGTTGCAAGCAACGTGGAGACCTGCACAACACAAACTCAAGACTTTTCCCCAACTAATAGTGAGGTTGTAAATCTCACCGGTTGCTGTAACAAATGATTAAACGTATTGTGTGGAAGGTAATGGTTAGCAACAAGTAAATAAGTAACAGTGGAAGATGTATCAATGGTAAAGATTGGACCGGGGTCCATAGTTCACTAGAGGTGCTCTCCTTAGATAAACAACATGGCATGAAGGGTAAACAAATTACAGCAGGGCAATTGACAGGAACTGAGCAAGGCATAACAATGCAATACCTGACAAAAAGATCCTATGAGATTTGATTGGGCAATACAACAATATACATAGACCGCTATCCAACTGCATCTATGACTAGAAGTCCACCTTCAGGTTATCATCCGAACCCTCTCAAGTATTAAGTTGCAAGCAATAGGCAACTGCTTTAAGCAAAGTGTGTAAGGTAAACAATCCACTTGTTCCATGAACAAGAGACCGTTGTTTTCTCCCTAGTAGCAACAGCACATCTACAACCGAAGAGATTTCTATCACTTCCCTTGGAAACTAGAGGCATGAACCCACTATCGAGCATAAATACCCCCTCTTGGGGTCACTAGCAAATACTCGGCCAAGATAGCTACTAACAACGGAGATCATGCAAGATCACAAACAACACAGACATGATAGAATCATAAAGACAAAACCATTAATCAAACCAACATAATAATCTCAATATCCATCGGATCCCCGCAAACACAAGATGCATGATTACAAATAGATTAGATCTTGATCATGAACGGAGCTCACAAGATCTATACATGAAAGCACAAGGAGTAGATACAACCATCTAGCTACTACATGGACCCATAGTCCAAGGTGGAACTACTCACGCATCATACCGGAGAGAAGGCCTCCGGGATGATCTCCCCTCCGGCAGGGTGCCGGGAAGAACTTCAGACCCCCACGATCTAGGGACGATAGTGGCGGAGGCTATAGAAGGTTTCGTGGAATATTGATCGGTTTCTTAGGGTTTAGGCATCAGGGGCTTCTTATAGGCGAAGGGGGAGGCCGAGGAGGTGGCCAGGGGCACACACCCTGCCTAGGCGTGGGCCCACCCCTGGTCGCGCCTAGGGGGGTGTGATCGCCCTGGCATGCCTCTCCGTCTCTCCTTTGGAGTTCTTGTTCCCCATGGAAAGTTATTGACTTTGACGTTTGTCCCGTCCAATTCCGTGAATATTTTCTTACTAGCTTTTCTGGAACCAAAAATAGCAAAAAACTGGCAACTGGCACTATGGCAACTTGTTAATAGGTTAGTACCAGAAAATATGTAAAAAGCACCTTAAAGTGTAGACAAGCAAAGCAAAGTAGATACTAAACAAGCATGGAGTATCAAAAATGATAGATACATTTCGAAGTATCAGATAGTGATGAGGAGCATAAAGACCTTAACCAAATAGCTCTTTGTGGGTTCGATACTCTTATTTTGAAACTAGCTACAATTGATCTGTGCTCTTGCAGTCATCATCCACCGACCACCTTATGAATAAAGTCTGGGAAATCCTCCCTATTATATACTTATCTTTGTATTTGATATCCAAACTTGCTAACCTGACCTGATTGCTAAACAAATAAAACTCTCTTTCAATCTCCGGAAGCAAGGTTGCCATGCGATCGTGAAAATAATCCTTCGTCATTCTCCTTCTATGAATTTTTCTATTCTCTGAACCTGAACTTGAGGCACTTCAATATGAAATTCTTGCAAGAAAGTCCTTGCACTTATTTATATAATTGCGTTGTAAAGCCCTTGGACATTGGACCTTTTGCAGAAAACCCCTCGAGGATTCAAATGATAATATCTTTTTAACCATAACCCATTTCTAAATTAAAAGTGAATGAATTTGTTTGAATATTGTTAATATAGAATTTATTTACTATTTGGATAATTCTAAATAGTAAAATAATTAACAATTTGACTAAAAGACTTTAAAACTTCAATAAAACATATCTTTTAATCAGCAACTCCAAATTTAACAAGTAAGATGTCTAAAATGATAAAAACTGTGACAATTCCAATTATTCATGCATTAATGTAATTTGAAGAATATATCATTCATGTTTAAAATTTTATGTAAGCGAATCTTTAATACATGTAGCCCATTTAAATTAATTCCTGGATGACAGATATATGGGACCACTTAATATTGATCCATGTGTTGTTTAGAACGCATTTTCCCCCATAATAGCATGTCATTCATTTGATAGAGGATGAGTCCAAGATTAATATGTGTTGATTGCGTTCTTTTCTTTTCATGTGTGTGTTTGATTCTTCTTCATAGAGGATGAGTCCAAGCTTTGCATGAATGAGTACATATTATGTTCTTTGGAAGTTATGATTATACCCAACTTCATTTGAGTTGACAGGAGAGCATTCCCCCTCTTCTACCTATTTTACATTAACAATTTTCTTCTCTCTATTCATATCCTTATGTCGATGCTTTGAGTAGATAAGTTGGACTTGCCAGTCTTAGGGAATTTTTACTATTGTTGCACACTCTCATACAAGTGAAAATTCATAGTATTTCTGGTGGACTGCAGTTGCAATGCATACATAATATGTGTGGGAAAATGGGACCCTCTTTGATTACTACCTGAGCTATTCTCATGTCCAAATGTCACAAATGTATTCACTTTTCCAATGAGCATACACATGATATATAATTGTGATAGGTGATATGATATTTTTGGTGGACTGCAGCTGCAATGCATACATAATATGTGTGGTATGTTCATTTATCGAGTGCTGAAGTTGGTTTTCACTTGCGCTAGGAACCATCACCTTCTGGAGCCGTGGTCACAAAATCTTGAGCCGTCATTGAGATTCGTCCGAACTCTTCATGTTGGTTAATTTGGGTTGGGTGGCTCCCTATACATGGGCGTAGCAATGAGCCAGTTTTCTTGTTGTGATGTCCTGAGGGCATGATTTTTATGTTGGTCGACTGGATTGATCAAACATGTGTGGGTATAGTAGTACATCCATGCAGGCTAAACCTTTTCGAGAGACCGTGTCCATGGTTATGGACTACTCAGTCAATAGCACCGTGTTTTTATCATACACAATTTATACTAATTCTTGCTATTAAATTTGACTAGTAATTAGACTTATCAACCAAATAATGAATAATAAAATTGCCAACATGTGCGTTCCCTTGGATGACTTCCTTGTATGTGGAATTTGAGGGGAAGATCACGAAACGTGTCATGTTTGGTATTAGTTATACTTGTTACCGGATAGGTATCTCTTATCCCTATATTATAGAAACAAGTCGTAGCATGTGAAAGATCATGGATGCCGCCTAGAGGGGGGTGAATAGGCGGTTAAAAACTTTTATGAGATGGGCTTAATAATGGCGGAATAAAACTAGCGTTTTCTTTTGTCAAGCTTAAAGCTTATATATACTAAGGTTCACCTATGTGCACCAACAACTTATGCTAAGCAAGACAAGCAATAAAGTGATAGCAAGATAGATTACTTCAAGCATGAAGACAATCACAATGTAAAGTGCATAAGAAAAGAGCTCGGGTATAGAGATAAGCGAGGCACGCGAGGATGACGATATTTTACCGAGTTCCTCCCTACAAGGGAGTACGTCTAGTTGGAGGGGTGGGTGGTACTAAGACCACCAACACCACAAAAGGCCTCACCCTATTCTCCCGAGCACCCACCGCACGGTAAGCACCCGATCAACTATACGGTGGCCTTCAAGGTGGCGATCGGAACCTTTACAAACTTGTTGAGTAGACCTCCACAACACTTGGAGTCTCCCAACATGATACCAAAGCTTTACAACCAATGTCCGAGCTCCGAGACCGACAACTTCCGTCTAGGGTTCAAGGAACCCAAAAGGGACAATCTTCTTGATTTGACCAAACCAAATTCTCCAAGGAGAACTCAAACCGATGCACCTAATGCAAAAGGCAAGAACAGCATAAAGATGCTCCAATCCTTCACTCTCAAGTTCCAACAAAGCTACTAAAGAAATTGGAAGAACAAGAGAGGAAGAAACAAGGAGAACACAAAATCCCCCAAGATCTAGATCCCAAATATTCACTCACAAAAGATGATATGGTTTGGTCAAATTGTAGATCTAGATCTTCTCAAACTTTCTCTCAAATAGATTAAAGAATCATAGGATGGGGAGAAAGAATTCAAGCTCAAGAGGGTAGAGAAAATGGGGCAAAGCTTGATAGGAAACTAGAGGAAGAAGAATCTCAAAGGAAAAAGGGAGAGAGAGGCTTAAATAGGGGCAAAGGTAAATCTGCTCGTTGGGGCATTTTTCCGGACTGGGCCGGTACTATCATTCGAGAGAAAAACGCACACATGAAGCGAGCGAGGCAGGCGACAGGTGCAGCAACCAAGCGAGCCAAGCGAGCGAGGAGGGGATCGAGGCAGGCGCGCGACAGCGGGTGGGCAGCGCGCGGGAGAGCGAGCGAGGCGCACACAAGATTAGCGAGGCGAGGCGCTGCACGTGGGGGCCGGCGAGGGCCAAAAGTATGCGCGAAGGCTGGAACTGGGCCACGCGAGCGGGCAGGCTGGCCCGGTAGTATCGGTCAGGCCAGGCAGTAGTGCCGCCTGGGCCATTACTGCCGGACCCGGGCCGGATTCGCAACCGAGCGGGGCAGTGGATTGAGCAACGCTCATACATGGGCAGTATCTCCAAGCGGTACTACCGCTTAGGACCAGCAGAAACTCTTTTTTCATTTTCTTTTTAAATCAAAATAAGAGGCAAATTCAAATGGCAATATCTTAAGCTAGGAAACTCCGATCGATCCCAAACCAATTTTGTTGAAAATATTGGATACCATCAAGTGAGAATACTTCATGTATTTTAAATTAGATACCTCCCTTGGTGAGAATCCGGAAAATGTCCAAGATAAAAAACGCAATAAGATATATAGGGAAAATCCGTTTTTGATAAACTAGAGCTTGTTATGAATATTACCACAAGCTCTAAAACCTCACATGAATAAGATCCAAATAATAACCAAGAAATATGATGCTAGGAATGCAAAGGTTTGAACCCTTTCCAAAAGATATGATCGAGTTACTCACTCCAAAGCCTCTCTTGATAGTACGGCTATTAAGAAACAGTAAAACTCACCTAGCTATGAACCACCACATTAATTTTACGTTCTAAACCGTCCAATCAGTACGCTAAACGCTCCAGATCATCTATTCTTTCCAGCAACCTCGCTAAGCTCGTTCATTTACCGAAATCATGCAGAATCGGCTAGCCCATCGTTGCGGGGGCTGCTACTCTGCATACCAAGTTAGCATGTTCCTGGTTAATCGGGCCGCGAAACGCTCATACGGGTCTTCTATTATTTTCTTCCCAAAAGGGCTCACCGTAACTATTAAAAAAAGGTCTCGATGGAGATGATGGAGACGAGGAGACGGCCGGGGATGCTGCATCTCTTCATCCATCGCCCTACCCCACTTCCTCCCGTGCTCTTGCAGGCGGCGGCCCCTTGGCTTCGCTTGAGTAGCATAGACCGTGCAGATCCGAAGGGAGGCATTCGTAGAGTTGCATCCCTTCCTCCTCGCCGACGCCTATCTTTCTCTCGGCCATGAGTTGTCTCTTAATACTGGGTTGAATTCGGAAATTGGTGAGTTCTCTCTCTTAATTCACGAGGGCGTCACGGGTTGGTGCGTTTCCGGTGCCATATACAAATACACTTCTGAGCTCTTAACATATGGTTCATCGTCATTTTCTTATTCTTCCGAAGGTACTCAATCCTGCAAACTTCATATCATCTTGCGATTAAGTGTTTCTTAGTTAGTAGTATGCAAGATTGATCGGTATATTTTTGTTCTCTGATAGTAAAGTTGACCTGAAGCAAGACTGATGTTTCTCTCACACGTCATGTCAGACTGTACAACCAAGTAACTATCCTCATTGAACTCATTGAACTCTTTTTCATGTGATTTTTTGCAAGGTCCAGTGAACTTTGCAAATGCTTTCGTTGTACTAACCTGTTAGATTCAACACATTGCAGGTGCACGAACAACTCTGCTTAGACCATCTCTTGAGTTGTAACCTACATGGTCAATAACTCATACAAATCATCCCGGTTAATCAACAAAATGGGTGCAGATTGGAGAATGAAGAATGCGACGAGGTTGATCTTTTCTAATGGAAATCATGTTCAAAACCACATCACAACATCAACTGAAGTCTCGCAACCAGTATAGAAATCACGGAATTGAAGAGAGAGATTCTTTCTTCTGCAGCTCTAAGTGATGTGAAACACAATCTTTGAAATATCAAGAGCATTAGAGCAAGTGTGCATTTATTTTCCCTGGATCTGATTGAGGTTGTACAAGCAGGTGAGCAAACTCTCCAATGGTGCCATGATATTGCTTAGACGTGAAAACTCTCTATTGATCTAGATGATGCTTTAATTTTCAGTGCTCAGCTGGTGGAGGCGTCATCTTCAGCCAAAGAAGTCTTTCCCGCCACTGAGAGCACTGCTACATCGATGCCAACAACATTCCCATCCCTCGGGTGTCGGTTGCGTGCTCAGCATTGGTGTTCTCACGTGCTTTTCCCATAGGCGCCTGGCATGCTGGACTGCAGCAACCTCTCGTTGATTCAGGTTGCCTCTTCTCTCGCACAAAACCATAGTGATCAAGCACATGCGATCTGTCTCATGGACGGGAGGCCGTGGGATGCTTTCTCACCTTCATGTGCGCCTGTGTGAACAAAGTGATACAACCAGGAGGAGATAGGGGCGACAGTGCTTCTCTTCTATGCTCAGACCCAGGTGACAACGCCATATCATATTGTAGTGTTCTCCATGTGCTGCATCTGCTTCATCTTTTATTTATTTTTTCTTGCATGAAACAATGAGATGACCTTGCAAAAAAAATCCGGGTGTGCTTGAGTATTCAAAACCTGCACGTATCTTGAGTGACCGTAGTGACCATCGTACAATGCTGCTCTGACCTTCTGTCCAAGTTTTTTTTTGCGAGGAAACCTTCTGTCCAAGTTATATTTTATTATAATTTGATTTAAATTTCTTTGTCATCAAGGCTAGATAACCTTCCATAGTATTAGGTAGGTCCCTTTTATATATTTTTTCAATAATAACTCCCTGTAAATATTTTATGTTTTACTAAAAAAATTCTCTTATAACTCCTTGTAGGCCATATCATATTTTATATTCTTTCTCATCAAGGCTAGATAACCTTCCATAGTATCACGACTAAACGTTCAATTTTTTATTTAACAAAGAGATGATGCAAGTTGTCTATCTCTTGTTTTAAGCAACCTGCAATGACTTAAGCTATGTAGTTGTATTTTTTGTGGTCTTTGTTCTAGCTTGTAAGAAATTACTAATTAAAATATTTGTTGTGTGCAATCCTGGTTTCGATTACATGGTAAAGTTAATGTGCAAGTTTACCCTATGTTTTTCGTAAGCAGTTGGTTTATCTAGCATTCATCCTTTGCTGGTTCTTTTACATTTAAATAGTGCCATGTGAGAATATGATGTCGTAGGCAAACTCTGGATTTTATCAATTGAGGAGACGATCCCTTTCTATATTGACTTGCCAGATTCTTGGTTCCTATGTTATCCTTCACTCCTTCATATTATTGGGTTTAGCACTCTACAGATTTTGCTCTTTATGAATGAGGTCTTGTTTAGCCAACACAAACATTAGGATAGATTTCTGGACATTATATTATGCAGTTAGATTCTATTCATTTTCTCAAAGTTTTGGTGTCTTGTTGGCAAAAATTATTTGAGACGTTGATGTTGGGTACATGAATTAGGTCACTTTTGCAGGTCCTCCTTGTTGGTATTACTGGTTCCTGCTTTACATGACAATGGGTACAGCAAAAACTTTATGTAGAGTTCTAGGTTGAAGCAAACAATGCAGAGAGCTGAGTATGACTCGAGTTTCTAAAATTTTTATATATGTGCAAACAATTCAGTATAGGACACATTACTGTATTTGAACTATTATTATCTAATTTGTGAACATTGTTCTAAATATTGGCCCATAAATCAGTTAACTGGATGAATAACCGTGGATCGGAGAGAAGGGCTTATTGGGTGTTTTTACTGGTCTAGCTGATTATCGGGAATATTCAGTTCAAACTAGATATATGTTGGCAGTTTTCTTTGGCCTATGCTTTTTGTATGCATATAGTAGTATATTTCCGCCTATGCTTTTTATATGCACACAATAGTATATTTCGCCTATGCTCATTTAGTTAATGAAAAAGGGCTTATTCAGTTAGCATATGTGGCTTTCGCCTGTATTTTTTATACAAATACAATAGTATATTTTTGTTTGGAGCATTGGAGTATGGGATATTACGTAAAAACTAGATATATATATATATATATATATTTGTAGCTTCCTAATTATTCTATCCATTAATGGTCTATTGATATAGTTAATTGGTCAATTCACCGATTAATCGTTTCCACCAGGCTGACCAAGCAGTTACAAGTTAACGATATCCTGAATGTTGTTTATGAACCCTAAATTCTGAAAGCCTAACAAGATCATTGATTGATCTCAATTGTGCATAGGTTGGTTCCACGAATATGCTATATCAAATTATCATGCCGGCAGTATTCTCTAAACTTTCTTAACAAAATTCACATAAATTCATAGAACAAAACTATTTACATGTTTTTGTGCTTTATATTTTTATTGTTTCGCATATTTTAGTTTGTGTATATATGAATTCAAAACTTTGGTCCTCATGAAACTCAGGTTTTTTGTGTCATGTTTTAAATGTATATGTTTTACTGTTTTAACATGTGAGCTTTGACCGAGTATGGGTTTGTCTTTGTGGATTACAACTTTATTATTTTGGCTCGAGAGAAAGGGAGTGTTGTAGCTAACACGTGCAAACAATTATGCTGTCGATATGCATCACATAGTGGATTTTTCTTATTCTTTTGTTGATTAAGTGATGCTTACAAGGCCAGCAAAACAAATGGAGGTACAATAATCAATGGAAACTTCAGCAGGTGGAGAAACCTTGTCTGGTTGGTGTTTCCTAGGATAGCAGGTTATCTTTGAGAAAAAAACCAATCTTAGAGTTTATTTTGATTTCGAATGACATGCTTGCAGTATGTAGGCTGAAATGACATTTTTTGAAGTACCGATCATTGTAGTTTTCTCTAAGCCTATCATTAATTTCAGCTAGCATGATGGTTTTGTTTCTTGTGTAAATGTTTGGTATAAATGATTGGAGGTCACAAGGAATAGTATTTCATTCGTGTTGAAGAGGAACTATTTGAGAGAACAACTATATTTCAAATTAATTTTGTTGTTCTTTGTTATTTGGTACATATATGCTACCTTCTAAATGAAAGTAAGAGACATTTTCATAGTTTTATTATGATATTTTATCCGTTGAATTTTTTTACCCCTCTAATGTTGCCAATATTTCTGATTTACGAGTCACCTACAATTCATAATTTATACTTAATATGCTCAACATGCAGCCTCATGATCTAATGCACAACAATTTTGGGCCAAGCTAATTTTACCATACATGGGTATAGTTTAAAATATTTTAATCTCTTTTCTAATGAGGAGCGGGCGCAGCAACGCGCGCGTTTATGATCTAGTCTATCCTAAATCCAGTCTTTCAACTAACAACATGAGACAGGCAAAAGGAAAAACATATCAAGATTATACATTTGCCTTGAGCATTCCACTTGAGCTTGATATAGATGCTCTTGACCTTCTCAAGATAGACAACTTTCTTGATTCCTCTCCCTTGCGCTTTCTAGATGAAGACTTGCACTTTGCTCCCCCATACACTATGGGAAAACCTTTAATTTGATCTTGTCTTTATCGATCCATGATCACCGAGGATGGCAAGCATCAAATATAAAATCTTCTAGAGATGGCGCATTTTGAGCTTGCACAACACTTCTTCTTCTCCATTTCATCTACCTTGAAGCTAACACATGCTCCAAGCGATGCCAATGGACAAATCCTACAAGTGCAACTTAATATACACATTAAATATTATCATTAATTACCAAAACCACACATAGAGGCCCACATGCTCTTTCAGCGTGTATCTATAAGTTTTTAGTGCAAGCTTTCCATCCGCTTAACCTCCACCATAGCTTAATAGGTGAGCACAGCAAAATTCAAGTCTCCCAGTACACCTTGGTACTAACGCTCCTTTTATTTTTGTTAGGTCCTTTCCCGTCATACATGTACATGTTGCTCAAGAACGTTCAGGCTCATCTTGCTGATATGTCTTTGATGAGTTGATGGGGTGATCCTTCGAGAATGCTGAGTTGTGTGAACTTTGTATTCCACTTGATGATGTTATTGGCATCTTATGCCCATTTGTATTCTTGATCTGTATTCGGATCCTATATTCGATTCGGCTTGATGTATGATGTATTATTAGGAAATGTGTCATTTGTTTGAATATCTATCTATTTTGGATCTTGTGTATTGATGTTGTCTATATATTCTTATTTCTTTTAGATAAACATGTTATGTTATTTTGTATGTACGCCACATGTAAACACTTGTATATAGTTGAGTGCTGGATTACGAGCGTGATTCCCACACAAAAAGCAATAATATTTTTGTGGATGCGAAGGTGTGCGATACCATGCATGTCGCTTATGAGGGCCTACTGTGGGAGTTGCTTACGGTATTTGGTAGTTACTTCACATTCATAATGGAGTTATAGCAGCTCATGATTTAGAACATGTCGACAGGGGCTTACAACTTGGTTTCTTTTGTATGCTCGATTCAAAGCTTCTCCGATAGATTCGTCCGGCCTAAAGGGTAAGAGCTGCGAGGCGGGGTATAGGGGTTAACGATGAAGCTCTACGTTGTCTCATACGGCGAGGCACGATGAGTGTAGCCGATGGCCATGGTTCAATGAGAGTAGGATTTGGTAGGAAGAAGATAAGAGGAGGGTGCTCAACTTGCTGGGCTACACTCGATGGCTGCTGCTGGGCCTCGACGCACATCATCGTGTTGGTCGTTTGGGATATCGACACCATGCGCTTGCCGGACATCACCGACGCAGTCTCGCTGCCCACAACTTGGCAAATGTGACATTGATTTTGGAAAGAAATATATATTAGTTGGGAGGGGATTACGAGTCCTTGAAGCAGCTGGCCCGGCCCATGGCGACGCGAATGCAGGAGCAACTGTGTCGCCCGGAGGAACACGACGTGCGCCTTGCACCGGACGTCCATACACATTGGGGCGCAAGCCAAGCTAGCTAGACATAGTACCTCTGTTTCCAGACGTGACAAGCTGGCGGCTGCTTCAAGATTGGTGCGGGAACGCTACCTGGGTCAATCTGAAAGCCGCCTCCCCACAAAACGACAAGAAAAGGAGCCCAATTTTCTCTTGCTCTTTCACGCCGGCCTCACCTGACCTCTCCTCTCTACCGAGCGCGGCGTGGGACAGCTGGTGCTTGGGCCGTCTATCTACTTTGGCGAGGACGGTGGGGCCACCCCTCCCCCTCGGATACCTCTTTTGCCGATGTCACCACGGGCGCTGGTGGAGACCGGAGACTGACCGAGTTTGAACCGGTGTTTTGGGGGAGAAGGGGGAAGCGGTGCTAGACGATAAAAAGGCCAACACCAAACCCCGGCGCTCCATTCTCTTCACGCCTTTCCACCTCACCACCTCCTCTCCCCCATGGCGTCCCCCAACCCCTCCTCCTCCTCCTCCGCCGCCGCCGCTGCCGACCCGCGGCCGGAGCGCGAGGTCTGGATGGCATTGGCCGGTCCGTTCGCCCGCCTACCATCCGAGAGGACCCAAGTCTACTACTTCCCAAGAGGTCACGCCGACCAGTGCGGCGACGTCCACAACCTCGCCGATGTGCCCCTCGACGAGGCCATACCCTGCACCGTGTCATCTGTGGAGCTTCACTACCGGGCCGCCTCGGATGATCCGTACGCGGTGATTTCTCTACGCCCTGACCAAGGGCCAGAGCAGCACCCCGCGGCCACCGGACATGAGGAGCGCACTGCCACCGCCACCAGGTACTACGTAAAGCAGCTGGGAGGAACCAACGATCGGTGTCCGTTTTCAGTTCCCAAGGTTTTCGCCGAAGACATCTTCCCTGACCTGGTCGGCCAAACGAGCCAAGACCTGCCCATGGTGGATGTGCACGGCAAGCAATACAACTTCAGCCACCTCCTCAACGTGAGCAAAGGCAGTCACACCCTGAGCGCCAACTGGAACAATTACTCGGAAGACAAGAGGTTGACCTTGAGCATGGGCAAGGACGCCGTCGTCTTGGCGCGCCTTGCGCAAGGCGGGTTCCTCATCGGCTTGCGGCGCGGCGGGCCAAGCAACGACATCGCGCTCGAGCTCGTCGACAACGTCCGCGAAGCCGTGGAGAGAGCGGCGGCGAGAGACCGGGTGTTCACGGTCGCCTACTACCCGCGCCAGGGCTGGCCCTTCGTCGTGCCGAGGAAGGAGGTGCACGACGCGCGCGCCCTCAACATCGACTGGCGTCCAGGAATGGATGTTCGCATGGCCATCCCAGTGGACGCCCATGAGCACATCGCTAGCAGGCGTGGGACTCCCAATTTCTTCCACGGCGTCATCAGCGTGGTAAACAACAACAACCAGTGGTGCAAGCTCCAGGTTTGTTATGATCCACCAATGCTAGTTAAGTTTGCATGTACACACTATCTGACTATCTGATGATCCACCATGATACGATTCTATGTTATCACCACGCGTCCCTTTTCTGATGGTTTGTACACACAATGGTCCACCAATGCTCTTTGTCATACTTTCCATTAAAACATCATTAGAAGATTGTGTCACATGATCTTTAGAATCGGATGTTGATGCTGGATGATGATTAGGGAACTTATCTTCCACACTGCCACCGTTCCTTTGGTTAGGAGGCTCTGATGTAGCAGACCCTCTGCCCATGTAACAGAGTTCCTACTGTTTTTCTGCCCATGTAACAGCGAGTTCCTACTGTTTTCTTGCTATCCTTTCTTTGAAATCACTCCACTATGTGCACTGACAGACATGCGCTGGAAAATCGCATTCTGTTTGACAGAAACATTAGGCAAGCATGTAGGAGGAACAATGGATATTGCGGTCGATCGTAAGTGGCCAGCCTGTATCCTGCCTACGAGTGGCGGCGTGTTCTCTTCAGATCCTTCTGATTTTAGTTATAACTTTGTACCCAGTAACTGCATCTTCGTTCTAGTTTTGACTGCCTTCGTAATCTTTATTAGATGCTTCTGGCGAAGATTGTAGGTTCTGTGTTTCCTCTATTTGCATGTTCTGTGCCTATCACTATATATACACATTATGCTCATGAGAAGAGCACAGCAAAATGGAGTTTGAAATTTCAGATTTTTGTTTATCAGAACTGAAATATCCAAACATCTCCAACTACTTGTGCCAACTGCTGCAGGATTGCATACTTCTTAGTCCATGATTGGGCATTTATGTCGAAAACTTGTCTGCTGTATGTGTACTCTCCACTATGTCACAGCAAACGATATCATGGTTATGATAATTGATATGCCTTCTATTGCCACACGCATGGTCTTGGAAATTTCAAAATTACAAGCTTGATGAATTTGCCTTTGCGTTTGCAGGTGGATTGGAATGGATCCTCTACCCCAAATAGCAATGTGAATGTTTGGCAGGTGGAGGCCATGGAGCCATCTTCTAAAAAGCGTAAAGCTTCAGATGCAGCGTCCTCATCGGGTACAGGATCTACATTGTCTGGCCCTGGGGTAAAGACTGAGTGAAGAAGCTGCGGCAGAAGAAACTATCTGATCAAGATTAAAATGCCTCGTTCCATTACTTGCTTTTTTTGGTGGACAACCCTTTGACCTATACGTTGTGCTGAGATGCGTACTTGGTACTCTTGTGTACTTCTGGTTAAGAAACTTAAATCGTCTTGTTCGTCTGAAACCCCATCGGCTTGTTCGTCCGAAGTTTTGACTTTTCCCATAATGCATTCAACTTGAGAAGTTATTGGCGTATTTCCTCAGGGTTTCACCGGGGGCGGCACACTGACCTAAATAATTTCTCACCCAGCTCATTGAGAAGGATGTTACTACTGATGAGAGCCTCCCATGTAACCGGAGTGTCTTTTATCCTAAACTCTTTGGCAAAACCTAAAAGGTGACCTGACACCCACTTTGGAAACCTACGATCAGAAGGAAAACCCGACATATGTAGGAGAGGAAAATGCTTGTCTTCTTATAGAACTCAGTGAGGAGGGGGTTTTATAGAGTGAAAAGAGAAGAAATGGTGGGAACTATCGTCGAGAAAAAATTAGGAGTAATAAAAATGGCGGGAAGAAATTGGAGGAAACTCATAAACGGGAAGAAAAAGGGTGGGAAGACTTTGGCAACAACGGTCTTTATCATGACTTGAACTAAAGATACATTGTGTTTGGAAATTAGGATACATATCTACACTAAAATTGAAATTAAGATACGTCGTGACACTTATGCTGAAATTAAAATATATCATGAAACTACAACTGAAATGAAGATACATAACTACTGATACATACATCTACTTGTCTCGAGTCCAGCATGGGTATTTTTTGGTCTTGTCCCGACTATCTTATGATCCATGCGCCTCATCAGCCTTTCTCTTAATCTCCGTCTTTCCGCCGCATAGGCCTCCTTGGGCACCTCTTCCATGCGCTCCTCTTCCTCCCTCCTCCTCTAAGCATCTCACGGTTTCGAGTTTGTTCCGCTCTTAGTTCTTTCATCTCTCTCTCTCTCTCTCTCTCTCTCTCTCTCCCGATCCTTCTTCTCCTACGCGGCAATCCTTTTGGCATGTTCCTCAACGTGAAAGCTAGCCCATGCACACCGGTTCCTATCTGCAATCTCCTGTAGGGCCCAAGTTGGCTGCTCCGTGTTAATCCAATGGTACCACTTGCATATAGGAGGAGGAGAAGACTGCAACCACATTAATGGCATGAATAAAAGAACATAAATGCTGTAAAATAGGCATATTCATCATGCTTTTAGAACATACCGGAGGCCTTTCGTACGACAAACTAGCTTGTCTAGGTGGGCTTTGGTCATAGTTGACACACATGAAAAACCTCATGCCCATCTTGTTAGAGAAATCCTTGCTCTCCTTCATCTTGGCAAGATGGCCACACCGACACCGCTCCGCTCTCACCCTCAGTGGCAACCTTGCATATTTCATCTTCCTTGGCCTATAGTTAGGGTACGAATAAGGCACACTCATGGTGGAATCTCGTGGCGATACAAAGAGGAGGAACATATGAACTGGTGAATGAAAACATATTGGTGCCCGGATTTATAGAAGCACTCAAAAAATTGAGGCGGGAGAAAATGGCGGGAATCAGTGGCGAGAGAAATTGGCGGGAACCGGTGGCGGGAGAAATTGGTGAGAGAGAAGAGAGCAGGAGAATAGGATGAATTGTGTTAGGGTTTCAATGTAACCATGATCATGCATTCAAATAAGCCTAAACACACACATCATAGTGAGCGTCCATGATCAATGCAGGCTTCGGCTGGAGAGGCAGCTAATTTGCACACGTTGTGCCGATAGGTGTTGTCGGCACACAGTGGGCCGACTAGTGTCTGACACGGCGTTGCGTCCAGCCGACAGGCATGTCGGCCCATGGTGAGACGAGTGTCCGTCGGCACCCGATGCGCCACAGCCATGCTAGATCTCAAAAATTCTTATTTTGTGTATTATTTTCCGAATTGAATAACAAAATGTATTATTTTTAAAAAATAGCTCCCTAGTACTACTGCTCTATGAACTATTTTGCATTGTTTCACCGTGCTTTTCTTTTTAGCCGGTTTGCTGAGCTTTATAGTAGTAGTAGTAGCATGTTTGTTCAGTGTTCACGTCTTACAAAAAAAATCTCTTTGTAAGTTCAAAAGAGTACGGTAATTGTTTAATTATTTTCTTGTGCTGAATTTTTAAATTTCAAGCATGCTAACACAAAAAGTGTGCAAACAAATTTACATCATTATTGACATGAGCATGAAGTATATTGGCAAAAAATCGAATACTCCCAAGAGGCAGAAAGTAATATTTCTTCAGTATTGACACAAGCCTATCAAGGAAGGCTCAAATCAAAGGAGTAAGGATATGCCCAATAAATGAAAGAATAAAGCAAACACTAGTGGCGTGGCGAGGAGGGAAGCGGTGAAGGAAAAGACACCAAGAGAAAATAACCATAGAGTTCAAGAAAAGATGTTTACAGGATTTTTTTTAAAGAAATATTTGTGCAGTTCAAAAAAGTGTTCATGTAGTTCAACAAAATTATCTGTAGAGTTAAAGAATGTCCATGTAGTTCAACAAAATTATCTAGAGTTAAAGAATGTTCATGTAAAAAAGAACTATATGTGTTCATGTAGTACACAATAGTTGTTCAAGAGGTTTTAAAAAAAGTCCACGAAGTTCAAGAAATGTTTGTGCAGTTCGAAAGAATCATCCATAGGGTTAAAAATTGTTCATGTAAAAGAAATATATGTTCACATAGTACAAATAGTTGTTTGTGAGGTTTATCAGAATAATGTTTAGTTAAGAAATTCTGGTAGTTCAAGAAAAATGTTCGTGGGTTAAAAAATGTCCGTACGAGAAATATATGTTCAGGTAGTATAAAATAATTGTTCATAATGTTAAATTTATTTGCTACATGTGAAATGTATAACCGTTAAAAAAATTAGTTGCCTTGAGGCTCATCTAGGCTTCGGCAAATTACCGTGTCCGCCACTGACCGGCAATGTAGTGTCTTCTATAAATCTTTTGCCAAGGCACATCTTCATGTCATGGCGCCGACCTCCTCGCCACAGAAGCTAAAGACACGGCACACCATGAGTTTGGTCATATGGTGGAATGCGTTCAGAACGACACCATCGACCGGGCAGCACTTGCCCATGGTGACGCCAATACAGGAATTGTACGGGAACAACTGGAATACGCAACGGGTCCAGCATGTCGATCATCATGGGCGTGTTTGGTTGCTCGTGGCTTTTAGTCGCACCTGAAGATCATGGCTCCACGGAAGCTGCGTGCGGCAATGCAACCTCTCGTGCCAAAAGGGCCATCTGTTTGGTTCCATGTATTCTTATTTCCCTAAGGGTTTGGAAGCCTGATGGCTATTAGATATAGCCATCCATATCCATATTTAAACTAGATATTATTCATACTTTTGATGAAATATCTCTCTAAATCCTGTCACTAATGGCTAATGATCAAAGGGGTATACAATCCTGTCTTTCTATTTTTCCCTGCGCATGAAATGACATTTGATGATGGGAACCATAACATTAAAGTCAAAGATACGAGATTTCCAACAACCCAAAGAAACCAGGGGTCGTGAAGAGGAAACAGAAGGTTTAACGACCAACTATACGACAGAAATAAAATTTTAGCCGTATAGTTCTGGCCGTATAGTTTCCACCGACACCGCTAGGTCAAATAGAACAACTTTCATGAAGGGATCCCTACATAAAAAGACCTCTCACGACAAGAAAAGGGAGCCAAGCCAGAAACACAACACCGAAGAGCCGTCGTAAGAATAGATCTAGATCCAATCTCACAACCCTTCTCCGCCACCATAGCCATAGTCCACCACTTGTAATAGTCGATCTCATCTCCAATTGGCGACATTGTAATACTACTATATCAATCTCATGATTTCCAAATGCTTATGATTGTTGATCTCATCTCTATCTGTGAGTAATTCTCCTTGGGCTAAGGGCTTCAGCCTAGTCATATAGTTTGTGCATGTTATTTATCATAGATGGGATCGTGTATCAGTTTGTATGACATAATGATTATTGTATCCTCTCTTGCCTCAATCTAAGGACTTGTCAGGTACCCAAGACCCCGAGGATTGATCCAGGTATAGGGAGTATGAGTAATGACTAATCTGCAGGATGGGGCCCCCAGTGACAGAAAGGGTAGTAGGGTTGTATGTGAGGGATTTACTTGGGATTAATGGTGACGTCACTCTGCATATCATTAGTTATCTTTCTTCTATAGATGAGACTAATAGGTTATTACTATAACCGGTTGCGAAGGCAATAGCAGTTATGGATACACTGCCCACATATAATTATCTTGCTCTAACAATTACATGCGTACTTTATTATTATCTTTTATTCCCATCAGATGTTTTCCACAGCTACATGTGAAACCGAATGCCCAGGCCCTCTCTCTCCATCATCGACAACAACAAAAGATCACAAACTCTTGGTCTGGTAAAACACAAAAAGAATTCTAAAACTCCCGAAGGTCCGTTAAAATAACTTCACCAAGCTTTCTGCTTCCCGAGGATTCAATAACCTATGTCTACTAGGGAAAAAGAGCTATACTACGTCCGTAATCCGGATCGAATGTATCAACCTTTTTTCTGGCGCCGTTGTCGGGGAAGCAATAGCTACCCTGGTAAGGTTATTAGGAACCTTGCTAGTTTTAATTCTTGTTTTTAATTTTATTAGTTTCCTTTCAATCTTTATTTGTAAAACCAAAAAATAGTTAGCCTTTAATTTCTTGTTTTCACTATCATAAGTTTTTGTTTAGAAAACCCAAAAACATAGGTAATATGGCTGAAAAGAAACTTAGAAAGTTTGCAACTCCCAACAATGATTATTTGCGTACTCCTATTACCCAGCCAGCAATTACTGCTGGGGATTATGAAATGAAGCCCCACTATTTAAGTTTGGTTCAACAGAATCAATTTGGAGGCTCTACTGCTGAGGACACATGTATGCACTTGAACACTTTCACTGAAATATGTGATATGATGCACATTAAAGATGTTGACCCCGATGCGGTCAAGCTATATTTATTTCCTTTCTCTCTTAGAGGAAGAGCAAAAGAATAGGTGCTATCTTTGCCTAGAAATATTATTGCATCATAGGTGGAATGTACTTCTTTATTCATGAGTAAATTTTTCCCACCTGCAAAGACTATCCAACTAAGATCTAATATTACTGGTTTTAGACAAAAAAAGCAGGAGCCACTAGTGCTTGCATGAGAGATAATGAAATAATGCATGAGAAACTGTCCCAGCCATGGGATGGAAGATTGGTTAATTTTCCATTTATTTTATAATGCTCTTAACCCTGTGTTTAAGTCTATGCTTGATACTGCAGCTGGAGAAACATTTATGGGCAAACAAATTGCCGAAGCAAAGCAGCTGCTAGACAATATGTAAGACAACCATGCCCAATGTTATGTGGAAAGATCAAACAAAAAGAAGGTGAACTCCGTCACACCGGAGGAAAATGAAGAACTCACTGCTAAGCTGGATGATCTCATATTAGCCGTCAAGGATAAGAAAACCCAAGTAAGAGCTATCCCAGAATCAAATATTCAAGAAATAGACTTCATAGCTCGTAATGATTATAACCCTGCTTGGAAGAAGAACTATAATCCAGATTTCCAAAAACATTATTCTAGCCCTATAGGTAACTCTAATAATAATATTGGATCAAGTAATGGTAGTCTCCAAGAATCACTTAAGTCCTTTATGGACTCGCAAACTGAGCAAAATAATATCCTTGTTAAGATAACAGAGAACCATGATAATATGCTTGAAAATTGTCTAACCAATATGTGAATTTGAGGAATGATTTGTGGACCCTCCAAGAAAGAACAAGGATTGTTGAGGCACAACTAGGTAAGATAACCGAGAGTCAAACTCTCATTCTAGCTAAATTTGCAGGTAAAACTGAGCCTAGTCCGGTTGAAGACCTCAAGATGATAAAAATCCAAATGGAGGAGCTTGAAGAACTTGACTATAGCAGTGCCCCTTCATCAAATTACACGGTTGAAGATGTTGTGAAAAGGATAAATATCAAGATTCCAGTAATTGAAGGAAATGATGAAGCTATGTATCAACATTTCGTTAATCGGGTAGCAATAAAGGTACGTGGGCTTGAAGATGAATATAAGAAAATTTCTAAAAAATTACCTATTAAGCCTTATGATATATTTGAGCCTACTATTAAAATTAAAATTGGGACTAGTAAGATAGCTGCACTTTGTGATCTAGGTGCAAGTGTTTCAACAATTTCAAAAAGTCTTTTTGATAAGTTAAATCTTCGCTCTTTTGAAATCACTGAATTAAAATTACATTTAGCAAATTCTACCTACAAACAAGCTGTAGGAATTAAGGATAATACTTTAGTATACATTAAATGTTGTCCTGCTCTTATTGATTTTGTTATATTTGACATGCCTAAATATGCTACTACTCCTATCATATTAGGCCATTCATTCTTAAGAACTACTAAGGCTTTGATTAACCTACATGAAGGGAACGTGAAGCTTCAATTGTCTTCACGGGATCCTTTTGTTGTTCAGTTCCCCAGGAAGAAGAAAGCCAAGCATGATGAGAAGGAGGCCATCACTTTGAAGGCCAACTATTTTGGAGTGGGTGTTCCACTCATTTGGTCTAAGTGAGTAACTTCATGCTCAAACTATTGACCATAAAAGAGCGCTTCATGGGAGGTAACCCATGTGAAATAAAGGTTTGAGTAAAATTTTAGTTTAAGTTTCATATTGAATAAAGAGTGCTAGAAAACTCCAGTTGAGGAGGAGAAGATCGGTGGTACTAAAAATCTGTCTTATATATGCTGTTGTTGGTCGAAAATTTAATCTGTTATTTTCTTTCAAAACATGGTGTTTCGCTAAGTTTTAGGTTAAGAAACAATTCTCGAAAAAGCAGGTAAACTTTGGCGACTCCAGAAGGTTTAACGACCAACTATATGCCAGGAATAAAACTTCCAGCCATATAGTTCCGGTCGTATAGTTGTTTTGACATCACCCCTTCAGTTTTCAAAAGGTACCGAAAGTTTAACGACCAACTATATAGCGGGAATAAAACTTTCGGCCGTATAGTTGCGGCCGTATAATTATCAATGCCTTCATCAAATTTATTTTCCGGGGTACTGTAAGTTTAACGACCAACTATATGGCAGAAACAAAAATTCCGGCCATATAGTTCTGGCCATATAGTTTGCACCAGCAGGAAGAAACCCTAAAATATTACCGTCAGACCAACTATACGACGGAAATACACATTCCAGTCGTATAGTTTTGGCTGTATAGTTCGTGCGACCATAAAAACTCCATGGGAAGATACCCCTAACACCAAAACTTCAATCATTTCTCTCTCTTCTACCTCCAAACTCTCTCAAAACCTCAAGAGATCTTCATCTCTACTCAATTCCGTTCGATTTCATCGCACACAAGTGATCTACGGTATATTTCTCCTCCGATCCTCCAACTACTTTTTGCAAATTCATCTCGGCATCTGTTGTCATTATCAATCTAGGGTGAGACCTATTTCAAACTAATTGCCATGTTTCTCTTGCCTAGATTATTATTTTGAGGAGATTCTTTAGTGTGCTATGATGAGGAGTATGTTATGTTTATTACTATTGGATCAAAAAGTTTTATTTTTGTCTTTTCTTATTATTTTAGATGATGAACACAAGGATCCAAACGCCTGCTCGTGCCGCCGTGAGATCTTCTCGGGCTGCTGCTGCAGGTCAGAACCGCATGAGGATACGATTTAGCAATGAGCTCCAATGTGATCGCTTCGACAGGATCAAGAACTGAGAAGTAAATACAACCAAGTGGGCTTGTCCCATTATATTGAATCAACTCGGTATTTCTAATGACTTCAATTTAATTTGCAATAGAGTTTGCCTCCAAAACTTTGTATTCCAATATGCGCCTACTTATCGCCGGTTAACTCTTGAATTTTTAAGTTCTTTGAAAAGCACCGTTAAAGCATGGCATGGAGAGGACATTTTCCGACTTATGAACAACAATTATACATTATCACTTGATGAATGGTGCAATTATTTTAATTTACCAAACAATGATGTTAATGTTTTACGCACATCTTTTGCCGACATGCGCCCTTCCCCGAATTATTATTATAATAGAATGAGTTTCACTTATAGAGTCAACAAGGGGAAGAATATTCAGCATCCTGCTATTCGCTATGTGTTCTATGTTATTGCTAACACCTTGCAGGCACGAAATGAGTTTACAAGACTCAATGGAGAGGACATTTTGGTGCTCGCAAAAGCTTCTTTCAACAACAACAAATTGTCACTCAACTTGGGCGCAATTCTTGTGCGCTACTTAGAGCACCAATCCTCCCAAAGCCAAGGGCCAATCACATGTGGAGGCGTCATCACTGTGCTTGCCATTTCCTTGGGCGTCGACCTAGGTGAGTTGCAACCATTGCTAGTTGAGCGACATGTTGCTTTCTCTAATTTAAAACCTTGTGGAATACTCACTAGGAGGGGTGGTAGTTATTACTTGCATATTGCTAGAGCTGGGCGTCCCTACCCTGCTTCTTTGCCTAATGGTCTTTTCTCTATCAAGGAAGGACGTTTGCTATATGATTTGCAGTTTGAACAACACCAACCCGAGGAGGAGATTCCATATGAGGATGAAGACTAAGAAGAGGAGTAAGAAGTTCCTGATCAAGAGGAGCAGCCACTCAACTGGTTCACTACATACCAAGATTTCCAAGAACTTGGAGAAACTGTGGAGGGGATGCATAATCTCGCCCTGAACCTCCGAGAAACCACTAGTAATTTATCAACTCAATTTGCGAACTGGAGCTACAACTTTTTCTCTCCACCACAATAATTTGAAGGGCTTGAAAAATCCTAAGCTTGGGGAAGTCTCCCCATAATCTTCATTTGGCCTTTGTTTTTAATATTTCGAGGTTATGCTTTTAGTTTGACTTTATAAGCACTCGTGTTGGTTTCCCCAATACTTTATCTTTAGTCATTTTTATTTTTTTCGAGACTTTCTAGCCGAGCTTTGCCACCAATTTTCTATTCTTTAATTCCCTCTCTTAAAAACAATAAAAATATTTTTCCATTTACCTTTATTTTCCCTCTTCCTTTTTTCTATTCTTCTTGTGGTTCTCGCATATTTGAAGGAGAGTGATTGACTTTGAGTTTCCAAGAAATGAATCAAAGGGGAAGAAAGAAGTGGAACCAATCATCAGAGGTATGCCTTATGACTCCCCACTTTTGAAGTTTGATAAACACATGCTAGTTAGTAGTAAATGTTAAGATATTATATTGGTGGAGTGAGTCTTTATATTGAAGTAATTTTTTTTGCATGGGTATTTAGTTGAGTATGTTTTGTTCCAGCTCTTGTAGTTAACCAAGTCTTGCCTAAAAAAATTCTAAACAATTGTAATAAGAAAAGTCTCACAATTGAAGGCTTGGGTGTTATAGTGTTTAGTCTTGAAAGTTTAGTCCTAGAGACACTCAACACCATAGAAAATAATGATTGACTTGATAGCTCTCTTTGAAAGGATTTGTTCAATAGAATTAACGTTTAGCAGTTTTTGTGAGCATGCCAAAGTTTGGCTTGTGAATCATAAGAATGATATAGCTTTATGCTTATCAAACTTCATGGGATTCCAGCAACTCCGCTAGCCTACGGACGATCTTCATGGGGGAAACTCCAAGATTTTGGCTATGAGTTGATTAAACATTTGTAGCAGCAAAGCTATAATGGGTAAGATTCTTGGCATCCTTGAGTAGTTGTGTTCATGATGGAACCACTCCTCTGGCTGATATGAGTGATCATTATGTAAAGGGAACAAAAACCTTGGTAATGCCACGAGTGTCCATCATAGTCCGATAAACTAATTAACTTTTTTGGCATGCTCTCAATTACTTAAGAACTGAAATTCTTTAAGGACAATGAATAGAAAAGTAGTGCTTGAAAAGTCTTGACTTATTGATGTGGGAGAATTGAGATACTTTTGTCTATATGCTTTTCATGACAAACTCTCACACTCTCAATTTTACATGATTATACTTTATTGTTCAAAGGCAAGCTTATGAGTTGATTACATGACATGGAATAGAGTTTACTCATTTGAATCATCCATGCTAACAATACACTTGCTACCCTATAAGGATTCATTAAAACCCATATGATATGCTTGCCATTACTCTATTTATGCTGAGTTTTCCAGATTAATAAAGTGGAGGAAACATGAGACTACCTATAATGAGTAAGATCGTCATCTCGTTATTTCAGTTTAAATGTTGAGTTCCTTTTTGATTTTGGTTTTCTTGCTCAAGGACTATCAAGTTTAAGCTGTTGGGAGGTTGATGGCTGTGAAATATAGACATCCACATCCACATTTAAACTAGATATTATTCATACTTTTGATGAAATATCTCTCTAAATCCTGCCACTAATGCATAATGATCAAAGGGGTATGCAATCCTGTCTTTCTATTTTTACCTGCACAGGAAATGTCGTTTGATGATGGGAATCACAACATTAAAGTCAAAGATACGAGATTTCCAAGAACCCAAAGAAACCAGGGGTCCTGAAGAGGGAATAGAAGGTTTAATGACCAACTATACAGCGACAATATAATTCTGGCCGTATAGTTCTGGCTGTATAGTTTCCATCGACATTGCTAGGTCAAACAGAATAACTTTCGTGAAGGGACCCCTATATAAAGAGACCTCTAGCGACGAGAAATGGGAGCCAATCCATAAACACACAACACCGAAGACTCGCCGAAGGAATAGATCTAGATCTAATCTCACAACCCTTCTCCACCACCATAGCCATAGTCTACCACTTGACATGGTTATACCCTACGGGTACACTACCTTAGCATACCTGGTCCAGCCCAAGGAAGGCCCACGAGAATATGCGCCAACCCATGAAGACTTTCGGGTGGCCAGGGCCCATGACGCCTTAGGATCCTTGGAGAACAAGACTAGAGTAGATAGAAAATTCAAAGGGGTAAACCCTAAAACCTGTAACCGACTCGACCTGTGCCTGGGACCTGCCTATCTCTATATAAAGGCTAGGAGGGCATGACGAGGAGGCTCTCTTACAATCTCTCGCACACCACCACATACACACCTCCACACCAGATTGCATCTGTGAACCTGTAACCTTCGGTTCCACCATAATCAGAGCAGACAAGCAGGAGTAGGGTTTTCCCTCCGGGGGCCTGAACCTGGGTAAACCTCGTGTCCCCTTGTTGCTTGTTTGCTAACCGTTCCGTGATCTCCAGCATCCCCATCTTCTCCAAAACCTAAGTCCATAACAATGGGCATTAACGAGATTAAACCTCATCACCACTTGTAATAGTAGATCTCATCTCCAATTGACGACATTGTAAGACTATTACTATCAATATCATGATTTCCAATACAATATTTATGATTTTTGATCTCATCTCTATGTGTGAGTAATTCTCCTTGGGCTATGGCTTCGGCCTAGCCATGTAGTTTGTGCATGTTATTTATCATATATGAGATCATAGTATCGAAGACCCCAAAATGTAGTTTGTATGACATGATGATTATTGTATCCTCTCTTGCCTCAATCTAAGGACTTGTCAGGTATCCAAGACCCCGAGGATTGATCCAAATATAGGGATTATGAGTAATGACTAAACTGCAGGATGGGAACCATAGTGAGGGATTTACTTGGGATTAACGGTGACGTCATTGTGCATATCATTAGTTCTCTTTATTCTATGGATGAGACTAATAGGTTATTACTATAACCGGTTGCGAAGGCAATAGCAGTTATGGATGCACTTCCCACATATAATTATCTTTATAACATCCCAAAAATATAAAACAATGATCATCAAACTCTAATCACTAAAATTAGGGTTAACAAAAACTTTGATTAATTTAAATCATATGGATGCATGTGTGAATGTGATGATTTGATAAATGCATGAATGAACTTGTTGGATTAACCTAAATAGCAAGAAATGGTTTAAAGATGAATATAACATCATATAAAACAATTCCAAGCAGAAACAAATAAAGAGAAAATAAAAAACAAATCAAATAAAGCAAATGGTCATTTTTGCCAATTTTGCTCACTAGATCACTTTTAGTGTTTCTAGTCCAAGATTTCAAAAAGGAACTTTTCCAATTCTTTTCACCCCTTGCTAGACCAAGCAAAAGTGAATCAAAGCCCACCTTTCAAACTTGCAGAAACATTTGACAACCTCATTCAAATGACAATTCAAAATTGAATCTTTATCATATGTGAAGATCACACATTTTCAAAACCCAACCAAACCAGTGCCCCTTGACTAATCTAACTAACCAGAGACTCCCTAGTATGTGCCTAGCAAACCCACCAAGTTTGAATCCAAAATTCAAATTTGAATCTCTTGCGGCCATTTCATCAAACACCTTGCTGGCATCAAACAAACAAAAAAATAAACACTATAGTGTGCAGTGATTTTGGCCAACCTTGTTCCCTCTCTAGCTCACTCTATACTCTCAGTAGATGAACTAGCCAAATTAACAAGCCTTAGCACCATTGTGAGCTTGGCATAGCCATTAATGGTGACCATGCCGAGCCCATTTGCCAACCCCAATGACGCCAGCGAGCTAGAGGAAGAACTAGCCCCGCCAACCTTGTCTGGAACACGCAGCACCGTCCATCGCCACTCCCTGTCCCAGCCCCGAGCGCAGCCAGCCCCTGGACCACCCGCCAAGCACACATCGGTGCCCATGGAAGGCGCGCCGCTGCCGCTCACCGCCCTTGCCTCACAGACTGCAAGACGCCGCCCTTGCCGCTTGCGTGCGTGATCACCACCGCCCCAGCAACCCCACAGACATGCCCGTTCGCCGCCGCGCGGACCACGCACGTTGTGCGCCATTAAAATCGCCGTCGGACCTGCCCAGAGCATTGACGTGTTCCGATCGATCAACACCGCCCCACGCCTCGCCACCACGCCGTTGAGCTTCGCCAGGGAGCACAGCACCGTGCCCTATCATCGCCTAGGCCATTAGCCCTCTATGCCGTGACCACGACGAGCTCAGCCCGCAACCATCGGTCCCCTCACCGCACTATAAAAGGAGACCTCCCCCGCTTGTTTTCTTTACACCAGTTCACTCCCCACCTCTCACTGATCACACCCACTCACTCCCGGAGCAAGGAGAGCACCAGGTGGCCAGAATTTCACCGGAGTTCGCCGCTGCAGAGGAGGAGAGGCGTCGTCGATTGGAGCCGCCCCAGGAGAAGCTGCCGGTACCAGGAGGATCGCTGTCATCGACTTCGTCGTTCGCCCCCGTCGCCAACCATCACCGGAGCCCCGGTGAGCCTCCCACGACCCCCACTGGTCGTGCTATGTTCGTGCTCGTCGCGTCCTGTTCAGGCGTGGACGATAAACTCGAGCCGTTCAATTAGAATTATATCCCACTGTCCACATTGCCCCGTACCGCTTCGCCCCTCACTGTCTCACTGACGCGTGGGGACAGCCACTTAACCAGCCCGCGCGTGCGTAGTGGTCCGGCCCAGCTAAACATCCCGCGCGATCCAACAATTCAAAATTACTTTTATTCATTTAATTTCAAACCCAGTTCTATACCTAGATTCAAAAATCAATCCAGCTCGATTCACTGAACCAAAATGCATGAAACCAATTTTGTTAGAAAGGTACTGGAATGCTTAATCCAAACCCGTTGGATTCAAACCATTTAGATTTGTAGATCACCCATGGTAAAAATAACAAGGAAGAAGCTTTTCTGTATTCAAACATTTTTCAAAATTCAACCACAAAAGCTTTTGAGTTGATTCCAACTCTCAAAAATCACATTTAACTATACCTTTCAGAATATATAAAAATATATAGGTTTACTTGCAGAAATAATGTTAAAGTAATAAAAGAATGCCACATAGGCATTTCTAGTCACTTTAATTAAATAAAAAGGTTCAACCTTATTAAATGGTGACACCACTTTAAATCACATTCCCATGTACTGAAATATGTGGTGATGACATGTGTCAACATGATCCCATGTTTGAGTTGGAGAATATTAAATCTTAAGTAGTTTTTCAATGAGTAGAAATTACTTTTCTCAAAATAAAATAAATGGGACAAGTGCTTTAATCTTGTAATGTTAGTGATGATGCTAGATCACCTAGTGTGAACCTTTGTGTGATGATTAGAAATAGTTAAGTATTGTTTGGTGATTGTGTACCTCGTATTTATTTATAGACGCTAGTACCAACCAAGGATACGAGGAGGTAGGAGGATACTACGAGGAAGAAGCCGAGGAGAACTTCAACCACTGCTCTACACAAGGCAAGCTAACACTTGCAACTTAGCAAGCTTATACTGATATCTTAGCAAGCCAATACTTGCAAGCCTAATACTACTAGTTGAATTAGCAAGCTATTAACTTAGCAAGCTTACACCACTTGATACCCAATCCTAGTTTTACTTACAAGCTTAATACTTTATTTTCCTTATCAAAGCTTTCTCTTAGAGTTTACTTAGTGACGTATAGATTCTAAGAAGATAATTGAAGGTAGCATAAAGAGCATAAAACTTGGACTAAGCTAGTTAATCTTGATGTCATCCTACGGCATGAGGTTGAACCTAGCTAATCCCCATTTATTTATTACCCATCATTAGTATTTACCCCCACTTGTAGATGCTAGTGCTAAGCATAAAACTTAATCAACTTTAGATGGGAATACTTGGTGAAAATGGTTATGAAAACCTTAGAATGATGAGTCATTCTACTGAAATGTTTTGACATGTGTTCTTGAACACCATATGATTTTGATGATGAAAATGTTGAGGCATGAGCCTTAGCCATTTATAAAACTGATGTTTGTCTGGATGCGATACCATTCCAATTTTACCGTACAACCACAATACCCGAAATTTGGCTAGGGCTTGACTGGAAAATTATATACCTTAGTATGGGTTCCCTTGCGGCCAAGGTCTGAGCTGAGGCTACCTTGTGAAGATTGTCCACTTGTTCAGTACCCAAGGTGACAGTTGGTCATGGTTGGGAGTCCAAACTCACAGGAGAGGTGCCTATACTAGGCGTGTAATTGAAAAGTTAGGATTGATTATCCGCATACTGAGTATGGTAAATTCAGGATTTGTTCCTGACGGATGTATCGAATGTTGTGGTGAAAGTGTACAATCTCTGCAGAGTGTCAAACTATTCGAATAGCCGCGTCCGCGGTTATGGACAGTTGGAGGGGCCATACTGTTCCCCCGTCAGATGTTTTCAAAACAACTTGTGAAATGATTTGTGACTTTGACTTAACCACAACAGAGTCGTGATATGAAATTCAAGTTCCCACTTAGGTGTTATAAAACGTTCAACTAGCTTTCTTTGCTTTTGAACTTAGTAGAGGTAAATCTGGATTTTGGCAAAACAACCCTAGAGCTTAGTATCCTACTACAAAAAAAACCTTAACTTGTTAGTGTTAGTTTGCGAGTAGTTAAAGAGTACTCATGGCTTTGTCCCTGGCTATTCCCGTGGCCAGACTATGAAGAGGAGTATCAGGATGACGGACCGCAGGAAGGTTACGACAACTAGGATCATCTCCCATCATCAACATTGCCTGTGACCCTGAAGATGGAGCTTCTCCTACGCTATAGTTACTATTACGTTATTCCGCTGCTTGAATTGTATTAAGAACTGGATCATGAGATCCTTATTTGTGTAATACCTTATGTATGGTTTGTAATGGATGATGTACTGTGATATCCAAATCTGTTATGTCTCGCAAAAATGGTAATCCTGGGATTGCGATGTATGACATAACAGGCATCTGGGATTATAAATCCGGGTGTTGACAAGTTGGTATCAGAGCCATCCTGACCATAGGAGACCCTAGTTAGAATGGATGTTTGAATCATAAAATTATTTTCAAAACCAAAGGAAGTGAGTATTTACAAAAACTTATTCTTATTCTTATTCTTATCACTTAGACTCTTTCATGAAAATTCATGTTCCTCAAAAATTCTTGCAAACTTACATAAAATTTGACACACTTGATCACTCTACTAACTTTCTCATCCTATATTCTTATAGATGGACGTGAAGTATAGCAAGTTTTATTAGTTGGGGAATGGAGGAGATCTCATCTTTGAGAGTGTCTTGGACCAGCTGTCGGAGATGCTGGAGCGTCCACACCCCGAGTTCTTTGGAGCTCAGCTCAATGATCAGGAAGGAGAAGATTTGCAGTGGCTAGTTGTTGCAAGTATCCGAGGAAAAATTGAACCCCCCCACTTCAAAGGGAATTCAGTTCACCTTAAGAGAGAACAACTGGCTCGATGGACTGGCCAGGGCAATGCAGGAAGCTCTTGCCCATCTATGTGGTCAGAGTATCAATCAAATCAAGGGTACCCATTTTGAGTTCTACCCAAGGCGTGATGCTATGGGACAACCATTGGAGGCCCCATATCACCCCGAGCCGAAGACACAGTTGGACCACCTTAGCTTCATGATGTATGACCGTCAGAAGGAGTTGGACAATGCCCGTTCCTACGCCAACCACAAGTATGCCATCGCTAAGAAGTATCAGACCCTCGCCATGCTAGTGAAGGATCGCAAGTCTCGTCGCCGTCAGCTCGACAAGAAGGAGCGCATCATTGCCCGTCTTCGCCACCGGATCACGGATTTGGAAGAGACCATCCACAAGAGAGATATGCAGTTGGAGGAAAGGGAGAATGCAGGGGAAGACCTTCGAGGAGACCCCTACTCTTATCTCAGCGATGATGATGACTTTCTGGAGGATCAGGCAATGGACTTCTTCACTGATGAGGATGACTTCGCCTTCATCGATGATGATGATGAGGATGAGGATGATGAGGACACTGACTCTGAGGAGTAGTAGCACTTGAGCACTAGCGTTAGTGATTTGTATTCGGTCCCAGTGTATCGTAGTTTCCCAGAATGGTTCTTAAAACCATCTGTTTTTCTTTGTTGTGGTGTGTGTTTGTATTGTGTGTTATAAATGAATGAAAAGCAAGTTGCTAGAAAAATCTGAGTCAAACTTCAAAAACTTTTCAAAACCCCTGAACCTTAGAAATTTCCCTCTTTTCTCATGATCTATCTCAATCTTCACAAGCCTCGCGGAGGAAGCGGTTCATCGACCCGATGTTGCAGATCTTGCAAATGTTGGTTTCTGACCGCGAAGCTGAAAGAGCCGAACGTCAAGCCAACTTAGCCACCCTTCAACACATCGCCCAGATGGCCAATAACAATCAAGGCCATGGAAATCAGGACAACCATGGATCTAAGCTCAAGAATTTCCAGAACACCAATCCACCTGTCTTCACTAAGCCAGAAGAGCCCCTAGATGTAGATGATTGGTTGCAAACCATGGAGAACAATCTGGAAGTTGCAGGAGTGGAAGCCAACGAGAAAGTATTGTTTGCTACCCACTATCTAGCAGGAGATGCAAGAGAATGGTGGAACAGCGTTCGCGCAATGACAGGAGGTCAGATGATGACTTGGGAAGAGTTCAAAGTCAAGTTCAGCAGAACCCATGTGCCACCGGGTTTAATCAAGAGGATGAGAGATGAATTCAGGAAACTGAAGCAAGGGAGGATGACAGTAGTGGAATACTGTGACAAATTTTTGTCATTGGCTAGGTATGCACCAGATGAGATCGACACCGAAGCCAAGAAGAAAGAGAGATTCCTGAATGGTCTGCACGATGAGATGCAGACGGTGTTAGTCAATATCCCCTTCGTAGATATTGAATCCTTAGTTGACTCTGCCATTTAGATGGAAGGAAAGATCAACCAAGCTAATGAGAACTGCAAGCGTCGCATGATGCATCAACTAGGAACCCATCATACACCAAAGTATCGTCCCAACCCATCTCCAGGATTTTCCCCGAGAACCAATAGACCCTCGATGAACTGTCCGACCTATCCCAACCCTGGAAACCCAAGGCCCGGAGGAAACCCCAACAACCCTGGCAACTCCAGCAATTTCAACCGTGCCCCACCCAAGTTCAACAACAACAATGCAGCCACCAACACCAACACTGCCCCGAGGACTGGAAGCAATGTTGTGCCTGTTGCGGCAAAGGACAAGTCCCAAGTGATTTGTTATGAATGTGGAACCAAGGGTCACTATTCCAATGAGTGCCCAAGAAGATTGACGCAGCCCCCAATGCCAATGACCCAGCTCAGCAGCAGCGTCGTGTTCGGCCCGGAAGAAGGTTTGCCCTAGGGAACTCGCTCAACCTCAACGGCCTTCTCTTTCTCATGCATGCTGAAGAAGCCCAGGAAGCGCCAGATGTCGTGCTGGGTATGTTTTCTGTTAACTCAGTACTTGCAAGAGTGTTGTTTGATTCTGGAGCATCGCACTCATTTGTTACTGAAGAATTTGCATGCACTAGTAAGATTCAACCAACCAAATTGAAGCATGTTATGATTGTTCAAATACCTGGTTCAACCACCAAAGCTAGACAAATTTGCAAAGTCATCCCTATTCGAATCCATGGCATAGATTTTTATGCTAATCTAATAGTACTCGGAACTAAAGGTTTGGAAGTAGTACTAGGAATGGATTGGATGTCCAAACACAAGGGATTAATTGACTGTGCCAAGAAAGCCATAACCATGACCCGATAAAGCGGAATATCAGTCGAGCATGTATCTGAAACCTTGCCCCGTCAATTCAAGTGCAACAAGAGTATAGCCCATCCAACCATTGACCAAGTCCGGATAGTCTGTGAATACCCCGATGTATTTCCAGATGTTTTTCCCGGTATGCCCCTAGATCGGGATATCGAGTTTATCATTGAACTAATACCTGGAACCGGACCCATAGCCCAGAGACCATATAGTATGAACCCGTCTAAACTAGCAGAACTGAAGAAGCAACTGGATGCCATGCTAGAAAGTGGACTGATTCAACCAAGTGCGTCACCATGGAGATCACCTGTTTTGTTTGTAGACAAGAAATATGGAGGTAACCATTTGTGTATGGATTATCGGAAGTTGAACGATGTCACCATCAAGAAAAAGTACCCGTTTCCGAAGATAGAAGACCTGTTTGACCAGTTGACTGGTGCCAAAGTGTTTTCGAAGATTGATCTTAGAACCGGCTATCATCAACTCAAAATTCGTGCAGAGGATATTCCAAAGACTGCCTTTACCACCATATATGGATTATACGAGTATATTGTCATGTATTTTGGATTAACTAATGCCCCCGCTTATTTCATGAACCTCATGAATAAGATTTTATGGAATTCCTGGATAAGTTTGTCGTTGTTTTCATCGACGATATTCTGATTTATTCCAAATCAGAAGAAGAACATGAGCTACACCTAAGCACCATTCTTGGAACCCTTAGAGAGCATAAACTATATGCCAAGTTTAGCAGATGTGAATTCTGGTTACAGGAGGTAGGATTCCTCGGACATATTGTATCAGCCATAGGAATTGCCGTTGATCCTGCGAAGGTGAAAGATGTTGAAGATTGGCAAGCCCCAACCACTCAAACCCAAGTTCGTGCATTTCTCGGATTAGCAGGATACTACCGCAAGTTCGTAGAAGGATTCTCGAGTATCGCTAGACCCATGACCCAATTGCTGAAGAAGGACAAGAAGTTTGAATGGACGGACAAATGTGAAGCGAGTTTTCAAGAACTCAAGAGGAGACTGATTTCAACCCCAATCTTGATCATGCCGGATATCACGACGCCCTTTGATGTGTATTGTGACGCATCCAAGATCGGTCTCAGATGTGTGCTAATGCAAGAAGGCAAAGTTATATCTTATCTATCCCAACAACTGAAGCAGCATGAATAGAATTATCCAACCCATGACCTTGAACTCGTAGCCGTAGTTCTAGCCCTGAAGTCATGGAGACATTACCTCATGGGAAACAGTTGTGAGATTTATTCGGATCACAAGAGCCTGAAGTATATATTCACTCATAAGGAGCTGAATATGAGGCAGAGAAGATGGATTGAGCTAATCAAGGATTATGATCTGTACATTCACTATCACCCCGATAAAGCCAATGTGGTAGCAGATTGCCTTGCCGCTTGAACTCCATGATTTTGAAGGAGCAACCAAGTTTGCACAAACAGATGGAAGATTTCCGAATGGAATTAGTAAGTGTAGGATTTTTTGCTAGCATAGAACTTCAACCCACTTTGATCAGTCAGGTCAAGGAGGCGCAGAAAGGAAATGCTAGTATCGACGGAATCAATGTCGTATTGGTACAGGCAAGGTACCCAGATTCACCGAAGACGAAGAAGGAGTTCTGTGGTACAAAAGGACGCCTTTGTGTACCAGCAGATTCGGAATTGAAAGAAGTTATTTTGAAAGAGGCCCATGATACTCTTTATTCTATCCACCCCGGAGGAACAAAGATGTATCAGGATTTGAAGGAGCAATTTTGGTGGCATAAGATGAAGAGAGAAATAGGAAGCTGTATCGCCAAGTGTGATATTTGCCAGAGAGTCAAGGCGGGACATCAAAGACCCGCATGACTGTTGCAACCATTACAGATTCCGGAATGGAAATGGGATTCAGTTGGAATGGACTTTATCACCGGATTGCCTACTTCTAGTAAGGGAAATGACTCGATCTGGGTCATAGTTGACAGATTGTCCAAAGTCGCTCATTTCTTACCAGTCAAGACCACATACCAGAGTTCGAAGCTAGCAGAGCTATACATCGCTAGAATCGTTAGTTTGCACGGAGTCCCCAAGAACATTGTATCGGATCGAGGAACCCAGTTTACCTCGAGATTCTGGAAGAAAGTCCAAGAAGGTTTAGGAACCCGACTGGATTTCAGCACAGTGTATCACCCTCAGACCGATGGACAAACAGAGCGAGTAAATCAAATACTCGAACATATGTTGAGAGCATGTGTGCTAGAGTATGGATCTAATGGGAAGACTATCTGTCTTTCGCAGAATTTTCATACAACAACAGTTATCAAGCTAGTTTGCAAATGGCCCCATTTGAGTTTATGTATGGAAGGAAGTGTCGCACCCCTTTAAATTGGTCGGAAGTAGGAGAGAGTCAGATTTTCGGACCCGACATCCTAAGAGAAGCAGAAGAGAAAGTTCACAAGATTCGTGAGCACCTCAAGACCGCCCAGTCAAGACAGAAGAGTTACACCGACAAGAGATGTCGAGACCTCGCTTTCAATATCAGAGATTTTGTGTATCTCAAAGTGTCGCCTTTGAAGGGAATGCGGCGTTTCCAGCTCAAAGGAAAGTTAGCCCCTAGATATATCGGACCTTTCAAGATTCTGAATCATCGAGGAGAAGTATCATATCAATTGGAACTGCCAGAGGAGTTGGCAGCAGTGCACAATGTGTTCCATATATCGTTACTTCGCAAATGCCTTGAAGTTCCAGAGAAGACTGAAGTTTTCAAGAACATCGATCATCGGACCATAGAGATCAATGATGACCTGACCTATCCTGAAGTACCCATCCGTATCTTGGAAGAAGCTTTCAGAACCGCCAGAACCCGAAGGATCAAATTTCTCAAGATTCAGTGGAGCAACCACAGTGAAGAAGAAGCTACCTGGGAGAGCAAAGATCACATCAGGACGGAGTTTCCCGATCTCTTTAAATCCTAGGTAATCGTTTTCTTCATTTTTAAAATCTCGGGACGAGATTTTGTTTAAGGGGGGAAGGTTTGTAACATCCCAAAAATATAAAACAATGATCATCAAACTCTAATCACTAAAATTAGGGTTAACAAAAACTTTGATTAATTTAAATCATATGAATGCATGTGTCAATGTGATGATTTGATAAATGCATGAATGAACTTGTGGGATTAACCTAAATAGCAAGAAATGGTTTAAAGATGAATATAACATCATATAAAACAATTCCAAGAAGAAACAAATAAAGAGAAAATCAAAAACAAATCAAATAAAGCAAATGGTCATTTTTGCCAATTTTGCTCACTAGGTCACTTTGAGTGTTTCTAGTCCAAGATTTCAAACAGAAACTTTTCCAATTCTTTTCACCCCTTGCTAGACCAAGAAAAAGTGAAGCAAAGCCCACCTTTCAAACTTGTAGAAACATTTGACAACCTCATTCAAATGACAATTCAAAATTGAATCTTTATCATATGTGAAGATCACACATTTTCAAAACCCAACCAAACCAGTGCCCCTTGACTAATCCAACTAACCAGAGACTCCCTAGTATGTGCCTAGCAAACCCACCAAGTTTGAATCCAAAATTCAAATTTTAATCTCTTGCAACCATTTCTTCAAACACCTTGCTGGGATCAAACAAACAAACAACAAACACTATAGTGTGCAGTAATTTTGGCCAACCTTGTTCCCTCTCTAGCTCACTCTATACTCTCAGTAGATGAACTAGACAAATTAACAAGCCTTAGCACCACTGTGAGCTTGGCATAGCCATTAATGGTGACCATGCCGAGCCCATTTGCCAACCCCAATGATGCCAGCGAGCTAGAGGAAGAACTAGCCTCTCCAACCTTGTTTGGAACACGCAGCACTGTCCACCGCCAATCCTTGTCCCAGTCCCGAGCGCAGCCAGCCCCTGGACCACCTGCCAAGCACGCGCCCAGTTTCTCTGCGGCCATGCCGAGAGCACGCCAGAGTGCCCCGCTCGACACGCTCGCACAGACCACACTCCGCCCTCGCCGCTTGCGTGCGTGATCACCACCGCCCCAAGATCCCCGCAGACATGCTCGTTCGCCGCCGCACGGACCATGCACGCTGTGCGCCATTAAAATCGTCGTCGGACCCGCCCAGAGCGTTGACGTGTTCCGACTGATCAGCACCGCCCCACGCCTCGCCACCACGCCGTTGAGCTTCGCCAGGGAGCACAGCATCGCCACTATCGTCGCCCATGCCATTAGCCCTTTGTACCGTCGACCACGATAAGCTCAGCCCGCAACCTTCGGTCCCCTCACCGCACTATAAAAGGAGACCTCCCCCGCTCGTTTTCTTCACACCAGTTCACTCCCCACCTCTCATTGATCACACCCACGCACTCTCGGACCAAGACGAGCACCAGGTGGCCGGAATTTCATTGGAGTTCACCGTTGCAGAGGAGGAGAGGCGCCGTCGATTGGAGCCGCCCTAGGAGAAGCTGTCGATACCAGGAGGATCGCCGTCGTTGACTTCGTCGTTCGCCCCGTCGCCGACCATCGCTGGAGCCCCGGTGAGCCTCCCACGACCCCCACTGACCACGCTAGGGTTCGTGCTCGTCGCGTCCTGTTCAGGCGTGGACGATGAACTCGAGCCGTTCGATTAGAATTAGATCCCACGATTCACATTGCCCCATACCGCTTCGCCCCTCACTGTTTCACTGACGCGTGGAGACAGCAACTTAACAAGAATGTGCGTGCGCTGTGCGTAGTGGGCCGGCCCAGCTAAACATCCCGCGTGATCCAAAAATTCAAAATTACTTTTATTCATTTAATTTCAAACCCAGTTCTATACCTAGATTCAAAAATCAACCCAGCTCGATTCACTGAACCAAAATGCATGAAACCAATTTTGTTAGAAAGGTACTGAAATGCTTAATCCATACCCGTTGGATTCAAACCATTTAGATTTATAGATCACCCATGGTAAAAATAACAAGGCAGAAGCTTTTCTGCATTCCAACATTTTTCAAAATTCAACCACAAAATCTTTTGAGTTGATTCCAACTCTCAAAAATCACATTTAACTATACCTTTCAGAATACAAAAAATATATAGGTTTACTTATAGAAATAATGTTCAAGTAATAAAAGAATGCCACATAGGCATTTCTAGTCACTTTAATTAAATAAAAAGGTTCAACCTTATTAAATGGTGACACCACTTTAAATCACATTCCCATGTACTGAAATATGTGGTTATGACATGTGTCAACATGATCCCATGTTTGAGTTGGAGAATATTAAATCTTAAGTAGTTTTTCAATGAGTAGAAATTACTTTTCTTAAAATAAAATAAATGGGACAAGTGCTTTAATCTTGTAATGTTAGTGATGATGCTAGATCACCTAGTGTTAACCTTTGTGTGATGATTATAAATAGTTAAGTATTGTTTGGTGATTGTGTACCTCGTATTTATTTATAGACGCTAGTACCAACCAAGGATACGAGGAGTAAGGAGGATACTACGAGGAAGAAGCCGAGGAGAACTTCAACCACTGCTCTGCACAAGGCAAGCTAACACTTGCAACTTAGCAAGCTTATACTGATATCTTAGCAAGCCAATACTTGCAAGCCTAATACTACTAGTTGAATTAGCAAGCTGTTAACTTAGCAAGCTTACACCACTTGATACCCAATCCTAGTTTTACTTGCAAGTTTAATAATTTATTTTCCTTATCAAAGCTTTCTCTTAGAGTTTACTTAGTGATGTATAGATTCTAAGAAGATAATTGAAGGTAGCATAAAGAGCATAAAACTTGGCCTAAGCTAGATAATATTGATGTCATCCTACGGCATGAGATTGAACTTAGCTAATCCCCATTTGTTTATTACCCATCATTAGTATTTACCCCCACTTGTAGATGCTAGTGCTAAGCATAAAACTTGATCAACTTTAGATGGAAATACTTGGTGAAAATGGTTATGAAAACCTTAGAATGATGAGTCATTCTACTGAAATGTTTTGACATGTGTTCTTCAACACCAGATGATTTTGATGATGAAAATGTTAAGGCATGAGCCTTAGCCATTTATAAAACTGATGGTTATCTGGATGCGATTCCATTCCAATTTTACCGTACAACCACAATACCCGAAATTTGGGTAGGTCTTGACTGGAAATTTATATACCTTAGTATGGGTTCCCTTGAGGCCAAGGTCTGAGCTAAGGCTACCTTGTGAAGATTGCTCACTTGTGAAGTACCCAAGATGACAGTTGGTCATGGTTGGGAGGCCAAACTCACATGAGAGGTGCCTATACTAGGACGTGTAATTGAAAGGTTAGGATTGATTATCCGCATACTGAGTATGGTGAATTCAGGATTTGTTCCTGACGTATGTATCGAATGTTGTGGTAAAAATGTACAATCTCTGCAGAGTGTCAAACTATTTGAATAGCCGCATCTGCGGTTATGGACAGTTGGAGTGGCCATACTGTTCCCCCATCAGATGTTTTCAAAACAAGTTTTGAAATGATTTGTGACTTTGACTTGACCATAATAGAGTTGTGATATGAAATTCAAGTTCCCACTTAGGTGATATAAAACTTTCAACTAGATTTCTTTGCTTTTGAACTTAGTAGAGGTAAATCTGGCTTTTTGCAAAACAACCCTAGAGCTTAGTATCCTACTACAACCCCCCCCCCCCCTTAACTTGTTAGTATTAGTTTGCGAGTACTTAAAGAGTAATCATGGCTTTGTCCCTGGCTATTCCCGTGGCCAGACTATGAAGAGGAGTATCAGGATGACGGACCGCAGGAAGGTTACGACAACTAGGATCATCTCCCATCGTCAGCATTGCCTGTGACCCTGAAGATGGAGCTTCGCCTACTCTATCTTTACTATTACGTTATTCCGCTGCTTGAATTGTATTAAGAACTGGATCATGAGATCCTTATTTGTGTAAGACCTTATGTATTGTTTGTAATGGATGATGTAATGTGATATCCAAATATGTTATGTGTCGCAAAAATGGTAATCTTGGGATTGCGATGTATGGCATAATAGGCATCTGGGATTAAAAATCCGGATGTTGACAATCTTGCTCTAACAATTACATGCATACTTTATTATTATCTTTTATTCCCATCAGATGTTTTGCACAGCTACAGGTGAAACCAAATGCCCCATGCTCTCTCTCTCCATCATCGACAACAACAAAAGATCGCAAACTCTTGGTCCGGTAAAACACTAAAAGAATTCTAAAACTCCCCAAGGTCCATTAAAATAACTTCACCAAGTTTTCTGCTTCCCTAGGATTCGATAACCTAGGTCTACTAGGGAAAAGGAGCTATACTAAATCCGTAATCCGGATCGAAGGTATCAAAGCCAAGCCCCAGTTGTTTGTTTCCATGCATTATTAATTTCAGCAAATTGGTACTTGTTTGGATAGTTGCATTGTCCCTGATAGTATTACCTCCTCTCTGGTGAGGTGAGCTTACCCAATATCAACGAGGCAGAAAACAAAGTTTAAACAATTACAATTCAGAGAACCACTAGCTTATATTAGGACTAAATCGACATAATCAGTCATGGTGTGTGTGCTACAGCACGAGTTCACGAACAACTGCCCGTGATACAGCACAAGTTCATCACATACGGAGGGTTTACAACTGAATACCACCTCCCAAAATATACAGACCATAGTTCAGGGGTCACCATAACCAAAGTTCATCAGCCTAGCTACTCCTAAATACACATCACAGCCATCATCATCAACACCGCTACCAGCACCTCCTTGAACAACTCAGTCCGCTGCTTAGAGGTAGTGCTTGTTCAGAAAGGTCGTGAGCAAGCTCAACATGTTCTCAAGGGTCATGGCAAGATACCTGGTCGCATGTCCATCGTGATCCATCAGGTGGCTAAGAGCACGGTGTATCATGGTCACAAAGATGGGTGCAACGGGATGCGAGGACCGTAGATAATCTTCATGTGAGCATAGTTCTTAATGGGCTTGTTGACCAACTCGGTGTCCGATGGCTAAGCCTACATGAGAATCATAGTTAGTTCAAGACATGTAGTTCATATGTAAGCTTTACAACTACTGATACAAGTGCAAATATATCAAACCTTGATGTGCACATAGTAATCATCATCGTCCATCATGATAGCAGAGGCCGCCTCAACCCGTCCCATTTTCTCAAGCCTCTTGATCCTAAGCACTCGAACCCACCTAACTCTCCAGTGCATCATGTGGTTGTACACTGATTCGAAGTGACTGTCCGGCCACAGAATTTGAAGACATCTCTGCAATCAAGCGCATGTCCGCCTGTCTAAATCCCTGAACTACTAAACCCTCTTTCTTGATCAACTGGATGACCCAATTTAGGACGAAGGTGGACAGAGATGCTGGCCATGTCATGGCCAACTTCCTCTTGGTCACCGCATCAGGCATCGACACATAACACGGAGGCAGCATAGAGGTTGTGGACAGATCAGGGGGCAAAACCTTCTCTTACGGCACCAGAGATAATGTGTTCAGTTCTAAGGATAAATCTATACTCCCTTGAACGCGCGTGTGCATCTTCTTCTCTGCGAGCGCGAGAATAATTTGGCTCCATAGAAACGCCTGATTTAAGCGTTTCTTCAGGATCAGGCTCAGTGACGCTTTAAAACTCATGCGATGCAAAAATTTCTTCACCCAGATGAAATCAAACGTCCTTATTTCTTTCCGTTTCATGCGAGAAATGAAGAAACGAGCGACCAAACACGCCTAAGGCTGCTCATAGTGGGGGTAACATGAGTAGTAACATAGATGCCACATAGACTAAAATGATGATGTGACAACCAATTAATGAAGAGAGAGAGAGAGACAAATGGAGTAACATAAGGCTGGTCATCGTGGAGAGTAACATAGAGTAGTAACATGCATAAGTTACTAGTCTATGTTACTACCTTCATAGTGGAGAGTAACATGCAAGTGGTGTCATGCAAAGTATCATTTATTAGGGGATACCCCTATACGTATATTAGCTTTATTAACCTTATCCATTCCATTTAACCAATTCCCAAACATATTAGTAATATTGGTCGGAGGTGGAAGGTTATAAGCAAATAAAACAATATGCCAGATAATTTTAGCAAAGGGGCATGAAATAAACAGATATTCAATTGTCTCCTCTCCATCACAAAAGCAACATTTCTTACACCCATTCCAATTTCTTCTTAATAGATTATCTTTTGTTAATAAAACCTTTTTTAGAAACCACATAAAGATCTTGATTTTTAGAGGTAATTTAAGTTTCCAGAGAAAATTCTTAAGAGGATTTTGATGATCATTCATCAAGTCCTCATACATAGATTTTACCGTGAACCTCCTATTTATGGTCAGATTCCACCAAAATACATATGATTCATTAGTTAAATTAACTTGCATCAGTCTCTAACATAAATTCGGCCATGCATCCCATTTTGTCCTGTCCAAATTCCTCCTAAAGCTAATATTTAGAGGATTATTAGAGAGTACATCCTTTATAGAGACGTTCTTTCTATGCACAATATTATAGAGATTGGGATATTGTTGGGCAAATGGCACATCCCCTAACCAAACATCTTCTCAAAAGCGAGTTATAGCCCCGTTCCCCACTTTAAAGACCCTTTTAGTAAAAAAAATCATCTTTTACCTGCATTAGGCCTTTTCAAAAAGGGGAATCCGTGGGCTTAGCTGGAACTTCTGCCGGCGTTTTGTTTCGCAAATACTTATTATTAAAAAGTTCCTGCCATACCCCTTGCTCGGACAGTAGTTTATATAACCACTTGCTTAGGATACATTTATTTTTTATTTCCAATACCTCAATTCCCAAACCCCCCTCATCCTTGGGTCTGCATATAATATTCCATTTCGTTAGCCTATTTCTTCTTATGTTCATCACTTTGCCAAAAGAATCTTGAACGGTAGAAATCTAATCTTTTCCTGACCCCCTTTGGGATCTCCAAGAAAGATAACATGAACATAGGCATACTAGTTAGCACAGAGTTGATTAGCACTAATCTATCTCTATAAGATAACAAAATTTCCCTTGCCAACAACCTAACTTTCCTTGAAAACGATTCTCTACCGGGTTCCACTCTGAGTTTCTGAGTTTTCTATGATGGATAGGCACCCCTAGGTACCGAAAAGGCAACGAGTCTGACTCACATCCGAATATATCTCTATATTCATGTTCATGATCCTTTGCCTTACCAAAACAAAAAAAATCACTTTTGTGAAAGTTAATTTTGAGTCCCGACAGTTGCTCGAAAATGCAGAGGATGAGTTTCATGTTTACCGCTTTCATAAGATCATGTTCCATAAAAAGAATTGTGTCATCAGCATATTGAAGAATGGATATCCCTCCATCAACAAGATGAGGTATGAGACCACCAATCTGACCTTCTTCCTTAGCTCTAGCTAAAAGAATACAGCATATCAGCAACAATATTAAATAACATAGATGATAACGGATCCACTATGAAGATAATAACTTAGACTAATAACATGTACATGTTACTAGTATAAATTACTATGCACCATAACGAGCCTAAGTCGAGCTGTACCTAGACGCACCATGCTTCTAGGCGTGACCACGCGTGACCAGATGGCTCCTGCTTCAAGATTGGTGCCGATAGGGCCCTCCCCCATAAAACGACAAGCAAAGACCACCGCTACGGATCGCAATTTTTAGTTCCACTTTCACGCCGGCCTCACCTCACCGCCTCCTCTCTCAGCGCGCAGTCCTTCGCCGCCGCCGCTGCCATGGCCGACCCGCTGATGGAGCGAGCGGTCTGGCTAGCATGCGCTGGTCCGTTCGCCAGGTCCCCTTCATCGGCACCCAGGTGTACTACTTTCCAAGAGGTCACGCCGACCAGTGCCGTGGCACCGTCCTCCCCCATCTGTCCCACGACGCCGCGGATGCTGATACTGGATAACTATTAGGGACTTAGCTGCCATTGTTCCTTTGGTTATTAGGAGCCAATGATGTAACAGAGTTTCTGCCCATGTAACTGCAACTTCATTCTTTTTTCTTGGTATTCTCTCTTTAAAATCGCTCCACTATCTGCACATCTGCATACATGCTTTCCGAAGTAGCAGCATTATGTTTGACAGAATCACAGAAACATCAGGCAAGCATGTAGTAAGAACACCGGATATTTCCGTTGATTATATTGTAGGAGGCCTGCCACTGCATCCTGCTTCAGATCATTCAGATTTTAGTGATAACTTCTTGATTCATAGTCCTTATTAGATATTTCCGGCAAAGATTCTAGGTTCTGTGTTTCCTCCATTCGCATGTTATGTGCGTATCAGAGATTCAGAGTACACATTAATAAGGTCGTACAACGCCACATCAAAGCAGAGATCAAAATTTCAGATGCTTGTTTAGCTGGCCCTGCTTGTTTCCCTGTAATTTAGCCTAAAACATCCGTTTTAGTCGGAGCCCAATAAATTACAGCCCAACACCAGTATTGGCACTTGGTTGCTGTGTTTTTTACCCCTCCGAATAGTTTCCGGCCCATTTACAGGCGAAAAGCTCACGGACGTGCGGGGGTCAGTTTTATTTCCAACCCGACAGACGAGACGGAGCGGCCTCATCCCAACCCTAGCGACAGACGGGCGGGGCGGCGATTGGCGAGGCGGCGACTGGCGGCGCAAGGTCTGCGATTGGCGGGCGACTGGCTGGGCTGTGGAAGCGACCGTGGCGGCGCAAGGTCTGCCTCTCTAGGTCCACCTCCAGCCCGTCCGGCGGCGCAAGATCATCGCACTCCTCCCGCCACCCGCACTACCTGGTAACATGGCCAAACCCCTGCTTCGTATCTAGGAGTTCTTGCCTCTTCTTTGTATTAGTTCGCTCCACTGTTGCGAGATTCCGTGCTTGCTCGGAGCTGTCAGGAGACTTCACTGCGAAAGCTCCCGACCCTGTCCAGTATTCTAGTTTCTAACGCCGATGTAGAGCATGTCGGCACGATGCCATGCCACGAGCCTACAGTTGCACTGGATTTTGCAAGGATATTACTCCTACCGATGCTGCCAGCCTACATTGACTTCTTCCCATTAGTGAACTGAAATGATAAACTGTTTCTTCTCTTTTTTTCTTTTCTGAAATGAGTTTTCTTGTCCTTTCTTACCTTATAATCCTAAGATGGGTAGGTGATGGAGACGCTGCAGAGTGCGCATTGTTTGAAGAACTATAGTTTTGAATCCATGAATTATGCCAGATAATGCAGATAGTATAGTATTACTTCCGGATAAGTTTTGATTGGCAATGTAGTGTTCTCCATTACACATGTTTTACTTACTCATTGGTTGGTTGGGTTTCTTATCTGGGAAAGAAGAATAAATGGTTCAGATCTAGGATGTTCTATTCAGATTCAATGAACATTTATCATACTACAAACTGAGTCATTTCGTGTCAGGGAACATAAATGAGGTGTGACACTGTGGGCAATGTCTAGAGCGCTTAGTTTTTTTCTCCTGGTCAAGATTGAATTTGGTCTTACCATGATGATGGTCCAGTTAATCATTATGGGTGCCCCTCTACAGACTGCAATAAAATGAGAAGGTACACGATAGTATTGTTCATGCATTTGCATCTATGTCTTGCACACTCTGAGGTATTCATCATCCTGTAGAGTACGGTTAACTCCACCATTCTATCTTGTCATATTCATTGTAGAGTACTACTTTTTATTTTCTACCTTGTCATTTAAACCTTCCATGGCGCTTATTTACCTTTCTGTATTATTCCTTACATCCTTCTCATACACGTTTAGCAGATTTGAATTTTCTTTTAGTGGCATATTTTCTTATTAGAACAAAACAAAAAGTGGTTGGTTGAGATTTTCTAAGTAATTGTCTTAGTTTTGCATGAGTTTGGTATTAATTAATCGGTTGCCTTCTCTGCGTGTTTTTAGCTACCCTTTGTATATCTAGGAGGAACTTATAGGAGGTTTGTAGTGTGCTCTGTAGGGAAGGACCACAACAATGGTCCTGTTTTGGTCCTGGTACTTACTAGCTTGCTGGAACATACTAGCTTTGGTCTTGTTTTGGTCCTGGTACATACTAGCTTGCTGGAACATACTAGCTTTGGAAAATCATCTGTTGATCTGCTTGCTGGAACATACTAGCTTTGGTCCTGGTACATACTAGCTTTGTTGAGGAAAAAGCAGCCTGAACTGCCTGAACTGCCAGATTTTAGTTTCGGTTTATGTCTAGTATAGTAGTACTGTAGTTACTGTTTTTGAAAACTGAATCAGGTTTGGAGTCGTGCTCATGCAGATAGAGATCTGTAACATATTCATCTTTTATATTCAGTAAACCTTCTTTGTGGATTTGTAACTTGATGCAGGCATATTCCAGCGAGAACCTGCCATTATTTATTCTCATGAGAACACTATCTGCTAGCACATACTACTAACTATTGTGTTAACAAGTGGCATGCATGACTATCTCATAGAGTTCAAGTCTTCTGTGTTGTTAGGTTGTAGTATACCAATGAATCATTTTGGTCGTTTCATACTGTAACATGTGTCAATCTTTCTTGCAGAGTTGAAGAGGTCGCTTTATGCCTTGTGCTCTCAGTATGGAAATGGAAAGATACTGGATGCTATGGTCTTAAAAACTACAGTTGTTTTGCTCTGAAAAAACTGAAGTTTGAGAGTCCGAGAGGTGCATGTGCAAAGATTATTCATGTATGCTAATAATTATATTTATATTCATCAGAAATGCAAGTTAACAAGGATAAATGTTAAAATATGACATGTGATGTTTTATGTAAGTTAACGTGTGTATGTTGAAAGATTCAATTTTTATGATGTAATGTGTATGCTGTAATGTGTAGGCTGTAATGTGTATCCAAATTTCCCTGTAAGCAAACCGGAACAGAAAACAAACTGGCCTGAGCCGTCCCCTATAAGCAAACCGAAACAGAGAGCAAACTGAATTGAGCCGTATATTTTACTTCCGGTGAAGTGCACGTCTAAATACACCCGTAAGCAAAACGGACCTGGAAATAAAACTACCTCCCAAGCAGGGCCTTAGCATACTTCTCAGTCCATGGTTGGGCATTTATGGCAAAAACTTGTCTGTTGTATGTGTACTCTCGACTCTGTCACAGAAAACAATAGCATGGTTGAGTTATGTTACGTTATGATTTTTGGGTCATACTCCCCATTTCAAAAAAATGATTTTTGATATGCCTGCTATTGTCACACAAATGCTCTTCAAAGTTTTAAAAGTACAAGGTTGGTGTAAAATTTGCCTTTGCGTTTACAGGTGAATTGGGTTGGATCCTGTACTCCAGACAGCAATGTGAATGTTTGGCAGGTGGAGTCCATGGATGCCGTGGAACCATCTTCGAATGCACTACCATCATCATCATTGGCTGCAGGATCTTCAGATGAACCACCATCATCATCGGCTATAGGATCTTCATGCACCATCGTCATCATTGGCGCCTACAGATTTTTTTTAAAACGGGGGCAAAAGCTTTTGCCCAATCTATTAATTAAGGAGAAGTTTTACAATAAAGAAAAAAAATTAAAATATACATACGAGTTACTCTGGCGGCATGAATTCATCCAAACGCTTAGTTCCTGCATTCACCCACAAGAGGGCTTCACGTTTAATTTTATCTAAGACTACGAGGGACGACGCAATCTTTTTATTGAAAAATCTATCATTGCGCTCGTTTCAAATCTCCCACGAGGTGAGGAGGGTAAATGTAGCCATGGCTTGGTGGTTTGGAATAGGGCCATCCATCATTTTTTCCCACCAATTCCTTATGGAGAGCCCCATCCATTGAGACTGATCCATTTTGGGAATACCGACCCATTCCGTCAAGTAAGCCCAAATTCGTTTGGTGAATCGACATGTGACAAAAAGATGGTCCACCGTCGCCGTAGTTTGCTTGCATAGCGGGCAAAGGCCACAGTTGTTCCAACCCCTCTTGGCCAAACAATCCACCGTCTAAATTCTATTTTGTGTGGCAAACCAAGCAGAAAATTTCACTTTCGGAGGGGCCCAAGCTTTCCAAACTAACTTGTTCATGTTTGAGGTGATGGAGCCCAAGAATTACACCTCATAGGCTGATTTAGCCGTGTATTCACCATTTTCCGAAAGTTTTCATGCAATATTGTCCTCCACTTTCTCATTGAGATGCACGTTTTGAAGAAGAGACCAAAGGTCGACACATTGTCTAAGATGCTCATGGGAGAAGCTATCTCCCAATTTAATCTTCCCAATCCAAGCGTTGTTCCTTAAGGCTTGATTGACCTTCCAAGCTTTCCTTATTGACACGTAAAAAATGAGTGGCATAATATCTTTTGGCTTTCTTCCCTCGAGCCAAGGCGCATGCCAAAACGAGGTCTTGCACCCATTCCCCACGGTGATAGTGGTCGTGGCGTAGAAAATGCACATGTACTCCTCGGAGCATGGGTTGCCGGAGCCAACCCAAATTTTATGGGGTCTTTCCACTCGAGCCAAGGCCATCTCAAACGAAGGGTCGTCGCAAATTTATCAATGTTCTCGATCCCAAGCCCTCCAAGCTTTTTAGGTCTACACACCGTTTGCCAATTTAATTTACACTTGGCACCGGTAGTCTTGTCCTTGGCCGACCATAGGAAAGCCCTTTCTATTTTGTTGATGAACCTTATAGTGCCCGGAGTAACAACAAGTGAGGTGAGATAATATGTTGCTTGTGAGGTGATAACCGACTTAGCTAGCTCATTACGCCCGGCCATCGTGATGAACTTCTCATTCCAAGTTGGTAGTTTGCCGGCGCATTTATCCTCAAGGTGATGAAAATCCACCCTCTTAAGACGCCAAACCGAAAGTGGAAGCCCAAGGAACTTCAAGGGGAATGAAGCCCTAGTCAACGGTAGGCCATCAAGGATGTGTTGTAAGTTAATGTTTGCACACCTAATGGGAACGACGTTACTCTTTGGGAAATTTGTACATAGGCTGGTGACCTCCCCAAAGCTTTCAAGAATTATGGCTAAATTATGAATGTCCTCTTTGATTGGAGCCACAAACATCTCTGCATCGTCGGCATATGGAGATGTTCGCAAGATTGCCCCTCCCTCTTAGCTTATGCAATAGCCCATGAATGGTAGCTTGCTCCAATAGTTTGGAGAGCGGGTCAATGGCAAGAACAAAAAGTAGTGGTGAAAGAGGATCTCCTTGCCTCAATCCCCTCCCATGGATAATAGGGGAACCCGCCATGCCGTTGAGGAGCACACGGGTTGAAGATGTAGAAAGCAAAGCGGCAATCCAATCACGGAACCGGCTCGGGAAGCCACGTCGATGTAGAAGTTCAAGAATGTACTCCCAACGGATTGAATCAAAAGCTTTACGGATGTCAAGTTTGAATAAAAGAGTCGGGGTATTCCCTTTATGGAATCTCTTGGCAAGGTTTTGTACATAAAGAAAGGTGTCGTGGATGCTCCTCTTTTTTATAAATACACTTTGAGCTTTTGAAACCAATTCATCCATGAACGGTCCAAGACGGAGAGCAGTCATCTTGGAGATAATTTTTGCAATGGCATGAATCAAGCTAATGGGGCGATAGTCGGCTACCCCTTCCGCTCCATCCTTTTTTGGCAACAGAACAATATTTGCGGAGTTAAGCCAATGAAAATTCGATAATTGGAGACTCCCAAATAGGTTGATCACTCTCATAATGTCATCTTTTATTATGTCCCAACACTTCTTGAAAAAGGTGCATGTGAAGCCGTCCGGTCTAGGGGCTTATCCCCTGGCATTTGATTGATAGCATCCTTCACTTCATCCTCAGTGAAAGGCTCTCCAAAGCTTTGAAAGTCCGGATCTTCAAATTGTAGTTCATCCCAACTTAAATCTTGCTTCCTATGTTCACCTCGGCCAATAACTTCCTCAAAATGTCTATTTATAATCTCTTCTTTATCTTTGTGATTGGTTACCCATCCATGATTTTGTTTTAGGTGGTAAATATGGTTCTTTCTTCTTCTCGCGCCTATAGGATCAATTACGTTGTTTGGCAAGATCTTGAAACCGGTGTGTGAAGCCTGAGTGAAGATGCGGCGGCATACAAAACTATAGCATATTCCACTTGGTTTTTTGGACAACATCCTTTATATAGACGTTATGCTGAGATGCGTACTTGGTACTCTCTTGTGTAGTTTTAGCTAAGTAACTAGCATCATCTAGGACTCCCCTCGACTTCGTTCCCCTCTTGTTAGGTTTCCCTACTCCCGCCGACTTCGTCGATGTTGAGAAACTCCCCCGACTCTCTTTCCTCTCCGATCGTGACCTTGTCATGGCGCTGCATCAGGTTGGGGTAGGGTTTTTGGGGTTTGGTCTTGGATCTCTATGTGGGATCAAAAGCATCGGGATCTGGCCCAAAGGGCCAAGGTAAGAAAGATTTGGAGACAATGACGAGGATATTGGGTCTGGGCGAGGAAGATCTAAACGATGTGGAGGTTGATGAGGCTACGCTACTGCCAGATGCAAAACGGTGGCTTGCTATCGCTAGGGTTTTCACGGAGTGGGAGTTTAGCGATTTCTGGTTCTACAAGAACATGCGTAATGCGTGGGATCTAGCTCAACCAGTCAAGTTCTGCTCGTTGGGTGACAATCTTTTCACTATGCAGTTCTCATGCCTAGGCGATGGGGAGAAGGTAATGGAGGGGGGTCCATGGACTTTCCGAGGACACCCAGTACTCATGGAGGTGTATGATGGGTTCACAAAACCATCGAAAATTGATATATTCACGTTCAAAATCTGAATCCAAATCCATGATGTTTTGGATGGATATAAGTCGTTGGTGGAAGCTTTGGCTGGCAAAGTGGGAGAGGTCGTTGCATCTGAACCATCCTCGGGGGACTTTGCAGGGAACTTCTTCAGAGTCAGAATTCAGTTTGATGTGAGGAAGCCTTTAAAAATTGTCACTTATATCATCCATGCCGGAAAGAGGCAGTTGTTCTTAGTTAAATATGAGCGTTTACCTGACTGGTGTGCTTTTTGTGGATTCATTGGCCATTTACATAAAGAACATGGTGATGGAGTTCATCCACCAGATTCTCTGGTATTTAAAGATTTAAAGGCAGAATGGAGCATGCGTGGAGAGGGCAGAGGAAGAGGTCGTGGTAGAGGCACTGGTGGTTGAGGCCGCGGTGGTCACGGGTTTGGTTATAAGAATGATCTCTATTCTGAATCAGATAGGGAGGATGATAGCATGGTGGTGGATCAGGGTAAGAACAAGTCGCAAGCGACCTTTGACACGTCGGAAACGTATCTATAATTTTTGATGCTCCATGCTTGTTTACTATCTACTTTGCTTTGCTTTGTCCACACTTTGAGGTGTTTTTATATGTTTTCTGGTACTAACCTATTAACAAGTTGTCACAGTGCCAGTTGCCTGTTTTATTTTGTTTTTGGTTCCAGAAAGGCAAAAAATAAATATTCTCGGAATTGGACGGAACAAAAGCCAAAGTCAATATTTTACCGTGGGGAACACGAAGCCGGAGGAGACCCACCAGGGGCCACACCCCTGGCCGCGAGGGTGGGCCCACCCCATGCCTGGGGGGTGCAGTCGCCCTGGTGGACCTCTGCCTCGCCTCTTCGCCTATAAGAAGCCCCCGATGCAGAAACCCTAGGCACCCGATCAATATTCCACGAAACCGTATGTAGCCGCCACCATCGTCCCTAGATCAGGGGATCTGAAGCTCTTCTCGGCACCCTGTCGGAGGGGAGATCGTCCCGGAGGCCTTCTTCTTCATCATGCCAGCCTCTTGTATGAAGCGTGAGTAGTTCCACCTTGGACCACGGGTCCATGTAGTAGCTAGATGGTTGTATCTCCTCCTTGTGCTTTCATGTCTAGATCTTGTGAGCTCTGTTCATGATCAAGATCTAATCTATTTGTAATCATGCATGTTGTGTTTGCGGGGATCTGATGAATATTGAGATTACTATGTTAGATTGATTAATGGTTTTGTCTATTTGATTCTATCATGTATGTATTGTTTGTGATCTTGCATGCTCTCCGTTGTTAGTAGCTATCTTGGCCAAGTAGTTGCTAGTGACTCCAAGAGGGGGTATTTATGCTCGATAGTGGGTTCATGCCTCTACTTAATCAAGGGAAGTGATAGAAATCTCTACGGTTGTAGATGTGCTATTTCCACTAGGGAGAAAACAACGGTCTCTTGTTCATGAAACAAGTGGATTGTTTACCTTACACCCTTTGCTTAAAGCAGTTGTCTGTTGCTTGCAACTTAATACAGGAGGGGGTTCGGTTGATAACCCAAAGGTGGACTTCTAGTCATAGATGCAGTTGGGTGACGATCTATGTATATTGTTGTATTGCCCAATCGAATCGTATAGGATCTTTTTGTCTGGTATTGCATTGTTATGACTTGCTCAGTCATGTCAATTTCCCTGCTGTAATTTGTTTACCCAGCATGCCATGTTTGTTTATCTAAGGAGAACACCTCTAGTGAACTATGGACCCCGGTTCAATCTTTATTATTGATACATCTTCCACTTTTACTGTTTACTTGCTGCAAACCATCATCACCTTCCACACCATACAGTTAATCCTTTGTTACAGCAACCGGTGAGATTGACAACCTCACTGTTTGTTGGGGAAAAGTCTTGAGTTTGTGTTGTACAGGTTTCCACGTTGCTTGCAACACCTTTGAGACGTTTCCTTCCTCCTACTGGTTCGATAACCTTGGTTTCTTACTGAGAGAATACTTGCTGATGTGCTGCATCACACCTTGCTCTTGGGGTTTCCCGACGAAGCGCTCCACATCAACAAAGAGCCATCAACAAGTTTTTTGGCGCCGTTGCCGGGGAACATACAGGACATCTTCAATCTCTTCCTCCCGTCAACAAGTTTTCTGGCGCTGTTGCCGGAGAGGCTAAGGATGTCTTCACAAGGGGAGTCCTCCTCAACCTTTCTCTTTGCTTTGTTTTTGTTTGCTTAGTTTCTTTTGCTTGGTTTTATTTGCCTCTTTTTATCAAAAACTCCAAACAAAATAGTTTGGTTTGCTTTCTCCTATCAAAAACACAAAAAAATAGTTCCTACTCTAGTTGCTGGTCTGTTCTTGCCTTGCTTGGTCATGCTTTCTATCAATGGATGGTTTCTTTGAAACTATTTCTTTTTGGCAAGGTGGGTTCATGGAAGAACAAAAGTGTTATTATAAGGAACACCGTTTGTCACAAAAAGGGAAACACTTATGGGAACAAATTGATAAGTTGAATACTATTGCTAGAGACGTGTGCTCTACTTATAATATTACTTATTGCTTTGATAAATCTTGTTGTTGTAGGAGGTATAAACACCTTCCTTTTTAATGTGAGTATAATGATAATGTTACCATTATGACTTTTATGATGTGGAACAAATTGAAGAATTTATTGTTTTTAAGGGTGCATTCGAACTTGCTAGTTCGCTTGAAAATACTGATGATGCACCTTATGAACATGAGGTTTATGAGATACTTAAATTTTGCTTTGAAACTTACAAGGAAGCAAATGGCTATATTCTTGAATATTTTAGTAGGTGCTTTCCACAACTGGAAGAGACTAATGCCTTGCAGGAGCTTATGGAAGAATAAATTGTTGAAACTGGAAGCTCATTAGATGAAAAAGAGGAGGAGAGTGATGAACAAAAGGAGGAAGAATAGATCTACCCATGTCTATCTTCTAATGATAGTAACTCTTTACCTCTTATATTATTTGATTATCCCCCATGCTTACCAAAGGAGGACGAATGTTATGTTCCTGTGGATCCTTTTGAAATATCTACTTTGGGTAAAACCTGTGAAGATTTTAATCCCACTATTTTTGAGCTTGATAGAGATTATGTGTTTTTAGATCATGAAAGGCATGCTTTATGTGATAGCTATATTGTTGAGTTTATTCATGATGGTACTGGAAATTATTATGAGAGAGAAAAGTATGGTTGTAGAATTTTTCATGGTACTGAAACACCTCCCTATGTGCTGAAAGTTTTGAAGTTACTCTTGTTTTATCTTCCTATGCTTGTCACTTTGTTCTTTGTGAATTTATTTGTGTACAAGATTCTGATGCATAGGAAGTGGGTTAGACTTAAATGTGTTTTGAATTTGTTTCTTGATGCTCTCTTTTACTTCAATTCATATTTCTTATGTGAGCATCTTCTCAAACTATCACGCCTAACTTAAAGGCGTTAAATAAAAGTACTTGTTGGGAGATAACCCAAGAGTTTCATTGAGTCTTGGAAGTTATTACTTCAGTAATGACCTCTTCTTATCCTTTTTGTTTGCTTTTTGTGCCAAGAATGACCTCTAATAAGAGGGAAGTAAGATTTGGAGAGTTGATGTCCCGAAACAGATTTCTGTCCTCCACCCTAAAACTTCGTGAGGAGTCTATGTAAGTCGGATTGAGCTAAAACTTTACGAATAAATCCCCTAGTATGTTAGCTAACTTTCGTTAGTTCAATACTTTTTGATTTGAGCAATAGAAGATTTTCGAAAAAATTGGTTCTGCCTGTTCGTTTGTTTTGACAGATTTCTGCCATTATTTTCATTTGCTTCTTATTGATTCCTTTTTGGGTTCTTTTTGGGAAATTGAGCTTTTTGAAGGAGTTGCTATAGTAGCTTGTGTTTTTAGTGAAAAGTTTTACTGTTCTAAAGCTAAACCCAAAGGACTATTATCTTTTGAATACACTAATGTTGCTAATGAAAATTGTATGAAGGAAAAATTTCAGGTGTAGAGAGAGAATGATGTAATATGATGAAGAATGTACAAAAGCTCAAGCTTGGGGATGCCACCCCGGTGTCACCCCAAGAAATATCCAAGAGGTACAAGCGTCAAAGCTTGGGGATGCCCAAGCCATCCCCTTCATCAATAAAAAGCCCAGGTCTTTCTAGACACTTTGTTTTTATTGTTTCATGCACTGTTGTGTTGTTCTTGGAGCGTCTTAGTTTTCGTTTTATTTGCTTAGTTTGCTTGAATAAAGTAGTTTGGACCCCCATTCTCGCTGTGTTGTTTCAAATAAGTCGATTGGTGTTGGAAAGGAGTAGAAAATTCTTGCTTGAAAATGCAAGAGGAGCTTGCATTGACTATGACTTAGACTTTAGCATATCATGCTAGGTGTTATTTGACCTTATGCTTAGTGATTATTGTTGTAGCTTGACTTGTTCCAAACAATTGGGATTGCTTAGTGTGCATTGAAAGAATCATGCGTTGTTTTAGCATACAAAAGCATAGTATTGTGGTATTCTCCATTGATGTTTTGTTTGGGTTAACTTGGCACATACTCACACCATGTTATGACTATGAACAAGTTACCATAGCCTCTATGATCATTTAGTCCTTGACTTGTAGTACCACTCTATGCTTTGATTAGTAATGTTTTGTCGCTCTGCATGATTATGGCCATTATTGCTCTCTTAGTTGGTTGCTCCCAGTCTTTTGCTAGCCTCCACTTGTATGAGTAAGCTCTACTCATGCTTCCAACTCCCAACAAACCAAGTTATTCCAAAGTGTCCACTATAAATTCCTATGCATGGTGTGTTACACCATTCCAAGTATATTCTTGTTTTCATCTATCTTCCAATTAAAAAGTATTTTGTTATGTGAAAACTTAGTGATTAAAGCCCTCACAAACTTGATGGCACACTTTATATTCCTTTCCCCTAATAAACTTGAACCATTGTGTCATCTATGTTGTATATGCTTGCACTTATACGTTGGAATTAGCAGAACCATGTTGTCATGGGGAACGTTTTCAACATTGCACTTGTACTTTGTACATAGTTGATATCATGCTCTTTTGTCTATGGATGTCGCCGGTGTGAAATAAAGAGGGAGCTTGTAAGTCCATGGAGTTATGTATTTTGTGTTAGAGAAATGTCTGGGCCGCTAGCCTAAGCCATGCCTAATCATGGTGGAAACTTGCAGCATCACCAAAATGAGCAAACTGTGAAGCATCCTCAATAAAAATCTATGAAAATAGTAAGTAAAAAGATCGCTGAGATTCTCATTGTCTGATTTCCTTGTCATTTTGGTTATGGGATAGCTCATGTACCATGTGCAAGGGGTACCCCGTTGGCTGTTCTCTATGATACACATGTACTTACTATGACAAGAACTTACAGATGACCAAAGTTGAGTAACATGCGGTGCAGCCCTCGTCTTCAAAGGGACATACGATTGCCAACTTATAGTTTGTCAAGAATATACTCCATCTTTGTTCACTTTAACCTTAATGACTTCAAGATTCTTATGATAGGGGCAATGAGGGCTGGAAGCTAACAAGTACCAAAATTTTTGGAAGCTCTTTTTGAAAATTGAAATCCCTGCTTCCCTTTATGAAGGGCCTTTCTTCCACTATTATATTGAGTCTCCACCTTCTACCTTTAGGCACCAGTAAGAGAGCATAGTTGCCATTCTTAGTTCTATGTGCAGTGTCCCAAAACTTATTGATTGATTCATATTGTTGATATTGCTTGTCCTTGTGCTATTTGTATCTAGTCACTCTTATGAACTTTGAAGGTGTCCTATGCATCTATTTTCTACTCCATGAGGGACAAGCTGAATGCCACTACGCCATGTTTTCTGTATGTGAAACAAACAAACGTTTTTCAATGCATGTTATTCATGATGTTTGTTTGTAGCCTTTCATGTTGCATGCATAGTTACTTTGTCTTAGTGTTAGAACTCCATCTTTCATGCACATGTTTAGAGTTCTTTGATCCCAGCTTTCAATGCTTGCAAATGGTTTGATCTTGGTTTTGATGGTGCATGTCACCTCAAAAATTATTCTTTTATCACTTACCTACTCGAGGACAAGCAGGAGTTAAGCTTGGGATGCTTGATACGTCGGAAACGTATCTATAATTTTTGATGCTCCATGCTTGTTTACTATCTACTTTGCTTTGTCCACACTTTGAGGTGTTTTTATATGTTTTCTGGTACTAACCTATTAACAAGTTGCCACAGTGCCAGTTGCCTGTTTTCTTCTGTTTTTGGTTCCAGAAAGGCAGAAAATCAATATTCTCGGAATTGGACGTGACAAAAGCCAAAGTCAATATTTTACCGTGGGGAACACGAAGCTGGAGTACGAGATGAAGGAGACCCACCAGGGGGCCACACCCCTGGCCACGTGGGTGGGCCCACCCCGCGCCTAGGGGGTGAAGCCTCCCTGGTGGCCCCTGCCTCGCCTCTTCGCCTATAAGAAGCCCCCGACGCAGAAACCCTAGGCACCCAATCAATATTCCATGAAACCGTCTGTAGCCACCGCCACCATCGTCCCTAGATCCGGGGATCTGAAGCTCTTCCCGGCACCCTGACGGAGGGGAGATCATCTCGGAGGCCTTCTTCTTCATCATGCCAGCCTCCAGTATGAAGCGTGAGTAGTTCCACCTTGGACTACGGGTCCATGTAGTAGCTAGATGATTGTATCTCCTCCTTGTTCTTTCATGTCTAGATCTTGTGAGCTCCGTTCATGATCAAGATCTAATGTATTTGTAATCATGCATGTTGTGTTTGCGGGGATCCGATGGATATTGAGATTACTATGTTAGATTGATTAATGGTTTTGTCTATTTGATTCTATCATGTCTGTGTTGTTTGTGATCTTGCATGCTCTCCGTTATTAGTAGCTATCTTGGCCAAGTAGTTGCTAGTAACTCCAAGAGGGGGTATTTATGCTCGAGAGTGGATTCATGCCTCTACTTAATCAAGGGAAGTGATAGAAATCTCTACGGTTGTAGATGTGCTATTTCCACTAGGGAGAAAACAACGGTCTCTTGTTCATGAAACAAGTGGATTGTTTACCTTACACCCTTTGCTTAAAGCAGTTGTCTGTTGCTTGCAACTTAATACAGGAGGGGGTTCGGTTGATAACCCAAAGGTGGACTTCTAGTCATAGATGCAGTTGGGTGACGATCTATGTATATTGTTGTATTTCCCAATCGAATCGTATAGGATCTTTTTGTCTGGTATTGCATTGTTATGACTTGCTCAGTCATGTCAATTTCCCTGCTGTAATTTGTTTACCCAGCATGCCATGTTTGTTTATCTAAGGAGAACACCTCTAGTGAACTATGGACCCCGGTTCAATCTTTATTATTGATACATCTTCCACTTTTACTGTTTACTTGCTGCAAACCATCATCACCTTCCACACCATACAGTTAATCCTTTGTTACAGCAACCGGTGAGATTGACAACCTCACTGTTCGTTGGGGAAAAGTCTTGAGTTTGTGTTGTACAAGTTTCCACGTTGCTTGCAACACCTTTGAGACGTTTCCTTCCTCCTACTGGTTCGATAACCTTGGTTTCTTACTGAGGGAAGACTTGTTGTTGTGCTGCATCACACCTTCCTCTTGGGGTTTCCCGACGAAGCGCTCCACATCAACAAAGAGCCATCAACCTTACTCACTGATGGTACCTCAGCAGGGGTTACTGACTTGGTTACCCAGTTTCAGTCAAATGCAGATGTGAGAACACCTCTGAGTCCACCCCCCAAGAGGGATATGAAAAGGAAGAAGACTATTAATGGTACTATTGTGGTAGCGAAGGATGTATCTGGTGCTAAAAAACTAAACTTGGCGGGGTCTGTGAAGGAGCGCCGCCCGGGTCAATGAATCTACTGAGTTTGAACTGTCGGAGGGGGAGCCCTCAGACAGTTCGAGATATTGCGACCATTATTCAGTCGCACTCCCCCAACCTGGTGTTTTTGTCAGAGACAATGCAGAAGTCTGATAAAATGAGAAGATTAAGAAGTCGATTTGTACTAAAGGGGTTTAAAGGTGTAGATTCTGAAGGGCAAAGTGGTGGACTTGCGCTTTTTTGGCATGAGTCCTTGCAAGTCTCAATGGAGGATCACAGTGGACGGTTCATCGATGCTCTTCTGCATGATCCGGGGCTGGAGGTTAACTAGAGGCTGACTTGCGTGTATGGTGAACCACGAGTTGAGCTTCGTCATTTTATGTGGTCTACCTTATGTGATTTGCACTTGCGGCATGATACTCCATGGTTAGTGGTAGGTGATTTTAAAGAATGCATGTGGGGTTTTGAACACTTCTCGACATCACCTAGAGCAGAGAGTCAAATGGTTGCATTTAGAGATACTCTGGAAGTATGCAAACTGGTAGACCTTGACTTCATTGGTGTACCCTTCACATATGATAATAGGATAGCAGGCAGTGCTAATGTAAGGGTTAGACTGGATAGGGCCATTGCATCCAATTCATGGAGGAATATTTTCCCATTCTACTCAGTAAAACATGTGGTTACTCCATGTTCTGATCATGTGGCTCTTTTGATTAAGGGCGATGTGGAGGGTCCGCAACATAGACCAAAAAAGTGCAAACAATTTGAAATTATGTGGGAAGGAGATCATAAGGGTCCTAAACATAAGACAAAAAAGTGCAAACAATTTGAAATTATGTGGGAAGGAGATCATAACCTTCCTAAAGTTGCTAAGCATGCATGGGAGTCAGTGGAGAATATCAACGATCTTGGTGATGTTGGTAGGGCTCTCGATACCACTATGAAAAGGCTGCATGAATGGAGTAGGAAGAAGTTTGGTAATGTTACTGAAGAGCTCCAAAAATCAAGGTCTCAGCTGGAACAACTAATGCACATGAATGCCGATAAAAAATAAATATGACAAGTAACATACAAGATGAATGAACTGCTCTTTCGGGAGGAGATGATGTGGTTGCAAAGGTCACAGATAACATGGCTAAAAGAGGGAAGTAGAAATACTAAATACTTCCTTAGCAAATCAGTGTGGAGGGCGAGGAAGAACAATATCCGTAAGCTGACTGATGATGATGGTGTGTGTCATACCAATTTAAATACCGTGCAGCATATGACTACCGACTATTTCCAGAAGTTATTTACTGCGGATGCCAGTCTTGATTCAAGGTCGATGGTGGATCTAGTAGATTGCTAGATCTCGGATGAAACAAATGATCTCCTATGTGGGGATTTATCGGGAAAGGAGATATCAGATGCCCTTTTCCAAATTGGACCGTTAAAGGCACCGGGTCTAGATGGTTTTCGTGCAAGATTTTTCCAGTGTAATTGGGATACTTTGAAGGAGAAGGTAATATGTGTTGTTAAATCTTTTTTCAGTACTGGTGTTATGCCGAAGGGTGCTAATATGACATCGATTGTTCTTATCCCAAAAATGGCTAGCCCAGCCAAACTTGCTGACTATCGTCCTATTAGCCTCTGTAATGTGATTTATAAAGTGGTATCCAAGTGCCTAGTGAATAGAATGAGACCTATGCTGGATGATATTATTTCTCCTGAACAGAGTGCCTTTGTACCTGGGAGGATGATTACTGATAATGCACTCCTAATATTTGAATGTATCCACCATATAAAACAGGAAAAAGACCCCACAAAGAGCTTCTGTTCATATAAGATAGATCTTTCAAAGGCGTATGATAGGGTTGATTGGTCGTTCTTGAGGAAGGTGATGCAAAAGTTTGGTTTCTCTCATCGATTTGTGGAATGGATTATGGCTTGTGTTACTTCGGTGAGATATGCAGTTAAATTCAATGGAACCCTCTTGGATTCATTTGCACCAACGAGTGGGCTTCGGCAAGGTGACCCTTTGTCCCCGTTCTTATTCCTTTTTGTCGTTGATGGAATTTCATGTCTTCTGAAGAAGGGTATAAGTGAGACATCCATCTCGCTGATCAAGGTGTGTCGCCAGGCCTCAGGGGTTTCACATCTTCTTTGTGCCGATGATACTCTATTGTTCTTTGAAGCAAACCAAAACTAGGCTAATTATGTGAAGGGGGTTCTTGATGTTTATGCTTCTTCTACTAGACAATTTATCAATGCATCAAAATGCTCTATACTATTTGGGGAGGCATGTAGTGTGGTGGCACAAGAGGAAGTTAGACAAACTTTAAATGTGATGTCTCTACTGTTTGAGGAGAAATGTTTGGGATTGACAACACCAGATGGGCGTATGTCAAAAGGAAAATTCCATAATATACAGGCTCAACTCACCAAGAGTCTGCTCTTATGGGGATATGGACATCTGGATCAAGCTGGTAGGGAGGTATTCATCAAATCTGTGGCTCAGGCCCTATCTACATATCTCATGGGGGTCTTCAAACTCCCCTTCTCGGTATGTGATGATCTTATGAGGCTAGTAAGGAACTTTTACTGGGGATCAAAGGATGGTAAACGGAGAATCCATTGGCGCTCATGGGAGAAGCTGCAGAGGCAAAAAAAAGTAGGGGGGTCTGGGTTTTTGCGACTTCAGGGCTTTTTACCAAGCCCTATTGGCCAGACAAGCTTAGAGATTGATCATCAAGCCTAATAGCTTATGTGCGCGTGTTCTGAAAGCCAGGTATTACCCAAATGAATCCTTAGTTGACACTGTCTTTAGCGGCAATGCATCATCTACCTGGAATGCTATCTCCTATGGATTAGAGCTGGTGAAAAAAATATTAATCTGGCGCATGGGGAATGGGCAGAATATTAGAATTTGGAGAGATCAGTGGATACCAAGACCTTCGTCGTATAAACTAATCTCACACAAAGGCAAATGTAGAATCCGGTATGTCTCTAAGCTGATCGATCAATATGGATGTTGGAGGATCGATTTAATTAATCAATATTTTCACCCTACTGATGTCAAAGAGATATTGGGTATAAATCCATCTTTTAGGCTGAACTTGGATGTGATTGCATGGGTGCCTGGCAAGAATGGGCAGTTTTCGGAGTTCTTATGGTCTGGCCATGGATGAGACCTGGCGATCGACGACTCAGTCTTCTAGCTCAGCACCAGGTGGTAGAAGGAAGATATGGGATTCCATATGGAAGACTGATGTCCCACCAAAGGTTCAACATTTCTCTTGGCATTTGGTGACTGATTCACGGCCTACTTGGAGGAACAAATGTAAATGCTCACTGGAGAAGACTGATATATGCCCTCTCCGTGGAGTGGAATCGGAGGACAATTACCATGCTTTCATGAGGTGCAATCTAGCCAAGTAGCTTTGGTCTCATATGAAGAGGTATGAGAACTCCCAGATTTACATAGCATCCAGAACACGGGGTCTGAGTGGCTTCTATCCTACCTAAATAATTTGTCAAAGAATATGGGTGGAATGATGCTTATGGTACTATGGAGGATTTGGCATGTTAGGAATGAGGTTGTACATGAGAAGACACCACCTCCGGTTGAGGCTTCGAAAAGGTTTCTGTGTAGCTACTGGGAATCGATTATGTAGATAAAGTATCATGCGGATAAGGATGTCTCAAAAGGCAAATTTATTGTGGATACAAAGGAGGCCGCTCTCCATGGGCAGATTGTTCATGTGGTTGCCATGTCTTCTAAATGGGTGTCGCCTCCTCAGGTTCCTGCAAGCTGAACATGGATGGTTCATTTGACAATGGGCATGCTGGAGCCGGGATGATTGTGCGTGATCATATTGAAGATATTATCCTATCTTCTTGCCACCAACTGTTTCATTGTCGTAGCCCCTTAAATGCAGAACTACATGCGGTAAGAGAAGGACTAGCTCTTGCTTTGCATTGGTGTACAAGTCCTTTACTGATTGAGGTGGATAGTGTGGAAGCTATAGCAATGCTGAAGAAAGGAGAGGTGGATCGGTCTGAGTTTAGTCAGATTGTTGAAGAAATCAAAGCCTTAATGAAGTACCGTCAGACTAGTATTACTCATATTGAGAGATGTCAGAATAGTTGTAGTCATTTCTTAGCTACATATGCTAGACTCAATAGCCGAAAGGCGGTATGGCTCGCCTCGTTCCTGAGGAAATGTTGAGCATATGCCAATCGGATTGTAATACCTGTTCATCTTGAGTAATACAATTTTTCACTCGCAAAAAAAACTAGCATCATCTAGCACCAAATGCAGTTGAACATTCTAAATTAACTTTTGTTATAAACGGGCAATGATTTTGGGGAAGAGATTTGCAAGTAAAAGGCACCAGTTATCTTGTATGCATCGTCAAGTGGATATAAAGTGGCTCATATCATAGAAAATGGAGGAAAACTTTTGTGCTTCAACACGCATTTTATGTGCAAATCTCATTATAGCACACTCTTGTTTTACCTATCACTAGGCAATAGCTATAGCTCCTCAATTTGCATGCTGACACAGGTATGCTCAGCTATTAGTATTCAAAGTTAAAATAAAAAGGAGGAATGCTAAAAATGGTCACCGGTATAATTAAACCAAAAGTCGATCTCTCATATAGACTACACATATAGGATAGCTTGTACAGTATTACATAACATAACTGAGAACCAAGCACCGGTTTGGTGGCAAGGCTAGTGAGTGTGCAGCCAGCTCATCCGGATTTGAGTTTCTATGGAAACCGAATTAAACAAGATTTTATCCAAACACGTGTAATCCACTGCTGGAGAGGTCTCATCTACCTAACAACATATACTCCACGTGGGATCATTCCCCGAGGGTCAAGGTCAGCGTTTCTTTTGAACTCTAGATATAACTTACCTGCAGCCTGTCAAAACCTTCAATTTTGATTCAGCTGGACTAATCAATACAGTGTTTGTATCTCTAGTCCACAGCAGATAAATCCTAGGTTTGACACCGTGATGTTTGATGGAGGTGGTGTTTTGGCTCCGAGGTGCAAATAAACCTATTATAAAAAATACATTAAAAATAAAATTTAAATTGTCAAAAAAATCTGAACAAAAATTTCACATGCACATCTAGATATTCTATGTCCATACACAACTCTTCAGAAAAAATGAACATTTTATGTGGCTTGTATAAAAAACTAGACCATGAAAACGCGCTTTGCCGCGCCCGTTCATTTCAAACAAAATAATAAATTTCAAGAAAATGACTTATGAAAAAATTGGCCTTATATATTGCGTCTATTTGCAAAAGCAAGGTGGATCCAGCCTTATGGAAAAACTTCACTATGCCCTGATGCATAGACATGTAGTTGTGTTACACGAAAGAGTATGTATGCATACATAGTGGCACATGAAAGAGTATATAAGCACGCATAGTGGCATCATTTCACACTATAAACTGGGAACGTATTCAGCTACTTGTTAGTCTATTAGTTTAATATAATCATGCACATCTGAATCCCAATTTGCAAAAAATTGGTTTATTCATATTTATACATATCCTGTAACATATGTTGGAATGTTGTACATTATTAACTTGATTAAAAAATTACACTAAAGCTGTTTCAGAACTTGCCATTTTACTTGCTTCCGAACAAGCACATTCATCATCATACTGGGGCCTAGGGAAAGCACATAATATGTCTCCCTTACTGTAATAAACCTCCCATTTTTAGTTAACTTATTTAGTGAAGATGCAGAAAAAAGAAACTCGCAATAATTCCATTATACATCTATGGATGAAAAAATATCCGCTTTAAATCATCACACATATAGCATTATACTACCTCTGTCCTAAAAAGGACATCGCAGATTTGTCTAAATTCAAATGTATCAAAACACTATTTAATATAAAGATAAATCCAAATTCAGACAAATTTGCTATAGTATAGATACGGAGGAATGGACGCCGTCGAGATTTCTAAGAGCACCATAGCAGAAAGGAATAAACGCCGTTGAGATTTCTAAGAGCACCATGCCCCTTTTGCTCTGTATCCACATAATCATAAGTCTACAGTAGAATCATCTGGCGGCATTTTAAGAAGTTGTATTTTCTTTGTCTAAAAATATGTAATTTGGATTTGTCTAAATTCATATGTATTTAGACATGTTTTAGTATATAGATATATATAAATCTAGATAAATACAGGTCGGTTATTTCTAGACGGAGGGAGTAGTATATATAAAAATCTGATTCTTGTGTATAGAACATAATAAATGATATATTATCAGGCACGGCATCTCAAAAAGTTGTATTTTCTTTATTTAGAAATAAGTGACTTGAATTTGTCTAGATTCATATATTTAGACATGTTTTAGTGTATAGATACATGCGAATTTAGATAAATACAAGACAGTTATTTCTAGAAAGAGAAAAATATGATTCTTGTGAATAGAACATAAAAAATGATATATTATATGAAAACAATTTCAGGAAAGAATAATGCAGGAACTAGAAGGAAGTACAGATCACCCCACAAGTATTGGGTTTGGTCTAGTAACCACCCCTATCTATTAAATGGGACAAATTACCCCTCTAACTATCCAAAACCAGACAAAGTACCTCCTTGGACAAAGACAACGGTTTTGACACTAATTTTAAGCCATGCTGGACTCCGGTTCCTTGCACGTGGTCAGTTGACCACCCGTAGCAATGGCCGTTGTCGCGTCCGTAGCGGTGCTGCTGGTGTTTGTCGCGTTGGCGGAGCCACCGGTGAGCGAGCGATAGGCGCTCCTGGTGTTCCTTGAGTCTGCAGCCTGTTCTTCCCCTCCCTGTCAGCGCTCGACGGCGGAGCAAACAAGGAAGAGAAGTCCATGACTGCGGTGGACGGCGTAGGCGCTAGACCGCATCATGGTTGGCCGCACCACCGCGGCGGGCACGCATTCGCAGCAGCTGCCGAACGCTGATAAGCTGCTCCCTGTGGCCCCAACGGACAGTCGCGCGCTTGGGGTGTCACTGTCCTCTTTCCGGGGAGAGCTGCCATGTCCTTGGGGAGCTCGGGGACAGGGACAAGTCTGCGCTCCGTGCTCTCGAGGTGTTCCACGCTGCGCTGCCCCTTGTTGGCAATGGCACCGTTGATAAGGGCAAGCCGTTGACCGCTACCATTGGTGCACTCGGCAAGATGGGACGACCAAACTTGCAAGAAGAGCTTTCGAAACTAGCATTGCAGGGGGTTATGGCAAAACGGTGTTTGCATACTCAGCTACTGAAATTAGCACTAATTGAAGCAAAAGAAATTAAGATGTACCTGCAAGCATTCAAGATGGCAGAAAATGTAACCACATTTGGCCTTATGCGCCTGCTTCTGCTGGTCTGAAACAATTCTAAAATAAAATGCAATTTCGGCGTCATGGGTGCCGTGGTGGTAGCGCTGCTCCTACTGATTGCCATCGTGTTCTGTGTGAGGTCCCTACGGCAGAGAGGCGCTCACGAAGGACCAAAGGGCACAACGACGGTGGGGCAAACAAGAGGTGCGGCCCCGCCTAGGTCCGTCGACGGCACCCGCATGACGTCCTCGTCCGACATGAGCGCCAACCGCTCGCTCGCCAACGGCTCCGCCGACGCGAGGAACGCAAGCGACGCATCGAACACGAGCCGCACCGCCGTGGACGTGACGACAGCCATTGCTACGGGTGGTCACATGTATACGTGGAAAGGAACCGGAGTCCAGCATGGCTTAAAACCAGTGTCAAAACCGCTGATTGTATCATGGGGGTATTTTGTCTGGTTTTAGATAATTAGAGGGTAATTTGCCCCACTTAATAGATAGGGGGGTTAGTGAACCAAATCCAATACTTGTGGGGGTGATCTAGACTTATTTCCAGGAACTAACATTATGCATTGGATTCGTGAGTTCAGAGCTGGAATCTAGAATTTACCTACAGAAGTGAACCATGCTGGGAAAATAATAAATCAGCCTTTCCTGTAATTCCAGGCAAACGTTCCCGGCGTCGTTGACCACATCACATCGTCCGATCAATTTGGCTGCCTACCATCGCGTCCGTGGTCCTCAACCTGCTGGCTGCTGGGCAACAACAGAGGTGGCATCTTCCATGGATGGATGCAACTTAGATATTGTGACCGGCTGCGGATCTGGATGGCTGCCGCTCCTTCTTCTTTTCCTTCACAGTCTTCCTCGATCTACAAAGCAAGAACGACACGTTTGGTGAGGGTCGCCGTATGGCGAGAGAGCAGTCACCGGTGTCCACCCGCACTCCTCCCGGTAACCCTAGGCTGGGGAACGATTGGAGGTCGATGGCCATACCTGATGGAGAAAGGTATATTATTATGAAGAAACAATGAGGAACTGCGGGGAGGAGGTGGGCAGTCATGAACGGAAGGCGGCGTACCTGCTACGCCATTAATCGCATGAATAAACGCCGCGATGTCCCCAGTATCTTCCCTCGTTGCCGCTCCACCTTCCTCGAAATGACGAAACAAGATGAAGGCACGACTGTCATATACAGTTTCTCAGCCCATGTAGTAATGTTTGTCGGCCCGAATAACAAGAGGATGTCCAGATCAACCCGTCGAGTAGCAGCCCGAGAACGTTGCGGTGGGCCGTTTAGTTCGATTGGACTGGGTAAAAACAAGTTCAGCGACGGTTCGGGATCAGTGGGATAATTTGAATCGTTGGATAGGCAGATCTGACCGTGGGTGACGCCAAATCGCTGTGGTAGCTCCTAGGTAGCTAAGTTTTACTGTTTCTTAATACAAAAAACATGTTTGTGAATAAACACGATGAAGCACTAAAATTTGTCTATTTTACATGTGACACCTAAAATATTCTTTTCACGTGCAAACTTGAGTATGCACATATAATGTTCGGATATACGTGCAAATATTTTTTTTAGAAGTTTTTGATATTTTAAAATGTGTTTTCACACAATGGATTCATTTGCACCCGTGAGCCGAATTGGATTTCCGATGTTTGATTGCTTGGAGGAAACTTTGTCAAAGTGCACTTAAAGCCTTACCGTTGCCTAGTGGTTTAAGTAGTATTAATTAATTACTTAAGCGTGAGCAAAACCGACGCCTCTCAGGCCACTTGCCGTGTGTATTGCGGTCTGCTGTCTCTGCGTGTGGACCTTGCCTCGTGATGGTTCGGTCAAAGAGGCGGTCAAAGAGGCCGTCCCTTCCTCATAATTCTATCAGTGTTGAGGCTCGTTTTTGGAAGCCAAAACCAGGGTCTCTCCCCGTCCTCACTGTCTTGGTCTCCTCCCCGTCATCGGCCGCCCCACATTGGATAAGATTAGGTCGCCGGCGGCCTAGATTCCCACCCAACCACATCCTTCGTCCCCTCCTCCCTGTCTCGCGGCCTTTCCTGGACTGCACCACGCGTCTCCCGTCGCGCCGTCTGTGTCGAGAGGCCGGCCACAGGTGGCCAGAATCAAAGGCATGCGGCAAGATGAGCAGGCGCGGGAGGTTGACGACGACGCGGTGAAGTTGGCCGGCGATGGCCACCTGCGCGCTCAACCACTGGTGGTGGCGGGCGACGAGGACCGGAGGGGGAGCGGCCTGACCTCAACCGGCGATAGCACTAGGGTTTGAGGGGGGCGGGCGGCGAGAGGCCGAGCTCGCTGGTACTTGTTTCCTCTTCCTCCAACGCTTCATGGCGGCGGCATGGGCCACCGGCACACCCTCCGAGGAGGGCTTTCTCCCAACCGCTGATATCGCGAGAAGACCGCCGGATCTCCTGCAGAAGGCCGCTGTATCCCCTACAAAGCTCTCTGGTATGTATTAGCCCTCCCCGGTAGAATTTCCTCAACATTATCAACAAATTGCTCCGGGTTGCTTCTCACCATAATGTTGGACAAAATTCTTGGGCATGTTGAATATAGGTTTCGTCCATGCTCGATGAGGAAATGAGACTCGAGGTTCTAGGAATCCTTGGGCATGTTTTAACCGACTTCTATGCCTAGAAGACAAAGGAGTTGATCCAACAACTATTTGCTGGGCTTCTTTTCCTAGAAGATAAAGAAATTGTATAGTTTTTTTATTAACTACACTTTGTTGTGCTTAGTTTTCAAATAAAAATACATAGAATATTTTGCTCAGTTATTCTGCATTCTACTTTCTGAAACTCCATCCATACTATTTGTTCCATATGTTATAGCAGGATGTGATGTCTCTTGAACAATAATTACAAGGTAAATCATCATAATAATTTTTTATTTCTAGGATTCTTGCAGAAGTCCCGACACTCAACTATATATTACGTAGCAAAATTCCCGCATTTTGGATTATTATGTGTTCTTGATTGACAGATTTCTGTCTTCCTTAGTTTATAGGATGCTGATATCTCTCACTTGTGATTACTGGTATGCAACCTGGGCGGCGGATTATATATGGATCATGTGGACGATGATGTCAGTTTTCTCGTAGCAAAAGCTACTGGATGAGGTTGTTACGAGACCACACCCGTGAGTATGGTTGATCGCAGGCGGAGCGGTCCGGCTAGGTTGTTTTCCTTCCGCTAGATATGGTTCATGTTTTATGAATGACCTCGGCCATCTGCACCTTATTGTATTATGTTCTCTGAAATATTATTTATGGTCATGTAAAACTCACAAGCATGCGGTTCAAGATAGAGGCGCTCAATTTCTAGGAGATGCGTGTGAAGTCAAAGCTGGTTTCAGTGACGCTCAGTATAATAGTTGCTCCGGTTTGCAGAAACATTTTTCATGAATCTACCATGTTATGATTTTCTATGACATGACTGAACATGTTAAAAGAGAATTGCATCAATGATTATTAGGTCCCATGGAGCAGGCATGGTCAAGAGCCATTCTTGGTTGTTCTTGATCCTATTTTTGTATTAGCTGAACCCGAAACAAATGTTGAAAGGTTACAGTAGGATATTGTCTAAGAAGTCAAATGAAATAGAGTTAGGGTGAGGAATTTGTGATGGCACTTAAGTTATTTTGACAGTTGTTGCTTGAACCATGTATTAATGACAATTTGTTTATTGAAACAGGAAATGTGAATGGAATTATTGGAGAGCTAGCAACAACTTAGCACCGAACTGGTACATATTGGTTCTTGGCCTTTTTACAATTAGGCTTGACAGTCCGTTCTCAATTTCTTCCTTCTTGCTTTTTCCTGAACTGTTCACTGCATGCTAATTTTGTGTGAGGATTTGCTTCCAGATAAAAAATGTTTATGACAACAGATAGAAAAACAAAAATATGACTTCATCTTAAAAGATTCTTGGAATTTTTGTAAGTTCAGGGTTAATCTGAATTCATCATGAACGTTGGGTATGACATGGTAATAAAGAGGGTTATTCTTTTTTTAATATGTATGTATGAGATGGTCAGGAACATCAAATATTCCCTGTAACAGTAATCTCTATACTAATTAATTTCATGCATTCGGATAATCTATTTTTGGAACATATTTGTCTCAAACCAAAATATAGGTGCTATGTAATTAATACGTGATTAAAGCATGCAGTTTTAAAATGAGAACTAATTTATAAGTAGTGGTACAGAACTACATACCCAATTAACTAAGGTAAATTGAGAATCTGCAATTTGAGATGACAATTAGTATGCAGAGAGCTGATCTTCTTAGGTCCTAACTAGATTAGCATGCTTTTGTCGATATTGCAGGTACGAAATAATTTGCAAGAATTCAGTAAAGTAATTGCAGAATAAACTTGAAAGATAAGCTGGCAATAACGTTTTCTGGATCAATAAATTATTTAGAGAACTTGCAACTTTGGATTCTTATTGTTGTGGAGGCATGCCAACAACAACCATATGCTAATAATTATGTTGAAATAGAAATGGACTAAGCATACATTTTTTCATGCATTAGCATTAATTTTTTGTGCTAAGCCTCTTAAACTTACATGCATATTTGGTGCTTCTAGGTGCAATAGAATTCAAGCACACTGCATTGCTCCAGTGCAAAGTATTTGTGGGTCAAGATTTCAACAATAATTTTATTTTCAGAAAGGGATGTAGATGTACCTGTCATTTGTAAGGTTAGGACTGTACAGTGGCATACCTATTATCTTTTTAATGGATGCACTATGAAATGGCATCTAGAACAACAATTTTTGGCAAAATGATTATTTCAGAATGCATATCTAATGTATATTTCTGGAGAATATTCAAACAGTAATTTGTGAATGCGCATGGAAAAACTTAGCTACTTGTGGTTTTCATAACACAACGTCCATCGATTTGTTGTCCAACTTAGCTAAATGCTTCCTGATCCTTAACTTCTTATTATGATGCACAGAGGCAGTGGCGCTTCCAGTGTCTTGGTTTCTTTAACCATTTTTTTTTCTGAAACAATGCTCATGTTTATATACGCTCTAATTTCGTTTCATGGCACTGCGCCACATTTTCAACACACTACGCACCCCTTTGTACCGTTCTGCTACCGTATGTGTGATGTTTGAAAATGTGGTCATGCAAACATTCTATACTCTACTATACCACATTCATGTTTGGTTATGCAAATATTTAATACTCTGTTAGTCTACATTCATGTTTGAAAATGTAATTGTAGTCTTGCGATCATGAACATCAAGTATAAAACCTTTTGTGGCTATGTTCATGCACATCAAGTATAAACCTTTTGTGGCTATTTTCTCATGTCCTTGTATAAAATATTCATATTTGGTTATTACTTTTAAGTTATTTGGATGCTCCAAAAATGATAACACACAATATAATTACAAATCTAAGATGAATGATCTATTCAGTGGGTACATGTAAGCTAGATTGTGATAAGGTAGCCTCAATAAGATGTTCATCCTAAAGAAAACCTGATTGATTTTATGGTGCATAGAGTTGAGGTAGATGTCCATTAACTATGACAGTTGGACATTAAAGTTGATGCTCAAATTTTTTGGATAAGAATTGAGGTAATTGTTAGCCACTCGACGAGGCTACATTTTGACCGATTTAGATGTATATGTTATTGAGACAAAATATTAAACAATCTAACATGTCACACCTGTTTGTGTCACAAGATGAAAACGCCCGCAAATCTCCACCCCGGCCATGCTGTGTGAGAACGGGATGCAGGCGGCAAGGCGAAGCTTGCCTGCCCACCTAGTTTTTCTTATGCATGTACACACGAAAATGCTTTCACTGTTCCTTCTCGTGAAAAAGAAATTACAACAAAAGAGAACTTATTTATGCTAGACCATATTCCTTACTTCTTATGCTAATATTTTAATTATCAATCATTATAAGTAGAAGGCATCACAATTGACAGGGTAATCCTTTTTTTGTTTGGTGAAATTTGTGGTACATAGATACCCATGTATTTCTGGTGTCCATCATCCATCTTATTGGCATTGTAATACTAATTTACAATTTATTACTAAGAATCAACCCATAATTTGATGGCTAGGAGTCTAGGATAGTGTTTGTACCTCTAGTCCACAATAGACAAATCCTAGGTTTGGCACCTTGTGTTTTATTAATAGGATTACCATTTTTTATGGGAGGCGATGTTCCACTTGATAACGAGACCGAGTGGTGGTTTTTTCAGTCTTAAAGCTACACAACTTTGGCCTTGATTATCCTTTTTGTGAAATCTTACAACTTTGCGACTTAGTTTTATTCTTTCAAAGGATATATTTTTACAACTGGAGATCAACCCCTGCATATTGGACTTACCTCTGTAGAGTCATTTTTAATCTCATGTTCTAGAGAAAATGTATTTTTGGACTTCATGTTAGATTATAAGTCGGTTTACTTTTACTTGTAACATAAGTTAGGGTTTGCCCAGCCGGCCATCTATATATACCCTTTGTAATCTTTTAAACAATATCAATTATTATAAGACAATTATATTTCTACATGGTATCAGATTAGTTCGATCTTAGGGCATGGCCCAACCACCCACCCCACCGTCGTCGCCGCTGCCTGGCTATTTCGAGTGGCGTGTTGTCGTCGCCGCCTCCAAACAAGCTTCTATTGTGGCCACCTATGCCTCCACCGCGTCCTCTCCCTCCTCTCCTTTTTCTTTTTCCCCAGCAATCTTCACCACCATCCACTATGCCGATACTATCTCCAATGTTAGCTCCTTTATTCCACTCACCTTAGATCTACCAAAACACAACTACTACCATTGGCGTCATCTCTTCAAAGTTCATCTCGGCCGATGCAATATCCTTGGCTACCCAGCCCTCTGATACTCGCTAGGTGAAGGACGACCTCGCCATCATCCAATGGATCTACCAATGGGTGTCCACCGATATATTCAATCTCGTCTTCCGTGACGCCTCCAATTACGCAGCGCTGTGGGCGGCCCTTTGTCAACTCTTCCAGGATAACGTTGATGCTCGCGTCACCACCCTCCACACCGAGATCCGCAACACCATTCAAGGCGACTCTCAAGTGGGGGTGTACTGCTAGCGGCTCAAGTCTCTCGCCGACGAGCTCCGCGAACTCGGCGACCCCATCGACGATCATCAACTCATCAATGTCCTCCTCGTCGGGCTAAGTGAACATTTTGATAAGCAAGCCTCCTTCATCCCCATGATGAGGCCACGACCCTCCTTCGCCGAGGTTCACTCTATGCTGCAATGGGTCGATCGCGCCATCACCAACAAGGAGTCTCGCCCCCAAGTTTTTGCGGCCATCCCGCGACCGCCCGTACATGCCGCAACTACGTCGCCTCCTCCGACATCGGTGAAACCGCCTCCCGGCAGGCGCCCTAGTACTAACTAACGTGGCACCAGGCCAATCTACCGACCTCCATGATCTTCATCAGCACCGTTGGCCCTGGCTCCTCCAAGTGGCGCGCCACCTCCGTCTCCTGTGCCTCCAGCATCGCCCATCTAGCTCCCTCCACCTGATCCATGTACATGACTCGTGTAGGCCCGATCCATGCCTTGGGCTGCCCTCTCTCCGACTGGCGCTACACCGACCTACTCCGGCTCCTGGATGTCGGGCATGCGCCCTCACACCGGCTCTCCCGGACTGCTCGGATCTCGTCCGTCGTCAGAAGCCTACGTTGCTGCACCATCCTACTACTCCTACGGCGCCCGTCACCAACAAACTATAATACCTCAGCAGGCGGCCACTATACGATGTACCAGCTGTCGCCACCACCGATCGCGCCAGCACTGCCATCTCCACCGACTCCGTCTACTGCACCAACGCCAAGCTGGGACCAAGCTGCTTTCCTCCATGCCATGAAAAACTTCACTACTTAAGCAAACTCAGGTATGGATTGTATTTTCGATTCCGGTGCTTCTAGTCACATGTCTTCTTAGCGTAATATGCTATCATCATGCACTTGTTCACCTTTTTCTTCTATTACTCTTGGAGATGGTTCTTTGATTCCTATTCACTGTGTTGGTCAAACCCATATTCCTTCCGCTTCTAAACCACTCCTTTGAGATGTTCTTGTTGCACCTGCTCTCATCAAAACCTTAATTTATGTCCGTCAATTTACTCGTGATAACCTTGTCTCCCTCGAATTTGACTCTTTTGGCTTGTCTGTGAAGGATTACCTGACCAAGGCGGAGATCGCACGCTTCAATAGTTCCGGAGATCTATATTCCATCAACGGAGCTCCTACCACCACCCAACCCTCATCCATGGTTGCTTCGATGGATCTATGGCATCAAAGTTAGGACATCCTCAAGCCGCTGCACTATCGCGTCTTCTTAGTGAATTTTCAATTCCATGTAATAAAGATTTTCATGATCCCTTGGTTTGTGAGTCATGTCAATTAGGCAAACATGTTCGTCTTCCCTTTAGTTCCTCTCATTCTTCTAGTACCTCCCCGTTTGAATTACTATATTGTGATTTATGGACATATCCCCATGCAAGCATATCTGGTTTGAAATACTATCTTGTCATCCTAGACGATTTTACTCACTTTATTTGGATTTTTCCAATGCGCAAGAAATCTTATGTACACACTATATTTATAAACTTCCAACGATGTGTCTTCCCACTTGTTTCTACCTATAAGATTTATCCAATGCAACAATGGTTGTGAATTAGAAAACATTCGAAATCAAAATTATTTCCTTAGCCATGGCATTCTACTGTGTTTTTTCTGCCCCTATACCTCCCCTCAAAATGGCAAGGCTAAACTATCTCTCCGCACAATTAATGATATAATTCACTCTCTTAATTCATTCATCCATGACTCCAAAATTTTGGGCTGAGGCCTTACACACCGCCACATATTTACTCAACATAATACCAACTAAATCAAACCCACACACTACTCCATATTTTTCTCTTTTCGCTGGCATCCCGATTATTCCGAGCTACGTGTTTTTGGTTGCCTTTGTTTTCAAACATGTATGCCACATCCCCTACCAAACTAGCACCCCGGTCTATCTCTTGTGTTTTTCTCGGATACTCTGATGAACACAAGGGCTTTCGTTGTCTCGACTTTCTCTTCGCCCGTATTCACATCTCTCGTCACGTCATGTTCACAAAACACGTATTTCCTTTTTCGCAACACACACCATCTCCCGAACCCGAGTCCTCTACACTGCCAACCCTACCCGATGAGCCGTCCTACACCCTCTCCATGTCATTCCTACCTATCCTAACCAACCCACAACCCTACCCCTACCGCGGCAGAAATTGACCCTCTTTTCCTGTCGTGGCAGCATCCGATAACACCAGCCCCCGACAGCACGCTCTGCCGTGGAGCCAAAATGGCTAAAAACTCCGCCACGGCAGACTTCTTTGCAGCGCAACCCGAGCCTCCCTCCCCTTCGCTCGAGCCTCCCTCCCTTTCGCCCGAGTCATCCGCTGCGTCGGGCTCTGCCTCTTCCCCCCTACACTCAATCCTCGAGCCCATGCCATGCCTACTACTAAATCTACCAATGATCATGTTATGCGTACTCGTGCAAAATCAGGATTTCGCTTACCCACTCAAAAACTTAATATCCACGTTACTCCATCTATCTCTCCCATTCCCAGAACTTACAAATCAGCTCTTCTCGATCCTCATTGGACTTCTGCTATGCGTGAATAATTCCAAGCACTTATTGATAACAATACTTGGAAACTCGTTCTTCGCCCACCGGTGCAAATGTAGTTTTGGAAAATGGGTTTTTCATCAAAAAAAATTACTCCGATGGTACTCTCTCACATTATAAAGCTCGTTGGGTCTGTCATGGTTTTTCTTGACAACGTGGTCTTGACTATGATGAAACTTTCTCTCCCGTTGTTAAACCTAGTACAATTCGAACAATTCTTAGTCTTTCAGTTTCTTCGTCTTGGCTCATTCATCAACTTGACGTTAAAAATGCTTTTCTTTATGGATCACTAAATGAAACTGTTTACTGTCAGCAACCTCTTAGTTTTGAATATACAACCAATCCCAATCACGTCCGTCTTCTCAAAAAATCACTATATGGTCTTAAACAAGCTCCTTGTGCATGGTTTCAACGATTCTCTACCTTTCTTCTCACTATCTGTTTTCAACCATCTCCCTCAGATTCCTCTCTTTTTGTCAATCACACTACTGACGAGGTTTGATCTCGTCAATGCCCATTGTTATGGACTTGGGTTTTGGAGAAGATGGGGATGCTGGAGATCGTGGCACGGTTAACAGACAAGCAACCAGGGGACACGAGATTTACCCAGGTTCAGGCCCCCGGAGGGAAAACCCTACTCTTGCTTGTCTGCTCTTGATTACGGCGGAACCGAAGGTTACAAGGTGCGCATATTCGATCTGGCGTGGAGGCGTGTGCGAAAGTATGAGTCGATAGATCTAGGACGTGTCCTCCTGGCCTTTATATAGACTTAGGCAGGTCCCGGGCATAGTCCTAGTCGGTTACAAGTTCTAGGGTTTTACCCCTTTGAATTTCCTATCTCCGCTAGTCTTGCTCTCCAACGATCCGAAGGCGTCATGGGCCTTGGCCACCCAAAAATCTTCATGGGCCAGTGTATATCTGCTGTGGGCCTTCCTTGGGCTGGACCAGGTATGCTGAAGTCACGTACCCGTAGGGTATAACCATGTCAGTAGCCCCCGAGTGATCAGTCGAATCGTAGATTCGGCTGAGGACTCTTCCATCCTTCGGGTGCAACTATATATTAATAGTATATGTGTGTAGGGATTGTTGATGCGTCTGCCTGACTCACCCAACGGATCAGGGTCAGTTAACTGTCTTAGGATGAAATGACACGATCTTCTTCTGGTTCGAGTCCCTCAACCCGGACCTGGAACATATGCTGGCGTAATTCGACTCAGGCTGCGGAGGACTTACAAGAGTGGAATTCCAGTGATTTTAATTGGTGTACCCAACGCGTTCGTCGGGATTTTTCATCGTACCTGCTGGTACGGATTCATACTAGCAGAGCGCAGTCAGGTGCGTTGCTAGGCCACCAGATGATATCTATAGGTCTTATCTTTGCGTCGCAGACGCAGCATCCGAACATTTATCACCACGGAGGTGCTTCGGGTGGCCTAGGAAATTGTCGCTCGCTCGGCCATTTTGTTGGGGCAAAGTTGCCAAAAAGTTTTTGCGTGCTGATCCGAAAGATCGCAGTCGAAGATTTCATAGGGTGCGCGACCAGCGCTCCCTATGGGAGTAGCCCCCAAGTGTCTGTTCGAGTCGTAGACTCGAACGGAGACTTTAGTTCAAGCGGTAAGTCCGCAGGACTCGAAAATTTTCGGATGCTTAAATCCATCCTCCCTATGGGAGTAGCCCCCGAGTCCGTAGTGGAGTCGTAGACTCGACGTAGGACTCAGAGAAGTAATTTGTCCTCATTTGTCTGTCGGGTGCGTGGCCAGCGCTCCTGATAGGAGTAGCCCCCGAGTATTTAGTCGAATCGAAGATTCGAGTGAGTACTCTTAGTTGTGGAGCCGAAGTTGGTGCTAGTATAGCTTTTGATGATGTCAGTGCTGACGATTGATGACCTCAAGCGTCTGCTACGCCAGAGATGACTTGACTGGACGAAGCGTGGGTCCCACTTGCTGACTTTGAATTGACCGGTCACGCGCGGCGTGGAGATAATTACGGCGTCTCCTCGATTTCCGCGCGTAGTGGACGGCGTGGTAACGACGGTTCGTTGTGATGTTGACACGTGTACGGCCAGATCTACCGTTGGTGTTAGGTCTTCTCGATGGGCGGCTGTCGCGGCGTCTTTTCGCTATTATAATCCTTGGGTGAAATCGTGGTTTGTTTTACCGCACCAGTTCTTGTGTTCACGCCTCCTTGTTCTTGGCGATTCTTGCTGCGGCTGAGATTTCCTTCCACATTTCTTCGTTCTTTGCGTTGTCGCCACCACCGCAGATGCGCAATGGGGAAAACAAAGAAGTCTTCATCTGCGGTTGGGACCAGCGCCGCCGAGGCAAGAAGGGCACCGCCGCTGCTCGTCACCGATGGTGGTGGCGGCGATCGAGACGCGGAGAGTGATCTCCGCAAGCTGCGCGAAGGGGCCTCATCCCAGGATAGGAGGCCGTCAAACTCGGCAATGAGGTAATCCCCGTCCCCATCCGGGTACCGGTTATGTTTCTTGCCTTCGTAGCGCTGGTTTTCTTTTCGGTCCACGACTTCCTCCGTGGACTCTTCTTCTATGGGATTCAGCTTCATCATCATCTCCCAATTCTCTTCTCCACGCTATGCGTTTATCACATTTGCAGTGTTGGCTTAGCATTGAGCCGCACTTTGGCCTCTTCCGGAAGCTTTATTCCGTGAAGAGGCAATCTGGTTCGGATGGTCTGTATCCCATTGGGGGTTTCATCATCTCCCTCAGTCCCAATCTGCAATTCTTTTCCTTTTCCATGTCCGAATCTGTCCAGTCCTGGCGGAGGCGATGGTTTTATATCCGCGACTCCGTAGTGCTCGGGCAAGATTTTGGTCTTGTTCCTTTTGACCCCTCCCAGATGATTGAGCGGAAAAGGTCTTGGAAAAAACAAATCTCGGACGGTGAGGTGGAGGAGATAGAGGCCCTTTACCGTCGGGTGGAGGATCTCCAGCTGATTCCGGAGAAAGAGGTGAACGGCATGGACATCATCCGGACTTTTCTTGAGCGTCGGGTGCAGCCTCTCCAAGCGAGGGCGCATCCGATGTTTCTTTACTCTGGGCGCCGTGATCCGTCGAGGGTTTCGGCTGAGAAAATGTCCAAGGGGGATCTTGACAGGGCTCTTCGCGCGCTGTTGAAGTTCAAGGCCGGAGAAGAAATCCCGGGGAAGTCACTAACTCCTCCATTTTCTTCGGCATTGGCCGTACCGCAGGTGTAGATTTGTGCACGCAGTGCTTTTGTCGGCTGTGTTTTTAGTTCCTTTGTTTGCTAACAAAGTTCCTTATGTTTTTGCAGAGCTTCAAAGTGCCGGGCATGGTGCCACCATTGCCCGAAAAGTATCTGAATGCCCCGGATAATGAAGTGGTTGAGTCCGTGTCCGAGCTGCCGTCGGCGCGATCTCCGGCGGAGGATGCCGACGAGTCGAGTGAGGATCATACGTGCAAGCATTCACGGAGCTCTAGCGAGTCTTCAGATGCCTCGACTCCTCCGACTCCCAGAAACCCTCTGGGCCTTGAACGCCATAGTGATGGTCATAGAGGTTCTTCCTCTCCCTTCTCGCCATTCACATGCGGGCTGTAGCCCCTTTCCCGCCAAATGAGCGGAAGAAGGAAGAGAAGAAAGAGGAGAAGAAGGAAGAGAAGAAGGAGGAGAAGAGGCCAAAAGCTCCTCCTGTCTTCGACCTGAGCTCGCTCGGCTCGTAAGTTTCTTGTTGTACTTTTATCCTTTTTCCTTCATGATTTTTGCACCTGTGTTGATTGGTTCGTATGCAGGCATTCCTCCCACGACTCTAGTGATGGTGCGCGGGAGATGATGGGGGAGTCGAACATTGCGTCGCCTCCTCCTCAGACGGTGGCGACTTCGGGTGGTGCCGCTCCAGATCCTCCTGTGCGGGAGGTGCTGGTGGTTGCGCCTCAGAATTTCGCAGGCGGGGCTTCGGGGTCGCCATTGGAGCATGTAAGTTTTCTGCTTCATGTCACGGGGGAAGCCCCGAGTGTCTTCGTGTCTTGATGTTGTTTTACTCCTTTGTGTTGGGCGTAGCCTGCAAGTCCTTTTCTTACTGCTATTTCCTTTTTCTGCAGCCTTTTGTACATGAGGCCACGCGGCTGGTGGGGAGCGCTGGCTGGGCGAAACTTGGCAGCCTTCAAGGTATCCGTCTGCCTTTTAATACCTCTCTTGTTTATCCTGGTCCTGTTCTTTGACACTTGCTTGTCTTAAATGCAGAGGAGCATAACGACTCTCTCCGTGAGGTCGACGCTCTTAAAAAGAGCCTTGGTCAATCGGAGCAGAAAGCCGAAGCCGCCGTCGGTGCGAAAGAGCGCCTTGAGCTAGAGCTGACGAAGGCAGAAGGCGTGCTGCAGGAGGCCGCAGATCGTGAGGAGCAGCTGGCCACCGCTATGCTGCTTCGTGAAAGAGGGGTGGTGGCGAAGCTCATGGCTGCCGCCAAGGCTATTTCGGTGAGTGCTAGTTTTTGTACTTGTTTCTTTTCTACGGTCTTCTTCTATGCTGCCTTTCTTCATGCTTTTCTTCATTTTGTCTCGATGCCGCAGCATCGAGTTCGACCACAGTGCTCGAGCACGGAGGCGCTCTAGATGATGCCACCGTGGCGGTCGAAGACCGCTGGCACCGTCGCCAACTCCTTGCCAAAGCGAAGAGGTCCTTGGTCGCTTCTACCGGAGTTTTTCGAAGGGCAGCCTTGATGATGTGGATGCTCGCGAGGCTCTGTCACCGGCGCGCGCGCGCATAAGCGCAAGCGAAGGGTATCGGTCCGTCCTGGCGATGGCCTTGGCGGCTGGAGCGGAGCTGGACTTGCCCCAGATCACCTCTCGGATGCCGACGACTGCGGATGGATCCGAGGTAGCCTTCGCTGCCTACTCCGCTCGCTGCAAACGATATGGGCCCAAGCTCATTGACTTGCTGTCTGAGTACGCATCGCTGCAGCGGGCGAGGCCAAAGCTAGGCAGTCTGGCTCCGAGGCGACTCAGTGTCCTGCATCTTAGGCATAGTAGACGTAGGGTAGTGTGTAGTCTACTTTTGTTGTAAATATCTTGAGGAAATACCGTCCTTGTGCCACGTAGTGGACTTATATATATTTAATGATTTCCTTTGAGTTGTGCTCTATCCTTGGCTGAATGTCTGTGTGCCTTCTTTTTTCTGCTGCTATAGGTTCCTTCGGGTGCTGACCCAGTTGACACTTCATCCGCAAAGCCATTGCGACCATCGTTGGATGATTCCTCGCAGCTCGCTTTCCTTCGAGATCGCGTGCGCAGTTTGGAGAGGGAATTGCTCGGGTTACGTGGTCGCGCCGACGTTTGGAAGTCCAAGGCGGATCGTGGTGCAGCCAGAGAGGAGTACTTGATAGCGGAGCTGGGTCGGCTGTCCGAGCGGCTGCAATGTAAGTTGATCCTTGTTTCGGGTTGTAGCTCAGTTCTTCGGATGAGCCTGCTGGCCTTATTCTTGTTTTCTGCGATTGTCGCAGGTGCGAATCTTGCTCCGAGGGAGGAAAAAGAGTGTGTCGCTATTCGGGTCAATTGCTTGACTCAACAGGACATGGAGGCCGGCGACTTCTTCTGGATGGATCGCGATCGCGCCATGGTTCTGGCGACAGTGCAGGATCGTGTTTATCAAGTTTTGCGGGTGCTCCGCCAGGTGCAGACATCACTTTCCTCGGTGCTGCACGTCATGTTTCCTTTGGATGTCGTGCCGACGACCCTTGCAGGTCTTCTGTCAAAGTTTCGGAGTGCCAGCAATGTCAAGGAGCTTGTGCGGCAGCAGCTCGTCGCAGGAGTGAAGGCTGCTTTGTCTCTTGTGAGGGTGCACCGCCAGCGAGATTTGGCTCTTTGTGGCAGCTGGGCCACCTCTTCGACCGGATGGTGGCGAGTGGGACATGCGTCCGCATTACGCGGCTGTAAGGCAGTATGCCGAACAGATTGTAGATTTGTTTGAGCAGCGTGCTCAGGTTATTCTTCAGAATAGGTAGGACCTGAAAATAAACAGATAGATGTAAAATTTGTATATTTCGGCTGGGCGTTTTTGTGCCCTTTGTTGTAAAGGTTTGCTTGTTTGTGGGCACGCAGTGCTTTGATTGAGTACGTGTCCTTTTCGTTTGCCTGACGTTGTCAGCTACTCAGGTGTACACGTTTGGTCCTCAGTCGATGAAATCGTGAGGTGGGGGGAGCCCTCGAGTGCGTTTGTAGCATGTAATAAAGTTGCAGAAAAATAGTCAACCGAAGTTTGGGGGCGAGACACTTAGCTTTATTTATATCGTAATGGAGGAGGTACATTGTTCGGCTGAGTAGCCTTGGCTGAAAGCCTTATTGAAAGTAAAAGGGGGTAGGTTGCTACGGGTAGAATAGATATTCCATGGGTTGGAGTATGCGACTCGGACTCACGTGCTTGGCGATAGGCGCCACTTGGGATGACCGGTGATGACGAGGTCCTTCCCATGGTGACTCGAATACGCTTTTGCTTGAGTCGCAAGACAAACAAGGTCTCCTTCTCTGAAGGACCTTGGGCAAGCGGCTGTGGTAGTTCGCGGAGACTTTCTTGGTACACGGGATGATCATTTCAGTGTTACGTGCTGCCGTCGGGACGGTATCTTCGAGTCCAGCCGTGGATTCGGCCGCTGCGACATTTCGTGGACTGATGGCGTGCCGGTGGTACGGCTCGACTTCGTGCACCATGAAGAAAACGGTGTAACCGGTGGAGCTGTTTGGTGTCTTAAGCTCCACAGATGTATGGATGGTAGCTCTTTCGTCCGGTTTCCAGCTTTTGTTTGAGTGAGCTCATGAGGCGCTTCTTGATGGGCGCCGATTAGGCCGTTGGCCTTTTCTACTTGCCGTTCGTTTGCGTGTGCCACCGAGGCGTCACGTGATGTTGATCCCAAGGCCTTCGCGAAATCCCGGAATTCTTCGGAGATGAAGTTCGATCCGTTGTCGGTGATGATCTTGTGCGGTACACGAACCTGTAGACAATGGACTCGAAGAATTTGTGACGGTTTTGCCCTTACGGTTGGTGGTGGCATGGCCCGATCCACTTAGTGAATTTGTCGACGCTACCGGGGAGGAAGACGTGTCCCCCTTCGAGGACTTTGGCGGTTTGCGATCATGTCGAGGCCCCATTGAGCAAAAGGCCAAGCTATGGGTATGGGTCTAAGTTCGGACCAGTGCGTGGCGGTTTGTTGGCGAACCGTTGGCACCGTTGCATCTTCGGACGATGTCCTTGGCGTCGCTCATGGCGTTGGCGGTAGAATCCTTCGTAGAGCTTTGGCGACAAGGGCGGTTGCTGCGTGGTGGCGCGCAGATGCCCTCATGGATGTCTTGGGTATGGCTTTGCGTCGATTATGACACACCGTTGTAGTACACCGTGATGCTGCGTTTGTACAGTTCGCCGTTGATGATGCTGAAGGCTTTTGACCGTGAGATATCGCCGGCGTCTGTTGAAATTTGTCGAGCAATTCTCCGGATATCAAGAACTGGAGGTATGGTCATGTCCAAGTTTCTTCGACTGCCATGACCTGCATTAGGTTGACCATGGCTACCTCTGTGTCCATCTTCTCGGGTCCTTCGTGTCCTTCGGGTAGCGTAGCTCCCGAGTGTTTTGCTTCTTCGGGTGATCCCTTGGGGAATTTCCGCTTGATGGATGGCACGCAGATATGTTCGAGGAACACACCTGGTGGCACCTTTGCGCAAGTGGAGCTGATGTTGGCGAGTCTGTCGGCTTCCTCGTTGCTTTCTCTTCCGACGTGTCGAAGCTCGCAGCCGTCGAATTCTCCTTCGAGTGCGTTGTAGAGCGCGCGGTACGCTATCATGTTTTCGGCGTGTGCATCGCACTCGTTCATCGTCTGCTGGACGACGAGGTTGGAGTCACCATAGATGACCAGGCGCGTTGCGCCGCATATCTTTGCCATCCTCATGCCATGGATGAGGGCTTCGTATTCGGCCTCGTTATTGGAGGCTCTGAATTTCATCCGGAGAACGTACTTCATCTTGTCTCCTTGCGGGGAGGTCAGTATGACCCCTGCTCCTGCCCCAGCTTCTCTCTTGGAGCCGTCGAAGTGCATCGTCCATGATTGCGACATGTCCGGTCTGGCGGCTGCAGCTCCATCAATGTACCAGGAAGTCCGGAAGGACTTGAGATTTAATGCGTGTCGCTTCTCGTGAAGCGATGTCCAAGGGTGACAGTTCGATGCCCCACAGGGCCACCCGTCCTGTGGCCTCCGGGTTATTCAGGATGCTGTTCAGGGGTGCCTCGTTGACGACCATCACCTGATGCTCCTGGAAGTAGTGGCTCAGCCGTCGAGCCGTCATGAACACGCCGTAGGCTAGCTTCTGGTAGTGTGGGTACCGCTGTTTTGTTGGAGTGAGAACCTCGCTGAGGTAGTAAATTGGGCGCTGGACCCCGTGGGTCTTGCCTTCTTCGGGTCGTTCGACCACGATGCAGTCTTGACCACCTGATGTGTGGCTGCTATGTACAGCAGCAGAGGCTCGCGCTCCTTTGGCGTGACCAAAACGGGCGAGGTAGAGAGGAGCCGCTTGAGGCTTTCGAATGCGTCGTTGGCTTCTGGTGTCCACTCGAACTTATCTGTTTTGCGCAGCAGTTGGTAGAACGGTAGGGCCTTCTCGCCCATGCGGCTGATAAACCTGCTAAGCGCCGCTACTCTAAATCCTGCGGACGCCTTGAGGTTTTTTCGCTTCTCCATCGTCATGATGGCTCTGATTTTCTTCGATTTGCCTCGATCCTCGCTGAGAGATGAAGTACAGAGCATCTCGACCGATGGGACGCCGAAGGCGCATTTTCGGGTTGAGCTTGATCCTCAGGCGATCAAGATTGTCGAACGTTTCGCGGAGATCGTCGATAAGTGTTCTTGCCTCCTTGGTTTTTATTACTATGTCGTCGACATAGACTTGTACGTTGCGACCGATCTGGTCCTTGAGGCAAGCTTGCATGCATCGCTGGTATGTGGCACCTGCGTTCTTTAGCCCGAAGGGCATTGTATTGTAGCAGAATACTCCGAACGGTGTGATAAACGCCGTTTTCTCTTGATCTTCGACCTTGAGTCGAATTTGGTTATAGCCTGAGTAGGCATCGAGGAAGGAGAGTTTCTCACAACCTACAGTTGAATCGATGATCTGATCGATCCGAGGAAGAGGGAAGTGGTCCTTTGGGCAATGTTTGTTCAGTGACGTGAAATCCACGCACATCCGCAGGATGTCCGTGTCCTTCTTTGGGACCATGACTGTATTTGCCAGCCATTCGCTTTCCTTGATTTCTCGGATGAAGTCTGCTGCGAGTAATCTGTTGATTTCCTTGCCGATAGCTTCGGCTCGTGGCTCCGACAGTCTTCGGATGGACTGCTTGACTGGCTTGGTGTTTGGAAAGACGTTGAGTGCGTGCTCGGAGAATTCCCTGGGAACTCCTGGCATGTCCGCAGGACACCAGGCGAAGATTTCCCAGCGCTCACGGAGGAATTCGACGAGCGCGCCTTCCTATGCGGTGTTGAGGTCATTGGCGATCAAGACCGTCTTGGAGGTATCCATTGGATGGACCTGTACTTTCTTGGTGTTGACGGTGGAGTCGAAGGACATGTCGGGGGTAGCCCGTTGTCCGTCACCTCGCGGAGCCTTACAAGCTCGTCTTGCATGCCGAAAGACTGGGAGATTTTGTTGAAGTCCCTGTCGCATTGGTCCGATCGGGTGAAGCTTCCGTGGATCGTGATGACGCCCCTTGGTCCTAGCATCTTGAGTAGTAGGTATGCGTAGTGTGGGACGGCCAGGAACCTTGCGAATGCTACGCGCCCTAGGATGGCGTGGTATTGCGACGGCCAGTCCACCACTTCGAATTCTAGGCGCTCCTGCCGAAAGTTGTCCGGCTTCCCGAAGATGACGTCGAGCCCTATTTTGCCCAGGGGGAATATGCCCTTTCCTGGGACAATGCCGTGGAACATTGTGTCTGATTGTTCCAGGATGCATTGCGGGATCCGCATGGCTGCTAGAGTGCTTGCAAACATTAGATTGATGCCGCTGCCGCCGTCCATGAAGACGCGACTCATCTCAAAGCCTCCAATCTGCGCCTCCAACACCGTGGCAGATGACTGGGCGAGGGATCTGGCAAGGGTGATCCGCGAGTGAATGTGATGCAGGACTCGATCCACCGAGGTACTCGAGGGATTGCAGCGGAGTTGCCAAGTTGATTTGTCGGGTGATTTTCTTCTGCACCCTGTTTGTGGGGCGTCCCTTCTGGATCATATTTAGTGCTCCCTTTGGTGGGGGGTATCCGACCCCGGCGTTGTTTTGCGCTGGTGCGACTGGTTGGTTTGGGCCTCCAATAGGTGGCGGTGGAGGAGCTCCGTGTGCTATTTCACCTGGCGCAGGTGCGTTTCCGAACGCAGGGATTAGGGCTTGTTGCCTCATCTGCACCATGCTTTCGCTGAGTTTCTGGAACTCGCGGCAGTCCTTGAGCATGTGGCTGGCTTTCTTTTTGCCATCCTGTTTGTCGATGTAGAAGTGGATGGTGCATGGACCCGAAAGCTTGTCGAATGCTGAGGGTTCGTTGTCGTGGTCGCGGCGTTGCCACGACTGCGTTGGTCGTCCGTTGTCGCGGAAGTTTCCGCCGCGGTATCCTCATATTGCGGCGGTTGTTGTTATTCGGCGTCGGCGTAGCCGCGCGACCATGTCGGGTCCGTCGCAGTCCTCGTGAGACGCTGATATCCTCTCCTTACGGCGTTCACGTCTTGGCCGTAGTCGTCCTCTTCATCTGATTGCGCCGCTGGATGCAATCTTCGCCGCTTAGCATTGGCGATTTCCATGAGGTGGTCGAGTGTCTTGGGCTTTACACGCCCAAGTTCCTCCTTGAAGTCTTGGCGTTTGACGCCGTCCCTGAAGGCGTCGATGGCCCTCTCCTCGGAGATGTGTGCTGCGGAGTTCTTGGTTGTAGACCAGCGTAGTATGTATGAGCGAATAGATTCACCCGTTCTCTGAGTGCAGGCTCGCAACTCTTCGATTGAGGCGGGCCTCTTGCTGGTGCCTTTGAAATTTCGGATGAAGCTGTAAGCGAGCTCCTCCCAGCTTCGGATGGATCCTGATGATAGGCTGCGAGCGGACTCGCGCCCTTTGTCACCGGTACCTGAAGGCATTGCATGGCGGTTTCTTTGTTGCCTCTGTGAAGTTTGACGGATGACAAATGGTCACTGAGCCAGGATTTTGGATCTTGCGTGCCGTTGAACTTCGGAGTATCCGAAGGAAGCTTGAAGTTGCGTGGCATCTGTGTTCGCCGAACAGATCTGCTGAAGCATCGAGCCCCGCAGAGTTCTCCTTCGTCTTCATCCATCTCAGATTCAGACGAGCATGCATGTTTGGCGCGTGCTTTGTCAATCTTGCGCTGTGTAAGCTTGTCTCTGGCGTCGTAGTCGCGTTTATGGTGACGTGATCTCTTCTTCCTTCGGGGAAGGTCATGTTCCTCCTCTTCTTCGGATGAGGGGGTGGGACTCCGGTCGCGCCTGGCCGGAGCTTTCTTCTTCGGCTCCGCAGGAGCGTCTTCGTGGAGCGCAACTCCGATTAGTCCTAGTCCGGTGAGTGCGGACCTATGCATGGCCCTTTTCGGGTCCCCCTCCGGAGGTGGGTGGGCTGCGAGGTACGCAGTGGCTGCCATGATCGCAGCTTGTGGCGTCTTCGGGATGATGTTGCCGTCGGCATCCATATCCATGAACGATGTGTGGAGAGTTCGGGTCACGTCAAGCCGCTCCTTGGGATCCATGTTTTCCACCCGAGAGCGGTGCTTGTTTCCCTGGTTTTCGTTTGTGCTAGAGCCGGGTGCCATGGCGGAGAGCACAGCTCGTCGCGCACTTCGGAGGCTGCTTGCTTGCGTTTGTCGAGCGTCTCCTGCATCTTGACTTGTTTCTTGTGCTCCTCGATGAGGAGGTAGTGGTATGCCATCATTAGTTCACGTGAGGCGTCTGTAGGTAAGACGATGTCGCCTGCGACGGCAGGGCGCGCCTGGACCCATCCTTCTTTGCTAAGTTGGATGACGTGGCCGTTGTTTTCCCCTTCGGGTGGGGGAGACTGGCTTCTTCTGTTCCCGCCGTTTCCGTCCTGCGGGTTGGGGTTTGTGTTGGGCGGCGGGTTGGGCGTTTGCTGCTCCTGGATAACTGCGGCGCATTGGTAGCGCTCGTTCGGTTATTGCGCAGCTTTCAAATCCGGAACCGTAGGTCCCTTTATTCGAAGGTGGATCGTACAGATCGGAGTTGCAGCTGCTGCTGTTATAGAACTCATCTGTCGATGGTGACGTGCGTAGCACGGGGTGTGGAGCCCACGAGGCGGGCCTGATTGATGGCACAGGCACCCGCTCAGGAAGGCGGAGGGTGCCAGTTTGTCCCACCTGGAAGCAGAAGCTCCCGAACAAAATTTCGAGTCCGTCGCCTACGGGCTCGAAATCCTTCATGGTGGCCGGCGAGTGGGCGGTGAAGTCGAAAGCGCCGAAGAGGAGGTGATTCTCCGTCGCCGCGGAGTTGTAGATCGATCGGGTCGGGACCGTCACGATCGCACAATCAGCAGCCCCAGTTCCCACAGACGGCGCCAATTGACGAGGTTTGATCTCGTCAATGCCCATTGTTATGGACTTGGGTTTTGGAGAAGATGGGGATGCTGGAGATCGTGGCACGGTTAACAGACAAGCAACCAGGGGACACGAGATTTACCCAGGTTCAGGCCCCCGGAGGGAAAACCCTACTCCTGCTTGTCTGCTCTTGATTACGGCGGAACCGAAGGTTACAAGGTGCGCAGATTCGATCTGGCGTGGAGGCGTGTGCGAAAGTATGAGTCGATAGATTTAGGACGTGCCCTCCTGGCCTTTATATAGACTTAGGCAGGTCCCGGGCATAGTCCTAGTCAGTTACAAGTTCTAGGGTTTTACCCCTTTGAATTTCCTATCTCCGCTAGTCTTGCTCTCCAAGGATCCGAAGGCGTCATGGGCCTTGGCCACCCGAAAATCTTCATGGGCCAGTATATATCTGCTGTGGGCCTTCCTTGGGCTGGACGAGGTATGCTGAAGTCACGTACCCGTAGGGTATAACCATGTCAACTACCTGTCACACAGCCTACTTACTCTTATATGTAGATGATATTGTCCTAACAGCCTCCACTCAGTATTTTCTCGATCACATCATTTCCTTACTTCGCTCTGAATTTTTCATGACTGATCTTGGTATACTTCCTCACTTCTTAGGAATTGCTGTCACTCGTGATATCCATGGTGTTTTTCTATCTCAGCGACAATATATTCTTGATCTTCTAACTAAATCAGATATGCTTGACTATCAACCGTCTAAAACCCCGGTAGATACAAATACCAAACTTTCCTCCTCAGGTGATGTTTTTTCCGATGCCACCCTCTATCGTAGTATAACCGGTGCTCTTCAATATCTCACTCTCACTCGTCTAAAAATTTCTTTTGTCGTTCCACAAGCCTGTCTATACATGTATGATCCTCACATTTCACATTATAATCATGTTAAACGTGTTCTTCAATATCTCAAAGGTACTATTGATCATGGTCTCCACATATATTCATCATCTCCAAACACTTTAACAGCATATTCTGATGCAGACTGGGCTGATTGCATGGATACTCATCGGTCCACATCCGGATACTTTGTTTTTCTTGGTAACAACTAGATTTTATGGTCTCAAAGCGACATGTTACAGTTTCACGTTTGTCTGCAGAAGTTGAGTATCGTATAGTGGCACATGCTGTCACCGAAACGGTCTGGTTGCGTCAGCTTCTCTCGGATCTTTGTCTTCTTGTCCAGCAGGCTACTGTAGTTTATTGTGATAATATTTCAGCTGTTTATATGTCCAGCAATCCAGTGCAGCATTGTCGAACAAAGCATATCGAAATCGACATCCATTTTGTTCGTGAAAAGATGGCTTTGGGACAAGTTCGCGTTTTTCATGTTCCAACCACTGCTCAATTTGCATATCTTCATAAAGGGTCTTCCAACAATATCATTTACCGATAGTTGATTCAGTCTCAACGTTGGTGAACCACATGTTGACACTTTGGAATGTTAAATTATAAGTCGGTTTGATTCTACTTATAACATAAGTTAGGGTTTGCCCAACCGGCCATCTATACCCTTTGTAATCTCAAACAATATCAATTATTATGAGACAATTATGTTTCTACACTTCCAACCCCTTACGCATGAATAGATCTTGACGAGATGGACAAACATCGCATGTCCCACCAACCTTTTTTTCATTCTCAAAAGAAAGAAAGAAAGAAAATCTTTCAAAGGTAACACATCTGTGATACTTAAAAAAAAAGGTAACGCATCTGTGGACTATGTTTTTTTGTATTTTGGTAGTCACTGACTCACTGTTAATGCACTGATGTAGCGGTCAAGTTCGTCTTCCTAGTTCTGACACCCATGCTAATCGAACACAAGAACATTCCACGGGAGCAAGCGAGCCGAGTAAAACGACCCGTACCGATGGAGTTAGACTTTCAGTTGGGGACAGACGGGTGGTGAGCTGTGAGTAGCGAGTGCTTTCAGTTCAGGTACGCCACAATTACAAAGAGCCATGGCGACCAGCGTGCTTGCCTTAGCTCTTCTGTTCCTTCACCTTCTCTTCTCCATTACCTCCGCAGCTGATAGTATCACTGCAAACTCTTCCATCGCCGATGGCCAGACGCTTGTTTCATCTGGTGGAGTATTCGAGCTCGGGTTCTTCACCCCACCGACCTCGACGGCGAGGTTCTTGGGCATCTGGTACAAGGACATCGCTCCTCTTACTGTTGTCTGGGTCGCCAACCGCCAGGCTCCGATCACCGGCACCACCGCGAGCCTGGCCATCAACAGCACCGGCAGCCTGGTACTCGCCGACCGGTCAGGACACATGTTCTGGTCGCCGGCGCCGTCGAACGCCGTGACCAGCAGCAGCACTCCGGTGGCCCAGCTCCTGGACAGCGGCAACTTCCAGTTTCAAGACGCCAATGGCACGGGGCCAGTTCTGTGGCAGAGCTTTGACCACCCGTCCGACACTCTGCTCCCGGGCATGAAGCTGGGCTGGGACCTGACCACCGGGCTCGACCGGTACCTGACGACGTGGGCGAGCCCCGCCGACCCGTCGCCTGGCGACTACAGGTTCGAGATCGACATCCGCGGCGTGCCGGAGGGGTACATCTGGTACAACGGCACGTCGCCGGTGTACCGAAACGGGCCATGGAACGGCCTGCGGTTCAGCGGTGAGCCGGAGATGGAGCCCGACAACGGCAACTTCCTGTTCGAGTTCGTGGCCAACAGCACCGACGTCTACTACACGTTCCTGGTTGACGGCGGCGGCGACGTCATCTCGAGGTTCGTGCTGAACCAGTCGACCCTGCAGCGCTACGTGTGGCTGCAGCAGCAGCAGACGTGGAACCTCTACTGGTCGCTGCCCAGGGACCAGTGCGACCGCTACGCGGAGTGCGGCGCCTACGGCGTCTGCGACGCCAGCGCCTCGCCGATGTGCGGCTGCCCCACCGGGTTCACGCCGGCCTCGCCGCGGGACTGGGCACTCAGGGATGGCTCCGCGGGGTGCGCGCGCACGACGAGGCTCAACTGCACCGGGGACGGGTTCCTGACGTTGCCCGGCGTTAAGCTGCCGGACGTGACCAACGCGACGGCGGACGCCAGCGTCAGCCTCGATCAGTGCATGCAGAGGTGCCTGGCCAACTGCTCTTGCCTGGCGTATTCTGCTTCGAGCATCAAGGGAGGCGAGAGCGGCTGCATCCTCTGGACCTCGCCGCTGATCGACATCAGGCAGTTCGAATCCGGCGGGCAGAATCTGTTTATCCGTCTCGCGGCATCCGATCTACGTATGAATCCCTCTTCCCCTTCCCTCTCGTCCGTCTCCTTTTTAATCTGTATATAATTTTTTCATTTACTTATGTCGCAATAACGTAAAGTTCAGGCTTCAGGTCTAGACGTCAGAATCTGAATGTGCAAAAAAATGTGCAGTAGTATTCTTTTTTTGTTTACAAAATAGAACAGACAGAAGATATATTGTCGGCTTCTCATATTGTCTTGCGCCTCTGCATCATCAGATGCACAATATCGAATGTGCAGTCTTCTAGAGGATATAAACATCTAGACCATTTAGTCTTGATTGATATTTTCAACAATCGGCTGGTTGGATTTTCTGAAAAGGGAATCATTTACTTGGACTGTCCATGACGCTTCTAGAGGATATGAACATTATGTGAAGATATATCGAATGTGCAGTCTTCTAGAGGATATGAACATCTAGAACATTTAGTCTTGATTGATATTTTCATTAACTAGCTGGTTGTATTCTTCTGAAAAGGGAATCACGTACTTGGACTGTCCATGACGCTTTAGACTTAATTGTAGAAAAGGTCACTCGTGAGGCGGCTATTTTCTGGCTGCTATGGCCTGACCAGAAAGACTGCATTCGTTCCTATGACTGAACTGACTAGTCCTCTGCAAAATTGGAACACGTCTGAACTTTTTGGTTGGCAGTTGTAGCATTCTTTGACAAGTAACCAGGACTGATGAAGTACCATTTGACTACACTTTCATGTTTAGGTCTTGATCTTTCATATGGATTATATATCTTATGTTAGTCGTAAACCAGTAATCAACAAAAATATATACATGGACATATTTTGCAAAGACGTACAGTGGTAAACAAGGATTGAGGAGTGTTGTCCAAGATGTAGTTTCTTCAGATGCAACAGAGGTTTTCCACTTTCCAGTCAGTCATAATCATTCTGTGACTGAAAATTTAAGGGGTTTGTTTTTTTCTTTGAAACAAGAAATTTAAGGGGTTTGTTGTTTTCAGAGCAACCCAAGTCAGACGTCTAGTTATCGATGAAACAAATTCATCTAGTAGCACACTGGATATGACTAAGTGGTTCACTAACCTTTCCAATTTGACCCCTGGCACTGGCAGCCTCCAATGGTGACAATTCCAAGAAGAAAAACACAGCACTTGCCGTTGTCCTAAGCTTAATCGGTCTTCTCCTTTTCGGGTTGGGTGGGTTCTTCATATGGACCAAGTTTTTCAGAAACAAAGGTGCGCCTAATTTTATTCCCTCATTCTCTTTTCCTGTAAATCCGTGTGTATATGCAAATGCATGTCCGAAAATTTCATCCAGTGCACTCCAGGGAGGTTTCAGAGCACGCGAAGGCTCACCTCGTTTGACTCGAGCAACCCACTCTACCCGGTCCAAGACAGAAACACGGAAGATGAACCCAGCCAGAGCAAAGGACTAGTGGACGTCACTCTCTTTGACATGGCCACAATTGCCTTGTCCACCGACAACTTCGCGAAGTCGGCGAAGCTCGGCGAGGGCGGCTTCGGCGCCGTCTACAAGGTAAAACACTGAAACATTTTCACAGGGTTATTTTGAGGTCAGAAAATGATACTACCAACTGATGTTAAGTGAAACAAACGGTGATGGATGCTGCTTGCAGGGTGAGCTGGGAGGAGGGCAGACGGTGGCGGTGAAACGGCTCTCCAAGTACTCGACGCAGGGGTTGGACGAGTTCAAGAACGAGGTGGTGCTCATCGCCAAGCTCCAGCATGTGAACCTCGTCAGGCTCCTGGGCTGCTGCGTCCACGGGGAGGAGAGGATCCTGGTTTACGAGTACATGGAGAACAAGAGCCTCGACACGTTCATCTTCGGTACATATATACATCGATCAAACCTGTCGATCATCTACACACATTATGGGTTGCATTGCAACTTGCAAGTCTGTAGCCAGCTTTAATTAGATTTTTTTGGTGGATTTACGGATCGGGTTATTGTGATTGAGCAGACAAGGCTCGATCGGCGCAGCTGAACTGGGCGAAGCGGTTCGACATCATAGTGGGCGTCGCACGCGGGCTCCTGTACCTGCACCAGGACTCGAGGTTCAAGGTCATCCACAGGGACCTCAAGGCCGGCAACATCCTCCTGGACGGGGACATGAACCCCAAGATCTCGGACTTCGGCGTGGCGAGGATCTTCGGTGCTGACGGCGCCGACTCGCACACCAGAAGGGTGGTCGGAACATAGTAAGTCTAGGAATAGGATCTGCTCCATTTTGCTGACATGTGTAACGGCAAACTGATGGAGACGTTCGTGCATGTAGCGGATACATGTCTCCGGAGTACGCCATGGACGGCGTCTTCTCGGTCAAGTCCGACGTGTTCAGCTTCGGCGTGCTGGTCCTGGAGATCGTCAGCGGCAGGAAGAACCGGGGAATGTACAGCAGCGGCGAGCAAACGAGCCTCCTCAGCCACGTACGTCACTACTACTCACAAATAATCCTCTGCTCATGTATACTTCCCCTTTCTATCTAAGAATCACAAGAGAATGCTGGTAACTGATGAGTAGGCATGGAAGCTGTGGAAGGAGGGCAACGCGCTGGCGCTGCTGGACGAGACGGTGGCCGGCGAGTGCATGGACTCGGAGGAGGTGCTGCGGTGCGTGCAGGTCGGGCTGCTGTGCGTGCAGGAGCGGCCGGAGGAGCGGCCGCACATGGCCACGGTGTTCCTGATGCTGGGCAACCAGAGCGCGGTGATGCCGCCGCCGAGGCACCCGGGCTACTGCAGCGACCGGGGGTCCGCCTCCACCGACGGCGAGTGCTCGTCCACCACATGCACCGTGAACGACATCACCGTCACCGTCGTCGAGGGCCGGTGACGACGCGTGGCCCTGGTGACTGACGATGGAGGGCTTGCTGCTCTAGCTAGTAATGTCTCATACCACGAACAAGAACAGTTATAAATTTCTAATCATTGGGCAAAGCAGCATACTGAACACGGCACACAAAATAAAAACGGAAGCAAAACTTAGAAGTTCGTAGGATAAGTTTTGAAGGGGAGTATCGGTAGAGGCCATGTACGAGCCATTGTAGAAATAAAAGTTCAGTTTGACTCTAGCATTTGGAGTTGGACGACACGTATTGTAGATTTTCTCTTGCACGTCCGTGTTCAGTGGAAAATGAGGGCAGGCCGTAATCTTGACACTTGTAAATTGCGGTGCCCTGCATATGCATAGTAGGAATTCAACCTCGTCTTCTGCTCCGGTGAATGATTCGATTTCGATCTCTTCAACTGAGTCAAGGGTATCTATCTTTTTTTCGAAATGGGGATTTACCCCGGCCTCTGCATCCAAAAGATGCGCATAGCCATTTTTATTAAAAGTTCGGAATCCAAAAAAAATACCATTACAAAACTCGGATCAGATACATATACCAACCATCTGAACTCACTCAAACACAGGCCGTACATTTGTCAATCGACTAGAATGACACCACGAAACCTGGCTGAAAAAATCCATAGTAACCGCCACAAGACGGGTGCACCCAGAAACCATGGGTTGCCTCATATGCTCGGTAGTAGAAAAGCCTATAATTGGATCCAATGCGCCATCATATAGATAACCTGCAAAAAATGGAACTTTGACCTTGTTAAAAATATAATTATTGCGATATTTCCAAATGGACCAGCATAATGCCAAAATACCAATACGGATTCTGCTTTTATCCATCTTTTCCACTCCGTTAAGCCAATTACCAAACATATTAGAAACATTGGTTGGGGGTGATAGGTTATATGTGCAAAAGGTTATACGCCAAAGAATTTTCGCAAAAGGGCAAAAAAGAAATAAATGTTTAATTGATTCGTCTTCGTCACAAAAGCAACATTTTTTACATCCATTCCAATTACGCCTAGCAAGATTATCTTTGGTTAAAAGAACCTTTGAATTAAGAAACCACATAAATATCTTAATCTTCAACTGTATTTTTATTTTCCACAAATATCTAGACGGAAAACGTGGGTGTTCGTTTAAAAGATTTTCGTACATGGATTTTACCGAAAAAACATCCTTCTCGATAAGATTCCATATAAACTTATCCTTCTCGTTTGACAAGGAAATAGCCATAAGTCTCGCAAAGATGCAGCCATGCATCCCATTTATTTCCTATTAAACGGCGTCTGAAAGTGATGTCTAAAGGGACACGAGATAAAACTGAGTTCACTAGGACATGTTTCCTATGAATAATATTATACAGATATGGATATTGTTGGGCGAGAGACGTCTCTCCTAGCCACACATCTTCCCAAAATCTAGTACCTTTCCCGTCCCCAATTTTGAAAGAACCCCGGGCAAAGAACTCATCTTTCACTCCCATCAGTCCTTTCCAAAAAGGTGAGTCGGTTGGTTTTGAAACGACCTGAGCTAAACTTTTATTGTCTAAATACTTATTGTGCAACAACTCTTGCCATACACCTTCCTCTGACATTAATTTATATAACCGTTTGCTTAATAAACATTTATTCTTGAGTTCTAGCACCTCAATACCCAGCCCCCCTGGTCTTTTGGTCGGCATAGAATGTTCCATTTAGATAACCTATATTTCTTCTTATGTTCATCACTTTGCCAAAAGAACCGTAAACGATAGTAATCTAGTCTTTTTATTACACCCTTTGGTATTTCTAGAAAAGACAACATAAACATAGGCATACTAGTTAACACAGAGTTAATTAGAACAAGCCGATCCCCGTAAGATAATAGCTTTCCTTGCCAGCAACCTAACTTAGTCTCGAATCTGTTTTCTACTGAACTCCATTTAGAGTTCTGAAGTCTCCTGTAATGTATAGGTACCCCTATATACCTAAACGGCAGGGATCCCGACTCGCATCCGAAAATCTGCTTATAAATTTGTTCCTGTTTCGCCGCCTGACCAAAACAAAAAATCTCACTCTTGTGGAAGTTTATCTTTAGACCTGATAGTTGTTCAAAAATATAGAGAATAAGTTTCATATTGACCGCCTTTTGAAAATCATGTTCCATAAACAAGATAGTATCATCCGCATACTGTAGTATAGACACTCCCCCTTCTACCAGATGGGATATTAGTCCAGCTACCTGGCCACTTTCTTTTGCTCGAGCAATAAGTATAGCAAGAATATCCGCAACAATGTTGAAAAGCATAGGGGACAAAGGGTCCCCTTGGCGAAGTTCTTTCTTGGTCTGGAAATAGTGACCTATGTCATCATTGACACGAACATACACACTACCATACCGTCCAAAATTGTCAATCCATTTGCACCATAATGGATCAAAGCCTTTCATATGAAGAACTTGTTGTAAAAAAGGCCATTTAACTTTATCATATGCTTTTTCGAAATCAATCTTAAATAACACCCCGTCCAATTTTTTCCTATGAATCTCGTGGATAGTTTCATGTAAGACCACCACTCCTTCAATTATATGCCGACCAGGCATAAACGCTGTTTGAGTGGGTTTAATAACTTTGTGAGCAATCACAGAGATACGGTTTGTGGCCACCTTTGTAAAAATCTTGAAACTAACATTGAGAAGACAAATTTCTGAATTTGAACTGCATTTTCGTTTTTGGGTAAAAGGGTGACAACACCGAAATTCAGTTTGAAAAGAGGCAGTTTGGCTGAATGCAACTGTGCAAATAAATTCATTAAGTCTTGCTTGATCACATCCCAGAAAGTTTGATAGAATTCCGCAGGGAATCCATCAGGTCCAGGCGCCTTATTATGTTCCATAGCATAAATGTCATAAAAAACCTCGTGTTCAGTAAACGGAGAGGTTAGAATAGCATTCTCTTCAGGGGACACTTGTGGGATATCACTAATCACATCTTCCATAAGATTAAAGCTACTGGGAGTCGGCTCCCCAAATAGTTTCTTATAGAATTCAGATATATATACTTTCAGGTTGTCATCTCCCACAATGGTCCCCTCATCTTGCTCTAGTTGAAAGATTTTCTTCTTTCTATGTTTACCATTGGCAATAAGGTGAAAATAGGAAGTGTTATTACCCTCTTCTTGAATATGTTTAACTTTAGCTCGCCGTGCCCACTTAGACTCCTCATCTCTTCTTAACTTCGTGACTTGTTCGTTTGCAAGTGTTAGTTTTTCCTTTCTTCTTCGGACAGCGGGGTATTTTCAGCCTTTAAATCCAACTCATCAATGATAGATAAAAGCCTTTCCTTCTCCACCTTATATTTACCACTGTGATTTTTGCCCATTCTCGAAGAAATTGGCACAAGTGTCTAATTTTGTGTTGCCAACATTCAATAGGTGTGGTACCGAGATTTACAGATGTCCATTCAGAAGCAACCATGCTAAAGAAAGCATCCTGTCTTAACCATGATAGTTCGAACGAGAATCTCGGGTTATTTACTTTATGAGCTTGCACCCCTGAGTCAATCAGGAGAGGAGTATGATCGGAACCTGACCTTATCAGAGCTCGAACTGTCACGAGAGGGAACTTCTGTTCCCATTCGACACTAGAGAGAATACGGTCCAATTTCTCATAGGTAGGTGTATCTCTATGATTATCCCATGTATATTGTCTATCAGAGAGAGCTATCTCTCTAAGGTTTAAGCTTTTAATAATTGCATTAAACATAAAAGACCATCTCGTGTTAAAATTATCATTATTCTTATCTTCTTTTCTTCTTAGGATATTAAAGTCGCCCCCAACAAGCAGAGGTAGTGTCTCGTTTTCACAAACACGCACCATCTCTGCAAGAAACTCGTGTTTCAGACTATCCTAAGCTGCCCCATACACTGGGACAAGGATCCAAACAAAATCATCATGTCGACATTTTAGGTGTATTTTGACACAAAAATCTCTGGAGTCAACCTTGTTGACTTGGAGTGTTTCTGTATTAATCCCTACGGAATACCCCCCGAACGGCCATGGGGTGGTAAGCAGAACCATGCAAAATCCATCCCCAGCGTCAAGTGTCTTAGGAAGGGAATTGTAAAATTCGATCGTCCTGTTTCCAACAGGGCAACAAAATCTAACTTCTTTTCCCTAACAGTCTCCGAAATAAACATATGCTTGGCAGTATCCCTAAACCCCTCAGTATTCCAAAATATTCCCCTCAATCCTTGTATTTCAAAAAGTTTTCTTTATTCTCACCCTAGTGCCCCTACGAACTGTAGATAGATCATATTGTTTTTTCTTGCGCCCACGCTCTTGAGGAAGTTCTTGGACTAAACTCTCGTCTAGATCATTTAATCCAATAATCTCCTCCTCAACCAAATCATCACACAATTTTGAAATCTTGGACACCACAAGACTTTATTCCCTATTACTATTAGTTTGCTTATCAGAATTACGATCAAGCAAGGTTAACGTTCTATTGAGCTTATTATCCTTAAGTAGATTAGCTGCAATATTCCTTTGAAATTCTAAATCCCCCAAAGAAACCCCAATCGATTTAGCTCTTTCAATAATTTCAATATTAGAAAAGACATAATTGAAAAGGTTTGATTTAGGTTCTTACCTTTGAAATCGTCTCGGCGCTGCACCAGGTCCACTGCATGCTCCAGCTGTTTTGCGTCAGCATTTGGTTGCGCCCTCACTCGATCACTTGATCACAGCTCCTGAGACGCCGACTTCAGGATGCCACCAAAAGCAATCACGTCGGCCAAAGATGGTTTCTGTTTTGCAATAATTCCTCCAGTTGTTGCTGCTTTGTGAATAATTGAGTTTGCCTTAGAAACAACATCACCCTTCTTGTTATTAGGTGTATATGGCGTTCCCAGTTTTAGCTTGGGAGCATCAGCAAACGTGCTGACCAAAATTGCTGCCTCGCCATCTGCAGTCCCCGCTGCCGCTGCAGGAACCTTGGCAGCCTGCATGGGCTCCGCGGTAGCTTGCCGGTGTGCCACGGCAGAAGGAAAACCAGCCGCGGCAGGGGTGACGTCCAGACCTCGACAAGGGTATCTATCTGCCCTACAACTCTGTGGTGAGCGGCATGGACAAGCCGGCGAGCAAGCCAGCAAGGACGGCGATGCTGGAAAATAAGTAAACTTAGTGTGTTAAACAATATTATATATTCAAATTATCTAAGATGGCTTCAATTTTAAAAGGCAAATAACCTAACTATTTTCAATAATTAAGTAATTTTGGAGGCTTTAGACCAATTTAATCGTTGACCTCATGCTCTGACCATATAGCGACACTTGAAAAACAGATAAATCTCTAGCAGATGCCCATAATGGCACAACCAGAACACTCGGATGTGTTCCGGTTTTGGACCGATTTCATGCCTCGAACAGATCCCTGAAAAAAGGCTGGCCTAGATAAGGTTATCCGGGCACCTCGGTCCACTCCCCCTCTATATACCCGGACCCTGGAGGGCGATTCAGGGTTTCATTCACTAGGCCCCTCCTTTGCAATCCGTGTTCCTCCATCACACCACCCGTCTCCCTGCATGAGAAATTTCGTTCAATTCCAAGGTGCGCTTGTTCGGGGCAACCAGAGTGTAGAGGACCGAACCCGATAAGGTACAAGTCTCTGTGTTTACAGTGCTAGTCAATGGATCGAATAGCTAGCACCCATAGTTAATATGTAATGTCAAGAAATAGAGGTCATATTACATCACAATATCCAGGAATAAAATAGATCATTACAACTTACATAGCTCATATGGCTATCTTATTACGGAGCAGCAGATATAACTATAGAGCATGGAGTCCTTCATCTTCATGTGCCACAGGCAAATATGTTGATTGCAGACTCATAATCCCTACTCATCAAACTTCACTATCATCAAGTAATCCTGCAACATGATAAGTTACAGCCACAAGGGTCAATACATTTGAATTGTATTGGCAAGTGATACCATATTGATATAAAGAACCTAACATCTACATGAATATATGTCAACACCCGGATTTTTAATCATAGATGCCTGTTATGCCATACATCACAATCCTAGGATTACCATTTTTGCGAGACATAACAGATTGCATATCACAGTACATCATCCGTTACAAACCATACATAAGGTCTTACACAAATAAGGATCTCATGATCCAGTTCTTAATACAATTCAAACAGCGGAATAACGTAATAGTAACGATAGCATAGGCGAAGCTCCATCTTCAGGGTCACAGGCAATGCTGACGATGGGAGATGAACCTAGTTGTCGTAACCTTCCTGCGGTCCGTCATCCTGATACTCCTCTTCATAGTCTAGCCACGGGAATAACCAGGGACAAAGCCATGAGTACTCTTTAAGTACTCGCAAACTAATACTAACAAGTGAAGGGGGTTTTTGTAGTAGGATACTAAGCTCTAAGGTTGTTTTGCAAAAAGCCAGATTTACTCTAGTAAGTTCCAAAGCAAAGAAAGCTAGTTGAAAATTTTATAACACCTAAGTGGGGACTTGCATTTCATGTCACAATTCTGTCGTGGTCAAGTCAAAGTCATAAATCATTTCATAAGTCATTTTGAAAACATCTGACGATAGAACAGTATTGCCACTCCAACTGTCCATAACTGCGGACGTGGCTATTCGAATAGTTTGACACTCTATAGAGGTTGTACACTTTCACCACAACATTCGATACATCCGTCAGGAACAATCCTGAATTCACCATACTCAGTATGCGGATAATCAATCCTAACCTTTCAATTACACGCCCTAGTATAGGCACCTCTCCTGTGAGTTTGGCCTCCCAACCATGACCAACTGTCATCTTGGGTACTTCACGAGGTAGCCTCAGCTCAGACCTTGGCCGCAAGGGAACCCATACTAAGGTATACAAATTTCGAGTCAAGCCCTACCAAATTTTCGGGTATTGTGGTTGTACGGTAAAATTGGAATGGTATCGCATCCAGACAACCATCAGTTTTATAAAGGGCTAAGGCTCATGCCTTAACATTTTTATCATCAAAATCATCTAGTGTTCGGAAACACATGTGAAAACATTTCAGTAGAATGAATCATCATTCTAAGGTTTTCATAACCATTTTCACCAAGTATTCCCATCTAAAGTTGATCTAGTTTTATGCTTAGCACTAGCATCTACAAGTGGGGGTACATACTAATGAGGGGTGGTAAACAAGTGGGATTTAGCTAAGTTCAATCTTATGCCTTAGGATGACATCAAGATTATCTAACTTAGGCCAAGTTTTATGCTCTTTATGCTACCTTCAATTATCTTTCTAGAATCTACAAGTCATTAAGTAAACTTTTGATAGAAAGCTTTTAATACAGAAAACTAAAATATTAAGCTTGCAAGTAAAACTAGGATTGGGTATCAAGTGGTGTAAGCTTGCAAGTAAAACTTGCATGTTTTAGCTTGCTGAGATAGTAGTGTAAGCTTGCTAAGATAGTAGTATAAGCTTGCTAAGTTGCAAGTGTTAGCTTGCCTTGTGCAGAGCAGTGGTTGGAGTTCTCCTCGGCTTCTTCCTCGTAGTATCCTCCTTCCTCCTCGTGTTCTTGGTCGGTACTAGCGTCTATAAATAAATACAAGGTACACAATCACCAAACAATTCTTAACTATTTCTAATCATCACACAAAGTTTCACACTAGATGATCTAGCATCATCACTAACATTAGATTAAAGCACTTGTCTCATTTATTTTATTTGAGAAAAGTAATTTCTACTCATTGAAAAACTACTTAAGATTTAGTATTCTCCAACTCAAACATGGGATCATGTTGACACATGTCATCACCACATATTTCAGTACATGGCAATGTGATTTAAAGTGGTGTCACAATTTAATAAGGTTTAACCTTTTTATTTTATTTAATTAAAGTGACTAGAAATGCCTATGTGGCAATATTTTATTACTTGATCATTATTTCTATAAGTAAACCTATATATTTTTATATATTCTGAAAGGTATGGTTAAATGTGATTTTTGAGAGTTGGAATCAACTCAAAAGCTCTTATGGTTGAATTTTAAAAAATGTTTGAATGCAGAAAAGCTTCTGCCTTATTATTTTTACCATGGGTGATCTACAAATCTAAATGGTTTGAATCCAACAGGCTTGGATTAAGCATTCTAGTACCTTTCTAACAAAATTGGTTTCATGCATTTTGGTTCAGTGAATCGAGCTGGGTTGATTTTTGAATCTAGGTACAGAACTGGGTTTGAAATTAAATGAATAAAACTAAATTTGAATTAGTGGGTTGTGCGGGATGTTTAACTGGGCTGGCCCACTACGCAGAGCGCACGCGCGAGCTGGTTAAGTGAGCGACCCACTCGTCAGTGAGACAACGAGTGGCGAAGCGGTACGGGGTGGTCTAGGCCGCACGATCTAACTCTAATCGAATGGCTCTGGTTCATCGTCCACGTCGGGCAGCACCGGCGAGACAGAACCCTAGCGCGGCCGGTGGGGGTCGTGGGAGGCTCACCAGGGCTTAGGCGATGGTTGGCAATGGGGGCGAACGACAAAGTCGACGATGGTGATTCTCCTGGTACCGGCAACTTATCCCGGGTGGCTCCAATCGACGACGCCTCTCCTCCTCTGCAGCGGTGAACTCCGGTGAAATTCTAGCCACCCGGTGCTCGCCTTGCTCCGGGAGTGAGTCGGTGTGATCATTGAGAGGTGGGGGGTGAACTGGTGTGAAGAAAACGAGCGGGGGAGGTGTCCTTTTATAGTGGCTGAAGGGGACCGAATGGCGCGGGTGGAGCTCGTCGGTGTCGACGGCACATCGAGCTAACGACATGGGCGATGATAGGGGCGATGCTATGCTCCCTGGTGAAGCTCAACGGCGTGGTGGCGAGGCGTGGGGCCGTGCTGAGTGGTCGGAATGCGTCGATGCTCTGGGCGGGTCCGATAGTGATTTTAATGGTGCACAACGTCTACGGTCCGCATGGAGGCGAACGGGCATGTCCGCGGGGTTGCTGGGATGCTGGCGATCACGTACACAAGCGGAAAGGGCGGCGCGCGGTCTCTGGGCGTGTGTCGAGGTTGGCGCACTAGCGTGCTCTCGGCTCGCTCGCAGAGAGGATTGGCATGCTCGGGCAGTGTGGTCCAGGGGCTGGCAGTGCTTGAGGCTTGGACAGGGAGTGGCGATGGACGGTGGAGTGCCTGCTAGACAAGGTTGGCGAGGCTAGTTAGGCTTGTAGCTTGCTTTCGACGTTGGGGTTGGCAATTGGGCTCGGCATGGTCACCATTAATGGCTATGTCAAGCTCACAGTAGTGCTAAGGCTTATTAATTGGGCTAGATCATCTACTGAGAGTATAGAGTGAGCTAGAGAGGGAACAAGGTTGGCCAAAACCACTTCTCACTATAGTGTTTGTTGTTTGTTTGTTTGATGCCAGCAAGGTGTTTGATGAAATGAACGAAAGAAATTTAAATTTGAATTTTGGATTCAAACTTGGTGGTTTTGCTAGGCACATACTAGGGAGTATTTGATTAGTTGGATTGGTCAAGGGGCACTGGTTTGGTTGGGTTTTGAAAATGTGTGATCTTCACATATGATGAAGATTCAATTTTTACTTGTGATTTGAATGAGGTTGCCAAAGGTTTCTGCAAGTTTGAAAGGTGGGATTTGATTCACTTTTACTTGGTCTTGCAAGGGGTGAAAAGAATTGGAAAAGTTTCTATTTGAAATCTTGGACTAGAAACACTCAAAGTGACCTAGTGAGCAAGATTGGCAAAATGACCATTTTCTTTAATTGATTTGTTTTTGATTTTCTATGTATTTGTTTCTGCTTGGAATTGTTTTAGATGATGTTATTTTCATCTTTATACCATTACTTACTATTTAGTTGAATCACACAAGTCCATTCATGCATTTATCAAATCATCACATACACACATGCATTCATATGATTTTAATTAATCAAAGTTTTTGTTAACCCTAATTTTAGTGATTAGAGTTTGATGATCATTGTTTTATATTTTTGGGATGTTACAAACCTTCCCTCCTTAAACAAAATCTCGTCCCGAGATTTGAAAAAGAAGAAACATATTACCTAGGATTTAAAGAGATCGGGAAACTCCGTCCTGATGTGATCTTCTCGCTCCCAGGTAGCTTCTTCTTTAGTGTGGTTGCTCCACTGAATGTTGAGAAACTTGATGCTTCTGGTTCTGGTGGTTCTGAAGGCATCCTCCAGAATATGGATGGGTACTTGGGATACGTCAGGTCATCGTTGATCTCTATGATCCGGTGATCAATGTTCTTGAAAACTTCAGTCTTCTCCAGAACTTCAAGGGATTTGCGAAGTAAAGATATATGGAACACATTGTGTACTAATGACATTTCCTCGGGAATTTCCAATTGATATGATACTTCTCCTCGACGATTCAGAATTTTGAAAGGTCCGATATTGAAAGCGAGGTCTCGACGTCTCTTGTCGGCGTAACTCTTCTGTCTTGACTGAGTGGTCTTGAGGTGCTCACGAATTTTGTGAACTTTCTCTTCTGCTTCTTGTAGAATGTCGGGTCCAAAAATCTGACTCTCTCCTACTTTCGACCAATTCAAAGGGGTGCGACACTTCCTTCCATACATGAATTCAAATGGGGCCATTTGCAGACTAGCTTGATAACTGTTGTTGTATGAAAATTCTGCGAAAGGCAAATAGTCTTCCCATTTAGATCCATACTATAGCACACATGCTCTCAACATATCTTCGAGTATTTGATTTACTCGCTCCGTTTGTCCATCGGTCTGAGGGTGATACATTGTGCTGAAATCTAGTCGGGTTCCTAAACCTTCTTAGACTTTCTTCCAGAATCTCGAGGTAAACTGAGTTCCTCGATCTGATACGTTGTTCTTGGGGACTCCGTGCAAACTAACAATTCTAGCGATGTACAACTCTGCTAGCTTTGAACTCTGTTATGTGGTCTTGACTGGTAAGAAATGGGCTACTTTGGACAATCTGTCAATTATGACCCGGATAGAGTCATTTCTCCTACTAGAAGTAGGAAATCCGGTGATAAAAGTCCATTCCAACTGAATCCCATTTCCATTCTGGAACCTGTAATGGTTGCAACAGTCCTGCGGGTCTTTGATGTGCTGCCTTGAATATCTGACATATATCACACTTGGCAATATAGCTTACAATTTCTCTCTTCATCTTATGCCACCAAAATTGCTCCTTCAAATCCGGATACATCTTCGTTCCTCCGGGGTGGATAGAATAAAGAGTATCATGGGCTTCCTTCAAAATAACTTCTTTCAACTCCGAATCTGCTGGTACACAGAGATGTCCTTTGTACCACAGAACTCCTTCTTCGTCTTCGGTGAATCCGGGTACTTTGTCTGTACCGATATGACGTTTAATTCCGTCGATACTAGCATTTCCTTTCTGCCCCTCCTTGATATGACTGATCAATGTGGGTTGCAGTTCTATGCTAGCCAAAAATCCTTACTCACTAATTCCATTTGGAAATCTTCCATCTCTTTGTGCAAACTTGGTTGCTCCTTCAAAACCATGGAGTTCAAGCGGCACGGCAATCTACTAGGGGCATCTGCTACCACATTGGCTTTACCGGGATGATAGTGAATATCTAGATCATAGTCCTTGATTATCTCAATCCATCTTCTCTGCCTCATATTCAGCTCCTTCTGAGTGAATATATACTTCAGGCTCTTGTGATCTGAATAAATCTCACAACGGTTTCCCATCAGATAATGCATCCATGTCTTCAGGGCTAGAACTACGGCTGCGAGTTCAAGGTCATGGGTAGGGTAATTCCGATCATGCTGCTTCAGTGGTCGAGATAGATAAGATATAACTTTGCCTTCTTGCATTAGCACACATCCGAGACCGATCTTGGATGCGTCACAATACACATCAAAGGGCTTCGTGATATCCGGCATGATCAAGATTGGGGCTGAAATCAATCTCCTCTTGAGTTCCTGAAAACTCGCTTCACATTTGTCCGTCCATTCGAACTTATTATCCTTCTTCAACAATTGGGTCATGGGTGTAGCGATACTCGAGAATCCTTCTACGAACTTGCGGTAGTATCCTGCTAATCCAAGAAATGCACGAACTTGGGTTTGAGTGGTTGGGACTTGCCAATCTTCCACATCCTTCACTTTCGCAGGGTCAACGGCAATTCCTCCGGCTGATACAATATGTCCGAGAAATCCTACCTCCTGTAACCAGAATTCACATTTGCTAAACTTGGCATATAGCTGATGCTCTCTAAGGGTTCCAAGAATGGTCCTTAGGTGTAGCTCATGTTCTTCTTCTGTTTTGGAATAAATCAGAATGTCATTGATGAAAACAACGACAAACTTATCCAGGAAGTCCATAAAAATCTTATTCATGAGGTTCATGAAATAAGCGGGGGCATTGGTTAATCCAAAAGACATGATAGTATACTCGTATAATCCATATCTGGTGGTAAAGGAAGTCTTTGGAATATCCTCTGCGCGAATCTTGAGTTGATGATAGCCAGTTCTAAGATCAATCTTAGAAAACACTTTAGCACCAGTCAACTGGTCAAACAGATATTCTATCTTCGGTAGTGGGTACTTGTTCTTGATGGTAATGTCATTCAACTTCCGATAATCCGTACACAAACAGTTACCTCCATCTTTCTTGTCCACGAACAAAACAGGTGATCTCCATGATGACACACTTGGTTGAATCAATCCAATTTCCAGCATGGCATCTAGTTGCTTCTTCAGTTCCACTAGTTCAGACGGGTTCATACTATATGGTCTCTGGGCTATGGGTCCGGTTCCAGGTATTAGTTCAACGATAAACTCGATATCCCGATTTGGGGGCATACCGGGCAAAACATCTGGAAATACATTGGGGTATTCACATACTATCCGGACTTGGTTAATGGTTGGCTGGTCCATACTCTTGTTGCACTTGAATTGACGGGGCAAGGTTTCTGTAAGGTTCCCAACCTTTAATAAGGTAGAGATCCCTGTGTTTACAATGCTAGTCCCTGGATCAATAGCTAGCATCCACAGATAAGATGTAATATCAAGAAACAAGGGTCATATTACAACTTTATAACCAGGAATAAAATAATTTATTACATCTTACATAGCTCATTTGGCTATCTCATTACAATGCAGCAGAAAATAACAATAGCATGGGGTCCTTCATCTTCAAAGTGCCACAGGCAGACATGTTGGTTGTAGACTTGTAATCCTAATCAGTAAACTTCACTAATATCAAACAAACCTGCAACATAACAAGTTACAGCCACAAGGGTCAATACATTTGAATTGTATTGGCAAGTGATACTATGGTAGTATAGTGGAGTCTATCATCTATATGCTTTTGGCTAAGTGGAGCTTAGGCTTGCTTTGCTCAAAATAGATTTTCCTTATCATTTGAAAACACTAAGTTTTTGCTTGACAAAATCACCTAAGGAACCACCAATAGAAATTGGTGAACCTTAAACCCTTGTTCAACCACAAGTTTTTAACTTAGAAATTTGGATGATGAGATTCTTGATAGCTTCCATGTCTTGATGCTCAAATTTTCCTTTACCAGGGACATGGCTAAGTACTTAGATTTTACACTCTGCATAGGTGGTGCACTTTCCCCACAAGACTTGGTTTCACCAAGACAAGATCTTTCAGAAGCCTTCCCTTAGACCAGAATGGACGCGTTCCAACCTATCAATCCCCTACCACCAACTGTCCATTTGGCTAAGTTATTGCAACCTATATGATCCATGCAGAGCCCATAATGCCATGTGGTTGCACTTGAAGCTTCTCAACATTTGACATCTCAAATCTCTTTGTTCCTGGGTGGCCATCCACAAGTGAGACACCAAGTTTTCCCCAGCATGCTGGACTTGGTGAAGCCCAAGTTTCCCCCAGCATACTGGACTTGCATGACCACTCAACACAAACCATTCCTTCCATTCCACCCAGGTGATTCATTTACTTAGTTGTTTTATTAAACAAAACTCAAGTCCTCAGACTTAGAAATTTTCCATAGTATGAATATATATTCCACCCTTGTTTTCTACTAGCTAAGCTAAGCATAATAGTAGTAGGAATCTTAACTTAGGAAATTTCTACTAAGGTTTCATCTACTAGGATTTCCCATAGCATAGTTTATACTTAGCAAAAATTCCATGCAAGTCCTACTTAGAAATATCACTAATGCATAGTGAAAATAATGGGACAAAGTATGAAGCATCACTTGCCTTTTTGGTAGAGAGTATAAGTTCACTCCTTGATCTTTGCAATGTTCACACACTTCAAGTCACTACAATTCAATCAAGCAAACAATATTTCAAACTACCATTCAAGCAATTCAACACATAAAATAATAATAACAAAACAATGCATGCAAGCATGCTAAAGATTGTTTTATTTGGAGAAGTGGTTTCTAATGGTTCATAAACATTTGAAAACACCTAATGATCATTTTATAAAGTGACAAAATCATTTGCAAAAGATTTCACTTCATAAACCATTTTTAGACTAAGTCATTATTTTATGTGGTGTAGAAATGCTGTTAATAAGGCAAAATTCTATAGGTTTCACAAAATATGTTTTCAAACCACAAAACTTTGTGTTTAGGGTCAGAGAGTTTATTTCCAAAACATTTCTCAAAGGTTTTATTCCAAAACCATTTTTAACAATTAAACCATATTTTTTTATTTGACTAGAAATGGTTTAAATCCAAAGTTTATTCTTTTGATTCACCAAATAAATTTTTGAAACCACCATTTGTTTCCTATGGTCAGTAGGTTCAAAACACACCATTTTCCAAAGATTTTATCCTCAAAATCATTTTGGAACAATTTTTATATCCTAAACATGCATACACAAGTTTCTGCAAAAACAAACATTTTACCCGAAGCTTTTTACTAAAAAAAGTGCATGGTTGGCTAGGGCTTGTTTTTCTGAATCCATTGATATAAAGTTTTCAAAATTTGGACGTGTAGATTTAAAGTTATGGAATTTACAAAATCACATATCTAATAGATTCAAATCTGTTTTTAAAACCAGAGTCTGGCCACGTGGAATGTTTTCATTGGCTCATACCGTTTCGTTCGGATCAGGCAACGTGGACCTCAGGATTTAAAGGGCATCGCACGGATCAGATAAGCCCATAACGCTTCGTTTAATGATTCTATCGTGGCCGTGGGATCAAGATCTAACGGGCAGCCTTGCCTGGACCAAAGATTGGCGGCGCTGGGTCAACGACGAGCGGCGGCGCGCTCGGACGAGGGTGGTGCTGGCGATGCAGGGAGTTAGAGGAGGAGTGGGGTATCTCACCGAGTTCGCGGGGCGTTGCTGATGCTCAACGTCGTAGTGGGGAGGCCAGGGGCGCACGAGGTCACCGTGGATTGCTCACCGGAGTTCACAACTGCGTCAGGCATGCTCTGTTTGTCTTTGCTGGCGAGGATACAGGCAATGCCAAGGCACAAAAATGGTTGCGTTAGCTGCGCACAGAAGCGGCGAGTACAGGTGAATCCAGAAGAGGGGTAGGCGCGGTCGAACTTTACCTGGGAGCATCGCCTGAGCGGATGCAGACGACGGCGTCATGCTGCCATCGAGGTTGCCGATGTTATAGGGCACGCGCGGCTAAACGAGCGGCACTGGGAGATGCGCAGGAGGCTGGAGAGTGATCTCGAGGGGTCGAGGGAACAAGGGGAGGCGAGACTTGGTCGGAATTGTTGCCGGAGGGCGTCGGAGACAGCGACGGTGTAAGCAGAAATGGGGACGGACTGGTGGCTCTCTGGTAGCGGTGTCTGAGGGGAAAGGAAGGGGAGAGGGAGGTGGTTAAACGAGCGTGATCACGGGGGATTTTAATTCGCAGAATAACTCATATTGATTCAAATTAAAACGCGGAAGAAACAGTCAGAGGAAAGGCGAGTTCATCGCGGGGTGAAGACGATGATGACCTGGCTGTGGGGCCCGACGTCAGTGAGAGAGAGATGTTTCAGGTAGGGTCCAACGGTCAGTGAGGGTGCGGGTGAGTTCACTGGTGCGAAGCGTTTTTTCGCGGGGAGAGAGGGAGTGGGCTAACTGGGCCTTGTTGGGCTAGCTGGCTGGGTCGAATCCGTTTTCATTTTTTTATACTGATTGTTTTTCTTTTTCCTTTTCTTTTATTCTGTTTTGGTTTTGTTTGGTCAATTCAAGCATTCATTTGAATTCAAAATCTTGCCAAATTTTGGGTAGGTTTAAATACTGGTTGGTAGCACAATATGATGTCAATTTTTGGAATTTATATAATTCCTTTTTGGGTCTTTTTAATTATTCAAGTAGGTCCTTGTATTATATCAAAATAGGTTTTAATAATATTTCTAAACACCATTTAAAATCTTTTAAACCTTCCAAATATTTTCAGTATCTTTTGTTTACTTAAAAGGGTGTCAAATAATTCATCTTGAATTATTTGGAAAAGCTTTTAATAAGATTTATTAATCATTTAAAATTTGGATTTGTCTTTATTCCAGTAGGATTTGGTTTATGCCATTTTTATTTTTTTCAGAAATTCTTTATCCTTTTATTTTATTTGGATTGGGATTACATTCATTCCATTTGCTTAATAGATTTGGCCAAGATTTGATTTGGTCTTTAAATATTCTTTATTTAATATTTCTTTCTTTATCTTATAAAATCCATATCTTTTTATTTAGAGATCCAAACTTGGTGATTCCAATTTGTGAAATCTTATTTGATATTTAGTTATCACTTTAAATCTTTTTAGGATTATTTGCTCACCATTTGGTATGGATTTGTAGATAGGTTCTTTAATAGCTTTGGAAATTTAATTTCTTATCTTATTAAATTCATAAGATTTTATTTATGGTTCCAAATTAAGTGAAACCAAATTCTATGGTTTTATAATATTTCTGTTTGTCTTTCTTGATCCTTTGTGAATGTTTGTTGATCAATTTTTATATGGATCAAATCCATGGATTTGGAGATAACTTGGAAATGATTTTATTCCATTTGGGTTTAGGGTTTGGATTTATTTTCCAAGTGTTTTAAATTTCCAGATACATTCATTGAGGAATGCATTTCTCTTGATTTGGATTTTTGTTGGATTCAAACTTTAATTAAAGTTTGTTCAAGATGGAATTTTAAGTTTCCATTTAGAAACAAAAGTTTCTTTTCACCCTGATTTTCAACAAAAATTTATTTTGTTTATTCTATTTTATTTTATTTTTCACATTACAAGATTTGGAAAATCTTGGGATGTGACAGGCTACCACCCTTAAAATAAATCTCGTCCCGAGATTTAGGAAGGCTAGGGGTTACAAGTTGGCTCAAAGCATCTGGGGTACTACCACCCTTAAAAATTTTCCATCTAGATTACATATTGGCCTTCTTGGGATCTTGTTGAAATCTCTCTGGACAAACATCTGCATAGTGTCCTTTGTTTCCACACTTGAAACATGTGACAAGGCTGAGATCCTTCATAGGATTGTTTATCTTGTGCTTCATCTTTTCTGGACAGTTGCTTGCATAATGTCCTTGGTTACCACAATTGTAACATGTGATAAGATTTTTCATCACGTATCTTCTGAGGGCAAGTTGCTACGTAATGGCCTAGCTCTTTGTAGTTGTTGCACCATACTTGGCCAATCTCCTTATACTTATTCTTCTCTGGACATTCACTGGCATAGTGTCCCATTTCTTTGCAATGATTACATTGCACATGGCTTTTGTCCTTCTTTTTCTTGGGTTTCTCCAAAGCTAGGAGTGCTTCTAGTTCATGTTCTTCATATGTTATCTCATAGGTAGGAATGTTTACTGGTTTCTTTGACCTTCTATTGCTCCTTGGATAATTCATATGTCTCTTCTTTGGTCCTTTAAATTGGGTCATATTGCATGGAGGTACAAGCTGAGATTTTCCTTTGTCCTCATCCTTCTTGGTAGACTTGGCTCTCTCATGGTAAACTGCAATCAGTTGTTGCACTCCACCTTGTTTCCTTTGTTCAACTATGGAATAGATGGGGCATTGGATAGGGACATGATTGTTTCCTTCACATAGGTAACAAGTAGCTTGGGATGTGGGGCATTCGTCAGCTGGATGTTTCTCTTCACAGTTGGGGCATTGATATCCATGCTCCTTGGAAGTGTGATCCTTGTCTCCACAAATATTGCAAGCTTGGGTTCCTTCTAGAATAACATCTTTTTCATCCTTGTTGTCACAAACTCCTTTGGAAGAGTTGTTTTCCATGTTGATCATTTGATCTGTCACCTTATGCAACAATTGGGTTTGGGTTTCCAAAAACCTTTGCATGGTTGGATCTACCTCACTGGTGTTGGCTATGAATTGAGCTGTCACTTGGTTCAACTGGTTTTGGGTTACTATAAGTTCTCTCATGTTGTCCTCTTGGTTGTTGTTGTTGTTGTCATCAACCTTGATGTTGGAGTTTCTTGGAGTAGTCATCTGTTTGGGTTGGATTGGGATTAGAATAGGCAAAATATTTCTAAGGAATCAATTCTAATCACACATCACAATTTACTCAAGCAATGTGCAAGCAATCAAAAACAAACATTCCACTCACACAAAAAAGTTCAAGCACATTTTTAAGCAACCAAAAATATTTTTGTTACACCACACTAAGTTGGTGGGTTTAACTTAAACTAAATATGGTGGTCCATCCATATGGTTCACTTGAGATCTTTCCATCCTTCTTGGTTGATTCTTCTTGAACAAAATCTTTGTATCCTTAGAGAATTTCTTGTATCTTGGTCTCAAACTTCAAGGAGATGATGGTTCCTTCTAAGTTGTGTTTCCTTAGTCTTCAAGTCTTGAGCAACATTTCTTGTCACACTTGTAGTCCTTAGTAATATCTAAGGTTGAAGTCCTTGGTGAAAATGATGAAGATGTTGAAGTCATTAGGGTTGAAGATGTTGAAGTCATTAGAGTTGATGAAGTCCTTTGCACATGGTGAAGTCTTTGGCCATGGGAAAGGCTCTGTCCATCAAGTTTGAAATAGAAGAGATGTAGAGTCAGAACCAAAATGGTGGAGGAAAGAGTTTACAAGATTGTTTGTAAATAAGTTTTGGAACAAATACAACTCCTATTTTTTTTCTAAGGGGTTTTGTCCAATCCTAGGTTTACAAATCCTACAGGCAACATAATGCTCTGATACCATCTGTAAGGTTCCCAACCTTTAATAAGGTAGAGATCCCTGTGTTTACAATGCTAGTCCCTGGATCAATAGCTAGCATCCACAGATAAGATGTAATATCAAGAAACAAGGGTCATATTACAACTTTATAACCAGGAATAAAATAATTTATTACATCTTACATAGCTCATTTGGCTATCTCATTACAATGCAGTAGAAAATAACAATAGCATGGGGTCCTTCATCTTCAAAGTGCCACAGGCAGACATGTTGGTTGTAGACTTGTAATCCTAATCAGTAAACTTCACTAATATCAAACAAACCTGCAACATAACAAGTTACAGCCACAATGGTCAATACATTTGAATTGTATTGGCAAGTGATACTATGGTAGTATAGTGGAGTCTATCATCTATATGCTTTTGGCTAAGTGGAGCTTAGGCTTGCTTTGCTCAAAATAGATTTTCCTTATCATTTGAAAACACTAAGTTTTTGCTTGACAAAATGACCCAAGGAACCACCAATAGAAATTGGTGAACCTTAAACCCTTGTTCAACCACAAGTTTTTAACTTAGAAATTTGGATGATGAGATTCTTGATAGCTTCCATGTCTTGATGCTCAAATTGTCCTTTACCAGGGACATGGCTAAGTACTTAGATTTTACACTCTGCAGAGGTGGTGCACTTTCCCCACAAGACTTGGTTTCACCAAGACAAGATCTTTCAGAAGCCTTCCCTTAGACCAGAATGGACGCGTTCCAACCTATCAATCCCCTACCACCAACTGTCCATTTGGCTAAGTTATTGCAACCTATATGATCCAGGCAGAGCCCATAATGCCATGTGGTTGCACTTGAAGCTTCTCAACATTTGACATCTCAAATCTCTTTGTTCCTGGGTGGCCATCCACAAGTGAGACACCAAGTTTTCCCCAGCATGCTGGACTTGGTGAAGCCCAAGTTCCCCCAGCATACTGGACTTGCATGACCACTCAACACAAACCATTCCTTCCATTCCACCCAGGTGATTCATTTACTTAGTTGTTTTATTAAACAAAACTCAAGTCCTCAGACTTAGAAATTTTCCATAGTATGAATATATATTCCACCCTTGTTTTCTACTAGCTAAGCTAAGCATAATAGTAGTAGGAATCTTAACTTAGGAAATTTCTACTAAGGTTTCATCTACTAGGATTTCCCATAGCATAGTTTATACTTAGCAAAAATTCCATGCAAGTCCTACTTAGAAATATCACTAATGCATAGTGAAAATAATGGGACAAAGTATGAAGCATCACTTGCCTTTTTGGTAGAGAGTATAAGTTCACTCCTTGATCTTTGCAATGTTCACACACTTCAAGTCACTACAATTCAATCAAGCAAATAATATTTCAAACTACCATTGAAGCAATTCAACACATAAAATAATAATAACAAAACAATGCATGCAAGCATGCTAAAGATTGTTTTATTTGGAGAAGTGGTTTCTAATGGTTCATAAACATTTGAAAACACCTAATGATCATTTTATAAAGTGACAAAATCATTTGCAAAAGATTTCACTTCATAAACCATTTTTAGACTAAGTCATTATTTTATGTGGTGTAGAAATGCTTTTAATAAGGCAAAATTCTATAGGTTTCACAAAATATGTTTTCAAACCACAAAATTTTGTGTTTAGGGTCAGAGAGTTTATTTCCAAAACATTTCTCAAAGGTTTTCTTCCAAAACCATTTTTAACAATTAAACCATATTTTTTTATTTGACTAGAAATGGTTTAAATCCAAAGTTTATTCTTTTGATTCATCAAATACATTTTTGAAACCACCATTTGTTTCCTATGGTCAGTAGGTTCAAAACACACCATTTGCCAAAGATTTTATCCTCAAAATCATTTTGGAACAATTTTTATATCCTAAACATGCATACACAAGTTTCTGCAAAAACAAACATTTTACCAGAAGCTTTTTACTAAACAAAGTGCATGGTTGGCTAGGGCTTGTTTTTCTGAATCCATTGATATAAAGTTTGCAAACTTTGGACCTGTAGATTTAAAGTTATGGAATTTACAAAATCACATATCTAATAGATTCAAATCTGTTTTTAAAACCAGAGTCTGGCCACGTGGAATGTTTTCATTGGCTCATACCGTTTCGTTCGGATCAGGCAACGGGGAACTCAGGATTTAAAGGGCATCGCACGGATCAGATCAGCCCATAACTCTTTGTTTAATGATTCTATCATGGTCGTGGGATCAAGATCTAACGGGCAGCCTTGCCTGGACCAAAGACTGGCGGCCATTGGTCAACAATGAAGCGGCCGCTTCGGACGAGGGTGGTGCTGGCGATGCAGGGAGCTAGAGGAGGAGTGGGGTATCTCACCGAGTTCGTGGGGCGTTGCTGATGCTCAATGTCGTCGTGGGGAGGCCAGGGGCGCACGAGGTCACCATGGATTGCTCACCGGAGTTCACAACTGCGTCGGGCATGCTCTGTTTGTCTTTGCTGGCGAGGATACAGGAAACGCCAAGGCACAAAAATGGTTGCGTTAGTTGCGCACAGAAGCGGCGAGTACGGGTGCATCCAGAAGTGGGGTAGGCGTGGCCGAACTTTACCTGGGAGCGTCGCCGGAGCGGATGCAGACGACAGCGTCATGCTGCCATCGAGGTTGCCGATGTTACAGGGCACGCGCGGGTAAACGAGCGGCACTGGGAGATGCGCAGGAGGCTGGAGAGTGATCTCGAGGGGTCGAGGGAACAAGAGGAGGCGAGACTTGGTCGGAATTGTCGCTGGAGGGCGTCGGAGACAGCGACGGTGTAAGCAGAAATGGGGACGGCCTGGGGGCTCTCTGGTAGCGGTGTCTGAGGGGAAAGGAAGGGGATAGGGAGGTGGTTAAACGAGCGTGATCGCGGGGGATTTTAATTCGTAGAATAACTCGTATTGATTCAAATTAAAACGCGGAAGAAACAGTCAGAGGAAAGGCGAGTTCATCGCGGGGTGAAGACGATGATGACTGGTATGGGGCCGGCGTCGATGAGAGATGTTTCAGGTGGGGTCCAACGGTCAGTGAGGGTGCGGGTGAGTTCACTGGTGCGAAGCGTTTTTTTCGCGGGGAGAGAGGGAGTGGGCTAACTGGGCCTCGTTGGGCTAGCTGGCTGGGTCGAGTCCGTTTTCATTTTTTTATACTGATTGTTTTTCTTTTTCCTTTTATTTTATTCTGTTTTGGTTTTGTTTGGTCAATTCAAGCATTCATTTGAATTCAAAATCTTGCCAAATTTTGGGTAGGTTTAAATACTGGTTGGTAGCACAATCTGATGTCAATTTTTGGAATTTATATAATTCCTTTTTGGGTCTTTTAATTTATTCAAGTAGGTCCTTGTATTATATCAAAATAGGTTTTAATAATATTTCTAAACACCATTTAAAATCTTTTAAACCTTCCAAATCTTTTCAGTATCTTTTTTTTACTTAAAAGGGTGTCAAATAATTCATCTTGAATTATTTGGAAAAGCTTTTAATAAGATTTATTAATCATTTAAAATTTGGATTTGTCTTTATTCCAATAGGATTTGGTTTATGCCATTTTTATTTTTTTCGGAAATTCTTTATCCTTTTATTTTATTTGGATTGGGATTACATTCATTCCATTTTCTTAATAGATTTGGCCAAGATTTGATTTGGTCTTTAAATATTCTTTATTTAATATTTCTTTCTTTATCTTATAAAATCCATATCTTTTTATTTAGAGATCCAAACTTGGTGATTCTAATTTGTGAAATCTTATTTGATATTTAGTTATCACTTTAAATATTTTTAGGATTATTTGCTCACCATTTGGTATGGATTTCTAGATAGGTTCTTTAATAGCTTTGGAAATTTAATTTCTTATCTTATTAAATTCATAAGATTTTATTTATGGTTCCAAATTAAGTGAAACCAAATTCTATGGTTTTATAATATTTCTGTTTGTCTTTCTTGATCCTTTGTGAATGTTTGTTGATCAATTTTTATATGGACCAAATCCATGGATTTGGAGATAACTTGGAAATGATTTTATTCCATTTGGGTTTAGGGTTTGGATTTATTTTCCAAGTGTTTTAAATTTCCAGATACATTCATTGAGGAATGCATTTCTCTTGATTTGGATTTTTGTTGGATTCAAACTTTAATTAAAGTTTGTTCAAGATGGAATTTTAAGTTTCCATTTAGAAACAAAAGTTTCTTTTCACCCTGATTTTCAACAAAAATTTATTTTGTTTATTCTATTTTATTTTATTTTTCACATTACAAGATTTGGAAAATCTTGGGATGTGACAGTTTCAGATGCATGCTCGACTGATATTCCGGCTGTACTGGTCATGGTTATGGCTTTCTTGGCACAGTCAATTAATCCTTTGTGTTTGGACATCCAATCCATTCCTAGTACTACTTCCAAACCTTTAGTTCCGAGTACTATTAGATTAGCATAAAAATCTATGGCATGGATTCGGATAGGGACGGCTTTGCAAATTTGTCTAGATTTGATGGTTGAACCAGGTATTTGAACAATCATAAAATGCTTCAATTTGGTTGGTTGAATCTTACTAGTGCATGCAAATTCTTCAGTAACAAATGAGTGTTATGATCCATAATCAAACAACACTCTTGCAAGTACCGAGTTAACATAAAACATACCCAGCACGACATCTGGCGCTTCTTGGGCTTGTTCCTCATGCATGAGAAAGAGACGGCCATTGCGGTTGAGCGAGTTCCCTAGGGCAAACCTTCTTCCGGGCTGAACACGACGCTGCTGCTGAGCTAGGGAATTTGCATTGGGGGTTGCGGCAATCTTCTTGGGGCACTCATTGGAATAGTGACCTTTGGTTCCACATTCATAACAAGTCACTTGCGACTTGTCCTTTGCTGCAACAGGCACAACGTTGCTTCCAGTACTTGGGGCAGTGTTGGTGTTGGTGGCGGCATGGTTGTTGTTGAACTTGGGTGGTGCACAGTTGAAATTGCTGGGGTTGCCGGGGTTGTTGTGGTTTCCTCCGGGCCTTGGGTTTCCACGGTTGGGATAGGTCGGACGGTTCATCGGGGGTCTGTTGGTTCTTGGGGCAAATCCTGGAGATGGGTTGGGGCGATACTTTGGTGTATGGTGGGTTCCTAGTTGTTGCATCATGCGACGCTTGCGGTTCTCATTAGCTTGGTTGATCTTTCCTTCCATCTGAATGGCAGAGTCAACTAAGGCTTCAATATCAGCAAAGGGGATATTGACTAACACTGCCTGCATCTCATCGTGCAGACCATTCAGGAATCTCTCCTTCTTCTTGGCTTCAGTGTCTATCTCATCTGGTGCATACCTAGCCAATGACAAGAATTTGTCACGGTATTCCACTACGGTCATCCTTCCATGCTTCAGTTCCCTGAATTCATCTCTCATCCTCATGATCAAACCCGGCAACACATGGGTTCTAAACTTGACTTTGAACTCTTCCCAAGTCATCATCTGACCTCCTGTCATCGCGTGAACGCTGTTCCACCATGCTCTTGCATCTCCGGCCAGATAGTGGGTAGCAAACAACACTTTCTCATTAGCTTCCACTCCTGCAACTTCCAGATTGTTCTCCATGGTTTGCAACCAATCATCTGCATCTAGGGGCTCTTCTAACGTAGTGAAAACGGGTGGATTGGTGTTCTGGAAATTCTTGAGCTTAGATCCATGGTTGTCCTGATTTCCATGGCCTTGATTGTTGTTGGCCATGTGAGCTATCTGTTGAAGGGTGGCTAGGTTGGCTTGACGTTCGGCTCTTTCAGCTTCTCGGTCAGAAACCAACATTTGCAAGAGTTGCAACATTGGGTCCGGGGCTGAGTTGCTTCCTCCGCGAGGCATCTGAAGGTTGAGGTAGATCATGAGAAAAGAGGGAAATTTCTAAGGTTCAAGGGTTTTTAAAAAAATTTAAAGTTTGACTCAGATTTTTCTAGCAACTTGCTTTTCATTCATTCATAGCACACGATACAAACACACACCACAACAAAGAAAAACGGATGGTTTTAAGAACCATTCTGTGAAGCTACGATACAGTGGGACCGAATACAACTCACTAACGCTAGTGCTCAAGTGCTACTACTCCTCGGAGTCAGTGTCCTCCTCCTCATCATCATCATTGATGAAGGCAAAGTCATCCTCATCGGTGAAGAAGTCCATGGCCTGATCCTCCAGAAAGTCATCATCGCTGAGATAGGAGTAGGGGTCTCCACGAAGCTCTTCCCCTGCATTATCCCTCTCCTCCAACTACATGTCTCTCTCGTGGATGGTCTCCTCCAAATCCGTGATCCGGTGGCGAAGACGGGCAATGATGTGCTCCTTCTTGTCGAGCTGACGACAACGAGACTTGTGATCCTTCACTAGCATGGCAATGGTCTGATCCTTCTTCGCGGCGATAACGTACTTGTGGTTGGCGCAGGAACGGGCATTGTCCAACTCCTTCTGACGGTCATACATCATGAAGCTGAGGTGGTCCAACTGAGTCTTCAGCTCATGGTGATATGGGGCCTCCAGTGGCTGTCCCATAGCATCACGCCTTGGGTAGAAATCAAAGAGGGTACCTTGATTTGATTTATACTCTTCCCACACAGACAGGCAAGAGCTTCCTGCATGGCCCTAGCAAGTCCATCGAGCCAGTTGTTCTCTCTTAAGGTGAACTGAATTCCCTCTGCAGTGGGGGGTTCAATCTTTCCTCGGAGACTTGCAACAACTAACCACTACAGATCTTCTCCTTCCTGATCATTGAGCTGAGCTCCGAAGAACTCGGGGTGTGGACGCTCCAGCATTTCTGCTAGCTGGTCCAAGTCACGCTCAAAGATGAGGTATCCTCCATTCCCCAATTGATAAAACTTGCTATACTTCACGTCCATCTATAAGAATATAGGATGAGTAAGTTAGTAGAGTGATCAAGTGTGTCAAATTTTATGTAAGTTTGCAAGAATTTTTGAGGAACATGAATTTTCATGAAAGAGTCTAAGTGATAAGAATAAGAATAAGTTTTTGTAAATACTCACTTCCTTTGGTTTTGAAACTAAGTTCTTGATTCAAACGTCCATTCTAACTAGGGTCTCCTATGGTCAGGATGGCTCTGATACCAACTTGTCAAAACCCGGATTTTTAATCACAGATGACTATTATGCCATACATCGCAATCCTAGGATTACCATTTTTGCGAGACATAACAGATTGGATATCACAGTACATCATCCATTACAAACCATACATAAGGTCTTACACAAATAAGGATCTCATGATCCAGTTCTTAATACAATTCAAACAACGGAATAACATAATAGTAACAATAGCGTAGGCGAAGATCCATCTTCAGGGTCACAGACAATGCTGATGATGGGAGATGATCCTATTTGTCGTAACCTTCCTGCGGTCCGTCATCCTGATACTCCTCTTCATAGTCTGGCCACAAGAATAGCCAGGGACAAAGCCATGAGTACTCTTTAAGTACTCGCAAACTAATACTAACAAGTGAAGGGTTTTTTTGTAGTAGGATACTAAGCTCTAGGGTTGTTTTGCAAAAAGCCAGATTTACTCTACTAAGTTCCAAAGCAAAGAAAGCTAGTTGAAAATTTTATAACACCTAAGTGGGAACTTGCATTTCATGTCACAACTCTGTTGTGGTCAAGTCAAAGTCATAAATCATTTCATAAGTCACTTTGGAAACATCTGACGATAGAATAGTATTGCCACTCCAACTGTCCATAACCGCGGACGCGGCTATTCGAATAGTTTTTCACTCTGCAGAGATTGTACACTTTCACTACAACATTCGATACATCCATGAAGAACAATCCTGAATTCACCATACTCACTATGCGGATATCAATCCTAACCTTTCAATTACACGCCCGAGTATAGGCACCTCTCCTGTGAGTTTGGCCTCCCAACCATGACCAACTGTCATCTTGGGTACTGCACAGGTGGACAGTCTTATCAAGGTAGCCTCAGCTTAGACCTTGGCCGCAAGGAAACCCATACTAAGGTATATAAATTTCCAGTCAAGCCCTACCCAATTTTCGGGTATTATGGTTGTACGGTAAAATTGGAATGGTATCGCATCCAGACAACCATCATTTTTATAAAGGGCTAAGGCTCATGCCTTAACATTTTCATCATCAAAATCATCTAGTGTTCGAAAACACATGTCAAAACATTTCAGTAGAATGACTCATCATTCTAAGGTTTTCATAACCATTTTCACCAAGTATTCCCATCTAAAGTTGATCTAGTTTTATGCTTAGCACTAGCATCTACAAGTGGGGGTACATACTAATGAGGGGTGGTAAACAAGTGGGAGTTAGATAAGTTCAATCTCATGCCTTAGGATGACATCAAGATTATCTAACTTAGGCCAAGTTTTATGCTCTTTATGCTACCTTCAATTATCTTTCTAGAATCTACAAGTCACTAAGTAAACTTTTGATAGAAAGCTTTTAATACAGAAAACTAAAATATTAAGCTTGCAAGTAAAACTAGGATTGGGTATCAAGTGGTGTAAGCTTGCAAGTAAAACTTGCATGGTTTAGCTTGCTAAGATAGTAGTGTAAGCTTGCTAAGATAGTAGTATAAGCTTGCTAAGTTGCAAGTGTTAGCTTGCCTTATGCAGAGCAGTGGTTGAAGTTCTCCTCGACTTCTTCCTCGTAGTATCCTCCTTCCTCCTCGTACCCTTGGTCGGTACTTGTGTCTATAAATAAATACGAGGTACACAATCTCCAACCAATTCTTAACTATTTCTAATCATCACACAAAGGTTCACACTAGATGATCTAGAATCATCACTAACATTACAAGATTAAAGCACTTGTCTCATTTATTTTATTTGAGAAAAGTAATTCTACTCATTGAAAAACTACTTAAGATTTAATATTCTCCAACTCAAACATGGTATCATGTTGACACATGTCATCACCACATATTTCAGTACATGGGAATGTGATTTAAAGTGGTGTCACAATTTAATAAGGTTTAACCTTTTTATTTTATTTAATTAAAGTGACTAGAAATGCCTATGTGGCATTCTTTTATTACTTGATCATTATTTCTGTAAGTAAACCTATATAATTTTATATATTCTGAAAGGTGGTTAAATGTGATTTTTGAGAGTTGGAATCAACTCAAAAGCTCTTATGGTTGAATTTTAAAAAATGTTTGAATGCAGAAAAGCTTCTGCCTTGTTATTTTTACCATGGGTGATCTACAAATCTAAATGGTTTGAATCCAACGAGCTTTGATTAAGCATTCCAGTAACTTTCTAAAAAAATTGGTTTCATGCATTTTGGTTTAGTGAATCGAGCTGGGTTGATTTTTGAATCTAGGTACAGAACTGGGTTTGAAATTAAATGAATAAAACTAAATTTGAATTAGTGGGTTGCGTGGGATGTTTAACTGGGCTGGTCTACTATGCACAGCGCACGCGCGGGCTGGTTAAGTGAGCGACCCCCCTTGTCAGTGAGACAACAAGCGGCAAAGAGGTATGGGGTGGTCTAGGCCGCACGATCTAACTCTAATCGAACAACTCTGGTTCATCGTCCACGTCGGGCAGCGCCGGCGAGACAGAACCCTAGCGCGGCCGGTGGGGGTCGTGGGAGGCTCACCGGGGCTCAGGCGATGGTCGGCGACGGGGGCGAACGGCGAAGTCGACGATGGCGATTCTCCTGGTACCGGCAACTTCTCCTGGGGCGGCTCCAATCGACGGCGCCTCTCCTCCTCTGCAGCGATGAACTCCGATGAAATTCTGGCCACCTGGTGCTCGCCTTGCTCCAGGAGTGAGTGGTTGTGATCAGTGAGAGGTCGGGGGTGAACTGGTGTGAAGAAAACGGGCAGGGGAGGTCTCCTTTTATAGTAGCTGAAGGGGACCGAATGGCGCGGGTGGAGCTCGTCGGTGTCGACGGCATAGTGAGCTAACGACATGGGTGACAATAGGGGGCGGTGCTGTGCTCCCTGGCGAAGCTCAACGGCGTGGTGGCGAGGCGTGGGGCGGTGCTGAGCGGTCGGAATGCGTCGATGCTCTGGGCGGGTCCGACGGTGATTTTAATGGTGCACAACGTCTACGGTCCGCATGGAGGCGAACGGGCATGTCCGCGGGGTTGCTGGGGTGCTGGCGATCACGTACACAAGCGGAAATGGCGGCGCGCGATCTGTGGGCGTGTGTCAAGGTTGGCGCACTAGCATGCTCTTGGCTCGCTCGCAGAGAGGCTTGGCATGGTCGGGCAGTGTGGTCCAGGGGCTGGCAGTGCTCGAGGCTTGGACAGGGAGTGGCGGTGGACGGTGGAGTGCCTGCTAGACAAGGTTGGTGAGGCTAGTTAGGCTTGTAGCTTGCTGTCGATGTTGGGGTTGGCAATTGGGCTCGGCATGGTCACCATTAATGGCTATGCCAAGCTCACAATAGTGCTAAGGCTTGTTAATTGGGCTAGATCATCTACTTAGAGTATAGAGTGAGCTAGAGAGGGAACAAGGTTGGCCAAAATCACTGCTCACTACAGTGTTTGTCGTTTGTTTGTTTGATGCCAGCAAGGTGTTTGATGAAATGGCCGAAAGAAATTGAAATTTGAATTTTGGATTCAAACTTGGTGGGTTTGCTAGGCACATACTAGGGAGTATCTGGTTAGTTGGATTGGTCAAGGGGCACTGGTTTGTTTGGGTTTTGAAAATGTGTGATCTTCACATTGTAGGGTTCGCAGCATAGAAAACAAAAATTTTCCTACGATGGGAACTATGTACCAAGATCTATCTACTAGATACAAACAACGGGCGGATGTATATCCATAGAGAACATACCCTTGAAGATCGACAAAGCTTAACAAGTTCAACTCGTGGTTGATGTAGCCGATCTCTTGCCGATCTCAAGATCGAGAGGAAGTCCTAGCGCCGCAAATCAGCAGCGCATCCGTGCTCGCACACACGTTCGAGGCACCGAGCAACCTCCGCCTCCTCGCTCCAGCGATGCAGCGTAAGCACAACTCTTTCTTGCCGAATAGCCACCGGGAACATGTATCTCGCTAGTCCGAGACCATGGGGGATAAATTCTAGAGGGGGAGAGAGATCCTTCACGAGGAGGTGTGAGAGACAAGTGAGGAGGGGGGCTCCTTTTATAGGAGGAGGGGGGCACCCAAGGGGGTGGCCGCCGGCCATGGGGCTGCCCCCTCCCCTCCTTCATTCATGTAGGTGGACACTCCACTCACAAAATGGCCCTTCAATTTTCTCCACTCAAAAGTCCACTCAAATTCCCATTAAATTTCCACCAAATTTAATGCAAACTCTCATTAAATAAAACTCTTTTATTTTATTCAGAATTTTGTCAATTACTTTAATGACAAACTGTAAGGGTCCCAACCTTTAAATAAGGTAGAGTCCCCTGTGTTTACAATGCTAGTCCCTGGATCAATAGCTAGCATCCACAGTTAAGATGTAATATCAAGAAACAAAGGTCATAATATAACTTTATAACCAGGAATAACATAATTTTATTACATCTTACATAGCTCATTTGGCTATTACATTACATTGCAGCAGAATCTATAAGCATGGGGTCCTTCATCTTCAAAGTGCCACAGGCAGACATGTTGGTTGTAGACTTTGTAATCCTAATCATTTAACTTCACTAAAATCAATCAAACCTGCAACATAACAAGTTACAGCCACAAGGGTCAATACATTTGAATTGTATTGGCAAGTGATACTATGGTAGTATAGTGGAATCTATCATCTATATGCATTTGGCTAAGTGGATTTGAGGCTTGCATTGCTCAAAATAGGTTTTCCCTTAACATTTGAAAACACTAAGTTTTTGTTTGACAAAAACATTTCTCCCAATCAAAAGATTGAAAATCCTTTAACCCTTGTTCAACCACAAGTTTTTAACTTAGAAACTTGAATGATGAGATTCTTGATTGCTTCCATGTCTTGATGCTCAAATTGTCCTTTACCAGGGACATGGCTAAGTACTTAGATTTTACACTCTTCAGAGGTGGTGCACTTTCCCCACAAGACTTGGTTTCCCAAGACAAGATCTTTCAGAAGCCTTCCCTTAGACCAAAATGGACGCGCTCCGACCTATCAATCTCTACCACCAACTGTCCATATGGCTAAGTTCTTGCAACCTATATGATCCAGGCAGAGCCCATAATGCCAAGTGGTTGCACTTGAAGCTTCTCAACATTTGACATCTCAAATCTCTCTGTTCCTGGGTGGCCATCCACAAGTGAGATACACAAGGTCAACCATAAACATGGGCCTTGTGAACCACTCAACCAAAAACCACCATTCAAGTACCATTCCACCCAGGTGATTCATTAACTTAGTTCTTTTATTAAACAAAAACACAAGTCCTCAGACTTAGAAATTTTTCATAGTATGAATGTATAATCCACCCTTGTTTTCTATTAGCTAAGCTAAGCATGATAGTAGTAGGAGTCTTAACTTAGGAAATTTTACTAGGTTTCATCTACTAGGATTTCCCATAGCAAGGTTTATACTTAGCAAAATTCCATGCAAGTTTTACTTAGAAAAATCTCTAATGCATAGTGAAAGTAATGGGACAAAGTATGAAGCATCACTTGCCTTTTTGGTAGAGGGTTTAAGTTCACTCCTTGTCCTTGCAACATTCACACTCTTCAAGTCACTACAAATCGATCAAGCAAGGCACAATCTCAATCCACCAATCAAGCAAAACATCACACATAATGATAAAGTCAAAGTAATGCATGCAAGCATGCCAAGCTTTGTTTTATTTGAAAAAGCGGTTCCTAATGGGTCATAAACATTTGAAAACACCTATTGGTCATTTTGTAAAGTGGCAAAGTCATTTGCAAAAGGTTTCACTTCATAAACCATTTTCAAAACAAAGTATCATTTTATGTGGTGTAGAAATGTTTTTACTAAGGCATTAATCTATAGGGCTCACAAAATATGTTTTCAAACCACAAAACTTTGTGTTTAGGGTCAGAGAGTTTAAAACAAAACATTTCCCAAAAGTTTTCCTTCCAAAACCATTTTTAATAAATAAACTATATTTTTCTTTGACTAGAAATGGTTTTAAATCAAAGAATCATTCTTTTGCATAACCAAATATATTTTTGAAACCACAAAGTGATTCCTAGGGTCAGTAGGTTCAAAACACACTATTCGCAAAAGATTTTATCCTCAAAATCATTTTTGAACAATTTTTATAATCTAAACAAGCATACAAATGTTTCTGCAAAAAGAAACATTTTTCTAGAAGATTTTTACTAAACAAATGGCATGGTTGGCTAGGGCTTGTTCCACTGATTCCATTGATATAAAGTTTGTAATTTTTGGACGTGTGGATCAAAAGTTGTGCAATTTACAAAATCACAAATCTAATAGATTCAAATCTGTTTTAAATCGAAGCCTGAGCCACGTGGCTGTTTCTAATTCGTCTATACCGTTTCGCTCGGATCGTCTACGGGGTGCGTTGGATCTAACTGAAAACATGCGGCACAGATGGACGCGTACCTTTTTGATTGGATCTAATCCTAGCCAGATGTTTCGCATCCTACGGCTCCTGACACACTAGCCAAAACCTGGCGGCGCTCAACGGTGGCTAGCTTGGCGACGCTTCTTGGCGGTGCTACGGCGGCTACAGGAAACGAGGGAGAGGACGGATAGGCTCACCGGGTTCGCAAGGGTGCAGAGAAGATCGACGTGGTCGTAATAGTCCAAGGGGCGCACGGTGATGTCAGGGATTGCTCGCCGGAGTTGTTGCGAGCGGCGGGTGCCTCTGGAGGTTGTCGGGGACGGAGTTGCAGGTCGTGCCGAGGCATGTGGAAGGAAGCATTAGATGCGTACGAGCATGGGGAGTAAGGGAGTGTCATTGAGAGGGCTCGGGGCGGTCTGGCTTACCAGGGAGATTTCGCCGGAGTAGGCGCGTCGTCGGTGGTGCTCAGATGTTGACGAAGCCGGGCGTATAGAGTGGTCGCGGCCAAGAAGTTGATGCTGGGAGGTACGCCAGGCGATGTAGAACAAGCTCGCGTGCAGAGGGAGTTGAAGGGCGGCGAGGTGTGGCCAGAATTTCCCACGGAGCTCGCCGGAGTCAGAGGTGGTGTGGCTCCGAATCGGAACAGCCCTGAGGAAGAGAGGGTCGAGCGAGAGAGGGGAAAGATAGAGGAGATGCTGGCGTTTAATCAGGCGTGGTCCCTGGCGGGTTTAAACCATCCATCAACGCGAATTCAAGGAGATTAAACGCGGCAGTAAACGGCGAGGAACGGTCGACGCGGTGGAGACGATGAGCTGAATTGGCTGGGGGGCTCAAATAGAGAGAGAGAGAGGAACGAGGTCCACGGTCATTGGCTCTGCGGGTGGGTCTTTCGGTGGGAAAACGATTCGCTGAGGAATAAGCCGGGTGGGCTCCTGCTGGGCTTAGTGGGCTGCTGGGTTGGGTCGTCCAGATTCATATTTTTTTCCAGTTTTGAATCTTTTTCTTTTTCCAAATCAATTTCTGTTTTGAAACTCAAACAATCAATTCAAAACAACTTCCACCAAACTTTGTATTGAGTTTTGGTTCTGTTTAATCAACACAAACCAAAGTCCCAAAATAAAATAATAATTTCATTTTAGGATCTATTTAATAATTAATTAAAATAGACCTTAGTTAATATTCCAAATAGGTTTTGATTTATTTAATAAAAATCTCCATTTGAAAACTAAATATTATCAAAACCAAATCAGTAGGTTTTATTTGAAAATATAAGATACTTAGAAAACTTGTTTAAAATAAGATAACATTTTTATTTTAGGGTCCATTAATAATTAAATAAAATGGACCTTAGTCATTAAATCAAATAGGATTTGTTTTATTAAAAACTTTATTTTGAAATCTAAAATAAAACCAAAACACTTTAGTAGGTTTTATTTGAGAATATAAAATACTTGGAAAACTTATTTAAAATAAATTAATAAGTTTTGGTGTTTAATTAAAATGGTAAAACCTTTTATTTAAATAAAATTGGATATTAAATCCTTATTATTTTATTTAAATAAACCTTTACTCTTTTAATCAAAGCAAAACATTTTAATTCAAAAGATTGGCCAAGGTTTAATTTGGCTCTATAAAATAATCTTTATTCATAAATCTACCTTTTCTTTTGAAAACCAAATCTTTTATTAAAAGATCAAAAATAGTAATTCCAAATATTTTTAGCTTTATTGTTTATTTATCTTTTTAAATCCCTTTAGGATTTTATTTGATCCAAATGGGTTTTGAAAGTTTCCAATTGGATTCAAAAAGTTTCTTCTCACCCCGAAAATCAACAAAGTTTTATTTTATTCATTTATTTTTCACATTACAAGATTTGGAAAATCTTGGGATGTGACAGACTACCACCCTTAAAATAAATCTCGTCCCGAGATTTGGGAAGGCTAGGGGTTACAAGTTGGCTCAAAACATCTAGGGTACTACCACCCTTAAAATTTTTCCATCTAGATTACACATTGGCCTTCTTGGGATCTTGGTGTAACTTTCCTGGACAGAAGTTTGCATAGTGGCCTAGCTCCTTGCATTTGAAACATGTGACAAGGCTGAGATCCCTCATAGGCTTGTTTATCTTGTGTTTCATCTTTTCTGGACAGTTGCTTGCATAATGTCCTAGCTCTTTGCAGTTGTTGCACCACACTTGGCTAATATCTTTCTTTTCCTTTGGTATCATTTCCTCTTGTTTGTTTCTTTGGTTCTTCTTCTTTTCTGGGCATTCATTGGCATAGTGTCCCATCTCTTTGCAAGTGTAACATTGTTCTTGAGTAACATCCTTCTTGCTAGGGTTGGGGCATTTCTTCTTTTTCTTGGGTCTCTCCAAAGCTAGGAGTTCTTTTAGTTCATGCTCCTCAAAGGTGGGAAATCTTTCTCTCTTCTTGGGGCAGTTAGTAGAGATATGACTTTCTTCTTCACCATTAGGGCATTGATCTTCATGCTCCTTGGATGTATGATCCTTGTCTCCACAAGTATTGCTAGCTTGGGTTCCTTCTAGAATAGCATCTTTGTCATCCTTGTTGTCATTAGCTCTTTGGGAAAAGTTTTCTCCCATGTTGATCATTTGAGTAACCAATCCTTGCAACAATTGGGATTGAAGTTTCAAAATCCTTTGTATGGCTGGGTCTAGTCCATTGTTGTTGGCTAAAAGCTGAGTTCTCTCTTGGCTCAACTGGTTTTGGGTTGCTATAAGTTCTCTCATGTTGTCCTCTTGGTTGTTGTTGGTGTCATCAACTTTGATGTTGTAGTCTCTTGGAGTAGTCATCTGTGTGGGTTGGCTTAGGATTAGAATAGGCAAAAGATTTTCTAAAGGAATAATTCTAATCACACACATCACAATTCACACAAGCAATGTGCAAGCAATCACAAACAAACATTCCACTCAAACAACAAAGTTTCAAGCATATTTTTAGGCAACCAAAAATATTTTTTTGTTACACCACATAAGTTGGTGTGTTTGGCTTAAACTAAATATGGTAGTCCATCTATAGGGTTTACTTGTGATCTTTCCATCCTTCTTGGTTGGTTCTTCCTTGCATGAGGTCATGGTTTCCTTGAGAAAAACTCTTGGTTACAATAACTTCTAGTGAATTGATCTCCTTCTAATTTTTTGCATTCCCTTAGTCTCCATATCTTGAGCAAGATTTCCTTGTCTCACTTGTAGTCCTTAGTGGTATCCAAGTTGGAAGTCCTTGGTGAATATGCTGAAGATGTTGAAGTCATTAGAGTTGAAGAAGTTGAAGTCATTAGAGTTGATGAAGTCCTTTGCACATGGTGAAGTCTTTGGCCATGGGGTAGGTTTTTCCATCAGTTTGAAATAGGAGAGAGGTAGAGTCAAAACCAAAATGGTTGAGGAAAGAGTTTACAAGATTGTTTGTAAATAAGTTTTGGAACAAATACAACTCCTATTTTTCTAAGGGGTTTTGTCCAATCCTAGGTTTACAAATCCTACAGGCAACAAAATGCTTTTATACCATCTGTAAGGGTCCCAACCTTTAAATAAGGTAGAGTCCCCTGTGTTTACAATGCTAGTCCCTGGATCAATAGCTAGCATCCACAGTTAAGATGTAATATCAAGAAACAAAGGTCATAATATAACTTTATAACCAGGAATAACATAATTTTATTACATCTTACATAGCTCATTTGGCTATTACATTACATTGCAGCAGAATCTATAAGCATGGGGTCCTTCATCTTCAAAGTGCCACAGGCAGACATGTTGGTTGTAGACTTTGTAATCCTAATCATTTAACTTCACTAAAATCAATCAAACCTGCAACATAACAAGTTACAGCCAACAAGGGTCAATACATTTGAATTGTATTGGCAAGTGATACTGTGGTAGTATAGTGGAATCTATCATCTATATGCATTTGGCTAAGTGGATTTGAGGCTTGCATTGCTCAAAATAGGTTTTCCCTTAACATTTGAAAACACTAAGTTTTTGTTTGACAAAAACATTTCTCCCAATCAAAAGATTGAAAATCCTTTAACCCTTGTTCAACCACAAGTTTTTAACTTAGAAATTTGAATGATGAGATTCTTGATTGCTTCCATGTCTTGATGCTCAAATTGTCCTTTACCAGGGACATGGCTAAGTACTTAGATTTTACACTCTGCAGAGATGGTGCACTTTCCCCACAAGACTTGGTTTCCCAAGACATGATCTTTTAGAAGCCTTCCCTTAGACCAAAATGGACGCGCTCCAACCTATCAAACTCTACCACCAACTGTCCATATGGCTAAGTTCTTGCAACCTATATGATCCAGGCAGAGCCCATAATGCCAAGTGGTTGCACTTGAAGCTTCTCAACATTTGACATATCAAATCTCTTTGTTCCTGGGTGGCCATCCACAAGTGAGATACACAAGGTCAACCATAAACATGGGCCTTGTGAACCACTCAACCAAAAACCACCATTCAAGTCCCATTCCACCTAGGTGATTCATTAACTTAGTTCTTTTATTAAACAAAAACACAAGTCCTCAGACTTAGAATTTTTTCATAGTATGAATGTATAATCCACCCTTGTTTTCTATTAGCTAAGCTAAGCATGATAGTAGTAGGAGTCTTAACTTAGAAAATTTTACTAGGTTTCATCTACTAGGATTTCCCATAGCAAGGTTTATACTTAGCAAAATTCCATGCAAGTTTTACTTAGAAAATCTCTAATGCATAGTGAAAGTAATGGGACAAAGTATGAAGCATCACTTGCCTTTTTGGTAGAGGGTTTAAGTTCACTCCTTGTCCTTGCAACATTCACACTCTTCAAGTCACTACAAATCAATCAAGCAAGGCACAATCTCAATCCACCAATCAAGCAAAACATCACACATAATGATAAAGTCAAAGTAATGCATGCAAGCATGCCAAGCTTTGTTTTATTTGAAAAAGGGGTTCCTAATGGGTCATAAACATTTGAAAACACCTATTGGTCATTTTGTAAAGTGGCAAAGTCATTTGCAAAAGGTTTCACTTCATAAACCATTTTCAAAACAAAGTATCATTTTATGTGGTGTAGAAATGTTTTTACTAAGGCATTAATCTATAGGGCTCACAAAATATGTTTTCAAACCACAAAACTTTGTGTTTAGGGTCAGAGAGTTTAAAACAAAACATTTCCCAAAAGTTTTCCTTCCAAAACCATTTTTAATAAATAAACTATATTTTTATTTGACTAGAAATGGTTTTAAATCAAAGGATCATTCTTTTGCATCACCAAATATATTTTTGAAACCACAAAGTGATTCCTAGGGTCAGTAGGTTCAAAACACACCATTTGCAAAATATTTTATCCTCAAAATCATTTTTGAACAATTTTTATAATCTAAACAAGCATACAAATGTTTCTGCAAAAACAAACATTTTTCCAGAAGATTTTTACTAAACAAATGGCATGGTTGGCTAGGGCTTGTTCCACTGATTCCATTGATATAAAGTTTGTAATTTTTGGACGTGTGGATCAAAAGTTGTGCAATTTACAAAATCACAAATCTAATAGATTCAAATCTGTTTTAAATCGAAGCCTGAGCCACGTGGCTGTTTCTGATTCGTCTATACCGTTTCGCTCGGATCGGCTACGGGGAGCGTTGGATCTAACTGAAAACGTGCGGCACAGATGGACGCGTACCTTTTCAATTGGATCTAATCCTAGCCAGATGTTTCGCATCCTACGGCTCCTGGCACACTAGCCAAAACCTGGCGGCGCTCAACGGTGGCTGGCGGCGGCGACGCGCTGCTGGCGGTGCTACGGCGGCTATAGGAAACGAGGGAGAGGACGAATAGGCTCACCGGGTTCGCAAGGGTGCAGAGAAGCTCGACGTGGTCGTAATAGTCCAAGGGGCGCACGGTGATGTCAGGGATTGCTCGCCGGAGTTGCTGCGAGCGGCGGGTGCCTCTGGAGGTTGTCGGGGACGGAGTTGCAGGTCACGCCGAGGCATGTGGAAGGAAGCATTAGATGCGTACGAGCATGGGGAGTAAGGGAGTGTCATTGAGAGGGCTCGGGGCGGTCTGGCTTACCAGGGAGATTTCGCCGGAGTAGGCGCGTCGTCGGTGGTGCTCAGATGTTGACGAAGCCGGGCGTATAGAGTGGTCATGCCAGCGATTGACCGGGAGGTACGCCAGGCAATGTAGAACAAGCTCGCGTGCAGAGGGAGTTGAAGGGCGGCGAGGTGTGGCCGGAATTTCCCACGGAGCTCGCCGGAGTCAGAGGTGGTGTGGCTCCAAATCGGAATAGCCCTGAGGCAGAGAGGGTCGGGTGAGAGAGGGGAAAGATAGAGGAGATGCTGGCGTTTAATCAGGCGTGGTCACTGGCGGGTTTAAACCATCCAGCAACGCGAATTCAAGGAGATTAAACGCGGCGATGGCGAGCAGGAACGTTCGACGCGGTGGAGACGATGATCTGAGTTGGCGGTGGGCTCGGATCGGTGAGAGAGAGAGAGGAACGAGGGTCCACAGTCATTGGCTCTGGGTGGGTCTTTTGGTGGGAAAACGATTATTGAGGAATAAGCGGGTGGGCTCCTGCCGGGCTTAGTGGGCTCTTTGGGTTGGTCGTCGATTCATATTTTTTTCCAGTTCTGAATCTTTTTCTTTTTCCAAATCAATTTCTGTTTTGAAACTCAAACAATCAATTCAAAACAACTTCCACCAAACTTTATATTGAGTTTTGGTTCTGTTTAATCAACACAAACCGAAGTCCCAAAATAAAATAATATTTTCATTTTAGGATCTATTTAATAATTAATTAAAATAGACCTTAGTTAATATTCCAAATAGGTTTTGATTTATTTAATAAAAATCTCCATTTGAAAACTAAATATTATCAAAACCAAATCAGTAGGTTTTATTTGAAAATATAAGATACTTAGAAAACTTGTTTAAAATAAGATAACATTTTTATTTTAGGGTCCATTAATAATTAAATAAAATGGACCTTAGTCAGTAAATCAAATAGGATTTGTTTTATTAAAAACTTTATTTTGAAATCTAAAATAAAACCAAAACACTTCAGTAGGTTTTATTTGAGAATACAAAATACTTGGAAAACTTATTTAAAATAAATTAATAAGTTTTGGTGTTTAATTAAAATGGTAAAACCTTTTATTTAAATAAAATTGGATATTAAATCCTTATTATTTTATTTAAATAAACCTTTACTCTTCTAATCAAAGCAAAACATTTTAATTCAAAAGATTGGCCAAGGTTTAATTTGGCTCTATAAAATAATCTTTATTCATAAATCTACCTTTTCTTTTGAAAACCAAATCTTTTATTAAAAGATCAAAAATAGTAATTCCAAATATTTTTAGCTTTATTGTTTATTTATCTTTTTAAATCCCTTTAGGATTTTATTTGATCCAAATGGGTTTTGAAAATTTCCAATTGGATTCAAAAAGTTTCTTCTCACCCCGAAAATCAACAAAGTTTTATTTTATTCATTTATTTTTCACATTACAAGATTTGGAAAATCTTGGGATGTGACACAGACATTCACAAATAACCCCTTGCTAGAATTCCATTTCACATGCATAACCACTTTATGCAATTTCACCCAAAAACCTGTTTCGGTATCTAGTGAAATAAATTCCTGCCCTTGTTTATTCTTTCGGCATGAAACATTTGCTCCAATTGGATGTCGGTGTTTATTAAGTGTGTCACCCTACGGTTCGTGAATAATGCGGACATGATCGAGACCCCTCTCGGATCATTAATCAGAAGCGGGATCTGGAGACCCATACTGACTCCCACACATTCAACGATGACTTTCTTGTGATCGTCGAAACCTTTTACGCTAGTATCTTAATCCCTTTGTTTCATGATATATTACATGTCCGAGATTCGATCATCGGTATCTCCATACCTAGTTTGATCTCGTTACCGACATGCACTCTTTTCTTGTTCCCGTGATATAACATTCTAGTGATCAAATCACTTGCTTGCAAGCTAATCAATGTGATATCACCGAGAGGGCCCAGAGTATATCTATCCGTCATCGGGATGAACAAATTCCACTCTTGATCCATGAGCCTCAACATAACACTTTATTAGTTCTGAATCCATCTTTATAATCACCCTGTTACGGTGTGACGTTTGATGTTATCAAGAAACTCTTCCGGTGTTAGTGATTGACATGATCTCATGGTATAAGGATTAGGATCACTTCGTAAGTTGTTATAGCAATATAAACTCAATGACTTTGATCGTAATGCTATACTTCGGATGAATGTTCATCACATCATTACACTAATGTTGTGATCCCGTTATTAACAACATCCAATGTCCATGATCAGGAAACCTTGATCATCTTGTTAATCAACGAGCTAGTTTATAAGAGAGGCATAACTAGGAACTTTCTGTTTGTTTATTAAACACACATGTATTAACGTTTCCGTATTAATACAATTATAGCATGCAAAAGAAACATCTATCATATACTTCGAATACACATAATAAACACTTTATTATTGCCTCTCAGGGCATATTCCCTTCAGTCTCCCACTTGCACTAGAGACAATAATCTAGTTACATAGTGATAAATCTAACACCCATTGAGTTCTTGTGTTGATCATGTTTTGCTCTAGGGAGAGTTTTAGTCAACGGATCTGCTACATTGAGATCCGTATGTACTTTACAAATCTTTATATCTCCATCCTTGACATGCTCGCGGATGGAGTGAAACCGGCGCTTAATATGCTTGGAATGCTTGTGAGACCTTGGTTCTTTGGCATTGGCAATGGTACCATTGTTTTCACAATAGATCACCATTGGGTCCAACGCGTTTGCAACCACTCCTAGTTCGGATATGAACTCCTTCATCCAAACTGCTTCCTGAGCCGCTTCTGAAGCAGCAACATATTCGGCCTCCATTGTTGATCCCGCTACCACAGGTTGTTTGGAGCTCCTCCAACTAACCGCTCCGCCATTCATGAGAAAAATGTATCCGGATTGAGACTTAGAGTCATCCGGATCGGTGTCAAAGCTAGCGTCAACATAACACTTAGCGACGAGCTCTTCTTCACCTCCGTATACAAGAAACTTATCCTTAGTTCTTCGTAAGTACTTAAGGATATTCTTGACCGCTATCCAGTGTTCCGAACCTGGATCCGATTGGTACCTACTAGTCAAACTAATAGCATGTTCCACATCCGGTCTTGTACATAGCATGGCGTACATTATAGAGCCTATGGCTGAAGCATAGGGGACTTTCTCCATTATCTCTCTTTCTTCCGCCGAAGCCGGACTTTGAGTCTTACTCAATGTCTTGCCTTGCAACATAGGTAAGAACCCCTTCTTACTTCTGTCCATTTTAAACTTCTTTAAAATCTTATCAAGGTATGTACTTTGCGATAGCCCTATTAGGCGCCTAGATCTATCTCTATAGATCTTTATGCCTAATATGTATGACGCTTCACCTAGGTCCTTCATTGAAAATTTGCTGTTTAGATAACTTTTAACACTGTTTACAAGATCTATATCATTTCTGATCAATAATATGTCATCCACATATAATATCAGAAATGCCACATTGCTCCCACTCACTTTCTTGTAAATACAAGCTTCTCCATAAGTTTGGACAAATCAAAACTCTTTGATCACCTCATCAAAGCGGAGATTCCAACTTCGTGATGCTTGCTTCAATCCATAGATGGATCGCTGAAGCTTGCACACCTTGTTAGCATCCTTAGGATCGACAAAACCCTTTGGTTGTATCATATACAACTCTTCTTCAATATTACCATTGAGAAACGCGGTTTTGACATCCATCTGTCATATCTCATATTCGAAATATGCAGCAATTGCTAACATAATCCTAACTGACTTTAGCATCGCTAAGGGAGAGAATGTCTCATCGTAGTCAACTCCTTGAATTTGTCAAAACCCCTTTGCGATAAGTTGAGCTTTATAGACGGTCACATTACCATCAGCATCAGTTTTACTTTTGAAAATCCATTTGTTCTCCACGGCCTTTCGGTTGTGAGGTAATTCCACCAAGTTCCAAACTTGATTTTCATACATGGATTCCATCTCGGATTTCATGGATTCTAACCATTTGTTGGAATCCGGGCTCATCATCGCTTCTTCATACGTCGCAGGGTCATCATTTTCATCAACCATGAAATTCATGACAGGATTTCCGTACATCTCGGGAGCTGCATGCGTCCTGCTTGACCTGCGAGGTTTGGTAGTACTCTCTTTCGGAGTTTCATGATCATTATTGGTAGTTCCCTCTTCAACAGGTGGAGCCAACTCCGGAACAACTTCCGGCGCTGCGCTACTCGCCATACTTTGAAGAGAAGGTTCAATAACCTCTTCGAGTTCTATTTTCCGACTACTCACACCTTTCGTGAGAAACTCTTTCTCTAGAAAGGATCCATTCTTGGCAACAGAAACCTTGCCCTCGGATCTGTGATAGAAGGAATACTCAATAGTTTCCTTAGGGTATCCTATGAAGACGCATTTTTCCGTTTTGGGTTCGAGTTTATCCGGTTGAAGTTTCTTCACATAAACATCGCATCCCCAAACTTTAACAAAAGATAGCGTAGGTTTGTTTCCAAACCACAATTCATACGGTGTCTTTTCAACGGATTTATATGGTGCCCGATTTAAAGTGAATGCAGCAGTTTCTAGTGCATAACCCCAAAATGACAATGGCAAGTCCGTCAGAGACATCATAGATCGAACCATATCTAATAAAGTACGATTACAACGTTCCGACACACCATTTCTCTGTGGTGTTCCGGCAGGTGTGAGTTGTGAAACAATTCCACACTCTTTCATGTGAGTGCTAAACTCGTAACTTAGATACTCACCTCCACGGTCGGACCGTAGAAATTTGATCTTTCTATTATGATGATTTTCCACTTCATTTTGAAATTCCTTGAACTTTTCAAAGGTTTCAGACTTGTGTTTCATCAAGTAGATATAACCGTATCTACTCAAATCATCCATGAAAGTAACAAAATAACGATACCCACATCACGCCGACACACTCATTGGACCACATACATCAGAATGTATGATTTCCAACAAATCTGTCGCCCGTTCCATTGAACCGGAAAACGGCGTTCTAGTCATCTTGCCCATAAGGCATGGCTCACATGTATCAAATGATTCATAATCAAGTGATTCCAAAAGTCCATCCGAATGGAGCTTCTTCATGCCTTTAACGCCAATATGACCTAGACGCAAGGTTACATATATGCGGATATATCATCATTAAGTTTAATCTTCTTAGCATCAACATTATGAATATGTGTAACATTATCATCGAGATCTAAAAGAAATAAACCATTCATCATCGGTGCATGACCATAAAAGATTTCATTCATATAAATGGAACAACCATTTTTCTCGGATTTAAATGAATAACCACTCCGCATCAAACACGATCCAGATACAATGTTCATGCTTAGTGCAGGCACCAGATAACAATTATTCAAGTTTATAACTAATCCCGACGGCAAGTGGAGAGGTAGCGTTCCGACGGCGATCACATCAACGCTTGATCCATTGCCGACACGCATCTTGACCTCACCCCTTGCTAGTGGTCGCTTGTTCCGCAGCCCCTGATTCGAGTTACAAATATTAGCAACCGATATCAAATACCGGTGCTACGCAAGCACTACTCAAGTACACATCAATAACATGTATATCATATATACCTTTTGCCTTGCCGGCCTTCTTATGCCGAGATACTTGGGGCGATTATGCCCGATGGCAGTCCCCTTACAATAGTAGCACTCAGTATCAGACTTAGGTCTAACTCGGGGTTTCTTTTCAGGCACGGCAACAGGCTTGCCACCCTTACTTCCCTTCTTTTTTCCCTTCTTGTCTTTCTTGAAACCAGTGTTCCTATTGATCATCAACACTTGATGTTCCTTTTTGATCTCCACTTCTGCAGTTTTAAGCATTGACAGAAGCTCGGGGAGAGACTTCTTCATGCCTTGCATATTATAGTTCATCATGAAGCTCTTATAGCTAGGTGGCAGAGACTGCAGAACACGATGGATGCCTAAGTCAATGGGAATCGATATTCCCAAGGACACAAGCTTATCGGCGTAACCCGACATCTTGAGTACATGCTCACTAACGGAGTTGTGCTCTTCCATCATGCAGCTAAAGAACTTTTCTGAAGCGTTGTAGCTCTCTACAGCAGCATGTGTGTCGAAAATCATTTTCAACTCACCCATTGTATCAAATGCATTGCCATTTTCAAAACGCTTTCGAAGTTCCGGCTCTAGCCCATACAATATGCCGCAATGAACTAAGTTGTGGTCCTCCTGACGAGTCTGATAGACATTCTTCTCCTCGTCAGGGGCATCATCAAAAGGTGGGGGGCCTAACGACGCTTCTAGCACATATTGCTTTTGTGCAGCAGAGAGGAGAATCCTCAAATTCATTGCCCATTCGGTAAAGTTGCTACCGTTCGTTGCTAGTTTATCTTTCTCCATGAACACATTGAAATTAAAAGCAGGTGGTGCCATCTACAACAGAATTTGTAAAGTTTAGACTAAGTGTATGATAGATTGAGTTCAACTAATCCATATTACGAATGAACTCCCACTCAAAAACGACATCCCTCGTGCCTTTTTGGTGATTACATGAACCAAATCCACTATACCAAGTCCGATCATCACGTGAGTCGGTATAGCTTCAAAGGCGAGCATCAAATGGGCATCATATCAACTATATGACTCATGCTTAACCTTTGATTCGGTGTTAGAGGCCATGTGCATACATGCTAGGCTCGCCAAGTTAGAACCTTAGTATTCGCGTGTGTAACTGTTTTACACCCGAAATATGGTCGTGGATCCAAGAACACCCGATCATCACGTGATGTCTTGAAGCGATGAAACATAATCGGTGCATACTAAAGGAAGAACACATTCTTATCTTGATATTTAAATGGATCATCTTATTATGCTAACAAAGCGCTAAACAAGCAATATAAGATGCTATCAAACATCACATGTTTATTAGTGAAATGTTATGGTTCCCGCATATGATCTCTATCATGTGCATCGTGGTATGATCACTATCATTCCTATATGTGTAAATCCAAGGTCTATGGAGTTTACACGCTATGTGTGTTGTAAGAGTATCATCTCATACTTCTACTTACAACACTACCATATCATAACACTAGCCCAACAACAATCTAAACTAGACGCCTCTAATTTATCCATTGCAAGTTTTACGTGGCTTAGGGATTTCGAGATAGAACCATTCTTATCTACGAACATGAACCACAACGAGGATAATCAAATTGTTGACAACTCACTTGCAAAATAGATATTGACTATAGTAGGAGAGACAGACACCCGCTAGCCACTTATGCAAACTAGTTGCATGTCAAGCGTGGAACAGGTCTCATGTGCGAGGACATGTAAAGTTTGTCCGGGCCGCTTCATCCCACTATGGCACCAATATCCAAAATTACAAAAAAGGAGAAACAACATGATCATCATCGCCCACATACTCATATGTGTACTACCCGTGTAAAGCATCTACGCATAGATTCGGCTCTGATACCACTGTAGGGTTTGCCCCATAGAAAACAAAAAATTTCCTACGATGGGAACTATGTACCAAGATCTATCTACTAGATACAAACAACGGGCGGATGTATATCCGTATAGAACATACCCTTGAAGATCGACAAAGCTTAACGAGTTCAACTCGTGGTTGATGTAGACGATCTCTTGCCGATCTCAAGATCGAGAGGAAGTCCTAGCGCCGCAAATCAGCAGCGCATCCGTGCTCGCACACACGTTCGAGGCACCGAGCAACCTCTGCCTCCTCGCTCCAGCGATGCAGCGGAAGCACAACTCTTTCTTGCCGAATAGCCACCAGGAACATGTATCACGCTAGTCCGAGACCATGGGGGATAAATTCTAGAGGGGGAGAGAGATCCTTCACGAGGAGGTGTGAGAGACAAGTGAGGAGGGGGGCTCCTTTTATAGGAGGAGGGGGCACCCAAGGGGGTGGCCGCCGGCCATGGGGCTGCCCCATCCCCTCCTTCATTCATGTGGGTGGACACTCCACTCACAAAATGGCCCTTCAATTTTCTCCACTCAAAAGTCCACTCAAATTCCCATTAAATTTCCACCAAATTTAATGCAAACTCTCATTAAATAAAACTCTTTTATTTTATTCAGATTTTTGTCAATTACTTTAATGACAAACATTCACAAATAACCCCTTGCTAGAATTCCATTTCACATGCATAACCACTTTATGCAATTTCACCCGAAAACCTGTTTCGGTATCTAGTGAAATAAATTCCTGCGCTTGTTTATTGTTTCGGCATGAAACATTTGCTCCAATTGGATGTCAGTGTCTCTTAAGTGTGTCACCCTACGGTTCATGAATAATGCGGACATGATCGAGACCCCTCTCGGATCAATAATCAGAAGCGGGATCTGGAGACCCATACTGACTCCCACACATTGAACGATGACTTTCTTGTGATCGTCGGAACCTTTTACGCTAGTATCTTAATCCCTTTGTTTCACGATATATTACATGTTCGAGATTCGATCATCGGTATCTCCATACCTAGTTTGATCTCGTTACCGACATGCACTCTTTTCTCGTTCCCGTGATATAACATTCTAGTGATCAAATCACTTGCTTGCAAGCTAATCAATGTGATATCACCGAGAGGGCCCAGAGTATATCTATCCGTCATCGGGATGAACAAATTCCACTCTCGATCCATGCGCCTCAACATAACACTTTATTAGTTCCGAATCCATCTTTATAATCACCCTGTTACGGTGTGACGTTTGATGTTATCAAGAAACTCTTCCGGTGTTAGTGATTGACATGATCTCATGGTCTAAGGATTAGGATCACTTCGTAAGTTGTTATAGCAATATAAACTCAATGACTTTGATCGTAATGCTATACTTCGGATGAATGTTCATCACATCATTACACTAATGTTGTGATCCCGTTATTAACAACATCCAATGTCCATGATCAGGAAACCTTGATCATCTTGTTAATCAACGAGCTAGTTTATGAGAGAGGCAAAACTAGGAACTTTCTGTTTGTTTATTAAACACAAATGTATTAATGTTTCCGTATTAATACAATTATAGCATGCAAAATAAACATCTATCATATACTTGGAATACACATAATAAACACTTTATTATTTCCTCTCAGGGCATATTCCCTTCACACATATGATGAAGATTCAATTTTTACTTGTGATTTGAATGAGGTTGCCAAAGGTTTCTGCAAGTTTGAAAGGTGGGATTTGCTTCAATTTTACTTGGTCTTGCAAGGGGTGAAAACAATTGGAAAAGTTTATGTTTGAAATCTTGGACTAGAAACACTCAAAGTGATCTAGTGAGCAAGATTGGAAAAAATGACCATTTGCTTTAATTGATTTGTTTTTGATTTTCTCTTTATTTGTTTCTGATTGGAAATGTTTAGATGATGTTATTTTCATCTTTAAACCATTCCTTACTATTTAGTGGAATCAAACAAGTCCATTCATGCATTTATCAAATCATCGCATACACACATGCATTCATATGATTTTAATTAATCAATGTTTTTGTTAACCCTAATTTTAGTGATTAGAGTTTGATGATCATTGTTTTATATTTTTGGGATGTTACAATATATGGCTGAGTGGAGTTCTGGCTGGCCTTTGAGTAAGATTTCCCTATCCTTTGTAAAATAGTTTTTCTCTTTTTCATCAACACTTCATCAGACTTGTCACTCTGGATACCCTCCAGGTGCTTCCCTTGTTCACCGAACAAGTTTTAACTTAGAAAAATTAGAATGATGAGATTCTAGATTCTGCTTTATTGTCTTGATGCTCAAAAATTGTCCATAACCGGGGACACGACTAAGTACTTAGTTTTACCCTCTCGAGAGGTGGTGCACTTTCCCCACAAGACTCGACATGCATGGAGACGAGACTTTTCAAAAGCAATCCCTTAGACCACCACAGACGCATTCCATCCTATCATCACTACCACCATCTGTCCGTCTGGCTGAGTTCTCGCAACTTAGTTGGTCAAGGCAGAGCCCATATGCCATGTGGCTGCACTGGAAGCTTTCGCGACAAGAATGTCTCCAATCTCTTTGTTCCTTGGTGGCCGTCCACAAGTGTGATACCTCAGGGTAAACCATAGAAATGGGCCCGGGTAACCACTCAACATAATCCATACAAGTCTCATTTCCACCCAGGTGTTTAATTAACATCAGTTGTTTTCATTAGTCCAAAAATACTCATATTTCCATAAGACATCATATCATGATTTCCACCCACGGATCTATATAGCAAGACTAAGCATTCTAATCGTACGATGTCTCCTACCTTTAGGAAATACTACCAAGGTAGATACTATAGGATTAGCATAGCATATATACATAATAGTTCTATCATGCACACTACAAAAACATCACTAATGCAATATAGAAAATATAGGACTTTTGATGAACAAAGTATCACTTGCCTTTATATTAGAATATTTAGGTACTCTCCTTGATCTTTCAAATAGCACACTCCTCAAATTGTACAACAATACAATCAGGAAAAAAGCACACACTCAAAACTACAACACAAAACAACAAAACAATATAATGGAATGCATGCAAGCATACAACATGATCATTTTATTTGAGAAATTGTTATAGCAAGGTTCTAAACATTACAAACACCTACTGGTCTTTTTTATAAAGGTGGAATTCCAATTGTAACCAAGTTAGTGCCATTAAGTTATTTAAATTATTTTTCTTTTACTAGAAAAGCTTTATTCAATGGGATATTTTTAGTGCCAACAAATTAGATGTTTAATTTCAAATGTTAATTTTTATGGTCAGAGGGTTAAATACACAACCATTTGCAAAAGGATTCACTCAAAAATAATTTTCACAACAATTTTTATACTCAAAATACTCCACAAATGGTTCTGCCTAAAACTCAGTTTTTACAAAAGCTATTGAACAAAGTGAGGTCTCAGTAGTGAAGCTCTCATTTTTCTGAATCCATGGACACCAAGTTTGTATTTTTCTGAATTGTGTATCAAAAGTTATTGAATTTCTAATTTTAAACATCTATTTAAACTAAATTTGGATTTAATCAGAAAACCTGGCCACGTGGCCTGTTCTTACTGGCTGTTACCGATTCGGCTGGATCGGCAGCGTGAGCCATTAGATTTAAATGAAAACGAGCGAGCCATATTTGCTGATACTACTTCGGTAAGTGATTTAATCTGGGCCCTAGATGCAGATCCGATGGATCATAGCGATTGGCCACGAACTAGCGGTGCTGCTCACTGCGTGTGGCGGCGGCGTGTCGGGTGAGCGGTGCTCCGGCGATTATAGAGGGGTAAGGGATGTGTGGGTTGTTACCAGAGGTTGCAGTGGTCGAGGCGAGCTCAGGGGTTGTCACGGTTGAGGAAGGGGCGCTCGGGTTCATCCTTGATCCCTCGTCGGAGTTGCGCTTGTGGGCGGCGCTTGCAGATGAAGACGATGTCGAGCGTCTGGGGCTCGAGCAAGCAAAATAGGTCATTAGTGGGGTGTGCAAGGACCTGGGTAGGAGCTCTGTGGCTAAAACAGGGCGGAGGAAGGATAGGGTTTACCGGAATTCGTCGGCGAACGACGACGGCAGAAGGTGCTCTGGCGGTGACTATGGCGATTACCTGGGGCAGGATAAAGCAAGTGGAGGGGGTTAACGGGTGCGTATGAGGATGGCGAATATCATAGGACAGAAAATAGGGCACGGGGTACTCAGTTCTCACCAGAATCATCGCTGGAGTCCGTCGGTGCCGTGGCGGTGCGAGTTCAAATTCGAACATCCCGGTGGCTCTCTAGTGGCGTGGTTTGAGGGAAAACGGAGAGGAGGCAGTGGGGATTAAGAGTCAGGGTTCGGGGGAGGGAATTACTCTCACAAACGCATGAATTTATGTGAATTAAAATGAGAGGAAACTGTAGAGAAGGGGGAAGCGGGTTCAACGCAACGTTGAAGACGACGACGTGGCAGTGGGGTCGGCTTGACAGCGAGTGGGTGTAAAGAGGGGTGGGTGAGAAAAGAAACTAGCGGGGAAGAGAGGGAGTGCCAGGTGGGCTGTAGTGGGCCGAGGTTGCTGGGCCTAGAGGTTTGGCTGCTGCTCTCTCTTTTTTATTCCTGTTCATTTTCTTTTCTATAATCTGTTTTTATTCAAATCAATTGATTAAACCTCCAAATTGATCCAAATTTGTATCAAACATTTTTAGATAAAATTTATTTAAAATATAAGTTGGTTATTTAGTCCAATTAGATAATTTCAAATATTTTTATAAATTATTAATCATTTAATAATTGAGTGTGGCACATTGGCATTATTTAATAAATTTTAAATATGGTACCTAAGCCCATATAATTTTATTTAATAATCATTTGTCCTTTTATATTATTTAAATATACTTTTATTCCATTCGCTTATGGATTTTAGTCATGGCTTAAATTGATTTTGCAATATCTCTTATTTATTTTTCTTCTTGTCTTATATAAATCATATCTTTTTATCCATGGCTCCAAATAGAGTGAAAACAATTCCCATGTTTTTGTAATACTGTTGTTTACCATTATTGATTATTTAGGAATGATGTTGCTAAATTTGTATATGGAACATAGCCATAGTCTTGGAGTGAACTTGATGATCATTTCTCTTATTAGGGTTTAGGTTTTAGGTTTATCTTTTCCAAGTGCTCAATATCAAGATACATTCCATGCATGAATGCATTTGATCTGTTTGAAAATTTTGTTTGTTACTTTCTCATTCAAATTTTTCTTCAAGTAAGGTTTTGATATTTCCATTTAGAAACAAAAAGTTTCTTTTCCCCCTAAATTTCATCATTTATTTCTTTTGTTTGTTTATTTTCACATTTCAAAATTTGGAAAATTTTGGGATGTGACACAGAGGCCTTGGGGAAGCTCCAAGGCGCATGCCCACGCCGATTCGGCAACAACACAGAGGTGAGGAGATCGAGCGCAGCGCCACCCATAGGCTGCGGAGGAAGCAAGCAGTAGCGCTCTTTGTAGGTGTAACACCCTCAGATCGTCCCTATGCAAGTTTTAGCGATTCCTGCCAAACCTGCATAGAAACGATTCAAAGGTGCCCACCAGGCACTTGCGTGCGGGTGGAAAATGAAGTAATCTCATTACACAGTAGTCCATGATGGAACCCACATAACAGATATATACAACGAGTCCATGAGTCAAGAATATAGACATACAGTTCAAAGATCCAAATCACCTTGAAAACGATACAGCGTTCGAGTATGGATAAGATGCAAATTGGGCTAAGAGCCCTAAAGAATAACCAATGGCGTCCATAACCCTGCCTAGGCCAAGCCGGAAGGGTAACCCAGCTAACAACATCGATCTCAAACATGCTTAAACAAAAGGTGTGCCGACAAAGGGAAAAGGAAAAAGAGAGCGGTCAGTACTAAGGCCAGTACAAGGCGAGTCTTAGAATTCGGAGGTCCTCGCCTACATAGGTATGGTGGACTGAAGCAGTAGCACAACATGCACTAAACGACCTATAGAGACTCGATACAACTGGTGGCTATCAGAGAGAGAGAGATAAGAAATACCTATTCGTATCCAACCTGAAACTATCACCAAGCATACCCATCCTAATATTCCCCCTCCAGACCAAACGACAAAGTCAACCAAGGAACTCACACAGTTGGCAGTTTTATTCATTCCGTCATAGTTGCGGCAATTACTAGTCAGATACAGATAGCATGAGTCATCCTGATATAATAAGTAGTGGGCAGTTTTAGTTAACCATTCTGTTGTATTTGCATTACTTAATAGTCTAATACATATATCATGAGACATATAAAAACCATCAGTTGTTGGTATTTTTATTTAGCCATCCTGTTGTAGTTAAGCTGATTACTAGTCATTCCAAAGTCAAATTTATAGCACTACTTTAGTTATAGTTGTCTATGATCGAGGTACTGTGCTCCAAGTCGTCCATAACCGCGGACATGGCTTTCAAAAAGTTTTACCCTGTAGGGAGGCACTGAAGGGATACGGGTAGGCTACACTAGCGCAAATCAAAAAATTTCTACCGTGTAAACCAGGATTACTGTTGTCATAGATCACAGGATTACCACTAGACGCGATTCTTGGAATTGATGAAGCGTCCGAGGCAAGGTCAGACGTTCCATGTCTCCTCCTTGTCCTCGTCCCCACGAGAAGCTCTTGCTGGCTCGGCCCAAGTGCCACATATGTAGCACCTCCGAGGTATCCACACGTGCGGGGCGGAAGCGTCAGACGCCGGACTGCTAGGTCCGCACACGCAATATAGGCGTGAGGTGTGGCGGCTGGGTGGAATGGTCTAACCCTGGTCAGCTCGCCCTACCCTCTCTTATATAGGCGTCCCTAGTGGGCTTCTACATTAGCAGCCCATTAGTAGCCTAAGCCTGGTCTAATTCGGATCCAATCCTCATTAGGCTTTCAAATTTAAGTGTGTGACCCTATAGGTTCATATACGTATAGACATGACATGAATACACTTATTCTGCCAATAGTTGGTAGTGGCCTCTAGCAAGACGTGCCAACTCCTAAACACATACAAAGATCATATCGGACGAACCATCACAAGGTTTAGTACATGTCTTTCCCTTTTCCTCACGATATTTGGTCTATCTCCAAGCTGACCTCTCTTTCTCGATACCGTAACTCGGAATCCCTTTACTAGGTTAACTCTTAACCTTATGTAGCACGGCCATGCATTTCTAGATCCGATCACTCGAGGGGCCCAGAGATATCTCTCTCAAGTAGAGAGGGGAAAATCCCATCTTGATTGACCATGCCTTGCAGCATATTTCAGGACAAACCCGAAAGCTACCTTTATAACTACCCAGTTACGGAGTAGCATCTGATAGTCCCAAAGTAGGTCGATCCACATCTCAAGTACATGCGACAATCGCAGGTCTAAGGAAAAAACGTACACGATGTGTAGAGAGAGTTGCAAGTCTAATTGCCAGTCTCATGTTGGGTCAGTCCAACCCCATGTTCATAACATGTGTCCACATCATTGGTTTGACATCTCCATGTGTATGACTTGCGAAACATAGTCATCAACCAATCGATGTGCTAGTCTAATATTCACGTGTGTCCTCACATGAACTCCGACTAGGGACAACTATTAAATAACCATACAAGTAAAGAGTTTCACAAACAATTCACATAATTGCCAATCAATACAAGTTGCCTGATATGGATATTCAAGGAACATTACAATAACTCATGGATACATATGAAATATAATCATCTCTATGATTGCCTCTAGGGCTTATTTCCTTCAGGCACAAATAGCAACACACGCACGATCATCCTCAGAAAAACCCAATGAAAACCCAACGAGGCATCACGACAAAGAAATCGCAAGATTCATATAATATTTCAGGGGCCACCCCACTATGCTACCCGTGACGAAGTTGGCCAGCTCCGAGACGGACCCAGAGGTTTGTGTCAATGGTTGTAAATGATTGGCAAACCGAAAGTATGAATAGGCTTGTCGATAACGCAAAAACATTCCACTTACCTAAACAGTACAGGCGCTCCACGCGCAATAGTAAATAAAGCAGTAAAGCATGGCATAAGTACCGGATAGTAACAAAGCCTCAAACTAATTTGTGGCCCCAAGAAATAAGATATGACTCAAGCTCTGCTAAGGGGATTCATGGTCCCACATGAGGATAGTGAGAATATTCAAGGAACAGGTATCAAGTACTCGGGGTCATACGGGACACAAGTGGACAGTTAATAACCAACTAACATCTATTGCCCACCCGTCCCTCTGCATTATTTAGCTACTTTCAATTTTAGTTATTAAACTGTAACTAAAGCCATGATCATGTCCAACATTAAGCATGAGGCATTTCTCCAACAACGGTGGTACTTGATGACATTGAAAAAACAACTGAGCAAGCAACTACGACTCGCAAGGCTGGCTATCTACCAAACAACATGTAATAGGAAGTGTCCAAGGCAATATAATGACTACAAGGGATATCACGGGTACGAAAACTAGAGCATCGCAACACATATAGTAATAGATCAACAGGAGGAAATAAAGACTATAAAGGTAAAATAGGTAGAAAGGGGGAGAATTCTCACCTGAAAACATTGCTGAAGATTCGTCCAAAGATTGGGCCGACACTCGCATCAACTCATCGGCCTACTCTGTGAAGAAGCAAAGCACTAGCACAAACACCGGATGCGCTATTTAATACTACGGCAGAAGATCGGGCATGATGCATGTATGATGTATGGCATGGAAAATATGAGATGCAATTAGGCCATATTAAGCAAAACCAGGGTCCCGACAATTAATTAATAGGTTCATGTTGTTTAGATACCCTGCATTTTAAATATTGTCTTTACAAGGAAAAACATGGCATCAGTGCGCTAAACAAATTTAAATGGGGCCAATATTAGACTAGATTCGCCCGCATATGGCATCCATATTTAAGTATTAGGTGAGCCGACAAAATATTCCCAAACCAAATATGTATACAAGCGTGAACAATTTAATATGCAACAATTCATACAGCTGGAAATTTATAAAATAGGGCTCGGATAAAGGGGTCACACATAGGGGTCGATGATATTGGTTCGAAGCGGTTCAGGTTTGGTCTTCGGGCGTCGGGAACGAGGCCTTCGGGTTCCGAGAGAGATCTTGGGGTTCCATCTTGTTCATCGATGGCGGACTTGGTTTCATCGTCGGGTCTTGGAGTGGCATCACGGTGGTTCTCATTAGTCTCGGCGTCGGTCGATCTCGGTATTGGTGGAGGTATCCCTCCTGGCGTCGGTCGAGCTTGTTGAAGAGATGGTACACAAACACGGAAGGGCTTGCACGGAGGAACACATACATCATCGCAGGAACATATCACAAGCAGTGGAGAAGCTCCTGGTAGATGGGAACACGGATGCAACATCATCCGTAGAAGGAGGCGCTCTGGCGGCCAGAGAACGGTGATGAGGCCGCTAGGCATGCGGGCAGGGGAGATTGTGTAGGATTCACAGCATAGAAAACAAAAAATTTCCAATGATGGGAACAACTATGTACCAAGATCTATCTACTAGATACAAACAACGGGCGGATGTATATACGTAGAGAACATACCCTTGAAGACCAACAAAGCTTAACGAGTTAAACACGTGGTTGATGTAGACGATCTCTTGCCGATCTCAAGATCGAGAGGAAGTCCTAGCGCCGCAAATCAGCAGCGCATCCGTGCTCGCACACACGTCCGAGGCACCGAGCAACCTCCGCCTCCTCGCTCCAGTGATGCAGCGGAAGCACAACTCTTTCTTGCCGAATATCCACCGGGAACATGTATCTCGCTAGTCCGAGACCATGGGGGATAAATTCTAGTGGGGGAGAGAGATCCTTCACGAGGAGGTGTGAGTGAGAGAGAGGGAGAGGGGTGCCTTTTATAGGAGGAGGAGGGCACCCAAGGGGGTGGCCGCCGGCCATGGGGCTGCCCCCTCCCCTCCTTCATTCATGTGGGTGGACACTCCACTCACAAAAACCTCTTCATTTCCCTCCACTCAAAATCCCACTCAAACTTGCAATTAAATTTCCACCAAATTTAATGCAAACTCTCATTAAATAAAACTCTTTTTATTTATTCAGAATTTTTTCAATTACTTTAATGAAAAACATTCACATATAACCCCTTGCTAGAATTCTATTTCACATGCAAAAACACTTTCTGCAATTTCACCCGAAAACCTGTTTCGGTATCTAGTGAAATAAATTCCTGCGCTTGTTATTCTTTTCGGCATGAAACTTTTGCTCCAATTAGATGTCGATGTCTCTTAAGTGTGTCACCCTACGGTTCGTGAATAATGTGTACATGATCGAGACCCCTCTCGGATCATTAATCAGAAGCGGGATCTGGAGACCCATACTGACTCCCACACATTCAACGATGACTTTCTTGTGATCGTCGGAACCTTTTAAGCTAGTATCTTAATCCCTTTGTTTCACGATATATTACATGTCCGAGATTCGAACATCGGTATCTCCATACCTAGTTTGATCTCATTACTGACATGCACTCTTTTCTCGTTCCCGTGATATAACATTCTAGTGATCAAATCACTTGCTTGCAAGCTAATCAATTTGATATCACCGAGAGGGCCCAGAGTTTATCTATCTGTCATCGGGATGAAAAAAATTCCACTCTCGATCCATGGGCCTCAACATAACACTTTATTAGTTCTGAACCCATATTTATAATCACCCTGTTACGGTGTGACGTTTGATGTTATCAAGAAACTCCTCCGGTGTTAGTGATTGACATGATCTCATGGTCTAAGGATTAGGATTACTTCATAAGTTGTTATAGCAATATAAACTTAATGACTTTGATCGTAATGCTATACTTCAGAGGAATGTTCATCACACCATTACACTAATGTTGTGATCCCTTTATTAACAACATCCAATGTTCATGATCAGGAAACCTTGATCATCTTGTTAATCAACGAGCTAGTTTATGAGAGAGGCATAACTAGGAACTTTCTGTTTGTTTATTAAACACACATGTATTAATGTTTCCGTATTAATACAATTATAGCATGCAAAATAAACATCTATCATATACTTGGAATACACATAATAAACACTTTATTATTTCCTCTCAGGGCATATTCCCTTCAGTCTCCCACTTGCACTAGAGATAATAATCTAGTTACATAGTGATGAATCTAACACCCATGGAGTTCTGGTGTTGATCATGTTTTGCTCTAGGGAGAGTTTTAGTCAACGGATCTGCTACATTGAGATCCGTGTGTACTTTACAAATATTTATATCTCCATCCTTGACATGCTCACGGATGGAGTGAAACCAGCGCTTAATATGCTTGGAATTCTTGTGAGACCTTGGTTCTTTGGCATTGGCAATGGCACAATTGTTGTCACAATAGATCACCATTGGGTCCAACGCACTTGCAACCACACCTAGTTCGGATATGAACTCCTTCATCCAAACCGCTTCCTGAGCCGCTTCTGAAGCAGCAACATATTCGGCCTCCGTTGTCGATCCCGCCACCACAGGTTGTTTGGAACTCCTCCAACTAACCGCTCCGCCATTCATGAGAAATACGTATCCAGATTGAGACTTAGAGTCATCCGGGTTAGTGTCAAAGCTTGCGTCGACATAACACTTAGCGATGAGCTCTTCTTCACCTCCGTACACAAGAAACATATCATTAGTTTTTCGTAAGTACTTAAGGATATTCTTGACCGCTATCCAGTGTTCCGAACCTGGATCCGATTGGTACCTACTAGTCAAACTAATAGCATGTGACACATCCGTTCTTGTGAAAGAACATTTCTTAATCCCTAGTGTTTTGTGTGTTAGATAACAATACCAAGGATCATTTAATGTGTGTTGAAGTGTTGCAGCTCTATTTGAGAATAAAGGGAAAAGGACTCTGCCTTTGGGGGCGGATAATCCGGCCCCACCAGGGGCGGATAATCCGCCCCTCCCTTTTCCCAAGCAGGCGCAAGCCCCAGAAGGGGGGCGGAATTGTGGCGAGATCCATCGGATAATAGGGTGAGGCCTATTGTGGCGTGGTGGTCTTAGAACCGCCCACCCCTCCAACGCAGATGTACTTCTCTTAACAAGGAAGGAACTGCGGTAAAACAAATCCCTGTGTCTCCGCGTGCTCCACTACGGTTTCCTCGCTCCTCTTTTACGTGCTTAGTAGTTAGGGTTACATATAGGAAATTCTCGTAGTTGCATATCTAGAGAATTTACTTTGTGTCAAGCCTAAAACTGAAAAAGTATTAAAAATTGGTTAGCACCTATTCACCCCCCTCTAGGTGCCCATACGATCCATTTCAATTGGTATCAGAGCCTCGGCTCTTATTTCGGGCTTAACCGCGTAAGAGAAGTATGGGTTCCAAGGGAGATGGGAGTGATGCTCCGGAGGTAGTCACCATGAACGATCTCAAGACGTTAGAAACAACCTTGGTGAGTTCAATGGAGGCTAAGATGGAAGAGATGCGTCAATTGATAATGCGTCTCTCCACATCCGCAGCATCACCTCCATCTAACTCTAAGGATACCACTCCGCAATCCAAGGAAACGGGTAAAACTATTTCCAAAGATAACGAAGTGGTAGGTGATGATACTAGCAAGAGCTCCTCCTCGAAAAAGGATAGCGGTAAGGATGTATACAATGAGGTTTCTCATGTGTATTCCCCTGATCCGCCTATTCCTCACCCACATATACATAATAGGGGTGATCCACCCAAACTTTCTGCATCTACTTTCTCTCAATGGCAATTTTTGATGAAATCTCATGTGTGCAGTTCCTCCATAGAGTTGTGGAAGATCATCGAAAATGGTCTTCATGTTGGAAATCCTAACAATCTCACAAGAAGAGAAGTGGTCGATAGCCAACTCAATGCTACAGCTCTACACATGATACATCTTGGTGTGGGTGACAAAGACATGCCACACATTCAGCATCTTAGCACAGCTAAAGAAGCTTGGGATGCTCTCACCGAGCTCTTCATCGGAAAATGAAAGTATGAGAAGGAATAGATATGATGCCTTGAGCAATGAAGCTGAAGGATTTTATATGCTGGATGGAGAAGACCACGAGGACATGTATAGGAGGCTCAAGGCAATAGCCACAACCTTCAGAAACCACGATGCAACTCATGTTGATGATGCTTGGATCAAGCGCAAGTATGTCAGTGCTCTTATGCCATTTGAGCCCACAGATTTGAAAAGTCTCCAAGGTAGGCATAACTATCACCTCATGTCATCCAATGAGGTAATGCAAGAAATGGCCGCCTTCAAGGTGGCTGCCAAGAATGGCGAAGATGCTCGTGCTCGAGCTATGGGGATGCAAAAGGGGGTCAACATGGCCTTGAAGACTAGTGTGATTGATCATGATGAATATGCGGTAGAAGGTCTGGACTGTCCTGAAGATATAAAAAGGATCCATGGACAATACTTGGCTCTTTATGCAAGAAACTTTTGGAAAGATCCAGCCAAGGCTAAAGCTGAACTAGATCGCAAGAGTGGAGCCTATGGAAGAAAAGAAAATGGTCCCAAGCTGAGAACATGCTTTAATTGTGGTGACCGGCTGCACTTCGTAGCTGAGTGTCCATATCAAAGTAGAGAGGATAATGGAGGAAGACTCATTTTCAAGGACAAATCAAAAGCTCCACGTAAGAAACAGTTTGTAAAGAAGAATGCTCCTTTCAAGAAGCAACCAAAGATTGTTCTAGTGGCTCAAGAAGAATATTCATCGGGGAGTGAAGATGAGGACGAGGACGATAGCTCTCAAGAGGTGGCTGCTATAGCCACCACATCTACATCAACATCTCTCTTCGACTCTCCGAACGAAAACATCATCAACAAGAATGCTACTTGCCTCATGGCAAGAAGCTCCGAGGTAACTTCTTATAACTCTTCTTTTCCCAAGGCTATGATAGACATGGATGATCCTGCTAGTCTTAAGGTTAAAGAAGAGATTATTGCTTTGGATTATTTCTATACTAACTTGCAAGGTGAGCACAAATTTCGTTTTGAGGCTCTTATGGATCAGCTGTCCCAAAACGAAGCACTCCTCGAAGAAAACGGCGGAATTGAAAGGGAGGATGCAATGGAAATTGCATCCCTAAAAAATGCTCTTGAAGAAGAAGAAGCTTGGGTCTATCTTGAAGAGAGGCTTGAGTCTATGGAAGAGTCACCTGAAGAAATTGTGACTAAACTTGTTAAGGAACGTGACAATGCTGTCACCAAGGCAAAGAAGTTAAAGAAGGAAAGGATTGACTTTGGGGCTGCTCATGATAGACTCTCCGAGGAATTGGAGAAACTTGACAATGCTCACAAGGCGTTGAAAAACGAGTTCTCTATTCTCAATGAGTCACATGATCAGCTTCAAAGTCGATTAATAAATATGATACTCCTAGCTCGTCCAACTCAACATATAGTAACAAGAAAAATGCTAGTGTGGAAAAAGAAGTGATCAAGGACATCACTACAAAGGACAAAGGTGTGCTTGATGAAGTCCTTGGCAAGCAAAGGTCAAATCATGGTAAAGAGGGACTTGGGTATGTCACCAAGTCCAAGAAGAAGAAAACCAAGAAGAACAAGACCAAGAATGTGCAATTAAAGACAAGCACTGCTGAGAAGGTTGTCACAAAAGACAAGACTAATAATATTGGTTTTGCAGGGTCTCACAATCCGAATTATGAACTCTTTTGTGATGACTATGGCGATGTTTATGCTTATTATGTTGGTCCTTTTGATGAATATATTGCTTGGTCTATTTGGGTCCCAAAGATCCTTGTTACTAACATGAAAGGACCCATTGAAAATGGGTACCTAAAACCAAGTAATTTTCTTGCGGCTATGCTTCCGGTGGGTCGAAATGGGTGCTGGATAGTGGTTGCACTAGTCATATGACCGGAAGCAAGGAGATCATCACGGAGATGCGTCCAAATCATGATAATATCACAGTCTCCTATGGTGATAAGTCTAAATCTCAGGTATTGGGTCTTGGCAAGGTTGTGGTTGCCCACGATATATCTCTCGTGGACGTCATGCTTGTTGAGACCCTTGGCTACAATCTTCTTTCTGTTCGTGCCCTTGGCAAGATGGGTTTTGCTGTTTTTATCGATGATGATTTGGTGGTACTCTTATGGAGCAAGTCTCTAAAGGTCGCTTTCATTGGATACGTCGAAAATGACCTGTATGTGGTGGACTTCTCGGGGAAAACCACTTCGGGTCCGATGTGTCTATTCAGAAAGGCCGACGTGGGCTGGCTATGGCATCACCGTTTAGCCCATGTCAACATGAGAACTTTGCAAAGTCTCCAAAAGGGTGGCCACATCCTTGGACTAAAAGACAATGTCTCTTTTGCCAAAGATCGTGTTTGCAGGGCTTGTGTTGAAGGAAAAATGCATGATTCTCCCCACAAGAGGAAGACTATTGTGTCATCAAAGAGGATCTTGGAATTACTTCATGTGGATTTATTTGGTCCTCCTTCTCATGCAAGTCTTGGTGGGAAGAAATATTGCTTGGTCATCGTCGATGATTACTCAAGATATACATGGGTATATTTTTTCAAGCTGAAAAGTGAGACTCAACAAACTGTCATCGACTTTGCCAATGAAGTTCAACGTCAACACAATGTTCCCATCTTGGCAATTAGAAGTGACAACGGCTCAGAATTCAAGAACTACACTTTAAACGAGTTTCTTAGCGAAGAGGGGATTAGACACCAATATTCCGCTGCGTACACCCCTCAACAAAATGGTGTAGCCGATAGGAAGAACCGGACTTTGATGGATATGGCAAGATCTATGCTAGCTGAATTCAAGTCTCCTTATAATTTTTGGGCTGAAGCCATATCCACTGCTTGTCACTCATCTAACCAGCTCTACCTTCGGAAGATCTTGGACAAGACCCCATATGAAATACTTACCGGTAACAAACCCAACATCTCATACTTCAGGGTATTCGGGTGTAAGTGTTTCTTTCTTATTAAAGGTGTCCGTTTGTCAAAATTTGAATCCAAGGCTTTAGAAGGTATTTTTGTTGGTTACGGTGCCGAATCCCACACTTTATAGAGTCTACAACAAGCTCACTGGGATTGTTGTAGAATCTTGTAGTGTGGAGTTCGATGAAAATAACGGCTCCTTTGTAGGGCAAGTTGATGTTTGTGATGCAGATGTTGAAATACCCCAAGATGCCATAAGAAGAATGGGCGTGGGATTTTTCCGCCCCATTGAGGAACCCCTTGTGGCGGATCGGGAAGGACAATGCTCCACACATGTGGAGCCCTCATCTACACAAGATCAACAAGCTCCTACTGTTGGAGACAATCCTGCACCAACACCACAATCTGCTGAAGACCATCTGTCCCCTGGACAAGCTGGTAGTCCCAGGCCGGACTATCCGCCCCCTCCAAGGGGCGGACAATCCGCCCCTGGCACTCCAACTCGTTCCAGAGGATCCGAAGGAGAAGTCAACAACTCTGAAGCTCCCAGGCCGGACTCTCCGGCCCCCATGGGCGGATTATCCGGCCCTGGGTCTCCAACTCCAGTCAGGCTTTCTCAGGAAGATGGTTCTGGTACTTCTCCTCCCAGGACGGATAGTCCGGCCCCTCCAAGGGGCGAATTATCCGGGCCTGAAGAAAATGTTCAGCAACAATCTTCTGGCAGTAACGGTGATCAAGATCAAGGGCAAGGCAGTAATCAAGACAAGGATACAACAATTGAATCCACTCCACCTAGAAATAATAAGGACATTGAGGCTCGTCGCAAGGCTCGTGCTGATCGCAACCTTGAACTAAGAGGTCACACTCTTGACAAGGTTGTTGGTGATCTACGACGAAGGGTACCCACTAGAAGAGAGCTGGCAAGCTTCTGTGATCATCAGGCTCACATTTCCATGGTTGAACCGAAGAAGGTTTTTGATGCTCTTGAAGACCCCGATTGGGTTGTTGCAATGCATGAAGAATTAAATAAATTCAAACGCAACAAAGTTTGGAAGCTCGTAGAAAAGCCAAAGGATTGCCGCAATGTTATCGGCACCAAGTGGATCTTCAAGAACAAACAAGATGAAAATGGCATTGTTGTGAGGAATAAAGAACGACTCGTGGCTCAAGGATTCTCTCAAGTAGAAGGAATTGATTTTGGCGAGACCTACGCTCCTGTGGCTCGCCTTGAGTCCATCCGTATCCTTCTTGCATATGCAGCCCATCATAATTTTAAATTACAACAAATGGATGTTAAGAGCGCTTTCCTTAATGGTCCTCTACACGAGTTAGTATACGTCAAGAAGCCCCCGGGGTTTGAGGACCCCAAATTTCTGAACCATGTCTATAAACTCGATAAGGCGCTCTATGGCCTTAAACAAGCCCCACGTGCGTGGTATGAGCACCTTAAAGAGCTTTTGCTAGACCGTCGATTCGAAGTTGGGCAAATTGATCCCACTCTTTTTACTAAGAAGGTCAATGGGGAGCTTTTTGTATGCCAACTTTATGTAGATGACATTATTTTTGGCTCTACTAACCAAGCTTTTAACGATGAATTTTGAAAGCTTATGACTGACAGGTTTGAGATGTCCATGATGGGTGAGCTCAGGTTCTTTCTTGGATTTGAGATCAAACAACTTAGAGAGGGAACCTTTATTAATCAAGCTAAGTACATCCAAGACATGCTCAAAAGGTTCAAGATGACGGATCTCAATGGCGTTGCTACCCCTATGCAAACAAAGTGTCATCTTGAGCTCAATCCCAAGGGTAAAGACGTGGATCAAAAGGTATACCGATCCATGATCGGCTCTCTCCTTTACCTTTGCGCATCTAGGCCGTATATCGTGTTAAGTGTAGGAGTGTGTGCAAGGTACCAAGCCGCTCCTAAAGAAAGCCACTTAGTGGCAGTCAAGCGAATCTTCCGATATTTGGTTCATTCCCCAAATTTTGGATTATGGTATCCCAAGGGTTCAAGTTTCTCTCTATGTGGTTACACTGATTCAGACTGGGCTGGTGACAAAGATGATAGGAAATCAACCTCTGGTGCATGCCAATTCTTGGGCAGGTCTCTAGTGTGTTGGTCATCAAAGAAACAGAATTGTATTTCACTCTCAACCGCCGAAGCTGAATATGTTGCTGCTGCAAGTGCGTGTACTCAATTGTTATGGATGAGGCAAACTTTAAAGGAATATGGTGTCAATTGTGACAAAGTGCCTCTTTTATGCGACAATGAAAGTGCTATCAAAATTGCTTACAATCCCGTGCAGCATACAAGAACAAAACATATAGAGATTCGCAACCACTTTATTCGGGATCATGTTGCTCGTGGAGATATTGCTCTATCCTTTGTGAGCACGAAGAACCAACTTGCTGATATTTTCACGAAGCCCCTTGATTAAGCAAGATTTTGTTATTTGAGGAATGAGCTAAATATCATAGATTCAAGGAGCTTGGCTTGACTACCCTTGCACACTCACTTGCGCTTATTCATGTATTTGGTTTAGATGCGGGCATAGACATAGGGGGAGTGTGGTCCTAATTGATATCAAATCATTTCCCTTAATATCATTTTGTGATATGTGGGTCATCGATGAGAATTGGTTTTGAACTCAAGATACATCTTCGCGGTGTCATGCCATGCGCTCCAACATGGTGGCTTTGGCCACCGCCCTCTTCCTTGAGAAGAGTTGGTTTTACATGGGTTCCGTTGGTTTTTCTTGCTTCCCTCTGGTTCTTATGGAAAACACACTCAAATTTGGCTTTTGATTGATTTGATTCTTGCAAATTTGGGTGTGTAGTACCATCTCAGTTTGATGCTCTCAACCCAAGCCTTTCTCTCCCTTCTTGAACCATCTATTCTTTCACACAAGTCCTCTAAAACACCATCGAGAGGTTTGCTAGGTTGCTCTGGCCTGATTCTGCACTTTACAGAATTTCTGGGGGGGGGCGGATTATCCGCCTTAAGTGGGGGGCGGATTATCCGCCCTGGGCGAAATCTTCCCCTTATAGGCTGGGTCGGGGAGGGTAGGCTCAAACATAGCAGCCAGTCCTCCCCCAACCCTACCTCTGCCCCCCCCCCCAGCCGCCGCTGGAGCATCCGCCTCTCCCGGAGTCGATTCGACCACCGGATTCTCCGGGATCTCCCCGGATCTTCTTCACCTCGCCTCTGGGTATCTTCTCCTCCGCGATTTTCCTCCAATGAGTGAGGGTAACTCCCTCATCTCTCTCCTTTTGTATGGGATGTATTTTATTTGGTGGAAATCTCGTTGTAGAAGGTTCTTGGTGTTGTTCCTTACATGCTAGAATTAGTAGACTTGCAACCCTAGTACCCGATCTGCTTTGCCATGGTAGATCTGAGCCAATCCAGAAATTTTCTGCGGGGGGCGGATTATCCGCCCCTGCCAGGGCCGGATAATCCGGCCTGGAGAGCAAATTTTACATTTTGGTTCTTACGCCGCCAATGCACTTCATTGGTTATGGGGTTGCACTGCTACTCTTTCTTCATGTTTTTCTCCTGGACTTGTGTGTATACTTATCTCCATGCTATCCCTCTAATGTTGTTCATAGGTGGTTCCAAGCCGACCAAGACCTTCGTCCGTCATCGCCGTCCCCGTTATCTCAAGCCCACTGCAGACGGGAAATTCATTGACAAGACCGAGGTCAGCAGAGCTGCAAGAGAGGCTGAACGGATGGCAGAGGCAAGTAAGAAAACTAAGAGGACCGCATCTCGCAAGGGCAAACAGTCTCGGCCCAATTACAAGGCTATGGACAGTCTTCAGTATGCCACCATTCGTTAGACTGATTATTATGATGAGGCTGACAACGATGGTCCCCCCGAGGACGAAATGTTTTGGAATGCTCACTTTCGGGCTATTCATGATGATGTCTATGCTACTCTCAAGATTCGCCCCATGCGTCCCATCAATTTGACTGAGGCTCAATCCAAGACAAGGCTCATTGAGGCACTAGATGTGACCAACAAGATGGGGCTGCACCACCTCATGACTATCCAATGCAACTATGATTCCTCTATGGTGCGGCAGTTCTTCTCAACTCTGGTGATTTGCGGTGATGAGCGCCGCACTATGAAGTGGATGACAGGGACAACCATGATTCAGTCGGACTTTCGCACCTTTGGGCAGGTTCTTGGTTATGCTTTCCATGGCCGAGACACTCCTTCGGGCCACCGTATCATTTCTCCTCTGAAGCCCTCCAAGGATACTGCACTTGCTCCTTGCCTTTCCTCCGATGGAGTCGCTGGTAATTTTGCTGGTCTCTCTCCCCTGTATGCAGCCCTTGTTGGCATTTTTAGGGACTGCATCGCTCCTAGTGGTGGCAACAATGACAGGATCTGTGGTCACCTGGTTCCACTTCTTGCGTTTGCTCACGAGTGTGCCACTAACTCTGGATCAGCCACAGGTTACAAACTGGATGTCATGGACTATATTTTTCATGAGATGACGGATGCTATGATCAACAGGCTCTCTATTCCTTATGCTCCGTTCATAATGATGCTCGTCAAGCATATGTTGCCACATGAGGATTTTGGCACTGCTCTGGATGGTGTTCATAAGCCCAAGAAAATATACAACAAGGCTCAGAAGACTCATCACCCCTCCACTGCCCCGGAGTCCTTCATGCGTGATGCTCGGGCTAGTGGTCGTCGTTCCACGGTGTCCCCAATGGCACGTGAGGTCAAGCAGCTTAATTGGTTCCAGCGGAACATTCTTTGCATGGGTATTGACATTCACAAGGGCCAATATGAGGTGTACCGCAGGGATCATGAGAGGGATCACACGCAGCAACTTATCCTCCACCATGTCTCAGGTGCCACTGGCCATCCACCTCCTCCCACTGCTCCGGATCCATATGCTCAGTGGAACACTTCAGGGATCAACTATGGCGAGCTCGAGAGTTGTCTCTTTCCTCCTCCACCAAGGGCACCCACTCCTCCAGCTGATGACGATGATGATGAGTATGATGAAGAGGAAGGGGATGGGAATGACTACGACGAGGATGAGGAGGAGTGATCTCTGGGGGCGTTAGCGTCGCTCTTCTTCCTTTTTGGCGTTTCGATGCCAAAGGGGGAGAAGTAGTTCTATTAGGTCTCGTGGATTTGCAAGGGTCGGGCACAAGCTCTTCGATTTTAGTCGTTTTTATTTTCTTGCTTGTGCCTTTTCTAGCGTGAACTCGTTTGCTATTTGTGTTTGTCTATGTAAGACTATGTCGTACTCCACTATGTTTGGTATTCATGGAATTCTGGATTTATCTATCATGGACCCCATGGAATTCTAGAATTATGGAGCATATTTGATGGCATATGGATTCATGGGATTATCTATGTATGCCTTGGCTATATTCTCATTCCGGTGGTATGACATTTTTCCCAAACCTTAAAGTAGTGTTCTCCCTAGTGTGTGTATTTGTATTCAAATACAAATCTTAAATATGCACACATCTAGGGGGAGCGTCTTTCTTTATTTAAGGTGGCATTTGCCGGTTTTATTGCAAAACCTAGTATTGTCATCTAACACCAAAAAGGGGGAGATTGAAAGAACATTTCTTAATCCCTAGTGTTTTGTGTGTTAGATAACAATACCAAGGATCATTTAATGTGTGTTGAAGTGTTGCAGCTCTATTTGAGAATAAAGGGAAAAGGACTCTGCCTTTGGGGGCGGATAATCCGGCCCCACCAGGGGCGGATAATCTGCCCCTCCCTTTGCCCAAGCAGGCGCAAGCCCCAGAAGGGGGGCGGAATTTTGGCCGGATTTTCCGGCCCCGCCGGATAATCCGCCCCTCAGGGGGGGCTGGATAATCCTCCCCCCTGCTCATCGCCAAGGCGCAATCCCCAGAGAGGGGGCGGAGTTTTGGCCGGACTTTCCGGCCTGGCCGGATAATCCGCCCCTCAGGGGGGCCGGATTATCCGCCCCCCCCCAAGATCTTCACCAAGCTTCACCAAGGCGCAAACCCCAGAGAGGGGGCGGAGTTTCCCCCGGAGAATCCGCCCTTGGGGCGGAGTTTTCCCAGGGGGCGGATAGTCCGCCCCAAGTGGGGGGCGGATAATCCGCCCCCAAAGTTGTGCAACGGCCAGATCTAGGGAGGGGGTATTTAAGCCAGCCATCCCCCTCCTGCCAGAACCCTTGATTCATCTCGAAAAAGACCAGATCAGATCTGAAAGCTTCATCCAAGAGTGCTCCACCTAGATCCACCCAAAGGCCCCATCCCTTGGGGAATCGAAGGAGGAGAACTCGATCTTCATCATCAGCAATCAAGCGCTTCATCTCCTCTCCATTCATTTGGAGGACCTCCGATCTAGTATTTCTTGCAAATATCTAGATCCTCGTTTTTGTTTATATTGATAAACCTTGTTCTTGTGGCAGCTTGTTGTCATCCCGGGAGCCCCCAATTCAGTTGTGGGTGTGTGCCCCGATAGTGTTGTAAAAGGCACCGGTTCCCGCCTCGAAGGGATCCAATAGTGGAGAAGGTGGATCAGGCCTCTCGTGGCGAGATCCATCGGAGAATAGGGTGAGTCCTATTGTGGCGTGGTGGTCTTAGAACCGCCCACCCCTCCAACGCAGAGGTACTTCCCTTAACAAGGAAGGAACTGCGGTAAAACAAATCCCTGTGTCTCCGCGTGCTCCACTACGGTTTCCTCGCTCCTCTTTTACGTGCTTAGTAGTTAGGGTTACATATAGGAAATTCTCGTAGTTGCATATCTAGAGAATTTACTTTGTGTCAAGCCTAAAATTGAAAAAGTATTAAAAATTGGTTAGCACCTATTCACCCACCCTCTAGGTGCCCATACGATCCATTTCATCTTGTACATAGCATGGCGTACATTATAGAGCCTATGGCTGAAGCATAGGGGACTTTCTCCATTATCTCTCTTTCTTCCGCCGTAGCCGGACTTTGAGTCTTACTCAATGTCTTGCCTTGCATCATAGGTAAGAATCCCTTCTTACTTCCGTCCATTTTAAACTTCTTTAAAATCTTATCAAGGTATGTACTTTGCGATAGCCCTATTAGGCGCCTAGATCTATCTCTATAGATCTTTATGCCTAATATGTATGACGCTTCACCTAGGTCCTTCATTGAAAATTTGCTATTTAGATAACTTTTAACACTGTTTAAAAGATCTATATCATTTCCGATCAATAATATGTTATCCACATATAATATCAGAAATGCCACATTGCTCCCACTCACTTTCTTGTAAATACAAGCTTCTCCATAAGTTTGGACAAATACGAACTCTTTGATCACCTCATCAAAGCGGAGATTCCAACTTCGTGATGCTTGCTTCAATCCATAGATGGATCGCTGAAGCTTGCACACCTTGTTAGCATCCTTAGGATCGACAAAACCCTTTGGTTGTATCATATACAACTCTTCTTCAATATTACCATTGAGAAACGCGGTTTTGACATCCATCTGCCATATCTCATAATCGAAATATGCAACAATATCTAACATAATCCTAACTGACTTTAGCATCGCTACGAGAGAGAATGTCTCCTCGTAGTCAACTCCTTGAATTTGTCGAAACCCCTTTGCAACAAGTCGAGCTTTATAGACAGTCACATTACCATCGGCATCCGTTTTCCTTTTCCATTTGTTCTCCATGGCCTTTCGGTCATGAGGTAATTCCACCAAGTTCCAAACTTGATTTTCATACATGGATTCCATCTCGGATTTCATGGCTTCTAACCATTTGTTGGAATCCGGTTTTGGGGATATGCTATATGGGTATCCCTATAGCATGTCTCTTATCCGGCTAACCCGGGTGGCCCACAGTTGGTAGCATGTCCTATGGCCTGCTGGGCGGTCCAGTTAGATGGATCCACAAGGGAGGCACATGCCGGATAAAGGAAGGGTACGCTTGGAGTCACCGACGTACCCTGAGCCTTGGAGTGCAAGATACACAAGACTAGTAATAGACGGTGTAGGACTCTATGACCTGTCCGGCTAGGACTTTTCCCTGTAACCCTAGGACCTGGCGACTATATAAGTCGGGCCTATGGGAGCCTTTAGGGCACGATTACTTAGACTCTCTAGTCACACCTCGCACAGCGAACCAGTCCCTGTAACTCGGCATATTGCCCTTATAGTGATTTATAGCAGGAGTAGGATTCCGCCACCGTCGTGGAAACTGAACCTGGATAAGCTGTGTAACCTCGTACCCGTCAACCGTCCGCCTTCCCCCACATCTCTAAACACGCACTGTGAGGACCCCTCCATGGCATACTCGTCGGCAATACCACGACAGTTGGCGCCCACCATGGGGCAAGAGGCTCTTTAGCGGGCAAGAACCAAGATCTTTGCGGGAATCAGCAAAACCGTAATCATCGGTCGTGTTCTCTTCTCCGGCAATGTTCCGATCTTCCCTCCTGACGAGTTCTGGTTCCCGGCAAAGACGAACCCTATGTGGTGCTCGATCGTTCCTATCGGAGACATCCACCTCTTCATCGGCGAAACCGACTCGGGCACTAGTTCCCTGTGAGTCGGAGGAGCATCAAGGCCCGCACGGACCGCCTACGGGCAGGATACGTCCGCGGAAGGATCGATGTCGGATCTCTCTTCGGAGTTTCCCGGCAAAGATCGTAAAAATTCAAGGCCCACCCAAACCGCCCCTGTGCAGGATATAACGGTGGAAGATCGCTGCAAATCGGCCGGCTTCGCCCATGCGTCTGGATAGCAGAGATCCAAGTTCGTCGGAGTGGTTACCATCTTCGATCTGGCGCGTTGCATTCAGAGAGAGGGCGAAAAACCCCGCGATTACCTTGCCAGGTGGCTCCATATACGAGCCGATCTGGCCCACTACCCCGATGATAATGCTTTGTATCACTTTGTGGAAGGACTGTACCGTGGCAGGCTTCTCCGGTATTCTTTAAGACGGCAGCAGGCGACAGGACGCCTTACCCTTGAAGAGATGGTGAGCACTGTCAACAACTACGCGGAGGCCGAAGCGGCAGCTAAGACATCACTTGCGCTCATTGACGGAGCCCCTCCGATTCAGCCACCGCCACCATCGCCTCTGGCCGCCATCGTTGCCGTTGCACCTCCACCGCCCGTCATCGAGGAAGTCCTGGCACCCTCCGACTCTGTTATTGACACGCTTTATGCTGACTTCAGTGCAGATTCAGAGGAGATAGATTTCAGTCCAGAAGAGGTAGACTCCGCCATGCAGGAGATGGAGGAGGAGTACACGCGCGACGAGCAAGCCAACAATGCCGTCACGTCTCGAGGGGTGTTCGTCACCATCGGGACGACGATGGATGAAGATCAAACCGGACGAGACCCGCCTACAGCGCTGGACAAGGGGAAGGGGCCACTTACTGCTGCTAACAATGACCGCGCAAAGGTCATGCCTCCTCCGCCTAACCCAGTGCAGCAGCCACAGGAACTCGGCACCGGCCTAAGCAACAACAACACTGCACACTTGCCACCTCCGGCATCTACGTCTGCGGTAACCCAAGTTACTCCAGCTGATAGAGTGATGTACATCAATCTCCTCGTCGAGCCACTGACCGTTGCTCATATTCGGAACGTGACTCAACTTGACGAGAAGCGCCAGCAGCTGCTGGAGGAAGATCAGGCCATCACAGAGCAAGGCGCCAAGCTAGATCGAGATCTGGTCAACACGCAGAAGTCCATAGAAAAAGCTAGAGCAATGGAGTCCGAGTACAAGACCTTGCTCCAGCAGCAGAAGACCAAAAAAGCTCCGGCTCGCGTCATCAACGATCCTGGTGTACGGCGAAACCTAGGATGGGATCCCTCGAAGCCAGCACAGGCCAAGCCATACATTGACAGTGAAGGCAAGCATGTGATGCCCACCCCACTTCTTAACCTTGCCGTCGCCAAAACCCTTCTGGAGCAGGATAGATCACCCGAAGCAGTGGAACAGGTCTATGACCTAGTGGCCAAGGCGGTGAAGCAGCAGGAAAAGGCCACCTCTCAGAGGCTTGAGTCCGACCCAGCGCTCTGTCGATCTAGTCAGTACAAGCCACCAAGCGATAGATCTCCTCTTGATGTCGGGTCCCAAACGGTTTCATCACAACAAAGACGGAGAGATGCGTGCAACAGGAAGGACGCCATCCCCATATCCTCCGACCACGGAGAAAAGGCCCGACCTCATCGCCCATCGCCACCACCCCGGTCCCCCCGACATCGCGAAGATCACAAGGCTCACCATTGTACGGATATGCCCCCACCAAAGCAGTGCGGCATCGTCATCCGCGACAACACGGAGCAGACCCGTCATGACGGAGAACGCAACCAAGGACACAAGAGCGGGTCACACCATGACCCTCGGCGTCCGTCAAGCAACCGCGACAGGCGCGAGGCGTCACAGGAGGGTAACAGCAAGAAAGCAAACTCACCGCCACCTCCGCCTCCGTCGCCACCTAGCAGTCACCATGGCGGAAGGGGCACACGTCGTTCACGCAGCCCATCCCCTGTTGACAAGAAAAATAAGAACCCGAAGCCATACGATGCACGTTCAAGGATCGATAAGATCCACGAGGCCCAGGAAGGACCATATCTGGGACCACGTTGCTTTGGACCTGCAGTACAGTCCCCAACTTACCCCAAATGTTTCTGGATTGACAATACCATCAAACCCTATGACGGCACCGCAAAGCCAGCCACATGGTTGTAGGACTACGACAACGCGGTGGAGATTGCCGGAGGCAACCCCAACGTCGCCGTCAAGTACCTCCCGTCAATGTTGGCGGGCACGGCCCGTCAATGGATCGACGACTTGCCGGAGAAATCTATCTGCAACTGGTTGGACATGCAAGAAGCGTTCACCAAGAACTTTGAGGGTACATACAAGCGTCCCTGCACTATGGGCAATCTACAGCGGTGCACGCAAGAGAAAGACGAGACATCTCGCGCCTACCTCTCCCGCAGGCTGGACATGAAAAATTCCTGCGCAGGAGTGCATGCTCAGACCACCATGGCCGCCTTCATCGATGGGTTGGAAAGGGGCACGTTGCTCCGACATAAGCTGAAGCGCTTGCAGGACAATCACCAGCTTGACTTGAATCAGATAATTCAGTTAGCCAGTGAGTTTGTAGCTACCGACGACGATGCTCGTGGCTCCTTGCCGGCAACGGCCGTTCCAACTCAAGCTCGAGGAACAGCAGCACAAAGCAGAAAACCGCTCCAGAAGAAAAGCAATCTACCGACATGGTCGCTATGACTTTGGCAGTATGAGGTGATGGCGAACAACGTGGCCGAGGAAGGGGAGCTGGTCGAGGACAGCAGCGAGGAAGTGAAACCACCTCGGCAGCACACCGTGTTCCCCAAACATACGAAGAGTACCGCGATATGCCGTGCCTCGTACACCTCGACGCCAACGGTAAAGCCACTCACACCAATCGACACTGCAAGTTCGTCAACGACCTCAAGGAAGACCCGGAGTCTGGCTACAAGCAAAGTCGGAAGAACAGACCGCGAGGCAAGGGCAAGGGGAAGAAGGAGGAGGAGGAGTCCAAGGATTCAAGTGACATGGACGAGGACGTTTACCCAAAACACGCTGCCAAGAGCAATGAAAAGGGCAAGAACCCCTTCGCAAAGAAGGCGCCAATCTACCACACTTTCCTTGGCACCCCCACCGTCCGACAATAGAAGACCTCTCTGAGGATCCTGATGGCTACCCTACCCCTAGTTCCCCAGTACCTGCGCTGGTCGGAGGTTCCAATAACTTGGGATAGGACGGACCACCCAGACCTTATCCCTACGGAGAACCAGTACGCCATGGTCATCAACCTCTTGATTGACGGCGTGGAGTTCACCAAGTGTATGGTGGATAGTGGAAGTAGCATCAACATCATGTGCCTGGATACACTGCAGAAGATATACTTGACGGAGGCAAACCTAAGGCGGACCAACACCATCTTCCACGACGTAGTTCCTGGTCGATAGGCTCGGTCCCTTGGGTGCATTACACTTCAGGTTGCCTTTGGCGATGTTAACAATTACCGCCAAGAGCGCATGACCTTCGAGGTGGTCCCCTTCAAGAGAGTGTAACACGTCATATTCGGCCGCGACATATTCCACACGTTCATGGCCAAGCCATGCTTCATCTACAACAAACTCAAGATACCCGGACCAAACAGAGTCATCACCGTATCCAGAAGCTTTACCAAGGAAAGGGACTGCAAGATCAATGAAGCAGCCGTTGCGGAAGCTGTCCTCTACAGCGAAGAATTCAAAGAGATCCAGAGCAAGGTCGATGACTAAGAGATGCCCGCGTCGAAGAAGAAGATCTCTGACTCTGCTCCTGCGTTCAAGGCCGCCATCGAGACCAAACCGGTGGAACTTGTGGTAGGCGATGCCTCTAAGACCACTACCATTGGAACGAACCTGGATCCCAAATAGGAAAGCACGCTCATCGAGTTCCTCCGTGAGAATAGGGACATCTTTGCTTGGCAACCTGCCGACATGAAAGGTGTACCTAGGGAACTTGCCGAGCACAGCTTAAACATTGATCCAAAATCCAAACCAGTGAAGCAACCTCTATGACGCTTTGGAGATGAGAAGAGACGCGCCATTGGCAAAGAGATAGCTAGGTTACTTAAGGCTAGTTTTATCCGAGAAGTCCTTCACACCCAATGGGTGGCCAATCCTGTACTTGTCCCCAAAAAGGGAACCAATGAATTAAGAATGTGCGTTGATTACATCGGCTTGAACAAAGCATGTCCCAAAGATCCGTTTGCTTTGCCTCGCATTGACCAAGTCATTGACTCGACGGCTGGCTCGGAACTTTTGTGTTTTATCGATGCATACTCAGGATACCACCAGATCAAGATGAGGAAGTCGGACCAATTGGCCACTTTGTTCACTACCCCATATGGCACATTTTGCTATGTCACGATGCCCTTTGGGCTAAAAAACGCAGGTGCTACATACCAGCGGACAATGCAACGTTGCCTTCACGACCAAATTGGTCGGAACGTTCACGCCTATGTGGACGACATTGCGGTGATGTCTAAAAAGTCAAATGACCTAATGTCCGACTTGAAAGAAACCTTTGATAATCTCTAGAAATACAACATGATGCTTAACCCTAAGAAGTGCGTCTTCGGGGTTCCAGCAGGCAAATTGTTGGGATTCATCGTTTCCCAGCATGGAATCAAGGCCAACCCAGAGAAAATCAAGGCCATCTTAAACATAAACCGTCCGACATGCCTAAAGGACATCCAACGACTAACAGGCTGTGTTGCAGCAGTTAGTCGGTTTGTCAGCCGACTTGGAGAGAAGGCTCTGCCGCTGTACAAGTTGCTGAAGAAGGCGGACAAATTCACATGGACAGACGAAGCAGATGCAGCATTGAAGCAGCTCAAGGAAAATCTTTCCTCAGCGCCCATCCTTGCAGCACCCGAGCCTGGAGATCCCCTGTTAATATACATGGCGGCAACCAACCGAGTAATCAGCATCGTCATCATGGTAGAGCGGAAGGAACCAGGGTATGAGCACGGAGTTCAGCGACTAGTTTACTATGTAAGTGAGGTCCTGACAGAGTCCAAGCAGCGTTACCCGCACTACCAAAAGATAGCTTATGGAGTATTCCTCACTTCTCGGAAGCTGAGGCACTACTTTCAGGAGCACCCAATCACAGTGGTGAGCAAGGATCCACTGCCCGACATTATCAACAACAGCGACGCTACAGGAAGGGTCGCGAAGTGGGGCATCGAACTTGCCGCCTTCAAGATCACCTACAAGAGACGCGACGCTATCAAGTCACAAGTCTTGGCGGATTTTGTTGCAGATTGGACGGAGATGCCAGATGCTACTCCGTTGCTGCAACCAGAGTACTGGGTGATGCACTTTGACGGATCAAAGCTGCTCAACGGATCGGGGGCTGGTGTACTGTTGTAGTCACCAACAGGAGACAAGCTACACTACGTTTTGCAGATCCACTTCGAGGCTACAAACAACATGGCGGAGTATGAAGAACTCATTCACGGACTATGTGTAGCCAAGGATATTGGCATCAAGCGCATAGTTTGCTGTGGAGATTCCGACTTGGTTGCCCAGCAGGTGGCTGGCACCTGGAATGCGCGGAACCATATGATGGCGGCATATCGAGACGAAGTGGACGAGATAGCCAAGAGCTTCTTGGGCTACGAAGTCAAGTATGTAACTAGGGAGCAAAACGAGGCGGCTGATCTGCTATCTAAGCTTGGATCAGGGCGCAAGCAAATTCCTCCAGGAGTTTTCCTAGAGCATCTGCGCACACCATCTATGAAGGGAGCCGACATCGACAAACCGGATAGAGCTGACTCTTTTGTCAACATGGTGACAAAGGTCCCTCCGGCTTGGACAAAACCGTTCATGGAATATCTCGAACACGGAACTTTGCCCGACAACGAGGTCGAAAGACAGCAAATAGTACGACGAGAAAAGGGTTATACCATAATCAATGGACAACTCTACAAAATAAGCACTACTGGTGTATACCTTAAGTGTGTTTCCCAGCTAGAAGGTATGGAAATCCTACGCGAAATCCATCTTGGAGATTGTGGGCATCACGCTGCTCCTCGATCGTTGGTCGCAAAAGCCTTCCGGCAAGGATTCTACTGGCTGACCACGAAGGAGGACGCCGACAAGCTGGTTGAGACATGCATGGGATGCTAGTATTATGCCCGACAACCACATGTTCATGCTGCAGAATTGCGAACAATACCAATAACTTGGCCGTTTGCAGTCTGGGGGCTAGACATGGTGGGACCGTTACAAACGGCACCATGTGGATTTACACATCTGCTTGTAGTAGTTGATAAATTCACTAAATGGATAGAAGCTAAACCCATTAGAAAGCTTGATGGGGCAACTGCCCTCAAGTTTGTCCGAGATCTGGTGGTGAGATTTGGTCTCCCACACAGCATTATCACCGACAACGGCAGCAACTTGTCTCTCGGAGAAGTGGAGGCTTATTGTTGGGAGAAGGGTATCCGCCTTGACCTTGCATCTGTGGCACACCCACAATCCAATGGTCAGGTTGAGCGAGCCAATGGGTTAATTCTGCAGGGAATCAAGCCACGTCTTGAGGCACCGCTACACAGAACAGCTGGAGCCTGGGCGGAGGAATTACCATCTATGTTGTGGAGTTTACGAACTACACCCAACAGATCCACCGGCTACACCCCTTACTTCATGGTTTATGGAGCAGAAGCCATCCTGCCTTCCGACATACTTCACGATGCACCAAGAGTTGCCGCCTACGACGAGGATGACGCTGAAGAATCCAGACGCCTAGATGTGGACCTTCTCGAGGAGGAGCGCGTTTTGGCATGCCAAAGATCCGCCATCTACCAGCAGAAGCTACGCAGCTACCATAGTATCCGGGTCTGGCATCGCTCATTTAAAGAGGGGGATTTGGTGCTCTGACTTAAGCAGAAGAAGTCACACAAGTTATCCCCGCCATGGGAAGGACCGTTCATCATAAGCAAGGCGCTACTCAATGGGTCTTACTACCTCATTGACAACCATGAACTGAAGGATAGACCCAACAAGGATCATAAGCGTAAGCGACGTGACCTGAATGATGACTACCCGGAGCTTGATCGGCCATGGAACATAGCACAACTACGTCCTTTTTACACTTAGCATTTTTTATCTAATTGTGTACCTCTTATATGATCAATGAAATAAAGCTCTCTGGTTCACTCATATTTCTGAGTCTTTTACCTCCTTTTCTGTTCAATTTTCGATCATATAAAACCTTTATGCACAAGTTTTGCGATTGCACTTGTGAAAATTCCGCCTACAGGCGTTAGCTTAAGTTTTCTGGTCTACATGTTCTTTGTCGTTTTTATGTGGATTCTGGAGTAGTGACTTTTGGCACTTATTGTCGGCGATTTTGTGCTTAGGTTATTGATGGTGCCATTGGGCATCATCACCTGAGCGCATGGTTCCACGAGTCTTCCGACTCACGAAAGGTCAAGCATAAGAACCAAAGTAATGGATAAGCCAGCACTGGCTTAAAAATATACACATGCTGGAAATTAGTTCTTGAGTAGCAGGAAATAACAACCATTGTTCTCCACCTTAAGATTACATAAACAAGTTTTTTTCCGCATATGCACCAAAGGAGAAGCAAATATTACAAAGTTGTTCTTTATTCCTTTGGCGCAGGTGACTTAGACACATTGTCATCAGCAGCAGGAGAGCCACCCTCGAAGTCAGTTGTGTGAAGAGACTCAGAGGAGCTTTGGTCACCGTCATCGATGGTATTCCTAGGCACGAAGACATTGACATCAACCAACTCGGTGAATCTGGTGTCATAGCCCGCTAGTAACGACAAGATGGACTCATGATTGATATCCTTGCCATCGTCATACAGCGGGAATCCCAGAGGTCACCGTGTCGATGTCGACATCTTCATAGTTGCCTTTACCATTGACAACGCCATCCTTGCGCTAGCCTGTGCACATGAAGCTTTCCAGCTTGTGATGCGCTCGGGGGCTCGGCGCAGGATCTCTGAGTACTTCGCCACAGAGTCTAATGCTTTAATGTTGATCTGGAGGGGCTTGGCGATCTCCTTGTCTTGCGTGATGGCGGTGTTGATGAAGTTACCAGCAAGAACCATGCATTCCTTGGCCGGAGGAGGCGAACGGGTCAAACCATAGGAGCTGCAAATTCCGACAAGGAGCGCATGAGTTTAACAATTCAGAGTATCCAGACTACAGAATCCAAGGCGGAGAAAACATACTGAAGATGCTGGCCTCAGCCCGCCAAAGGGTATCCGCCAAGCATTCTTTCTCTTATTGGAGAAGCTTATACGCCTCGCTATGGCGCTGATTCTGCTCTTCGGCAGCTTGCTTCTAATCTTTTAAGATCGCAATCTCCTCCTTCAAGCGATTGATTTCCTCGGTGGCGGAGTCCTGCAGGGCCTTCATTGACTCCTCATGCATTTTCAGCATGTCTTTCCTCTCCTCCTTAAGGATCTTGTTCTCGCTATCCAGCTACTGAATGTGCTTGGATTGCTCGACAATGTCCTTAGCCTTGGCAACATGTTCTGCAAGTCGGAGAAATCAAAGTACACAATGAGTACTCGGAGAATATAAGCACAAAACCAAGACAGAATGTGCAAAAAGAAAACAAACTCTTGTTTTTGATGATTTGTTCCTTCAAGATGGCAGTTTTACCCTTTTCGGCTTCAAGATATGCGCGCATCTTCTGATACTTGTCGTTGGCCATGCCCCTCCGAGCATTCTCGTTCTATGGAAACAAGGGAAAAAGTTAAACATTGTTTGGTCTACTTGGAGCCTCTAGCCGGAAATTTTCCACCTAGAAGCTCAGGGGCTACAGCGAGAGTTTTTGACTTAACAATATGCTTAGATTTTCTTTAAGCATCTAGTCGGAACTAATTCAGTTACAACTAGAAGATTGGGGGCTACAGTATAAAGTTTTTAACTCAGATATATGCTTAGCTTTTCTTTAAGCATCTAGTCGTAACTAGTTCAGTTACAACTAGAGGCTTGGGGGCTACAGTACTGAAATTTATACACACTGCGTATGCTACTCCTAAAGCATCTAGTCGGAATATTTCATTCCATCTAAATGCTTGGGGGCTACAGTGAGAAGTTTTCTATCTTAGTCACTCTTAGAGCATCTAGGCGCAAAGACCTATGGTTTTCCATCTACATCCTCGGGGGCTACAGTGGGATACTCATATGAAAGGCAAAGGCAAATAAAACTTACAAGTGCAATGATCTTGAGATTGGTAGCGCTCTCGGCCAGCAGCTTGCCAAAGGAGATGATATTTCCTCGCAAGATGTCTGCTTGTCGGAGGAGCTCCTCAAGACCGCACGTAGGAGATGTCGGTGCTGCGCCAGGAACTAGAGTTGTGCTACTCGGCGTAAGTGTCGGGTAGACTATCTTCGGAAACTCAAAAGGTTTCTAGGGAGAAAGGGCGCCGCCTTCGGCAGAAGTACCAGCTTCCACCACCGCCTTACCGCCACCGATGGCATCCTTAGCCGGAGCTTCAGCCATTTGTTGGGCGGTACTCTCCTGCGTCGCCTGCTCACCAACAATAGCAACCTCGGTAGAGGCACCTGAGTCCACTTCCATGGCGGAAGGGCCAGATGCCTCCTTAGCTTGCGAGCTTGTCGGGGAGGACGAGGGCTTGACAAAGGGAGTGGTAGCGGCAATGGCGGGAGATGGGTCGTGATGCAGCATGTCCTTGATGGTTTTAGAAGCCCCCGATGTTTTGGAGGTCTTCTTCAAGCTGGTCGTGGCTTTCTTCCTAAAACGTGCAAACTGCATAAGTACAGGAGCAAGACAGATAAATAGACAATGTCGTAAGAAAAGAAGCTTACACAAGTGGGGGTGCTTTGGCAAAAGGGGTCCCAATGGTTTTTCATTTCTCTGCCTCCAGGGCAGCGGTAGTCTTTTTGGAGGCTCCACCCTCCGGCTTCTTCTTCTTGCCTCCGTCGGCAGCGTCAGAGGTGGAGCTCTTCCACTTTCGTGCCGCCAGAGCATCGTCGTCGGACACGAGGTGACTTCCTTCATCTTTGGTCCATAGATTTTGGGAGCCATGTTGTCCTCATCTATGTCGCAAAGCTGTTAAGTGAAGAACCATCGTGTTAGATGAGATGGCAGTTGCTAGACGGAAGAACTGGAGTATATGTCATACATGGAAAATAAACAGTTACCTTTGGGAACTTGCCGTCTACGAACATGTCGTAGGTGATGGCGAAGCCACGCTTCTTGTCCTTCACCTTGACAATGTCCTTAAGACGGATCTTGACGGAGTCACTCGAGAAGTTGTCCACGGAGATGCGGTGGATATCCCTTCTATTGCTGGTATACTCGTGCATGAGCTTCGCGCAGTGCTGCAGAGGTTGGCTTCGCCTGATGAACCAGCACATGGCTAGGTCTAAGCCGGTCAAACCCGTATCTACGAGCCACTCGATCCGCCTTATGGCACGAGAAGCGTCGAGGTCGGAAGGAAGGGAGGCTTGGGATCTCCATGTGGAAACTTCAGCGGTGGCTCCGTCCACGAAGTCCGGGTACGTTACTTCTCGGCCAGCCAGAGGGATATCTGGGCCGTAGAAGTAGGTACGCTGCCAATTCTTGCAGGAATCATGGCCGACAATGTCGGGGAACCACCGGCCAGGACGGATCTTGAAGCTTATGGTGCCACAATTCTTAAGTTCGTCCTTGCTAGCTCCAGCTTCACGTTTGATGGTGAAGAAGTACACAAAGAGGTCTAGCCTAGGCCTTATCCCTAAGTAACCCTTGCAGAGCGCCGCGTAGTTGCTAAGCGCTAAGATACAATTGGGGGAGAGGTTCTGGGGCTGAACTCTATAGTGATTCAAGACGGAGAGAAAGAAGTTGGAGATGGGCAGGGAGACGCCGTGTACCAGCTGCGCTTTGAGGTATACCTTTTCTCCGGCTTGGGGAGAAGGTGTCACCTCGCCGGCCGGCGCCGCTCGCTAGGCGAGCCCCTCCATCGCAGGGAGGTAGCCTTCGACGATCAGCTCTTGGATATCACGGTCAGTGATGTCCGAGCGGCGCCAGTCGCCGTTGTGCGAGTCCAGTTCCTCCTCCAACGGCTCCAGTGCCGCTGGATTATGGTCGCCGCCGGTGGATTCGACCACCGCCGAGACGGGGATGACCAAACCCTTTGGGGGCACGACGACGGAGCTCGCCAGCTTCGCCGCGGCTTCACTCGATGCTGCCATGGAAGGGGAAGTGCTGCTGCTGGCCATGGAGTAAGTGCAGAGGTCACTGGTGCGGATTGGGGCTAGGGTTTTTTGAGAGTTTTCGCGGAGAGATCGAGGAGGCACGCGCTGTAGGAAGAAGACGATGCGAGGAGAATGAGGTAAAAGGTGAAAATTCCATCGCTGTTACTATTTATCATCTCCAGCGTCAAGATTCGTGCAGCTTGATCAGACGGTTGCCGCGTAGACAACGTGTTCATGAACATGCATGGAAATTTCGCCACGTCTGCAACCGTTGCCGCCAACGGTTCGTATCGCTCGCGCGGGAAAATCGGACATGATTGCGTTCTCTGCATGTGTGAGTTACGAGGCGTCACTGACCTAAGCCTATGTCGCCCTAGCTGACACAGGCAGATGAGCCATCACATCGAAGATTTCGGCATGGACGGATCCAGTCCGGCTACGAAAGAGTACGATGGAAGATTCAGCATTCCTCCGACTTACAAGTTGAAGATGGAGAAAACCTTGCAGGGTTCTTTGGGAGGACTACAAGATATTGCTTGACGATTTGCCGACATCCATCTAGACGGAGCATTCCACGTGAAGAGGCAAGACGGCGCAAGATCTCGGAGTTCTCCGGGGGCTACTGTTGGGATATGCTATATGGGTATCCCTATAGCATGTCTCTTATCCGGCTAACCCGGGTGGCCCACAGTTGGTAGCATGGCCTATGGCCTACTGGGCGGCCCAGTTAGATAGGATCCAGAAGGGAGGCCCATGTCGGATAAAGGAAGGCTATGGTTGGAGTCAACGACGTACCCGGAGCCTTGGAGTGCAAGATACACAAGACTAGTAATAGACGGTGTAGGACTCTGTGACCTATCTGGCTAGGACTTTTCCCTGTAACCCTAGGACCTGGCGACTATATAAGTCGGGCCTATGGGAGCCTTTAGGGCACGATAACTTAGACTCTCTAGTCACACCTCGCACAATGAACCAGTCCCTGTAACTCGGCGTATTGCCCTTATAGTGATTTATAGCAGGAGTAAGATTCCGCCACCGTCGTGGGATATGAACCTGGGTAAGCTGTGTAACCTCGTACCCGTCAACCGTCCGCCTTCCCCCACGTCTCTAAACACGCACTGTGAGGACCCCTCCATGGCGTACTCGTCGGCAATACCACGACATCCGGGCTCATCATCACTTCTTCATACGTCGCAGGGTCATCAATTTCATCAACCATGAAATTCATAACAGGGTTTCCGTATAGCTCGGGAGTTGCACACCCTCTGCTAGACCTACGAGGTTTGGTAGTACTCTCGTTTGGAGTTTCATGATCATTATCATTAGTTCCCTCTTCAACTGGTGAAGCCAACTCTAGAACGACTTCCGGAGCTGTGCTACTCGCCATACTTTGAAGAGAAGGTTCAATAACCTCTTCGAGTTCTACCTTCCGACTACTCACACCTTTCGCGAGAAACTCTTTCTCTAGAAAGGATCCATTCTTGGCAACAAAAACCTTGCCCTCGAATCTGTGATAGAAGGAATACCCAATAGTTTCCTTAGGGTATCCTATGAAGACGCATTTTTCCGCTTTGGGTTCAAGTTTATCCGGTTGAAGTTTCTTCACATAAACATCGCATCCCCAAACTTTAAGAAATGACAGCTTAGGTTTGTTTCCAAACCACAATTCATACGGTGTCTTTTCAACGGATTTAGATGGTGCCTGATTTAAAGTGAATGTAGCAGTTTCTAGTGCATAACCCCAAAATGACAACGGCAAGTCCGTCAGACACATCATAGATCGAACCATATCCAATAAAGTACGATTACGACGTTCTGACACACCATTTTGCTGTGGTGTTCCGGCAGGTGTGAGTTGTGAAACAATTCCACACTCTTTCATGTGAGTGGTAAAATCGTAACTTAGATACTCACCTCCACGGTTGGACCGTAGAAATTTGATCTTTCTATTATGATGATTTTCCACTTCATTCTGAAATTCCTTGAACTTTTGAAAGGTTTCAGACTTGTGTTTCATCAAGTATATATAACCGTATCTACTCAAATCATCCGTGAAAGTAACAAAATAATGATTTGAATTTAAACCTATTTCCTTAGTTTAAAATTCATATAAGGGTAAATAAAATTTTGTTAACATTAGTCAATGAAATCTAATAAATAAGTATTAAGTCTTGAATACTAATAATAAGTCTTAATGATTCAAAACATTTGAAATACTATTATATTGAAGTATCCTTCTAATATATGAATAAATTATATTTTAAGATCCTTAATAATTATAAAATCTTCAAGAATGATATATCAATCAAACACAACATTATAATGGACTAAATCCAAAGATAATTCAGGAGTAGTCACTAGTACTATTTATATATCCACAAACCATAATCATACCTTTATAAGGAAATAAGAAATCTTATTCCGTTATAAAATCAAGAAGACCACCACATCAAAGAAAAATATAACTATTCTTAAGTAACCTTAAGGCAACATTACCAAGTACACCAAAATACAAATGTTATAAGCATTATACTTTCAAACTATCTTTGTTTTAAAGTTAACTTTAGTCTACAAGAATCTAAATATAACACTATAAGCATTATTATATGTTTTATAGTAAACTTTGGTCTGAACTAGTTAAGTTATAAAACATCTCAAGCCAAAACTATTCAAACAAGCACAAATAACATCTACCACCACTAACTAACCACAAAGATTGTTTAAACCTTATAAAAGGAATCTTTTCTTCAAAATTTATTCGTTTTGCCACTTCAGACAATATATGACAACTAATCAAGATCACATTACTTCATACTTTACTTGTATACTTAGGATCGATAACATTTAAGCCCTTTATAAGTGACTCTACTTATAAAGTAAAGTTTGGAGATAAACTATTAAAGTGTAAACAATTTTTGAATAGCATTTCATAGATATATATTTCATCGCTGCATAAATATGTGTTGTTCACACACACTCACAAGCCCCAATAAGAAGCACAAGTGTGAAAATCATCTAAAATAACAACACATTCTAAAGTAACCATTTCCGGAATCCAAACCCTAGAACAACGTTATTCCCAAGATTCACGTTTATAAAAAGTACATCTCATTACTTATGCATAAATCATACTGGCTCTTTAAACATTATTCCTTACCGGTGTAGGGGTTCGTAGCATGGAAAACAAAAAAATTCTACCGCATGCACACAAATAACCCAAGATGTATCTACTAGATTGTAGCAACGAGTCGATAGAAGCACTCACCCTCGAAGATTCCAAAGCGGTTAACGAGAGCAGATTCTTGTGGGTGATGTAGTCGTACACTTGCCGATCTCAAGATCGCGTAGACGATCCTTCCGGCGCTGCGTTCCGGCAGTGCTTCTGCAGTCGGTCACACATTCGGTACTCGATGAAGACCTTCCTCTCCCTTGTTCCAGCAGGCAGCAGAGATTGTAGTTCTCCCCTCGCGATTCCGGTAGCACGACGGTGTGGTGTCGGAAGTAGAGGGAAGATCCCACAGGGCTTCGCCTAAGCCGGATGCGAGTTATGGTGGATTAGGGTTTCCTGGAGATCTAGGGTTTAGATGACCGGGAGGAGGAGGAGGTGTCGGCGGCGGCTAGGGCGGTGGCGATGAACCAGTGGTGGCACGACGGCGGCGGCGCACGGGCGGCGGTGGCGGCGGGCGGCGGGTGTGTGGGGAGGGCTTGGCTCTTGTGGTAAGAAAGCCCTCCCCCTCTATTTATGAGAGGGAGGGGCAGCCTTGGGAGGGGTGGGTTTGAATCCAAACCAAACCCAAGTTGGATTGAGTGAAGGACTTGTTTCTTCTCCCACTAGGAAACCATTGTTCCAGTTTGACTTTTCAAACTTCCCGTTTGACTTTCAATTTAGAGATTTATTTATCTCTTGAAAATGTCAACACCAAGTGACCTAGGATATGATCCAATCACTCCTCATATCCATGACACATTCATGGACCATTCCCCTTCCGGACCGGTGAACCTTCTAGACCCTTCAACACCAAGTGACGATAGTTTACTTATCCGAGGTTTTGATCGTCGGTATCTCTGCATACCTATTACAACCTCGTTACCGATAAGTACTCTTTTCTCGTTCCCGTGATATGTGACCCCTTGTGAGCCAGTCACATGCTTGCAAGCTAATTGGATGACATTCCACCGAGAGGGCCCAGAGTATATCTATCCGTCATATGGATGGACAAATGCCACTCTTGATCCATGTGCCTCAACCCATACTTTTCGAACACTCAATGCCACCTTTATAGCCACCCAGTTACGTTGTGGTGTTTGATGTCATCAAAGCATCCTTCCGGTGATGGTGATTAACATGATCTCATGGTCGAAGGAATTAGGTTACTATGTATCAGAAAGCTTATAGCAAACAAACTATTGAAATGACTTGATCTTAATGCTACGCTTATCTCTAGGAGTATGTCCACCATACCATTCTCCTAATGATATGATCTTGTTATTAATAACATCTCAATGTTCATGATCGAGAAACCACGATCATTTAGTAATCAACAAGCTAGTATTATAAAGAGGCTTTACTAGGGATTCTAATTTAGTTTACAAATCACACAAGTATTAATGTTTACGGTTAATACTATTATAGCATGAATGTAAACATTTATCATAAACACAAAGATATAATAATAACCACTTTTATTATTGCCTCTAGGGCATATCTCCAACAGTTTCCCACTTGCACTAGAGTCAACTAATCTAGATTACATGGTAATATACCGAACACCCATGGCGGTTTGGTGCTGGTCATGTTTTGCCCTCGGGAGAGGTTTAGTCAACGGATCCGCCACATTCAGATCTGTGTGTACTTTGCAAATCTTTATGTCACCATCTTGGACATGCTCTCGAATAGCGTGAAAATGTAGCTTGATGTGCTTTAGCTTCTTGTGTGACCTTGGTTCTTGCGCATTGGCTATGGCGCCCATGTTATCACAGTATATAGACATTGGGTCCAGCGCACTTGGAACCACACCGAGCTCTGTAATGAACTCCTTCATCCATATCGCCTCTTGTGAAGCCTCCGAAGCAGCTATGTATTCCGATTCAGTTGAAGATCTCGCCACAACGCTATGCTTTGCACTCCTCCAGCTAACTACTGCACCATTCAAAGTAAATACGTATCCAAATTGAGATTTAGAATCATCCGGATCGGTTTTCCAACTAGCGTTGGTGTAACCATTAACAATGAGATGTTCATCACCTCCATAAGAAAGAACCATGTCCTTAGTTCTTCTCAAGTACTTAAGGATGTTTTTTACCGCTATCCAATGATCCACTCCTGGATCACATTGATATCTGCTAGTCAAACTAACAACATATGCAATGTCGGGTCTAGTACATAGCATGGCATACATTAGAGATCGTATGGCTGAGGCATAGGGAGTCTTACACATCCTTTCTCTATCTTCTGCCGTTGCAGGACTCTGAGTTTTACTCAAGGTCATATTGGGCAACATGGGCAAGAAACCTTTCTTGCTATCTTCCATTCCAAACCTCTTTAGAACTTTGTCCAAATATGTACCTTGTGACAATGATATTAGGCGTATCGATCTATCTCTATAAATATTTATGCCTAATATGTAAGCTGCTTCGCCAAGATCTTTCATTGAAAAACTAGTATTCAAATAATCCTTGACACTATTAAGAAGGTCTACATCATTCCCAATCAACAATATGTCATCTACATATAGTATTAAGAATGCTATAGATCTCCCACTAACTTTCTTGTAAATACAAGCTTCTCCATAAGTTTGTATAAGACCAAAACTTTTGATTACCTTATCAAAACATTGATTCCAACTTCGGGATGCTTGCTTCAATCCATATATGGACCGTTGAAGTTTTCATACCTTGTTAGCATCTTTAGGATCGACAAAACCTTTGGGTTGCATCATATACAACTCTTCATCAATGTCTCCATTGAGGAACGCTGTTTTGACATCCATCTGCCATATCTCATAATCATAAAATGCAGCGATTGCTAACATAATCCTCACAGACTTTAGCTTCGCTACTGGTGAGAAAGTTTCATCATAGTTAACTCCTTGAATTTGTAGAAACCCTTTTGCGACAAGTCGAGCTTTATAGATAGTAACATTACCATCAGCATATGTTTTCTTCTTCAAAATCCATTTGTTCTCGACAGCCTTCCGGCCATCCGGTAAGTCCACCAAAGTCCATACTTGGTTTTCATACATGGATCCAATCTCGGATTTCATGGCTTATTGCCATTTATTGGAATCTAGGCTCATCATTGCTTCCTCATATGTCGCAGGGTCATCGGTGTTGTCCACCAAACATGACACTCATAACGGGATCATACCAATCAGGAGTGGTACGAGTTCTCGTTGACCTGCGAGGTTCCGTAGTTACTTCAACCGAAGTTTCATGATCAACATCATTAGCTTCCTCACTTATTGGTGTAGGCCCCACAGGAACTACTTCCAGTGTTGTGCTACTCGCAAGTTCGAGAGAAGGTACAATAACGTCGTCGAGTTCTACTTTCCTTCTAGTCACTTCTTTCGAGAGAAACTCCTTCTCTAGAAAGGATCCATTCTTGGCAACGAAGATTTTTCCCTCGGATCTATGATAGAAGGTATACCCAATAGTTTCCTTCAGGTATCCTATGGAGACGCATTTTTCTGCTTTGGGTTCAAGCTTGTCTGGCTGTAACTACTTTACATAAGCTTCGCAACCCCAAACTTTAAGGAACGACAATTTAGGTTTCTTTCCAAACCACAATTCATACGGTGTCATTTCAACGGATTTAGATGGTGCCCTATTTAAAGTGAATGCGGCTATTTCTAATGCATAACCCCAAAATGATAGCGGTAAATCTGTAAGTGACATCATAGAACGAACCATATCTAAGAGAGTTCGATTACGACATTCGGACACACCATTACGCTGTGGTGTTCCCGGCGGTGTCAATTGTGAAAGTATTCCGCATTTCTTCAAATGCTCGCCAAACTCGTAACTTAGATATTCACCTCCATGATCAGATCATAGAAATTTAATCTTCTTGTTACGTTGATTCTCTACCTCACTTTGAAATTCCTTAAACTTCTCAAAAGTTTCAGACTTATGTTTCATGAATTAGATATACCCATATCTACTCAAGTCATCCATGAAGGTAAGAACATAACGATAACCACCACGTGATGCTACACTCATTGGGCCACACACATCGGTATGTATGATTTCCAATAAGTCCGTAGCTCGCTCCATCATACCAGAAAATGGAGTCTTAGTCATTTTACCCATCAGGCATGCTTCGCATCTTTTAAGTGATTCGAAATCAAGTGATTCAAGAAGTCCATCGGAATGGAGTTTCTTCATACGCTTCACTCCAATATGACCAAGACGACAGTGCCACATATAGGTCGAGTTATCGCTCAATTTCAAATGTTTAGCTTCAATGTTATTAATGTGTGTATTTCCACAATCTAGATTCAATAAGAATAGACCATCTATCAAAGGTGCATGTGCATAAAACATATTACTCATTTAAATCGAACAACCATTATTCTCGGACATAAAAAAGTAACCGTCTCGCAATAAACATGTTCCAGATATAATGTTCATGCTCAACGCAGGCACCAAATAACACTTATTTAAGTATAAAACTGATCCCGATGGTAGATGAAGAGGTAGCGTGCCGACCACGATCACATCAACCTTTGATCCATTTCCTACGCGCATCGTCACCTCGTACTTCGCTAGCTTCCGTTTATTCTGTAGTACCTGTTTCGAGTTACAAATATGAGCAACCGAACCAGTATCAAATACCCAGGCACTACTACGAGTACTAGTGAGATACACATCAATAACATGTATATCGGATATACCTTTCTTCTTGATGTTGTCGTTCTTCAAATCCGCCAAGTACTTTGGGCAATTCCGCTTTCCAGTGACCTTCTCCCTTGCAGTAAAAGCACTCAGTATCAGGCTTAGGCCCAGCCTTGGTCTTCTTCATCGGCGCGGTAACTTTCTTACCGCCCTTCTTGAAGTTTCCCTTTTTCTTAGACTTGCCTTGCTTCTTGAATTTGGTGGTCTTATTGACCAACAACACTTGGTGCTCTTTCTTGATCTCCACTTCTGCAGACTTTAGCATGGAGAAGAGTTCTGGCAATGACTTATCCATGTTTTGCATATTGTAGTTCATCACAAAGTTCTTGTAACTTGGTGGTAGTGATTGGAGGACACGGTGAATCCCCAAAGAATTAGGAATCACTATACCCAAGCTTTCGAGTTTACTAGCGTGCCTAGACATCTTAAGCACGTGCTCACTGACGGAGCTACCCTCTTCCATCTTGCAGTTAAAGAACTTTTCAGAAGCCTCATAACTCTCAACTGCCGCGTGAGCCTCAAATATCATTTTGAGTTCACGGACAATATCATGTGGGTCATGGTTCTCAAACCTTTTCTGAAGCTCCGATTCCAAACCATACAAGATAGCACACTGAACTGTGGAGTACTGATTTTTCCGAGCTAGGAAAACATTCTTTACCTCATCGGTAGCATTAGCTGCAGGCGGGTCACCCAGTGGTGCATCCAGCACATAGGTCAAATTACCAGCATTGAGGACAATCCTCAAATTGTGAAACCAATCCGTGAAGTTGCTTCCATTGTTTTTCAACTTTTCTTTCTCTAGGAACGCATTAAAATTGATGGTAGGGGCCGCCATTGATCTACAACATATTTGCAATAGTTTAGACTAAGTTTATGACAAATTGAGTTCTAATTAATAGTTAGATTAATCTAGGTGAACTCCCACTCAAAACATATCCCTCAAATTGTTTTAGTGATCACACGAACCAAATCCACCACATCAAAACCGATCATCACGAGAGTTGATGTAGCTTCAATGGCGAACAATCAACATGTTCATCATATCTACTATATGACTCATGCTTTACCTTTCGGTGATCCGTGTTCCGAGACCATGTCTGTACATGCTAGGCTCGTCAAGATCAAACCTTAGCTTCCGCATGAGCAAATCTGGCTTGCTCACGTTGTATACACTCGCAGAATCTAACACACCTGATCATCACGTGGTTCTTCGAAACAACGAGCTTTAGCAACGGTGCTTACTAAGGATGAACACTTTAAAACTTGAAATTTTGTGCTTGAGGGATCATCTTATAATGCTACCGTCGCAAACTAAGCAATGCAAGATGCATAAAAGGATTAACGTCACATGCAATTCATAATATGTGATATGATATGGCCTTTCTTCTTGTGCTTCTGATCTCCATCTTCAAGCATGAACATGATCTCCATCATCACCGGTATAGCGTCAAGGTCAATGGCATCGTTTCATTGTTGTCGTCCACCAGCTTCAACTATTACAACTACTTTTAATAGACACACATGTCTTTACGGAATTTAAAAGACAACCATATGGCTCCTGCCGGTTGCCAACTTACAATAAGGAACATTGCATACATCATATATAATCACAATCATGCCCATATCACATCACAGCACACCCCTGCAAAACAAAGTTAGACGCCTCTAATTTTCTTTGCATATTTTACGTGGTTTGGGGCTTTCAGTAAGTGTCGTTCTAACATACGAACAAGAACCACAACGTTGATGCTTGAACTATCAAGTGCCCGTTGTAAATTGAATCTATACTATGATGGGAGAGACAGACACCCGCAAAGCCACTTATGCAATACTAGTTGCATGTTGAGCGTGGAACAAGTCTCATGAACGATGTCATGTAAGGTTAGCCCGGGCCGCTTCATCCCATCATACCGCAAGATGCAAAGTACACAAAAAGCAATTGATAATAAAAGCACCACCGCCCACAATGACCATTGTGTTCTACTCGTGCAACAGATCTACATGTAAACCTGGCTCTGATACCACTATAGAGGTTTGTAGCATGGAAAACAAAAAAATTCTACCGCATGCACACAAACAAGCCAAGATCTATCTACTGGATTGTAGCAACTAGTCGATAGAAGCACTCACCCTCGAAGATTCCAAAGCGGTTAACAAGAGCAGATTCTCGTGGGTGATGTAGTTGTACACTTGTCGATCTCAAGATCGCGTGAGCGATCCTTCCGCGCAGCGTTAAAAGGCGCTTCACTTGTCGGTCACACGTTCGGTACTCGATGAAGATCTTCCTCTCCCTTGTTCCAGCAGGCAGCAGAGGTTGTAGTTCTCCCCTCGCAATTCCGGCAGCACGAAGGCATGGTGTCGGAATGTAGAGGGAGTGTCCCAAACTTTATTAACATAAGGTGGTGTCCCCTGTGTTTACAATGCTAGTCCCTAGATCAATAGCTAGCATCCACAGTTTAGATGTAATATCAAGAAACAAAGGTCATAATATAACTTTATAACCAGGAATAACATAATTTTATTACATCAATACATAGCTCATTTGGCTATTACATTACATTGCAGCAGAATAACTATAAGCATGGGGTCCTTCATCTTCAAAGTGCCACAGGCAAATGTTGGTTGTAGACTTTGTAATCCTAATCAATCAATCTTCACTAAAATCAATCAAACCTGCAACATTACAAGTTACAGCCACAAGGGTCAATACTTTTGAATTGTATTGGCAAGTTTCACTACTTTGTTGAATATGAGTGGATCCTATCATTTCATGCATATTTGGCTAAGTAGATTTTTAGGCTCATTTGCATAAAGCAGTATTTTATCCTATCTTTTCAAAATGGTTTTGGTCCTTTGTCAAATCTCCTTTTTCCAAGTTCCTTGAACTCGTTGGTAGAAAAAGTCCTTGTCAAAATCCCTTGAGCTCCTTGGTAACCCCAAGTGCATCAAGTTTTATAAAATCTCATGAGTTCCTTGGCAACCCCAAGTGTTCATGTTTTCAACAAAATCTCTTGAGTTCCTTGGTACCCCCAAGTACATCAAGTTTTGTCAAAGTCTCTTGAGCTCCTTGGTAACCCCCAAGTGCATCAAGTTTTTATTTTAGAAATTGGAATGTCGAGATCTCCCATAGTTCAAACTTTAGTTGCTCAGTATTGTCCATAACCGGGGACATGGCTAAGTACTTAGATTTTATTATCTTCTGCAGAAGGAGTACACTTTACCCACATGTCACAATCCCATCCTTTTGCCACCAGTGGCCACTGGATTAGTACTCACCAAGATGGAGCACTGGCAGATTGAGAATGTGACGAAGTCTTTCCAAAAGGTCCTCCCATACACCATTGCTAGCTTGTCTTCAGCACCCATGAAGGATTCCAGGTCCCCATGTCTAGTAAACTAAAGACAATGTATGGGTCTTCCTAATGTAGTTGACTAAGCCAGAGCCATAATAGCATGTGGTTGCACACAAAAGCCACAATTGGAGAAACATGTTCAATCTCTAAGTTTCCTAGGTGGTTCTATTTTGGAGCACAACACAAAGTGATTCCCATAGACATGGTTCCTTTTGTTGCCACCTTCTCCAAAATTCAAAGTATCCTCCACCTAGGTGGTTCATTGAGTCCTTGTTTTATTATGTAAAACACAAGTCCTTTTCTCAACCTTTGTAAATCTCAACATGTATCTCTTTTCAAAATATAGCATGGCTAAGCATGTAACAACTACATTGTTTTCTCTAAGGAATGTATAGGGTATCCTATTAGGATTTAGCATAGCATAAGTGAAAAAGGATTTTCATGCATGTTTCATAATCCACTAAGTATAATGAAAATAGTAGGACTTTTTGATGATAGTGTAACTTGCCTTTTTGGTAGGGAATGGTGGTTCACTCCTTGATCTTGCTAGTCTCACACTTCACTACAATCAATCAAGCATACACAATATCAACTAGCATTCCAAACCAAAGTCAATCAAACAATTTCACACACATAAAACAATGGAATTCTAAGTCATGCATGTAAGCATGTAAGGGATGGTTCTATTTGCAAGGATGGTCTCCACTAGGTTTCTAAACTTTGTAAGTTCCAAATTGGTCATTTACAAAAATGGCAAAGTCATTTGCAAAAGGGTTTTGCCCAAAAACTATTTTTAAATCCATTCATCATTTTATGTGGTGAAAAACATTTTTTTCATTGCCACAACCTTAAGTGGTTTCACCAAATAAGTTGTTGTTTCCCAAAACTTGGTGTTTATGGTCAGTAGGTTTGGTCCAAAACATTTTCTCCAAAGTTTTTACTCAAGACCATTTTCATAACAAAACCATTATTTTTAAATGGCTAGAAATGGGCTAAATTAGTAAATCCATTCTAAACTCCACCAAATTCATTTTCAAAACCATGGGTTGGTTCCTAGGGTCAGTAAGCTCACCACAAACTGATTTGCAAAGGTTTTAACCTCAAAAACATTTTTGAATCATTTTTCTAAACTAAACAAGAAATCAAATGTTTCTGCATAATCAACCAATCTAACAGATACTATTTGCTGAACCAAAGGCAGGGTTGGATAGGGCTTGTTCCACTGATTCCAATGATACCAAATTTGCAATTTTTGGACGTGTGGATGGAAAGTTACAAAGGTTTGAAAATCACAAACAAATCTGTTTTTCAAATTCTGTTTTAAACAGACCTGGCCACGCATCGCGATCTCATTGGACGGTACCGGTTCGGCCGGATTGGTGTTGCGGTGCGTTGGATCTAACAAATCGTGCGGCACAGGACTCGTACCCCTTCGCGGTTAAATGATCTAATCCTGCTCGCTCAATCTAGATCCTACGGTACTGATTCGCTTGACCAAAAGTGAGCGGCGCTGACGGTGGCTAGCGGCGGCGCACGGCCAGGCGGTGGCGTTACAGCTGCTACAGGAAGCAAAGAGAGGAGGGGAAGTGCTCACCAAAATCACAGGGCTATGGTGATGCTCGACGTGCTGTTGGCTTGACAAGGGGCGCTCGGGTACTGCAGCAATTGCTCGCCGGAGTTTGCAACGGCGTCTGGCGGCTCTGGTTGACGACGGGGAGATGCTGCAGTTCACCCCAGGGCAGATGGATGGTACGGTTAGACGTGGACTGAGCTGGAGATGATGTGAGCATCCATGGAAAGGCTAGGGGTGGTCGAGGCTTACCGAGGGAGTTCGACGGGGACGAGACAGACGGCGGCGTTGTCAGAGCTTGTCGAAGACGGTGTTACAGGCGCCCGGTTGAGCGAAAACGAGGAGATGTGCAGGAGTGGGGAATCTGCTAGCGTGCTCAAGGAGGCAAGGGCGGCGAAGCTCGGCTGGAATTTGACGAGGAAGGTCGTCGGAGACAGAGGAGCTTGGGGAAGAATTGGGGCGTCTGGGAGCACGTTGAGATGGGGCGACAGAGGGGAAGTGGAGAGGAGACATGAGCGTTTAAGCCTGCGTGATCAAAGCGGGTAACGGTTGTCGCGTTAAGGCGAATTAAGGCCGCGAAATCATCGGCAGGAACGGTGTCGAGGGGAGGGAGAAGGAGCCGCGCGGGTGAGAAGGAAGAACAGGAGGAGTGGGGTCTACCTGGCAGTGGAAAAAGAAAGGAGGGGAGGGTCCATCAGTCATTCTCTCTGTGGGTTTGCGAGTTGGTGCGAACCGTTTTCTTTCGGGGAGGGGAGCTGGGCTGGTTTGTTGGGCTTCCTGGGCTTGGCCGGCTGGGCTGGTCCAGATCCTATTTTTTTTCTTTTGTGCAATCTTTTTCTTTTTCTAATTCCAATTTCTGTTTTGAAAATTCAAACAAACCAACAATGTTCATATCAATTCAATCAATCACCAAACTTTGCAATTTTGGATTTGGTTCTGTTTAGCAACCTAAACCAGAATTCCAAAATTAAAATAATTATTCTATTTTAGGGTCCATTATTAATTAAATAAATAGATCATGTTTAATGAATCAATTAGGATTTGTTTTATTTAAAAGCTCCTTTTGAAATCTAAATATTTTCAAACCAAGACAGTAGGTTTTATTTGAGATTATAAAGTACTTGGAAAACTTACTTTTAAATAAAATAAATAAGTTTTTTGATGTTTTTGGAAATAGTAAAACCTTTATTAATAAAACTTGGATATTAAATCCTTATTAATTTATTTTAAGTAAACCCTTACTATTTTTATTAAAACAAAATATTTTGTTTCAAAAGCTTGGCCAAGGTTTAATTTGGTTCAATAAAATAGTCTTTATTTATAAATCCACCATTTCTTTTGAAATTCAAAACCTTTTATTTAAAAGATCCAAAATAGTAGTTCCAAAATATTTTATTTCTTCTATTTAAATGTTTATCTTTTTAAATCATTATAGGATTTTATTTCCTCCAACTTGGTTTGAAGTTCCAATTGAATTCAAAAAGTTTCTTCTGGCCCTGAAAATCAAATAAAATTTTATTTTATTCATTCATTTTTCACATTACAAGATTTGGAAAATCTTGGGATGTGACACGGAAGTAGAGGGAAGATCCCGCCGGGCTTCTCCTAATAAGGATGCGAGTTATGGTGGATTAGGGTTTCCCGGAGATCTAGGGTTTAGATGACCGGGAGGAGGAGGAGGTGTCGGTGGCGGCTAGGGCGGCAAACCAATGAGACGCGAGGCTGACAGCAGGGGAGGCGTCACTGGCCCGGCGGCGGCCAGGGTGGTGTGGGGAGGGCTTGGCTCTTGTGGTGTTGGGTGTAAAGGGAGTGTCCCAACCTTTATTATAATATAAGGTGGAGTCCCCTGTGTTTACAATGCTAGTCCCTGGATCAATAGCTAGCATCCACAGTTAAGATGTAATATCAAGAAACAAAGGTCATAATATAACTTTATAACCAGGAATAACATAATTTTATTACATCTTACATAGCTCATTTGGCTATTACATTACATTGCAGTGGAATAACTATAAGCATGGGTCCTTCATCTTCAAAGTGCCACAGGCAGACATGTTGGTTGTAGACTTTGTAATCCTAATCAATCAATCAATCTTCTCTAAAATCAATCAAACCTGCAACATTACAAGTTACAGCCACAAGGGTCAATACATTTGAATTGTATTGGCAAGTTTCACTAATATGTAGAATATAAGTGGATCCTATCATTACATGCATATTTGGCTAAGTAGAGTTTTAGGCTCATTTGCATAAAGCAATAGTTTATCCTATCTTTTCAAAAGGGTTTTGATCTTTTGTCACCTCCTTGGAATCCACCAAGTGTCTTTGTTAAAAATCTCTTGAGCTCCTTGGTAACCCCAAGTGTTCAAGTTTTCTTCAAAATCTCTTGAGTTCCTTGGTACCCCAAGTGTTCAAGTTTTCTTCAAAATCTCTTGAGTTCCTTGGTACCCCCAAGTGCTTCAAGTTTTATCAAAATCTCTTGAGTTCCTTGGTACCCCCCAAGTGCATCAAGTCTTTTGTTGTCACTTAAAAGTTTTTCTTTTAGAAATTGGAATGTCGAGATTTCCCATAGCTTCAAGCTTTAGTTGCTCAGTATTGTCCATAACCGGGGACACGGCTAAGTACTTAGATTTTATTATCTTCTGCAGAAGTAGTACACTTTACCCACATGTCACAATCTCATCTTGTTGCCACCAGTGGCCACTGGATTAGTACTCACCAAGATGGAGTACTGGCAGATTGAGAATGTGACGAAGTCTTTCCAGAGGGTCCTCCCATACACCATTGCTACCTTGTCTTCAGTACCCATGCAGGATTCCAGGTCCTCATTTTCAGTAACCTAAAGACAATGCATGGGTCTTCCCAATGTATTTGACTAAGCCAGAGCCATAAATAGCATGTGGTTGTACACGAAAGCCACAATTGGAGAAACATGTTCAATCTCTAAGTTTCCTGGGTGGTTATCTTTTGGAGCACAACACAAAGAGATTTCCATAGACATGGTTCCTTTTGTTGCCACCTTCTCCAAAACTCAAAGTATCCTTGTCCACCCAGGTGGTTCATTGAGTCCTTGTTTTATTATATAAAAACACAAGTCCTTTTCTCAACTTCATAAAATCTCAACATGTATCTCTTTTCAAAATATAGCATGGCTAAGCATGTAACAACTACATTGTTTTCACTAAGGAATGTATAGGGTATCCTATTAGGATTTAGCATAGCATAAGTATAGAAATTCTTTTCATGCATGTTTCAAAATCCACTAAGTATAATGAAAATATTAGGACTTTAGATGATAGTGTAACTTGCCTTTTTGGTAGGAATGATGGTTCACTTCTTGATCTTGCTAGTTTCACACTTTTCTAACTTCACTACAAATCAATCAAGCAAACACAATATCAACTAGCATTCCAACCAAAATCAATCAAACAAAGCACACATAAAATAATGGGTTCTAAATCATGCATGCAAGCATGCATAAGATAGTTTTATTTGCAAAGATGGTCTCCACTAGGCTTCTGAACTTTGTAAGGTTCAAGGTGGACATTTTCCAAAGTGGCAAAGTCATTTTGAAAAAAGGGTTTTATTCATAAACCATTTTTAAATCCATTCATCATTTTATGTGGTGGAAAAATATTTTTATCAAAGCAACAACTTTATGTTGTTCATCAAATAAGTTGTTGTTTCTCAAAACTTGGTGTTTTAGGGTCAGTAGGTTTGGTCCAAATCATTTTCCCAAAGTTTTTACTCCAAAAACATTTTCATAACAAAACCATTATTTTTATTTGGCTAGAAATGGGCTAAACTAATTAATCCATCCTAAACTTCACCAAATCCATTTTCAAAACCATGGGTTGATTCCTAGGGTCAGTAAGTTCACCACAAATCAATTTGCAAAGATTTCAACCTCAAAAACATTTTTGAACAATTTTTCTAATCTAAACAAGCATACAAATGTTTCTGCAAAAAGAAACATTTTAACAGAGACTTTTTACTAAACAAATTGCAGGGTTGGCTAGGGCTTGTTCCACTGATTCCAATGATATAAAGTTTGTAATTTTTGGACGTGTGGATCCAAAGTTACAAAGGTTTCAAGTTTGCATCTAAATCTGTTTTCAAAATTCTGTTTTAAATAAAGTCTGGCCACGCGTCGCAATTCTACTGGTTGATACCGATTCGGGCGGATCGGCCTCTGCGTGGCGTTGGATCTAAATAGATCGCACGGCTCAGATGCTTCCATACCTGTTCGCTTAAGTCGTTCTTTCTACGCCACAGGATGGGGATCTAACGGCTCACGCGTGTTTGACCAAAAGCTGGCGGCGCTGCGCGGCGGCAGACGGCGGCGACGGTCAGGCGGTGGTGCTACGGCGGCTACAGGAAGCAAAGAAGACAGGGGGTGCTCACCGTGTTCGCGAGGTCGAGGTGGTGCTCGACGTGTGGTCGGCGTGGCAAGGGGTGCTCAGGGACAGCAGCAATTCCTCGCCGGAGTTAAGGACGGCGTCAGGCGGCTCTGGTCGTGGTCGGAGTCGACGCTACAGATCACGAGAAGGCAAACAGAGGGCATGGTTAGGTGCGCAAGACCAAGGCGAAGATGCTTGCATGATCGAGAAGGCGCGGGGTGGTCAGTTCTTACCAGGGAAATTCGCCGGAGAGAGAGGCAGACGCGGCGGCGCTCGGAGGTTTGTCGAAGTCGACGCTCTGGGGCGCCCACGGCTGAATGGAGGGTACAGGCAGAAGCGCCTGAGGCTGGGGAATGTCCCCGTGTTCTTGGGGAGGCAAGGGGTGGCGAGGCTCGGCCGGAATTGGTCGGAGACGGTGGTCGGAGTAGTAAAGTTGCGAGCTCGAATTGAGACAGCCTAGGGGCAGAGAGAGGGAGGCGCGTGAGGGGAAATGGAGAGGAGGGCGAGGCATTTAATACCGCATGGTCGCAGGGAGTAATGGCGAGGGCGTTAAGGCGAATTTAACTGCGGCATCAACGGCAGGAAACGGCCGGCGTCGTCTGCACGAGGAAGAAGAGAACGAGCTGGCTGTGTGGGGTCCGGGCGTCAGCGAGGAAAAGAGAGGGAAGGAGGGTCCACCAATCGGTGTATCTGCGGGTGCGGTTTTTGGTAGAGAACTTTTCGCAGAGGAGAAAGTGTAGCTAGGCTGCGAATGGGCTTAATGGGCTGGCCGGCTGGGCTGAGTCTGATTCCATTTTTTTCTTTCAAATGCCTTTTCTATTTCTATTTCTATTTTCTGTTTTGAATTTCAAACAACAAATCAACATTCAAATTAATTCAAACAATCACCACACTTTGTAATTGAATTTGGTTCTTTTTAACAACATAAACCAAAGTCCAAAGATCAAAATAATATTTCTATTTTAGGGTCCATTATTAATTAAATAAATAGACCATGTTTATTAATCAAATAGATTTTGTTTTATTTTAAAACCTCCATTTGAATTTTAATTATTTTCAAAATCAAATCAGTAAGTTTTATTTGAAAATAAAGAACACTAGGAAAACTTGTTTAAAATAAATAAATAAGTTTTAGTGTTTTTTTTAAATGGGAAAAGCTTTTACTTAAATAAAATTGGGTATAAATCCTTTTATTTTATTTAAATAAACCTTTACTATTTTTATCAAATAGAAATGTTTTTATTTCAAAGGCTTGGCCAAGTTTTAATTTGGTTTACAAAATAATTCCTTATTAATTTTCTTCCTTCTCATTTGAAAACTAAATCTTTTATTAAAAGATTCAAAACAGTAATTCCAAAATATTTTGTTTTCCTTTATTAAATGTTTATCTTTTTAAATCCCTTTAGGATTGTTTTGGTCCAAATTGGTTTGAAGATTTCCAATTGGATTCAAAAAGTTTCTTCTTACCCTGAAAATCAACAAAGTTTTATTTTATTCATTTATTTTTCACATTACAAGATTTGGAAAATCTTTGGATGTGACATTGGGGCAGCCCTCCCCCTCTATTTATGAGAGGGAGGGGCAGCCTTGGGAGGGGTGGGTTTGAATCCAAACCCAAACCCAAGTTGGATTGAGAGAAGGACTTGTTTCTTCTCCCACTAGGAAACCATTGTTCCAGTTTGACTTTTAAAACTTCCGGTTTGACTTTCAATTTAGAGCTTTATTTCTCTCTTGCAAATGTCAACACCAAGTGACCTAGGATATGATCCAATCATTCCACATATCCATGACACATTCATGGACCATTCCCCTACCAGTTCGGTGAACCTTCTAGACCCTTCTATGAAATCATCGGAAACTTTCCCGAACTCCGAAATAGGACTTTCCTTATATGAATCTTATTCTTCGGATTATTCCGGATCTCCTCGTGATATCCCGGATCCCATCTGAGACTCTGAACAACATTTGGTATCCCTACTAACATTCCATATCTACTAAACAACATCAAATCCTTAAGTGTGTCTCCCTACGGTTCGTGAATTATGCGGACATGACCGAGACACTTCTCCGATCAATAACCAATAGAGGAATCTGGAAATTCATATGGCTCCCACATATTTCAACGATTACTTTGCGATCAAATGAACCACTTACATATGATACCAATTTCCCTTTGTCTCACGATAGTTTACTTATCCGAGGTTTTGATCATCGGTATCTCTGCATACCTAGTTCAACCTCGTTACCGATAAGTACTCTTTTCTCGTTCCCGTGATATGTGACCCCTTGTGAGCCAGTCACATGCTTGCAAGCTAATTGGATGACATTCCACCGAGAGGGCCCAGAGTATATGTATCCGTCATATGGATGGACAAATACCACTCTTGATCCATGTGCCTCAACCCATACTTTCTGAACACTCAATGCCACCTTTATAGCCACCCAGTTACGGTGTGGTGTTTGATGTCATCAAAGCATCCTTCTGGTGATGGTGATTAACATGATCTCGTGGTCGAATGAATTAGGTTACTATGTATCAGAAAGCTTATAGCAAACAAACTATTGAAATGACTTGATCTTAATGCTACGCTTATCTATAGGAGTATGTCCACCATACCATTCTCCTAATGATATGATCTTGTTATTAATAACATCTCAATGTTCATGATCGAGAAACCACGATCATCTATTAATCAACAAGCTAGTATTATAAAGAGGCTTTACCAGGGACTCTAATTTAGTTTACAAATCACACAAGTATTAATGTTTCCGGTTAATACTATTATAGCATGAATGTAAACATTTATCATAAACAAAAAGATATAATAATAACCACTTTTATTATTGCCTCTAGGGCATATCTCCAACAACCGGACCAATGATGCTGATTTCAGATTTTGGATCTTATACTAACTCGAAGACCGTGAGTGCATAATCTTGCAATCACAAAAGGCAAGTTCACACTTGCTCATGTCCTTTGTTTATTTTCTGTAAAGTATTTTACAAATCCAGTGTTGTCATCACCTGCATTTGAAAAAGATTAGAAAACACTATTTTCAATAATAATGTGAGCTATTGGTTACTGATCCAGGGTGATTAGCTAATCTATTAAATCTGACAGTTGGAATACCACTGTTCAAAACTATATCACCTAGGACTTAACAACCAATGTCGCCAGTGATTCTTGCGCCGTATATTACGCGTTGACCATGAGATTTGGAATGGGACGGAGAAGTCAGCTGTATCTTCTTCCTCTCGCATGAAGCCGGATGTGCAGGTCGTGGCTGTTATCCTCGAAGCATGCATATTAATTGGTAATTCGTAGAGGATATGCAGCATATGTGTGGGAACCCTCAACGTCCCACGATAGTTTTGGCATCTAATGGTTTGTACAAACCATTGTTGTAATCCAATATGTGGGCATGGTGTACACCAAGGAGGCATGCGAGGTCGCGAAGAGGGCAGTGATTGGCTTGGATCATCTTCTGGGCCCCACATCATGGAATTGTGGACGGGAATAAGCTGCCCGGTTGTGCAAAAAAGAGTTGTTCTCTCTTGGGTAAAGTAACGCACATCTGCAGAGTGTAAGAACTGTAACTTGTTACTCCCTGTTCCGGGAAGGAGCTATGAACGTGGCGGGAAAGGAACTCCATGAAAGTTCTGGTAAAGCCGTGAAGGCTGATGGACATAGTTTTTCAGAATAAAAGCAACCTTTGAAGAAATGTTTATGAAAACTTGCATTGCCTACGACCTTTGGTCTATGGTTGTAGTTATAGTGCATCAAACACTCCTTTTCTAGTGAATTTGCTGAGTATGCTTGTACTCAAAGTATATTCTTAACACTTGCTAGATTCTGAAGCCGGAATTGACAACATCCACATCAAGTTATGCTCCAGGACTCACCATCCAAAGCTAAGCCCTTCAATGAAGTCAAGGAAGTCAACATATACATCAACTCAAGTGAAGACAAAGTTAAGGATTAGATAGAAATATAATCTCTAGCCAAATAATCTAATTCTGTAGCATATTGCAATAGCAGCAATGCCAATCTTTTAGTTAAAATACTAGTCTTAACAGTATAATAATTCTTGTGTTGTTTATCTTTGATTCTTCTCTGTAAGAAGTTCTTTCTCTCTCTTTAACCTAGAGTGTTCTATGGATCTTGTGTAAAGTGTGAGTTGTAACCTTTAGCCATGTATTGGACCCGCTGTGTTACTATTGTGCCATTCGGAAGGATGTAATACTAGTGAACGGTGTTTCATTGGTGTTATGTCAACGACTATAGTATACTACATCATGTAGTGGTATGCTGGGTCACCACATTTTATATCTTAATTACTTTCCTGTAGTTACGAATGTTTGCAGGGGGTTTAATCACAAGTATGTATTAGTCCTAGGAAGGGAGGTATGTTAGCACGGGTTCACCCACACAACACTTGCAAACACCAGAGAAGAGTACTCAGCTATTTGAAGCGAAAGCACTTGACAGAATTCCCATGTCTCCTCGAGAACGTTTGGTCCTTATAAGTATTTCCACCGGTTTTTCCTTTGCTAAGAAAGGATTGGGCCACTTGCTCCGTTTGTTCGTTACTTCTGTTACGTGCTCTTTGTTTTGTTGTCTTATTAGAAAACCACTAAAAATCCGTTTGTTAAGTATTCAAAGGGATTTCGTGCTCCATACCACTGTTCAGCACCTTCTGCTCCTTGTTGGGATCGACACTCCTATTTATAGAAAGTACTATGATACACCCCCTATACTTGTGGGTCATCAAGACTATTTTCTAGCACTGTTGCCGGGGATTGAAGCTCTATTGAAGACTGGAACTGATAAGGGAAACTTTTACTGTGAGTATTTCTCTTGTTACTGCTTGTTACTTTGTTTCCAATATGGATAACCTACTTGGTTTTCTGTTTGGGAAAACTACTACCACTACTAGGGTAGTAGATGAACCACCTCCTATTGAGATAGATCCTTTTAAGATACCTACAAGTATTGTTAATCGTGTTATGGATAATTATTATTTTGGGGATGGAACTATCCATCCGGGTGATCACTTGCTTTTTATCCATGAATTATGTAGGTTGTTTAATTGTTGAGGTATCACAACTGAACAGGTGAATAAGAAGTTACTCTCCATAATCTTGAAAGGGAGAGCTGAAGAATGTTATAAGCTGCTGAAGAATGGACAATCCATGGAATGGGAGGAGATGTCATCTCTCTTTTACTCCAAATTTTATCCTCCCAGTGAGATTCATAAGGATAGAAATCTTATATATAACTTTTGGCCTCTTGATGGAGAGAGTACAACTCAAGCTTGGGGGAGATTAAAGTTACAAATTCTTAAATGTCCTATTCATGAACTCCCTAACATTATTATTCTCAATAACTTTTATGCTAGGCTTTCTCTTCATGATAAAGATTTACTAGATGCTTCTTGTGCTGGATCATTCACACATATGAAGGAAGAAGCTAAATGGGATCTACTAGACTGTATTCAAGAGAACACTGAAGCTTGGGAGAATGACAAAGGAAGGAAGTCAGGTATAAACTATGACTGTGAATGTATTAAAACTTTTATGGGAACTGGCAACTTCCGTGATATTAGCAATGAGTTTGGTCTTGATTCCCAAAGTATTGCCAACTACTTTAAGGCCTTTGCCTCTTACATTGAAATTTCCAAAAAGAAGTGGAATAAGTACCATGCTCCTTATAAAGATGTTGTTAGTCATGTTCCAGTTAGAAGTACTCAAGTTTGTACTACTAATCATATTGTGCCTGAACCTCATGTTGAGAAAATGCCTTTCCCAGCTAAGATAAAGGAGTATTCTATGATTATTAGTGCAAATAACAAGGGTACAAATAAAACTGTGGAGCCTGGTAAGCATTTGAGTGATGAACCTGTGGTAGCTATTGTGAAAGACACTATCACTAGAAATATAGAGGATGAGCATATTATCTTCTGTGAAGACGCCACTAATATTATTTCTTATCCAAGTAAGGCTACAAAAGCTAGTGTTCCAGTGCTTTCTATTAAAATTGGTGATCATTGCTACTATGGTTTATGTGATATTGTTGCTAGTTCTAGTGTTATTCCTTATGAGCTTTACAGGGAAACTATGCATGAGATTGGTCCTTGTGAGCTTGAGGACATTGATGTGGTTATTCACCTTGCTAACAAGGAAACCATTTTCCCCATTAGCATTGTAAGAGATGTGGAGGTTCTCTGTGGTAAGATTAAATATCCTGCTGATTTTCTAGTACTTAATTCAGAAGCTAGCAAAACTTGTCCTATCATTTTTGGTAGGCCTTTCTTGAACACTTGTGGAGATATTATTGATTGTAAGAAGGAAAAAGATTTAAATAAGTTTGATAGAGATTCTTATGAGTTTAACTTTTCCAAATTTGCTAAAGCTCCTTGTGAAAATAGCTTGCCTAATAAAGATTTTAGGATGGAAAATTTTGCTTCTATTGATCCAGTCTATGACCTTGGACCTATTTTTGGTGACTGTAAGTATACTTATTAAGATGATAAAGTTGTTTCCAGTGACAGTTATATTGTCAACTTTATTCAAAGTGCTACTGAAAGTTATTATGAGAGAGGGAAACATGGTTTTATGCATCTCAATGATGTTATCCCTGTTTTATGTTGAAAGCTTTAAAGTTGCATCTATTTTTTCTTCCTATGCTTGTGTCCTTTTGTTTCAACAATTCATTTTCTCATGATACCCCCATGCATAGGAAGTGGGTAGGCTCAAGTGTGTTGGTTATTTGCCTTCTTGATGTTTTCTTTCACTTCAGATATATATCTCCTTTGTGAGCATCTTTGGAAGTTTCAAGCCTAACTTAAAGGCATTAAAGAAAAGTACTTGTTGGGAGATAACCCAAGAGTTTTGTCGAGTCTTGGAAGTTATTACCTCTATAATAACCGCTCCTTATCCTTTTTGTTTTGGTTTTTTGTGTCAAGTTCAACTACTTTTGTGAAGTAGAGCAGTTGTGAAAACTGGTTATCCTGGGACAGATTTTTGTGCTGCATTGTAAAAATTCGTGAGGAAGCTCAGTACTTCGAATGGAGATGCATTTTTCTAATATTGTTCTCCAAGTTGTTATCCAATTTTCATCAGTTCTGCACTTTTTGATTTGAGCAACAGAAGGTCTTCGAAAAAATCAATCTTTACATGCTGGTCTGTTTTGACAGATTTCTAACATCATTTGCATTTGCCTCTTACAGAAGCTTTTGTTTTGATGAGTTTTCAGTTGAAGTGTGTACCAAAGGTTTGTTGTTTTTGCTTACACTAATGTTGTCATTGAGCTTGTGCAAGGGTTTTGTAAGGAGGAAATTCTTAGGAGAAAGAGAGAAGGAATCTGCAGAGTTCGTCTATGAATAGGTAAAAGTGGTGAAAACATAAGGTTCGTGAAACCCCAATCTTTTTATATTTTTGATGTTTTTAATACATAATGGAAGTTACGAGACGTAACTGAAGAGGAAACGGAGCCCAGGGTGGACAAACCCACCCCAGGCATGGGCCCAGCCTGGCCACGCCTGGAGGGGGTTTGCCACCCTCAAACTCTGTCTCCGCCTCGTTTCCGTGTCAAAACCTTCCTTATGCATTGAAACTTCGTAATATATATCCCCCTATCCCCCGAGGTTCGTGCATCGTGTTCTCGTCATGTTTTCGTTTTGATATGTTTCTGTCAGGAAATCTTCTCATGTTTAGAGCACCATGGCCTCCGCCAACGACAAAGGCAAGGAGCCCAAGAAAGAAGAACCTCAAGTCCCCAAGGAGGAGGAGATTTCAGTAGGGTATGAAGGTGACATGGAGGAGGACAAGCAACCGGATACCCGCGCTACCGTTGCAAGCATTGGTTTGGTGGCACAACCTACCAAGCTTAAGAGGACAGCATGGATGTCTACCGGAGGGAAACCTCCACGTCTCTTCTGCAATCCACGGTCATCTCCTCCATGTAACAAGAGACCCTTCCATACACTTATACATGAATATCAATATCAACATGTGTCCAAAGGAAATTTGCCCTCGGTTTGGGATATGCCTCGTTCTAACAATGCAGAGAAGGATCATGCTAAGGATGAAGGTGGATATGCTTCAAGAAGAAAATAACAGGCTTCATAAGATGCTGGAAGATTTCCTGATCCATGACAAGAGAACACCACCACCACCAAAGGAGTAATTCGTCATCAGGTTTGGCATCCCCTTGGCTTGTTCCAAGCTTGGGGGAGTGCCGCGGTATCACCACCATTATCTTTTATCTTTTACCTTGTTAGTGGATTCATATCTGTGGTAGAGAGGGTTATCTTATAGTTTGGTTTGCATGTGGAAGTATCTCTCCTTTAGTTGATTATCTATGTATCCCTTGGTGTGAGTGTCTTTATTGGAATATTAATGAGAAGTCTCATCTTTTACTTTTTGCACTTCTTATTTTTAGTTTGCAATCTCTATTATATGATGGATCTTGTTGTTCAGTATTGGCACCACTTTGGGATCATCAAGTGGATCTAAATTGGTTTTGGAAAACCGAGTTCTGGTTAGTGGCATTAGTTTGAAAGAAAAGGAAAGAAAGAAAAAGCTTACAGGTATTTGGTATCATTTGTTTTCTTTCTTGCTGGCTCATAAGCTTAGTATTCTTTATTTAAGATTCTTTTGTGTCTTCAAGGAAGATTGCATGATTGGCTTTATTACTTGTATGTTTTCTTGTTTCTTTCAACTCTCTTGCTTGCTACCCAGCCTTGCTAGCCAAAAACCTGTTTTGAGAAGGCATACTTCTCATGTTTCCAAAATCCTTTGAACCCAAAACTTTTGCCACTTGTGTCCACCATATATACCTAGTAGCTTTTGCTATTCCAAGAAAATTCTCAAGCTTCATCTACCTTTTGAATTAAAAAGTATTTTCTTATGTGAAAACTAGTTAGTAAAGCTCTCACGATCTTGATGGCACACCTTATTTACTTGCCCCTAATAGACTTGAACCATTGTGAACATCGAAGTTGTATATGCTTGCATCTATACGTTGGAATTAGCAGAACCATGATGTCACAGGGAACGTTTTCAACATTGCACTTGTACTCCGTACATAGTTGATATTGTGCTCTTTTGTCTATGGATGTCAACGGTGTGAAATAAAGAGGGGACTTGTAAGTCCATGGAGTTTGTATTCTGTGTTAGAGAAATGCCTGGGCCGCTAGCCTAAGCCATGCTTAATCATGGTGGAAACTTTCAGCATCACCATAGTGAGTCATCTATGAAGCATCCTCAATAAAAATCTATGCATGTGGTAAATAAAAGATCGTTGAGATGCTCATTGTCTGCTTGCCTTGTCATTTTGGTTATGGGAAAGCTCCTGTACCATGTGCAAGGGGTACCCCATTGGCGGTTCTCAATGATATGCAAATACTTACAATGACAAGAACTTACCTGGACCCAAAGTTGAGTATGCATGAGGAGTGGCCTCATATTCAAGTGACATGAGATTTCCAACTTATATTTCGTCAAGCATATACTCCATCTTTGTTCACTTTAACCTTAATCATCTCAAGATTCTTATGATAGGGGCAATGAGGGCTCAAAGCTAGTAAGTACCATAATCTTTTGAAAGCTCTTTATGACTTGTAATCCCTGCTACCCTTTAAGAATGGACCTTTATCCCACTTCCAAGTTGAGTCAGTAAACCTACTTCCTCTCTATCTCCAGCAAGCTTTTGAGTTGTTGTGTTTCAAGCATTCATATGGTGATTTATTCAATCATGTTCTTCATCTTCCTTGTTTACTCAAAAATCTTATCTATTGAGTATTACTTTGAAAGCCTTCACTTGTGAAAAACCTTTTTGAGCAAAGAGTGTTCCTATTTTGAAACTTCTACAAAAAGCTTTTGTGAAACTGTTTGCCAGTTGTTCTCTAACCAAGAACAAGTTTGCCAATTCCAATTATGATTTATCTTTATGTATCTCTATTGTGACTGCGATACTTGGTTGCAAGCTAAGTTATATAATGGTGAGTTGCTTTCTTCTATGAGTTGTGCATTGGTAAGTGTGATGCTTCTTGTTTGTATTCTTTTATCGACACTTCACTCCATAAACCTGTGGACATGTTTACTGAGCTTAGTATTCGCTTGGGGACAAGCGAAGTCTAATCTTGGGGTAGTTTATATGCCCAATTTGCATCACCTTTCTATATCATATTTTACCTCTATTCATTGATATTTGTCTTATTATGAGGTATTACTTATGGCTTTTCATCTTTTTTTGCATGTTGGATGATTCCTGGAGGATGGACTGACGGAGTCTGGATTCTGATGGAAAAGAAGGCGTTTCAGTGCACTTTCGTGAAGATCAGAAAAATACCAGAAAAATATGGAAACATATTATTTTACCAGAAGAAGAAGGAACCCAGAAGGAGGGACAGAGAAGGGCCTCAGGGGGCCCACACCCCCTAGGCGCGGGCCCACCTGACCCCGCGCCTAGGGCAGGTGTGGCCCACCTGCTCGGCCTCCGACTCTGCCCCTTCGCCTATATCTTCCCTTCGGAACCCTAATCCTTGGGGAGCGACCACATATAAATTTCCGCCGCCTCTGGGGCAGAAAACACCGAGAGAGAAAGATCTCTCTGGCAGACAGATTTTTGTCGGGGGAATTCCTTCCCGGAGAGGGGAGACCATCGCCATCAACACCATCATCAATCTAGGCTTCATCGGGTTCATCATCATCCACACCATCATCTCCACCAGCACCATCATCACGAGTCCGTCCCGCTGTAACAATTGTGTTGGATATTGCTTTAGTTATTAGGGGAAAGTTTCCCGGTGTTGATTACTATTGTAGTTGATGCTTGTGAGTGGAACATTGGATTATTGTTTATGTTTAGATTGTTATCCATTATCATATCATCTTTTATCTTGATCCATATGATGTCTTGTGAGTAGTTCATTTAGTTCTTGAGGACATGGGAGAAGTCATGTTGTTAGTAGTGAATATGTGATGAGTTATTATTCAATGGTTTAGTATTTAAGTTGTGGTGCTATTCTTCTAGTGGTGTCATGTGAACATTGACTACATGATACTTCACCATTTATGGGCCTAGGGGAATGCATGTAAGACCCCACCTTTATAAAGGTAAAGGTCCCTCTGATTGCAATGCTAGTCCCTGGATCAATTGCTAGCATCCACAGTTTAAGATGAAGTACACAGAAACAAAGGTCATTATTACATCGTCATTCTAGAGATAACATACTCTTTTACAACTCCATAGCCATAGGCTAGTACAAGAGTTTAACTTATCAATATAAATAAAAGTCTTCATCTTCATGTGCCACAGGCAAGCATGTTGAGTGTAGACTCATAACCCTAATCCTCATCAGAGTAACCTGCAACATCACAAGTTACAGCCACAGTGGGTCAATACATTGGAATAGTATTGGCAAGTGATACCTTAGTAGAATAATAGTATCTAGCTTCTACATGAATTTGGCTAAGTGTAGTTAGGCTTGCTTTGCTTAAAATAGGTTTTACCTATTAGTTGAAAACACTAAGTTATTGTTTGGCAAAAACTCCCAAAGAACCACCAATAGACATTGGTGTACCTTCATCCTTGTTCACCCACAAGTTTTTAACTTAGAAAATTGGGATGAGGAGATTCTTGATACCTTCCATGCCTTGATGCTCAAATTGTCCATTTCCGGGGACACAGCTAAGTACTTAGATTCTTCCTTCTGCAGAGGTGGTGCACTTTCCCCACAAGACTTGATTTTCACCAAGACAAGACCTTTCAGAAGCCTTACCTTAGACCAAATGGACGCGTTCCAAACCTATCACCCACTACCACCAACTGTCCAAATGGCTAAGTTATTGCAACCTATATGATCCAGGCAGAGCCCATAATACCATGTGGTTGCACTAGAAGCTTCTTAACATATGGCATCTCAAATCCCTTTGTTCCTGGGTGGCATTCCACAAGTGAGATACACGGGGTAGACCATTGGACAATGGGCCCTAGTAACCACTCAACCAAAATCCATCCATGCAATTACCATTCCACCCAGGTGTTTCATTCACTTAGTTGTTTTATTAAGCAAAAACACAAGTCAAAGACTTAACAATATTTTCCACAGCATGTGTATATAAACCACCCTTGGTTGCTACTAGCTAGGCTAAGCATGGCAATAGCAGGTATCTTAACTTAGAGAAAATTCTAACAATTCTACAACTACTAGGATTTCCCAAGCATAGAATATAGATATTTAGCAAAAATTAACATGCAAGCCCTATACAAAATATCACTAATGCATAGTCAAAATATTCGGATAAAAATATGAAGAACCACTTGCCTTGGTAGTTGGGGGAGTAACAACAATCCTCCCAGTCACAATCACCACTAGCACCAAAATCTACACATAAAATGATAGCACCAAATTCACATTTCAAATAATCAAACAAAAATATATGAATGCATGCAAATGTCATGTGATGTTTTTTCTAAATCAACCAAGACATGTAAAACAATATTGATCAATAAACTAAACATTTATTCATAAAATAAACTTTATTTGGCCTTTAAAACATTTTCCAATTAATTTTTATACACAAAATAAGCCTACAAATGTATCTGCATAAAATTCTATTTTAACAGAAACAAAATACAAAACTAAGCCCATATATGTGTAGTATTTATTTTTGTGATTCCATTGATATCTTATTTGTATTTTTTGGATAAACAGAACAAAAGTTATTGAATTTACAATTTTAAATAACTAATAGATCTAAATTCAGATTTTAAATCTAAAACCTAGCCATGCGGCAGCCTCTAATTGGTGCATATCGGTTTGGCCAGATCACGCCTGCGGACAGTAGGATCTAACTAACGATGCACGGCCCAGATCTGATCGTACTGCTTCAACTAAATATCTAATCGTGGCCTTAGGATTTATATCCAATGGATCAGATCTGATCGACCAAAACTTAGTGGCGCGAATGGCGCTGGCGGTGGCGACGGCTCTAGTGGTGACACGCCGGCGAGGTCAGAGGTTCAGGGGGTGTGCTAGTGCTTACCGAGGTTGCGAGGACGTGGAGATGCTCAACGTGTAGGTGGGCAGGGTCGGGGCGCACGGACACAGCAGCAAATCCTCGTCGAAGTTCGTCCGCGCTTCGGGTGTTCACTGTCGGAGTCGAAAACGACGACCTAGGGTGCAATGGATCAAACGGCAAGCATTAACAGATGCGTAAGACACTGGCGAACACAGTCGCGTGAACCAGAGACAGAGGGGAACACGGGGCTCACCGGAATGGCTCGTCGGAGTTGAGCTAAGCTTCGGACACTTGCAGGTGTTGACGGGGGCGACGACCTGGGGCGATTTAGGACAAATTGAAAGCATGAGAAGATTCACAAGGCGATGGCGAAGTAGTTCGTGTGAACCAGAGGGCAAGGCGTGCTCGAGACTCACCATGATGGCTCGCCAAAGTTCTTCGGTGCTGCGGCAGTGTAAGGCGAAATTCGTGGAGCCTGGCGGCGCTCTGTGGTTGGTGAGTGAGGGGGATGGAGCAGAGTGAGGAGGGGTTTAAGTAGCCGGGGCGAGAGAGGGAGTTATGCCCGCAGTAATGGGTAATCAAGAGAGAGATCGTCGGGAAGAAACGGCCGGGGAGGAGCTGGTCGCGGGCGTGATTTGGGGACGACGAGGTGACGGGGCAGGTGGGTCCGAGGCGTCAGCAAGAGGGTGTGCGCGGTCGGGGTGAGAAACAGAGAGGAGAGGGTGACCCGGGTGGGCTGGTTGTTGGGATGAATCCAGTGCTAGGCCTGATTGATGGCGCCGACCTTTTCTTTATTCTTTTCTCTTTTTCTTTTTCTAATTGATTTTCTAGGAATCTTTTTCAAATTATTTCAAATGAGTTTGAATTCAAACTCTCTCTGGATTTTTGTAAAGCGAAACATGCACATATTTGAGTATAAAACATTGTTGTTCACTCAAATTACTTTGGCCCTTTGAAATTAAAATAAAACCATGCCTTAATTATTTATTTCTAAATAGGCATATGAATGATTTTTTTGAATTTAGGTTTTTGTTTTGAAATTTTGAACAAGCTTTGGAATCATCATTCAAACCTATAATCAAACCTTATCTGTTTGAAACAAGGTATTCACATTTTGGAGAGTATAAATAAATCCATTGCCTTTCCTACATAAAATAATAGGCAACAATTTACCTCTGTTTTGAAATCTTATTTGAAAAATAATCCAAATGCTTATGAATGCATGAATGATATGCAAACTTTATAAACCATGATTTTTGGGATGTTACAAATCTAACCCCCTTAAGGTGAATCTCGCCCTCGAGATTTGGATTGGCTAGCAAATAGGTGAGGGTGGTATTTCCGAAGATCATCTTCTCTTTCCCATGTTGCTTCTTCCTCGGAATGATGGTTCCACTGAACTTTGCAGAATTTGATAGTCTTTGTCCGAGTAACTCTTTCTGCAGTCTCGAGGATCTTGATAGGTTTTTCCTCATAAGTGAGATCACTTTCCAATTGGACCTCTTCCAAAGGTATAGTATCCTTCAAAGAAGTCTCTTCCATCTCCGGATGGCATTTCTTTAGCTGACTTACGTGAAATACATTGTGAATAGTAGACAATGATTCAGGCAACTCAATCTCATATGCTACTTCTCCTTTACGGCTCAGAATCTTGAATGGTCCAACATATCTTGGGGCCAATTTTCCTTTGACTCCAAATCTCTTCACTCCACGAAGTGGTGATACTCTAAGATAAGCTCTATCACCCACCTCATAGGTGACTTCTCTATGCTTTGGATCTGCATAACTCTTTTGTCGGGACTGTGCTATCTTCAATCTGTCCTTTACCAACTTGACTTTCTCTTCAGCTTCCTTGATTAGTTCTGGCTCGAACAAGTTTCTTTCTCCAACACCATTCCATAGCAATGGTGTAGTACACTTTCTCCCATAGAGAAATTCAAACGGTGCCATCTCAATACTGGCTTGATAACTGTTGTTGTAAGAGAATTCTGCGTAAGGCAGACTTTCATCCCAACTAGCTCCATAGTCTAGGGCACATGCCCTCAACATATCCTCCAAAATCTGGTTGGTCCTTTACATGCATCCATCGATGCGGGGATGAAAAGCAGTACTGAATTCCAATCTCGTTCCCAATGACTCGTGCAATTGCCTCCGGAAATGGGAAGTGAATTGAGTTCCCCTATCAGACACAATACTCTTTGGTACTCCATTCAGACACACAATCCTATTCATATATATCTTGGCTAACTTAGCACTTGTATAGGTTGTTCTCATGGGTATGAAATGAGCCACTTTAGTTAGGCGATCTACTACGACCCAAATAGAGTCATATCCTGATCTAATCCTTGGCAGTCCAGTGATGAAATCCATGCCAATCTTGTCCCACTTCCAATCAGGAATAGGTAGTGGTTGTAACAATCCTGCTGGTTTCTGATGTTCCGCTTTCACTCTGCTACATACATCACACAAAGCAATACGTTCGGTGATGTCCTTCTTGAGATTATTCCACCAAAATCTTTCCTTCACATCCATGTACATTTTGGTGTTACCCGGATGAATGGAATATGGTGAGTTGTGTGCTTCCTGTAAAATCAGTTTCCGAAGCTTCGGATCTTGCGGAATGCAGATACGTTTTCTATACCATAAAGTACCATGTTTATCTTCATGGAATCCTTTGGCTTTTCCCTTACCAATCTTTTCTGTGATCTCTTCAACTTCCTTGTCCGTCTTTTGGTCTTCTTTGATTTTGTCCAACAAGGTGGGTTGAACATCCAATGACATGAGATGTCCTTCAGGCACTATCGCCAATCTGAGATTTTTGAATTGGGTACACAAATCATCTGGCAACTCTCCTTTAGTAAGGCCATTCACATAAACCTTATGGCTTAATGCATCCGCTACAACATTTGCTTTACCGGGGTGGTATTGCAAACTCAATTCATAGTCCTTGATGAGTTCTAGCCGTCTTCTTTGTCTCATGTTAATTTCTTTCTGAGTGAATATATACTTCAAACTTTTGTGATCTGTGAACACTTCACATCGCTTTCCCAAAATATAATGTCTACATGTTTTGAGTGCATGGACAACAGAGGCTAACTCCAAATCATGAGTAGGATAATTCACTTCATGAGTTTTGAGTTGTCTCGAGGCATAAGCCACAAATTTCCCTTCTTGCATCAGAACTGCACCTAATCCTTGGTGAGATGCATCACAATACACTTGAAAATCTTTCTCCAAGTCTGGCAGACATAAGACTGGTGTTGTCACTAGTCTCTTCTTCAACTCTTGGAAACCGAGTTCACATCCTTCAGTCCAATCAAATTTCTTGGCTTTCTTAAGTAACTTCGTCATTGGCTTAGCTACCTTGGAGAAATTCTCAATGAACCTTCTATAGTATCCTGCCAAGCCAAGGAAACTACGAACTTCTTTCACTGACTTAGGAGATTCCCACTCAGTTACAGCTGACACTTTTGCGGGATCAACTGCTACACCATCTCCTGACACAATGTGTCCAAGAAATCTGACCTCATTCAACCAGAATTCACACTTGCTGAATTTGGCATACAGTTTATGCTCTCTAAGCTTCTCAAGTATTGATCGGAAATGTCCTTCATGCTCTTCATTGCTCTTGGAGTAGATCAAAATGTCATCAATGAAAACGACAACGAATTTGTCAAGAAATTCCATGAACACCTTGTTCATCATATTCATGAAGTAGGCTGGTGCATTGGTCAAACCAAATGGAATCATGGTGTACTCATACAATCCATACCTAGTGGTGAAAGCAGTCTTAGGTATGTCTTGTTCCCTTATCTTTAGCTGAAAGTAGCCTGATCGGAGATCAATCTTTGAGAACACACGAGCTCCTTCTAACTGATCAAACAAGTCATTGATTCTGGGCAAAGGATATTTGTTCTTGATAGTCACCTCATTGAGTGAACGATAATCTATGCATAACCTTTGACTTCTATCTTTCTTTTCAACAAACAAGACTGGTGCTCCCCAAGATGAAGAACTTGGTTGAATAAATCCTTTCTGCAATTGTTCTCCAAGTTGCTTCTTGAGTTCTTTCAACTCATCAACTGACATCTTGTAAGGTCTCTTTGCTATTGGTCCTGATCCTGGCAGCAAGTCAATCAGAAACTCCACATCTCTATCTGGTGGCATTCCCGGCAATTCCTCCGGAAACACATCCCGATACTCTCTCACAATTAGCACACTGTCTATGCTAACCCCTTAAGAGAATTTAGCTTACTCCCTTTCGATTCAAAGTTAGTCTTGAATCTAATCCTTTTATTATCCGGGGTTGTGAGTGTGACAGTATGATTGGCACAATCTAGCACTCCCTTGTACTTAGTCATCCAATACATTCCCAAAATGACATACAATCCTTGGGAATTTAGTATTATCAAATTAACGAGAAACTTATACTTCCCAAATTCTATCACTAGGTCATGAAATCCTGAGTTCACTATCAGTTCTCCACCAGGAGAACTTACTTTTATAGGACACCCAATAGTTTCAACTGGAAGTCCATTTCTATCAACAAATGCTCTTGATATGAATGAATGCGATGCACCAGTATCAAAAAGAACAAGTGCTGGAACAGAATTGAGTTTGAACTTACCAGCCACAGCATCAGGTTCCTCATATATGTCTTCCACATTGATGTGGTTCACTTGTCCCTTTTGGAAGGGATTGGGCTTGTTGGCACCTTCAACTTTGGGGCACTCATTAGCATAGTGTCCCATATTCTTGCACTCTAAACATTCAACCTGACTGATATCTCTCTTTGCAGACTGACTTCCACTTCCACTTCCACTGTGGTGGTTTTTGTGTCCACTCTTGTGGTTCTTGTACTTGTCATTATCATGACTGCGGTGATGCTTGTTGTCATGCTGGCGGTTGTGACTGTGGTGGTTGTTGTACTTTCCATGTTTGTGGGATCCAGAACTCCCACTGTCATCATGATGGGAACGCTTGTGAGACGATCCTGGGCTATGCTTATCAAAGCTATGCTTCCTCTTCCTACTCTCAACCTGTTTCATCTTGTTCTCCAAGATGGTAGCCTTGTCACAAAGTGATTGGTAGGTTGGGACATAGGCAACATACAACTGCAGATTCAGCTCATCATTAAGTCCTTCGAGGAATTTCTCCTTCCTCTTGGCATCAGTATCAACTTCATCCGGTGCATAACATGCCAGATTGTTGAATTCCTCAATATACTCAGCCACGCTGCGGTGGCGCTGTTTTAGGTTGTGAAACTCCTTCTTCTTCAAATTCATCACTCCGGATGAGATGTGAGCTATACGAAATCCATCCTCAAAGATATCCCAAGTCACATCCTCAATGGGTGTGGTGATCTGAAAGTTGTCCCACCAGGTTGCTACTGGCTCTTCTAGCAGATGTGCTGCAAACCTGACCTTCTCTTCGTCGGTGCAGCCAACAGTCACCAAGTCTTTGTTCACTAAACGTAACCAATCATTGGCCACCATTGGATCAGTGGTTCCCGAGAACTTGGCAGGCCTCAGTCTTAGAAAACTGGCGAGCATGTCAAATCCTGGCGGATTATTCTGATTGCTGTTGTTGTTATTGTTATTGTTGTTGTTGTTATTATGATTCTGGTTCTGCATGAAGGTGGTCTTCATCTGCATCAGTTGTGCTTGTGCTGTCATCAACTGCTGCATCTCGGGAGTGACATTATTGTTGTTTTTTTGGTTGGGGTTGGCACGTCGAGGAGGCATCTGTGGTTTTAATAAGGATAAGAATGAGATACCCATAGATGCTTAACATGCACAATACATCACATAGACAATCACAATAACCAAGCATAAAAATAACATAGAGTTTAAACGACATAAACAACAAGTTTTGGAAAAAGCAAACACACCATAGCAAGCCACCCACATGTTGGATGGTCATTGCGACTCAATAATCAAAGTACGGTAGATGAAAGATAACCGAGTAGTCTACACTACTCCTCTGCATCAATCTCCACATCAACGAGGGTAAGACCTGCATTCTCCATGGAGGTCTTGTACTCATCAACACTAGAAGTCAAGGCCTCAATCGTGGCCCTAAGAGCCCTCTTCTGTGAGCGAAGCCTCTCGATCACTCCCTGCTGATGCTCGAGATCAAAGTCCTTGGCCTCTAATTCTTCCTTCATCTCCTGAATCTTCTTGTTCCTGTCTTGTACTCTTTTCTCCTGGATCTTGAACTTCTTGTCCTGGCTTTCAAACTTGGCTTCCATTTCCTTGACAATCTCGTCTTGCTCCGCGAAGAGCTTGTCCTTCTCACGAAGCTGAACCTGGAACTCGTCATTGCTAAGCATGACGTTGGTCCTATCAGTGTCTAGGTGTCTAATAAGACCCTCTAGGTCCTGAAGGTACAGACGAATCGGCTCCATCGTCTCTCTAGCAGCATCCTCGTACTCTATAGCTTCACCCTCCTCGTTGCGTCCCCTGAAGGGGTGAAAGTAAAGACCTCTAAGCTCGGTGGAGTGTCTCCCTACCAGGCGCCCAAGTAACTCCTGCATGACTACATCTAGGCCTTTCTCCTTGTCGTCATGCATCAGCTTGAAAGTGATGGCCTCCGTGGCTGGCACTTCCTGGCGTCCCGGCTGTGTGAATCTGAAGCCCCATAGGTCCTTCCTCTCAAACTTGGTGAGTGGAAGTGTCATGATGCTAGGAAGTGGAAGGTTGAGCACACTAGTGAGCTCAATGAGACGAGTACCAAAACGAGTTCCCTTGAACTCCTTGGCCGTGTTGATAACAACATTAGGCATCTATTTTTATAAGATAGAGAAAAGTTAGAATCAACATCAATAGATAAAAATCACAAGACAAAATATCATAAGCACATCTTTTTGCAACAAACACACAAGTCATGGCATACACAATTCCATTACAAACATCAAAGGTTCAACATGACCTAGACAAATTTTTGGAAGTAAAAGCGATAAGTGTGGTGGTCCAACTAACGAAGTACGTTACAACTCTCACTCATTAGACAAAATAGCTATCAGGGCATCCTTAGTAGCGATCTGTCTATCTTGTTCACAAGACTCCCATATTAAATCTATGATGTCTCCCCTTAGTTGTTGGTTGGTAGTCTCCAATTCTAGGGTATGCTTCTTTTCTTCTCTAAGGTCATTTTGGGTGTTGAGCATTCTTCACTTGAGTCTATCACCAAGCTCCTTGATGGCATTCCAAGCTGCATTCCTTGCAGAGTCAAAGAATGTTGTGTGCATTTTAGAGTTGGTGACAATGCAGAATCCTGACTCCTTGTGGTTGTCTTCCTTGTTTTTGTACAAGTGAAGTTGCACCCACCAATACTCTTCTCCATCATCCATCACAGGGAAACCCTTGTACACAGTTGCACCATGCATCCCCATGGTAACCATAAGGTTCTTGAGTGCCTTGGGAAATTCTGTCTCACACTCCAAAGTCATGGTCATGAGTGGTCCCTTCCTCACGGCTTCTTTGATGGAGTTCATCTACAAATAGAGATGAGAAAGAAGATTAGAGAAGTTTACGAGAAGAAAACGACAAGTGTGGAAATTTTTCAAAGTGTTGAAATTTTTCCTTAGTGGTTTCTAATCCAATCCTAGGGTCATAATCCTACAGGCAACACAGAGCTCTCATACCATTTGTAAGTCCCCACCTTTATAAAGGTAAAGGTCCCTGTGATTGCAATGCTAGTCCCTGGATCAATTGCTAGCATCCATAGTTTAAGATGAAGTACACAGAAACAAAGGTCATTATTACATCGTCATTCCAGAGATAACATAGTCTTTTACAACTCCATAGCCATAGGCTAGTACAAGAGTTTAACTTATCAATATAAATAAAAGTCTTCATCTTCATGTGCCACAGGCAAGCATGTTGAGTGTAGACTCATAACCCTAATCCTCATCAGAGTAACCTGCAACATCACAAGTTACAGCCACAATGGGTCAATACATTGGAATAGTATTGGCAAGTTATACCTTAGTAGAATAATAGTATCTAGCTTCTACATGAATTTGGCTAAGTGTAGTTAGGCTTGCTTTGCTCAAAATAGGTTTTACCTATCAGTTGAAAACACTAAGTTTTTGTTTGGAAAAAACTCCCAAGGAACCACCAATAGACATTGGTGTACCTTCATCCTTGTTCACCCACAAGTTTTTAACTTAGAAAATTGGGATGAGGAGATTCTTGATAGCTTCCATGTCTTGATGCTCAAATTGTCCATTTCCGGGGACACGGCTAAGTACTTAGATTCTTCCTTCTGCAGAGGTGGTACACTTTCCCCACAAGACTTGATTTTCACCAAGACAAGACCTTTCAGAAGCCTTCCCTTAGACCAAATGGATGCGCTCCAAACCTATCACCCACTACCACCAACTGTCCAAATGGCTAAGTTATTGCAACCTATATGATCCAGGCAAGGCCCATAATGCCATGTGGTTACACTAGAAGCTTCTTAACATATGGCATCTCAAATCCCTTTGTTCCTGGGTGGCATTCCACAAGTGAGATACACAGGGTAGACCATTGGACAATGGGCCCTGGTAACCACTCAACCAAAATCCATCCATGCAATTACCATTCCACCCAGGTGTTTCATTCACTTAGTTGTTTTATTAAGCAAAAACACAAGTCAAAGACTTAACAATATTTTCCATAGCATGTGTATATAAACCACCCTTGGTTGCTACTAGCTAGTCTAAGCATGACAATAGCAAGTATATTAACTTAGAGAAAATTCTAACAATTCTACAACTACTAGGATTTCCCAAGCATAGCATATAGATACTTAGCAAAAATTAACATGTAAGCCCTATACAAAATATCACTAATGCATAGTCAAAATATTGGGATAGAAATATGAAGCACCACTTGCCTTGGTAGTTGGGGGAGTAACAACAATCCTCATAGTCACAATCACCACTAGCACCAAAATCTACACATAAAATGATAGCACCAAATTCACATTTCAAATAATCAAACAAAAATATATGAATGCATGCAAATGCCATGTGATAATTTTTCTAAATCAACCAAGACAAGTAAAACAGTACTGATCAATAAACTAAACATTTATTCATCAAATAAACTTTATTTGGCCTTTAAAACATTTTCCAATTAATTTTTATACATAAAATAAGCCTACAAATGTATCTGCATAAAATTCTGTTTTAACAGAAACAAAATACAAAACTAAGACCATATATGTGTAGGATTTATTTTTGTGATTTCATTGATATCTTATTTGTATTTTTTGGATAAACAGAACAAAATTTATTGAATTTACAAGTTTAAATAGCTAATAGATCTAAATTCAGATTTTAAATCTAAAACCTAGCCACGCGGTAGCCTCTGATTGGTGCGTACTGGTTCAGCCGGATCACGCTTGCGGACCGTAGGATCTAACTAACAATGCACGGCCCAGATCTGATCGTACCGCTTCAACTAAATATCTAATCGTGGCCTTAGGATTTAGATCCAATGGATCAGATCTGATCGACCAAAACTCAGCAGCGCGAATGGCGCTGGCGGCGGCGACGGCTCTGGCGGTGACACACCGGCGAGGTCAGAGGTGCAGGGGGGTGTGCTAGTGCTTACCGAGGTCGCGAGGACGTGGAAATGCTCAACGTGTAGGTGGACAGGGTCGGGGCGCATGGACACAGCAGCAAGTCCTCGTCGGAGTTCGTCCACGCATCGGGTGTTCACTTTCGGAGTCGAAGACGATGACCTAGGGTGCAATGGATCAAACGGAAAGCATTAACATATGCGTAAGACACTGGCGAACACAGTCGCGTGAACCAGAGACAGAGGGGAACACGGGGCTCACCGAAATGGCTCGTCGAAGTTGAGCTAAGCTTCGGACGCTTGCAGGTGTTGACGGGGGCGACGACCTGGGGCAATTTAGGACAAATTGAAAGCATGAGAAGATGCGCAAGGCGATGGCAAAGTAGTTCGTGTGAAACAGAGGGCAAGGCGTGCTCGAGACTCACCATGATGGCTCGCCAGAGTTCTTCGGTGCTGCGGCGGTGTAAGGCGAAATTCGTGGAGCCTGGCAGCTCTCTGTGGATGGTGAGTGAGGGGGATGGAGCAGAGTGAGGAGGGGTTTAAGTAGCCAGGGCGAGAGAGGGAGTTATGCCTGCAGTAATGTGTAATCAAGCGCAAGATCGTCGGGAAGAAACGGTCGGGGAGGAGCTGGTCGCGGGCGTGATTTGGGGACGATGAGGTCACGGGGCAAGTGGGTCCGAGGCGTCAGCGAGAGGGTGTGCGCGAGCGGGGTGAGAAATAGATATGAGAGGGTGACCCGGGTGGGCTGGTTGTTGGGATGGATCCAGTGCTGGGCCTGATTGATGGCGCCGACCTTTTCTTTATTCTTTTCTCTTTTTCTTTTTCTAATTAATTTTCCAGGAATCCTTTTCAAATTATTTCAAATGAGTTTGAATTCAAACTCTCTCTGGATTTTTGTAAAGTGAAACATGCACATATTTGAGTATAAAACATTGTTGTTCACTCAAATTACTTTGGCCCTTTGAAATTAAAATAAAACCATGCCTTAATTATTTATTTCTAAATAGGCATAAGAATGGTTTTTTTGAATTTAGGTTTTTGTTTTGAAATTTTGAACAAGCTTTGGAATCATCATTCAAACCTATAATCAAACCTTATCTGTTTGAAACAAGGTATTCACATTTTGGAGAGTAGAAATAAATCCATTGCCTTTCCTACATAAAATAATAGGCAACAATTTACCTCTGTTTTGAAATCTTATTTGAAAAATAATCCAAATGCTTATGAATGCATGAATGATATGCAAACTTTATAAACCATGATTTTTGGGATGTTACAATGCATTGTGTATTTGGATACTAATCGTGGGGTTACCGGAGTGACATAAACCTAAACCCCCGTTAGGACACCTTTGCACAAGGGAGTGTAGGATCTCAGAGTTTAAGGCCGTGGTTAGATTTATATCTTAATTACTTTCCTGTAGTTACGGATGTTTGTAGGGGGTTTAATCACAAGTATGTATTAGTCCTAGGAAGGGCGGTATGTTAGCGTAGGTTCACCCACACAACACTTACAAACACCAAAGAAGAGTACTCAGTTATTTGAAGCGAAAGCACTTGACAGAATTCCCATGTGTCCTCGAGAATATTTGGTCCTTATAAGTATTTCCACCGGCTTGTCCTTTTCTAAGAAAGGATTGGGCCACTTGCTCTGTTTGTTTGTTACTTCTGTTACTTGCTCTTTGTTTTGTTGCCTTATCAGAAAACTACTAAAAATTCGTTTGTTAAGTATTCACAGGGATTTCCTGCTCCATACCGCAAGTCCGAGACCATGGGGGATAAATTCTAGAGGGGGAGAGAGATCCTTCACGAGGAGGTGTGAGTGAGAGAGAGAGGGAGAGGGGTGCCTTTTAATGGAGGAGGGGGCACCCAAGGGGGTGGCCTCTGGCCATGGGGCTGCCCCCTCCCCTCCTTCATTCATGTGGGTGGACACTCCACTCACAAAAACCTCTTCATTTCCCTCCACTCAAAATCCCACTCAAACTTGCAATTAAATTTCCACCAAATTTAATGCAAACTCTCATTAAATAAAACTCTTTTTATTTATTCAGAATTTTGTCAATTAATTTAATGAAAAACATTCACATATAACCCCTTGCTAGAATTCTATTTCACATGCAAAAACACTTTTTGCAATTTCACCCGAAAACCTGTTTCGGTATCTAGTGAAATAAATTCTTGCGCTTGTTATTCTTTCCGGCATGGAACTTTTGCTCCAATTGGATGTCGATGTCTGTTAAGTGTGTCACCCTACGGTTCGTGAATAATGCGGACATGATCGAGACCCCTCTCGGATTAATAATCAGAAGCGGGATCAGGAGACCCATACTGACTCTCACACATTCAACGATGACTTTCTTGTGATCGTCGGAACCTTTTACGCTAGTATCTTAATCCCTTTGTTTCATGATATATTACATGTCCGAGATTCGATCATCGGTATCTCCATACCTACTTTGATCTCGTTACTAACATGCACTCTTTTCTTGTTCCCGTGATATAACATTCTAGTGATCAAATCACTTGCTTGCCAGCTAATCAATGTGATATCACCGAGAGGGCCCAGAGTATATCTATCCGTCATCGGGATGAACAAATTCCACTCCCGATCCATGGGCCTCAACATAACACTTTATTAGTTCTGAACCCATCTTTATAATCACCCTGTTACGGTGTGACGTATGATGTTATCAAGAAACTCCTCCGGTGTTAGTGATTGACATGATCTCATGGTCTAAGGATTAGGATTACTTCATAAGTTTTTATAGCAATATAAACTCAATGACTTTGATCATAATGCTATACTTCGGATGAATGTTCATCACACCATTACACTAATGTTGTGATCCCGTTATTAACAACATCCAATGTCCATGATCAGGAAACCTTGATCATCTTGTTAATCAACGAGCTAGTTTATGAGAGAGGCATAACTAGGAACTTTCTGTTTCTTTATTAAACGCACATGTATTAAAGTTTCCGTATTAATACAATTATAGCATGCAAAATAAACATCTATCATATACTTGGAATACACATAATAAACACTTTATTATTGCCTCTCAGGGCATATTCCCTTTAGTCTCCCACTTGCACTAGAGACAATAATCTAGTTACATAGTGATGAATATAACACCCATGGAGTTCTGGTGTTGATCATGTTTTGCTCTATGGAGAGTTTTAGTCAAAGGATCTGCTACATTGAGATCCGTGTGTACTTTACAAATCTTTATATCTCCATCCTTGACATGCTCGCAGATGGAGTGAAACCGGCGCTTAATATGCTTGGAATTCTTGTGAGACCTTGGTTCTTTGGTATTGGAAATGGCACCATTGTTGTCACAATAGATCACCATTAGGTCCAACGCTCTTGTAACCACACCTAGTTCGGATATGAACTCCTTCATCCAAGCGCTTCTGGTAGCTTCAAGCAAAGCAACATATTCGGCCTCCGTTGTTGATCCCGCCACCACAGGTTGTTTGGAACTCCTCCAACTAACTGCTCCGCCATTCATGAGAAATACGTATCTAGATTGAGACCATACGGGTTGGTGTCAAAGCTTGCGTCGACATAACACTTAGCGACGAGCTCTTCTTCACCTCCGTACACAAGAAACATATCCTTAGTTCTTCATAAGTACTTAAGGATATTCTTGACCGCTATCCAGTGTTCTGAACCTGGATCCGAGTGGTACCTACTAGTCAAACTAATAGCATGTGCCACATCCGGTATTGTATATAGCATGGCGTACTGTCACATCCCAAGATTTTCCAAATCTTGTTATGTGAAAAATAAATAAACAAAATAAATAATTGTTGAAATTTAGGGTGAAAAGAAACTTTTGTTTTTCAATGGAAACTTAAAAATCCCATCTTGAACAAACTTTGGTTAATATTTGAATCCAACTAAATCCAAATCAAGTGGAATGCATTCTCCATAAATGCATATGTAAATTTAAACACATGGAAATTAAACCAAAATCCTAAAACCCTAATGGAAGAAAATCATTTCCAAGTTATCTCCAAGCCTATGGATTTGATCCATATAAAATTGGTCAGACAAACTTTTCAAATTGATCAAGAATGACTATTAGAAATATTATAAAACCATATGAATTGGGTTCACTTAATTTGGAGTCATAGATAAAATCTTATGAATTTAATAAGATAAGGAAATTGAATTTCCAAAGCTAATAAAGAACCTATCTATAAATCCATACCAAATGGTGAGCAAATAATCCTAAAGATATTTAAAAGGATAAATAAATATCAAATAAGATTTTAAAAATTGGAATCACCAAGTTTGGTTCTATACATAAAAAGATATGGATTTTATAAGATAAGGAAAGAAATTATTCAATAAGGAATATTTAAAGATCAAATTAAATCTTGGCCTAATCCATAAGCAAATGAAATGAATATAATCCCAAATCCAAATAAAATAAAGGGATAAAGAATATTCCAAATAAAATAAAATGACTTTGACCAAATCCTATTCTATTGGAATAAAGATAAAAATCCCTATTAGAAATAATTGATTTAATCATGGGAAAATAGTATTTTGGAATTTACCCAAGTGGAATAAAAGTTGTTTAATTAATTTAAATAAAATAAATCTTCCAAATAAAAATTAGGGAATTAAAACTATATTTAATTCCATTGGAATTAAAACAAATACCCAATTCAAATGATTTATAAATCATATTAAATATGTTCCAAATAATTCATGGTGAATAATTTGACACCCTAATAATTTAATAAAACTTATTGAAAAGGTTTTGTGGAAGAATGAAATTTAAATAAGGATTAAAAATATTTTAAATCTGATATGAAGTAATGCAAAGGCCTAATTTAAATAATTAAAGGACCCTAAAAATAATAAGTTATTTATTCTAAATTTGACTTCAGAATGTGTTATTAATCAATGTTTAAATCCTCACAAAGTTGGAGAGAAATTTGAATTCAAATTGATGATTGAAATAATTAAACCAAATCAAAACAGAATCTTAGAAACAGAAAAAGAAAAAAAACAAAGCAGTATAAAAAAAGAGAGAACAAAGTCGACCCATCTGGCAGCCCACTAAGACCCAGCAGCCCACTCCCTCGCACCCCGAACCATTTTTCTCCTTACTCAGAAACTCATCCGCAGAGACACTGAGCAGTGGATCCCACCTACTCCTTCCCTTACTCGCTGCCAAACGGACCCCATAGCCACGTCACCGTCTTCCTCACCCACGCTGACCTCGCCCTCGACTCCGGACATTACTGCTCGTTCAAACCTCGGGTTAATTCGCTCATTTCCGCCGGCAATTCCTCCCAACGATTACTCCCCTTTAACTGCCTCCCTTCCCTCCTTCATTCCCCTCAAACATCACACGACCAAAGCCACCAGGTTGTCCCCGATTTAGTTTACAACCTCGCTGCCCCGACGAGCTCCTTTGCTCGATTCCGACCAAGCCGCACCTCCCCTCTGCCTCTAACCCCCACGAGCATGATACCCAATATCTTGCGCATCTGCCAATAGCTCCAGATCATCCGCGCGTGCCCCTTCTGCTCGGCAACAACCACGCCTGGGTCATCGCCGCCGTCTGCCTCTGCTCCGTCAACCTTTCCCGCCCCGTCCCCGTCGACAAGCAGAAGCTCCTGGCGCCATCCCTAGCTTCGGCGAGCGATTGCCGTCACCACCGTGCGCCCCTCGATGAGATATCACCACGTTGAGCTTCAGCGTCACTCCGCGAACCTGGTGAGACACTCCCCTTCCTTTCTCGCTTCCTGCATCGCCAGCAACACCACCGTCTGACCGCTCTGCCGCCACCAGCCGCCGCCAGTGCCTCCCATCTCTGGCACGCATGCTGAGCGTCGTCCGATCTTGATCGCGTGGACATGATAGAAACTAACCCGAAGGGGTATGGATAGATCTGTGCCACATGTTTTCAGTTAGATCCAACATTCCACGCTGACCGATCCGTGCGAACCGTTTTTGTCCAATCAGAAACAGACACGTGGCCTAGAGCTGTTATAAAAGCCAGAAAATGTTCTATTACTTATTCAAACTTGCAAAATTCATAACTTTCAAACCACACGTCCAAATTTTGAAAATTTTATATCAATGGATTCAGCAAAACAAGTACTTTAGTTTAGTAAAATGCTTCTGTTAAATTGATTGTTTTTGCAGAAACTTGTGTATGCATGTTTAGAATATAAAATTTGTTCTAAAATGATTTTTGAGATAAAAATCTTTGGCAAATGGTTTGTTTTGAACCTACTGACCATATAAATCAATTTGTGGTTTCAAAAATATATTTGGTGAAGCAAAAGAATAAATATTTGATTTAAACCATTTCTAGTCAAATAAAAATATTGTTTATATGTTTAAAATGATTTTGGAAGAAACCTTTTGGGACATGTTTTGATTTAAACTCTGTGACCCTAAACACCAAGTTTTATGATATGAAAATGTATTTAGTGAACCTTATAAAATTATTACATTGCTAAAGACATTTTCAACCACATAAAATAATGACTTGGTTTAAAAATGGTTTATGAAGTAAAACCTTTTGCAAATGGTTTTGCCACTTTATAAAATGACCATTAGGTGTTTTCAAATGTTAATGACCCATTAGAAACCACTTTTACAAATAAAACAATCTTTTGCATGTTTGCATGCATTGTTTTGTTTCTATCATTTTATGTGATGAATTGCTTGATTGGTAGATTGAAATATTGCTTGCTTGATTGAATTGTAGTGATTTGAAGAGTGTGAATATTGCAAGATCAAGGAGTGAACTTATATTCTCTACCAAAAAGGCAAGTGATGCTTCATACTTTGTCCCATTATTTTCACTATGCACTAGTGATATTTCTAAGTAGGACTTGCATGGAATTTTGCTAAGTGTAAACTATGCCATGGGAAATCCTAGTAGATGAAACCTTAGTAGAAATTTCCTAAGTTAAGATTCCTACTACTATCATGCTTAGCTTAGCTAGTAGAAAACAAGGGTGGAATATATATTCATGCTATGGAATATTTCTAAGTCAAGGACTTATGTTTTGTTTAATAAAACAACTAAGTGAATGAATCACCTGGGTGGAATGGAAGGAATGGTTTGTGTTGAGTGGGTCACAGGGCCCATTTCTATGGTTTACCTTGTGTATCTCACTTGTGGATGGCCACCCAGGAACAAAGAGATTTGAGATGTCAAATGTTGAGAAGCTTCAAGTGCAGCCACTTGGAATTATGGGCTCTGCCTGGATCATATAGGTTGCTATAACTTAGCCAAATGGACAGTTGGTGGTAGGGGTTTGATAGGTTGGAACGCGTCCATTCTGGTCTAAGGGAAGGCTTCTAAAAGATCTTGTCTTGGTGAAACCAAGTCTTGTGGGGAAAGTGCACCACCTCTGCAGAGTGTAAAATCTAATTACTTAGCCATGTCCCTGGTAAAGGACAATTTGAGCATCAAGACATGGAAGCTATCAAGAATCTCCTCATCCCAATTTCTAAGTAAAAACTTGTGGTTGAACAAGGGTTGAAGGATCACCAATTTCTATTGGGAGATGCCTTGGGAAAGATTTTGTCAAGCAAAAACTTAGTGTTTACAAATGATAAGGAAAATCTATTTTGAGCAATGAAAGCCTAAGCTCCACTTAGCCAAATGCATATAGATGATAGACTCCACTATACTACCATAGTATCACTTGCCAATACAATTCAAATGTATTGACCCTTGTGGCTGTAACTTGTTATGTTGCAGGTTTGTTTGATATTAGTGAAGTTTATTGATTAGGATTACAAGTCTACAACCAACATGTCTGCATGTGGCACTTTGAAGATGAAGGACCCCATGCCATTGTTATATTCTGCTGCATTGTAATGAGATAGCCAAATGAGCTATGTAAGATGTAATAAATTATTTTATTCCTGGTTATATAGTTGTATTATGACCTTTGTTTCTTGATATTACATCTTAACTATGGATGCTAGCTATTGATCTAGGGACTAGCATTGTAAACACAGGGATCTCTACCTTATTAAAGGTTAGGAACCTTACAGATGGTATCAGAGCATTGTGTTGCCTGTAGGATTTGTAACCCTAGAATTGGACAAAACCCCTTAGAAAAATAGGAGTTATATTTTGTTCCAAAAATTATTTACAAAAAATCTTGTAAACTCTTTCCTCAACCATTTTGGTTTTGACTCTACATCTCTTCTATTTCAAACTTGATGGACAAAGCCTACCCCATGGCCAAGGACTTAACCATGTGCAAAGGACTTCATCAACTCTAATGACTTCAACATCTTCAAGTGATTTCAACCTTATTCCCAACAAAGACTTCAACCTTGGATATCACTAAGGACTACAAGTGAGACAAGAAATATTGCTCAAGAATTGAAGACTAAGGAAACACAACTTAGAAGGAACCATCATCACTTTGAAGTTTTGTGACCAAGATTCAAGAAATTCTCCAAGGATACAAAGATCTTGTTCATGAAGAATCAACTAAGAAGGATGGAAAGATCTCAAGTGAACCATATAGTTGGACCACCATGTTTAGTTTAAAATTAAACACACCAACTTATGTGGTGTAACAAAAATATTTGTGTTGCCTAAAAATGTGCTTGAACTTTGTTGTTTGGGTGGAATGTTTGTTTGTGATTGCTTGCACATTGCTTGTGTGAATTGCGATGTGTGTGATTAGAATTCTTACTTAGAAATCTTTTTGCCTATTCTAATCTCAACCCAACCCAAACAGATGACTACTCCAAGAGACTACAACATCAAGAATGATGACAACAACAACCAAGAGGTCAACATGAGAGAACAACTTCTAGCAAACCAAACCCAGTTGAACCAAGTGACAGCTCAATTTTTAGCCAACACCAGTGAGTTAGATCCAACCATGCTAAGGTTTTTGGAAACCCAAACCCAATTGTTGCATAAGGTGACAGATCAAATGATCAACATGGGAAACAACTCTTCCCAAGGAGTTTGTGACAACAAGGATGTCAAGGATGATATTCTAGAAGGAACCCAAGCTTGCAATATTTGTGGAGACAAGGATCACACTTCCAAGGAGCATGAAGATCAATGCCCCAATTGTGAAGAAAAACATCCAAATGACCAATGCCCCACATCTCAAGCTACTTGTTACCTATGTGAAGGAAATAATCATGTCCCTATCCAATGCCCCATCTATTCCATAGTTCAACAAAGGAAACAAGGTGGAGTGCAACAACTGATTGCAGACTACCATAAGGGAACAACTTCTACCAAGAAAGAGGAAGACAAAGGAAAATATCAGCTTCCACCTCCATGCAATATGACCCAATTCAAAGGACCAAAGAGGAGACATATGTATTATCCAAGGAAAAGGTCAAGGAGACCAGGAAACTTTCCTACCTTTGAGATAACATATGAAGAACATGAATTAGAAGCACTCTTAGCTTTGGAGAAACCCAAGAAAAAGAAGGACAAAAGCCATGTGCAATGTTGCCATTGCAAAGATATGGGACACTATTCCAATGAATGTCCAGAGAAGAAGAAAAAGTATAAAGAGATTAGCCAAGTATGGTGCAACAACTACAAAGAGTTAGGCCATTATGTGTCAACTTGTCCACAGAAGATACTTGAAGAACTCAATCTTATCACATGTTACAACTGTGGTAACCAAGGAAGATGAAGCACAAGATAAAGCCTATGAAGTATCTCAGCCTTGACACATGTTTCAAGTGTGGAAACAAAGGACACAATGCAGATGTTTGCCCAGAGAAGTTTCAACAAGATTCCAAGCAAGCCAAGAAGTAATCTAGTTGGGAAAAATTTTAAGGGTGGTAGTACTATAGTTGCTTTGAGCCAACTTGTAACCCCTAGCCTCCCCAAATCTCGGGACGAGATTTATTTTAAGGGTGATAGCCTGTAACATCCCAAGATTTTCCAAATCTTTTTATGTGAAAAATAAATAAACAAAATAAATAATTGTTGAAATTTAGGGTGAAAAGAAACTTTTGTTTTTAAATGGAAACTTAAAAATCCCATCTTGAACAAACTTTGGTTAATATTTGAATCCAAATAAATCCAAATCAAGTGGAATGCATTCTCCATAAATGCATTTGTAAATTTAAACACATGGAAATTAAACCAAAATCCTAAAACCCTAATGGAAGAAAATCATTTCCAAGTTATCTCCAATCCTATGGATTTGATCCATATAAAATTGGTCAAACAAACTTTTCAAATTGATCAAGAATGACTATTAGAAATATTATAAAACCATATGAATTGGGTTCACTTAATTTCGAGCCATAGATAAAATCTTATGAATTTAATAAGATAAGGAAATTGAATTTCCAAAGCTAATAAAGAACCTATCTATAAATCCATACCAAATGGTGAGCAAATAATCCTAAAGATATTTAAAAGGATAAATAAATATCAAATAAGATTTTACAAATTGGAATCACCAAGTTTGGTTCTATACATAAAAAGATATGGATTTTATAAGATAAGGAAAGAAATTATTCAATAAGGAATATTTAAATATCAAATTAAATCTTGGCCTAATCCATAAGCAAATGAAATGAATATAATCCCAAATCCAAATAAAATAAAGGGATAAAGAATATTCCAAATAAAATAAAATGACTTTGACCAAATCCTATTCTATTGGAATAAAGATAAAAATCCCTATTAGAAATAATTGATTTAATCATGGGAAAATAGTATTTTGGAATTTACCCAAGTGGAATAAAAGTTGTTTAATTAATTTAAATAAAATAAATATTCCAAATAAAAATTAGGGAATTAAAACTATATTTAATTCCATTGGAATTAAAACAAATACCCAATTCCAATGATTTATAAATCATACTAAATATTTTCCAAATAATTCATGGTGAATAATTTGACACCCTAATAATTTAATAAAACTTATTGAAAAGGTTTTGTGGAAGAATGAAATTTAAATAAGGATTAAAAATATTTTAAATCTTATATGAAGTAATGCAAAGGCCTAATTTAAATAATTAAAGGACCCTAAAAAGAATAAGTTATTTATTCTAAATTTGACTTCAGAATGTGTTATTAATCAATGTTTGAATCCTCACAAAGTTGGAGAGAAATTTGAAATCAAATTGTTGATTGAAATAATTAAACCAAATCAAAACAGAATATTAGAAACAGAAAAAGAAAAAAAACAAAGCAGTATAAAAAAAGAGAGAACAAAGTTGACCCATCTGGCAGCCCACTAAGACCCAAAGCCTCCCTCTTTTGAACCATTTTTCTCCTTACTCAGAAACTCATCCGCAGAGACACTGAGCAGTGGACCCCACCTACTCCTTCCCTTACTCGCTGCCAAACGGACCCCATAGCCACGTCACCGTCTTCCTCACCCACGCTGACCTCGCCCTCGACTCCGGCCATTACTGCTCGTTCAAACCTCGGGTTAATTCGCTCATTTCCGCCAGCAATTCCTCCCCACGATTACTCCCCTTTAACTGCCTCCCTCCCCTCCTTCATTCCCCTCAAACATCACACGACCAAGGCACCAGGTTGTCCCCAATTTAGTTTACAACATCGCTGCCCGACGAGCTCCTTTGCTCGATTCTGGCCAAGCCGCACCTCCCCTCTGCCTCTAACCCCCACGAGCATGATCCCCAATATCTTGCGCATCTGCCAATAGCTCCAGATCATCCGCGCGTGCCCCTTATGCTTGGCAACAACCACGCCTGAGTCGTCGCCGCCGTCTGCCTCCGCTCCGTCAACCTTTCCCGCCCCGTCCCCGTCGACAAGCAGAAGCTCCTGGCGCCATCCCTAGGCGGCGATTGCGAAATCCGCGACTGCGCCCCTCGACGAGATATCACCACATTGAGCTTCAGCGTCACTCCGCGAACCTGGTGAGACACTCCCCTTCCTTTCTCGCTTCACGCCAACGCCAGCATGCCGTCGGCTCGCCGCCGCCATCATCTCACGCATGTTGAGCGCCGTCCGATCTTGATCGCGTGGCCACGATAGAAACTAACCCGAAGGGGTATGGATAGATCTGTGCCACATGTTTTCAGTTAGATCCAACGCTCCACGCCGACCGATCCGTGCGAACCGTTTTTGTCCAATCAGAAACAGACACGTGGCCTAGAGCTGTTATAAAAGCCAGAAAATGTTCTATTACTTATTCAAACTTGCAAAATTCATAACTTGCAAACCACACGTCCAAAGTTTTCAAATTTTATATCAATGGATTCAGCAAAACAAGTACTTTCTTACCATGCACTTTGTTTAGTAAAATGCTTCTGGTAAATTGATTGTTTTTGCAGAAACTTGTGTATGCATGTTTAGAATATAAAATTTGTTCTAAAATGATTTTTGAGATAAAAATCTTTGGCAAATGGTTTGTTTTGAACCTACTGACCATAGAAATCAATTTGTGGTTTCAAAAATATATTTTGTGAAGCAAAAGAATAAATCTTTGATTTAAACCATTTCTAGTCAAATAAAAATATTGTTTATATGTTTAAAATGCTTTTGGAAGAAACCTTTTGGGAAATGTTTTGATTTAAACTCTCTGACCCTAAACACCAAGTTTTATGATTTGAAAATGTATTTAGTGAACCTTATAAAATTATTACATTGCTAAAGACATTTTCAACCACATAAAATAATGACTTGGTTTAAAAATGGTTTATGAAGTAAAACCTTTTGCAAATGGTTTTGCCACTTTATAAAATGACCATTAGGTGTTTTCAAATGTTAATGACCCATTAGAAACCACTTTTACAAATAAAACAATCTTTTGCATGTCCGCATGCATTGTTTTGTTTCTATCATTTTATGTGATGAATTGCTTGATTGGTAGATTGAAATATTTCTTGCTTGATTGAATTGTAGTGATTTGAAGAGTGTGAATATTGCAAGATCAAGGAGTGAACTTATATTCTCTACCAAAAAGCAAGTGATGCTTTATACTTTGTCCCATTATTTTCACTATGCACTAGTGATATTCCTAAGTAGGACTTGCATGGAATTTTGCTAAGTATAAACTATGCCATGGGAAATCCTAGTAGATGAAACCTTAGTAGAAATTTCCTAAGTTAAGATTCCTACTACTATCATGCTTAGCTTAGCTAGTAGAAAACAAGGGTGGAATATATATTCATGCTATGGAATATTTCTAAGTCAAGGACTTATGTTTTGTTTAATAAAACAACTAAGTGAATGAATCACCTAGGTGTAATGGAAGGAATGGTTTGCGTTGAGTGGTTCACAAGGCCCATTTCTATGGTTTACCTTGTGTATCTCACTTGTGGATGGCCACCTAGGAACAAAGAGATTTGAGATGTAAAATGTTGAGAAGCTTCAAGTGCAGCCACTTGGCATTATGGGCTCTGCCTGGATCATATAGGTTGCAATAACTTAGCCAAATGGACAGTTGGTGGTAGGGGTTTGATAGGTTGGAACGCGTCCATTCTGGTCTAAGGGAAGGCTTCTGAAAGATCTTGTCTTGGTGAAACCAAGTCTTGTGGGGAAAGTGCACCACCTCTGCAGAGTGTAAAATCTAAGTACTTAGCCATGTCCCTGGTAAAGGACAATTTGAGCATCAAGACATGGAATCTATCAAGAATTTCCTCATCCCAATTTCTAAGTAAAAACTTGTGGTTGAATAAGGGTTGAAGGATCACCAATTTCTATTGGGAGATTCCTTGGGAAAGATTTTGTCAAGCAAAAACTTAGTGTTTACAAATGATAAGGAAAATCTATTTTGAGCAATGCAAGCCTAAGCTCCACTTAGCCAAATGCATATAGATGATAGACTCCACTATACTACCATAGTATCACTTGCCAATACAATTCAAATGTATTGACCCTTGTGGCTGTAACTTGTTATGTTGTAGGTTTGTTTGATATTAGTGAAGTTTATTGATTAGGATTACAAGTCTACAACCAACATGTCTGCCTGTGGCACTTTGAAGATGAAGGACCCCATGCTATTTTTATATTCTGCTGTATTGTAATGAGATAGCCAAATGAGCTATGTAAGATGTAATAAATTATTTTATTCTTGGTTATAAAGTTGTATTATGACCTTTGTTTCTTGATATTACATCTTAACTGTGGATGCTAGCTATTGATCCAGGGACTAGCATTGTAAACACAGGGATCTCTACCTTATTAAAGGTTGGGAACCTTACACGTACATTATAGAGCCTATGGCTGAAGCATAGGGGACTTTGTCCATTATCTCTCTTTCTTCCGCCATAGCCGGACTTTGAGTCTTACTCAATGTCTTGCCTTGTAACATAGGTAAGAACCCCTTCTTACTTCCGTCCATTTTAAACTTCTTTAAAATCTTATCAAGGTATGTACTTTGCGATAGCCCTATTAGGCGCCTAGATCTATCTCTATAGATCTTTATGCCTAATATGTATGACGCTTCACCTAGGTGCTTCATTGAAAATCTGCTGTTTAGATAACTTTTAACACTGTTTAAAATATCTATATCATTTCCGATCAATAATATGTCATCCACATATAATATCAGAAATGCCACATTGCTCCCACTCACTTTCTTGTAAATACAAGCTTCTCCATAAGTTTGGACAAATCCAAACTCTTTGATCACCTCATCAAAGCGGAGATTCCAACTTCGTGATGCTTGCTTCAATCCATAGATGGATCGCTGAAGCTTGCACACCTTTATAGCATCCTTAGGACCTTTGGTTGTATCATATACAACTCTTCTTCAATATTACCATTGAGAAACGCGGTTTTGACATCCATCTGCCATATCTCATAATTGAAATATGGATCAATTGCTAACATAATCCTAACTGACTTTAGCATCGCTACGGGACAGAATGTCTCATCATAGTCAACTCCTTGAATTTGTCGAAACCCCTTTGCGACAAGTCGAGCTTTATAGATGGTCACATTACCATCAGCATCAGTTTTCCTTTTGAAAATCCATTTGTTCTCCACGGCCTTTCGGTCGTGAGGTAATTCCACCAAGTTCCAAACTTGATTTTCATACATGGATTCCATCTCGGATTTCATGTCTTATAACCATTTGTTGGAATCCAGGCTCATCATCGCTTCTTCATACGTCGCAGGGTCATCAATTTCATCAACCATGAAATTCATAACAGGGTTTCCGTACAGCTCGGGATCTACACGCGCTCTGCTAGACCTGCGAGGTTCGGTAGTACTCTCTTTTGGAGTTTCATGATCATTATCATTAGTTCCCTCTTCAACTGGTGAAGCCAACTCTGGAACGACTTCCGGCGATGCGCTACTCGCCATACTTTGAAGAGAAGGTTCAATAACCTCTTCGAGTTCTACCTTCCAACTATTCACACCTTTCGCGAGAAACTCTTTCTCTAGAAAGGATCCATTCTTGGCAACAAAAACCTTGCCCTCAGATCTGTGATAGAAGGAATACCCAATAGTTTCCTTAGGGTATCCTATGAAGACGCATTTTTCCTCTTTGGGTTCGAGTTTATCCGGTTGAAGTTTCTTCACATAAACATCGCATCCCCAAACTTTAAGAAATGACAGCTTAGGTTTGTTTCCAAACCACAATTCATACGGTGTCTTTTCAACGGATTTAGATGGTGCCCGATTTAAAGTGAATGCAGCAGTTTCTAGTGCATAACCCCAAAATGACAACGTCAAGTCCGTCAGAGATATCATAGATCGAACCATATCCAATAAAGTACGATTACGACGTTCCGACACACCATTTCGCTGTGGTGTTCGGGCAGGTGTGAGTTGTGAAACAATTCCACACTCTTTCATGTGAGTGCTAAACTCGTAACTTAGATACTCACCTCCACGGTCGGACCATAGAAATTTTATCTTTCTATTACGATGATTTTCCACTTCATTCTGAAATTCCTTGAACTTTTGAAAGGTTTCAAACTTGTGTTTCATCAAGTAGATATAACCGTATCTACTCAAATCATCCGTGAAAGTAACAAAATAACAATATCCACCTCGCGCCGACACACTCATTGGACCACATACATCAGAATGTATGATTTCCAATAAATCTGTCGCCCGTTCCATTGAACCGGAAAACGGCGTCCTAGTCATCTTTCCCATAAGACATGGCTCACATGTATCAAATGATTCAAAATCAAGTGATTCCAAAAGTCCATCCGAATGGAGCTTCTTCATGTGTTTAACGCCAATATGAGCTAGACGGCAGTGCCACATATATGCGGATATATCATCATTAAGTTTAATCCTTTTAGCATCAACATTATGAATATGTGTAACATTATTATCGAGATCCAATAGAAATAAACCATTCATCATCAGTGCATGACCATAAAATATTTCATTCATATAAATAGAACAACCATTGTTCTCGGATTTAAATGAATATCCACTTCGCGTCAAACACGATCCAGATACAATGTTCATGCTTAGTGCAGGCACCAGATAACAATTATTCAAGTTTATTACTAATCCTGATGGCAAGTGGAGAGGTAGTGTTCCGATGGCGATCACATCAACGCTTGATCCATTGCCGACATGCATCTTGACCTCACCCCTTGCTAGCGGTCGCTTGTTCCATAGCCCCTGATTCGAGTTACAAATATTAGCAACTAAACCGGTATCAAATACCCAGGTGCTACTGCGAGCACTAGTCAAGTACACATCAATAACATGTATATCATATATACCTTTGTTTGCCTTGCCGGCCTTCTTGTCTGCCAAATACATGGGGCAGTTACGCTTCCAGTGGACAGTCCCCTTACAATAGTAGCACTCGTTATCAGACTTAGGGCCAACTCGGGGTTTCTTTTCAGGCACGGCAACCGGCTTGCCGCCCTTACTTCCCTTCCATTTTCCCTTCTTGTCTTTCTTGAAACCAGTGTTCCTATTGATCATCAACACTTGATGTTCCTTTTTGATCTCCACTTCTGCAGTTTTAAGCATTGACAGAAGATCGGGGAGAGACTTCTTCATGCCTTGCATATTATAGTTCATCACAAAGCTCTTATAGCTAGGTGGTAGAGACTACAGAACACGATGGATGCCTAAGTCAATGGGAACCGATATTCCCAAGGACACAAGCTTATCAGCGTAACCCGACATCTTGAGTACATGCTCACTTATGGAGTTGTGCTCTTCCATCATGCAGCTAAAGAACTTTTCTGAAGCATTGTAGATCTCTACAGCAGCATGTGTGTCGAAAATCATTTTCAACTCACCCATTGTATCAAATGCATTGCCGTTTTCAAAAAACTTTCGAAGTTCCGGCTCTAGCCCATACAATATGCCGCAATGAACTAAGTTGTGGTCTTCTTGAAGAGTTTGATAGACATTCTTCTCCTTGTCAGGGGCATCCTCAAAAGGTGGGGGGCCTAGCAGCGCTTCTAGCACATATTGCTTTTGTGCAGCAGAGAGGAGAATCCTCAAATTCATGGCCCATTCGGTAAAGTTGCTACCGTTTGTTGCAAGTTTCTCTTTCTCCATGAACACATTGAAATTAAAAGCAGGTGGTGCCATCTACAACAGAATTTGTAAAGTTTAGACTAATTTTATGATAGATTGATTTCAACTAATCCACATTATGAATGAACTCCCACTCAAAAACGACATCCCTTGTTTCTTTTTGGTGATTACATGAACCAAATCCACTACACCAAGTCTGATCATAACGTGAGTCGGTGTAGCTTCAAAGGCGAGCATCAAATGGGCATCATATCTACTATATGACTCATGCTTAACCTTTCGGTCCGTGTTCCGAGGCCATGTCTGTACATGCTAGGCTCGCCAAGTAAGAACCTTAGTATTCGCGTGTAAGCTCTTACACCCAAAATATGGTCGTGGATCCAAGAACACCCGATCATCACATGATGTCTTGGAGCGACGAAAACATAATCGGTGCATACTAAAGGAAGAACACATTCTTATCTTGATATTTAAATGAGGGATCATCTTATTATGCTAATAAAACGCCAAACAAGCAATATAAGATGCTATCAAATATCACATGTTTATTAGTGGAATGATATGGTTCCCGCATATGATATCTATCATGTGCGTCGTGGTACGATCACTATCATACCTTTATGTGTAAGGCCAAGGTCTATGGAACTTACACGTTATGTGTGTTGTAAGAGTATCATCTCATACTTCTACTTACAACATCACCATATCATAACACTAGCCCAGCAACAATCTAAACTAGACGCCTCTAATTTATCCATTGCAAATTTTACGTGGCTTAGGGCTTTAGAAGATAGAACCGTTCTTACCTACGAACATGAACCACAACGAGGATAACCAAATTGTTGACAACTCGTTGCAAAATAGATATTGACTATAGTAAGAGAGACAGATGCCCGCTAGCCACTTATGCAAACTAGTTGCATGTCAAGCGTGCAACAGGTCCCATGTGCGAGGACATGTAAAGTTTGTCCGGGCCGCTTCATCCCACTATGCCACCAATATGCAAAATTACAACTAAGGAGCAACAACATGATCATCATCGCCCACATACTCATATGTGTACTACCCGTGTAAAGCATCTACGCATAGATCCGGCTCTGATACCACTGTAGGGTTCACAGCATAGAAAACAAAAAAAATTCCTACAATGGGAACAACTATGTAACAAGATCTATCTACTAGATACAAACAACGGGCGGATGTATATCCGTAGAGAACATACCCTTGAAGACCGACAAATCTTAACGAGTTTGTAGACGATCTCTTGCCGATCTCAAGATCGAGAGGAAGTCCTAGCGCTGCAAATCAGCAGCGCATCCGTGCTCGCACTCACGTCCGAGGCACCGAGCAACCTCCGCCTCCTCGCTCCAGTGATGCAGTGGAAGCACAACTCTTTCTTGCCGAATAGCCACCGGGAACATGTATCTCGCTAGTCCGAGACCATGGGGGATAAATTCTAGAAGGGGAGAGAGATCCTTCACGAGGAGGTGTGAGTGAGAGAGAGGGAGAGGGGTGCCTTTTATAGGAGGAGGGGGCACCCAAGGGGGTGGCCGCCGGCCATGGGGCTGCCCCCTACCCTCCTTCATTCATGTGGGTGGACACTCCACTCACAAAAACCTCTTCATTTCCCTCCACTCAAAATCCCACTCAAACTTGCAGTTAAATTTCCACCAAATTTAGTGCAAACTCTCATATAATAAAACTATTTTTATTTATTCAGAATTTTGTCAATTACTTTAATGACAAACATTCACATATAACCCCTTGCTAGAATTCCATTTCACATGCAAAAACAATTTCTGCAATTTCACCCGAAAACCTGTTTCGGTATCTAGTGAAATAAATTCCTGCGCTTGTTATTTTCTCTGGCATGAAACTTTTGCTCCAATTGGATGTCGGTGTCTCTTAAGTGTGTCACCCTATGATTCGTGAATAATGCGGACATGATCGAGACCCCTCTCGGATCAATAATCAGAAGTGGGATCTGGAGACCCATACTGACTCCCACACATTCAACGATGACTTTTTTGTGATCGTCGGAACCTTTTATGCTAGTATCTTAATCCCTTTGTTTCACGATATATTACATGTCCGATATTTGATCATCAGTATCTCCATACCTAGTTTTATCTCGTTACTGACATGCACTCTTTTCTCGTTCCCGTGATATAACATTCTAGTGATCAAATCACTTGCTTGCAAGCTAATCAATGTGATATCACCAAGAGGGCCCAGAGTATATCTATCCGTCATCGGGATGAACAAATTCCACTCTCGATCCATGGGCCTCAACATAACACTTTATTAGTTTTGAACCCATCTTTATAATCACCATGTTACGGTGTGACGTTTGATGTTATCAAGAAACTCCTCCGGTGTTAGTGATTGACATGATCTCATGGTCTAAGGATTAGGATTACTTTGTAAGTTGTTAGCAATATAAACTCAATGACTTTGATCGTAATGCTATACTTCGGATGAATGTTCATCACACCATTACACTAATGTTGTGATCCCGTTATTAACAACATCCAATGTCCATGATCAGGAAACCTTGATCATCTTGTTAATCAATGAGCTAGTTTATAAGAGAGGCATAACTAGGAACTTTCTATTTGTTTATTAAATGCACATGTATTAATGTTTCCGTATTAATACAATTATAGCATGCAAAATAAACATCTATCATATACTTGGAATACACATAATAAACACTTTATTATTGCCTCTTAGGGCATATTCCCTTCAGATTGGTGCATAGTCCATAGCGTCGGAGACTCATGGGCGACCTCGAGAGGACCACGGCAGGGAGGGGAGGTGGCGATGCCAGTCGCCGTCGAGACGGACCGGCACCTGCAAGGCACGGCTGAGAGAAGGTAGAGGCGGCGAGGTCGAAGTGGACCCGAGGGCCGCGTAGAACGGGGACGCGGGTGCTCGCCTGAGCTACTACAGAGGAGGGATGGGCGCGGTTGAGGAGAGGAGGGGAGGCGCTGGGGAAAGGGGCGATCTCGTCGACGGCGCTCGCAGGGAGAGGTCGACGGTGGGGCGGCGGCCGGCTCAGGAACAACGAGGTGCGCGGGGTGCTGCGAAGGCGCAGGGTCGATCTGCTGCCTGCAGAGGAGGAGGCGGGGTCCTGGGCGATGAGCAGGGGGGCTCCTGGCGGCTGAGATTGGTGGGCGGAGCCTGCGGTTGCAAGGGAGCCTGGTGGCAGTGGCGCAGAGGCGATCGAGGGGAGGCGCGCGAGGATTGTGGCCAGAGATCGATGGGGTGGGGGCCGTGCGATGGAGCGGGTCGCGTGCAGCGTACTTGGGCTCGGGGAAGGTCGAGGTGGGCCCGGGGTGACCGATGCAGGGTGGGGAGAGGGAGTTGCGAGCGGAGCAGCATCGCAGGGTGGGTGAGTTGTGTCAATGTGTAGGTCCAGGAGACGGGGTAGGGTGCGTGTGGGTCTAGGTGTGTGTGGTGTGTTGTGTACGCGCGCAAGAGAGGAGCGACGTTGGGATGGTTGGCGTCTAGAGGAAGGAGCAGGTGCTGGTGGGGCTACGCGGGGTGGGGTGGCGGCGGCTGGATGGAGGAGAGATGGTGGGGTTCTAGGGTTAGGTTAGGTCAGGGTTGCTATACAGTTGGGCCTGGGGTTGTAGGCTGGGCCTTTTGGCCTGGCCGGCTGTGTCCCCCAGGTTTAACAAACATAGTTTTAGTTTTTATTATTTTGTCTTTATTGTTATAAAATATTTTTGTATAAAGTTTTAGACAAACAAAATATCCGGAAAAACCCGGTTTATAATTTGAAATGGATAAGCGTGTATTTAGAAAACAAAGATAAGCTTTTGGTGTAAATCTTTAGTGCAAAAATATGCATGATGTCATGATGGTGCATAAAGTACAAACAACATGCGATTTCTAGTAGTGGTTTTACCCGGGGTGCTACAATTCGACACCACTAACAATGGATCTTGCCCTCGAGATCCGCCTCATGGCACGGGGAAGAAGGCCGACGACCTGAATCTTCTGGCTTCATGTAGATATTTGAGACACCACTAATGAGGATTCTTTCTTCGTCTTGAAATTAGTGACACCACCAACAAAGGGTCATTGCTCAAGTTCATCGAGAGATAACTCTGAATAAAGAAAGGATGAAGGTAGAGGTATCATAAGATACAGCCACCTCTAACTTCCGTGGGAGGAGTAAATTGCATTGATCCAGCAATTCAATGTACAAAAGTGAATGATAAGAGTAGTGGTATGGTCGCGACTCCATCCCGCACTCAAAACATTACTCTGTACACGAGCAGCGAACTTGTAAGATCCTCCTTTATAAAGGAAAAGGATCCCTATGATTGCAATGCTAGTCCCTGGATCAATGCTAAAATCCACAGTTTAAGACGAATGACACAGAAACAAAGGTCATTATTATAGTCATTCCAGAGACAACATAGTCTTTACAACTCCATGGCCACAGGCCTAATACAAGAGTTTAAATAAGTAAATAGATAAAAGTCTTCATCTTCATGTGCCACAGGCAAACATGTTGAGGGTAGACTCATGACTCTTAATCCTCATCAGAGTAACCTGCAACATCACAAGTTACAGCCACAGTGGGTCAATACATTGGAATAGTATTGGCAAGTGATACCTTAGTATAATTTTTGGTGGACTAGATACTATATGCAATTTGGCTAAGTGTAGCTTAGGCTTGCTTTGCTCAAAATAGGTTTTGCCTATTAGTTGAAAACACTAAGTTTTTCTTTGTCAAAAATCTTTTCCCAAGGAACCACAAATAGACATTGGAGTCCTTCACACTTGTTCAACCACAAGTTTTTACTTAGAAATTGGGATGAGGAGATTCTTGATAGCTTCCATGTCTTGATTCTCAAATTGTCCAATACCAGGGACATGGCTAAGTACTTAGATTCTTCCATCTGCAGAGGTTGTGCACTTTCCCCACAAGCCTTGATTTTCACCAAGACAGGACCTTTCAGAAGCCTTCCCTTAGACCAAATGGACGCGCTCCAACCTATCATTCCCACTACCACCAACTGTCCAAATGGCTAAGTTCTAGCAACCTATATGATCCAGGCAGAGCCCATATTGCCAAGTGGCTGCACTAGAAGCTTCATAACATTTGGCCTCTAAAATCTCTTTGTTCCTGGGTGGCTTTCCACAAGTGAGATACACAAGGTAAACCATAGAAATGGGCCTTGTGTAACCACTCAACATAAACCATTCCTTCCATTCCACCCAGGTGTTTCATTTACTTAGTTGTTTTATTAGGAAAAACACAAGTCCAAAGACTTAGAAATATTTTTATCATAGCATGTATATTTCACCACCCTTGGTTGCTACTAGCTAGGCTAAGCATGGCATAGATAAACATCTTAACTTAGAAATTTCCTAGCAATTCTACAACTACTAGGATTTCCCAACATGGCATATAAGCAAAATATAACATGCAAGACTAGCAAAAATATTTCTAATGCTTAGTAGAAAACATAGGGATAAAAATATCATGAAGCACCACTTGCCTTGGTAGTTTGGAGAGTAGCTACACTCCTCACAATCACAATCACTATTGGCACCAAAATCTACACATAAAATCATAGCAACAAATCACATACCAAATACAAGCAAAAATATATGGATGCATGCAATATGATATGTGATGAATTTCTAAACTCCACAAGACAAGTGCACAGTACTGGTTCTTAAACAAGTTCAAAACTTGCCAAACAACATTTATATAAACACTAAAACATTTCTCAAATAATTTATATACACAAAATAGGCCTACACATGTTTCTGTAAATAAAACCATTTTAACAGAAGCAAAACATTAAACACATTGCATAATTAGAAAGGGCATGTTCTCCTGATTCCATTGATATAAAATTTGTCAAATTTGAACGTGGGAATCAAAAGTTATGACTACGGCTTGGCAAGGGGCGCACGGGCTCGTCGGAGTTGCTGACAGCGTCGGGCTCGGGTGGACGGAGACGTTGGCGACACTCCTGGTCACCCTAGCATGAATCAAAGGCATCAGGAGATGCGCAAGGCTACGACGAACACGTTCGTGTGAATCAGAGGCGAAGGGGGACAAGGGGCTCACTGAATTTAGTCGCCGGAGTTGGAGACGTCGTCGGGAGCTTGCTGCGCTTGATGGAGTCGACGACCTGGGGCGGTATAGGATGAACCAATGGTGTCAGAAGAAGCACAAGGACATTGCAAAGCAGCTCGTGTGAAGCAGAGAGGGAGGGGCGCACGGAGATCGCAGGGTCCACTTGTCAGCAAGTGAAACAGAGAGGAGGTGGGGTCAGATAGTCAGTGACTTGGTGGGTTCGTCTGCGAGTGAGAGAGAGAGAGGGGAACCCGGGTGGGCTTAGTGGGCTGGTTCTGTCGTTGGGCTAGATAGGTGGCGCCGGCCCTTTTCTATTTCTTTTCTCCTTTTCTTTTTCTATTTTCAATTTCAGGAATCAAATTCAAATGATTTCAAAATCTATTTGAATTCAATTCTTTTCAGGATTTTTGTAGTGTGCAACAATCACAATTCTGGGCATAAAACCAAGTGGTCACTTTGAATTGGCCTGGTCACTTGGAATAAAATAAAATAAGCAGTGACATAGCACTAGTTTTATATAGGTTTTGAAATTGGTTTTCAAATTATATTTGTTTTGAAACTTGGGTTTAAATCCTTGCAATCTAGCAATACACTCTGAAAGCAATAAGACACAAGGTTTGGTTCACTGAACACCCATCTCACATTGGAGATTTGTATTTGTTTTTAAATGCTGATCACATAAAATAATGAGCTCATATGCTCCTGTTTTTGAATTGGTTTGCTTGAAATGAACTCTATATGATCATGGATGCATGGATGATATGCATGAGTTTGAAACATGATTTTAGGGATGTTAAAAATCTAACCCCCTTAAGGTGAATCTCGCCCTCGAGATTCGGATTGGCTAGCAAATAGGTGAGGGTGGTCTTTCCGAAGATCATCTTCTCTTTCCCATGTTGCTTCTTCTTCGGAATGATGGTTCCATTGAACTTTGCAGAACTTGATAGTCTTAGTCCGTGTGATTATTTCTGCAGTCTCAAGAATCTTGATAGCTTTCTCTTCATAAGTGAGGTCACTCTCCAATTGAACCTCTTCCAAAGGTATAGTATCCTTCAAAGAAGTTTCTTCCATTTCTGGATGACATTTCTTAAGCTGACTCACATGAAACACATTATGAACAGCTGACAATGATTCTGGCAATTCAATTTCATAATCAACTTCTCCTTTACGACTCAGAATCTTGAATGGTCCAACATATCTTGGGGCCAACTTCCCTTTGACTCCAAACCTCTTCACTCCACGAAGTGGTGACACTCTAAGATAAGCTCTATCACCAACTTCATAGGTGACTTCTCTATGCTTAGGATCTGCGTAGCTTTTCTGTCGGGACTGTGCCATCTTTAATCTGTCCTTAACCAGCTTGACTTTCTCTTCAGCTTCTTTGATAAGTTCTGGTCCGAACAAACTTCTTTCCCCCACACCATTCCATAACAATGGGGTGGTACATTTTCTCCCGTAGAGAAACTCAAATGGTGCCATCTCAATGCTGGCTTGATAGCTGTTGTTATAAGAAAATTCTGCGTAAGGCAGACTTTCATCCCAACTGGCTCCATAGTCTAGGGCACATGCCCTCAACATATCTTCAAGAATCTGATTAGTCCTTTCTGTTTGTCCATCAGTTTGAGGATGAAAAGCAGTGCTGAATTCCAACCTTGTTCCCAATGACTCATGTAATTGCCTCCAAAAATGATAAGTGAATTGGGTTCCTCTATCTGACACAATACTCTTGGGTACTCCATGTATACATACAATTCTACTCATATAGATCTTGGCCAACTTAGCACTTGTATAGGTTGTCTTCACGGGTATGAAATGAGCCACTTTAGTTAGGCGATCCACTACTACCCAAATAGAATCATATCCTGACCGGGTCCTTGGCAATCCGGTAATGAAATCCATACCAATCTTGTCCCACTTCCAATCAGGAATAGGTAATGGTTGAAGCAAACCTACTGGTTTCTGATGTTCCGCTTTCACTCTACTACACACATCACACAAAGCAATATGTTCGGCGATGTCCTTCTTGAGATTATTCCACCAAAATCTTTCCTTCATATCCATGTACATTTTGGTGTTACCCGGATGAATGGAATACGGTGAGTTGTGTGCTTCTTGCAAAATCAGTTTCCGAAGCTCCGGATCTTGTGGAACACAGATACGTTTTCCATGCCATAAAGTACCATGTTCGTCTTCATGGAATACTTTGGCTTTTCCTTTGCCAATCTTTTCCTTAATTTCTTCAGTTTCCTTATCACTCTTCTGGGCTTCTTTGATCTTGTCCAACAAAGTGGGTTGAACATCCAAAGACATGAGATGTCCTTCAGGCACAATCTCCAATCTAAGATCTCTAAATTGGGCACACAAATCATCTGGCAATTCTCCTTTAGTAAGGCCATTCACAAAAACTTTACGGCTTAGAGCATCCGCCACAACATTTGCTTTACCAGGGTGGTATTGCAAACTTAAGTCATAGTCCTTGATGAGTTCTAGCCATCTTCTTTGTCTCATGTTAATTTCTTTCTGGGTGAAGATATACTTCAAACTCTTGTGATCTGTGAATACTTCACAACGTTTTCCCAAAAGATAGTGTCTCCAAGTTTTGAGTGCATGGACAACAGAGGCTAACTCTAAATCATGAGTAGGATAGTTCACTTCATGAGTTTTGAGTTGTCTTGAGGCATAAGCCACAACTTTCCCTTCTTGCATAAGTACTGCACCTAATCCATGATGAGATGCATCACAATACACTTGGAAATCTTTTTCCAAATCTGGCAAACACAAGACTGGTGTTGTCACAAGTCTCTTCTTCAATTCCTGAAAGCTGAGTTCACATCCTTCAGACCAAGCAAATTTCTTGTCTTTCTTTAGCAATTCTGTCATAGGCTTAGCTACCTTGGAGAAATTCTCAATGAACCTTCTGTAGTAACCTGCTAAGCCAAGGAAACTACGAACTTCTTTCACTGACTTGGGAGATTCCCATTCAGTTACAGCTAAAACTTTAGCAGGATCAACTGCTACACCATCTCCTGACACAACGTGTCCAAGAAATCCAACTTCATTTAGCCAAAATTCACACTTGCTGAATTTGGCATATAGTTTATGCTCTCTAAGCTTCTCAAGTATCAAACGCAAATGTCCTTCATGTTCTTCTTTGCTCTTGGAGTAGATCAAAATGTCATCGATGAAAACGACAACAAACTTATCAAGAAATTCCATGAACACCTTGTTCATCATATTCATGAAGTATGTTGGTGCATTGGTTAAACCAAATGGCATCACGGTATACTCATACAATCCATACCTTGTGGTGAAAGTTGTCTTAGGTATGTCTTGCTCTCTTATCTTGAGTTGGAAATAACCCGACCGAAGATCAATCTTTGAGAACACACAAGCTCCTTCTAGTTGATCAAACAAGTCATTGATTCTAGGAAAGGGATATTTGTTCTTGATAGTCACCTCATTGAGTGAATGGTAATCTATGCATAACCTTTGACTTCTATCTTTCTTTTCTACAAACAAGACTGGGGCTCCCCAAGATGAAGAACTTGGTTGAATAAATCCTTTCTGCAACTGTTCTCCAAGTTGTTTCTTGAGTTCTTTCAGTTCATCAACTGACATCTTGTACGGTCTCTTTGCTATTGGTCCAGATCCTGGTAGCAAATCAATAAGGAACTCCACATCTCTATCTGGTGGCATTCCCGGCAATTCTTCCGGAAACACATCCGGATATTCACTCACAATTCGCACACCGTCTATGCTAACCCCCTTCAGAGAATTTAGCTTACTCCCTTTTGATTCAAAGTTAGACTTGAATTTAATCCGTTTTCTTTCCGGGGTTGTGAGTGCAACAGTACGATTAGAACAATCTAGTACTCCTTCATACTTAGCCATCCAATCCATTCCCAAAATTACATCCAGTCCTTGGGAATCTAGGATTATCAGACTCACTAGAAACTTATGCTTTCCAAACTCTATCACTAGATCCCGGCATCTAAGACTTACTATCATATCTCCACCTGGAGAACTAACTTTTATTGAACACCCAATGTTTTCAGTTGGAAACCCATTTCTATCAACAAATGCTTTTGATATGAATGAATGCGATGCTCCAAAGATCAAAAGAACAAGTGCTGGAATAGAATTGAGTTTGAACTTACCAGCAACAGCATCTGGCTCTTCATAGATTTCCTCCACATTGATGTGGTTCACTTGTCCCTTCTGAAAAGGGTTGGGCTTGTTGGGTCCTTCAACTTTCTTTTCTGGGCATTCATTTGCATAATGCCCCATCTTCTTGCACTTGAAGCACTCAACCTGACTAATATCCTTCTTGACAGGCTGGCTTCCACAGCCACTTCCACTACCACTATGGTGGTTCTTATATCCATCCTTGTGGTTCTTGTATTTGTCATTGTCATGACTACGGTGATGCTTGTTGTCATGATGACGGTTGTGGTTGTGGTGCTTGTTGAATTTCCCATGCTTGTGGGATCCTAAACTTCCACTGTCATGATAATGGGAACGCTTGTGAGACGATCCCGAGTTGTGCTTGTCCGAGTGCTTTCTCTTCCTACTCTCAACTTGCTTCATTTTGTTCTCCAAAATAGCAGCCTTGTCACAAAGAGACTGGTATGTGGGAACATATGCCACAGCTAACTGTAGGTTCAGTTCATCATTTAACCATTCAAGGAACTTTTCCTTCCTCTTAGCATCAGTGTCAACTTCATCCGGTGCATAACGCGCCAGATTGTTGAACTCCTCAATATATTCAGCCACGCTGCGGTGGCGCTGTTTCAGATTGTGGAATTCTTTCTTCTTCAGACTCATCACTCTAGATGAGATATGAGCAGTACGAAAGCCATCTTCAAAAATAGCCCATGTCACATCTTCGATGGGAGTGGTGATCTGGAAGTTATCCCACCAAGTGGCAGCTGGTCCTTCCAACAAATGTGCTGCAAATCTGACTTTTTCTACATCATTACAGCCCGATTACCAAGTCCTTGTTCACGAGCGTAGCCAATCATTGGCCACCATAGGATCAGTTGTTCTGAGAACTTTGCTGGCCTCAATCTCAAGAACCTGGTAGCATGTAAAACCCGGTGGGTTGTTGTTGTTATTGTTGTTGTTGTTCTGGTTCTGGATGAACGTAGTCATCATTTGCATCAGCTGAGTCTGAGCTGTCATCATTTGTTGCATCTCAGGAGTGATGTTGTTGTTGTTGGGGTTGGGATTGGCACGACGGGGAGGCATCTGTGGTTTGTTCAATAGAGATAAGAATGAGATACCCATAGATGCTATTATGCACAATACATCACATAAACAATCACCAAGCATGCATCACAGTAATAAAGGTTCAACAACAAGATAACAAGTTTGTAAGGTAAACACACCAATAACAAGCCATCCACATGTTGGATGGTCATTGCGACACAAATAAAGTATGATAAATAAATGATAAATGAGTAGTCAACACTACTCCTCGGCATCAACCTCCTCCTCAACAAAGGTAAGACCTGCATTCTCCATAGCGGTCTTGTATTCCTCGACATTGGTGGTCAAGGTCTCTACTTTGGATTTGAGAGCCCTCTTCTGAGAATGAAGCCTCTCAATCACAGTCTGCTGATGCTCGAGCTCGAAGTCCTTGGCCTCCAGTTCTGCAGTCATGTCTCGAATCCTCTTGTTCCTATCTTGGACTCGCTTCTCTTGACTCTTGAACTTCCTGTCCTGGCTCTCGAACTTTGCCTCCATCTCCTTGACTATCTCATCTTGCTCCGCTAAGAGCTTGTCCTTCTCACGAAGCTGCACCTGGAGTTCGTCATTGCTGAGCATGACATTGGTCCTATCAGTGTCCACGTGGCTAAGGAGAACCTCTAAGTCCTGGAGGTATAGACGAATCGGCTCTGCTGTCTCCCTCGAAGTGTCCTCGAAGTTGATGGCCTCTCCATCCTCATCACGTCTACCGAAGACGTGGAAGTGAGTACCTCTAACCTGTCGAGAGTGTCTCCCTAACAGTCGTCCAATCAAGTCCTGCATGACTACCTCTAGGCCTCTCTCCTTGTCATCGTGCATGAGCTTGAAGATGATAGCCTCCATGGTAGGCTCGGTCTGGCGTCCGGGCTGATTGACCTTGAAACCCCAAAGGTCTTTCCTCTCAAACTTGGTGAGGGGAAGCACCATGATGGTAGGAAGAGGGAGATTGAGCAAGCTAGTAAGCTCAATAATACGAGGGCCAAAGCGAGTTCCCTAGAACTCCTCAACAGTGCTGATGGTAACATTAGGAATCTATTTATAAGATAACAAAAGTTAGAAACAACACAATTTAAGATAAAACACAAGGCAAAGCATCACATACATATCTTTGGAAGTCAAAACACACAAGTCATGACATACATGAATCCATTACTACAACCAAAGTTCAACTTATTTTAAGCAACATTTGGAAAATAAGGTGATATGTGGTGGTCCAACTAACAAAGTACGCTTACAATCCTATCTCACTAGACAGGTTGGCTAACACAATATTTCTAGAAGCAATCAGTCTATCTTGAGCACATGACTCCATTACTAAGTCTATAATGTCTCCTCTTAAGGTTTGGTTGGTAGCCTCCAACTCTTGGGTATGTTTCTTCTCTTCCTTTAGGTCATTTTGGATGTTGAGCATTCTGCACTTGACTCTATCACCAAGTTCTTTGATGGTCTTCCAAGCTGCATCCCTTGCTAAATCAAAGAATGTAGTGTGTACCACTGAATTGGTGAACATGCAGAATCCAGATTCCTTATGGTTGTCTTCCTTGTTTTTATACAAGTGAAGTTGCACCCACCAGTACTCAACTCCTTCATCCATCACAGGAAAACCTTTGTACACAGCTGCACCATGTATTTCCATTGCAACCATGAGGTCCTTGAGAGCCTTGGGAAATTCTGTCTCACACTCCAAAGTCATTTTCATGAGGGGTCCCTTCCTTACGGCTTTGTTGATGGAGTTCATCTACAAATAGAGATGAGAAAGAAGATTAGAAAAGTTTACGAGAAGAATAGACAAGTGTAGAAGTTGTTGAAAAATTTTCCTTAGTGGTTTCCAATCCTAGGGTCATAATCCTATAGGCAACACAGTGCTCTGATACCATCTGTAAGATCCCTCCTTTATAAAGGAAAAGGATCCCTGTGATTGCAATGCTAGTCCCTGGATCAATGCTAGCATCCACAGTTTAAGATGAAGTACACAGAAACAAAGGTCATTATTACAGTCATTCCAGAGACAACATAGTCTTTACAACTCCATGGCCACAGGCCTAATACAAGAGTTTAAATAAGTAAATAGATAAAAGTCTTCATCTTCATGTGCCATAGGCAAACATGTTGAGTGTAGACTCATGACTCCTAATCCTCATCAGAGTAACCTGCGACATCACAAGTTACAGCCACAGTGGGTCAATACATTGGAATAGTATTGGCAAGTGATACCTTAGTATAATTTTTGGTGGACTAGATACTATATGCAATTTGGCTAAGTGTAGCTTAGGCTTGCTTTGCTCAAAATAGGTTTTGCCTATTAGTTGAAAACACTAAGTTTTTGTTTGTCAAAAATCTTTTCCCAAGGAACCACCAATAGACATTGCGGTCCTTCACCCTTGTTCAACCACAAGTTTTTACTTAGAAATTGGGATGAGGAGATTCTTGATAGCTTCCATGTCTTGATGCTCAAATTGTCCAATACCAGGGACATGGCTAAGTACTTAGATTCTTCCATCTGCAGAGGTTGTGCACTTTCCCCACAAGCCTTGATTTTCACCAAGACAGGACCTTTCAGAATCCTTCCCTTAGACCAAATGGACGCGCTCCAACCTATCATTCCCACTACCACCAACTGTCCAAATGGCTAAATTCTAGCAACCTATATGATCCAGGCAGAGCCCATATTGCCAAGTGGCTGCACCAGAAGCTTCATAACATTTGGCCTCTAAAATCTCTTTGTGCCTGGGTGGCTTTCCACAAGTGAGATACACAAGGTAAACCATAGAAATGGGCCTCGTGTAACCACTCAACATAAACCATTTCTTCCATTCCACCCAGGTGTTTCATTTACTTAGTTGTTTTATTAGGCAAAACACAAGTCCAAAGACTTAGAAATATTTTTATCATAGCATGTATATTTCACCACCCTTGGTTGCTACTAGATAGGCTAAGCATGGCATAGATAAACATCTTAACTTAGAAATTTCCTAGCAATTCTACAACTACTAGGATTTCCCAACATGGCATATGAGCAAAATATAACATGCAAGACTAGCAAAAATATTTCTAATGCTTAGTAGAAAACATAGGGATAAAAATATCATGAAGCACCACTTGCCTTGGTAGTTTGGAGAGTAGCTACACTCCTCACAATCACAATCACTATTGGCACCAAAATCTACACATGAAATCATAGCAACAAATCACATACCAAATACAAGCAAAAATATATGGATGCATGCAATATGATATGTGATGAATTTCTAAACTCCACAAGACAAGTGCACAGTACTGGTTCTTAAACAAGTTCAAAACTTGCCAAACAACATTTATATAAACACTAAAACATTTCTCAAATAATTTATATACACAAAATAGGCCTACACATGTTTCTGTAAATAGAACAATTTTAACAGAAGGAAAACAATAAACACATTGCATAATTAGAAAGGGCTTGTTCTCCTGATTCCATTGATATAAAATTTGTCAAATTTGAACGTGGGAATCAAAAGTTATGACTAAAACAATTTCAAACAACTAATAGATTCAAATCCTGATTTTAAACCTAAACTTTGGCCACGCGTCATAATCTGATTGGTGCGTACCGGTTCGCACAGGATCGCGCTCACAAGCCGTTAGATCTAACTTAACCTGCATGGTCCAGATCTATCCATACCGTTTCGATAAGTGATCTATTTATACGCGCTGGATCTAGATCCAACGGTCATCGACCAAGCGACCACAGATGGGCGGCGCTGGCGGTGGCATCTGGCGGCGGCGGCTCTGTCTATGATGGAGCGGCGGCTACAGGGGGTTCTAGGGTCATCGGAGGTGCTTACCGGGCTCGTAGCGATGCACTGATGCTCAACGTGGCGACGGCTTGGCAAGGGGCGCACGGACACGGCTACACGGGCTCGTCGGAGTTGCTGACAGCGTCGGGCTCGGTTGGACGGCGACGTTGGCGACGCTCCTGGTCACCCTAGCATGAATCAAAGGCATCAGGAGATGCGCAAGGCTACGACGAACACGTTCGTGTGAATCAGAGGCGAAGGGGAACAAGGGGCTCACCGAATTTAGTCGCCGGAGTTGGAGACGTCGTCGGGAGCTTGCTGCGCTTGATGGAGTCAATGACCTGGGGCGGTATAGGATGAACCAATGGTGTCATAAGAAGCGCAAGGACGTTGCAAAGCAGCTCGTGTGAAGCAGAGAGGGAGGGGCGCACGGAGCTCACCGGGATTGGTCGCCGGAGTGGCTTTGTCTGCGGCGGTGCAAGGGCGATTGTGGGCAACCTGGTGGCGGAGTGGTGGTGCTAGATGAGGGGAAATGCCCGCGGTGCAGAGGGGGTTAAGTAGGCAGAAGGGGCGCATTAATCAATGGCAATTAAGCCCGCAGTGGATTAATGACGACGCACGATTTACGACGTGGTCGCAGGGTCCACTTGTCAGCGAGTGAAACAGAGAGGAGGTGGGGTCAGATAGTCAGTGACTTGGTGGGTTCGTCTGCGAGTGAGAGAGAGAGAGGGGAACCCGGGTGGGCTTAGTGGGCTGGTTCTGTCGTTGGGCTAGATAGGTGGCGCCGGCCCTTTTCTATTTCTTTTCTCCTTTTCTTTTTCTGTTTTCAATTTCAGGAATCAAATTCAAATGATTTCAAAATCTATTTGAATTCAATTCTTTTCAGGATTTTTGCAGTGTGCAACAATCACAATTCTAGGCATAAAACCAAGTGGTCACTTTGAATTGTCCTGGTCACTTGGAATAAAATAAAATAAGCAGTGACATAGCACTAGTTTTATATAGGTTTTGAAATTGGTTTTCAAATTATATTTGTTTTGAAACTTGGGTTTAAATCCTTGCAATCTAGCAATACACTCTGAAATCAATAAGACACAAGGTTTGGTTCACTGAACACCCATCTCACATTGGAGATTTGTATTTGTTTTTAAATGTTTATCACATAAAATAATGAGCTCATATGCTCCTGTTTTTGAATTGATTTACTTGAAATGAACTCTATATGATCATGGATGCATGGATGATATGCATGAGTTTGAAACATGATTTTAGGGATGTTACAGAACTATGCAACCAACTCTCGTAATTCAAACTAAAGATCTTGACAAACAGCATTAGGAAACAAAGGAGTGATGCAGGATCTCCATCAGATCCGATGCAGATGATGTCGTCGCGATGATAAACACCGGGGGATACAAAGAAAAAATTAGTGAATTTTTGGGTCCACTGGAAGGTACAACATATGAAACATTCCTCAGATAGCATGAAGGTCGAATGTCGAAGCACCATTACAAGAGTAGGAAGAAAAACCCTGAAGGTACAATGGAATCCCAACCACGAGAATTCCTAGACTTGAAGAAAAGATAAGGGTAGATTCAAAGCATGCAAAGGTAAGAGGAGAATAGCAGAGGGGTAAGGAGTAAAATCAGACCTAATCAGATCTATCCAACCGATTTTCCAAAATAGTTTTGACACTCTACATCAACCGTTAGCTAGGTTATCCTACAGGCTGGACCAGTGGGGTATCGTAACTCCTAAGCTCTGATACCACTCTATAACACCCTCAGATCAGCCCTATGCAAGTTTTAGCGATTCTCGCCAAACCCACATAGAAACGATTCAAAGGTGCCCACCAGGAACTTGCGTGCGGGTGGAAAACGGAGTAATATAATTACACAATAGTCCACTATGGAATCCACAGAACAGATATATACAACAACGACTCCATGAGTCAAGAATATAGACATACAGTACAAAGATTCAAATCACCTTGAAAACGATACAGCGTCCGAGTACAGATAAGATGCAAATTGGGCTAAGAGCCCTAAAGAATAACCAATGGCATCCATAACCCTGCCCAGGCCAAGCCGGAAGGGTAACCCTGCTAACAACGTCGATCTCAAACCTGCTTAAACAAAAGGGGTGCCGACAAAGGGCAAAGGAAAAAGAGAGCGGTCAGTACCGAGGCCAGTACACGGCAAGTCTTAGAATTCGGCGGTCCTCACCTACATAGGTATGGTGGACTGAAGCGGTAGCACAACATGCACTAAACGACCTATAGAGACTCAATACAACTGGCGGCTATCAGAGAGAGATAAGAAAGACCTATTCGGATCCAACCTGAAACTATCACCAAGCATACCTATCCTAATATTTCCCCCTCTAGACCAAACGAGGAAGTCAACCAAGGAACTCACACAGTTGGCAGTTTTATTCATTCCGTTATAGTTGCGGCAATTACTAGTCAGATATAGATAGCATGAGTCATCCTGATATAATAAGTAGTGGGCAGTTATAGTTAACCATTATGTTGTAGTTGCACTACTTACTAGTCAGATACATATAGCATGAGACATCCCAAAACCAGAAGTTGTTGGTATTTTTATTCAGCCATTCCATTGTAGTTAAGCTGATTACTAGTCATTCCAAAGTCAAATTTATAGCACTACTTTAGTTATAGTTGTCTATTATTGAGATAATATGCACCAAGTCGTCCATAACCGTGGACACGACTTTCAGAAAGTTTTACCCTGCAGGGGGGCACAGATAGCAACACACGCATGATCAACCTCAGAAAAACCAAATAGGCATCACGACAAAGAAATCGCAAGATTCATATAATATTTTAGGGGGACACCCCACTAAGCTACCCGCGATGAAGTTGGCCGGCTCCGAGACGGACCCAGAGGTTTGTGTCAATGGCTGTAGCCGACTAGGAACCCGAAAGTGTGACTAGGCTTATCGATACCGTGAAAACATTCCACTTACCTAAACAGTACAGGCGCTCCACACGCAATAGTAAATAAAGCAGTAAAGCATGGCATAAGTACCGGATAGTAATAAAGTCCCAAACTACTTTGTGGCCCCAAGAAATAAGATATGACTTAAGCTTATGCTAAGGGGATTCATGGTCCCACATGCGGAGAGTGTGAATATTCAAGGAACAGGTATCAAGTACTCAGGGTCCTACGGGACACAAGTGGATGGTTAAAAACCAAGTAACATCTATTGCTCACATGTGCCTCTGCATTATTTACCTACTTTCAATTGTAGTTATTAAACTATAATTAAAGCCATGATCATCTCCAATATTAAGCATGAGGCATTTCTCCAACAACGGTGGTACTTGACGATATTGAAATAACAACTGAGCAAGCAAATACGACTCGCAAGGCTAGCTATCTACCAAACAACAAGTAATAGGAAGTGTCCAAGGCAATATAATGGCTGCAAGGGATATCACGGGTACGAAAACTAGAGCATCGCAACACAGATAGCAATAGATCAACATGAGGAAATAAAGGCTATAAAGGTAAAATAGGTAGAAAGGGGGAGAATGCTCGCCTGAAAACATTGCCGAAGATTCATCCGAAGATCGGGCCGACACTCACATCAACTCATCGGCCTACTCTGTGAAGAAGCAAAGCACAAACATAAACACCAGATGCACTATTTAATACTATAGCAGAAGATCGGGCATGATGCATGTATGATGTATGACATGGAAAATATGCGATGCAATTAGGCCATATTAAGTGGAAACAGGGTCCCGACAATTAATTAGTAGGTTCATGTTGTTTAGATACCCCGCATTTTAAATATTGTCTTTACAAGGCAAAACATGGCATCGGTTCGCTAAACAAATTTAAATGGGGCCAATATTAGACTAGATTCGCCCGCATATGGCCTCCATATTTAATTATTAGGTGATCCGACAAAATATTCCCAAACCAAATATGTGTGCAAGCATGAACAATTTGATATGCAACAATTCATATAGCTGGCAATTTATAAAGTAGGGCTCGGATAAAAGGTTCACACATAGGGGTCGATGATACGTCGGAAACATATCTATAATTTTTTATGCTCCATGCTTGTTTACTATCTACTTTGCTTTACTTATCTACACTTTGAGGTGCTTTTTACATGTTTTCTGGTACTAACCTATTAACAAGTTGCAATAGTGTGAGATGCCTGTTTTCTGTTGTTTTTGGTTTTAGAAAAGTTAGTAAAGAAATATTCTCGGAATTGGACGGGACAAACGTCAAACTCAATTACTTTTCATGGGGAACAATAAGTCCAGAGGGGAGCCGGAGAGGCAAGCCAGGGCGGCCATACCCACCGTAGGCGTGGGTGGGCCCTGCCCCGCGCCTAGGAGGGGTGTGGGGCCCCTGGCCGCCGCCTCGGCCTCCCCCTTTGTCGTGGTATTGCCGACGAGTACGCCATGGAGGGGTCCTCACAGTGCGTGTTTAGAGACGTGGGGTAAGGCGGACGGTTGACGGGTACGAGGTAACACAGTTTACCCAGATTCAGATCCCACAACGGCGGTGGAATCCTACTCCTGCTATAAATCACTATAAGGGAAATACGCCGAGTTACATAGATAGGTTCACTGTGCGAGGTTGTCTGAATCGATACTAGGTTGTATGAGATTGTGCCCTAAAGGCTCCCATAGGCCCGACTTATATAGTCGCCAGGTCCTAGGGTTACAGGGAAAAGTCCTAGCCGGATAGGTTACAGAGTCCTATACCGTCTATTACTAGTCTTGTGTATCTTGCACTCCAAGGCTCCGGGTACGCTGGTGACTCCACCGTAGCCTTCCTTTATCCGGCATGGGCCTCCCTTCTGGATCCACCTAACTGGGCCGCCCAGTAGGCCACAGGCCATGCTACCGACTATGGGCCACCCGGGTTAGTCGGATAAGAGACATGCTATTAGGATACCCATATAGCATATCCCCAACAGTAGCCCCTGGAGAACTCTGAGATCTTGCGCCGTCTTGCCTCTTCACGTTGAATGCTCCGTCTAGATGGATGTCGGCAAATCTTCAAGCAATATCTTGTAGTCCTCCCAAAGAACCCTGCAAGGTTTTCTCCGTCTTCGAATGGTAAGCCGGAGAAATGCTGAATCTTCCATCGTACTCTTCCGTAGTCGGATTAAATCCGTCCATGCCGGAATCTTCGATGCGACGGCTCATCTACCCGTGTCAGCTAGGACGATGTAGGCTTAGGTCAGCGATGCCTCGTAACTCACACATGCAGAGAACGCAATCATATCCAATTTTCCCACGCGAGTGATACGAACCGTTGGCGGCGGCGGTTGGAGACGTGGCGAAATTACCGTGCAGGTTCACGAACACGTCGTCTACGCGGCAACCGTCCGATCAGCTGCACGAATCTTGATGCAGAGCATGATAAATAGTAACCGTGGGACACTTGCCACTTTTTACCTCATTCTCTCGCGTCATCGTCTTCTTCCTCCAGCCGCACGCCTCCTCGAGATCTCCGCGAGAAACCTCGAAAACCCTAGCCTCCCTTTGCGTCAGTCGCGTCCTTCCAGCACCCCATGGCCAGCAGTAGCTCTTCCCCATCGATGGCGGTGTTGAGCGAAGCCACGGCGAATCCGGCGAGCTCCGTCGTCGTGCCCCTAGAGGGCCTGGTCATCCCCGCATCGGCGGTGATTGAAACCACCGGCGGCGACCATAATCTGGCGGCGCTAGAGCCTCTGGAAGAAGAACTAGACTCACACAAGGGCGACTGGCGCGGCTCGGACATCACCGACCGCGACATCCAAGAGATGGTCGCCGAAGGCTACCTCCCCTCGACGGAGGGGCTCGCCTGGCGGGCGGCGCCGGCCGGCGAGGTGACACCTTCTCCCCAAGTCGGAGAAAAGGTGTACCTCAAGGCTCAGCTGGTACACGGCGTTTCTTTGCCCATCTCCCACTTCTTTCTCTCCGTCTTGAATCACTACAAGGTCCAACCCCATAACCTCTCCCCCAATAGTATCTTAGTGCTTAGCAACTTCGCGGCACTTTGTGAGGGTTACCCAGGGATTAGGCCTAGGTTAGACTTGTTCATGTACTTCTTCACCGTCAAACGTGAAGCCGGACATAGTATGGAGGAGCTTAGGAACTGCGACACCATAAGCTTCAAGATTCGACCTGGCCGGCGGTTCCCCGACATCGTCGGCCACGAATCCTGCAAGAACTTGCGGCGGACGTACTTCTATGGCCCCGAAATTCCTTTGGCGAGCCGAGAAGTAACGTACCCGGACTTCGCGGATGGAGCCGCCGCTAAAGTTTCCACATGGAGATCCCATGCCTCCCTTCCCTCTGACCTCGACGCTTCTCGCGCAATAAGGCGGATCGAATGGTTCGTAGAGACGGGTTTGACAGGCTTGGATCTGGCCATGTGCTGGTTCATCAGGCGAATCCAGCCTCTGCAGCACCACGCGAAGTTCATGCACGGTTATTCCAGTGATCGGAGGGATACCCTCCGGATCTCCGTGGATAACTTCTCGAGCGACTCCGTCAAGCTCCGCTTGAAGGACATCGTCAAGGTGAAGGATAAGAAGCATGGCTTCACCATCACCTGCGACATGTACGTAGACGGCAAGTGCACAAAGGTAGATATGTATTTTCCGTGTACGACATATACCCCAATTTTTCCGTCTTGCCATTACCACTTCATCTAACACGGTGATTTCTAACTTAACATCTTGGCGATCTAGATGAGGACAACCTGGCTGCCCAAATCTACGATCCAAAGATGAAGGAAGTCATGGTCGTGTCCGACGACGATGTCCCGTTGGTGCGAAAGCGGAAGAGCTCAACCTCTGACGCTGTCGACGGAGGCAAGAAGAAGAAGACGGAGGGTGGAGCCTCCAAGAAGACTACCGCCGCCCTGGAGGCGGAAAAGAGAAAAGCTACCGGGATTTTTGCCAAAGCACCCCCCCTAGTGTAAGCTTCTCAATGTCCGACATTGTCTTATTTATCTGTCTTGTTCCTGTACTTATGCACTTTGCACGTTTCAGGAAGAAAGCCACAACCAGCCTCAAGAAGACCTCCAAGACTTTGGGGGCTTCTAGAAATATCAAAGATGTGCTGCATCGCGACTCCTCCCCCGTCATCGCCCCTGCTACTCCTGTCGTCAAGCCTTCCTCTGCCCCGACAAGCTCTCAAGCTCAGGAGGCACTACCAAACTCGCTGTTGTCGGCGAGCAGGCGACGCAGGAGAGCGCTGCTCTTCAAATGGCTGAAGCTCCGGCTAAGGATGCCATCGGTAGCGGCAAGGCGGCAGTGGGAGCTGGTACCTCTGCTCCCCAGAAACCCTTCGATTTCCCGAAGATAGTTTACCTGGCGCTCCTGCCGAGTGACACAACTACGGTTCCTTGAGGAGTGCCATCATCTCCGACGTGCGGTATTGAGGAGCTGCTCCGACAAGCAGATATCTTGCGGGGAAATAGCATTTCCTTTGGCAAGTTGCTGGCCGAGAGTGCTACAAACCTCAAGATTATTGCACTTGTAAGTTTTACTTTGCCTTTTGCATTTCATTATGAGTATCCCACCGTATCCCCCGAGGATGTAGACAGAAAATCATAGGTTTTGCATCTATATGCTCTAAGAGTGACTAAGTTAGAAAGAGCTCTCACTGTAGCCCCCAAGCATTTAGATGGAAGAAATTATTTTGACTAGATGTTGTAAGAGTAGCATACGCAGTGTTTATATTTTTCAATAATGTAGCCCCCAAGCCTCTAGTTGTAACTGAATTAGTTCCGACTAGATGCTTAAAGGAAAGCTAAGCATTTTCCGAGTTAAAACTTTATACTGTATCCCCCAAGCTTCTAATCGAAAACTGAAGTAGCTCTGACTAGATGCTTTAAAGAAAAGCTAAGCATATTGCTAAGTTGAAAAACTTTCGCTGTAGCCCCCAAGCGCCTAGATGGAAAGTTTACGACTAGGTGCTCCAAGCAGACTAAACAACAGTTTCAACTTTTTCCTTTGTTTCACAGAACGAGAATGCTCGGCGGGGCATGGCCAACGACAAGTACCAGAAGATGCGCGCAGATCTTGAAGCCGAAAAGGGTAAAACTGCCATCTTGAAGGAACAGATCATCGAAAACAAGAGTATATTTTCTTTTTGGCGCATTCCGTCTTGGTTTTAAGACTTCCTTCTTCGAGTACTCACTGTGTATTTTGTTTTCTCCAACTTGCAGAGCATGTCGCCAAGGCCAAGGATATTGTCGAGCAGTCCAAGCACATTCAGCAGCTGGACAGTGAGAACAAAATCCTTAAGAAGGAGAGGGAAGAGATGCTGAAGATGCACGAGGATTCCATGAAAGCCCTACAAGATTCCGCCTCCGCGGAGATTAATCGCTTGAAGGAGAAGCTTGCGATCTTAAAAGATCAGAAGCAAGCTGCTGATGAGAAAAACCATCGCCACAGCGAGGCGTTTAAGCTCCTCCAACAAGAGAAGGAATCCTTGGCGGACATCGTCTGGCAAGCTAAGGCCAGCATCTTCAGTAGTCCTTCGCCTTGTATTTATGTAGTCTGGATACTTAGAGTTCATTGAACTCATGGGATCCTTGTCGGAATTTTTAGCGCCTATGGGTTTAACCCGCTCGCCTCCTTCGGACAAGGAATGCATGGTTCTTGTCGGCAACTTCATCAACACCGCCATCACCCAAGCCAAGGAGTTTGCCTAGCCCCTCCAGATATATATCAAGGCTTCGGACTCTGTGACGAAGTACTCGGAGATTCTGCGCCGAGCCCCCGAGCGCGTCACGAGCTGGAAAGCTTCATGTGCACGGGCCGGCGCAAGGATGGCGCTGTCATTGGTGAAGGCACACTACGACGATGCCGACATCGACACGGTGACCTCTGGCATCCCTGACGTGGATGATGACGGCAAGGAGATTGATCATGAAGCCATCCTGTCATCACTCGTGGGTTATGACACCAGAGTTGCCGAGTTGGTGGACGTTGACGTCTTCGTCCCCAGGAACACTATCGACGGCGCCAACCAAGATTCCTCCGAGTCTCATCATAGTGCCGACGTTGAGGGTGATTCTCCAGTTGGGGACGATGCAGCCTCCAAGTCTCCTGCGCCCAAAGAATGAAAAACACTTTGTAATTTCGGTTTCACCTTTGGTGTGTACACGGGAAAAACTTGGTGATGTAACTTAAGGCGGAAAACAATGATTGTTATGTCCTGCTACTTAAGAATTTAGTTCCTAGCATGTATATATTTTTTAAGCAATTGCTGGCTTATCCATTACTTTGGTTTTTATGCTTGACTTTTCGTGAGTCGGAAGACTTGTTGTCAAAACTATGCACTCAGGTGATGATGCCCAATGGCACCGTCAACAATCTAAACACAAAATCGCCGACAACAAGTGCCGAAAGTCACTACTCCAGAATCCACATAAAAACGACAAAGAACGTGTAGACCAGAAAACTTAAGCTAACGCCCGTAGGCGGAATTTTCACAAGTGCAAACGCAAAGCTTGTGCATAAAGGTTTTATAAGATCCAAAAATGAACACTAAAGGAGGTAAAAGACTCAGAAATATGAGTGAACCAAAGAGCTTTATTTCATTGATCATATAAGAGATACACAATTAGATAAAAATGCTAAGTGTAGAAAGCACGTAGTTGTGCTATGTTCCATGGCCGATCAAGCTCCGGGTAGTCATCATCCGGGTCACGTCGCTTATGCTTATGATCCTTGTTGGGTCTATCCTTTAGTTCACGATTGTCAACAAGGTAGTAAGACCCATTGAGCAGCGCCTTGCTTATGATGAACGGTCCTTCCCATGGCGGGGATAATTTGTGTGAATTTTTCTGCTTAAGTCGGAGCACCAAGTCCCCCTCTTTAAACGAGCGATGCCGAAAGCGGCGACTATGGTAGCTGCGTAGCTTCTGCTGGTAGATGGCGGATCTTTGGCATGCCAAAATGCGCTCCTCCTCAAGAAGGTCCACATCTAGGCGTCTGGATTCTTCAGCGTCATCTTCGTCGTAGGCGGCAACTCTTGGTGCATCGTGGAGGATGTCGGAGGGCAGGATGGCTTCTGCTCCATATACCATGAAGTAAGGAGTGTAGCCGGTAGATCTGTTGGGTGTAGTTCGTAAACTCCACAGCACAGATGGCAATTCTTCCGCCTAGGCTCCAGCTGCTCTATGTAGCGTTGCCTCAAGACATGGCTTGATTCCCTGCAGAATTAATCCATTGGCTCGCTCAACCTGACCGTTGGATTGTGGGTGTGCCACAGATGCAAGGTCAAGTCGGATGCCTTTCTCCCAGCAATATGCCTCCACTTCTCCGAGTGATAAATTGCTGCCATTGTCGGTGATAATGCTATGTAGGAGACCAAATCTCACCACTAGATCCCGGATAAACCTGAGGGTAGTTGCCCCATCGAGCTTTCTAATGGGTTTAGCTTCTATCCATTTGGTGAATTTATCAACTGCTACAAGCAGATGTGTAAACCCACAAGGTGTCGTCTATAACGGTCCCACCATGTCTAGCCCCCAGACCGCATACGGCCAAGTTATTGGTATTGTTCGCAGTTCTTCAGCAGGAACATGTGGTTGTCGGGCATAATACTGGCATCCCATGCATGTCTCAACCAGCTTGTCGGCGTCCGCCTTCGCGGTCAGCCAGTAGAATCCTTGCCGGAAGGCTTTCGCGACCAACAATCGAGGAGCGGCGTGATGCCCGCAATCTCCGAGATGGATTTCGCGTAGGATTTCCATACCTTCTAGCTGGGAAACACACTTTAGGTATACACCAGTAGTGCTCCTTTTGTAGAGTTGCCCATTGATTATGGTATAACCCTTTCCTCGTCGTACTATTTGCCGTCTTTCGACTTCGTCGTCGATCAAAGTTCCGTGTTCGAGGTATTCCATGAACGCTTTTGTCCAAGCCGGAGGGACCTTAGTCACCATGTTGACAAAAGAGTCAACTCTATCCGGATTGTCGATGTCGGCTCCCTTCACGGATGGTGTGCGCAGGTGCTCGAGGAAAACTCCTGGCAGAATTCGCCATACCGATCCCATCTTAGATGCGGATCGGCCGCTTTTGTTCCCTAGGCACATACTTAACTTCGTATCCCAAGAAGCTCTTGGCTATCTCGTCCACTTCGTCTCGATATGCCGCCATCATAGGTTTCGCGCATTCCAGGTGCCAACCACCTGCTGGGCAACCAAGTCGGAATCTCCACAGCAAACTATGCGTTTGATGCCAATATCCTTGGCCACACGTAGTCCGTGAATGAGTGCTTCATACTCCGCCATGTTGTTTGTAGCCTCGAAGTGGATCTGCAGAACGAGTGTAGCTTATCTCCTGTTGGTGACTGTAGCAATACACCAGCCCCCGAGCCGTTGAGCAGCTTTGATCCGTCAAAGTGCATCACCTAGTACTACGGTTACGAGCAGTAGCGTCTGGCATCTCCGTCCAATCTGCAACAAAATCCGCCAAGGCTTGTGATTTTATAGCGTCGCGTCTCTTGTAGGTGATCTCGAAGGCGGCGAGTTCAATGCCCCACTTCGTGACCCTTCCTATAGCGTCGCTGTTGTTGATGATGTCCGACAATGGAGTCTTGCTCACCACTGTGATTGGGTGCTCCTGAAAGTAATGCCTCAGCTTCCGAGAAGCAAGGAATACTCTGTAAGTTATCTTTTGGTAGTGCGGGTAACGCTGCTTAGGCTCCGTCAAGACCTCGCTTACATAGTAAACTGATCGTTGAACTCCGTGCTCATAGCCTGGTTTCTTCCGCTTTACGACAATGACGATGCTGATAACCCGGTTGGTTGGCGCCATGTAAATTAACAGGGGCTCACCAGGCTCGGGTGCTGCAAGGATGAGCGTTGAGGAAAGAGTCTCCTTGAGCTGCTTCAATGCTGCATCTGCTTCGTCCGTCCACGTGAATTTTTCTGCCTTCTTCAGCAACTTGTACAGCGGCAGGGCCTTCTCTCCAAGTCGGCTGACGAACCGACTAACTGCTGCAACACAACTTGTTAGTTGTTGAATGTCCTTTAGGCATGTCGGACGGTTTATGTTTAAGATGGCCTTGATTTTCTCCGGGTTGACCTTGATTCCACGCTGGGAAACGATGAAGCCTAACAATTTGCCGGCTGGAACCACGAAGACGCACTTCTTAGGGTTAAGCATCATGTTGTATTTCCGGAGATTATCGAAGGTTTCTTTTAAGTCGGAGATTAAGTCTTTTGACTTTTTAGACATCACCGTGATATCGTCCACGTAGGCGTGAACGTTCCGACCAATTTGGTCGTGAAGGCAATGTTGCATTGTCCGCTGGTAGGTAGCACCTACGTTTTTCAGCCCAAAGGGCATCGTGACATAGCAAAACGTGCCGTATGGGGTAGTGAATGAAGTGGCCAATTGGTCCGACTTCCTCATCTTGATCTGGTGGTATCCTGAGTATGCATCAAGAAATCACAAAAGTTCCGAGCCAGCCATCGAGTCAATGACTTGGTCAATGCGAGGCAAAGCGAACGGATCTTTGGGACATGCTTTGTTCAAGCCGGTTCAATCAACGCACATTCTTAATTCATTGGTTCCCTTTTTGGGGACAAGTACAGGATTGGCCACCCATCGGGCGTGAGGGACTTCTCGGATAAACTCAGCCTTAAGTAACCTAGCTATCTCTTTGCCAATGGCGCGTCTCTTCTCATCTCTGAAGCGTCGTAGAGGTTGTTTCACTGGTTTGGATTTTGGATCAATGTTCAAGCTGTGCTCGGCAAGTTCCCTAGGTACACCTTTCATGTTGGCAGGTTGCCAGGCAAAGATGTCCATGTTCTCATGGAGGAACTCGACGAGCGCGCTTTCCTATTTGGGATCCAGGTTCGTCCCAATGGCGGTGACCTTGGAGGCATCGCCTACCACAAGTTCCACCGGCTTGGTCTCGATGGCGGCCTTGAACGCAGGAGCGGAGTCGGAGATCTGTTTCTTCGACGCGGACATCTCTGAGTCATCGACCTTGCTCTGGATCTCTTTGAATTCTTCGCTGTAGAGGACAGCTTCTGCGAAGGCTGCTTCATTAATCTCGCAGTCCCTTGCCTTGGTAAAGCTTCCGGATACGGTGATGACTCTGTTTGGTCCGGGTATATTGAGTTTGTTTTAGACGAAGCATGGCTTGGCCATGAACGTGCGGAATATGTCCTGCAAGCGCTTCAGCTTATGTCAGAGCCACGTGCCCCTTTCCAACCCGTCGATGAAGGTGGCCATGGCGGTCTAAGCATGCACTCCTGCGCAGGAATTTTTCATATCCAGCCATCAGGAGAGGTAGGCGCGAGATGTCTCGTCTTTCTCTTGCATGCATCGTTGTAGATCGCCCACAGTGCAGGGACGCTTGTATGTACCCTCAAAGTTTTTGGTGAACGCTTCTTGCATGTCCAGCCAGTTGTAGATAGATTTCTCCGGCAAGTTGTCGATCCATTGACGGGTCGTGCCCGCCAACATTAACGGGAGGTACTTGACGGTGATGTTGGGGTTGCCTCCAGCAATCTCCACCGCGTTGCCATAGTCCTGTAACCATGTGGCTGGCTTGGCGGTGCCGTCATAGGGCTTGACGGTCTTGTCAATCCGGAAACCTTTGGGGTAAGTTGCGGACCGTATTGCAGGTCCAAAGCAACGTTGTCCCAGGTATGGTCCTTCCCGGGCCTCGTGGATCTTGTCGATCCGCGAACGTGCATCGTATGGCTCCGGGTTCTTCTTCTTCTTGTCAACAAGGGATGGGCTGCGAGAACGACGCTGGCCTCCTCCGCCATGGTGACTGCTTGGTGGTGACGGAGGCGGAGGTGGCGGTGGGTTAGCCTTATTGCTATTAACCTCCTGCAACGCCTCGCGTCTGTCACGGTTGCTTGTTGGACGCGGAGGGTCATGGCGTGACCTGCTCTTATGTCCTTCGTTGCGCTTTCCGTCATGACAGGTCTGCTCCGCGTTGTCGCGGATGACGATGCCACACTGCTTTGGTGGGGGCATATCCGTTCAATGGTGAGCGTTGTAATCTTCGCGATGTCGGGGAGACCGGGGCGATGGAGATGGGCGACGAGGTCAGGCCTTTTCTCCGTGGTCAGAGGATATTGGGATAGCATCCTTCCTGTTGCGTGCATCCCTCCGTCTTTGTTCTAAGGAACCCGTCTGGGACCCGAGATCAAGAGGAGATCTGTCCCTTGGCGGTTTGTACTGGCTAGACTGGCAGAGCGCTGGGTTAGACTCAAGCCTCTGGGAGGTGGCCTTTTTCTGCTGCTTCACCGCCTTGGCCACTAGGTCATAGACCTGTTCCACTGCCTCAGGCGATCTATCCTGCTCCAGAAGGGTCTTGGTGACGGAGAGGTTAAGGAGTGGGGTGGGCATCACATGTTTTCCTTCACTGTCAATGTATGGCTTGGATTGTTCCGGCTTCGAGGGAGCCCATCCTAGGTTGCGCCGTACACCAGGATCGTTGATGACGCGAGCCGAAGCTTTCTTAGCCTTCTGCTGTTGTAGCAGAGTCTTGTACTCGGCCTCCATTGCTCTAGCTTTCTCTATGGACTTCTGCGTGTTGACCAGATCTCAATCTAGCTTAGCGCCTTGCTCCGCGATGGCTTGTGCTTCCTCCAGCAGCTGCTGGCGTTTCTCATCAAGCTGGGTCACGTTCCGGATATGAGCAACGGTCAGTGGCTCGACGAGGAGATTGCCGTGCATCACTCTATCGGCTGGAGTAACCTGGGCTGCTGCAGACGTAGATGCTGGAGGCGGCAAGTTTGCGGTGTTGTTGTTACTCGGGCTGGTGCCGAGTTCCTGCGGCTGCTGCACTAGGTTGGGTGGAGGAGGCATGTCTTTTGCGCGATCATCGTCAGCAACAATAAGTGGTCCTTTCCCCTTTTCTAGTGTCGTAGGCGGAGCTCGTCCGGGTTGATCTTCATCCATTGTCGTCCCAATGGTGACGAACACCCCTCGGGACAGGACAACGTTGTTGGCCTATTCGTCGCACAAGTAATCCTCCTCCATCCCCTGCATGGCGGAGTCTAGTTCTTCTAGGCTGAAGTCTATTTCCTCTGAATCTGCACTGAAGTCAGCATAAAGCGCGTCAATGACAGAGTCGGAGGGCACCAGGACTTCCTCGATGACGGGCGGTGGAGGTGCAATGGGCTCGACGATGACTGGAGGTGGTGGTGCTGCTATGACGATGGCGGCCGGAGGTGGTGGTGGCGGTGGCTGAATCGGAGGGGCTCCGTCAATGAGCGCGAGCGCTGTCTGAGCTGCCGCTTCGGCCTCCGCGTAGTTGTTGATGGTGTTCACCATCTCTTCGAGGGTGAGGCGTCCTGTTGCCTACTGCCGCCTTAAAGAATGTCGGAGAAGCGTGCCACGGTCCAGTCCTTCCACGAAGTGATACAGAGCGTTATCATCGGGGTAGTGGGCTAGGTCAGCTCGTATGCGGAGCCACCTGGCCAGGTAATCGTGGGGTTTTTCGCCCTCTCTCTGAATGCAGCGCGCCAGATTGAAGATGGTAACCATGCCGACGAACTTGGATCTCTGCTGTCCAGACGCACAGACTAAGCCGGCGGATTTGTAGTGATCTTCCACCTTTATATCCTACACAAGGGCGGTTTGGGTGGGCCTTGAATTTTTCCGATCTTTGCCGGCAAGCTCCAAAGAGAGATCCGACATCGATCCTTCCGCGAACGTATCCTGCCCGTGGGCGGTCCGTGCGGGTCTTGAATTTTTTCGATCTTTGCCGGCAAGCTCCGAAGAGAGATCCGACATCGATCCTTCATGAACGTATCCTGCCGTGGCGGTATGCAGTGTTGATGCTCCTCCGACTCCCAGGGAACTAGTGCCCGAGTTGGTTTCGCCGATGAAGAGGTGTATGTCTTCGATAGGAACAGATCTTCGCCGGGATCCAAAACTCGTCGGGAGGGACGATCAGAATGTTGCTGGAGAAGAGAACATGGCCAATGGCTACGGTTTCGCTGATTCCTGTGAAGATCTTGGTCCTCGCCCGCTGAAGAGCCTGAAGCGCCTCTTGCCCCACGGTGGGCACCAACTGTCGTGGTATTGCCGACGAGTATGCCATGTAGGGGTCCTCACAGTGCGTGTTTAGAGACGTGGGGTAAGGCGGACGGTTGACGGGTACGAGGTAACACAGTTTACCCAGGTTCAGATCCCACAACAGCGGTGGAATCCTACTCCTGCTATAAATCACTATAAGGGCGTCGCCGAGTTCTGAGATAGGTTCATTGCGAGGTTGTCTGAATTGATACTAGGTTGTATGAGATTGTGCCCTAAAGGCTCCCATAGGCCCGACTTATATAGTCGCCAGGTCCTAGGTTACAGGGAAAAGTCCTAGCCGGACAAGTTATAGAGTCCTACACCGTCTATTACTAGTCTTGTGTATCTTGCACTCCAAGGCTCCGGGTACGCTGGTAACTCCACCGTAGCCTTCCTTTATCCGGCATGGGCCTCCCTTCTGGATCCACCTAACTGGGCCGCCCAGCAGGCCACAGGCCATGCTACCGACTATGGGCCACCCGGGTTAGTCGGATAAGAGACATGCTATTAGGATACCCATATAGCATATCCCCAACACCCTTCGCCTATAAGAAGCCCCCGATGCAGAAACCCTAAGGACCCAATCAAATATCCATGAAACCGTTTGTAGTCGCTGCCACCATCGTCCCTAGATCGGGGGGATCTGAAGTTCTTCTCGGCACCCTGCCGGAGGGGATATCATCCCGGAGGCCTTCTCTCCGGTATGATGCGTGAGTAGTTCCACCTTGGACTATGAGTCCATGTAGTAGCTAGATGGTTGTATCTCCTCCTTTGTGCTTTAATGTATAGATCTTGTGAGCTCCGTTCATGATCAAGATCTAATATATTTGCAATCATGCATGTTGTGTTTGCGGGGATCCGATGGATATTGAGATTATTATGTTGGTTTGATTAATGGTTTTGTCTTTATGATTCTATCATGTCTGTGTTGTTTGTGATCTTGCATGCTCTCCGTTGTTAGTAGCTATCTTGGCCAAGTAGTTGCTAGTGACTCCAAGAGGGGGTATTTATGCTCGATAGTGGGTTCATGCCTCTAGTTTCCAAGAGAAGTGACAATAATATCTTCGGTTGTAGATGTGTTGTTGCTACTAGGGAGAAAACAACGATCTCTTGTTCATGGAACATGTGGACTATTTACCTTACACACTTTGCTTAAAGTGCTTGTTATGCTTGCAACTTATCTTTGGAGGGGTTCGAATGATAACCTGAAGGTGGACTTCTAGTCATAGATGCAGTTGGATGGCGGTCTATGCATCTTGTTAAATTGCCCAATCGAATATCATAGGATCTTTCTGACCAGTAATTGCATTGTTATGCCTTGCTCAGTTCCTGTCAATTGCCCTGCTGTAATTTGTTTACCCTTCATGCCATGTTGTTTATCTAAGGAGAGCACCTCTAGTGAACTATGGACCCTGGTCCAATCATTACCATTGATACATCTTCCACTGTTACTTGTTTACTTGCTTCAAACCATTACCTTCCACACCATACATTTATTCCTTTGTTACAACAAACCGGTGAGCTTGACAACCTCACTGATTTATTGGGACAAAGTCTTGAGTTTGTGTTGTGCAGGTCTCTGCGTTGCTTGCAACACCTGTGTGATGTTTCCTTCCTCCTTCTGGTTCGATAACCTCGGTCTCAACTGAGAGAAAACTTGTTGTTGTGCTCTTCACTCCCTGTGCTTGGGGTTACCAACAAAGTGCCACATCGAGCACCATCAGTCGACGATCTTGGTTCGGAGCTATTCGGGTTTGGTCTTCGGGCGCTGGGAACAGGGCCTTCGGGTTCCGGGAGATATCTTGGGGTTCCATCTTGTTCATCGATGGCGGACTTGGTTTCATTGTCGGGTCTTGGAGTGGCATCATGGTGGTTCTCGTCAGTCTCGGCATCGGCCGATCTTGGTATCGGTGGAGGTATCCCTCCTGGCATAGGTCGAGCTTGTTGAAGAGATGGTACACAAACACGGAAGGGCTTGCATAGAGGAACACATACATCATCGCAGGAACAGATCACAAGCAGTGGAGGAGCTCCTGGCAGCAGGGAACACGGATGCAGCACCTTTCGTGGCAGGAGGCGCTCCGGCGGCCAGATAATGGCGACGAGGCCGCTAGGCACGCGGGAAAAGGAGATTGGTGCGCAGTCCATGGTGTCGGAGACTCACAGGCGAGCTGGAGGGGACCATGGCAAGCAGGGGCAGCAGCGATGCCAATGGACATCGAGGTGGACCGGCACCTGCAAGGCACGGCCGAGAGAGGACAGAGGCGGCGAGGTCAAAGTGGACCCGGGGGCCACGTAGAACGGGGACGCGGGTGCTCGCCTGAGTTGCTGCAGGGGAGGGACGGGCGCAGTTGAGGAGAGGAGAGGGAGGCGCTGGGGGAAGGTGATGGCGCCCGGTGTTGACATGGGAGCGCTTCGTTGGAAACCCCAAGAGCAAGGTGTGTAGAGCACATCAGCAAGTCTTCCCTCAGTAAGAAACCGAGGTTATCGAACTAGTAGGAGGAAGGAAACATCTCAAAGGTGTTGCAAGCAACGTGGAAACCTGCACAACACAAACTCAAGACTTTGCCCCAACAAACAGTGAGGTTGTCAAGCTCACCGGTTTGCTATAACAAAGGATTAACTGTATGGTGCGGAAGATGATGATGGTTTGCAGCAAGTAAACAGGTAACAGTGGAAGATGTATCAATGGTAAAGATTGGACCGGGGTCCATAGTTCACTAGAGGTGCTCTCCTTAGATAAACAACATGGCATGAAGGGTAAACAAATTATAGCAGGGCAATTGATAGGAACTGAGCAAGGCATAACAATGCAATACTAGACAAAAAGATCCTATGAGATTCGATTGGGGAATACAACAATATACATATACCGCCATCCAACTTCATCTATGACTAGAAGTCCACCTTCAGGTTATCATCCGAACCCCCTCAAGTATTAAGTTGCAAGCAACAGACAACTGCTTTAAGCAAAGTGTGTAAGGTAAACAATCCACTTATTCCATGAACAAGAGACCGTTGTTTTCTCCCTAGTGGCAAAAACACATCTACAACCGAAGATATTTCTGTCACTTCCCTTGGAAACTAGAGGCATGAACCCACTATCGAGCATAAATACCCCCTCTTGGAGTCACTAGCAACTACTTGGCCAAGATAGCTACTAACAACAGAGAGCATGCAAGATCACAAACAACACAGACATGATAGTATCAAATAGACAAAACCATTAATCAATCTGACATAGTAATCTCAATATCCATCGGATCCCCGCAAACACAACATGCATGATTACAAACAGATTAGATCTTGATCATGAACGGAGCTCACAAGATCTATACATGAAAGCACAAGGAGGAGATACAACCATCTAGCTACGACATGGACCCGTAGTCCAAGGTGGAACTACTCACGCTTCATACCGGAGGCTGGCATGATGAATAATAAGGCCTCCGGGATGATCTCCCCTCTGGCAGGGTGCCGGGAAGAACTTCAAATACCCCCCGATCTAGGGACGATGGTGGCGGGGGATATAGAAGGTTTCGTGGAGTTTTGATCGGGTGCCTAGAGTTTCTGCATCGGGGGCTTCTTATAGGCGAAGGGGAGATCCAGGGGGCACCAGGGCGGCTGCACCCCCCCCCCCCCCCCGGCGCGGGGTGGTCCAAACCGCGCGGCCAGGGGGTGTGGCCCCTGGTGAGCCTTCTCCGTCTTGTCTTCTGGCTTCGTGTCGCCCACGGTAAAATATTAACTTTGGCTTTTGTCCCGTCCAATTCCGAGAATATTAATTTTCTGCCTTTCTAGAACCAAAAACAGAAGAAAACAGGCAACTCGCAATGTGGCAACTTGTTAATAGGTTAGTTCCAGAAAAGATATAAAAACACCTCAAAGTGTAGACAAAGCAAAGCAAAGTAGATACTAAACAAGCATGGAGCATCAAAAATTATAGATACGTTTTTGGCCCGACGGAAGCCCGGCTTCGACGGGTCGCCAAGGGGAGAGAGGTTGACAATGCGGCGGCCAGCTCAGGAACGACGAGGCGCGGGGTCGAGCGGCTGCCTGCAGAGGAGGAGGCGCGGTCCTGGGCGATGAGCAGGGGGCTCCTGGCGGTTGAGATTGGTGGGCAGAGGCGGTGGTTGCAAGGGAGCCTGGTGGAGGTGGCGCAGAGGCGATCGAGGGGAGGCGCGCGGGGATTGCGGCCAAAGATCGATGGGGTGGGCGCTACGCGATGGAGCGGGTCGCGTGCAGCGTACGCGTGCTCAGGGAAGGTCGAGGTGGGCCTGGGTGAGCGATGTGGGGTAGGGCGAGGGAGTTGCGAGCGGAGCAGCTTCACAGGGTGGGTGAGTCGTGTCGATGTGTAGGTCTAGGGGACAGGGTGGGGTGCGTGTGGGTCTAGGTGTGTGTGTGTTGTGTTGTGTACGCGCGCAAAAGAGGAGCGGCGTTGGGATGGTTGGCGTCTAGCGGCAGGAGCAGGTGCTGGTGGGGCCGCATAGGGTAGGGTGGCGGCGGCTGGATGGAGGAGAGAGGGGTGGGGTTCTAGGGTTAGGTTAGGTCAGGGTTGCTATACAGTTGGGCCTGGGGTTGTAGACTGGCTAGCTGGGCCTTTTTGCCTGGTCGGCTGTCTCCCCCAGGTTTAACAAAAATAGTTTCAATTTTTATTATTTTGTTTTTATTGTTATAAAATATTTTTGTATAAAGTTTTAGACAAACAAAATATCCGGAAAAACCCGGTTTATAATTTGAAATAGATAAGGGTGTATTTAGAAAACAAAGATAATCTTTTGGTGTAAATATTTAGTGCAAAAATATGTATGATGTCATGATGATGCATAAAGTACAAACAACATGCGATTTCTAGTAGTGGTTTTACCCGGGGTGCTATAGCAGGCTTGCAACCGCGATGCCCTCTCCTAGAGTAGTGGAGCAGTGGCATGGAGGGACACGACTGACATGTCCTCGAGAAATCTTCCTTCTGGAGGAGCGCGCATCAATGGACCGCCTCATGAAACGATAGGAGAAGGTGGAGAGGTTACCCGACGAAGTTTTCATGTGTTTGGTCGGTCAAGGAGGCGTGGGAGGAATTCGAACTCCTCAAGGAGATCCGCATATCCCTCTAGGAGGCGCATGGGTTCGACGGGAAGGAAAAGGCAGGGACCACCTCGGCCCCAAGAAAGAAGCATCGTTGAGCATCATGGTTAGCCCTGGTAGATCTAGGGTTAGGGTTAGCACGTTTTGGGTTAGATCTAGCTAAGTACCTACATCAGCTAGCTTGTTTGTATGAACTAGTTTGTGTATATGAACTTGAGGTTTGGTGAAGAAATTATTTCTCAAATAAAAGCGCCAATCAGTTTTCTAAATTTCTAGTATCATATCTAACATCTGCTCTACCACAAGTATGTTTGTACTGAAAACTCTTTTCAAGCTTCCCCGAGCCGACTTTTACGGGTTTGGTTTATCCAATGTCTGCTAGAGATGCTCTAAGTCGTTTGTCTCAGAAAATTCCTCCAGGAGTGGAATAGAATACTATTTGGCCACTCACCTCCCTAGAGTCTGTATGCCCTCCAAATCCCATTTTGAAAAGCTAGCTAAGCCAGACAAAATTTACATTACGGTAACAAAACTTTCCAAACCACGGGAAGCATGTTAACAGTCATAGTGTCTGCAAATTAGATATTATAGGTCGATGCCACCATGTAGAAGCCATTGTATGTGACTTTTCATCTCATCACATCATGTATTCAGCTACTCAGGGAGATAGCTGAATGTTGCTTACTCTTCTCATAGCATATAAAATAGTTGCATGTGCTCTAAAGACAAGCCATGCTACAAGTTGATTTGAGACACCCACGTATTACTGTATATAGCTTCCATTATTATTCTTTGATTCTTCTCTAAAAATTTATAAATCTTGGTGGCTAAATCTTTAGGTCTAATCCAGTCGATGCGTGTGAAATCCAAAAAAACTTGTCCTTCATTCCATCACCCACTGTAACCAACTAGTTGACTAAAAATGTATGTTTTTCACTTAATGCATGGGTTCCCAAGGACAAGATCCAAGATTTTGAGTTGACCATCCGCTGGGACCATAACCAATGGACACACAATGTTGAAGATAATTAAAATGATGGATTTCAAGCCCTTGTTCTCATTTGGTTTACATGCCATCCCCCAATTAACTTTGCCACTTGCACCATATGATCTTATCACACCTCGGGTAATGGTAAGTTCTTATCATATTGTCAATTAATTCCAAGACATCACCTGGAATGTTAAGATGTATGTGGCATATGTCAATGGAGATGAGGACTTTGACGTGCACCATTTGGGTCGATGCTTTCCCCTCCATGCCACAATTTTTTATCAACCTTTTATCAAGAATTTTTAGCCTATTAACTGAAAAAGAGAGACCAAGATATTTGGTAGGAAGTTGGTGCGAACTGTTGGGAAACATTGAAGAAGTAAAGTCATATTAAGGTCGCATATAACAGGGATGAAAAAGGCTTTTACGGCAGTTTTTGTGAAACCCGATAACATTCCCAAAGGAAGCAAGAATGTTTGTTCCCATAACCATGCTTGATAGATGGGTATTCCACCCTATTGAGAAACACTATAGAAGATCCGGCCAATAGGAGAAACAAAATCTAGTGAGCAAATTTTCTCAAGGCACCAATGTGGCAAGCCGGTCCATCAAGTAGTTCCATCTTAAGGTGTCAAAATCCTTTTTTTATCCATCTTGAAAAAAGGTTGTTGTATCTGTATGATACATCCATCTCTCTATTAGCGTCCACTTATTCTAACTTAGCACTCAGACCCATTTTTTGGACATTTATGCGCATATGGCCCAACATTCAGCAGAGAGTTCATTCCATCTCAAAATCCTAGACTAATAAGATGGGTGTGGCCTCCTTCCATAGGAGAGGTGGCACTAAACCAAGTAGCCTCCACCGGTCCTATATGAGCCCTAACATCCTATCCCCCGAGAATCCCCTCAAGAAAGCATGGCGATGCTAGCTCTGATACCAGATGTTAGTGTCCACTTAGTCTAACCAATCACTTGACCCATGTTCTAGACTTTTATGTGCACACTGCCAAACATTCAGAGCTTCTTAGGGGGATGATATGTTAGGCTGTTGTTGACCGGTGGAGGCCTTCCCAGGTTTAGTCCCACCTTGCCTATGGGAGGAGGTCACACCCAGCTTATAAGGGAGAGGTTTATTCCTCTCACCAGTCAAGGTTTTCGAGATGGAGTGAGTTCTCTGCTGAATGTTGGGATGTGTGAGCATAAACATACAAAACATGGATCAAATGCTAGGCTAGCCTAAGTGGATGCTAACATCTGGTATCAGAGCCAGCATCGTCATGCTTTACTAAGGGGCTTCTCATGGGGATGGGATGTTAAGGATGTTATAGAACCGATGGAGACTGCTTGGTTTAGTCCCACCTTGTCTATGGAAGGATGCCACACCCAGCTTATAAGGGAGAGATTCCTTCCCCTCATCAGTCTAGGATTTTGAGATGGAGTGGGCTCTCTGCTGAATGTTGGACCATGTGGGCATTAACATCCAGAACATGTGCCTAGTGCTGGGTTAGACTAAGTGGACGCTAACATCTGGTATTAGAGCCAGCATCATTATGCTTTACTGAGAGCTTCTCGAGGGATGAGATGTTAGGGTTACCGTAGTACCAATGGAGGCTGCTTGGTTTAGTCCCACCTCGCCTACAGAAGGAGGCCACACCCAGCATATGAGGGAGAGATTCCTTCGTCTCACTAGTCTAGGCATGATGTTAGGGCTGCTACAGGATCGGTGAAGGCTGCTTGGTTTAGTCCCACCCATAGTTTAAACAACCGGACCGGCGATCAAACCGGTGAGGTCCTCGGTTCGTGGTTTACTGGTTGGACCACTGGTTCAAAGCGGTTCGGTGCTGGTTTATTAAGGAAAATAATATGGATGGGAAAGTACTAATATTTTAGAAAATAGAAACATATTTAGAGTTGGCTAGCCCATTGAAGTATTTGTTAGCGCGACTTGTGAGGTCTTGGGATCGAATCCTGATCGCAGTGCCATATTTTCTTCTGTGGACGGTTTTCTACTGGTCAGACCGCTGACTGGTTTTCTACTAAACCGTTGGTTAAAACGTTTTTTGTCTGGTTTTTACTGGTTCGTTAGCTGGACGGTGCAGTGCGCTTAAAAAGTCGATGAGGCCTCTGGTTCCGGTTTTTTCGGTTTAACCAGTGAACCGGTCCGTTTTTTAAAACTACCTCGCCTACGGAAGGAGTCCACGCACATCTTATAAGGGAGAGATTCCTTCCTATCACCAGTCAAGGATTTTGAGATAGAGTGGGCTCTCTGCTGAATATTCGTCCGTGTGCTCAAAAACGTCTAGAATATGGGTCGAGTTCTAGGCTAGACTAAGTGGACGCTAACATCTGGTATCAGAACCAGCATTATCATGCTTTCCTGAGGGGCTTCTAAGGGGTATGGATGTTAGGGATATTGTAGGACCGGTGGAGGTTTCTTGGTTTAGCCCCACCTCGCATACAGAAGGAGGTCACATCTAGATTATAAGGGAGAGATTCCTTCCTCTCACTAGTTTAGGCCTTTTAAGATAGAGTGGGCTCTCTAATAAATGTTGGACCATGTGTGTATAAACATCCAGAACATGGGCCAAGTGCTAGGCTAGACTAAGTGGACGTTAACACTCTCTAAGTTCCAAATGTACATGAAATTTTTTTCAATAGTATTTTTTATGAAACACTTTGCACAATGGATACCAAGATGTCCATGAACTGTGATAGACATGTTACTATCATCTTGGTGACAAGTGGTGGAGCTGGAGCACAAGTAACTAGGGTGCCATGTCATAGAATATTGTGCCACAAGAGAGGAAAAACTTGTTTTCCATGGTGTACATGTGGTGAAAAGTTTCTATTTAACAAATAATATTTCTAGCGAGTATCTAGTTCACCCCCATGGGTACACACGTATCCACCACTCTTGGCAACTAAGAAAGCATTTTGTCGGATATTGTATTGGTGTCAATGTAATCTTGATGGTTCAGCTAAGCGAACTTTTATGTCGACTACTATGTATGATTAACACACTTCATGTGTCACATCAAGGAGATAGCGATGGTTGAAACATGTGAGTTTTACTGTTCCATAGCCATGTTCTTGCACCCATTTCCTATTCTTTCACATATTTGTAACTTTCATGACCCCATGTACGCCCTTCTCCTCACCCTTTCTCCCCCCCCCCCCCAAATAAAGCTAGCTTTGTGAAAGAGCAACATGAAGCTATGTATGGGGTGTGTTCCCTCATATATGACCACCTTCCCCTTGATCTATGCTTACTTTATAGAAATTTGAGATCTTTATCCCACAAGCATGATCAACATGCCATAGTGCAAATGTTGTCATTGCTAGGCTCATTAAGTGTGTCCCTCACATCTCTTAGACTTTGACAGAGCAAGTAGGATGAGTACATGATCAAGTAGGGACCGACAATGAGGCTATGTTAGCTGATTTTAGTGCTAAGTCTTTCAGTTTTATTATGATGTGTCACAATCGTTTTGACACATGATTTGATACATATATTGTTTTGTTGCAATGTTGTACAACATGTGTTGTAAGCCTACCAGTTTTATTGCATTCTCTCACAAGCACACTAGAGGGATACACATAATTCTCCCTTCTTTTGATTAATTTTTTTGGAACACCTTATATATATTTCTTATGAAAGGAGGAAGGTGTATTTATCATTTCACCACCAATTTTAGAAAAATAACCCGCATCCTAGGAATATGTACGTCATCCTCCCAGCCTATTCTGTAACCATTGATTTAGTTGAATGCTAGCGGCTGGAGAACTCTCATGTGTCTCTCATCTTCCCTAGCGACGATCTCCCCCCTCCCCACACACACACATCTCTGCTTGCCATGGTATCTATTGGTGAGTAGGGTGAGGTAGGAGTGTTCCTAATTAGTATATTTAGTAGTTTTAGCTACATAGAAGCCATTGGTGAGAGGCAGTGACATGGGCATGACCCTTCGGGTGTCCAGTATTGGCATACACGGTACGACTCAATGCAAGGCACACTCGAATATATGTCAAGATCCATAAAGCCCATGATAGTTTGGCTGATACGAACCCTACAAGGATACCAACTCCAAGCATACAAGACATGGAAAGCCCAATATTAGACTATATACAAACTCTAACTTGTAACCTACTTTTATTGATACCGAGACCTAGCCTCCCCATATATAAAATCTAGGAGGGTCCAACGTGGAGGGCACCCGACTCCATAATAGATCTAGAAAATAGACGTCAGATACACACGCCTCTCACTCTCTAAGAGAGATTGCATCTAGTCGACTCAACAAGTTTGTACTCTCCATTGATAATACAAGCAGACATATAAGAAGTAGAGTTTCATGTACGAGGGCCCGAACCTGGTTAAATCGCCTCCCATGTTTGTCTGTTAAGTAGATAAAATCACTAGCGCTATCCTTTCTCTAAAAGCCAAGTCCATATCCCTTGTCAATTGTTGTCGTATGTGGAAAGCCTGAGCGCTGGCTCCATGAATACGGCGGCTCCCTCTTCACCAAGAAACAATCCGGCGATTCAAGTCGGTGAGATCCGGTACGATCCCATCAATCTTGATCCATGCCCTCCCAACCCTCTCTCGGCCTCTAGCAACTTTGACCGGGAGACAGATCTAATGATCGGGTGCTTCCACTTCCGCATAGGGGCATCCAAGAACCTTTGCCTTCCGGCCCTGATCTACTTGGTTCCGTCGGCCGCATCACAATCGGCGAACATCGATGCAAGCCACGAACATACCACGGATCTGGGTGATTTGGCTGATCTTTGAGATGACCGCTCCTTCGGATCTGATATTGAGTTAACACCACTTCATGTCACGGACCTGATGAACATCATCAACGTTGAATATGGAGAAAGCGTCGACTCCAGGATCAAGAAGACTATTTCAACTCTACTGCAGAATATTTCGACTCTGTCATGAACCATATCTATTTCCACTATACACAGGGGTTTTATTTTAGCATTTCCCTTGCACTAAAAAGTTCTAGTTCAGCCGATTCGCCAGATTGGTGCTCAACACGGTTGATCTGCTTGAATTGGTACTTGACACTGAGAAGTTATAGTCCCGTATGTGTCTGGCAGAAAAAGTTGGCCTATAGTATAGTCCATACGAACTCGATTGGAAGATTGAGGTCACCCGAGCAAACCTACTTGAACTCTAAATTGGACATGTTCCAAACGGGTCAACACCAGCAAATCAACATCAGCAGATTAAGTCCCGATGATTGGAATCCACATCGGATACGTCTATTTAGAATCTTAGGCGCTGACATCAAAGCATCTAGCAAGGTTACTTGCAACACTTTTAACCACTGTTTAAAAAATCGGCCGATATGCCGATTAATCGTTCGATTTATCGCTACTTGAGGGTGGCCGATATGCCGATTTTCTAATTTATCGTCCGATTTTCTAATTTATCACCCGATAAATCGGCCGATACGCTGCAAAATCGCTAATTTTCAGCCAGGCAATAAATTACCAATAAGTGATATCCTTAACGTTGCTTTTAACTCAGATAAAAAATCATTAAGATCAACATCATGTGACTCCTTATAAGTAAAAGCTTCTGCAAAAATAGTACAAGATTTGCGTAGCTTACTATCATCCAAAGACTTTAGATTATTTGAGTTGGATAAGAAACCAAACACCTTTTCAAATGCCTTTAGCTGCTCAAATCGACTAGATAATGAAGAAATTACGGTGTCAACAATTATAAAAAATTATGTAACTCTAAAGGATTCAATAACTTACAGTTGCAGTTCTTCATCATTGATTTTATCAAAATGCTTCTTCCTTTTACTTTGACGTTTTGTATGGAATTTTGACTCTATGTCCATATCCAATGCAATGGCTTTGGCACTCTCAATACTTGAATGGAAACCTTCATCTCTAAACTTCTGAAAAAATGTAATGACCCCTTCAATGTGTTGGAGAGTAGCATCGATGTACACAATTTTGCCATATCACAAAGAGTGAGATTCAAACTATGACATGCACATGGCATATATAATGCTTTGGGGTTAACTAGAAGCAAACGATTCTAGACACCTTGATGTTTCCTCTTCATGTTGGAACCATTGTAGTAACCTTGCCCTCTCACATCAGCAACGTCCAAGTCAAGGGAGTACAATGTATCCATCAACACATTAAAAAGCCACAATCATGATGTGTCATCAACCTGTAAAAACTTTAGAAAAAACTCCTCCACTCTTGGAATGTTACTTGACATATTGACACAATGCACAATTAGCGTCATTTGTTCTTCATGGCTTACATCTCGGGTACAGTCCAATATAACAGAGAAATACTTAGCATCCTTGATGGTTTTTAAGATAACCTTTTTCATTGCATTACCAAAAAGTGAGATCAACTCATTCTGAATACCGTGGCCAAGATAATGATGATGTATCTCATTATTTTGAATACGCCTAATATGCTTTTGCATCATAGGATCAAATTCAAAAATCATTTCAACCGTGCCCAAAAAAATTACCATTGTTATCTTGATATAACTTCTCATTTGTTCCTCGAAATGTCAAATTATGTTTTGTAAGAAACTTCACTGCAGAAACTATTCTTAGCAATACATGTCTCCAATGCTCTTTTTCCTTTGCAACCTTCTACTACATCTCATCATCAATTATTTGATTTGTACCAAACCTTAATCGTAGCTCATTCCATGTATTCATGTTGGTAAAGTGCTCAAAACTATTCTCATGTTCTCTGAGTCTTACACTGATACGCCTCCGGTCCTTTAGTCTATCAGATGCTATCAAAGACTTGTTCTGAGTTGATTTGAATAACTTGCAACAAAAACAATAAACTTTTTCAACCTCTTTAGAGTAAACCAACCACTTCCTATCAGTAACCTCAAGATTAGCTAACTTTCTGGTGTAGTGAGTATGGAAAATGTCTACCAGCAGCATCCGTAGGGAAATCCAGACCCAATTCTCTCACATGCCTCTTTTCAATTAAAATATCCCTTTTGCTATTGTCAAGATTATCCCATGTTCTAGGATCAAATTACAATAAAAGAGAATAATCTTGTTTATAATCATTCTGAATATTACACTAGTAGAAAAAGGTGCTTCGATTCGGTCCAGATTCTAACACTAGTCCTGATTTATTATAGGCAGGGACTAGTATGAGCACTAGTCCCGGTTCATACCGTTTTCAGCGGCTAGGAGCTCGAGAAAACTCTAGTCCGGGTCATTCCGGACATTTAGTCCTGGATCGTGATACGGTCCGGAACTAAAGGGGTGTGGGCGCGGGCAACACCCTTTAGTCCCGGGTCGTGATACTGCCCGGAACTAAAGGGGTGCGGACTCGGGCAACTTAAAATGGCTATAACTTTTGCGTATGATATCGAAAAAAAACGTACAACCTATCAAAATATGCGGAAAACAAATTGAGTTCGATTTCAACAGCCTTATTTGGATTCCTCACATTTTTAGATTTTTAAAATTCTAAATAATGGTTTCCTCACATTTTTCTGATTCTTTTAAATTTTAAAATTCGAAAAGGAAAAAATTTATTTAAAAAATTAACTTTTTTAGCAATTTTTTATGCCATATTTTGATTCGTCACATTTTTCTGATAATAATGAATATATTATTTATTGAATTTCGATTTATAGATTTAGATATTATTTATGCCATATTAAATGAATAAATGGAAAAAAATGAATAAAATATTATTTTATTTAGTTTTTACTTTCATTAGATTAAAATATTATTATTACTTATTTATTGTTGTTTACTTAAATAGTTGTTTATAATTTCGAAAAATAAAGATGTATGACATATTGATATGGACTAATAGGATTGATATGGTAGTGTTGACAACAAGGTATAAATGGGCTTCGCGCAAGGACATCCTGATGGAATAGAGAAGTTAAGCGTGTTGGGGATGGAGTAGTGCAAGGATGGTGACCAACCGAGAAGTTTGACCACAAGTGTAATTTGCCCTAAGAGTAAGTATAGTTAGTGTTCAAAATATTCCAAGTGAGAGGATTAATGAGTCAAACAATTTAGAAGTTCAAGAAAAAAATCCGAAAACAAATTTTGAAAAATAAATTTAAAAAATTGAAAAAAAAACTCTAGTCCGGGGTCATATTACGACCCGGGACTAAAGGTCCTCCGTCCCCCACGCTGCAAAAACGGCCATGCGGCATCCTCTAGTCCCGGGTTATAGCAAACCAGGACTAAAGGTATGGGCCTTTAGTCCCGATTTCACAGTCTCGAATGCAAAACCGGGACTAAAGGCCCTTACAACCCGGGACTATAGGTCCTTTTTCCACTAGTGTCACGTGAAGGCTGCAAATTTTCATCCTCTGTATTGTCCTCAGAAACATCAAGATCTACATTTAATTAAATTAAAGAAACTACAGTTAGTTAGTTACTTGCTTATACATAAATCAAAACTATTTAGTTACTTACCCACATCCGAGGACTGTTCGTTGATCTGATCATCAGCATTTGAATTATGATCATCATCTTGTCCGGGTTCAAATTCTTGATTTTGATTATCGTCATTAACATTAACACTACTTGCTGCCAGAAAATACTTTTCTAAAGCACCTTTTTCTGATTGAATAAGCTCAATCTCTTGTTTTCGTTTATTCCTTTTTAAAGCACTAGACATCTGTCTTGGCGCCATATCACCTAAAATTACAAAGGAATCGACTACATCATGATCATGTAAAGAATTAAAAACAAAAATAGAATAATAAAAGGCAAAAGACACACAAGTTGAGATTTAATATACCATTACCATCAGATCGGGGCCTGTCATCTGCGGTCTGCGTCGACTAGCGACTGTCGTATGAGGAGTGAGGATTAGGGCATGCCACTGGACGCTGGTGAATTAGTGATCCCTGATAGGCGATAGATGACCTGCAAATCTGCGATCGACTTAGGGCGGCAGGGCCCTAGAGATCTAGGCGGAGTCTGGCCGATTCCCGATTCCCGAAGAGTCGAGGAGGAGAAGATAAGAGAAGAGAAGGAGATCGCGATGCATCGTAACCCGTGCGACCAGCATCGTAACGTGTCGCAAGCCTGGTGCGTCGTGTCGTAGTGAGCCTTTCGATTTCTTGCTTGCGTGACACATTATGCCCTGCTAGTTTCTCACGTCATGGGCTCTGGGCAGCAGCCAGCAGGTTTCTGGCATCGATCAGATGTATACCCGTATACATTCATGTGGGTACAAATTTTTGGGCCCCCGTCCATGGGCCCCTGGATGCCAGGGTCGCGATCCCTCAGAACCGGCCTGTACCATCCTCTAGTATGATCGCTAGCAAGGTGGGATGATCTTTCGTGAAGAGGAAGTAAGAACAAGGGAGAGACGAGAGAGAACTGTCTCACTTTTTCATTCATTCAGATCATAGTCAAATACAGTTTTGACTCTTCCTTAAGTATATGACACACACCTAATTCCGTGGATCCTAGGCCCACCTGTCACGCCCACCCATGCGCCACTTCCGTTACAGCCTGGCCTGTGGCGCATCCGGACCTCTACGGTGTGGTGTCGTGCGTGACAACACCCCTTGGAGGAGAACTTGCTTGTCCCCAAGCAAGCATGTTGGGAAAATGAGTGGTGATGACATCCCAGTCTTCCCAGGTGGCTGACTCCTCTGGTATTGCAGTCCACTTGATCAATGCTTGAGTCACAGTCGCTCCTCCTTTCTTCACCATGCGACGATCAAGAATGCATTCGGGAACTGTGTCAGCAACATCAAGAGCTGGTACATTGGGAAATTCGGAGAACACCGGGGTGTAGTCCAGGTGATATTCTTTCAGTTGAGAAACATGGAACACATGGTGTATGAGGCTACTGTCAGGAAGCTGGAGCTTGTATGCCACCTTACCCACCCTTTCCAGAATCTCAAAATGCCCAAAGTACTTGTATGCCCTCTTGGGAAAAGGTCTGTCGACCACTCATTTTTGGGCATATAGCTGTAGCTTGAGAAGAACTCGATCACCTAAATGGAATTCTTTTTCAGTGTGATTCCGAACAGCTTTTAGCTTCATTCTATTTTGGGGTGCAGCTAAATTTTTCTTCAGCATTTCTAGTTAGACAACTCTATCTACTAGAATGTTAGGAACTGGGTCGGAAGTCATCGGTGGTAGGGCACCCATATTTGACTCATGGCCATAGAGAGATTTGAACGAAGAGCCACCCAGAGCACTGTGAAAACAAGAGTTGTACCAAAGTTCTGCAAGAGGTAGCCAACTTCTCCATTGTTTAGGGTTTTCTTGTATGCCGCAGCGGAGGAACATCTCCATGCTCTGGTTCACTCTTTCACTCTGCCCGTCAGTCTGCGGATGATAGGCGGTGGTGAATTTTAACTTGGTGCCCAGCTTGGTGAACAGCAGACGCCAGAAAATACTGGTGAAGATATGGTCGTGATTCGACACAATGCAACATGGCATTCCATGTAATTTAACAACCGAATCCAAAAATACACGAGCCACTTGATGCGCCGCGAAGGGATGTTTGAGAGGCGGAAAATGGCATACTTGGTGAAGCGGTCGACTACCACAAGGATGGTGTTAGCACCATCAGAGAGTGGCAAACCTTCCACAAAATCCATGGTGATGTCTTGCCATGCACCAACAGGGATGGGTAAAGGTTGTAGCAGACCTTGCGAGTTTTGGTTGGAGTGTTTGGCGTGCTGACAGACGTCACATTGTCAAATGAATTCAGTAATGGCGAGCTTCATACCTTGCCATGCAAACAGCCTTTTTAGTCGTTGGTATGTGGCCTGAACTCCCGAGTGCCCACCCACTGCACTAGAGTGAAAAGCAGAAATCAGTTTTGTCTGAATAATTGAATTGGCGCTGAGCCAGACTAGCCCATGAAACTTGATCAAGCCATCCTATAACACATAGCCATGCTCGTCTGGACTTGCGAGAGCCAACTTAGTGAGGCGGCGTTGTGCGTCAGATAGGAATTGATCACCTCATGTATCCATGTTGGTTGGACCTTGGCGCGAGCCTGAATAGCCATCAGGTGCCCCACTCAGGATAGAGAATCTACAGCTAATTTTTTTGATCCTTTGTGATAAATGATCTTGAACTATAAGCCCATCAACCTAGCCATGGCCTTGTGTTGCGGTGGTGATTGGAGGTTCTGATCATCCAAATAACAGAGGATCAGGTGGTCTGTTCTGATGATGAACTCCCCTTGCTGCAGGTATGGTCCCTAGCGCTCCATGGCCATTAGTAGAGCTAGAAACTCCTTGTCGTAAATCGATAGCTGCTGATGTGAGACACTTAAAGGTTTGCTCAGAAAGGCTATAGGATGTCGGTCCTGCATCAGTACTGCACCAATTTATAGAGCACAAGTGTCAGTCTCGACCACAAACTGTTTGTTGAAATCAAGTAATTGTAGACACTTAAAGGTTTGCTCAGAAATCTTGGAACTCCTTCGATATGAAGTTCGAGCCGTTGTTTGTTATGATGATATGGGGCACTCCGAACCTGTAGACAATAGACTCGAAAAATTTGATGACATTTATGCCGCTTTGATTGGTGACGGGCATGGCCTCGATCCACTTCGAGAACTTGTCGATTGCTACCAGGAGGAAGACGTGGCCCCCTGGCAAGGACTTTGGCAGTTTGCCGATCATGTTGAGGCCCCACTGGGCGAAAGGCCAAGCCACAGGAATATGCCGCAACTCTGATCCTGGTACGTGTGGCTTGTTCGTATACCTCTGATAGACGTTGCATCTCTGGACTATCTCCTTGGCTCGTTCATTGCGGTTGGCCAGTATAACCCAGCTCGTAGAGCTTTGGCGACCAGGGCCTGGCTACCTGCATGATAGCCGCAGATATCCTCGTGGATGTCTAGGATGATGCTTTTGCCATCACTGATGGTGACGCATGTTGGAGCACATCCGAAATGCTGCGCTTGTACAACTCGCCATTGATGATGGTGAAGGCCTTTGATCTGCGAGATATGCGTCGGGCATCTATCGGGTCCTCAAGCAGATGATTGTTTATGAGGTAGCGGAAGTATGGTTGCGTCCATGTTTCCTCAACCGCCATGACCTGCATAAGGCTTACCAACTCGACCTCTGTGTCGAGCTTTTTGGTCCTTCTTGTACTTGGGGTAGCGCAACCTCCGAGTGCTCTACTTCTTCTGTTGAGCCTTTTGGGAATTTCCTCTTGATGGAGGGTATGGATATTTGTTCGATGAACACTCCTGGTGCTACCCAAGCGCAGGTAGATCTGACATTGGCGAGCTTGTCGACCTCCTCATTGCTCTCCTTGCAAACATGCCGAAGTTCATAGCCGTCAAAGTCCCCTTTGAGTGAATTGTAGAGCGCACGATATGCGATCATGTTGGCGCTATGGGCGTCGCACTCGTTCATCATCTGCTGAACAACGAGGTTCGAGTCGCCATAGATGACAAGGTCTGTTGTGCCGCACACCTTGGCCATCCTCATGTCGTGGATGAGGGCCTCGTATTCGGCCTCATTGTTAGAGGCGCGTAATTTCATCCTAAGGACATACTTCATCATGTCGCCTTGAGGGTACGTCAGTATGACGCCGGCCCCTGCTCTAGCCTCGCTCTTAGAGCCGTCGAAGTGCATCATCCAGGACTACGACATGTCTAGAGTATCCGGCAGCTAGAGCTCCATCCAGTGGACGAGGAAGTCAGGGAGGACCTGAGATTTGATGGTGGTGCGTCGCTCGTAGATGATGTCTCGAGGAGACAACTCTATGCCCCACAGGGGTACGCGCCCTATGGCTTCGGGGTTTTTCTGGATGTTCGACAGCGGGGCGTCGTTGACGACCATGATCTGGTGCTCCTAGAAGTAGTGGCTTAGCTGACACGCCGTTGATGTCTACGCATGCTTCTATTCTTGTAGACAGTGTTGGGCCTCCAAGTGCAGAGGTTTGTAGAACAGCAGCAAGTTTTCCTTAAGTGGATCACCCAAGGTTTATAAAACTCAGGGAGGAAGTGGTCAAAGGTATCCCTCTTAAGCAACCCTGCAATCAAGATACAAGAAGTCTCTTGTGTCCCCAACACACCCAATACACTTATCAGGTGTATAGGTGCACTAGTTCGGCGAAGAGATATGTAGCACCCCAGGTAAATCAACTACTAGAAATCACATGTTGTTTATAGTTATGTGCATCATCATGACATCAGTATCCATCTGTTTGCCTAAAAGTATTTTGCTAAAAGCCTAGTTTTGCTTTCTACAAATATCTCTCTTTACTTCAAATGCGAAACCCCGGTCGTACCGGATATTTTATTTATCTATAAACTAATTGCAAAATAGTCTTGTTTTAAAATAAATAAATAAATAAATAAAATGTTTTGTCCGGAGAGGCAGTCCGACCGGTCAGACTAGAGGCCCAATCGGGCCAGACTACCTACAATCCGGTCCACCTAAACTAAACCTCTACCTACCTACCCCCAAACCCTAGGAAACCCTAATCCACACCTACCTCAGACCCTCTCTCCATCCACCCAGCCGCCACCACCCATATCCCACCCGCCGCCACTCCCTCAACCAGCCCCACCGTCCCGCGCCAACACAGCGACGCACGCCCCTGCCCTCCTTGTTCCCGAAACCGCCCAGACCCACCCCAGAACTGTTCCCGATCACATCTGTTCTCTGGCCCCACCCCGACCCCATGTCTCACGCGAGACCGAACCCACTCCCTCGTGTCAACCTCCTCCCTCCCAGGTGTGCGCCGCCGCCGCCGGATCCCCGCCGCCAACCGCTCGGCACCCTCGAGCCCCGCACCGGGACCTCCATCCCCGCTCGCCTCTCCTCCCGCAAGCGTGCTGCCGACCCTCTCCTCTCTGGCCAAGGCCGCCTCCCGGCCGCGACCTCCGTCGCCATGACGCAGCCACGCGGGTCGCCTCCCCACGCCTCTCTCTCCGGTCACCCTCCCTGCGGTAGAGCTCCACGACCCCGCGCCTCTGTCCGTCGAGCCTATCTCGCCATCAAGCCCGTGCTGACCGGCCTCCTCGTTGCCTCGTGGTGGCGCCGCCCAGCGTCATCCATCCCGTCCTCCCCGAGCCGCTCGTCTGTGAGCCACGTCGCAGGCCGCCTCTACCCCGCCCTCCCCCGGCCGCCTCCATCCTGGACCGTCTCGCCCCGCGTCTACAGCCGCGAGCCTGCTGCGCCATGGCCGCCCCTGCCTCTCCTCCGCGCGTCCACTTGCCACCCTCCTCCTCGAGCCAGCAGCCGCAGGGCCCCGCCTTCTCCTACGACGGCCCTCCAGCGCGACCTCTTCATCTGACCGCCGCGGATTCGCTCCGTCCTGCGCGCGGATCCCCTCTCGAATCGGCGCCACGGCCAAGCTCGCCGACCTCCTCCCCGTTGGCCGCATGGAGCCGCTTCCCATGCTCGTCTCCGGCCGCCCGGGCCAGTGGCCTCGTCCCCGCGCATGTCTCGGCCAGGTCTTGTGGTGTGCGGTGATGTTGGGTTTCCCTGTGAAGATGCATGTGGTGGCAGTGTGGTGATAGCAGCTATTTCGGCTATTTTGATCTCGGTTGTGAATTTGATGAACAATCATGGTACTGCTCGCCTCGTGTTAACCAAGTTCTCCAGCAAAACCCAAAGCTTCCCGAAGACCGACAACTGATGACGCGACCTTGAGAATCCCTGATGCGGTCACAAGATCGCCACCGACAACGGAACCGCGACACTCCAAGTTCTCCATCCCGGTGTCCGAAGACCATGAAGCGTCGAGACCCCCTTCTCGGACATGAGATCCTAAAGCCCCAGATCCGAAGACCGATCCTGGAGTCCGAAGCCGAACCAAACCCTTGAACATCAAGATCATCGAACCCTGATGTGTGACCCTTTTGCCGAGCTCTTATTTTTATAAATGCTATATACTTGTTGCATACCAATTGTCATGCTTGCATACATATTTGTGTGGTTTTGGGGCATTATGTCGGTTCACCCATAATTAAATATGGAGGCCATATGCGGGCTTTTCTAGTCTTATATTGGCCCCATTTAAATTTGTGTAGCGAACCGGTAACTTATCTTGCCCTGTTAATACAACATTTAAATTGCGGGGTATCGAGACAACTTTAACCATCTAAGTAATTGTCGGTACCCCGGTTCCGCTTAATATTGCCTAATTGTATCGCATCTTTGCCATGCCATACATCATACATGCATCATGCTCGATCTTTTGCCGTAGTATTAAATAGTGCATCCGGTGTTTGTTCTAGTGTTTGCTTCTTCACGGATTAGGCCGATGAGTTGATGGGAGAGTCGACCCGATCTTCGGATAATCCTTCGGCAATGTTTTCAGGCGACCATTCTCCCCCTTTCTACCTATTTTACATTTCTAGTCTTTATTTCCTCCTGTTGATCTATTGCTATCCGTGTTGCGATGCTCTAGTTTTTGTGCCCGTGGTATCCCTTGCATCCTTATATTGCCTTGGACACATCCTATTACCTGTTGTTTGGTAGATAGTTGGACTTGCGTGTCGTAGTCGCTTGCTCAAGTGCTGTTGCGTGTTGTCAAGTACCACAGTTGTTGGAAGACTGCCATATGCTTTATGTTGGAGATGATCATGGCTTTAATTATCATTTAATAACTAAAATTGAAAGTAGGTAAACGCAGAGGCACTGGTGGGTAATAGACAATATTTGGTTTTTAACCGCTCCTTTGGTGTCCGTAGGACCCGAGTTCTTGACACTGCTAGAGATCGAGCGCGCTAACCACAGGTGGGGTGTGTGGGCACCCCCATCGATTAGTACCTGATTTCAAAGTACTGTACCGGGGGCCACAAAGTAGTTTGGGGCTTTACTACTATCCTGTACTTATGCCATGCTTTACCGCTTTATTTACGATTGCGCGTGGAGCGCCTGTACTGTTTTGGAACCAATGTGGAATGTTTTCGCGGTATCGACAAGCCCAGTCACACTTTCGGGTTCCCGGTCGTTTACAGCCATTGTCACAAACCCTGGGTCCGTCTCGAGCGGCCGACTTCGTTCGGGTAGCTTAGTGGGGTGGCCCCATGTGCTTTCTTTGGGTGCAGGAAATGTCGTGTCAAAACCCCGTCGACATACCATTGGGTGTATGTTTTGTGATCTTGTACCTACCTGATCGACAACAAGGGTGTAGGTGCGTGTGGAAACTTTGGTGCACCCTCAGGTTAAATCTTTTAGAAGCCGTGTCCGCGGTTATGGACGACTTAGAGCACAGTTCTCGATCATAGACAACTATAACTAAAGTTTACTGTTATAATTTGACTTGTATCCGATATGACTAGTAATCAGCTTCACTACAACGGAATGGCTAAATAAAAGTACCAACAACTGCTGGGTTTGGAATATCTCATCCTAATCGTATCTGACTAGTAAGTGTTGCAACTTCTAGCGGAATGGTTAACTAAAAGTGCCCATCGCTTATTATATCGGGATGACTATCTATACGACTAGTAATTGCTGCAAGCGATAATCGAATAAATAAAGCGCCAACCGTGTGAGTTCCTCGGTTGACTTCCTCGTTTGGTCTCGAGGAAAGACCAGGATGGGTATGCTTGGTGATAGTTTGAGTTGGATCGAATAGGTCTTTCTTATCCCTATCGATAGCCGCTAGTTGTATTGAGTCTCAATAGGTTGTTCGGTGCTGTATGCTGCCGCTTGATCCACCATACCTATGTGGCGAGGACGCCAATTCTAGTCTCGCTGTCTTGGCCTCGATCTTGACCGCTCTCTCTTTTTCCTTTGCCCTTGTCGGCACCCCTTTTGTTTAAGCAGGTTTTGAGATCGACGTCGTTAGCAGGGTTACCCTTCCGGCTTGGCCTGGGCAGGGTTATGGACGCCATTGGTTATTCTTCAGGGCTCTTAGCTCAATTTGCATCTTGTCCGTCCTCGGACGCTGTATCGATTTTAAGGTGATTTGGATCTTTGTATTGTATATCTGTATTCTTGACTCATGGAGTCGTTGTTGTATATATCTGTTCTGTGGGTTCCATCGTGGACTATTGTGTAATGGTATTACTTCGTTTTCCACCCGCACGAAAGTGCCTGGTGGGCACCTTTGAATCGTTTCTATGCGGGTTTGGCGGGAATCGATGAAACTTGCATAGGGCCGATTCTGAGGGTGTTACAAGATAGTGAAGTATAAGTAATATGGATGATTATAAGTTGTAATTGCAATCTGAAATAAAGATGGAAGCAAGCAAACATGTTACATGACTGATTGTAACGGTGTTTCAATGCTTAGAAACAAGGCCTAGGGATCATACTTTCACTAGTGGACACTCTCATATAAATATCTTCTCTTCATGATGCTACCCTGAAGTACTCTCCGGTTGGACAACTCCAATCCATGGTAGGGCTACAAAATCTCTCCTTAAAGTTCGCATTCCCCATCTAGGTAACCCCACACTGTCACCTTGAGAGCTAGATGGTTCCAACAAACACCACAATTTCATAGAGACATCCAACTCAAAATATAACTAATGATAAGTATTTCTATAATCTTTAGCCTAAGTGCCACACGGTGTGCACATTGTTAACTTCACAAACATGGGGATAACTAGAGATTAAAATTAAAGCACTTGAGTAGCAGAGTAGATCTACTTGATTACAAAGCTCATGACCACAATAAGATCACGCATAGAGAGAGATGAACACATAGCTACCGGTAGAGACCTTAGCCTCGAGGGAGAACTACTCCCTCCTCATCATGGGAGTCAGCAACAACAATGGAGATGGTGGTGGAGATCAATGGAGATGACTCCGGGGGCAATTCCCCGTCCCGGCAGGGTGCCGGAACAGAGATTTATGTCCCCCGAATCTCCTCTTCAGTGGCGGCGGCACTACGGAACTTTTCGTGGATGGAGGCTGATTGATCTAGGGTTTCCTCATCAGAGACTTTATATAGGCGGAAGGGCGATGTCAGGAGGTGGACCAGGGGCCCACACCACACCCCGGCATGGCCAGGGGGCGCGCCACCAGGGAGTGTGGCTGCCTCCTGGACCTCCTCCTTTTCTTCTTTGGACTATGTGTCGTGTCTGGTAAAATAATGACTTTCGCTTTTGTTCCGTCCAATTTCGAGAATATTTATTTACTAGCTTTTCTGAAACCAAAAATAGCAGAAAACAGGCAACTGGCACTACGGCATCTTGTCAATAGGTTAGTTCCAGAAAATGTATAAAAATGCCTCAAAGTGTAGACAAAACATAAGAAAGTCGATACAAAACAAGCATGGAGCATCAAAAATTATAGATACGTTTACGACGTATCAAGCATCCCCAAGCTTAATTCCTGCTCGTCCTCGAGTAGGTAAGTGATAAAAAGAATAGTTTTTGAGGTGACATGCACCATCACAATCTTGATCAAAATATTGTAAAGCATTGATAGCTGGGATCAAAGTACTCTAAACATGAGCATGAAAGATATAGCTCTAAGAGTATCTCCACTCGCCTACCTAGGAGGCCGATCCGGACGCCGAGAATTTCGGTTCGGACGCCGAAAATTGGCCTAGTCGCGTACCCAAGGACCTATTTTCGGCCGGATTTGGGCCATTTTTGGTCCGGAGTACCCAGGCCAAACCCAGGTTTCCAGGTACGCCTGGGAACGCCGAACTCAGCGAAATCAGCGAAAAAATCAAAGCGGCGCGTGGACCCGCCGAGTCAGTGACGGAAGCCGAGTCATCGTCATCCTCGGAACCACGCGGCAACCGCCGGGCAATAACTGCCCGTCGCCTCAGCCACGCGTCACCGATTTATGGTGCCATCGTCGCCGCCTCGGCTCCCGCGACGGACCGGCGGTCACTAACTTCCCGCCATTTCCACTTTTCCCGCCCTCGCCGCTACACCCCTTCCGCCCTCGCCACCCACCTCAGCCTTTATAAGCTGTACCCTCGCCGGAGATCTTCGCACTCTCTCACAGCTCCCCCCACCCACAAGCCCAAACTCCGGCGAACCTTCTCTCACCTTTCCCCCTTCCCAGCCATGGTGACGCTACCGGCGGCGGCGCTCGAGAAACGGCAGCCGGCGCACCCTCCAGGCCTGGGAGGCGCGCATGTTGTACGACGCCGGGTATATGGCGCCGCTGGACACGCGGATGCATCCGGGGTGGAAGCTGAGCGCCGGCGGCATCCCAATCCTGCCGGCGCCAACGCCGGACGAGTTGCCGTACGATGTACAAGAGTACATCAGTGGCATGGATAATCCCGCCGAAGCGGAGAGCGCCGAAAACCTCCTCTACTGGGAGCACTTCTTCGCGGAGCGACGCGAACAGGAGCTCGCCCACCACGAGGGGCCGCTGAATGAGTCGCCGTCGAAGTGCAACAACTCGGCGGGTCGCCGGCGTTAGTGGAGCGCGCCAGGGTGGACGCTCGCCGCAGTGATGGAGCACATCAACCACGGGAACACGCCGCGGCTCGGCTTCCCGCGGACACCGACGCCGACAGCCAGGTCAGGTCGGCGGGCTCCGACAAACTGGGCACCGAGGAGGATGGCGAGCATGAGCTCGTCCTCCTCCGCCTCGGCGTCCCACTCTTCCGGCATGGCACTGCTTCGCACGCTGATGGCAGTCAAGCGTGAAGCGGTCTCGCCTGCGCGCTCACCGCCGCGAACGTGCTCGCGCGGTATCGTCATTGGCGAGCCGCGGACAACGGCGTCGCCAACCGGCCACCTGCGCCTACGCCGCCCCAAGATAGAAGGCTCGGCGCCGGCCGAAGACGCAGCCTTGAAGATGGCGCTGGAGAAGTCGCTCCGCGACACGGCGCCATAGACGCTGCCGCTGCCGCTGCCGCTGGTCGAGCCCTCCTTGCCGGATATCCTGGAATGGTCCAGAAGGGCGGGAGAAAGCGGGCGGCGCATCCTCGGCACCAGCGTGAGGCCTTTTTAAGTTTATTATGTACTACTTTAGTTTAAGTTTGATGTAATCCTCCTATATTCGCCCAACTTAATGAAATTCGCCCATCTTTGATGAATTTTAGCCTAACTTGGGAACTCGTCCTGGGCACGCGAGTGGGAAAATGGGCGTACCCAGGCCGAAAACTAGTTTCGTCCGGCCGAAAAATGGACCAATTTTCGGCCTGGGTTCGGCCAACGAGTGGAGATGCTCTAACAATAAGACATAGTAACTATGTTGTAACATGAAAAGGTGCAAACAAAGATCATGAATAACAATGCACTGAAAGACGTTTGTTTGTTTCACATATATAAAACATAGCAAGAGTGGTATTCAGCTTGTCCCTCATGATGTAGCAAAACATAAATGCATAGGACACCTTCGAAGTTCATAAGGGTGACTAGATAAAAATAGTTCAAGAACAAGCAATATCAACATTATGAATCAATCAATAAGTTTTGGGACAATGCACATAAAACTAAGAATGACAACTATGCTCTCTTAATTGGTGCATAAAGATAGAAGGTGGAGACTCAACATAAAAGTAAGAAGAAAGGCCCTACACAGAGGGAAGCAGAGATTTCAAGTTTCATAAAGAGCTTCCAAAAATTATGGTACTTATTAGCTTTCAGCTCTCATTGCCCCTATCATAAGCATCTTGAAGTGATTAAGGTTAAAGTGAAACAAATATGGAGTATATGCTTGACAAATCATAAGTTGGCAATCTCATGTCCCTTGATTACGAGGGTCGTTCCTCATGCTACTCAACTTTAGTCACAAGAAAGTTCTTGTTATTGTAAGTATATGTATATCATAGACAACCGCCAACAGGTTACCCCTTGCCCCATGACACAGGAGCTATCCCATATCAAAATGACAAGCCAACAGATAGTGAGCATCTCAGCAATCTTCTTATTTTCCATGGGTATGGTGCTATATTTTTTCTTTTTTTTGTGAAGATGCTTCATGGATTGCTCACTATGGTGATGCTGCAAGTTTCCACCATGATTAGGAATGGCTTAGGCTAGTCGCTTAGGCGTTTCTATAACACATATATCATACTCCATGAACTTACAAGCTCCCCTTTTATTTCACACCGCCGACATCCGTGAACAAAAGATCATGATTTGAACTGGCTAATATGTACATGTGTTGAAAGAGTTCCCCATGCAGCATGGTTCTGCTAATTCCCAACTTATAAGTACAAGCATATACAACATAGATGACACAATGGTTCAAGTTTATTAGGTGCAAGAAATAAAGTGTGCCATCAAGTTTGTGAGAGCTTTAATCACTAATTTTCACATAACAAGTTTAATTTGGAAGATAGATAAAACATGAATATACTTGGAATGGTGTAACACACCATGCATAGGAATTTATAGTGGACTCTTTGAAATAACTTGGTTTCTTGGGAGTTGGATGCATGAGTAGATCTTACTCAATACAAGTGGAGGCTAGCAAAAGACCGGGAGCAACCAACTAAGAGAGAAATAGTGGCCAAATCATGTAGAGCGGCAAAACATTATCAATTAAAGAATAAAGTGGTATCATAATGCAAAAACTAAGTGATCATAGATTCTAAGGTGACTGGTTCATAGTCATAACATGGTGTAAGCATGTGCCAAGTCAACCCAAACAAATCATCAAAGGAGAATACCACAATATTATGCTTTTGTATGCTAAACCATGCGTGATTCTTGCAAGGCACATTAAGCAATCTCAATTGTTTGAAACAAGTAATGCTACAAAAATAATCACTAAGCATAAGGTCAAAAAAACATCTAACATGACATGATAAAGTCTAAGCCATAGTCAAAACAAGCTCCCTTTTGTACCACTATAACCATGAAACCTTCTACTCTTTTCCAACACCAATCAACTTATTTGAAACAAAGTATGAAAGAGGGGGTCCAAATAATTTATTCAAGCAAACCAAACAAACGAAAACCAAAAAGGAAAACTAAGACGCTCCAAGAACAATACAACAGTGCATGAAACAATAAAAATGAAGTGTCTAGAAAGAGACCTGAGATTTTTATTGATGAAGAAGGGGATGCCTTGGGCATCCCCAAGATTTTACGCTTGTACCTCTTGAATATTTCTTGGGGTGACACAGGGTGCCATACCCAATCTTGAGATTTTGTCCATTCTTCATCTCATCACATCATTCTTTCCCTACACTTGAAAATTTCCTTCATACAAAACTTCACACAATCTTCATTAGCAACATTAGTGTATTCAAGATAATAGGCCTTTGGGTTTAGTTTCAGCATAAAACTTTCATTAGAACACAAGCTACTATAGTAATTCCTTTTAAAAGCTCAAGTGATCAAGGAGAACTCAAAAATAAACCGATTAAGAGGCAAATGCAAATAATGGCACAAATCTATCAAAACATACCAGCAGGTAAAAACCGATTTTTTCGAAGAACTTCTGTTGCTCAAATAGAAAAGTGTTGAGGTAAAGAAAGTTATATAACAACCTGGGGAATAAGATCAAAAAATTACAGCTCAATCTGACGTACTGAGATTGTTCACGCATTTTTACAGTGAAGCACAAAAATCTGTTTTGGGACAACAACTTTCACAAATTTTACTTCTCTCTCATTAGAGGTTATTCTTGGCATAAAAACCACATAAAATAATAAGGAGAGGTTATTACAGAAGTAATAACTTCCAAGACTCAACAAAAGAAAAACCTAACGAAATTTGGGTTATCTCCCAATGAGTACTTTTCTTTAACGCCTTTAAGTTAGGCATGATAATTTGAGAAGATGCTCACATAAGAAATATGAATTGAAGTAAAAGAGAGCATCAAGAAGCAAATTTAAAACACATTTAAGTCTAACCCACTTCCTAGGAAAAATAATCTTGTAAATAAACAAGTCATGAAGAGGGGAAACTTAATATTATTGAGATACATAAAACCATGCTTCCCTCTCTCATAATAACTTTTAGTAGCAACATGAATAAAATTAACAATATAACTATCACATAAAACATTCTTATCATGAGCCACATGCATAAAAATAATTATTACTCTCCACATAAGCATCGTCATTCTTATTAATTGTAGTGGGAGCAAATTCAACAAAATAGCTATCATTATTATTCTCATCACCATAATCATCAAATATAGGAGGCATATTGTAATCATAATTAATTTTCTCCCCAATAGTAGGTGGACTGAAAAATATCATATTTATCATTGTAATCATCATAAGCAATAGAATAGCTATCTTCCAAAGTGTGTTCATTTGTAAACATATTATCATTGGAAAGAACATGGATAGTACTAATAGCACAACAATTATTAATATCATCATTTTCAGAATTGGTACCAAAGAGATTTTCAATATCAAAAGTAGTGTGATTTTCCCAATCATGATCACTATATATGTAACAGGCATAGGAACATCATCTAGTTCAGACTCATCAACAAAAACTATGATAGGAGTGATGACTCCTTGATGGCGTCAGAGAGCTTGGTGCTTGATGTGGAGTCTTATTGGGAACCCCAAGAGCAAGGTGTAAAGAGCACAACAACAAGTATTCCCTTAGTTGAGACCGAGGTTATCGAACCAGAAGGAGGAAGGAAACGTCACACAGGTGTTGCAAGCAACGCGGAGACCTGCACAACAAAAACTCAAGACTTTGCCCCAACGAATTAGTGAGGTTGTCAAGCTTACCGGTTTGATGTAACAAAGGATTAAATGTATGGTGTGGAAGGTAATGGTTTGCAGCAAGTAAACCAGTAACAATGGAGGATGTATCAATGATAAAGATTGGACCGGGGTCCATAGTTTACTAGAGGTGCTCTCCTTAGATAAACAACATGGCATGAAGGGTAAACAAATTACAGCAGGGCAATTAACAGGAACTGAGCAAGGCATAACAATGCAATTACTAGCTAGAAAGATCCTATGAGGTTGATTGGGCAATACAACAATATACATAGATCGCCATCCAGCTGCATCTGTGACTAGAAGTCCACCTTCAGGTTATCATCTGAACCCCCTCCAGTATTAAGTTGCAAGCAACATACAACTGTTTTAAGCAAAGTGTGTAAGGTAAACAGTCCACATGTTCCATGAACAAGAGACCGTTGTTTCCTCCCTAGTAGCAACATCACATCTACAACCGAAGAGATTTCTGTCACTTCCCTTGGAAACTAGAGGCATGAACCCACTATCGAGCATAAATACCCCCTCTTGGAGTCACTAGCAACTACTTGGCCAAGATATCTACTAACAACGGAGAGCATGCAAGATCACAAACAACACAAACATGATAGAATCATAAAGACAAAACCATTAATCAAACCAACATAATAATCTCAATATCCATCAGATCCCCGAAAACACAACATGCATGATTACAAATAGATTAGATCTTGATCATGAACGGAGCTCACAAGATCTATACATGAAAGCACAAAGGAGGAGATACGACCATCTAGCTACTACATGGACCCATAGTCCAAGGTGGAACTACTCACGCATCATACCGAAGAGAAGGCCTCCGGGATGATCTCCCCTCCGGCAGGGTGCCGGGAAGAACTTCAGATCCCCCCGATCTAGGGACGATGGTGGTGGCGGCTACAGACGGTTTCGTGGAGATTTTATCAGGTACTCAGGGTTTATGCATTGGGGGCTTCTTATAGGCGAAGGGGCGAGACCGGGAGGCGGCCAGGGCCACCAAACCCTAGCCAGGCGTGGGCCCACCTGCCCCGCGCCTGGGGTGGGTCTGTCCCCTCCGGCTCTCCTCTGGACTTCTTTTTCCCCACAGAAAGTAATTGACTTTGACGTTTGTCCCATCCAATTCCGAGAATATTTCTTTACTAACTTTTCTGAAACCAAAAACAGCAGAAAACAGGCATCTGGCACTATTGCAACTTGTTAATAGGTTAGTACTAGAAAACATGTAAAAAGCACCTCAAAGTATGGACAAGTAAAGCAAAGTAGATACAAAACAAGCATGGAGCATCAAAAATTATATATATGTTTCTAACGTATCAACATCCCCAAGCTTAAGTCCTGCTCGTCCTTAAGTAGGTAAGTGATAAACAGAATAATTTTTGAGGTGACATGCACCCTCACAAAGATCCAACCATTTGCAAGCATTGAAAGCTGGGATCAAAGAACTCTAAACATGTGCATGAAATATGGAGTTCTAACAATAGGACATAGTAACTATGCATGCAACATGACAAGCTACAAACAAAGGTCATGAATAACATGCATTGAAAAACATTTGTTTGTTTCACATGCAGAAAACATAGCATAGTGGCAATCAGCTTGTCCCTCATAGAGTAGCAATATAATGCATAGTACACCTACAAAGTTCACAAGGGTGACTAGAAACAAATAGTACAAGAACAAGTAATATCACAATATGCATCAATTAATAAGCTTTGGAACACTGCACACATAATGACAACTATGCTCTCTTAATGGTGCCTAAAGGTAGAAGGTGGAGACTCAAATAATGGTGGAAGAAAGGCCTTTTGTAAAGGAAGCAGGGATTACAAGTTTCAAAAAGAGCTTCCAAAAATTATGGTACTTGTTAGCTTTTAGCCCTCATTGCCCCTATCATAAGCATCTTGAAGTGGTTAAGGTTAAAGTGGCGAAGTTGGAGTATATGCTTGACGAAGTATAAGCTGGCAATCTCATGCCCCTTGAATACGAGGGCCACACCTCATGCATACTCAACTTTGGGTCCAGGTAAGTTCTTGGCACTGTAAGTATTTGCATATCATTGAGAACCACCAACGGGGTACCCCTTGCACATGGTACAGGAGCTTTCCCATAACCAAAATGACAAGGCAAGCAGACAATGAGCATCTCAGCAATTCTTCTTATGTACCATGGGAATATGGTGCCTTTTCTCTCTTTCCTCTTTTCTCAATGTGTCTCTCTCTTTTTTTAAGAAGAATGCTTCATAGATGTCACTATGGTGATGCTGCAAGTTTCCACCATGATTAGGCATGGCTTAGGCTAGCGGCCCAGACATTTCTCTAACACATGATACAAACTCCATGGACTTACAAGTTCCCTCTTTATTTCACACCGGTGACATCCATAGACAAAAGAACATGATATCAACTGAGTACAACAAGGTACAAGTGCAATGTTGAAAACCTTCCCCGTGATAACACAGTTCTGCTAATTCCAACTTATAAGTGCAAGCATATACAACAAAGTTGTCACAATGGTTCAAGTTTATTAGGGGCAAAGAATAAAGTGTGCCATCAAGTTCGTGAGGGCTTTAATCACTAAGTTTTCACATAACAAAATAGTTTTTAATTGGAAGATAGATGAAAACAAGAATATACTTGGAATGGTGTAACACACCATGCATAGGAGTTTATAGTGGACACTTTGGAATAACTTGGTTTCTTGGGAGTTGGAGCCATGAGTAGAACTTACTCATACAAGTGGAGGCTAGCAAAAGACTGGGAGCAACCAACTAAGAGAGCAATAATGGCAAAAATCATGCAGTGCAACAAAGCAAACTAATCAAAGCAAAGAGTGTTACTACAAGTCAAGGACTAAATGATCATAGAGGCTAATGGTGACTTGTCATAGTCATAACATGGTGTGAGCATGTGACAAGTCAACCCAAGCAAAACATCAAAGGAGAATACCACAATACTATGCTTTTGCATGCTAAAACAACACATAACTTCTTCAAGGCACACTAAGCAATCCCAATTGTTTGGAACAAGACATGCTACATCAATAATCACTAAGCATAATGCTAAACAACACCTATCATGTCATGCTAAAGTCTAAGTCACAGTGAATGCAAGATCCTCTTGCACTACAAGCAAGAACTTACTACTCCTTTCCAAACACCAAGCAACTTATTTGCAAAACAACACAGCAAGAACGGGGGTCCAAATTACTTAATAAAACTAAACAAACTAAGCAAAGCAAACGAAAACTAAGACGCTCCAAGAACAACACAACTGTGCATGAAACAATAAAAACGAAGTGTCTAGATAGACCTGAGCTTTTTATTGATGAAGACGGGGATGCCCAAGGCATACCCAAGCTTGGATGCTTGTACCTCTTGGATATTTCTTGGGGTGACACCATGGTGGCATCTCCAAGCTTAAGCTTTTGTCCATTCTTCATCTCATTGCATCATTCTCTCTCTACACCTGAAATTTTTCCTTCATACAAAACTTCACACAATCTTCATTAGCAACATTAGCTTATGCAAAAGATATTAGACCTCTGGCAAAGCTTTGTAACTTCAAGGCTTTTCACTAAAAACACAAGCTACTGTAGTAACTCCTTCAGAGAGCTCAATTTACCGGAAGAGAACTCAAAAAGGAATCAATAAGAAGCAAATGCAAATAATGGCAGAAATCTGTCAAAACAGGCCAGCAGGTAGAAACAAATTTTTTTGAACATCTTTTGTTGCTCAAATCAAAAAGTGTTGAACTAACAAAAGTTATCTAACATACTGGGGGATTTATTCGTAAATTTTGAGCTCAATGCGAGTTACAGAGCCTCCTCACAATTTTTTTTGGTGGAGGACATAAATCTGTTTCGGGACTGCAACTCCCCAAATCTTACTTCCCTCTCATTAGAGGTCATTCTTGGCACACAAAGCAAACAAAAAGGATAATGTGATCTCATTACATAAGTAATAACTTCCAAGACTCAAGGAAACTCTTGGGTTATCTCCCAACAAGTATTTTTCTTTAACGCCTTTAAGTTGGGCATGATAGTTTAAGAAGATGCTCACATAAGAATTATGAATTGAAGTCAAAGAGAGCATCAAGAAGCAAATTCAAAAATTATTTAAGTCTAACCACTTCCTATGCATAGTAATCTTGTATGCAAATAAATTCACAAAGAACAAAGTGACAGGCATAGGAAGATGAAACAAGAGCAACTTCAAAACTTTCAGCACATAGAGAGGTGTTTCAGTACCATAAAAATTTCTACAACCATATTTTCCTCTCTCATAATAATTTTAAGTAGCTTCGTGAATAAACTCAACAATATAGCTATCATATAAAGCATGCTTTTCATGATCTACAAACTCATAATTTCTATCAAACTCAAAAATAGTGGGATTAAAACCTCCATAGGTTTTATCCAAAGTAGATATTTCAAAAGCATCCACAGGAACATAACAGTAATCCCCCTTTGGTAAGCATGGGGGAAATCAAATAATGTAAGGGATAAAGAGTTATTCTCATTAGAAGGCAGGCATGGGTAGATAATCCATTCTTCCTCCTTTTGTTCATCACTCTCCCCCTCTTTTTCATCTAATGAGCTTCCAGTTTCAACAATTTCTTCTTCCATTGGCTCCTGCAAGGCATTAGTCTCTTCCATTTGTGGAAAACGCCTATTAAAATATTCAAGATAGCCATTTGCTTCTTTGTAATTATCAAAGCAAAATTTAAGTATCTCATAAACCTCAGATTCATAAGGTGCATCATCAATATTTTCAAGCAAACTGGCAAGTTCAAATGCACCCTTGAAAGCAATGAATTCTTCAATTTGTTCCACATCATAAAATTCATAATTTACTTTAACATAAGAATATATGGTAACATTATCATTATACTCACATTGAAAGGGTAGGTGTTTATACCTCCTGCAGCAACAAGCTTTATCAAAGCAATAAGTAACATTATAAGTGGAGCACACCTCTCTAGCAATAGTATTCAACTTATCAATTTGTTCCCTTTTTGTGATAAACGGTGTTCCTTATAATAATACTTTTGTTCTTCCGTGAACCCATCTTGCCAATAAGAACTAGTTTCAAAGAAACCATCCATTGCTAGAAATCATGATCAAGCAAGGCAACAACAGACCAGCAACTAGAGTAGGAACTAATTTTTTTGTGTGTTTTTGAATAAAGAAAGCAAACCAAGCTAGACTATTTTTTTGGGTTTTTTGAAAAGAGGCAAACAAAACCAAGCAAAATAAACAAAGCAAACTAAAAACAAATTAAAGAGAAAGGAAGTGAAGGACTCCCCTAGTGAAGACGTCCTTAGCCTCCCCGGCAACGGCGCCAGAAAACTTGTTGATGACTCCTTGATGGTGCCAGAGAACTTGGTGCTTGATGTGGAGTCTTGTTGGGAACCCCAAGAGCAAGGTGTGAAGAGCACAGCACAAAGTCTTCCCTCAGTTGAGACTGAGGTTATCGAACCATAAGGAGGAAGGAAACGTCACACATGTGTTGCAAGCAATGCGGAGACCTACACAACACAAACTCAAGACTTTTCCCCAATGAATCAGTGAGGTTGTCAAGCTCACCGGTTTGCTGTAACAAAGGATTAAACGTATGGTGTGGAAGGTAATGGTTTGCAGCAAGTAAACAAGTAACAGTGGAGGATGTATCAATGGTAAAGATTGTACCGGGGTCCATAGTTCACTAGAGGTGCTCTCCTTAGATAAACAACATGGCATGAAGGGTAAACAAATTACAGCTGAGGCAATTGGCGAGGCGAGCAAGGCATAACAATGCAATTACTAGCCGAAAGATCCTATGAGGTTGATTGGGCAATACAACAATATACATAGACCGCCATCCAATTTGCATCTATGACTAGAAGTCCACCTTGAGTTATCATCCGAACCCCTCAAGTATTAAGTTGCATGCAATGCATAACCGCTTTAAGCAAAGTGTGTAAGGTAAACAATCCACTTGTTCTATGAACAAGAGACCATTGTTTTCTCCTAGTAGCAACAAAGACATCTACAACCGAAGAGATTTCTGTCACTTCCCTTGGAAACTAGAGGCATGAACCCACTATCGAGCATAAATACCCCCTCTTGGAGTCACTAGCAACTACTTGGCCAAGATAGCTACTAACAACGGAGAGCATGCAAGATCATAAACAACACATACATGATAGTATCAAATAGACAAAACCATTAATCAATCTGACATAGTAATCTCAATATCCATCGGATTCCTGCAAACACAACATGCATGATTACAAATAGATTAGATCTTGATTATGAACGGAGCTCACAAGATCTATACATGAAAGCACAAAGGAGGAGATAGAACCATCTAGCTACTACATGGACCCATAGTCCAAGGTGGAACTACTCACGCATCATACCGGAGAGAAGGCCTCCGGGATGATCTCCCCTCCGGCAGGGTGTCGGGAAGAACTTCAGATCCCCCCGATCTAGGGACGATGGTGGCGATGGCTATAGACGGTTTCGTGGAGATTTGATTGGGTCCTTAGGGTTTCTGCATCGGGGGATTCTTATAGGCGAAGGGGCGAGACCGGGAGGCGGCCAGGGCCACCAAACCCTAGCTAGGCGCGGGCCCACCTGCCCCCGTGCTTGGGGTGGGTCTGACCCCCTGGCTGGCCCCTCCGGCTCTCCTCTGGACTTCTTGTTCCCCACGGAAAGTAATTGAATTTGATGTTTGTCCCGTCCAATTTCGAGAATATTTTTTTACTAACTTTTACAAACCAAAAACAATGAAAACAGCATCCGCTGTTACAACTTGTTAATAGGTTAGTACCAGAAAACATGTAAAAATCATCTCAAAGTGTGGACAAATAAAGCAAAGTAGATACAAAACAAGCATGGAGCATAAAAAATTATAGATATGTTTCCAACGTATCAGTGTTCTCTGTGAGGATAAGGCCCAAATGTGCAGGGCATTGTCCTCCTCTGTGGCGATGTTGTTGTCTTTGCACTCCGGTAGGCGGGCAGCAACCGGAAGGTGGCCATGGATGACTGATGGGGACAAATATGGTTGCTGGAAGATAGGGATTGGAGATGCTTTGGTTCTCTAGGATCATGGGGAAAGGGAGAGAATAAATAGGAAGGAGCTGATCTGAGATTAACGTGGCAGATTAGCCGAACCGAGGGGACGATCAATGTCACTGATAAAACCGATGCATGTGGCAAATGTCGCTAATAAAGACTAGGGTAAGATGGGTAAGACGATGGGACGGAATGCCGACTCCGCTTCCCGCATTCGATGGGCACAGTCATAAATTTTGGGTTGCCTCTGAGGCGACCACGACCCGCCCATATACGAAAGGCGGACTGGGATTCGGTAGCCTACACATAGCATGGCACGACTTGCCATGCCCCTCTCATCCACCCTCCATAAGCCATTCACAATATTTTTTGTTGCATCAAACATTTTATATAAGAGACTCATTTTTCTTGCCAAAATATAAGAGACTCATTCATATAAAACATCAATGTTTACACAAAACTAAATACAGTGAGGGCATCTCCACCGGGTCGACCCAACCTGTCCGAGTGCATCCACGCAGATGCACGACGGGCGTCTTGTGATGACCACGACCACGACCCATCGTCCGGTCGACCCACCTATGCACCAAATTTGGGCAACGATTGTGTCGGCCTGGACGCGGGCGGACCAAGGGTGTGTCCTCCCGTGTGTGCCACTGGCCCACCCGTCAGCCACCGCTTAGCGCGGCAATGATTCAGACACGTACAACGACACCGATTCAAACAAAACCGCGATAGCGATTCAGAGGCACAGACGGAAGGCTGACCGACGATAGCCTATGCCATCAATGGCGAAGGAACGACACGCTTACTAACGGGACGCCGCCTGCGTTCCCGTGCCGCCATTGATGGCAAAGAAGCGGGAACCTGCACGCGTTCGCGTGCGAAGGGGCTATTTAACCTTGCACCCGTCGGTGCCACACTCCCCACCTCTCGCCATCACAACCCTAGCAGCCACGGCCGCCAACTATGAAGACGCCGGGATGGATCAAGAAGGGCAGGAATGACCACAAGGCGACAGGCTCCGGCTCTAGCAGCCAGCGTTCCCGCCTGCTGGCCTTCCTCCGTGATGCATCCTTGTCGCCTTCACCGTGGCTAGAGGAGTTCAGAAGCGGCCCCGTGGGGGACTACCCTCCACCACGAGACCACCGCTGCCACTACTTCCGCGTGGCGGAGTGCAAGCGCTGATGGAGGGAGGGCTTGGGCATCAACCACCATGATGTCTCCCTTCCCACCGGCTGGCACCTCAACCGGGACCAGGTCTCGGTGTCGCCTGTGCCCAAGAAGGGCAAAGGGCTGGAGGAGGAGATCCCCCGCCGCATCAGCAACCTCCCGCCGGCAAAGCGGTAGGAGAGGGGCTACCAGAGCGAGGACTTCTGGAAGAAGTTCCTCGACTAGGATCACAAGGCGCGGCGCGCGAGATCCTTCCGTGGTGACCTGCAACCGTAGGAGGTCTACAGCGTCCCCACCATCGACTCAGATGGCAAGGGCGCCTTCAACCACTCCGACGTCGAGATCGACAATGACGAGGAGGAGGAGGAGGACGACGACATCGTTGTTAAGAAGGAGGCAGTGGACCCAGTCGTGGCCGTAGCCGCGAACCTGCCCCCGGAGTACCGGGAGGTCCTGGTGCGGGGCTACGACGAGGACGCCTTCAACGGTGGTCATTGCGGCCGGTCACGAGGACGCAGGCGGCATGCTATGCGTCGCTCTAGAGGTGGGGATGGAGCTGGCGCACCTCCACCACTACATGGGGCGGCCGACGGCATGGCCTGGGCAGGTGATCGACCCGCCTATGCCCTCGCCCGCTCCGTCCCTGCTATCGACCCACGTCCGGACGCTATCTGAATACATCGACTTCGACCCCTAGATGGACGCGGCGGCGTCGACATACGAAGATGGGCAACTAGGGTTTAGGCCAAACTATCTATATTTGAATTTGGAAAAAAAAGTCCCCCTTATCAAGCATAGACAAATACTCCCCCATTTTAAAATATAAGATGTTTTAGCTTTGCGAAACAAATATATCTAAACTACTTTTAGTATGTAGATTTACTTATGTTTAAAACGTATCTATACATTAAAAAAATTCTAAATATACTTTTTTTTGACAAATCTAAAACATCTTATATTTATATTTTGAAACGGAGGGAGTACTGATTGGCTGGATAGGACAGACCATAGAAAAAAAAAACGAGCACGTCTCGACACAAACTGACATAAACTTTCCGTTTGGGTCGGCCGAGATGCCCTGAATGCAACGGTGGAGACGGCACATCACACACTCCACTTCAGATTTACCCCAAATCCCTAGCCTCTCCGTCTCCAATCCTCAGCTTCACCGAGACTTCAGGTCCCGGCGGTGCGCCGAGCGCGACACACCGGCAACAGGCGGTGCCACGTGACGCGAATTCCGATCTGGCGGCCGCAACATCCCCCTTGCCGCGGTCGCCGCTGACCTCGACCGGATCCGGTGCTCTTCTAGCTCGGCCATCGGATTGGGTAATGGCGCGGGGCTCCGCCTAGTCTCCGGTTCGCCAACGCCACTGCACCACTTCCACATACACTGCAGCCAAGCTGATCCTCTATTTTAACGACCGCCCGCCCTCAGTGGCTTTACACCCAGCTGCATTAAGTATTAGTAGCTAAATGGAGGCCACGGTGCTAAGCCTGGGCAAGTCTGTGGTGAATGGAGCGCTCAGCTATGCCAAGTCCGCAGTTGCTGGGGATGTAGCCTCGCGTCTTGGAGTCCGGCATGATCAGGCCTTCATCGCAGATGAGCTGGAGATGATGCAGGCCTTCCTGATGGCCGCACATGAGGAGCGAGAGGATGATGATAGGGTGGTCAAGGTCTGGGTGAAACAGGTTCGTGACGTGGCCTATGATGTCGAGGACTCTCTCCAGGAATTCGCTGTCCGGCTACAGAAGCAGTCATGGTGGTGCATTGTTCGCACGCTTCTAGACCGGCGTCTCGTGGGCAAGCAGATGAGGGAGCTTAGAGCCAAGGTCGAGGATGTCAGCCGGAGGAACAAGCGTTACCGCCTTATCAATGACGATGGCTCCGTCTCCAAGCCTGGCGCTACCTCCACACATGAGTTCCCCGTTGCCGACATGATGATGTCTAGCACCGATGAAGCAAGGCGGCAGTGGGATAAAGCAAAAATGGATCTTCTTCGCTTGATCAATTCCAAAAAGGATGATGACCTTAGAGTGATCGCATTATGGGGAGAAAATGGTAACCTCGGAGTAACCTCCATTGTCAAAAAGGCATATGAAGATCTGAAGATGTGCAAGAAGTTCGAATGCTTTGCCTCGGTCAAGTTGGTGCGTCCTGTCAATCCAACAGTGTACTTGCAGAGTATTTTGAGGCAATTTTTTGTAAATTCACTACAAGAGACAATTATGGAGGCCCAAGATCTCAAGTGGATGGAGATGACAAAGGAAAATGATTTGGCCGATGAGTTCAAGCGGTTTGTGAATACGAAACGTTACCTGATTGTGCTTGAGGACATACATACTATTCAAGAGTGGGACCACATTAAAGTTTTCTTCCCAAACAACAAGAAAGGAAGTCGAATCATAGTGTCCACGGAGCAAGTTGAAGTTGCTAGCTTATGCGTTAGACAATGGAGTGCATCAGCAGAGCACAAGCAGTTACATATGGACCATGTTCTCTATGCTTTCTATGAGAAGGTATTATTTTTCTGTGAAAATATACTCTGTCTAGTGCTACATTATATTCCGGTTCAGCTAATGCATTAATTAACAACAATATCTGACATTATGTTGCTGATTCTTAGTAGTCTTTGTGCACTATTTACCACATCTAATCTAGTCATGACACCACGGTGCTGAGTGGCAATGTTCAATGGTACGCTGATAGGAGAAAACATGGAAGAATCACAGCCATGTCATCCAAAAGTGTCTTAGAACAATTTGTGAGGTATCGATGAAATCAAAACTTTGTTAATAGTTGAAAGATGGCATATGTACTTCTTTTCCAAATAAAATTCTGACAAGAAATACATTACCAGGTCACTTAATTTTGTAGACCTGTCAAATTCCTCTCGTTCCTGAATGGTCTATGGGGTAGAAGCTATAATCCTCACTTTTTTCCTAGCGTCAAAATTATCATTCCAGTCTGAGGGAATATCTGAAGTATATGAATCAAATTGCATTCATCAATTGATTACAATATTATGGCTTTGTCCTAACTGATTGCAGTGTGATCATATATCAAAATATTGATGTTTGAGCAATTGCAAATTAAGCAATTTCCAAAAATAGATGTAAAAGATCTACAATACTATATGCGTTATTACGCAGACATTAGTACCGCTGGGAAAAAAAGACGTGAAAAAAACTTACCAGTTCCTACAATTTCATCCTTTCATGGATACAATTTTGCCAACTCGCCTGCTTTCTCTTCTCAGCCAATTTCCATTATATAAAACCTCTTTAGAGAATGGTGAAATGCATATTTACATTTGCATGATACATAAATGCATATTCGCATTTCTCCTACTTGCTTCTATTTGAGAAGAAAGTTTACTTTCCTCCCCTAAACCATTAACGAGGTTTATAAGCCACGACACTTTTATCTCACATAATAATCCTTAAACTTCTAAATTGGGTTATTTGAGGTATTCTGCGAAAAGCCTGTTCAGGGTCGATTAATTCTGGCACGTCCTCTTCAACACATCATACTGTGGTGCCACAGAACAGAAGGGTCCTGTGGGACCAGCATCAACTTCTGCCATCCTGTTATATTTAATCTCTCATGTTTCTTTCTTAAGCCTTCCTCCTTACACAACACGGGGTGTCCATTCCAAGGTAAAAAGGCTTGAGAGTCACACATGCAAGCGTCACCTCGTGCTTCTCTCAACTAGGGTGCCACTGTCCACCAGTGTTGGTTCTCTCCCAGCACATTAGCGTAGGATAGTGCAGCCATGACAGAACAACATCTCATTTCCTTCTAGTTTTCTTCTCTGCCGCTAATAGCATGACATGCTTCCTTGAAGAGCTCCACCATGGATGACTATTGCTGCTTGAGGTGTAAGATCTCCCTGAGTGGTGATCCAAAGCTTCCTATTCTATTATAGGATTGGGGGATTTCTGCTGAGGACTGAATTTTGTTACTGTGATTGGAGGTTGAGATCTGCATAGTTTAATGCCTCATTTGTGGAATAATATATCATTAATGTGGTTGAAACTACCCAATAAATGTCTTGATAGTTGGGTGGAAATAAGACTCGATTAAGATTCTTTAGATTCGTCTCTGAATTTTGTAAGCTTATGCCAAATTTGTCAAAGCTTTCTGAAGTTTACGAAACCTTTCCTCTCAAAAATATTTGAACTCTCTGAAAAATGTTTAAACCCTCACTACATCACCTGTTTTCTGTTATCCCCCCCACCCCCACCTAGTCCAAGCATACTGTGTTCCAACCATAAGGATCTCGTTCTGACCGGTATCAGCTGTAGAGTATTTCGTGGCAAAACTCTATGGACACCTTTGGTGGTGGCCATGGATTTCAATGGTATCTCTCCTTGGTGGCGATGAAGAAGGGAGAATGATGGGAGGGATAAGATGCAACGAGGGGCCATCTGTGATGCTACTGAGTTGGTAAGATGATGTCTACGGTGAATCGGTGATATATTGTCTGCCGCCGGCACTCTGACCATTAGAGCATCTCCACTAGCGTTCCCAGGAGACCACTTTTTGGCGACTTTTTCATCCGGATGGACGAATTTCGCCCCACTTGCGTTTCCAGGACACCGATTTCGCCTGGATTTGGGCGTTTTTTTTATCTTGTGATCCCAGACCGAACCCAGCACGCTGGAAATCGCCTGGGAATGCCGGATATAAATTTTGCATGCAGCAGGCCCACTGTCAGCCACTCCCTCTCTCTCTCCTACTCTTCTCCCCCACCCACCGGCCTAGGCTGGGCGGGGTTTGCAGCCGAGACGGTGTCCTCCGGCACCGGCGAGCACGAGGAGGCGGCGAGCTCGGCTCGGGCCTGGTCGGCGTGGGCGCGTCATCGCCAAGCTCGCCGCTGTGGAGTCTTGTGGTGCCGCCACGCATCCCCCTGCTACTTCTTGGGTGGGAACACGGCTGGGAAAAGCCCATTCCTAGGCCAAAATATACATCCATCCAGCGATTTTTAGGTCTGGATTTTGGCCTGGGAACGTCGAACGAGTGGAGGTGCTCTTAGGAGCTCAGTTGTCTCTGCTATTCATATCTGTTAGTGATGCAGCTAAACTACTAAGAGCATTAGAGCCTTCACGTTCATCTGTTTTTTGTGCACATACATCGTAGGATATGTGGTTATTTTCTAGATTTACGTGTGTGCTCTGTGGCGTGTTCTTATGGTGCTTAGCCCATATAAATGGATCATAATCATAATTAGCATGGTTAATTCACTTACTGACTAATATTGCTCTTGTATGTGAATTATGGCTTCTTTGACCGGCAAACTAGATAATGGTTACATTGTTTTTCTTAGAGATTATCTGATCGTGAACAATGGAAAGCATCATATAAACATTTGCAAAATTTAAAACTTGATGGATATCATTGGGGAGTAGAAAGGCAGCGTCTAATCATTTATTTACTTGTGCATAGGGTTCTGAAGATCGAGCTGATGCAACTGATGCAGGGTCTAGCTTTACTGCAACCACTACTGGTAGTAACAACTCTGCAGAGAGCAAGAGCCTCACCCGCACAGAGACGATGGTAGCTGCCTTTAAAGAATATGAGTATGTCGGCCGAGAGAAAGAAAAATGTGACGTTATCAAACTAATTTCAAATGAAGATGGCCAACAGCTTGAGGTGATTTCTGTGTGGGGAATGGGCGGTCTTGGGAAAACAACACTTGTTAGGGATGTGTACCAAAGCCAACACCTCAATGTGAAATTTAGGTATCGTGCTTGTGTAACAATTATGCATCCTTTTAATTGTGGCGAGCTTATCAAGAGCTTAGCTCAGCAACTAGATGGAGAGGATTATGAAAATAAGGAAGAAACAGGCTTGACAGCTGGCAGAACAAAACCTAGAGCCCAACGGTCACTGGCGGATATTTTAGAAGGAAAGAAGTACTTGATTGTTCTTGATGATTTATCATCTACCACAGAATGGGACTCTATAATTCAACATTTACCTACTAGGGAAACAGCAAGCCGTATCATAGTCACCACAAGGTCAGAAAATATTGCTAGGCACTGTTCTAAAAAACATGAAAATATATACAAGCTTCAGATTCTGGGATACGAGGATGGACTTAACCTCTTCATGCAAAAGGTACCTCTGACCCTATCATGATGCATTCATGACCTATTTGTTTTACGGAAATTTATGTCAATGCCACTACTCTCGTATGGAATTATGAGTATGCCACTACTTTTGCTATTTATGAAAATGCCACTGATCTACTAGTTTACTTTTCGTTTTTGCCATTTGCAACTGTTACCGTGAGGTCAAACAAATTTGACTGGATTGACTGGGCTGAGAAGATGCGAAAGGTTCTAAATTCACTTGCTAGCTCTGCCGGAAGCAAATAGCAGTGTCTGTCATTATTTACCGCCAACTAGTGGTAGCTATGTGTTCTTTTTCAATTAGAACTGGCTTGGAAGTAAGTGCCTTTGGTACATCCCTCAAGAACAATTTCTTTGCAAAGTAATAGTCCCTCTGTTGCATCCTGCAACCAGAATACATCTAAAGACATCATGCACCTTTCGTCTGCACTAAATCTAAAGACACACAAGTAATAGCTGCACCTTTCGTCTTTCGGCCATAATCCATCAGCTGCAATTCCTAACAAAAATATGTACATGTAAAGAAGGTGAAAATAAAATCCAGACCATAACCCGTCAAATTTGGCTAACACAAAGATATGAAATCCATTCAGGCCATAATCTATGTCTACCTGCCACCGAGGTTGGGGAGGAAGGAGGACGTGATCGCTGCTGGGAGTAGCTGGTCCCTCCTAGGCAATTTAAAAACTATTACAGCTTTGGCTTGAAAAAATGCGGAATTAAACTGACGTTTATTTTATAAGCACAAAACCTAAATAAGCTAGGCTCAACTAAGTGCAGCAACCAAGAAGTTAAGCTAAGCAAGATAGCACAAGATATAAATACTTTAAGCTCGATGGCTATCACAAGGAAGTAAACTTGGGTATAGAGATAACCGAGGCACGCAGAGACGAAGATGTATTCCCGTGTTCCCTTATAAGTAAGGTATGTCACGTTGGAGAGGTGTGGGATCCCATGAAGGATTTCCTAACGCCACGAAGCCCACCTTATTCTCCGAGCCTATCCTGCGAAGGATATGTGCCCTTTCCTCATGGCTAGCTTTTCCTCCACTCCGGAGATGACAAGCTCCACAACCATTTCACAAATCCCACGAAGGAGAAAGCCCGGGCCTCTTCACAATCTTTCACGAAGAGGTCACCGCAACACCAACCGCCAAGCCAACTAGGAGGTCACCCCCCAAGAGTAACAAGCTCATGGTCTCTCACTCGAACATATCGTAATGGAGAGCTCAACACTTATGCAAGAATGCAAAGCAAGAACACCAAGGGTGCTCAAATCCCACCAAAGCAACAAGTGCTAGGGAGGGATTAGAGAGGAAGAACAATGGTGCAGGACAACTAATGACTCCAAGATCTAGATCCAATGGGTTCCTCTCACTTAGAGGAGAAATTGATTGGTGGGGATTGTTAGATCTAGATCTCCTCTTTCAAAGCCCTCAAAGATGCAAGACTCATAGGAGGGTTGGAAGAGAAAACAAGCTCAATAGGTTTAACAATGGTGGTAAAAAATGTGCTCAAGAACCCTAACCAAACAATGGGGAAGTCCCTTTTATAGGGAAAAAAGCAAATCTTCCTGTTGGGGCAAAAAACGAGCAGTCTAGGCAAAACCGGCGGCAAGTCCGGCGGAGCCGAACAGGTGACAGATCCGGCAGAGCTGAACCGGCGACAGATCTGGTGGGCTGGTTTGCCCGCCGAATGAACCGGTGTCGCGCTGAACTGCTCCTCGGTATAGCTGTTCGGTAAGGCCGGTTTGCACGTCGTTTTTCTAGACAGAAAATAGTGCTGACGAAAACGGTGATAACTTTTGCATCCAAACTCCGATTTTAGCAAACTTTGGCTTTTTGAAAAGCTAAGAACAAGCTCTATCTAATAGCAAAACTGGAAATCCCAAGAAAGAGCAAGAGGTAAAAAAGAAATAAGGAGAGGTATGAAACCTCCCTAAATGAAAAACCGGTGAAAACCTCCAAAGTCAAAAATGCAATAGAAGATGCATGCAAATTCCGTTTTTGATGAACTTGGGCTTGTTGAAGAGCTAGCAACAAGCTCAGGAACCTCACACGAAGAAACACCAAGAAGCAACAAGAATAAGGGGATGCAAAGTATGTAAAGGATTGAGCTCCCTAAGACGATGTGATCAAGTTACCCAACCGAAAGCCCCTCTTGATACTGCGGCTATCTATTCTATAACCCGGTCTCCCAACAACCACCTCGAGACCGGTAAAAGGAAAACCTACTAAGGCCATACCTTTGCCTTGCGCATCCCGCTTGATCTTGGTGACAACGCTTCAAGCTCCATTCAAGAAGGAATGCTTCACTTGATCATTGCTGCTTCGTGAAGACTCATAATTTGCTCCCCCATACACCAAGACACATCTTCACATGCCCATTATCATAGAATGGACGACAAGATTCAAGCATATGATCTTCTCAAGATGCTTATCTTGAACTTGCCCTTCTCAACCTTGATGATGATCACCACTTGATGTCATCCATTCACGGTCTATATGAAATCTTTACTTTTGATGCATGCCCATGGAAGAATACCTAACCCACATAGATAACACAGAGACACATATATAATGGGTTAGTTCATGAAGCATAATTGACAAAGCTTACCATACCACAAGATCCCATGTGGTACATTTTTATGCTTCATGTGTTGACCAACTTGAATCCAATCTTCACTCTTTGTATTGGTCAACCATGTAATTTCTCATGCTCTATCTAAATATCTTGAGATACATAAAGAACTCTTTATTTGATTGCATGCTTTAAATCTTAGTCAACCATAGCTCAACTCGTGAGACTATCATGACACCGACTTAGAGCCATATCTTGATCTCAAGATCTTTATCATCCATTGCTTAACACATAAGCTTAGAGCATGGCTAAATTGAGTTCCACACAAGAACTCCATCTTCATTTCTTCTTGATCATATCATATTCTTCTCCTCAAATCGATGATCTTGATGTCAACACTCAAGGTATATCTTTATCTTCATGGCGTCCATACTTGAATCCAACAATTCCTTCATATAAAACTCAATGAAAACGTTAGTCCATAGGGATTGTCATTTATTACCAAAACCACACATAGGGGCAATGTACCCTTATAATGTGGCCCGCGCTCATGATGGACAAAGGTAGAAGAGGTGGTGGGAAGCCCGGAGGACGAGGGAGAGCAGCTTGCGGCGGCGGCTGCAAATATGATCTGGGTCCACATGTTGATGAGCTAGGACATTTTCTGAACAAAAAGAGAGAGCAGCTTGCGGCGGCGGCTGCAAATATGATCTGGGCCCACATGTTGATGACCCAGGACATTTTCCGAACAAAAAGAGCCCCTTCTATTCAAAGAAGGTTTCACCTACAGGTAATGGCTGCAAATGGCAAAGAAAAAAAAGAACCAGTGGCATTTAAAAGTAGTAGCACACTCACAAGTCCAGAAGAGAATAGTGGCATTGACATAAATTTCCCTATGTTTTATTTGTAATTACTCCCTCTGTTTCAAATTACTCCGCCGGCGCGCTTATGTAGGTGAACTAGTACTCTCTCATTTTTCATTCAAAAAAATCCGCGAATTTTTGAAATAGATAGTATGAAATATGTACTACTTATACCAAAAATTCTAAGAATTTTTTGATGAAAAATGAGAGAATACTAGACCACCTAGGTAAGCGTGCGCGCGGAGTAATTTGAAACAGAGGGAGTATTACATAACAATAGTATATGTTTGTCTAACAGTGACCTTTTCGTTAATGGATTTTGGAGCACATACAAATTGTATTTTGACAAGGATCCCCTAACTAATTTAAGACGCTACTTTTTTTCCAAAAAAGGTAGCCAAAACCTTGAGGGAGACCTGACTTAGTGGAGTTTTCATGTACCTACCTAGTAGCTACTTGCATGCTTAATTTAAGAATCAACCGTACAATTTGTGTTTGGTAGTAGACTTTTTTTAGCACAAATTCTGTTATTATGCTTGCAGATAATTTAATTTTGTGGCAACTAAAGACTAAACTTAAATGCATTTCAGGTATTTCAAAAGATTACATATCTGAATGATGAACATCCCGAGTTGGTTGAACAAGCAAATCTGATCCTAAAGAAGTGTGATGGACTTCCCCTCGCAATTGTCACCATAGGTGGTTTCTTGGCAAACCAACCTAAAACCGCTTTGGTGTGGGCGAAATTGAATGACCATATTAGTGCCGAGTTGGAGTTGAATCCAGAGCTTGGGAGGATAGCAGCAGTTCTTAACAAAAGCTACGATGGGTTACCCTATCGTCTCAAGTCATGTATGCTGTATTTCTCCATTTTCCCCCAAGATAACAAGGTTAGCCGGAGACGTCTAGTGCGTCGGTGGACTGCAGAGGGATACTCAAGGGAGGTGCGTGGCAAGTCGGCGGAGGAAATAGCAGAGAGCTACTTCATGGAACTCATAAGCAGGAGCATGATCCTACCATCTCAAGATTCCATTCATAGTAGAACAGGAGTTGACTCCTGTCAAGTCCATGATCTTATCTGGGAAATCGGTATCTCAAAATCAATGGAGGATAATCTTGTTTTCACATTGGAAGATGGCTGTGGGTTAAATAGCCGGGGTACGATACGCCATCTTGCCATAAGTAGCAGCTGGGAGGGAGATCAGTGTGAGTTCGAGAGCATAGTGGACATGTCTCATATACGATCTTTAACAGTGTTTGGGAAGTGGAGACCATTTTTCATGTCTGAGAAGATGAGGTTGCTGCGGGTGCTGGACTTAGAGGGCACATCAGGTCTAGTTGATCATCACCTTACGGACATTGGGAAGCTTCTTCATCTAAGGTACCTTTCTTTAAGAGGATGTGATGATATTTACCACTTGCCAGACTTGTTGGGCAACCTGAGGCAGCTGCAAACACTAGATGTTATGTATACAAGCATAATCAAACTACCAAGGAGCATTATCAAGCTTAGCAAGCTACAGCATATTCGTGCTGGGGGCATTGGAAGTAACGATGGTGGTACACATGAAACATATGCAGACACCCTATGCATTTTGACTTTGTCGTCAATGGCTTATTGTGTGGCGTGTTGCGCACCGCAGATTCTGAAAGAGTTAATGGATATGGATGGTGAGCCTAACAGGCGTGATGTATGCACTGGGTGTTGCTGCAATAAATTACCTTTTGCGGCAACATGCCAAAGTCCAAATGGTGTTGAAGTGCCAAGAGGGACTCGTAGACTGAAAGCCCTAGAGACACTGGGTGTTGTGAACGTCTCAGGATCAAAGGGTAAGGCTACTCTAAACGACCTAAAAAGTCTTGCTAGGTTGCGTAAGTTAAGAGTGACTGGCATCAACAAGAAAAATTGTCAAGAGTTATGTTCAGCCCTGTCACAACTCAGTTGCCTGGAATCGTTGTTAGTGCGTTCAGAGGGAAACCCTGGTTTATCTGGCTGCTTGGATGCCCTATCGTCGCCCCTGAAAAAACTACAGAGCCTGAAGCTGTACGGTAACCTGGTAAAATTGCCTGAATGGATCGAGAGGCTCCGAAACCTTGTGAAGATGGAGCTACGGAGCAGCAGGATATTGGAGGTCGATGAAGCCCTTCACGTCCTTGGAAATTTACCAAACCTGGCCATACTACGTCTGTTGAGGCACGCATTTGCTGGCGAGAAACTTCGTTTCAATTTCGATTGGAACACAGCATTCCCAAGTCTAGTGGTGCTGGAGCTCAGTCTCCTGGATGACCTCGAATCAGTGGAGTTCCGAGGAGGAGCAGCACCTAAGGTTGAGCTGCTGCAGTTTCGTGGATGGCGTTACAAAACCAACGCTGTGTTGTTTCCTGGACTGCCATCTCTCCTGAGCCTCAAGGAAGTTTTGCTCAAGGGTAGGTATGAGGATGTCTTCATTGATGACTTGCGGACCCAGCTTGCAGGGAACCCAAATCGTCCTGTTCTGAAGGTCAACTGAACTTGCTTCAAACTAGACTCGCATGATTGACTGATGAAACTTGCTCCTAGTATCTGCTGTATCTATATTCGTGTTGCTCATAGTACTATGCATGTTCAGTTGTAAGAGTACAGGAATAAAACTTGCAAAATTTCTTGAAGTATTAGGTGTCTCATAATTTACTACTCCCCCCTTCCACTAATGTAAGGCCTTCTAGCTTTTCTTAGAAATGCATGTATCTTGATATGTTTTATTAATTAGGTTCACCTATTTTAGTCTGAATCTAGTCTACTTTAAAATGTACCAAAATATTTGCTCATCAAACATTTAATTTGTGAGTGCTTTATTTGTTTATAATAAACTTGTTTTTTTAACATAAATTGTTTATACATAAGGTTTGACCTTTCATTCACATAACTATATCTCCAATGAAGATTTATTTTTCAAACTATCAATTCTCTCATGAAAGCACTCATGATTTATTTAGTGTGTCACTAGTATTTATTTTGGAGACAATAAATAGAAAAAAACATTTGTGTGTAAATAATTTATTTTTTAAGAGCAAGCATGGTAAATATGGCTCGGAATGCCATAAGAGGTTTCCAGACTAAGTTTGGACCATGTTTCATTTACGATTACCAAATTTTTATGAGTTTTTAAGCTTTCTAGCTAACTTCACATACTTAAACTAATTTAATCCGATTTGCCAAATATCAGGTAAAATTTGAACTACAAGTTAGTGGAAGATTGTTCTTAAAGTTATACAATTATCTTTTAAAGGTTACAATGTTTATTACTCCCTTCGATCCATATTACTTGTCATTAAAATGAATGTATCTAGACATGTTTTAGTGTTAGATATATCCATTTTAACGATAAGTAATATGGATCGGAGGGAGTAATAGTTTTTAAGCTTTCTAGACCACGCCCACTTAAATGATATTTTATCGATTTATCAAAATTAGATTAAATTTAGGAACTTTGTACCATAGGAGTGAGTTCCCTTTCTTGAAGAGGGCTCTCTCCTCTCCTCCTCTAACCTTATCCCTTCCTTCTGCTTGGTCGCCGCCGCCCAGATTCGGGCCGCTCCCGAGCCTCTCCCGTCGGAATAGCCGGCTGGAGGTGGCGGAGGAGCGGTGCCGGGGTAGTTGTAGGCTTTAGTTTTTTTTAGGGTAGTTAGGTTTTGGCTTTATGCCTTAGGTTGGCGTCATGTCGAGAGGTGGCTAGAGTTTCTCTCCCCCGAGTCTTGCAGCCGTCGGTGGCGCTTCTTCCTCGCCGCGAAGCTCCGGTGGTCGGAGCCTTGGGCGCAGCGATGGAGCGCTGCTTCCTCTTCAAATAAAGGGGCGTTTGGACTAAGTGCCATCTTGGGTGGCAGAGATTGTTGGCGGCGACGCCTCCCCTGGCTGGCCGTGGTGGCGAGGAGGAGAGGGGTTGCGGCGTGGCGAGTGGTGGGTTGGCTTCTCTTCTGGCCGGCCGTGGAGGCGAGGGGAAGGGACCCTGCACCGACTCGTCCTCTGCTTCCTGGAGAAGGTACTACCGATCTTTGGTTCATCGCCGTTGCATCTTCTATGGTTTCCCCTCCTCATCTCGGGCAGGAGCTCTGAGGAGGAAACTCGGTTTCTATGCGCGGCGGAGATGGATTTTGGCCTATCGTTGCTGCTTCTCCAACTCGATCCCTCTCGTCCTGGGCGTTGTGGTTGCATCTGGAGGTCTGGGATCTATGCGGAGTAGTGACGGCGATTGGCCGGTGGCTGCAACTGATGAGCACACAGTGAGCCTGGCTTGGCCACTGATCTTTGATGCCCAAGATTGGCATCCGATGACGCAATGGAAGCGTCTAAGCAACCTCCGAGAATGGAGGCCCTCTTCTGATGGTGCGACGACGACATTTAGCGCTGCCCTCTTTCCAAGTGGTTTCGTCCCCGGCGGCCGGCGGCGGCACGCATCCGTGTATCTGCGCAGTGAGATACAGGGACCTGATTGCGTTCTCAAAAAAGTTTCTGAGGTCCTCTGTGTTTGTTTCTAGGATCTGGTTGTAATTTTTCTTTCATTTTGGGTCCTTGTTGTAATATGTACCACTGCCACGTATCAATGCAGCCTCTAGGTCCTTCCCGACCTTTCCTATTCAAAAAAAAGATTAAATTTGAATTACAAGTAAGTGTGATAGATACTTTAAATTTTGGGCAGCGCTGGGAATCGGTGCCCGATATGTGCTTCGCATCGGACTGCTCCTTTGCCGTAGGATACAATCAATTTAGAGCGTCCGATGATGGCAACTGAAACCAGCGCCTGGATAGTAGGATGGGATTTGCACTAATTGTTGTTGGTTAACGGTATCTGCCTCCGTAAATTGCTTCAATTCTTGAAGCTAATTACGTGAGAAGCTAATTATTTATGCCCTATTTTGAACTCTTCTTCCGTAGTTTTAGGAGATAACTAACGGACTTTAAGGCAACATATTTATGCAGTTTGCTTCCTTATAAGCAAATCTTTTTGGTTTGCTTCCATACGAATTAGACTTGTTTCCAGTGTTATTCCATTGTGCTTCCAGTGTAATAAGAATTACCTTCGACATGATATGACATTATATATAGTGTAATGTTTTGTTCTTCTTCAGCAAATTCATGCTTCCCCATCCGACGAACTTGCTTCTATGGTGAACTGGAATTGCTTCAAGTTAATACAGTAGATATTTACCATGTAAAAATAACTTTTTGTTTCAAAACAACCATGAATTGCTTCTAACCGAATATGCAAAGTTTTTCTTTTGGCATTAGAAAGGACCATTAGCACGAATATACATGCTTCAAAAGAATATGGATGTGCTTCTAACTTTCATATACTCCGGTCCATGCTTGTGCTTCAAACAAAATGAACGTTGCTTCCAACTTCAGCGGCCAAATGAGTCGTTGTCTTCGGGGCGCGCAGCTGTGACACAGTGGGACAGCGTCGTCACCGTAGCACAGCATGCCGATCTGCTTCCTTCAAATATGAGATGTGCTCATCGTGTGTGTCATTGATGCCGGCAGATCCCGACTGGAGACACAGTGGATGAGGAAGCCAGCAGCACGTCGGCCACACCTTCACGCGTGGACACAGTCTCGTGGCTGTGGCGGCCAGCAGCACAGCGTGCGCGCCTTCGTCGCATGTACATGGTTCCACCTCCGATCTCTGCACCGTCGGTCGCAACTGCGTCGGCGTCGGCCGGCCGCATGATAGGTACATCGAGCAGCAGCGGCGCCAGTTCGAAACTCTGGTCTACATTGGCGGCGAGCCGGCGAGCAGGCCGGCGCTGACGAAGAGCAGAAAGTCGCAGCAAGGCGAGGCTGTGGCGAGTAGCAATGAAACGGGCGGCAGCGTGGGAACCTCGGGTGGATGAAATTAGGGACGTGACATCGAGGGGATCATACAGGGAGTAAAATACTAGGGTGGAATCCCACTTTTAGTTCATTTTAAAAAAATCTAGTGTAAAATTTTGCTCAAAATTTAAACTAGATTTTGCAAATAAACTAAAGGTGGGACTTTGATGGGATCCCACTTGATACCCTATAAAATATATGGTTGGTCCACAAATTTTTCATCGAAGTTCACTTCGGCCACCATACTTCGAAAATACCGTTTTACGGTCACGAAATGCGCACAAAGGTTTATCTAGATCATTGGTCATGGGTATAGGCTTGTATTTGATGATGTGGCACTCTGCTGACTAGTCTCATCGGTACATTATTTTGCAAACAGACCCCTCAACTACAAAACAACAATAGCCTACCCTTGATTCACCTTTCATGTCTTAAACATGAATAAAATGCAAAAGACCTTTCTTTCTCGGCAAGTGCTAGGCGTCCCCCGGACGATGGGGGAGCTCCCATCGTCCCACTTCCCGTGCTGTCACGTGTCCAAGAAAAGACCCCAAATCCCGCTTTTGCTGCAAAACATCCCGCTTTTGCTACATATGTCCCTGTTTTTGCTTCCGAAGCAAAAAAACGGTTTGTTCCAAAAATAGAACGTCCCGCCGGAGACCTCGCTGGAGACCATGCGGCAAAAACGATTGTGTTAATGCAGCAAAACCGACTTCGCCGGAGACATCGTCGAAAAAAACTCGCTGGTGACTCTCGCTGGAGACCTTGTAGCAAAAAGTTGACACTGTTGTAGCAAAACCACAAGACGGTTGTAGCAACAAAGTTCTCTTGATGTAGCAAAAAAATGACTTCACCGGATACATGGCTAGAGATTTTAGCCGGAAGATCTCACCGGAGAACTTGTAACAAAAACTTTACGGTATTATAGCAGACCCAAAAAACGGAGATAGCAAAATAAATGTATCAATGTAGCAAAAATCGAAGACCAGCCTTTGTAGCATCGTCCGCCTTAGTTTACAGCTCCGATGAGCATCGCCATCCTTAGTTTGTAGCTCCGGCAACCACTACTCACAACAACACCGTCCTGTAGGGCCACGCGGAGATAAAACAAAAAATCCCCTCTAACGTGGTGATCCCAAGATCCAGCTGAGGTAGAAGGCCACGAGTTTTACCACTAGATGCGCAGTTGCGGATTACTGATGAAGCGCGTCAGTTGATGCAGTGCAGTCCTCACGATCCGATCGTCCTGGTGCTGATGGCACAACACTTCTGCTGGTATCCACACGTACAAGGAGGAGCACCGGCGGCGAACTGCTAGGTTCGTAACGACGGCTGGACTGCTGTGGAGCTAGGTTTCCAACACATGGAATGACCTAACCAAACAACAATTAACCATTCTGGGTTACGGTGCTCCACTATATATAGGGAGTGAACGTGGGCTCTGCTCGCGCGGTCCATTCACTAAAGCCCATATAACACTAGTCACCGTGAGTCCAACTTACTAACTCAGTCCTAATCTGGAGTAGGTCCAACCCAACCAGACTACCGGTTCAGATCCAATCCGAACTGCTCCCGCTCTTAAGTGTGTGACCCCGCAGGCTCATGGATACTTGAACATGATTGGAGTCCGACTCTCAATCAATCAGTCGGTAGCGGCTCCTAGCAGAACGTGCCGACTCCCAAGTACCAAAGAGTCATAACGACTTGCCTTTCCAATGCGACTTACGTCCGAGTCCCTTTTGCCTCACGATATACCTTGTCAGACTATAGGCGAATATATGTCATCCCTTAAATAGTCCGACTCTCTTCTCGATCCGAGATAAGTGATTCACCCGACTAACTCTTAGTCGATCGCCTCGGTTAACACTTAACCGAGTCGTGCATGGCCATGCTTTCTAAATCATATCTCACGAGAGGGCCCAGAGAATATCTCTCCAAGTGGAGGGGCAAAATCCTATCTTGGTTATTCACATCACACAGCTTGATTCTCAGTCGACACGAACTCTGCCTTTATAACTGCCCAGTTACGGATCAGCGTTTGACAGAACCTAAGTCGGTGATCCTCAACTCAGACTATGCAATAACCTCAGGTCTAAGGATTACATTGATTGAGATATACAAATGACAACTTGTTTGTTGTACCTCAATATGGGTCAATCCGACTCGCTAAACTCTTTAGCCGAATCTGTGTAAGTTGGAATAGCATCTCCATGCCCATGACAAGTGGAATCGAGTCATCAAGCCAAGTTTCACATTGGTCTAAGTTGTGTGTCCAGCACAACTCAATGACCAAGGATATTCAGTACAAACAACATGAATGCATAGTTCCACAACCGAATCACATATTTAATGATACACATTAGATGTTTACACAAGGACAACTTAATATATTTATGAATACAATGGGAAATATCATCATACATGATTGCCTCTAGGGCATATTCCCAACACGTCCCGCCTCGTAGCTAGTGAGCCAGCGGAGGTGCTTGGCGTCGGGGGCCAGCACTCAACAGCTCTTCTCGGAGGCGCGCGACATGGGATTTCGATGGCAGCACAACAGCGGCGAAGTCCAGCCCGACGACGGGGATCCATGCTGGCCGGCAGCGAGGAAGGCATTCCAGCCCAGCGACGGGGAAGGCACTCTGACCAGCCATGGGGAGAAGGGGGCCCGGCAAGATGAAGCCATGGAAGAGGAACCGGCCGGGGAGGAGAAGAACCGAATGAAGATATAAGGCATTGGGTCCCACAGTCGCTAACCGTGCGAGGCGCACGAACGGACCCGGACGATGCGAGTGACGCAATCGTCCAGGGGAACTGGATCATTTTCCATACCTTATATCTTCGTTCAGTTCTTCTCCTCCCCGGCCGGTTCTGTTGGGTTTAAACACGACGGCATGTCATGTAGTGCAAGGACTCCACCCTAGTACTATATATATACTTGTAAAACCCCCTGTAAACTCTAGTCCGAAAATATCAAAAGCAATACAAGATCCTGGTCCGACACGGGCCAGTTGCAAACCAATCTGTGTCGTGTGCCGCGTGCGTGAGTAGTGTTCTTCCTCTGGTGAATTTCTTGTGCAAGTATCGATCGGATCTATCAGTTGGTATCAGAGCCGAGGTACTGCGTTCTTGATCCTCGGAAAGAACTCGAGAGGTCATGGCGCTGGTGGTGCGCAAGGATGGGGGAAGCAGCGCGGCAGCTGCAGCACCGAAAGAACAGGCGATAGTGGGGGGGGGGGATGATATACCCCTACCTAGATCGTACGGACTACGCCCTCTGGGCGATAAACATGGAGGTTTCCATGGAGGCGCAAGAGAACATGGAAGTAGTAGATCCCGGCGGCGCTGGGTATGTCAAGGGTGGGCCGAAGTACGTGAAGGATCGTCAAGCCCTAACTGCTCTGTACTCCGTGGTACCTCGGGACGTCATGCATCATCTATTCGGAAAGAAAACGGCGAAGGACGCATGGGAGGAGATCAAGGTACTGCATGAGGGCCATGATCGAGTAAAACAGGCGCATCTCCAATCTCTGATGAAGGGCTATGAAAATCTGAGCATGGGATTTGACGAAAGCATAGATCAGTTCTCAGCCCGGGTTGTTGCCATGGTGAATTCAATCCGTGGTTATGGAGAGAAGCTGCAAGATGTGTCAGTAGTAAGCCGGTTCTTGCGTGCAGCCCCAGCATGTTATATACAGATTGTCACGTCGATTGAGCAGTGTGTGGATGTGAAGACTGACAATAGAAAATCTAGCCGGCCGATTCAAAGCTCACGACACAAGGGTTCGCATGAGTGTGAATGATTCAGAGGAGGGTGAACATCTGATGCTCACAAAGCAACAATGGGAGGCCTGGTCGAGAGAAAAGCAGGGCAGCTCAAGTAACAATTCAGGAGAATGGCAAAAAGCAGTGGAAACCGAAAGCACCCAAGAAGGGCAATGGAGAGCAAGAGGAGGGCGCAGCTCAGCCAAAGAGAAAATTTGACATCAAGAAAGTAAAGTGTCACAATGGTGGTATTTATGGCCACTTCAAGTCTGACTGCCGAAAGCCCCTACAAGAGAGAGCTTTAGTTGCTGAAAAGGGTGATGATCATGATGGTCTGATGATGCTAGAAGTGTGCGAACTGCAGGAGGAGGGAGTGAAACCTTCAGAGGCGCAAGTTGCAGAAACAGTCACTCTTGTCGAAGAAAAAGTATATCTTCATGACAGAAAAAGGGGGCAGACCGGCAGCAGTATTTGGTCACTGGATACTGGCGCCAGTAATCACATGACTGGGGAGAAGTCTCAGTTTGTTGAACTGTATCCCATGGTAGGAGGAACAGTGCGCTTCGATGATGGGACGACTGTTGAAATTGTTGGACGAGGTACAGTTCTGTTTGTTTCAAATAGTGGTCATCATAAGGTGTTAAGCGATGTGTACTATATACCCAAGCTCAAGAGCAACATCATAAGTCTAGGTCAGCTTGAAGAACGAGGGTGCAAGATTGTGCTTGAAGATGGATATCTATGGGGATATGATCAGCAGAGGAACTTGCTGTTGAAAGTAAAAAGGGCAAGGAATAGGATGTACATCCTTGATATAGCACGTGCCGATCCAATTTGTCTCCTGGCCAACATGCAAGAAGTGGCATGCTCATTTTGGGCATCTAAATTTTCAAGCACTACGCCAACTTGGGATGAAGAACATGGTGAGAGGACTACCTAGTGTAGATCATGCACAATAGGTGTGTGTGTAACATCCCAAAAATATGAAACTTGTATCATCAAACTCTAATCATCAAAATTTAGGACTAACAAAAACTTTTCTAAATAAAAATATGAAAGCATGCATGTGTGTATGCATTCCAATTTGGATTCTTTTGAATTGCCTTGCTTGTGTGATTCTTTGCTTGTAAAAGGATTCTTAGGTGAAATAAACATCATCTAAACAATCCCCACACTTTTCCCAAAGACAAATAAATCAAAACAAACAAAATAAGGGAATGGTCACTTTGGCCAATTTAACTCCCATGCCTACTTTGGCTGTCTCTAACTTTCAGAACTTAACAGAAACTTGTTTGGATCTTTGCACCCCTTGATAGTACTCATAACAAAGTACCAAGGCCCACTGTGTGATCATCCAGAAACATCTGAATGCATAATTTAAAGGACAGTCCAAAATTGAATCTATATCATATGGGAAGATCCCACTTTTTCAAAAACCACTCAAACAAGCTCAACTTTCAAAACCCAAGCATCCACAGACTCACCAGCACATGCCTAGCACACCCACCAAAAATATTTTCAAAATTCAAAACTTGAATTCATGCGGCCATTTCATCAAACACCTTGCAGATTCAAATCAAACAAAATCAAAACACTATATTGTGCAGTGTTTTGAGCCTAACTTGTTCCCTCTCTGGACACCACTAGCCTTAGTAGATCATCTAACGACCCTAACTAATCTCTAGCACCACTGTAAGCTAGCCTTTGTCATCAATGGTGAACAACCCGAGTGCACCATTGTCACCCCAGTGTGGACAACAAGCTACAAGCAGCAGTAGCCTCGCCAACCTTGTCTGGGAGCAAGCTAGCACCCCACCGCCACTCTCTGTCCCAGCCGCGAGTGATGCCAGCCCCTGGACCACATGCACAGACCATGCCAAGCCGCTCTGCAACCATGCCGAGAGCGTGCCCCGTGCGCCACGCTCGACAGACGCCCACAGACCGCGCGCCGCCCTCACCGCATGCATACGCGATCACCACCATCCCAGCAACCCAGCAGACACGCCCGTTCGCCGCCGTGTGGACCACGCGCACTGTGCGCCATTAAATCTTCCGATGGACCAGGGCAGAGCACCGCAGCGTTCCGACCAATCCGCACCGTCCCACGCCTCGCCACCATGCCGTGGAGCTTCGCCAGGGAGCACAACACCGCCCCTACCGTCGCCCACGCCGATAGCCTTCTGTGCCGTCGACCACGACGAGCCCAGCTTGCGCCCGTCGGTCCTCTCTCGCCACTATAAAAGGAGGCCTCCCCCTCTCAAACTCTTCACACCATTCCACTCCGCTCTCCTCACTAATCGTTCCACCCCGTTCCCGGAGCAAGGCGAGCAGCGCATCGCCGGAATTTCACTGGAGCCTGCCGCTGCTGGAGAAGAAGGGAGCCAGCGATTGGAGCCGCCCAGGAGAAGCCGCCGGTACCAGGAGGTTCGCCATCGTCGACTTCGTCGTTCGTCCGCATCACCGACCCTCGCCTGAGCCCCGGTGAGCCTCCCACGACCCCCACCTGCCGCGTTAGGGTTCTGTCTCGCCGGCGCTGCCCGACGTGGACGATGAACCAGAGCCGTTGGATTAGAACTAGATCAAACGCACCACGTTGCCCCGTACCGCTTCGCACCCCCGTCTCACTGACGCGTGGGGGCATCAACTTAACCAACCCGCGTAAGCGCCGTGCGTAGAAGGACGACCCATTTTCTCTTCCTGCGCAGCCCACTCGTTTGAATTTGGATTTTTCCATTTTCATTCAAACACAGTTCTGTACCTAGTTTCAAAAATCAACCCAGCTCGATTCAGTGAACCAAATTGAATGAAACCAATTTTGTTATAAAGGTCTGGAAATGCTGAATCCAAGCCCGTTGGATTCAAGTCATTTGGATCTGTAGATCACCCTTGGTAAAAATAACAAGGCAGAAGCTTTTCTGCATTCAAACATTTTTCAAATTTAAACCATAATAGCTTTTGAGTTGATTCCAACTCTCAAAAATCACATTTAACCATACCTTTCAGAATATATAAAAATATATGGGTTTACTTACAGAAATAATGTTCAAGTAATAAAAGAATGCCACATAGGCATTTCTAATCACTTGATTTAATTAAAATAAAAAGGTTAAACCTTATTAATTTGTGACACCACTTTAAATCACATTCCATTTACTGAAATATGTGGTGATGACATGTGTCAACATGATCCCATGTTTGGTTTGGAGAATATTAAATCTTAAGTAGTTTTTCAATGAGTAGAAATTACTTTTCTAAAAATAAAATCATTAAGCCAAATGCTTAGTCCTGTAATGTTAGTGATGATGCTAGATCATCTATAGAACCCCTTTGTGTGATGATTGAGAGTAGTTAATTATTGTTTGGTGATTGTGTACCTCCTATTTATTTATAGACGCTAGTACCGACCAAGGATACGAGGAGGAAGAAGGATACTACGAAGAAGAAGCCGAGGAGAACTTCAACCACTACTCTGCACAAGGCAAGCCAATACTTGCAAGCTATTAACTTAGCAAGCTTATACTGATACTGATGCAAGCCTAATATTACTAGTGGAATGTGCAAGCTAACACTTGCAAGATCCTCTACTTTAGCAAGCCTTGCCGTGCCAACCATATGCCTTTAAGCATATGCGGTTATACCCACTTGACAAAACAATCCTATTTTTACTTGCAAGCTTTCTACCTTTTTTCTTTACCAAAGATTTTTGCTTAGAGTTGACTTAAGTAACTTGTAGATACTAGAAAGATAACTGAAGGTTGCATAAAGAGCATAAAATTTGGCCTAAGCTAGATAATCTTGATGTCATCCTAAGGCATGAGATTAACTGAGTTAAACTCCACTAGTTTACCACCCCTCATTAGTACTCACCCCCACTTGTAGATGGTAGTGCTAAGCATAAAACTTGATCAACTTTAGATGGGAATACTTGGTGAAAATGGTTATGAAAACCTTAGAATGATGGATCATTCTACTGAGATGTTTTGACATGTATTTCCGAACACCATATGATTTTGATGATGAAAATGTTGAGGCATGAGCCTTAGCCCTTTATAAAACTGATGGTTGTCTAGATGCGATACCATTCCAATTTTATCGTACAACCACAATACCCAAAGATTGGGTAGGGCTTGACTGGAAACTTATATACCTTAGTATTGGTTCCCTCACGGCCAAGGTCTGAGCTGAGGCTACCTTGTGAAGATTGTCCACCTGTGCAGTACCCAAGATGACAGTTTGTCATGGTTGGGAGGCCAAACTCACATGAGAGGTGCCTATACTAGGGCGTGTAATTGAAAGGTTAGGATTGATTATCCGCATACTGAGTATGGTGAATTCAGGATTTGTTCCTGACGGATGTATCGAATGTTGTGGTGAAAGTGTACAATCTCTGCAGAGTGTCAAACTATTCGAATAGCCGCGTCCACGGTTATGGATAGTTGGAGTGGCCATACTGTTCCCCCGTCAGATGTTTTCAAAATGACTTGTGAAATGACTTGAGACTTTGACTTGACCACAACCGAGTTGTGGCATGAGATACAAGTTCCCACTTAGGTGTTATAAAATTTGACTAGCTTTCTCTTGCTTTGGAACTTAGTAGATGTAAATCTGACTTTTTGCAAAACAACCCTAGAGCTTAGTGTCCTACTACAAAAACCCCCTTCACTTGTTAGTATTAGTTTGCGAGTACTTAAAGAGTACTCATGGCTTTTTCCCTGGCTATTCCCGTGGCCAGACTATGAAGAGGAGTACCAGGATGATGGACCCCAGGAAGGTTACGACAACTAGGATCATCTCCCATCGTCAGCATTGCCTGTGACACCGAAGATGGAGCTTCGCCTACGCTACCTTTATTATTACGTATTTCCGCTGCTTGAGTTGTATTAAGAACTGGATCATGAGATCCTTATTTGTGTAAGACCTTATGTATGGTTTGTAATGGATGATGTACTGTGGTATCCAATTCTGTTATGTCTCGCAAAAATGGTAATCCTGGGATTGCGATGTATGGCATAACAGGCATCTGGGATTAAAAATTCGGGTGTTGACAGTGTGTGATGGGTGTCTTATTGGAAAGCAAAGGAGAGCACCTTTCCCTCGAGAAGCCATATTTAGAGCAAATGAAGTGTTAGAACTCATGCATGGTGATTTGTGTGGACCTGTCACACCCGCGACTCCGGCATGAAACAAGTACTTTCTACTAGTAGTTGATGACTTCAGCAGGTACATGTGGATTGTGCTGATAAAAACCAAGGATCAAGCTCTTGATGCGTTCAAGAAAATTAAAGTTGCAGCGGAGGTCGAGGCAGAAGCAAAGCTGAAGGCGTTCCACACGGATTGGGGAGGTGAATTCACATCAAACGAGTTCAACTCATACTGCGAGGCACATGTCATCAAACGGTTCCTGACTGGTCCATATTCCCCACAGCAAAACGGAGTAGTGGAGCGCAGAAATCAAACAATAGTTTCCATGGCAAGAAGTATGATGAAGAGCAAATGGGTTCCTGGAAGATTTTGGGGAGAATCTATGGTGACAACAGTCTATCTTCTCAATAGAGCACCTACGAAAAGTGTTGTAGGGATGACACCGTATGAGGCATGGTGCGGGCGCAAGCCTAGTGTTGATCATCTTCGCATGTTTGGATGCATAGCACATGTGAAGATAGTTGGAGGACATGTTGGCAAGCTAGCAGATCGCATCACACCGATGATTATGATTGGGTACGAGTCCGGTTCGAAGGCATACCGTGCTTACAACCCCTCTACCAAGAAGGTGTGCGTAACGCGTGATGTAGTCTTTGGGAAGGACAGGTCATGGAATTGGGATGCAGCAGATCTGAATCAGTCTAACTCTAATGAAATATTCCATGTTGTCTATAGCTATGTTGAACAGGCGGAGCGTGCAGCTGATCATGGTGATCCAAGGACTCAAACAGTGCGTGGCAGCGACAGTACTACAGCCACGGCAAAAAGGGGAGGTGATACTCCTGCTGCGGCAGAAAAAATGGCTCCAAATGCTGCCGCGGCAAGCTTTTCCGTGATGGCAGAAAAACAGCACCAAGATGCTGAATCGGCGGAAGGAGAGCATGCCCTAGACACATCGACTACGGAGGCTTCCTCTCCAGCAAGAACCGGGCCTCCTACACCTATAAAATTACAGACCGTGTTGGATTTATATCCAGAAGATGCACTTCGCACGATAAATCCTGTCAAAGGACAAAGAAAAGGTCGGTGTCTTCTAACTGAAGATGAAGAACCAACCAAATTTGAAGAAGCCAATTCGGTGGAAAATTGGCGTCGTGCGATGGATGAGGAGTTGGGATCCATACATGATAATGAGACATGGACTCTCGTTGATCTTCCCAATGGACATAAGGCGATTGGACTCAAATGGGTTTATAAACTAAAGAAAGATGCTGAAGGAAAAGTGATCAAGCACAAAGAAAGATTAGTAGCAAAGGGATATGTACAAGAACAAGGAATTGACTTCGAGGAAGTGTTTGCTCCAGTTGCACGTATGGAATCAGTGAGGTTGTTAATTGCATTCTCAGCTCAGGAGGAGTGGAAATTGTATCATATAGATGTGAAGACGACATTTCTCAATGGTGAATTAGAAGAAGTGTATGTGAAACAGCCGCCTGGTTATAGTAAAAAAGGAGCTGAACACAAAGTGTTGAGGTTGAGGAAAGCATTATATGGCCTGAAGTAGGCACCCCGTGCTTGGAATATGAAGCTTGATCGAACATTAAAGTCTCTCGGTTTTGAAAAGAGCCCACTTGAGCATGCAATGTATAAGAGAGGTAAAGGAACAAGTTGTTTGCTAGTTGGTGTCTATGTAGATGATTTGTTGATCACAGGTGCTGATGAAGGAGAAATTGCAAAATTCAAGCTATAAATGAATTCAAGATGAGTGATTTGGGTCTACTAAGCTATTATCTTGGCATAGAGGTACAACAAAAATCAGGATCTATAACTTTGTGTCAGGAGTCATATGCAAAGAAAATTCTTGAAAGATGTGGTATGGAGGACTGCAATCCCTCCCAGGTGCCTACGGAGCCTTGCTTGAAATTAAGTAAAAAGAGTGAATTGCCAGAAGTTGATGCAACTGAATACAGAAGTATAGTTGGGAGATTGAGATACTTGGTGAATTGCGAGTCGCTATATGGAAGCGCCCACAACTGAGCACATGAGTGCTATAAAGCATATACTCCGATATATTAAAGGTACTACAAACTTTGGTTGTGTGTCGTGGTATTGCCAACGAGTACGCCATGGAGGGGTCCTCACAGTGCGTGTTTAGAGACGTGGGGTAAGGCGGACGGTTGACGGGTACGAGGTAACACAGCTTACCCAGGTTCAGATCCCACAACGGTGGCGGAATCCTACTCCTGCTATAAATCACTATAAGGGCAATACGCCGAGTTACAGAGATAGGTTCGCTGTGCGAGGTGCGTGTAAACGATACTAAGTTGTGCCCTAAAGGCTCCCATAGGCCTGACTTATATAGTCGCCAGGTCCTAGGGTTACAGGGAAAAGTCCTAGCCGGACAGGTTACAGAGTTCTACACCGTCTATTACTAGTCTTGTGTATCTTGCACTCCAAGGCTCCGGGTACGCTGGTGACTCCACCGTAGCCTTCCTTTGTCCGGCATGGGCCTCCCTTCTGGATCCACCTAACTAGGCCGCCCAGCAGGTCACAGGCCATGCTACCGACTATGGTCCACCCGAGTTAGTCGGATAAGAGACATGCTATGAGGATACCCATATAGCATATCCCCAATAGTAGCCCCCGGAGAACTCCGAGATCTTGCACCATCTTGCCTCTTCCCGTGGAATGCTCCGTCTAGGTGGATGTTGGCAAATCGTCAAGCAATATCTTGTAGTCCTCCCAAAGAACCCTGCAAAGGTTTCTCCGTCTTCTATGAGTAAGTCGGAGAAATGCTGAATCTTCCATCGTACGCTCCCGTTGTCGGATTAAATCCGTCCATGCCGGAATCTTCGATGGGACGGCTCATCTACCATGTCAGTTATGACGACGTAGGCTGTAGATTAGCGACACCTCGTAACTCACACATGCAGAGAACGCAATCATATCCGATTTTCCCGCGCGAGCGATGCGAACTGTTGGCGGCGGCGGTTGGAGACGTGGCGAAATTATCGCGCACGTTCACGAACACGTCGTCTACGCGGCAACCGTCCGATTAGCTACACGAATCTTGAGGCAGAGTAAGATAAATAGTAACCGTGGGACACTTTCCACCTTTTCACCCCATTCTCTCGCGTCATCGTCTTCTTCCTCCAGCCGCACGCCTCCTCGAGCTCTCCGTGGAAAACCTCGAGAAACCCTAGACTCTCTCTACACCAGTCTCTTCCTTCCATTCCTTCCATGGCTAGCAGCAGCTCCTCCCCGTCGATGGCGGCATCGAGCGAAGCCACGGCGAAGCCGGCGAGCTCCATCGTCGTGCCCCCAGAGGGCCTGGTCATCCCCGCGTCAGCGGTGATTGAAACGACCGGCGGCAACCACAATCTGGCGGCGCTGGAGCCCCTGGAAGAGGAGCCAAACTTGCACAAAGGCGACTGGCGCGGCTCGGACATCACTGGCCGTGACATCCAAGAGATGGTCGCTGAGGGCTACCTCCCCGCGACGGAGGGGCTCGCCTGGCGGGCGGCGCCGGCCGGCGAGGTAACACCTTCTCCCCAAGCCGGAGAGAAAGTGTACCTCAAGGCGCAATTGGTACATGGCGTTTCTCTGCCCATCTCCCACTTCTTTCTGTCCGTCTTGAATCACTTCAAGGTCCAACCCCATAACCTCTCCCCCAATAGTATCTTAGTGCTTAGCAACTTCGCGGCACTTTGTGAGGGTTACCTAGGGATTAGGCCTAGGTTAGATTTGTTTGTTTGTGTATTTCTTCACTATCAAACGTGAAGCCGGACACAGTAGGGAGGAGCTCAGGAACTGCGGCACCATAAGCTTCAAGATCCGACCTAGCCGGCGGTTCCCCGACATAGTCGGCCACGAGTCGTGCAAAAACCGGCAGCAGACGTACTTCTACGGCCCCGACATTCCTTTGGCGGGCCGAGAAGTAACGTACCCGGACTTCGTGGATGGAGCCGCCGCTGAAGTCTCCACATGGCGGTCCCATGCCTCCCTTCCCTCCGACCTCAACGCTTCTCGCGCAATAAGGCGGATCGAGTGGTTCGTAGAGACGGGTCTAACTGGCTTGGACCTAGCCATGTGCTGGTTCATTAGGCGGATCCAACCTCTGCAGCACCGCACGAAGTATATGCGCATCGGCAGTACCGAAGGGATACCCTCCGGATCTCCGAGGATAACTTCTCGAGCGACTCCGTCAAGTTCCGCCTCAAGGACATCGTCAAGGTGAAGGATAAGAAGCGTGGCTTCACCCTCACCTACGACATGTTCGTAGACGAAAAGTGCCCAAAGGTAGATATTTATTTTCCGTGTATGACATTGCTCCAGCTTTTCCGTCTTGCCGATACCATCTTGTCTAACACGATGATTTCTCACTTAACAGCTTATCGATCTAGAGGAGGGCAACCTGGCTGCCCAAATCTACGATCCAAAGATGAAGGAAGTCACGGTCGTGTCCGACGATGATGCCCCGTTGGCGCGAAAGCGGAAGAGCTCCACCTCTGACACTACCGACGGAGGTAAGAAGAAGAAGACGGAGGGTGGAGCCTCCAAAAAGAGTACTGCCGCCCTGGAGGCGGAAAAGAAGAAAGCCACCGGGATGTTTGCCAAAGCGCCCCCATAGTGTAAGCCTCTCATTCTCCGAGATCGTCTCATTTATCTGTCTTATTCCTGTACTTATGCATTTTGCACGTTTCAGGAAGAAAGCCACAACCAGCCTCAAGAAGTCCTCCAAGACTCTTGGGGCTTCTAGAAATATTAAAGATATGCTGCATCGCGACTCTTCTCCCGCCATCGCCCCTGCCACTCCTGCCGTCAAGCCCTCCTCCACCCCGACAAGCTCTCAAGTCTAGGAGGCACCAGACCCTTCCGCCATGGAAGTGGACTCTGGCGCCTCAACCGAGATTGCTGTTGTCGACGAGCAGGCGACGCATGAGAGTGCTGCTCTTCAAATGGCTGAAGCTCCGGCTAAGGATGCCATCGGTAGCGGCAAGGCGGTGGTGGGAGCTGGTACTTCTGCCGAAGGCGGCGCCTCTGCTCCCCAGAAACCCTTCGAGTTTCCGAAGATTGTTTACCCGGTGCTCATGCCGAGTAACACAACTATGGTTCCTGGAGGAGTGCCGTCATCTCCGACGTTCGGTCTTGAGGAGCTACTCCGGCAAGCAGACATCTTGCGAGGAAACAGCATTGGCAAGGTGCTGGCCGAAAGCGCTACAAGCCTCAAGATCATTGCACTTGTAAGTTTTACTTTTCCTTTTGCATTTCATACGAGTATCCCACTGTAGTCCCCGAGGATGTAGACGGAAAACCATAGGTTTTTGCATCTATATGCTCTAAGAGTGACTAAGTTAGAAAGAACTCTCACTGTAGCCCCCAAGCATTTAGATGGAAGAAATTATTCCGACTAGATGCTTTAAGAGTAGCATACACAGTGTTTATATTTTTTAGTGCCGTAACCCCCCAAGCGTCTAGTTGTAACTGAATTAGTTCTGACAAGATGCTTTAAAGAAAAGCTAAGCATTTTCTGAGTTAATAACTTTATACTGTAGCCCCCAAGCCTGTAATCGAGAACTGAATTAGCTCCGACTAGATGCTTAAAGAAAAGCTAAGCATATTGCTAAGTTAAAAACTCTCGCTGTAGTCCCCGAGCATCTAGGTGGAGAATCTCCGACTAGGGGCTCCAAGAATGAGAATGAGAATGCTCATAACTTTGTATTTGTTTCCACAGAATGAGAATGCTCGGAGGGGCATGGCCAACGACAAGTACCAGAAGATGCGCGTAGACCTTGAAGCTAAAAAGGGTAAAACTGCCATCTTGAAGGAACAGATCATCAAAAACAAGAGTCTGTTTTCTTATTACGCATTTTCGTCTTATTTTTGTGCCCATAATCTCCGAGTACTCACTGTGCACTGTGTTTTCTCCGACTTGCAGAACATGTCACCAAGGCCAAGGACATCGTTGAGCAGTCCAAGCATATCCTACAGTTGGACAGCGAGAACAAGATCCTGAAGGAGGAGAGGAAGTAGATGCACGAGGATTCTATGAAAGCCTTGCAGGATTCCGCCTCTGCGGAGATCAACCGCTTGAAGGAGGAGCTTGCAATCCTAAAGGATCAGAAGCAAGCTGCTGATGAGCAAAACCTTCGCCATAGCGAGGCGTTTAAGCTCCTCCAACAAGAGAAGGAATCCTTGGCGGACATCGTCTGGCAGGCCAAGGCCAGCATCTTCAGTAAGTTTCCTCCGCCTTGTATTTCTGTAGTCTGGATACTTAGAATTTATTGAACTCATGCAATCCTTGTCGGAATTTTCAGCGCCTATGGGTTTAACCCGCTCGCCTCCTTTGGACAAGGAATGCATGATTCTTTTCATCAACACCGCCATCGCCCAAGCCAAGGAGATTGCCAAGCCCCTCCAGATTTATATCAAGGCCTCGGACTCCGTGGTGAAGTACTCGGAGATTCTGCGCCGAGCCCCCGAGCGTGTCGCAAGCTGGAAAGCTTCATGCACACGGGCTGGCGCAAGGATGGCGCTGTCTATGGTGAAGGCACACTATGAAGATGCCGACATCGACACGGTGACATCTGGTATCCCCGACATGGATGATGACGACAAGGAGATTGATCACGAAGCCATCCTGTCATCACTCGCGGGGTATGATACCAGGGTTGCCGAGTTGGTAGATGTTGACGTCTTCGTGCCTAGGAACTTTCTCGACAACGCCAACCCAGATTCCTCTGAGTCTCACCATAGTGCTGATGCTGAGGGTGATTCTCCGGCTGGTGATGATGCGGCCTCCAAGTCCCCTGCACCCAAAGAGTGAAAAACACTTTGTAATTCTTGTTTCACCCTTGACGTGTGCATTGAAAAAACTTGGTGATGTAATCTTAAGGCGGAAAACAGTGGTTGTCGTATCCTTCTACTTAAGAATTAATTCCCAGTATGTACATATTTTTAAGCAAGTGCTGGCTTATCCATTACTTTGGTTTTTATGCTTGACTTTTCGTGAGTCGGAAGACTCGTTGTCGGAACCATGCGCTTAGGTGATGATGCCCAATGGAACCGTCGATAATCTGAGCACAAAATCGCCGTCAATAAGTGCTGAAAGTCACTACTCCAGAATCCACATAAAAACAACAAAGAACGTGTAGACCAGAAAACTTAAGCTAACGCCCGTAGGCGGAATTTTCGCAAGTGCAATCGCAAGACTTGTGCATAAAGGTTTTTATATGATCCAAAAATGAACACTATAGGAGGTAAAAGACTCAGCAATATGAGTGAACCAAAGAGCTTTATTTCATTGATCATATAAGAGGTACACAATTAGATAAAAAATGCTAAGTGTAGAAAGGACGTAGCTGTGCTATGTTCCATGGCCGATCAAGCTCCGGGTAGTCATCATCTGTGTCACATCGCTTACGCTTATGATCCTTGTTGGGTCTATCCTTGAGTTCACGATTGTCGACAAGGTAGTAAGACCCATTGAGCAGCGCCTTGCTTATGATGAACGGTCCTTCCCATGGCGGGGATAATTTGTGTGACTTCTTCTGCTTAAGTCGGAGCACCAAATCCCCCTCTTTAAACGAGCGATGCCGAACGCGGCGACTATGGTAGCTGTGTAGCTTCTGTTGGTAGATGGCGGATCTTTGGCATGCCAAAACGCGCTCCTCCTCGAGAAGGTCCACATCTAGGCGTCGAGATTCTTCAGCGTCATCTTCGTCGTAGGCGGCAACTCTTGGTGCATCGTGGAGGATGTCAGAAGGTAGGATGGCTTCTGCTCCATATACCATGAAGTAAGGGGTGTAGCCGGTGGATCTGTTGGGTGTAGTTCGTAAACTCCACAACACAGATGGTAATTCTTCCGCCCAGGCTCCAGCTGCTCTATGTAGCGGTGCCTCAAGACGTGGCCTAATTCCCTGTAGAATTAATCCATTGGCTCGCTCAACTTGACTATTAGATTGTGGGTGTGCCACAGATGCAAGGTCAAGCCGGAGCCTTTGTCCCAACAATAGGCCTCCACTTCTCCGAGTGACAAGTTGCTTCCGTTATCGGTGATGATGCTATGCGGGAGACCAAATCTCACCACTAGATCCCGGACAAACCTGAGGGCAGTTGCCCCATCAAGCTTTCTAATGGGTTTAGCTTCTATCCATTTGGTGAATTTGTCCACTGCTACCAGCAGATGCGTAAATCCACATGGTGCCGTTTGTAACGGCCCCACCATGTCTAGCCCCCAGACTGCAAATGGCCAAGTTATTGGTATTGTTCGCAATTCTTCAGCAGGAACATGTGGTTGTCGGGCATAATACTGGCACCCTGTGCATGTCTCGACCAGCTTGTCGGCGTCCGCCTTCGCGGTCAGCCAGTAGAATCCTTGCCGGAAGGCTTTCGCGACCAACGATCGAGGTGCGGCGTGATGCCCGCAATCTTCGAGATGGATTTCGTGTAGGATTTCCATACCTTCCAGCTGGGAAACACACTTTAGGTATACACCAGTAGTGCTCCTCTTGTAAAGTTGCCCATTGATTATGGTATAACCTTTTGCTCGTCGTACTATTTGCCGTCTTTCGACTTCGTCATCGGGCAAAGTTCCGTATTCGAGATATTCCATGAACGGTTTTGTCCAAGCCGGAGGGATCTTTGTCACCATGTTGATGAAAGAGTCAGCTCTATCCGGGTTGTCGATGTCGGCTCCCTTCACGGATGGTGTGCGTAGATGCTCTAGGAAAACTCCTGGCGGAATTTGCTTGCGCCCTGATCCAAGTTTAGACAGTAGATCAGCCGCCTCGTTTTGCTCCCTAGGCACATACTTGACTTCATAGCCCAAGAAGCTCTTGGCTATCTCGTCCACTTCGTCACGATATGCCGCCATCATAGGGTTCCGCGCATTCTAGGTGCCAGCCACCTGCTGGGCAACCAAGTCGGAATCTCTACAGCAAACTATGCGCTTGATGCCAATATCCTTGGCTACACGCAATCCGTGAATGAGTGCTTCATACTCCGCCATGTTGTTTGTAGCCTCGAAGTGGATCTGCAGAACGTAGTGTAGCTTGTCTCCTTTTGGTGACTGTAGCAATACACCAGCCCCGAGCCGTTCAGCAGCTTTGATCCGTCAAAGTGCATCACCCAAAGATTGGTTACGGCAGCGAGTGGCATCTAGCATCTCCGTCCAATCTGCAATAAAATCCGCCAAGGCTTGTGACTTGATAGCATCGCGTCTCTTGTAGGTGATCTCGAAGGCGGCAAGTTCAATGCCCCACTTCGCGACCCTTCCTGTAGCGTCGCTGTTGTTGATAATGTCGGACAGTGGAGTCTTGCTCACTACTGTGATTGGGTGCTCCTAAAAGTAATGCCTCAGCTTCCGCGAAGCGAGGAATACTCCATAAGCTATCTTTTGGTAGTGCGGGTAATGCTGCTTGGACTCCGTCAAGACTTTGCTTACATAGTAAACTGGTCGTTGAACTCCGTGCTCATAGCCTAGTTCCTTCCGCTCTACCACGACGACGATGCTGATAACCCGGTTGGTTGCCGCCATGTAAATTAACAGGGGCTCACCAGGCTCGGGTGCTGCAAGGATGGGCGCTGAGGAAAGAATCTCCTTGAGCTGCTTCAATCCGCATCTGCTTCGTCATCACGTGAATTTGTCCGCCTTCTTGATAACTTATACGGCAGCGCAGCCTTCTCTCCAAGTCGGTGACGAACCGACTGTTAGTCGTTGGATGTCCTTTAGGCATGTCGGACGATTTATGTTTAAGATGGCCTTGAATTTCTCCGGGTTGACCTCGATTCCGAGCTGGGAAACGATGAAGCCCAACAGTTTGCCGGCTGGAACCCCGAAGACGCACTTCTTAGGGTTGAGCATCATGTTGTATTTCCGGAGATTATCAAAGGTTTCTTTTAAGTCGGAGATTAAGTCGTTTGACTTTTTAGACATTACTGCGATATCGTCCACATAGGCGTGAACGTTCCGACCAATTTGGTCATGGAGGCAACGTTGCATTGTCCGCTGGTAGGTAGCACCTGCATTTTTCAGCCCAAAGGGCATCGTGACGTAGCAAAACATGCCGTAAGGGGTAGTGAACGAAGTGGCCAATTGGTCCGACTTCCTCATCTTGATATGGTGGTATCCTGAGTATGCATCGATAAAACACAAAAGTTCCGAGCTAGCCGTCGAGTCAATGACTTGGTCAATGCGAGGCAAAGCAAACGGATCTTTAGGACATGCTTTGTTCAAGCCGGTGTAATCAACGCACATTCTTAATTCATTGGTTCCCTTTTTGGGGACAAGTACAGGATTTGCCACCCATCGGGTGTGAAGGACTTCTCGGATAAACCCAGCCTTAAGTAACCTAGCTATCTCTTTGCCAATGGCACGCCTCTTCTCATCTCCAAAGCGTCGTAGAGGTTGTTTCACTGGTTTACATTTTGGATCTATGTTTAAGCTGTGCTCGGCAAGTTCCCTAGGTACCCCTTTCATGTCGGCAGGTTGCCAGGCAAAGATGTCCCTATTCTCACGGAGGAACTCGACGAGCGCGCTTTCCTATTTGGGATCCAGGTTTGTCCCAATGGCGACGGTCTTGGAGGCATCGCCTACCACAAGTTCCACTGGCTTGGTCTCGATGGCGGCTTTAAACGTAGGAGCGGAGTCGTAGATCTACTTCTTTGATGCGGGCATCTCTGAGTCATTGACCTTGCTCTGGATCTCTTTGAATTCTTCGCTGTAGAGGACAGCTTCTGCAACGGCTGCTTCATTTATCTCGCAGTCCCTTGCCTTGGTAAAGCTTCCGGATACGATGATGACACCGTTCGGTCCAGGTATCTTGAGCTTGTTGTAGACGAAGCATGGCTTGGCCATGAACGTGTGGAATATGTCGCGGCCGAATATGACGTGGTACACGCTCTTGAAGGGGACCACCTCAAAGGTCATGCGCTCTTGGCGGTAATTATTAACGTCGCCGAAGGCTACCTGAAGTGTGATGCACCCAAGAGACCGAGCCTCCCGACCAGGAACTACGCCATGGAACACGGTGTTGGTCCGCCTTAGGTTTGCCTCCGTCAAGTTCATCTTCTGCAGTGTATCCAGGTACATGATGTTGATGCTGCTTCCACTATCCACCATGCACTTGGTGAACTCCACGCCGTCAATCAATGGGTTGATGACCATGGCGTACTGGTTCTCCATGGGCACAAGGTCTGGGTGGTCCGTCCTGTCCCAAGTTATTGGAACTTCCGACCAGCGCAGGTATTGGGGGACTGGGGGGAGAGTTGCCATCAGGATCCTTAGAGAGGTCTTCTGTTGTCGGATGGTGGGGGTGCCAAGGAAAGTGTGGTAGACTGGGGCCTTCTTTGCGAAGGGGTTCTTTCCCTTGTCGTCGCTCTTGGCGGCGTGCTTGGGGTCAACGTCCTCGTCCATGTCACTTGAATCCTTGGACTCCTCCTCCTTCTTCTTCCCCTTGCCCTTGCCTCATGATGCATTCTTCCGACTTCGCTTATAGCCGGACTCCGGGTCTTCCTTGAGGTTGTTGACGAACTTGCAGTGTCGATTTGTATGGGTGGCCTTGCCGTTAGCGTCGAGGTGTACGAGGCACGGCATATCGTGGTACTCTTCGTAGGTTTGGGGGACACGGAGCGCCGCCGAGTTGGTTTCACTTGCTCATTGCTGCCCGCGGTCTGCTCCCCTTCCTCGGCCACGTTGTCCGCCTTCTCCTCGTCCTGCAAAAGTCATTGCGACCATGTCGGTAGATTGCTTTTCTTCTGGAGCGGTTTTCCGCTTTGTACTGCTGTTCCTCCGAGCTTGAGTTGGAACGGCCTTTGCCGGCAAAGAGCCACGAGCATCGTCGTCGGCAGCTGCGAACTCACTAGCTAACTGAATCATCTGATTCAAGTCAAGCTGATGATTGTCCTGCAAGCGCTTCAGCTTATTTCGGAGCAACGTGCCCCTTTCCAACCCATCGATGAAGGCAGCCATGGCGGTCTGGGCGTGCACTCTTGCGCAGGAATTCTTCATATCCAGCCAGCGGGAGAGGTAGGCGTGAGATGTCTCGTCTTTCTCCTGCACGCACCACTGTAGATCGCCCACAGTGCAGGGACGCTTGTATGTACCCTCAAAGTTCTTGGTGAATGCTTCTTGCTTGTCTAGCCAGTTGTAGATAGATCTATCCGGTAAGCCGTCGATCCATTGACGGGTCGTGCCTGCCAACATTAACGGGAGGTACTTGACGGCGACGTTGGGGTTGCCTCCGGCAATCTCCACCGCGTTGCCGTAGTCCTGCAACCATGTGGCGGGCTTGGTGGTGCCGTCATAGGGCTTAATGGTCTTGTCAATCCGGAAACCTTTGGGGTAAGTTGCGGACCGTATTGCAGGTCCAAAGCAACGTGGTCCCAGGTATGGTCCTTCCCGGGCCTCGTGGATCTTATCAACCCGCGAACGTGCATCGTACGGCTCCAGGTTCTTCTTTTTGTTGTCAACAGGGGACGGGCTACGTGAATGACGTGGGCCTCTTCCGCCATGGTGACTGCTTGGCGGCGACGGAGGCGGTGGGTTAGCCTTCTTGCTGTTACTCTCCTGCGACACCCCACGCCTATCGCGGTTTCTTGTCGGACGTGGAGGATCATAGTGTGACCTGCTCTTGTGTCCTTGGTGGCGCTCTTCATCATGGCGGGTCTGTGCCGCGTTGTCGCGGATGACGATGCCGCACTGCTTTGGTGGGGGCATATCCGTACGATGGTGAGACTTGTAGTCTTCCTGACGTCGGGGGGATCGGGGCGGTGGCGATGGGCGGCGAGGTTGGGCTCTTTCTCCGTGGTTGGAGGATATGGGGATATCATCCTTCCTGTTGCGCGCATCCCTCCGTCTTTGTTCTGATGAACCCGTCTGTGATCCGACATCCTGAGGAGATCTGTCCCTTGGCGGTTTGTACTGGCTAGATCGGCAGAGCGCTGGGTCAGACTCAAGCCTCTGAGAGGTGGCCTTTTCCTGCCGCTTTACCGCCTTGGCCACTAGGTCATAGACCTGTTCTACTGCCTCAGGCGATCTATCCTGCTCCAGAAGGGTCTTGGCGAGGGAGAGGTTAAGGAGTGGGGTGGGCATCACCTGCTTGCCTTCACTATCAATGTATGGCTTGGCCTGTGCCGTCTTCGAGGGAGCCCATCCTAGTTTGCGCCGTACACCAGGATCGTTGATGACGCGAGCCGGAGCCTTCTTAGCCTTCTGCTGCTGTAGTAGAGTCTTGTACTCGGCTTCCATTGCTCTAGCTTTCTCTATGGACTTCTGCGCATTGACCAGGTCTCGATCTAGTTTAGCGCCTTGCTCCGCGATGGCTTGCACTTCCTCCAGCAGCTGCTGGCGCTTCTCGTCAAGCTGAGTCACGTTCCGGATATGATCAACGGTTAGTGGCTCAACGAGGAGATTGCCGTACATCACTCTATCAGCTGGAGTAACATGGGCTGCTGGCGTGAATGCGGGCGGCAAGTTTTGTGTTGTTGTTGCTTGGACGGTGCGAGTTCCTGCGGGCTGACCCTTTGGGTTAGGCGGAGGAGGCATGACCTTTGCGCGATCATTGTCGGCAGCAATAAGTGGCCCCTTCCCTTTTCCCAGCGCCGTAGGCGGAGCTTGCCCGGGTTGATCTTCATCCATCGCCGTCCCAATGGTGACGAACACCCCTCGGGACATGACGGTATTATTAGCTTGCTCGTCGCGCGAATACTCCTCCTCCATCTCCTGCATAGCGGAGTCTAGCTCTTCTGGACTGAAGTCTATCTCCTCTGAATCTGCACTGAAATCAGCATAAACTGCGTCAATGACAGAGTCGGAGGGTGCCAGGACTTCCTCGATGACGGGCGGTGGAGGTGCAACAGCCTCGACGATGAATGGAGGTGGTGGTGCTGCTGCGACGATGGTGGTCGGAGGCGGTGGTGGTGGCTGAATCGGAGGGCTCCGTCAATGAGCGCAAGCGCTGTCTGAGCTGCCGCTTCAGCCTCTGCGTAGTTGTTGACGGTGTTCACCATGCCTTCGAAGGTAAGTCGGCCTGACGCCTGTTGCCGCCTTAGAGAGTGTCGGAGAAGCATGCCATGGTCCAGTCCTTCCACAAAGTGATAGATGGCATCATCATTGGGGTAATTGGCCAGGTCAGCCCGTATGCGGAGCCATCTGGCGAGGTAGTCACGGGGGTTTTCGCCCTCTCTCTGAATGCAGTGCGCCAGATCGAAGATGGTAACCACGCCGACGAACTTGGATCTCTGCTGTCCAGACGCACGAACAAAGCCGGCGGATTTGCAGTGATCTTCCACCTTTATATCCCGCACAGGGGCGGTCTGGGTGGGTCTTGAATTTTTCCGATCTTTGTCGGCAAACTCTGAGGAGAGATCCGACATCGATCCTTCCGCGAACTTATCCTGCCCGTAGGCGGTCCGTGCAGGTCTTGATGCTTTCCGATCTTTGCCGGCAAACTCCGAAGAGAGATCCGACATCGACCCTTCCGCGAACGTGTCCTGCCCGTAGGCGGTCCGTGCGGGTCTTGATGCTCCTCCGACTCCCAGGGAACTAGTGCCCGAGTCGGTTTCGCCGATGAAGAGGTGGATGTCTCCGATAGGAACGATCGAAAACCGCGTAGGGTTCGTCTTCGCCGGGATCCAGAACTCGTCGGGGGGGGGGGGGATGATCGGAACATTGTCGGAGAAGAGAACGCGACCGATGGCTACGGTTTCTCCGATTCCCGCGAAGATCTTGGTCCTCTCCCGCTGAAGAGCCTGAAGCGCCTCTTGCTACGGTGGGCGTAACCGATGGTATTGCCGTGATGCACGCCATGGAGGGGTCCTCACAGTGCGTGTTTAGAGACATGGGGTAAGGCGGACGGTTGACGGGTACGAGGTAACACAGCTTACCCAGGTTCAGATCCCACAACGGTGGCGGAATCCTACTCCTGCTATAAATCACTATAAGGGCAATACGCCGAGTTACAGAGATAGGTTCGCTATGCGAGGTGCGTGTAAACGATACTAAATTGTGCCCTAAAGGATCCCATAGGCCCGACTTATATAGTCGCCAGGTCCTAGGGTTACATGGAAAAGTCCTAGCCGGATAGGTTACAGAGTTCTACACCGTCTATTACTAGTCTTGTGTATCTTGCACTCCAAGGCTCCGGGTACGCTGGTGACTCCACCGTAGCCTTCCTTTATTCGGCATGGGCCTCCCTTCTGGATCCACCTAACTGGGCCGCCCAGCAGGCCACAGGCCATGCTACCGACTATGGGCCACCCGGGTTAGTCGGATAAGAGACATGCTATGAGGATACCCATATATCATATCGCCAACATTGTGTGTACTCAAGGGATGAATGAGGCAAAGTGAAATTGCACGGCTACAGCGATAGTGACATGGCAGGAGATGTAGATGACCGTAAAAGTACTTCGGGAGTTATATATTTTCATGGTAAAAATGCTGTAAGCTGGTTGTCACAAAAACAAAGAATTATGGCACAATCATCCTGTGAAGCAGAGCATATTGCAGCAGCTACTGCAGCTAGCCAAGGCGTGTGGTTGGCAAGGTTACTTGGTGATCGGACTAACCAAGAACCATAAGAGGTGGTACTGAAGATTGACAATAAATCTGCTATCTCTCTATGCACGACAGGACTTCAGACGCTTCAAGGGTAAACCCGATTTTCTTGCAAAATGCAGTCATTTGTGTATGTTTAAAGGTAGCCTTTGATGGGGTCTGTTAGCTACAAGATTTTTCAGTCATAGGATTGGAAGTATATTTGTAGAGTATTATGTGACATTATACGTGTATTTGACGATTTTTGGTATTTTTTAGGTCGAAAGTTATGTCAAATAATGTAGTGTTTAGGTTTTACTATGGTGCCGGTGTCGTTAGAACAAACCAACACGGAGATGATTTAAGCGAGTTTTGTTTTATGGATGAAGTGCTTCAGGATCCTGAAACAGTGTCCGTTTTATTGGTTATATGCGCGTTTAGGGCTCCCTCCGACCCATACTGTCGGTGTGCATTCTTTATGGACTAAGTCAAGGATTACCCCTAATTTTTATTTAAGGCCTATAGAAGCACAACATAAATGGGTCAAATTTGTGCAAGCTTGTCATAAAAGAGTAGTTAACCCCAGTGTCTTAGTGCTACTTGTGGCAAAAGAGGCTGCGTATGATCATGGCCAGAGTAGTCAGACCCAACATGGTGTTGGAGGTTATGATCATGGCGAGAGCAGTCAAGCTTAGAGCATTGATGGTGCTGACTACTATCAAGGCCAGAGAAGTCAAGGACAAGAGGGCGGCAGTGGTTATGAATCTGGTCAGAGTAGTATGCACACACCGGGGGTGGTGGTTATGAATCAGCCGACGGTGGTCAAGGTTTAGGGGAAGACATTTTAAGTGGTGAAGCTGATGAGGACGAGATATATGAAGGTTTGTTACAACATCAGATGGAAGCCAAAGAATCAGAAGGCAACAATTATATGACTGATGATTCTCCCGAGTCTGAGCAAGAGGAGATCGCCCAACCTATTCCGGCATCATGGAATAATGACAACACAACAACAATGAATGTGAACTATGGGCATGATTTGGCATGGCACTATCACGTGAACAACATCTCTCCGGGTGCATTATATCCTAGCAAGAGACATCTGCAGGAAGAAATCATTGAGTGGGCAATGTCCATGCAACGGGTCTTCAAAACGAAGGTGTCATCCCAACAATATGTGATATCGGTTTGCACGGTAGCCAGATGTCCTTCAAGGGTGCATTCCCATGTCCCTAGGTATGACACCAACTGGAAGGTCACCGGTGTTGTGATGCACACATGTCAACTTGACAGTGTCCTTCATGACCATCGTAACCTCACGTCAACCCTCCTAGCCAGACTATTATACACGGAGATAGTGGAGATCAAAGCCATGGGGTTGAAAGCTATCATCAACAAAGTTGCTGTCAGATTCCGCTACAATATTTCTTACGGAAAGGCTTGGAGGAATAAGTAGAGGGCACTGGAGGCAAGATTTGGTCCGTTTCGAGACAGATACGACTGTGTTGTTACGATGCTCTAGACACTGCAGGCTAGGAATCCAGGCACCTACGTGGACATCCAACACTTTATGTTGCCACATGAACCTAATTTGAGGGTGCTGCATCGAGTGTTCTTCTCATTTGCTATATGCATAGAAGCTTTCACTCACTGTCGACCAGTCATTTGTGTGAATGGTACATTTCTCACTGGAAACTACAGGGATCAGATATTGACTGCCATAGGTCAAGACGGGAACAATCAAGTTGTTCCACTTGCATTTGCTTTCATGGAGAGCGAGAACACTCGAGAGTTGGGTATGGTTTTTTAGGCAGCCGAAGATAGCAATTGTGAGAGATACACCGAATGTATGCGTCCTTCATGATAGGCATCTGAGTATACTAAGCGCGATAAACAAGCTCACATAGCCTACTCCTGATGAAGTAACTCCATGGCAGGACATGCAGAGTCGTTGATGCATGCGGCATCTAGGGGCCAACTTTTTCTCATAGTTCAGGAACAAGGCCCTTACGAACCTATTCAAGAAGCTTTGTAAGCATAACCAAGAGTGGAAGTACATCAAGTGTTGTGGCTATCTGGATGACTTCACTAAAAATATGTGACTCGGAGGAGAGCATCTAGAGAAGCACCGGTCGTGGCTCATGCAATGGCGTTAGCTGCACAGACAGCAACATGAGTAGAACCACCGGAGGAAGAACCCATTTCCCTTTGTGACTTGCCAGAATTTGACCAACCCGGTACTAGGAGAAGGCCTAGGAGAAGGATTAAAAATTTCTAGGAATGGATAGAGAACGAGCCTGTGGAGAGGTGGTCTCTGCTGCATGACACTCATGGTGCTAGGTTTGGCGTCATGACTACAAATCTGGCTAAAACTTACAACTTAATCTTGAGAGGAAGCAAGGATATGCCATTAAGAGCCATTGTGGAGTGTATTTTCACCGAAACTTTGAAGTATTTCAGAGACAGACTCCAGATGGCTCAGATGCATATCATGAACAACCCAAACACGAGGTACTGTTCAAATATCATGCATTACATGGATGCCAAGATGGAGAAGGCTCGATCCATGCATGTCATCGCCATCGGTAATTAGGAAAGAAGGTTCGAGGTACGCCTCCCTTCCAACCAGATCGGAACTGGAGAAGAGGTAAAGACACATGAGGTGAGGATATGCAATGAAGCATGGCCAACGTGTGAGTGCACGTGCAATAAACCCAAGCTGTTGCGTCTGCCTTGCTCGCATGTACTAGTTGCATGCAGGCTGATGGGTATGGATGCGATCTCGTTTGTGTCGCCTTATTTCCTTAAGGAGTAGGTGGTCAATACCCAGACAGGTGAGATGATGGGATATAGGGCATGGGGCAATTTCAACAAAGTAAACCTAGGTGAAAGGGTTTACATCCCAGATTCAGAACTAATGCGGACAGGCAGAGGAGGATGACAATGTGTCCGCATCCATAATCATGTGAATGAATATGAAGCCGGAGGCCCTACTAGGAAATGGTTCCTATGTAATCAATTTTTTCATAGAGACACCAATTGCCACATCTTCGGGACTAGAGGAGCGGCTCCTCGTGGATGTGGCAGCCGAGGAAGAAGAGGTAGAGGAAGAAACTAGATGTGTGGAACTATGTTTTAAATTTGTAATATGTGTGGAACTATGTTTTAAATTTGTAATATGTATGGAACTATATTTGAAATTTGTAATATGTATGGAACTATGTCTTAAATGTGTTGAACTATGTTCTAATAAATTTGTAGACTATATCGAAGTTTGTTTTATAATTTGTAATATAATTTATAATTTGTTATGTGCAGATGGCAGGATCTTTGCTGAATGCTGACATAGATAGAAAGCACCGGTCAACGTTATTGGATGCTAACCCAGGGACCTTGAAGCACCTAGTGACTTGTAATCCCATGTCGAACTAGTTGATACACCTTGATTGGCTTTAGAGGTATGTGACATTTATTTCTCTTGTTGTTGGGATATTTATGGACCAGAGTAAATAAAATGTTGTGATATCTCCATACGCGCGTTGAGGTGGGATGGGCTTTTACCATTCGTGTGTTTGGTTGAGGCCACTCGTACGAAAGAGATAGAAGGGCGACAACATCGCTTCCAGACTTCTCGCCTACACTACGACTCGTTATTGCTCACGTGCTTGGTGGATCGATGGAGGCCCGAGACTCACACTTTCCACTTTCGCTGGGGAGAGATGACTCCTACCCTTCATGATGTCTCATTCTTGCTAGGACCTCCATTGGCTGGCGTGCCCATAGGCCCAGTGGATCCTCCAGTGAATTGGGCCCAAGACATGGCCCAACGGTTCATTGGCATCCGTGGTGGAGCTATGGCCTTTGCTAGTGAAAATCATGGCGCAAAGTTTGCATGGTTGGAGCAGTATCAGGTTCATTTGGTTCTTCGTATTTGTTCTATTTGTCATATCTCATGGTAATGATAATTATTCTATTATCCATTGCAGATCCAGAGGTTTGGGTTCCCAACCATTCCGATGACTGCACCACAGATTACACGCAGCCTGGAGGCATAATTATGTGGCTACTCGGGAAGGTAATGTTCAACGAGAACCACGTGTCGACCATTAGTGCGCGATACATCGGCTTTGCTAGGGAGATCGCGGAGGCGACGTGCCAGGAAGACATCACACAGTAGAGCCCGGGTTCAGCTGTCTTAACAGCTACTTACCGAGGTATGTGCAATGCTTGCCAGTTTACCAAGGAAAGGTCTTCCTTGCTAGGATGCCCAATATTGCTGTAGCTGTGGTCATGGGAGAGGTTCCCTATCGGCCGTCCAGAAGTAACTGTCAACAAATTGACCGTCAACCCAAGAGAGGAAGAAAATGTCTACCACTCTAACCTGCTATTTGACCACGAGCGAATTGACATGCCTACATTTGGCACTCATTGGATCCGTTGCAAGGTTAGTGAAACATTTTAATAAGTTGCACTTCTGGCACTACAGTATGTAGGAAACTAACAACTATTTTGTCATGTAGTGTCGTTTCGTAGGAGAGTAAGTCAAAAGCTACTACCCGTCATTCAGTGAGCAGTTTGACATGCTGAGAGAGAGGATGCGGTGATTTGGGAACCGTACACACAGCAGACAACACATGCACGATATTCCAGCGGGTTATCTATTATGTGCACTAGAGATGAGGAGTACTGGCTGACTAAATAAAAGATCATCTTCAATTGCCAAGTTGAGGAGATGTCTCAACAGAGGGTCATGTGGCAGTTTGGTCTTTGCCAGATAGTAGATCCCCTGTGTCTGGATGTTCCCCTTCCAGATTCCGTGCACGTGTAAGTTAATACATGTACACCAGGAATGTGTCTTACTTCATCTCTGTTCTTTACTGATGGTCTAACAAATTGTAATGCCAGGTACTCTCAGAAAGGTACTAGCAGATCCTCAACTGAATGGCTCCTACAGGTTTCGAGTTATGTCAACGAGTGGCAGAATGCAACGGCACAAGTGTGGCATGCTAGCCCGTTTGGAGCTATTTCACGCATACTTACAGAGGTACATGCCGATGACATGGCTACGTCCCATCCCACACGCACACGATGATGAGATATACCCTAGCTAGTCAACATTGGAGTCTAGATAGTCAGCGGTAAGTACTCTTTTAGAGCATAATGAACATGAGTGCCTATATAGTGCATACTAAACTATGATACAATTGCAGGCCGACATGACGCGGGGAGCTACAGACTAAGGTGGCTCAGTATGGACGTTCTCTTTCGTCCACTCCTCTTGTACCTCGTCAGCAGGCTCAGTCCTTTCTCCGGCATGTCGAGGATAGGCTACGGAGTATCTATGCGACCATCACGTGCACGGACGTTTCAGACGTCGTTCAACACCGAGCAGCACAGCGCCACCGCGTCACTCCATGGAGGAGAGCGCCCCATGTCGCTCCACGCAGCAGCTCCCACCGCGTCGATCCATGGAGGAGCAGCGCCCACCTCCTCCAGACTAGGTTGGAGGCTCGGGGTGGCATGAGGAGCAGATTCCTCCTACACTCCACCATGGGCCTCGTCCATGACTCTCACAGCAGGCGACGTCGAGAGAACCACCTCCAGACTAGGCTGGAGGCTCGGGGTGGTAGCAGCCGCAGTTTACTTCTGACCCGTGGCAGCAACATTTCACTTCTGACCACTGGCAGTAGAACCAACTTTATTTCGACCAGTGGCAGCAACAACAGCAGGCCCCCTTCATGGACTTCGATTATCGACCAATCGCATACTCATGGTAAGCATGTACCTTTCTACTATTATTACATGCAGCATGATATCATTCAGTACTTAATTTCTTATACATGGTCAGGAGGATATGGATGCCTGAACTTGTCTTCTCTAAGTTCATGGGACACTAATGAGGACGAGGATCAGCATACACAACATGATCAGGTTGACTAGTTTGGCCAGTATCAGCCGCAACAGACTTCACCACCTTTCCCCACACAGGATACGCAAACACAAGGTGAAGGGTCAACTGTACCTCCCCGTAATGTGATGCCACCCCACATATATGGATGGAGTACACCTAGGCCTCCACAACCTCGCCGTGGCCGACAATAGTGATATCTATCTATGTATCAGGCATATATCTACTTATGCATTAGACATTTATCTACCTATGTATGAGACATATATCTATCTATGTATGAGACACATTTCTATTATTTCACGATTTTATTCAACAAACACTTCAACATAGCTTGCAACATAGTTCAGCATAACTTGCGGTACATAAATAAGAGCGCTCTCTATCCCGCACAAGGCCTTTCCCTTTCCCTTCGATGATGCCTCGCCCTTGATCTTCTTGTCATTTCTCTTCTTGGCCTGTGCTTTCTTCTTATCTTGCTTCTTGTCCCACTCAGATCTCTCCTTGGTTCCAACGGGTGGCGGCATGAAGATATCATCCTCAACTTCACTCTCTTCTATCCACCAAAAAAGTTCCTCAGCCTTCTGCATCATGTCAGCTTCACTCTTAAATTCTAGCATGTCGCACCTTGCCTAGATCCTGATAATCTCCTCGCGTACCTGATTTGGGGTCGTCAGTTTCCACCCTCTCCGATGAACTACCCTACCAAGCTCAGCGAGAAAAAAATCACTAGCAAGGAGGTCATCCCATGTGGATGGTTTATTGTCTATTGTAACATTCCAGGCTAAATGGAAAAGGTCTACGGACATCTGTGGCCAGGGAAACGCGTCCGACAAAATGGACAGCCTACTATGCCTATACTCTAGGGACAAATAGGGCACACTCATGATGGAGAGGAGAGGGAAATTTGAGAGAAAGAGAAGGAACAACTGAACTGGGTGAAGAGATAACATCTCTTTGTCCGGATTTATAGAGGCACCGAGAAGAATAGGTGGGAAAAACGGCGGGAACCAGTGGCAGGATAAAACAGCGGGAACCGGTGGCGGGAGGTAAAGGGCGCAAAACATTGGCGGCAACCGAAAACTAATTTTAGGTTTTCTAAACACCTTGCATGATCAATGCAATCGTCAGTAGGCAGCTAAGCTTGGCCGGCTTTTCAAAAAACGACTACACTAATCGGCAATTCTAATGCTGACCATCCCTCTACAACGGCTGGCGCTGCTCGGACAGGCCTGTCATCACTTCAAATGCTGACTAGCCCAGTCGGCTTTTCAAATGCCGAGGCAGCGCTAGATTTGTAATTTCCTCATTTCGTGTATTATTTGTGGAATTAATTAAATAAAACGTTATTATTTAAGAAAAATTAGCCACCAACTGCATGCACGGGAGGAGTTAGGGTGTGTTTGGTAGGGTGCCTCCACTCAGAATTTCTCATCTCAGATGGAATCCACGTGTTTGGTAGATCAGATCCATGCTCTCGGCACTGCCCACTCGATATGAAAACAGCGCCTAGGCACTGCCGCTAGCGAATCCAAAATTGAGCTTCGCTCTTCGGCACCGCCAAATCCATTCCAAATAGGGTCCCGCTCGTCCAGACCCCATGTCCGATCACCCCCTAGTCCCCACCCCAAGCCCGAGCACGCACACATTTACCCTTGCCCTTCCTCGCTCACCTTATCGTCAAGCCGCCCGCCTCCTAGATCCCATCGCCGGTTACCCTCCCCGGCCGTCGTTCAACCTTTCCTATCCCCCAAGCTCACTTCCCACCCTTCTCTCCATCGCGTCGCCCTGCCGTGCTTGTCCAAAGATCCACCCTGTCGTGCTCGTCCGAAGCGCCGCCGCCATGGAAGCCTTTGCCTGTCGTCTTTGTCCCTGACCGCGTCGTGCTGCTTTGCCTCATGTCCGTTCCAGGCCGCGCCGCCCCGCCTCATTGCCGTCCCCGACCGCGCCACCCGACCACGTCTCCGTATGACTTCAAATCGTCCGCCTCACCCTCGCGAGCAAGCTCCTAGCAGCTGGCCACCTCATAGTGCCTACAACCAGCCGCCCAAGCTCCGGCAGTGGGCCACCTCATTGCGTCGCCAGCCATCCGTCCAAGATCTGGCAGTGGACCACCTCGCCGCTGCCACCAATAGGAGAGCACCTAGCGATGCCCATGAACTCGTCAGGACCTGATTTCTTTTTTACCTTTTTTGTGTATAATGACATGATTGCTTTTTTATTTTCATCATAAGGGCCTCCGTGTAAAAATTTCGAGTCCAACTTGTTTTTACTCACAGAACCCACCAAACAACATATGAAATGAGCTTCTTTCAACAAAACCGGGCTACCAAACGAGTGAGAAAATTTGAGTTGAGATTGTCTAGGGGTAGCATGTATGAAGGGAGATGGTGATTCTGAGTTGGCACGGGCTACCAAACACACCCTTAATATCTCTATCACACCGCGTCTGGCCTCCTTATTTCTCTGAAGCCACCAACTGTATGCACGAGAGAAAATTGTTTCTGCGCGTGTCACGACGTCGAAGGGGAATGGGAAAGAGGGGTAAAAACAGAAACCTAGCGATCCGCTTGACCCTTCGCCTTAAGCTATGAGGAAAATTTGGAAAAAAAGTCACGTCTTAAGCTATGAGATGGAGGGAGTATATCTAATACTTGAATTTTTTTATAACATGGTCTAGAGAAACGTTTGAGAAGATTCTAGAATGATGGAGAATTGTTTTTTGAGGTTTGTGCATAGGGTTCATCGTGCTAAATACTATCAATATTATCGAAAAGAAGATCCAACGGTTAGCAATTGATATGTCATAAACGTATCTATAATTTTTGATATTCCATGCTTGTTTAGTATCCATTTGCTATGCTTTGTCTATACTTTGAGGTATTTTTATACATTTTTGGGACTAACCTATTAATAAGATGTCGCAGTGACAGTTGCCTGTTTTCTGAAAATCTAGTAAGGAAATATTCTCGGAATTGGACGGGACAAAATCCAAAGTCAATATTTCACCGAGGAGAACACATAGACCGAAGGGCAACCGAAAGAGCGCCACAGGGCCGCCACACCCTAGCGCTGCGCGGGCCCGATGGTGTGGGTGCTCTGGCCGCCCTCCTGCCTCGCCTCTTCGCCTATATAAATCCTGTGATGCCAAAACCCTAAACACCCGATCAGATTTCCACGAAACAGTCCGTAGCCGCCACCATCGTCCCTAGATCGGGCGAGGGGATCTGAAGCTCTTCCCGGCACCCTACCGGAGGAAAGAGATCATCCCAGAGGCCTTCTTCATCACCATACCAGCCTCCGGTATGATGCATGAGTAGTTCACTCTTGGAATATGGGTCCATACAGTATCTAGATGATTGTTTCTCCTCCTTTGTGCTATCATGTTTAGATCTTGTGAGCTCTGTTCATGATCAAGATCATCTATTTATAATCATACATGTTGTGTTTGCAGGGATCCGATGGATATTGAGATACTATGTCAGATTGATTATTGATTCTATCATGTCTTATTGAATATTTATTCTATTATGTCTGTGTTGTTTGAGATCTTGCATGCTCTCCATTTCTAGTAGCTACCTTGGCCAAGTAGATGCTAGTGACTCCAACATGGAGTATTTATGCTCGATAGTGGGTTCATGTCTCTATTGAATCTGGGGAAGTGACAGAAATCTCTAAGGTTGTAGATGTGTTGTTGCCACTAGGGAGAAAACAACAATATATTGTTCATGGAACAATTGTATTGTTACTTCACACACATTGCTTAATGCAGTTATCCGTTGCTTGCAACTTAATACTGGAGGGGGTTCGGATGATAACCTGAAGGTGGATTACTAGTCATAGATGCAGTTGGATGGCGGTCTATGTATATTGTTGTAATGTCCAATAAAATCTCATAGGAATCATGAATGTCTAGTATTTGCATTGTTATGCCTTGCTCAGTTCCTGTCAATTGCCCCGCTGTAATTTGTTTACCCAACATGTTATATTATTTATCTTAAGGAGAACACCTCTAGTGAACTATGGACCCCGGTACAATCTTTACCATTTTTACATCATCTATTGTTAGCGTTTACTTTCTACAAGCAACTATTACCTTCCACACTATACGTTTAATCCTTTGTTTTCAGCAAACCACTGAGATTGACAACCTCACTGTAAGTTGGGGGCAAAGTTTTGAGTTTGTGTTGTGCAGGATTCCAAGTTGTTAGCAACACCTTTGGGGTTGTTTCCTTGCTCCAAATGGTTTGATAACCTTGGTTTCATAACTGAGGGAAAACTTTCTGCAGTGCTCATCATACCTTCCTCTTGGGTCTCCCAACGAAGCTCTACTATTGAGCCACATCAAGGATTTTTCTGGCGCCGTTGCCGGGGAGTTTAAGGACAACTTGACAAGGGGAGTCCTTCACAACCATTCTCTTTAATTTGTTTTTGTTTTGCTTAGTTTATTTTTCTTTGTTTTTCTTGCTTCTTTTTATCAAAAATTCCAAAAAATTTAGTTTCGTTTGGTTTGCTTTTTCTTATAAAAAACACAAAAAAATTAGTTCCTACTCTAGTTGCTGCTGCTGCTGTTGGCTTGCTTAACCTTTGCAAAAATGAATTCTACCGAGAACACCAAGTTGTGTGACTTTACTAGCACAAACAACAATGATTTCCTAAGTACACCTATTGCTCCACATGCTCCTGATGCTACCTTTTATGAAATTAAACCTGCTTTGTTGAATCTTGTTATGAAAGAGAAATTTTCTGGTACTAGTTCTAATGATGCTGCCCACCTTAATAACTTTGTTGAACTTTGTGAGATGCAAAAATATAAGGATGTAATGGAGATATTATTAAGATCAAATTGTTTCCTTTTTCCTTGAGAGGAAAATTTAAAGAATGGCTGCTATCCTTGCCTAGAAATAGTATTGATTATTAGATTAAATGCAAAGATGTTTTTATTGGAAAATACTATCCTCCTACTAAGATTATATCTATGAGAAGTGAAATAATGAAGTTTAAACAACTTGATAATGAACATGTTGCTCAAGCTTGGGAAAGAATGAAATCTTTGGTAAAGAATTGTCCCACTCATGGACTGACTGCTTGGATGATTATCCAGACTTTTTATGTAGGGTTAAACTTCTCTTCAAGAAATCTATTGGATTCTGCTGCTAGAGGTACCTTTATGACCATTACTTTGGGTGCTACAACAAAGCTCCTTGATAATATGATGGTTAATTATTCTGAATGGCACACTGAGAGAACTCCACATGGTAAGAAGGTAAATTCTGTTGAAGAAACCTCCTCCTCGAGTGATAAAATTGATGTTATCATGGCTATGCTTGTTAATGGAAAATCTCATATTGATCCAAATAATGTTCCTTTAGCCACTTTGGTTGCTCAAGAAGAGCAAGTTGATGTGAACTTCATTCGAAATAACAATTTCAACAACAATGCCTATAGGAATAATTTTGGTAATAATAATTATTGGCCTTATCCTCCCAATAATGGTAATACTTATGGAAATTCCTACAACAACAATAGAAGTGATCCCTCTGAACTTGAATTCATGCTTAAAGACTTCATTAGTACAAATCACTTTCAATAAGATTGTGGAGGAAAAGCTTTTGAATGTTGAGAAAAAATTCCATCTTTGTCTGAAGCTTAATCCTTTTTGATTAATAAAATGGCTGCTAAACCTAAAACCATGGAAAGTACCTTTGCTGCTACTCATGCCATACAAGTTAATATTGATGAAAATGTTAGACTGTGAGCTAAATTGCAGGCTAAGTGGGAGAGAGAAGAAGAAATTGCTAGAAACAATAGTGTTTGTACTATTACCACCACCAATATTGATGCTAGTAAACCACAAGAAGTCCCCATTCCTCCTACAACAATGCCTAAACCCAATAAGGCTACTATTTGTGATTCTAAGTTTGATTTTGATCTTGATGGATGCAATATTTCTGAAGTGATTATGTTCCTACAAAAGTTTGAGTGAAGTCCTAATGCTAGTGCTATGAATATGGCTTTTACAAAACACATTTCGAATGCTCTCATTAAAATTAAGGAAGAAAAATTAAAACACAAAGCTTCTATTCCTAGGAAAGTAGAAGATAGTTGGGAACCCATAATTAATATGCAAGTGAATGACTTTTATCTTAAAGCTTCATGTGACCTTGGTTCTAGTGTCTCTATCATGCATAGAAAGATTTATGAAATGCTTGATTTGCCACCTTTTGAAGATTGCTATTTAGATATCCCACTTGATGATAATGCTAAGAAGAAACTTATGGGGAGTGTTAATGATGTTCTTATTATGTTTAACAATGCCTATGTCCCTATTGATTTCTATGTTTTTGATGTTGAATGCAATGCTTCTTGTACTATTACTTTGGGAAGACCTTTTCTTAGAACTGTTGGTGCCATCATTGATATGAAAGAAGGCACCATTAAATATCTATTTCCATTCAAGAAAGGTATTAAACACTTCCCTATGAGGAGATATAAGTTACCTTTTGCTCCTCCTTTTAAGGCAAAATTTGATGTTAATGCTTCTTCATTTGAAAATACTTGATTCTTGCTTCTTGTGCCTAACTTAAAGGCGTTAAATAAAACTACTTCTTGGGAGATAACCCAATAGTTTTCTTGAGTCTTAGAAGTTATTAATTCTGTAATAACCTCTCCTTATCCCTTTTATTTAATTTTTGTGCCAAGAATAACCTCTAATGAGAGAGAAGTAAGATTTAGGGAAGTTGCTGTCCCGAAACAGATTTTTGTGCTTCATTGTAAAAATTCTTGAAAAATCTCTGTATGTCGTATTGAGCTGTAATTTTCTGAGTAAATCCCCAGGTTGTTATCTAACTTTCGTTAGTTCAACACTTTTCTATTTGAGCAACAGAAAGTCTTCGAACAAATCGGTTTTTACATGCTGGTCTGTTTTGACAGATTTCTGCCATTATTTGCATTTGCCTCTTTATCGATTTATTTTTGGGTTCTCTTTGGTAAATTGAGTTTTTTGAATGAATTGATACAGTAGCTTATGTTTTTAATGAATTTTTTTGTTTTGAAACTAAAACCAAAGGTTTATTACTTTTGAATGCACTAATGTTGCTAATGAAGATTGTGTGAAGTTTTGTATGAAGGAAATTTCCAAGTGTAGGGGAAGAATGATGTAATGCGATGAAGAATGGACAAAAGATCAAGCTCGGGGATGCCACCCCGTGTGACCCTAAGAAATATTCAATAGGTACAAGCGTCAAATCTTAGGGATGCCCAAGGCATCCCCTTCTTCATCAATAAAAATCTCAGGTTTCTTTATAGACACTTCGTTTTTATTGTTTCATGCACAGTTGTGTTGTTCTTGGAGCGTATTAGTTTTCATTTTTGGTTTTTGTTTGCTTAGTTCGCTTGAATAAAGTAGTTGGACCCCCGATTTCGCTGTGATGTTTCAAATAAGTTGATTGGTGTTGGAACAGAGTAGAAAGTTTCATGCTTATAGTGATACAAAAGGGAGCTTCTTTTGACTGTGGCTTAGACTTTATCATGTAATGCTAGATGTTGTTTTGACCTTATGCTTAGTGATTATTTCTGCAACATGACTTGTTACAAACAATTGAGATTTCTTAATGTGCCTTGCAAGAATCATGCGTTGTTTTAGCATACAAAAGCATAGTATTGTGGTATTCTCCTTTGATGCTTTGTTTGGGTTGACTTGGCACATGCTCACACTGTGTTATGACTATGGACCAGTCACCTTAGCCTCTATGATCATTTAGTTTTTAACTTGTGGTACCACTTTATGCTATAGTTGATAATTGTAACACCCCAGTTTTAGTTAATCTTGAATTAGGATTTGATTGTGCATTCATGAGCATCATGTCTTAAATTGAGCACTAAAAAAATAAAGCAAAACCCTAAAACCCTAATCCTCCCCTCTCTTTTTGAAATGCATTCAAAAAGGTTTTGTATTTTGAAAAGTGCCAATATTATGGAGCCCAAATGGACTAAGAGGGCCCTACAATATTTTTACTAGTTTTATAAAACCTTCTGGTATTTTTGAAATTTACAAAATAGATTTGAAAATGAAAATACAAAGAGAAAAAGAGAAAAAATAAAATAAAAAGATTTTGTTTAAAAAAATGAGCAAACCCAGCCAGCCAGGCCGGCCCTTCTTTCCTCTATCCTTCCTGCCGCTTAGCGTGCGCAACCGCGGCCCAACAGTTGGCCCAGCAGTAGCCCAGCCTGTGTACCGCTTAGCCTCGTCGTCTTCGACAATGATGGCAAGCAACTGCGTGCTTGCGCCTCCACCGTCGATCGCCGTCAACCGTTGCGATGCGCCGCCACCCGTATGCTCGCCTTGTTTCTATAGTTCAACGCGCATAGCCACGATTCCTAGGACGCCCTCCTCCGCCGTCTCCGGCGACCACCCGATGGTGGCTGTCGCGTGACGTCACACCGACATAGTCCTGACGTTGGCCGTGGACCTGCTAGCTGCCAGCGAGACACCTGACGTGGTCGTGGTCCCAACAGTCAGTGAATGGGGATAGGTAGAGCCCCGGTGGAAATAACCCCGACCCTGTGATGACATCAGCGTGATGCAATAAATCTATTTAAATGGTTTTAAATAATTCTATAAATTGAATAAATCTTATAAATTCAATAACTTATTATTTATAAGTCAGAAAAATGTGAATAATATATCAAAATGTTGAGAAAAATGAGATATATCTAACTAAGCTATAATCATGCATTGTTCAATAACTTTCATGACAAGTATAATTAGAAGAACATAGTAACCCTCATAGGTGATATCGGAGTTTCCCCGAGTTAGGGTTTGTACCCGTCGGAACCCCAATTAAATTGTCGAGCATGCTATAGGGTTTCAATCCAATGCAATTTAACTTATCATATCATCATACTTGCTTGAGATCAATGCCATGTATTGATTGTTTCTCTCTCTTTCCGGTGTTTGCTTCTTCCCGATAGAATACAATATCGAGATCGAGATAGAAGCCCGAGGACAACAGCATAAAAGATCGACGAACAATACTTGACCAATTGTAACCAAGTCAAGTACAAGGCTTCCGAAGATATGCTTATGGGTTATCAACTGGAAAAGGCAAGCATAGCCCCACCATGATATAATCCTATGATTTCAAAAGCATTTCAATTCCTGCCATGATGCATACGATTCTACTATGGTATTTTATTGATAGTTAGAGTATCCTATCTGTTGCATTACTCCCTTTGAGCTTATATTACCTGATCCACTGCTCCTAGCATAACTAGGTTTGGCTTGTGTGCACTTCTAGAGCTATTATCTGTGTCCTTCTTAGCCATGCATCGCTGTTAGAGCTGGTTCATCCAGATGATGTATCAGATGCAGATAATCTGGTATGACAGGAGATCGAGATATATTGATGAGGTGATATGAGTTAAACATGATAAGGCTTGTATGGGAGGCCACGGTGGGATGTGGTTTTTGTAGTCCCATGCTCGCCACCACTAGGAACCGAGTTCTTGCCTTTGGAACCGAGACGAGCGTACAGCCACACGGGGTCTGGAAAACCTCACTAGGAACCGAGTTCTTGCCTAGTAGATTCCATGAGTCACATAGTTCGGCGTTCCATTCGACATATGCATAGAAAACCTTTTGAAAGATCTGGCGGGTGAAGGTGCATTCATAACATGTAGGGAAGCGTGGACAAGGTTGCTTAGGGTTGATAGCACCCCTGGTAAACCAACCTCGCCTCACATCTCTAGGGACCGGATTCGGGATTTTACCCGTTATAGAGGAACCATCCTTAGGAAGAGGGCTATTACTAGTGGCATTAAGAGAAGATTAGTACGTCTGAGTAAAGTTGTACACCCCTGCAGGGTTAAATCTTTTCGAAAATCCGTGTTCACGGTTATGAACGCTTGGTGACCAGATTATAAGATCATAGAGAACTTGAACCTAATCTTAAAATTTGGCAAATCAACGTGTGCTTAAGGATGCTTCCTCTTGGGTACAAGGGGGTGATCCTAGTTAGGGTTCAGATGATGATGATTTGGTGGATATCAAAAGATGATGATCAATACTTTGGAGATGTCGCTCTCTTATCCCCTTTTAAAATTACTCTGACTAGACGAGATTCTTCTCTCTCTTGTTTTATAAACAAAGATGGCTTTATGCAAAACAACTCCACCAGCCATAAGTCATGCGGAGTAAACCCTGTACTCACCCTTGCTTTGTTGATACTTTTGGCAGAGTAAGTGTTCCCCTGAAGATGAGTTCCGTACTACATCGACATCGATGAGTAGCTTGGGGTTCCCGGCCGGCAGCCTGGAATCTATGGGCTGGGACGTCATCGTTATGCTTCAGGCCTCTTAGGACAATTGTTAAGTTTGCTATACTTAATAGCACAATTTTCCTTCCGTTGTTTGATGTTTGTGGTCAATGACCTCTGCTTGTAATAATTTGGTTCTTTTCTTAGTTATGAGCTTGTTGTAATAAATTTTGTGTCATAGGGTCACTGATGCGTTACTGATTCTTCACTAGATATCCTCGAGCTCAAGGTTAAGCTTATGTCAGACGGAGGTCTAGGATTTGTTTAGCCCTGATCCCGGGGGTGTCACAGGTTTTGGTATCAGAGCAGTACCGACCGTAGGAAAACCTTTCTATTGGTCGATGTTGAGTCTAGTGTTTGTGAAAACTATTTTAAAGCTGAAAAGTACTTGCAAAAACTCTAGTATGCTTCTTTTTCTCCTTATCCAATTTCGCTCTAACTTTGGGTTCATCTTATCTTGTGTTGACTTTGAAAAGTTTTGATATCTTTTCTAGCCTTTCAAATCTTAGGTGCCTTCTGGGCATGCCGTTTCTTAGCCAGTTGACCTAGTGTTGAGTTCTCTAGAGTTGTGTGTGTTGTGAATTCCTTATTCCCCTTTGCTCTGCTTCGTATGAGAGATTCCTTTCCATCATGATCTCTCTATATTATGGATCCTACAATATAATGATCTAGAGTGTTCTGTTCTAGGCTTCGAGGTTTCCTTTAGCCTCATGTGCCTCCTTCTCATTTTCTTGGGTACTTCAGAAGTCGTTTCTTCTTTTGGAAGCTACCTCATGATTACTATCTTGTAGTGTACGCTACGTCACTCAAATAGTAGTAACTTATTTCTCGGGTTTTAACCCTTGGACTTGAACCTAAGATCGTTGATTGTGCTGGATTCTGGTGTTGTGAATCTTGTACATGAAGCTGGCCTTTAATCCAAGATCCGTTCCTTTGACCCCTGTTTTTAATGTTCACACATTACCTCAGGATGGCTGGTACTAAAATTCTAGCCTTCAATCTTGTGGTTTTTGTCACGATTGAATTGTGACAACTAAGGATTTCCCCTACCACTAGTTATGGCAGATGTCATTTAATGGAACCAAATAGATCATGACAAGAGTACTCCTCGAGAGTCTCGCATCTATACTCGTGACTCTACCACACCTTACCACTTGTTTGCGTTGGTTTTCGGAAGGTTTTTGTCTTAGGCATCCACATCTTGGGGTTCTACCCTGAGCATGTTCACCTTTTCCCTTGTCGTTTTCCGACCTTTGTTTACCAGTTGGTAGCCAAGTAGTAAATGTGCATTGGTGTCGTCCAATGCAAGATACTCTTGTGGTCCATCATGACAAACCATTTCAGAATGCCTGGAGAAACAAACTCCAGAACCTCGTCGTATCTAGGACCAGGTCAAAGTGTTGTAACCCGCAGATCAAGAGGCATTGATTACCTTCTATCTGTTCTACCTTAAAGTGTCACACTCTTTCATACTAAGAGGTCATGCTGAGTTTTATGACCCCTTAATGAAGTGATGCTTCCACACATCTTTACCCACCCTTCCTCGAGCTTTCGTGCTCATGAGTGATGCGTGTGCGTAATAATGTGGCCCTTCAAGATTCTTTGCAATTATTATTGTTTTGATATCCAAGGACATTTGTGTCATTCTTGGCGTGATTGGTTAACCCTATCACTAAGCAAAGTTTGACTAAGCTACCAAGTTTGCTATTCTGGTACAGTCTCTTCGGTCAAAGATATAGGCTTGTGCCAAAGCTCTAAGACTATGTCTTCTTTCCTTACCAAGCAAGTTCCCTCTCGAACTAAGTGACATATCAGTGGTTCATGGTATTCTAGATGTATTTATAGAAGCATCACCTTGTTGCCACATGACTGTGTTGTCAATTTCTTGAGCAAGTAAGTTTTCTGAACTGCTCCTTTCTCCAAGGAATCCATACTGGATACCCCTGGACTAGTTAGTTGAGCTTAAACAACAACTTGGAGAGTTGTAAGACAAAAGTTCTAGCTGACTCTGTTCCTTCTTAAAGGGATGTATAGTTTTGTTCGTGCTGAAGAAAGATAGTATTTCCTTCGTGGATATGTTATCTTACCCCATCCTTGATTTGATTTGGGTTATCGTCAAATCAAACTCAGTTCCAATGACTAACTTGATGATGTTTCTACTCGTGATGTTTCACTTGATAATACCTTCATGTCCTTTGGTCTGACCAATATAGTTGCCTCGTTCAAGCAACATATGAGTCCATCTTCTTGGAGTGTCTCGATAAGTTTGTTGTTGAGCCCATCGATGACATCCTTATATCCTCCATGCTAGATTAGATTCATATGGAACATTTGGCATTAATGTTGGAAACTTTCGAGAACCTTCTTCGTGTCATCTCGAAGTATGTGTTCTGGATGTTAGAAGTAACCTTCTCTGGTTCATGTGCAAATGTTGAAAGATGTAGCCATGGATTTGATAAAAGTTATCTTCCTTTCCTTAAGGACATATGTGTGTTTTGTTATCAGTACTTTATGTGTGTGTAGTTGCATTTAGACAATATGGTACTAAATGGGTATAGCAATCTAGCTCAGTATTTTTGAGCTTTACACTGTAGTCCACATTTTGATAATCTAGTAACTTTACCTTTGTGGTAAATTTTGCATCCTTTATATTCGGACATGCTGAGTCTGAAGTATCATTCCACCTAACAAAAGCTGAATCTCAAGCAGCAACGATGGTTGGTGTTCCCTAAGGTTTTTACATAGGTCTCCTTGTAAATCTAGCAAGGTTGATGCAATGGTTGACACACTTAGCCGGAAATACCTCTTGTCATATTCTTTTGAATCAGCAGTAACAACCAATCTTCATGAGGCTCCTTCAATAATTTATTATAGGAGTTGTGCTTATGGTCTTCTTTGCATCCGAAGTCCGACCTTTACTATGATGCTTCGTATCTCGAACATCAAGGAGAACATTTAAATTAGTGTTGCTAAATGTCTCTCGGTCGATCCTCCTGACCCTTTTATGTTGGCAATCATTTTGTTGTGCCAAGTAATTGAAGTCTAAGAATGAATTTTCTTTCTTATCGTGTCATCAGGAATCTTATTTACTATTTTTCTAGTGGTGTAAAGTGATATCATGATCTTTGGCAAAGATCTTGATATTCCTGGATGAATAAAGAATTTTCCCTCATTTTTCTTAGCCATCTTTTAAGAGCGACTATGATTTTGGTAATCAGAAGTTCCTCTTTCTACATGTTCCTTGTGACTCCTATGAGTCCTCGCCATAAAACACCTTTCTGTCTTGGACTTATGTTGAATGAAAGAGTGACCCTTCTGTTTAAAAAGTAGTTCACCAACTTGGTTTTGTTGATCCATATCTCTGCAACCTGAAATCTCTACTTAAGCCATTTAGTAGAGGTCCCTTTCCGAAGTCTGTGGTTATGTTGTTTCTGTTGGAAGCCTTCCTCTTCAGAAGCTTCAAAACCTCCTGTAAATTCCATGGTCTCAATCCTTATGAATACCATCTATTTAACAACTTGAAACCTTCTCCTCTTGTTTCTACCGTTACCTTGACGTGTTTCATGTTTGTCATCTCAGAGTTGTTTCTGAACACTCCGTACATGAGTTGACCATGAGATACCCTGTGTGTTATTTAGTGTGTTTCCTCTTATATTTAGAGTGGTCCTGTTTCTTTCTCTCTCTGTCTCTTTTCTTACCTGTGGAATCTCGGGTCAAGATTCTCGTAAGGGGGATAGAGCTGTAACACCCAAGTTTTAGTTAATCTTGAATTAGGATTTGATTGTGCATTCATGAGAATCATAAATTGAGTATTAAAGAAATAAAGCAAAACCCTAAAACCCTAATCCTCCCCTCTCTTTTTGAAATGCATTCAAAAAGGTTCTGCCAAAATTATGGAGCCCAAATGGACTAAGAGGGCCCCATAATATTTTTACTAGTTTTATAAAACCTTCTGGTATTTTTGAAATATACAAAACAGATTTGAAAATGAAAATACAAAGAAAAAAAAAAGAAAATAGAAAATAAAAAGATTTTGTTTAAAAAAATGAGCAAACCCAGCCAGCCAGGTCGGCCCATCTTTCCTCTAGCCTTCCTGCCACTTAGCACGCGCAGCCACAGCCCAACAGCTGGCCCAACAATAGCCCAGCCCGCGTACCGCTTTGCCTCGTCATCTTCGACGACGACAGCAAGCAGCTGCGTGCTTGTGCCGCCACCGTCGATCGCCGTCAACCGTTGCGATGCGCCGACACCCGTATGCTCGCCTTGTTGCTCTAGTTCAACGCGCATAGCCACGATTCCCATGACTCCCTCCTCCGCCGTCTCCAGCAACCACCTGACGGTGGCTGTCGCGTGACGTCACACCGACACAGTCCTGACGTAGGCCGTGGACCCACTAGCTGCCAGCGAGACACCTGACGTGGCCCTGGTCCCAGCAGTCAGTGACTGGGGCTAGGTAGAGCCCCAGTGGAAATAACCCCGACCCTGTGATGACATCAGCGTGATGCAATAAATCTATTTAAATGGTTTTAAATAATTCTAGAAATTGAATAAATCTTATAAATTCAATAACCTATTATTTATAAGTCAGAAAAATGTGAATAATATATCAGAATGTTCAGAAAAATGAGATCTATCTAACTAAGCTATAATCATACATTGTTCAACAACTTTCATGACAAGTATAATTATAGGAACATAGTAACCCTCATAGGTGATTCCGGAGTTTCCCCGAGTTAGGGTTTGTACCCCTCGGAACCCCGATTAAATTGTCGATCATGCTATAGGGCTTCAACCCAATGCAATTTAACTTGTCATATCATCATCCTTGCTTGAGCATTGCATCGATGCCATGTGTTGATTGTTTCCCTCTCTTTCTGTTATTTGGTTCTTCCGGTAGAATACAATATCGAGATCGAGATCGAAGCCCGAGGACAACAGCATCGAAGATCAAAGATCGACAAACAATACTTGACCAACTATAACCAAGTTAAGTACAAGGCTTCCGAAGATATGCTTATGGGTTATCAACTGGAAAAGGCAAGCATAGCCCCACCATGATATAATCCTATGATTTCAAAAGCATTGCAATTCCTGCCATGATGCATACGATTCTACTATGGTATTTTATTGATAGTTAGAGTATCCTATCTGTTGCGTTACTCCCTTTGAGCTTATATTATCTGATCCACTGCTCCTAGCATAACTAGGTTTGGCTTGTGTGCACTTCTAGAGCTATTATCTATGTCCTTCTTAGCCATGCATAGCTGTTAGAGCTGGTTCATCCAGATGATGTATCAGATGCAGATAATCTGGTATGACAGGAGATCGAGATATATTGATGAGGTGATATGAGTTAAACATGCTAAGGCTTGTATGGCAGGCCACATTGGGATGTGATTTTTGTAGTCCCATGCTCGCCACCACTAGGAACCGAGTTCTTGCCTTTGGAACCAAGACGAGCGTACAATCACACAGGGCCTAGAAAACCTCACGAGTGACTAACTTGCCTAGTAGATTCCACGAGTCACATAGTTCGGCGTTCCATTCAACATATGCATAGAAAACCTTTTGAAAGATTTGGTGGGTGAAGGTGCATTCATTACAGGTAGGGAAGCGTGGACCGGGTTGCTTGGGGTTGATAGTGCCGCTGGTAAACCAACCTCGCCTCACATCTCTAGGGACCGGCTTCGGGATTTGACCCGTTACGACAGAACCATCCTTAGGGAGTGACTCATGGTCTTGGCAAAAGCAAGGTAAAGGTCGTGTCTAACCACCCTCTACCGGCCTTCCAAAGAAGGGGGCTATTAATAGTGGCATTAAGAGAAGGTTAGTACATGTGGGTAAAGTTGTACACCCCTGCAGGGTTAAATCTTTTCGAAAAGCCGTGTTCACGGTTATGAACGCTTGGTGACCAGATTCTAAGATCATAGAGAACTTGAACCTAATCTTAAAATTTGGCAGATCAATGTGTGCTTAAGGATGCTTCCTCTTGGGTACGAGGGGGTGATCCTAGTTAGGGTTCAGATGATGATGATTTGGTGTATATCAAAAGATGATGATCAATACATTGGAGATGTCGCTCTCTTATCCCCTTTTAAAATTACTCCGAATAGACGAGATTCTTCTCTCTCTTGTTTTATAAACAAAGATGGCTTTATGAAAAACAACTCCACTAGCCATAAGTCTTGCAGAGTACACCTGTACTCACCCTTGCTTTGTTGATACTTTTGGTAGAGTAAGTGTTCCCCTGAAGATGAGTTCCGTACTACATCGACATCGACGAGTATCTTGGGGTTCCCGGCCGACAGCCTGGAATCTATGGGCTTGGACGTCATTATGCTTCAGGCCTCTTAGGCCATTTGTTAAGTTTGCTATACTTAATAGCATAATTTAGCTTCCGTTGTTTGATGTTTGTGGTCAGTGACCTATAATTGTAATAATTTGGTTCTTTGCTCAGTTATGAGCTTGTTGTAATAAATTTTGTGTCGTAGGGTCACTGATGTGTTACCGATTCTTCACTGGATATCCTTGAGCTCAAGATTAAGCTTATGTCAGACGGAGGTCTAGGATTTGGTTAGCCCTGATCCCGGGGTGTCGCAATAATGTTTTGTTGCTTTGCATGATTATGGCCATTATTGCTCTCTTAGTTGGTCGCTCCCTGTCTTCTGCTAGCCTCCACTTGTATTGAGTAAGCTCTACTCATGCATCCAACTCCCAAGAAACCAAGTTATTACAAAGTTTCCACTATAAATTCCTATGCATGGTGTGTTACACCATTCCAAGTATATTCTTGTTTTTTCTATCTTCCAAATTAAACTTGTTATGTGAAAATTAGTGATTAAAGCTCTCACAAACTTGATGGCACACTTTATTTTTCTTGCCCCTAATAAACTTGAACCATTGTGCCATCTATGTTGTATATGCTTGCACTTATAAGTTGGGAATTAGCAGAACCGTGCTGTCATGGGGTGATACGTCAGAAACGTATCTATAATTTTTGATGCTCCATGCTTGTTTAGTATCTACTTTGCTTTGCTTTGTCTATACTTTGAGGTGTTTTTATATCTTTTCTAGAACTAACCTATTAACAAGTTGCCACAGTGCCAATTTCCTGTTTTCTTCTGTTTTTGGTTCTAGAAAGTCAGAAAATCAATATTCTCGGAATTGGACAGGACAAAAGCCAAAGTCAATATTTTACCGTGGGGGACACGAATCCAAAAGACGAGACGGAGAAGCAAACCAGGGCGGCCAAACCCTCCCTACGCGTGGCCAGGGGTGGGCCCGCGCCTGGGCAGGGTGTGGCCCCCCTGGTCGTCTCCCGACCTCGCCTGTTCGCCTATAAGAAGCCCCAGATGCAGAAAACCTAAGTATCCAATCAAAACTCCATGAAACCTTCTGTAGCCGCCTCCACCGTTGTCCCTAGATCGGGGGGATCTGAAGTTCTTCCTGACACCCTGCCGGAGGGTAAAGAACATGTGGGCCCCCATGTGTGGTTTTGGTAATTAATGACAATTTTTATGGACTAATGTGTGTATTAAGTTATACCTGTAGGATTTGTCCATTGGCATCGCTTGAAGCATGTGTTGGCTTCAAGGTCGATGAAATGCGAAGAAGATATGTTGTGCAAGCTCAAAATGCGCCATCTATAGAAGATCTCATGTTTTATGCTTGCCATCCTCTTGATCATGGATCGATGATGAAGAATCAAGAAAGGCGTTCCATCTTGAGAAGGTCAAGATCGTCTACATCGAGCTCAAGTGGAATGCTCAAGGCAAATGTATAATCTTGATAGGTTTTCCCTTTTGTCGATCTCATATTGTGTGTGGGAGACCGGGTTTAGGATAGATAGCCGTACTATCAAGAGGGGCTCTCGAATGAGTAACTCGGTCACATCGTTCGGAGAGAGCTCAAACCTTTGCATACTTGCATCATCATTTTTGGTTGTTATTTGGTCTTATCCATGTGTGGATAATCTCCATAACAAGCTCTTGTTCATCAAAATCGGATCTTCCGTTTGTATCTTGTTGCGATTTTGATATTGGTGGTTTTTCGGTTTCTCACCAAGTGAGGTATCTTACATTATATTACTTGATACATTCTCACTTGGTGATAACCAATATTTCCATCCTCTATCCAACGCAATTGGAATCGGGTCAATCGGAGTCACCAATCAAAAGTTATGACCGTTTGAGTATTTACCGATTTAATTCTAAAAGGAAAAAGGAAAAACAGTTTTTCTGGGCCGTTCGGTACTACCGGGCCTAGTACCGGACGCCCCTGGCCGTGGCCCGCTCCACTTCTGTCTTGCCCGGTACCAGCATCCGGTCCTACCGGCCCGTCCTGGTAGTACTACCCGGGTGGGCCGGTACTATCGGCCGGCCCACCCCGCTCGACCTACCAGTTCCTCTACTTGGGCTGGGCCAGCTCGCCGCCCTGCCTGGCTCCCGCTTGCACCTGCCGCCCGCATGCGCTGCTGCTGCCGCTGCGCGTTGGCCCTCTCTCTCTCTCGCGCAGCATGCATCCGCTTCGCTTCGCTTCGCGCTGCCTGCCGCTTTCGCTGCTTTCGTAGCGTGTTGGCCGCATCTCATTCGCGTCCGCTCGCTTCTTTGCAAGCCGCTTCGCGTTGACCGCATGGGCCCCAGCGCTGGCCCCAGTTCCCTCACGCATGCGCGCTGCTGCTGCGCCCGCTCGCTCTGCTTCTTGTGCTGCGCTGGCCCCGGATTCTCTGCTTCCTGGCATTGGTATGCACAGGACCGGTAGTACCGGTGAAAACGGTACTACTGGACCGGACCGTCTTTTTAGCCCCAACAGGCAGAATTTGCCCGATCCTTTAAATATGCTTTGCCCGTTTTCAGTTTAGATTGCTTCTTCCTCTTCTATTAGGCTAAGCTTTGTCCACACTTGCTCTAGATCTTGAAGCTTGCCTAATCTTTTCCCTCTGATGATTCTTGCCCATATTTGAGTGGAAGAGAGAGGAGATCTAGATCCACGTTTTGACCTAACCGATTCATCTCTTTGTGAGTGCATCTTTGGGGATCTAGATTTTGGGGGATTTTGTGTCTCTCTTTGATTCCTCCTCTCTTGTTCCCCCAATAGCTTTAGTAGCTTTGTTGGAACTTGAGAGTGAGGGATTTGAGCACCTTTGTCATGTTCTTGCCATTTGCATTCGGTGCATCGGTTTGAGTTCTCCTCGGAGGATTTGGTTCGTGTGACTCATTGGAGTTTGTCCCTCTTGGGTTGTTGGAACCCTAGACGGTTTTGTGGCCTTGGTGGCATTGTGGCCTTTTGTGGAATTTGTTGCGAGCCTACAATTAAGTTGTGGAGAAGTGCCCCAACCTTGTGAGAGGTTCCAGTTGCCACCGACAAGTGCACCGATAGTGGAAGCGTGGATCAATCCCATTGGGGTGAGATTCATCGGAGAATAAGGGAGGCCTTTTGTGGCATTGGTGGTTTGATACCACCCCCTCTCCAAACGAGACGTACTCCATGTTGGGAGGAACTTGGTAAAATATCGTCGTCCCCGCGTGCCTCGGTTATCTCTATACCCGAGCTATTTACTTATGCACTTTACATTGTGATAGCCTTCGTGCTTGAAGTAATCTATATCTCGCTGTCACTTTGTTGCTTGTATTGCTTAGCATAAGTTGTTGGTGCACATAGGTAGTTGTTCTAGGTTGTGCTTGACAAAGTAAACGCTAGTTTTATTCCGCCTTTGTTGAGCCACTCTAGGAAAAAATTTAATCACCTATTCACCCCCTCTAGGCGACATCCGTATCCTTTCAAGTGTTTGTGCATTACGTTAATTCCTTGCAATTTTATGCTTATACAAGAGTTTACATGAATGTGACAAAGCTACAGAATACAGAATAAAAACAATAATTGGTGTGATCTCATCAACGTACATAATGGATAAATTGGTGGACCTAGTTATCTAGGCACACATGTGACATGACAAAGAAAAAAGAAAACAGGACATCAGCATATATTAGGCAAATAGAAGACAACAATACACTTCCAATCTTAGTTCTATCTCAGACATAGGGAAATATAACAAAACATCACTACTCTTAGTCTCTCACAAATTCATAAGTCATGCTTATGGAAATAACAACCAATAAATAGCAGTACATCATGCATACAAATTATGCATCAGGAAAAGATTAACTTATGCAGTCCATAAGAATATAAGATTATGCATGAATGCATCAACCCAATGTTATGCACCAGTCCTCCTCATCTCCATTGTCATTGGTTTGTAGAACCCTTTCATCATCAGACTCGAACTCAATCTCATCCTCATTGACAAGCACATGTTCTTCCTCTTCTTCGTCGGAAACAAATTCCTCCACCTCATGGAGTTCTCTCACTCTTGCACTTCTACGAGGCTCTGTATCTTCGGTAGCTCCCATTGCATCGTCAATAGAGTTGGATAGCCCCGTTATTGGATCAACGTTATCATCAACATAAGCTCCTTCACATATCCAATCTTTTGCCATGGAAGCATCTTTAGCAAGAAGAACATCACAAGATGACTCATACTTCATTCTCTTGTCCATCATTCTTCCATTGAATTGAATATAAACTAAATCATCCCTACGCCGGATAGCTTGTTCCTCCTCTTTGCATCTACCTACAAATAAGATAGTATAGTTTGGTGATTCACATTTGACATAAAGGACATAAGGATCAGATTTGAGTATTTGCAAGTTGATATTTACTTGTTTAAACACGCTCCAATTTCTTTCACATCCGGATGAACTTGTGGTAAAGTTGAGTATCCTCAAATCCATGTGAATCAATGTAGGAGTTTGCAGTCCATAAGTTGCCCACCACTCGCCTACATTTATAGAAAATACAAAGTATTATGCATCAGGCAAAACAATTTCAGGAATGCAACATGGCAAAATTATATGTGAGGACAAGCTTACCGTCATTGAAATGTGCATTGCTAATAGCTTTTTTGGCAACCACCTTAGCAAACATGCCCTCCCTATTTTTAAATTTGGTCAATTCTATGTTAAGCACCTTATTTATCGACTCGTCATCATCATGATAAAATTGTTCAATAACCTCCATCAACCCGAACATGACTTCTACATCACTAAAGGTGCTTGTGGCAGCATAACTATAATAAGGATTCAAGGCATATGCTGCCATGTGTAGTGGGGTATCTAACCTCCCATTCATTTTGCTCTCCATGGCTATTGTGATCACCTTGTAGTCCTCAGAATTGTCAACCGCAATCGTTATTTCCTTCTTTGCCTCTATTATTTCTCCATACATTGAGGCCATTGACTGTCCATCACCATCAGCCAACCGAAGAACCTTCACCAATGGCTCAAAAACCTTGCATTCCAACATACAAAAGCAAAGGACTGGCATTTAAGATTTAACACATAAGTAGATAAAAATATTAATAGAATAAATAAACAAGACACAATTTGTAGTAGAAAACAATACCCTGATGCAAAGAGACACATTTTTCCAAAATGCCCTACTAATTATTGTGGCATGAGTTACCCTTCGTTTCTTTGTTCTCGTGGCCTTGCATCCTTCCCAAGTATCACTACAACACATCTCCTTTAGTTGCTTCCTCTTAGCAACAAGACTTTGCAAGGTAAGAAATGCAGAAGAAAATCTAGTCACACCCGTCCTAACATTATCTCTCTTTTTTGTATGCAACCTCATTAATGCCAATGTGGCATGGTGTGCATACAAGAAATAGTCATCTCTTTAGCTCTGGCGATTATAGGACCAAACTGTTTCAACTTCCCAATTGCTTCTACCGTCAAATTAATGGTGTGAGTTGCACATGAGGTCCAAAATATCTTGGGCCTTTTATTTTTTAGCATCTCCTTTGCTCCCATGTTGTTTGAAGCATTATCTGTCACTACTTGCACAACATTATTAGCACCTATAAAGCACCAATGCAAAACACAATAATCAGCCAAAAAATTCAGAAATGGAGACAGATGAAAAAAACATGGGAGTATATTAAAAGTTGATGATCAATACCAATTTTCTCAATGCATTCATCCACATAATTGAAGATGTATATACTTGTGTGTGCATCAGCCGACGACTCCTTTGATCCTAGAAAGACCGTCCCCAACTTGCAATGCACACATAAGTTCATGATGCTCCTTCTTTTCTTGTCCGTCCAAGCATCGGTCATGATAGAGCACCCGGTATTCGCCCTCTCAACATCATGTGGCTTCAACAAATCCTTAGTCTTTTCCACCTCCTGCAACAACATCTTCTCTCAGATCATATATTGTGAAGGTTGCTTCCATCTAGGACCATAACGACCAAGAGCCCCACAAAAATGTTTGAAGTCATCATCATTGATAGCATTGAATGTTACATTTTTCTTGTACAACCATCTAGCCAAGTACTTCCCTACTCGGTAGCTCCTCTCCTTATCAACATTATCATTTATATTCTGCTGATGGTTTTTCAAGTTCAATGGAATAGAAGGGTCAATTGGAGCAAGGTATTGATCAATAGGCCCCTTCTTTGGGTCACCGTTACCAACTTGATTAAGATCATCTTGATCATCCTCTTCCTCATGGTTGACCGCCTCTATATTCACCGCAGCTATGACTTATTGTTCTTTCTTTAGCTTTTTGATCTGCCTCTTCTTTTGTTCCTCATGTGCTGCAAGACATCGAGCAATCTGATCTGGTGTGGCATTCATACAAGATGTCACTGCACCTTTGATCTTAGCAATGTGTTGCTTCATCCTAGTCACCCCTCCATACATCTCTTTTCCACAAAGCTTGCACTTGACTCTTTGCGGATCATTTATATCGACCAATATAGCAAATTCCCAGGCCATGTCATCTGAATTCCTCTTAAGTGTGGAACTTGCAACCTGCGTGTAGCATAAGCACTACCACTAAAACTAAGGGCAATAGAATGTATCAGTTGAGTTCTACAACAATCTATAGTTTTACTTTTACACACTGTTGTTCTACAATCTACACAAGCATCTATAGACATAAGTAGCATGTATCAGACTATTAGTACTGAAAAATAAGGGCAATAATACAATCTATAGCTTTACTTTTACACACTACTATTCTACAATCTACACAAGCATATACAGAAAATCCAAACTTCGAGCTCATATAAAATACAATCCATCGGTACTTGCCGTCTTCAGTCTTGAGTAGAGTCTAGATAAAATAGGACTAGAATTATACCTTGGTGAAGAAAGGAGGAAAGGTTCCCCATATGTCTGCCTTGTTCTGCTGAAGGAAACAGACTGCGATTCTTCCTCCTTGATGAGCTAGGCCTGGGAGCTGAGAGAGATGCGTCCTGCAGGCTGCAGTACTGCTTGAGTTCTTGGAGATGTGGGGAAGAGGAGGGACGGGGGAGGGATTCCAGAGGGTGCAAAGAGTAGGCCGAGTTAGCTCCAGCCGCCAGAAGTGAGAGGGACGATCGGCGGAGGCGAGAGGGATGGCCGCGGTGACGGGGTGGAGAGCATGGCGGCGGCACCCTAACCCTATCGAGAGGAACGAAGCATCTAGGGGAATTGGGGGGGGAGGGGTCGGGCAAGGGGTTTATACGATTTGGGCTCTAGATGATTTATCAGATTTGGCCCGATTTATCGTTTGTCAGAGCGATAAAATGTCCTAGACGAGAAACCCAAACGATAAGGCAATATCATATCGCAGACACACCGATTCACGATAAATCGGGCGATAAATCGCTGAATTGGACGATATTTTGAACATTGCTCAAAACAAAGTATTGAACGTATGGTGTGGAAGGTAATGATTGCTTGCAGAAAGTGAATAGTAGCAGTGGGTGATGTATCAATGGTAAATATTGGACCGGGGACCACAGTTCACTAGAAGTGTTCTCCTTAAGATAAATAACATAACATGTTGGGTAAACAAATTACAGCGGGGCAATTGATAGGACAAAGAAAGGCATAACAATGCAATACTAGACATTCATGATCCTATGAGATTTGATTGGTCATTACAACAATATACATAGACCTCCATCCAACTGCATCTATGACTAGTAATCCACCTTCAGGTTATCATCCGAACCCCCTCCAGTATTAAGTTGCAAGCAATGGATAACTTCTTTAAGCAATGTGTGTAAAGTAAATAATACAATTGTTCCATGAACAAGAGATTGTTGTTTTCTCCCTAGTAGCAAAAGTACATCTATAACCTTAGAGATTTCTCTCACTTCCCCAGATTCAATAGAGTCATGAACCCACTATCGAGCATAAATACTCCCTCTTGGAGTCACTAGCATCAACTTGGCCAAGATAGCTACTAGAAACAGAGAGCATGCAAGATCTCAAACAACATAGACATGATAGAATCAATAAGATAGAATCATTAATCAATCTGACATAGTAATCTCAATATCCATCGGATCCCCGCAAACACAACATGCATGATTACAAATAGATGATCTTGATCATGAACGGAGCTCACAAGATCTAAACATGATAGCACAAAGGAGGAGAAACAACTATCTAGCTACTGTATGGACCCATAGTCCAAGGTGGAACTACTCACGCATCATACCGGAGGCTGGCATGGTGATGAAGAAGGCCTCCAGGATGATCTCTCCCCTCCGGTAGGGTGCCGGGAAGAGCTCCAGATCCCCCCAATATAGGGACGATGGTGGCAGCGGCTACAGACTGTTTCGTGGAGATCTGATCAAGTACTTAGGGTTTTGGCATCGGGGTGATTATGTAGGCGAAGATGCAAGGCGGGAGGGAGGCCAGGGCGCCCACACCATAGGGCGGCGTGCCCTAGGGTAGGCCCGCACGGCCCTAGGGTGTGGCGGTCCTGCAGCCCCTCTTCGGTCGTCCTTCGATCTATGTGTTCGTCTCAGAGAAATATTGACTTTGGCTTTTGTCCCGTCCAATTCCGAGAATATTTCCTTACTAGCTTTTCTGAAACCAAAAATAGCAGAAAACATGTAACTGACACTATGGCATGTTGTTAATAGGTTAGTCCTAGAAAATGTATAAAAATACCTCAAAGTGTAGACAAAGCATAGCAAAGTGAATACTAAACAAGCATGGAACATCAAAAATTATAGATACGTTTATGACGTATCATGGACCCCGGTCCAATCTTTCACGCGCGTATATAGTAGTGGATGCGCTATTCCCTAATAACTGGCATCGACAGATGCTAGGAAAAGACCTCTTTGCATTTGTCTATTGGACAAATCAATCTATTTCTTGTCTTTTTCTTATTTATTCCTGGGTTGGGTTTACCCAACATTAATTAGATGCCCTTGCATTATAGAAATGCAAGCCCTATAAGAATAAGCCTTTCCTTATTCAGTAGTTCTTCTTCATCAGGAAATAGCACAGCTATTGACTTGATGAGTACTATCTATGAATAGGGAAACAGATTTCTGACTAAAGAAATCTTTCCTGGATACATCATCTACTGTTACCATTTACTTTCTACAAGCAACCATTACCATCCACACTATATGTTTAATCCTTTGTTTTCAGGAAACCAGTTAGATTGACAACCTCGCTGTAAGTTGGGGGCAAAGTTTTGAGTTTGTGTTGTGCTGGATTCCAAGTTGTTAGTAACACCTTGGGGGTTGTTTCCTTGCTCCTATTGGTTCGATAACCTTGGTTTCATAACTGAGGGAAAACTTGCTGCCGTGCTCAGCATACCTTCCTCTTGGGGTCTCCCAACGAATCTCTACTATTGAGCCACGTCAGCAATGTTGGGATTCCCGAGTTTTGATCCAACGGTCAATGAAGACATGAGAATCATATAATAGAAGTATGACATATCATTTTTATATAAAATCATAATAGGTGAAGCTCAAAACATAATTATAATTGTGAGTCACGTCCATAAGGTATCAGGTGTATATTTGGTTTTTATATTTTGCATCTTGTAGAAATCAACATATTAGCTACCTAATACTCGACACGCTGTAAGAAATAATGAAGAAGATTCTAGAGTTATTGAGAAGTGTGTTTTGAGGTTTGTGTGTAGTGTTCGTTGTGCTAAAGACTATCAATAGTACCTTCTAGATGCAAGAATAGAAAAAAGATCCAACTACTTGCAATGTTAGGATTTTCCAATATAGTGGTAAGATAATAAAAGATAAGATAAGATAGTTTTTAAGTATAGTGTACGAATAACTTTGAACATCGACTGTTGGATATAGATTGGCTAATCTAAACATTAGATTATGTCATGTATAGCATTTATAAGATTCTACTATTAACCTAGCACCATGAACACCATCCATAAACCTCAAAACACACTTCTCCATCATTCTACAATCTTCTATGCTTAAAATATTTCAACTTACATTTTTAATAGAACCATCGTACTACTACCATATATGCACTTTATCAGGACCTTGCCATCCTTCGTATATTTTACTCTTACTCAAATTATTCCATTTCTCACCGTGTACCGAGGAAGCACGACCACATTCACATGGACCCGACACAGGTTGGGCCCACAAGTCTGTGATGCATTGTCAATCAGCTTTTTTCTACTCATCTGCCCACCTCCTCATTGCCCAATCCGTCCATCATCATCCAGAAAACACACTCATCCTCTCGCCTCCGTCTCCTCTCACCACCGCTTTCCATCCCCACAGTTGTCATCTCTAGCGCTACGCAGATCAATCTGCCTATCACCGCTAGGCGGACTGCGACCCAGAACAACGAGGTATAATCTCCATCTCTCCCTTGTAGAAAACATTCGCAGTTCCTCTTTTTTGTGTTGATTCCATTTTCTGTCTCTAAACCGATTTTTCTGGATCTCTTTCATTCCCCTCTATTTTGTTCCTGATAGTTTAAATGTGCATTAATACACATATATTAAGATTGATGTACTCTTTTGAAGTGAATCCATGATGAAACACGTTGCTTGCTGCTAGGGATAGTATTTTGTCACTTGAACTGGTTATAATTTCATGCATTTTATTGCTATAATAAGTATCTTTTAATGACATTTATAGGTTCCCATTCCATGCAAGGTAGAAAATCATGGATAGTTCCAGCAATGATGAGATCTTCTAAACTAACTTTTATGTAACTGATAGTGATGAGAAATAAATTGCGGCTATAAGGCATAAAGTTTTACTTGGATTGTGAAATCGAATTAGACTATGTAGCAATATACTCTTATCTAAGATTTATTTTTCTTTCATGTAGGTCCTTCTTATGAGCGGAAATATTGGTTCTTAAGGTACATCGTTTATGACAATAATGTGCGTTTATCATACAGAAGGTGGGATTTCTCGAGAATAAAGTCTCACAGATCAAACCTAATATACCTTTCTATGTCTTCGAGCTCACCTCTTATTTACTTAGCAAGGGAGGGGAAGTATGGTAAGCAGCCGTCTGATTCAAAAGATTTGCCTAAGAAATTTTTAGGGTTAAATGTATAGGAAATTTTACCAAGATGGTTGTTACATTTGTAGGATTGATTCCCATAGGAATTGTTCCTAAGAATTCCTTTGCACTAGATTTTGTAGGAAACCAAATATCCACTCACACCTCTTTTTTAGAATCCTCCATTTGTCCTACTACGATAGAGTCAAACAAACTTTGTTTCATATGAATTCCCATTGGTTTGGAGTGGACATGACATTCCAATCCTACATTTATTTTCTCTACCATACGAATCAAGCAGACATTTTTTTACTATTTCACTAGTCAACAAGCCATAAACTTCTGATAGATGTTTTCTTCTGGTTTCAGTGCTTCTCACTGGATTACAGTCATAATGTCTTAAAGTATCATCTACCTGAAGAAATAAATATGCGTGTGACCAACGAGTTGTACAAAGGTCATCATGAAGTCGTGATTTCCATGGGCGATGGAGGGCGTGCAGTGATCACTACTAGTATGAGCTGGCAAAATGTTGTCAGGGACGCGAAGCTGTTAGAACACGAAATGGCTATCTTCTGGTTCAAGGAACGCGCACATGGATTTTGTCTCAATGTGTTCAGTGGTATCCGGCTTCATTGGAAGTTGATATGAATTTCATCGAACTTTCATTATGTGACCAGGAGGCATTCGAGGAAGCAAGAAGGATCCTAACAAACTACTATACTTATATTAGACACTTTTTCTCCTAGATAGAACTATGGAACTTAGAAACTACTAGTACTCAAGTATTAATCCTTTTTGTATTAGTACTCAGCTTTTGGTGCCTAGTCGATCTCATACTGCTAGCAAGGCAAGCAAAGGCTCCTTCCATCGCAAATATTTTGCCTTATTTCAAGGGCTCCTCCATCCAAAATTATGACTCGTCGCTGTATTTCTTGAGAGAAAAGGATCCTGGATGGAGGAGAATCATCCTCCCTTTCTCCTCTTCAATGTAGCATTGTCCGCTCTGATCCACTCATGCATTCGGTGTTTCTATGCCTTTAATGGCACTTGTTTAGGTGGGAAAGATCGCAACAGTCATCTCTTCCTTTCGATGTAAGCTTCTGCACAACGGAGTATAGCTGTGCAGGCGCATCAGTGCAGAGAAAGTTGGGGCCCGTGGTGGTCTAGCCCAACTTTGCTTCTGTTTGACTTATGCTTCCACCCAAAAATGAGCTCTAGATGGATGTTTTCCTTCTCTCCCATATTAGGCTGGTTAGTACTAAATAGCTTAGACTAGTAAATTTCACATGTTACTACCTTCATAGTAGTGGGTAATAACATGTGTTAGTGTCATACAAGGCCTAATTAATTAGGTTGTAGCTCTCATATAGTCTTGGTAGGTTTTGTTTTTTTGCGGGGGGTCTTGGTAGGTTTCATTGACTCGACTCCACCATAATATACACAGTGTAGACGCCCTACTATTTTACTACTACTTTTACTTATGGTCTGCTGACTAGTCCTTATAAAATACACTAGTTACCTCTAAAGATTTACTTATACAGTACAACTTTATGTGTAAATGGCCTACCTCACGTACTCACAAAGTGCCTAGGAGAAATATGGCCTACCATGTAGTAGGAACATACCTTGGTTTCCACGAGGAATAATAACATAATTTTGGTAACTTATGGAAAAATCCTTCTCAATATGGCCTACCGTGTAGGAACATACCTTGGTTTCAAGCCAAATAGCCAAGATCATGGACATATTTACATCATATTTATGATAAGGTCCCCTTATTCGGTATATGGGTGAAGGAAATATGTCCTAGAGACAAATAATAATATTGATTATTAGCATAATTCATAAATTTTATGATTAAGTTTTATATTATGCTATAACTGTATTAAATGGAAACGTCAATACACGTGTGATATACAACAACTAGTAGTTCCTAGTGAAACTCTAGTCACTTGTTCATTGGTCAACAGATGATCAAGGTTTCCTGATCATGTTGGTGCCTCGGCAACAATCGACAATGGAGTCATATTATTAGAGAATGAGATGGTGAACATACCTTACCTATAGCATCGTATTATGATCATGTCACAGAGTTCAAGTTATGATGATTAGGAAATCGTAGTGACTCATTCCTTAGACCATGAGACCATATCTAATCACTATCTCCCGAGGATACTCTAATGGCACCTAATGTCACTCAGTAGAATGGTGATCATAAGGGTGACATTAGGTATTTGGAGGAACAGGTAGAGGCATATGCATCAAGAGCGGGATTTTTCCATCCGCATGATGGAAGATACTCTAGGCCCACTCGGATAAGTCATATCCATAAGATGCGTAGCGTGTGACTACGTAATGAGGGATATTACTTATCGGATCGAGTAAAGTAGCTATTATCGGTAACGAGGTTAAACCTGACATGGCGATATCATTGATCAAGCCTCAGAAAATACAAGTATCACAGAGACAAAAGGAATAAGACACATCGTTTATGGTTCAATGACAAGTTTTTTGGAATGCACATGTGATCATCATGGGAGCCCAGGTCCCTATGTTGGTCATTGGTCAAAGAGGAGTCTTGAACATGACTGGAGTGTTCTCGAACTATTGGGTAGCACGCTTAAGGGCTTGACGAAGCTTAGAGATTGTTATAGGATTATTCAGAATCTCTAAAGAAATGAGAAGAGAGAAACCAGAAATGTTCCGGAGAGATCCGAAGGTGTTCGAAGAAAGAATAGAGAAAATGGGACCGAAAGGAGTTTTGGATAAATGGTGATTTAAATATATATTTATTATATATTAATAATGAATTAATATATTCCAAATGAATATTTAAATAAAGATTTATAAAGGCATCTTTATTATTAGGCCAAAACCCCAGAGGGATTTTTCCTAAAAAGAAACAGCGAGAAAAAGGCAAATCTGCCACGCACATGGGCGACAGATAGTTGTCGCGGCCCATGGGCGACAAATAGTGGGTGTCACGCGCGCAGGTGCTGGGCCGCAGGAGGAAGGGGCAACCTGACCACCCGGCGCCAGCCGCCGCCACCTGCCGCATGGGCCATGTGGGCGAGAGCTGGGCCACGAGGAGAGAAGACGGCTCCTCGGGTGCCAGCCGACGCTACCCTGGGTGCTGCGCCGTGAGGTGGGCAGGCGGACCACCACGGCCTCATCCACCATCGCCTCTTGCTGCTGGGCTGGCCCCGGGTTGCTTTGGGGCCCAGCCGGCAGGGAGCTCGGGATTTTCCCTTTTCCTTATGTTTTTTAGTTTTACATGGGACACCTAAGATGGAGGGAGCCCCTCCCTCCGCCTATATAAAGAGGTGCCCATAGGAGAATTAAAACACACCAGAAAATACAGAAAATGCCTATTTTATCCTATCCCTTCTCTCTTTCTCACTTGTGACCGTGGCCCCCTTGTCATCACTGTGTGAGTGAGGAGTTATTCACCATGGAGCGCCATCGCGCTGCGAGATTCGAAGCCGAGAGATCTACTTACGCAATCTCGGTTGGATCGGGGACAAGCGGGAGTCATCATCAATCATCGTACGTGTGTGACTTCCTTGGGCGGCACCGTGCTTTCAGCGCTAGGAGTTGTCAGGGCCGTTGGACTTCTTGACCTCGAGGTTAGCATCAGAACGACTTCTTCAACCACGTTCCTCACAATACGTTAACCATGCTCGGTCTTTAAAGGTATGAATACCGTACCCCCTCCTGTTACTGCATTACTAGTAGATAGATCCTGGCATTAGGGTTTCGATCGTAGGAAAAAAAATTCTGCCCTCAAACCCCAACAATGGTATCAGAGCCGATCTATGCGTAGTACTGCTAGTACGGGTAGAACACACGAGTTGTAATGTGTGGGCGTTGATTCTTTAATTTTTATCCCCTATGTGTACTTGTTTATATTTTGGTATTGATTGATGAAGAAGCCCGGACCGACCCTATGTGTTCTCTTACACGAGACTGGTTCCACTCTCAACATACGGCTTGTACCTTATAAGTAGCTAGCGAGTGTCTGAGTCTCTCTCTCTCAATAGTTGATATAGCATTTATAAAGGAAGGCCCCGAAAGGGTGTAGTATAAACAATTATCTAATCACCATTGTGGTTGAAGTTCGTAGGTAAGAATGGTTCTTGTGTGAAATCCCTAACAGCCACGTAAAGCTTGCAAAAGATAAAGTAGAGGCGTATAACTTTGTTTTGCAGGGGCGTTGTGATGTGATATGGTAATAAGTCAAGGTAAAGTAGTTTACTTTCTGTTGCTAAGTCGTACTAATGGTCATCATGATGGTGGACTGAATACCGGAGGCACCGGAACCCTGACACAAGACCCGAAGGTGCCGCTACCCTGGCGCCGGACCCGGGGCACTGGCACCAGACCCGGAAGCGCCAGATGGAGATCACATCATGAAGAACCATATCGCATCGCATTTACATTTTATGTATGCTTGTTGTGTGTATATTGTTGTATGCTAAGTATTAGATACTCGATGTTAGCATTAATAATATGATCCCTAAACAACATAATTTGAATGATAATGCTCCCCTCGTTTGTGCACCACCAAGAAAGTTCTCTGGTATGAGGCACACCATGACAATCACGTGTCAGACACACATGCGTTGATATATGGTGGGTGTAAGCCATGTTGCACAACAATACACACGAGTTACAGTTGGTGAGCCTATCATGTACAGACATGGACTCGGAACACCGGATGATCGAAAGATTGAGCACGAGTCACATGAATGATGTGATCGACGTGTTGACGTCCACCTTTGCAACTATGTCACCGACCGTGACGATCGGGGGTGATGTAGTGAATTAGGATCGTGTAATCACTAAGAAATTCTTTGGAGATAATGTTTTCTAGTGGAGTTGTTTGAACTCATATTTTCATGAACTCAGTCTAAAAACCTTTGTAATTTTAAATGTAGAACTGATGGCGCCCGGTGATGACGTGGGAGCGCTTCATTGAAAACCCCAAGAGCAAGGTGTGAAGAGCACAACAGAAAGTCCTCCCTCAGTAAGAGACCGAGGTTATCGAAACAGTAGGAGGAAGGAAACGTGTGTTGCAAGCAACGTGGAAACCTGCACAACACAAACTCAAGACTTTGCCCCAACGAAAAATGAGGTTGTCAAGCTCACCGGTTTGCTATAACAAAGGATTAAATGTATGGTGTGGAAGGTGATGATGGTTTGCCGCAAGTAAACAGTAACAGTGGAAGATGTATCAATGGTAAAGATTGGACCGGGGTCCATAGTTCACTAGAGGTGCTCTCCTTAGATAAACAAACATGTCATGCAGCGTAAACAAATTACAGCAGGGAAATTGACAGGAACTGAGCAAGGCATAACAATGCAATACTAGACAAAAAAATCCTATGAGATTCGATTGGGCAATACAACAATATACATAGACCTCCATCCAACTGTATCTATGACTAGAAGTCCACCTTCAGGTTATCATCCGAACCCCCTCCAGTATTAAGTTGCAAGCAACAGACAACTGCTTTAAGAAAAGTGTGTAAGGTAAACAATCCACTTGTTCCATGAACAAGAGACCGTTGTTTTCTCCCTAGTGGCAACATCACATCTACAACCGAAGAGATTTCTGTCACTTCCCTCGGAAACTAGAGGCATGAACCCACTATCGAGCATAAATACCCCCTCTTGGAGTCACTAGCAACTACTTGGCCAATATAGTTACTAACAACGGAGAGAATTCAAGATCACAAACAACACAGACATGATAGAATCAAATAGACAAAACCATTAATCAATCTGACATAGTAATCTCAATATCCATCGGATCCCTGCAAACACAACATGCGTGATTACAAATTGATTAGATCTTAATCATGAACGGAGCTCACAAGATCTATACATGAAAGCACAAGGAGGAGATACAACCATCTAGCTACTACATGGACCCGTAGTCCAAGGTGGAACTACTCACGCTCATACCGGAGGCTAGCATGATGAAGAAGAAGGCCTCCGCGATGATCTCCCCTCCGACAGGGTGCCGGGAAGAACTTCAGATCCCCCAATCTAGGGACGATGGTGGTGGAGGCTACAGACGGTTTCGTGGTATATTGATCGGGTGCCTAGGGTTTCTGCATCGGGGGGACTTTATAGGCGAAGAGGCGAGGCAGGGGGCCGCCAGGGGGCCCACACCCTGCCTAGGCGCGGGCCCACCTAGGTTGTGCCTGGGGGGTGTTGACACCCTGTGGCTCCCCTCCGTCTCGTACTCCGGCTTCGTGTTCCCCATGGTAAAATATTGACTTTGGCTTTTGTCCCGTCCAATTCCAAGAATATTGATTTTCTGCCTTTCTGGAACCAAAAAACAGAAGAAAACAGGCAACTGGCACTGTGGCAATTTGTTAATAGGTTAGTACCAAAAAACATATAAAAATACCTCAAATTGTAGACAAAGCAAAGCAAAGTAGATAGTAAACAAGCATGGAGCATAAAAAATTATAGATACGTTTCCGACGTATCAAGCATCCCCAAGCTTAGCTCATGCTCATCCTCGAGTAGGTAAGTGATAAAAAGAATAATTTTTGAGGTGACATGCATCATCAAAAACAAGATTAAACCATTTGCAAGCATTGAAAGCTGGGATCAAAGCACTCTAAACATGTGCATGGAAAATGAAGTTCTAACAATAGGACAAAGTAACTATGCATGCAATATGAAAGGCTACAAACAAAGATCATGAATAACATGCATTGAAAAACATTTGTTTGTTTCACATAAAGAAAACATGGCATAGTGGCATTCAACTTGTCCCTCATGGAGTAGCAAATAGATGCATAGGACACCTTCAAAGTTCATAAGAGTGACTAGATACAAATAGCACAGGAACAAGCAATATCAACAATATGCATCAATCAAATAAGTTTTGGGACACTACACATAGAACTAAGAATGACAACTATGCTCTCTTAATGGTGCCTAAAGGTAGAAGGAGGAGACTCAATATAATAGTGGAAGAAAGGCCCTTCATAAAGGGAAGCAGGGATTTCAAGTTTCAAAAAGATCTTCCAAAAATTATGGTAGTTGTTAGCTTTCAGCCCTCATTGCCCCTATCATAAGCATCTTGAAGTGATTAAGGTTAAAGTGAACAAACTACGGAGTATATGATTGACAAAGTATAAGTTGGCAATCTCATGTCCCTTGAATACGAGGGCCACACCTCATGCTACTCAACTTCAGTCACATGTAAGTTCTTGTCATAGTAAGTACATGTGTATCATAGAGAACCGCCAACGGGGTACCCCTTGCACATGGTATATGAGCTATCCCATAACCAAAATGACAAGGCAAGCAGACGATGAGCATCTTAGAGATCTTTTTATTTACTATGTGCATAGCTTTTTATTGAGGATGCTTCACAGAATGCTCATTATGGTGATTCTGCAAGTTTCCACCATGATTAGGCATGTCTTAGGCTAGCGGCCTAGGCGTTTCTATAACACAAAATACATAACTCCATGTACTTACAAGATCCCTCTTTATTTCACACCGGTGACATCCATAGACAAAAGAGCATGATATCAACTGTCTACAAAGTACAAGTGCAATGTTGAAAATGTTCCCCGTGACAGCATGGTTCTGCTAATTACAACGTATAAGTGCAATCATATACAACTTAGATGACACAATGGTTCAAGTTTACTAGGGACAAATAATATAAAGTGTGCCATCAAGTTTGTGAGGGCTTTAATCACTAAGTTTTCACATAACAAAATAATTTTTAATTGAAAGATAGCTAAAAACAAGAGTATACTTGGAATGGTGTAACACACCATGCATAGGAGTTTATAGTGGACACTTTGGAATAACTTGGTTTCTTGGGAGTTGGAAGCATGAGTAGAGCTTACTCATATAAGTGGAGGCTAGCAAAAGACTGAGAGCAACCAACTAAGAGAGTAATAATGGCCATAATCATGCAGAGCGACAAAACATTACTAATCAAAGCATAGAGTGGTACTACAAGTCAAGGAATAAATGATCATAGAGTATATGGTAACTTGTTCATAGTCATAACATGGTGTGTGCATGTGCCAAGTCAACCCAAACAAAGCATCAAAGGAGAATACCACAATACTATGCTTTTGTATGCTAAAACGACGCATGATTCTTTCAAGGAACACTAAGAAATCCCAATTGTTTGGAACAAGACATGCTACAGCAATAATCACTAAGCATAAGGTCAAAACAACAAGTCTAAGTCACAGTCAATGCAAGCTCCTCTTGTACTTTCAAGCAGGAACTTCCTACTCCTTTCCAACACCAATTGACTTATTTGAAACAACACAGCGAGAACAGGGATCCAAACTACTTTATTCAAGCAAACTAAACAAACTAAGCAAACCAAACAAAAACTAAGACGCTCCAAGAACAACACAACAGTGCATGAAATAATAAAAACAAAGTGTCTAGTAAGACCTGAGCTTTTTATTGATGAAGAAGGGGATGCCTTGGGCACCCCAAGCTTTGACGCCCATACCTCTTGGATATTTCTTGGGGTGACACCAGGGTGGCATCCCCAAGCTTGAGATTTTGTCTATTATTCATCTCATTACATCATTCTTTCTCTACACCTAAATTTTTTTCTCATACAAAACTTCACACAATCTTCATTAGCAACATTAGTGTATTCAAAAGATAATAGACCCTTGGGTTCAGATTTAGAACAGCAAAACTTTTCATTAAAAACACAAGCTACTGTAACAACTCCTTAAAAATCTCAATTCCCCAAAAGAAAACTCAAAAAGGAATCAATAAGAAGCAAATGCAAATAATGGCAGAAATCTGTTAAAACAGACCAGCAGGTAGAAATCAATTTTTTCGAAAATCGTCTATTGCTCAAATCAAAAAGTGTTGAACTAACAAAATTTATCTAACATAATTGGGGATTTATTAGTAAATTTTCAGCTCAATACGAATTACAGAGAGTCCTCAAGAATTTTTATGGTGGAGGACAGAAATCTGTTTCGGGACAGCAACTCCCCAAATCTTACTTCCCTCTCATTAGAGGTCATTCTTGGCACAAAAAGCAAACAAAAAGGATAAAGAGAGGTCATTACTAAATTAATAACTTCCAAGACTCAAGTAAACTCTTGGGTTATCTTCCAACAAGTACTTTTCTTTAACGCCTTTAAGTTAGGCACAAGAAGCAAGAAATCAAGTATTTTCAAATGAGGAAGCATTAACATCAATACTTGCAAAATCTTCAACTATAAAAGGTATATCATACAAATGAGTTTTGTAGGATCCCTTCTCATCTCTCTTTGGTTTACTACTTTCATCAAAAGGATTTTCAGGAACAATCCAATCAAAATTCTTTTCAAAGGCCTCATGCATCCCGACAAGCTTAAAGGGTATGGGTATCTTTAATTCCTCTCTAGGCTTAGTTTTATCAGAAGTACCCACAACATCTACACATGAGCCTAGCATATGTAAACGTCAAAGACCTTTTTGGCTTCCTTAGCAACATCATGGAACTCTTTGAGCAAAGTTTCAATAATAAATTCTCTCTTTTCAAAATTCTTTTCTTCTTTTAGTTTTAGGAACAAAATTTGCATCATGGGGTTAAGGCTAACAAACATAGACTCCAACATATGAACTAAAGAAGCTGCAAAAACTTCATAATTAGGAGCAAGTTCTGCTATAGATCTATCCTCAATATCCTCATGTTTGCTAGCATGATTGAAGAATTCTTCAATATTTTATTTCCCAATTATAGAGCCACTACCTATCGAAAGGTCCTTCAGGGAGAACTTGGGGAACAACATGGCGAGCTAGAGCAAGGTGTCTACTAGAGTAGGAACTATTTTTTTTGTGTTTTTGAATAAACAAAGCAAACCAAACTAAACTATTTTTTTGGAGTTTTTGATAAGAAGAGGCAAACAAAACCAAGCAAACTAAAAACAAAGTAAAGAGAAAGGTTGAGGAGGATTCCCCTTGTGAAGACGTCCTTAGCCTCCCCGGCAAAAGCGCCAGAGAACTTGATGGCGCCCAGTGATGATGTGGTAGCGCTTCGTTGGAAACCCCAAGAGAAAGGTGTGAAGAGCACAACAGCAAGTCCTCCCTCAGTAAGATACCGAGGTTATCGATCCAGTAGGAGGAAGGAAACGTCTCAAAGGTGTTTCAAGCAACGTGGAAACCTGCACAACATAAACTCAAGACTTTGCCCCAACGAACAGTGAGGTTGTCAAGCTCACCGGTTTGCTGTAACAAAGGATTAAATGTATGGTGTGGAAGGTGATGATGGTTTGCAGCAAGTAAACAGTAACAGTGGAAGATGTATCAATGGTAAAGATTGGACCGAGGTCCATAGTTCACTAGAGGTTCTCTCCTTAGATAAAAAAACATGGCATGCAGGGTAAACAAATTACAACAGGGCAATTGACAGGAACTAAGCAAGGCATAACAATGCAATACTAGACAAAAAGATCCTATGAGATTCGATTGGGCAATACAACAATATGCATAGACCGCCATCCAACTGTATCTATGACTAGAAGTCCACCTTCAGGTTATCATCCGAACACCCTCCAGTATTAAGTTGCAAGCAACAGACAACTGCTTTAAGCAAAGTGTGTAAGGTAAACAATCCACTTGTTCCATGAACAAGAGACCGTTGTTTCTCCCTAGTGGCAACATCACATCTACAACCGAAGAGATTTATGTCACTTCCCTTGGAAACTAGAGGCATGAACCCACTATCGAGCATAAATACCCCCTCTTGGAGTCACTACCAACTACTTGGCCAAGATATATACTAACAACGGAGAGCATTCAAGATCACAAACAACACAGAAATGATAGAATCAAATAGACAAAACCATTAATCAATATGACATAGTAAACTCAATATCCATCGGATCCCCGCAAACACAACATGCATGATTACAAATAGATTAGATCTTGATCATAAACGGAGCTCACAAGATCTATACATGAAAGCACAAGGAGGAGATACAACCATCTAGCTACTACATGGACCCGTAGTCCAAGGTGGAACTACTCATACTTCATACTGGAGGCTGGCATGATGAATAAGAAGGCCTCAAGGATGATCTCCCCTCCGGTAGGGTGCCGAGAAGAACTTCATATCCCCCCAATATAGGGACGATGGTGGCGGCAGCTACAAACGGTTTCGTGGTATATTGATCGGGTGCCTAGGGTTTCTGCATCGGGGGGACTTTATAGGCGAAGAGGCGAGGCAGGGGGGCCACCAGGGGCCCACACCCTGCCCAGGTGCGGGCCCACCTAGGCCGCGCCTAGGGGGGTGTGGCCACCCTGTGGCACCCCTCCGTCTCGTACTCCAGCTTCGTGTTCCCCATGGTAAAATATTGACTTTGGCTTTTGTCCCGTCCAATTCTGGGAATATTGATTTTCTGCCTTTCTGGAACCAAAAACAGAAGAAAATAGGCAACTGGCACTGTGGCAACTTGTTAATAGGTTAGTACCAGAAAACATATAAAAACACCTCAAAGTGTAGACAAAGCAAAGCAAAGTAGATAGTAAACAAGCATGGAGCATCAAAAATTATAGATACGTTTCCGACGTATCAAGAAGATGGCCGACCGCCAAGCCTATTTTGATGTTGTTGAGTGGGTAGTTGCCAAGAAACTCAAGTTAGATGGATCCAACTTCTCGGATTGGCTAGTTCGTCTGAACTCTCTACTTTCCAAGAATGACATGGTAGACTACATACGCTATAGTATGGATTTGGAGCAGCCACAGGATGAAATAGAGACCCCACAGCAACGGGCAGACCGCTTTTATCGTCGTGATATGTCCTTGTTCATACATCTGATCATGGTTTATGGAATGGTAGACAAAATGCACCTGCTCATGGGTGACCTTGAACCACATGAGATGGTAGATCAGCTACAAGCATAGTTCTAAGTCCAATTACGCCTATGGAAGAATCAATTGGTTGGATATTTCCTTGCATATATAGATGGAGGAAAATACCTTCCTAGAGAGCCACCTGACTCGCATGCATGATGCGTACATGAGGATGGTTCATTTCATGGACTACATGATGATTGACTCATATGCAATAGGAGTACTTCTATGATCGCTACCCACAGCTAACAAGATTATGCCAGGGTTTGCATCAAGAGAGGTGATCTGGAAACACAGGATTTCTATGAGTTCATATCGCGCTTGAGAAGCGTGAAGGTTGAAACCATTGCTGGAGAAGTAATCGACGACGAAGGTATATATGATATACAAAGTTTATAAATGTTATATTCTTGCAAATACTTGGTGCAGTATTGAAGTATCTGATACTTGTTATATTTTATGAAAACGGGTCCTTCTGCATGAGAGTTTCTTGCAAGAGAGGAGGTGACATTGAGTGTTGATGGCGAGCACGATGATGATGGCCGATAAAACTCTCCCTCGATATTTATCATTTAGTTTACAGTGTTTGAATAATTATTGTAATCAGTGGAATATGAACTTCTTTAGTGTGTTTTACATTTTGTGAGACGGTTATTCATACGAGTTTGTACCAAATCAGTTGTTCTGCTTTTATAAATGATTCCTATTCATGTTCATATGTTTTTCGGTCATGTTTGAATTATTCAAATTACAAAAATAATTGATAATACGTGAACATTTGTAAAGTGCCTTATTGGCATTAAGTGGGAAAAAATCTAGAAATAAACCAAACGTACAATGCAGCGTTAGTAAAAACCATTGAAAGGCAAACACTCTTCTAGAATAAAGTAAACCATCTAGAATTTGTGTATGTTTTTGGGTTTATTTGATAAACCCAAAGAAATAACAAATAAGTCCTTGGAAACTTTGTAATACAAATTCCATGACTAGAACCAAAGAAAAGGAAAACCTAGTATTGCTAAAGTTTGATGCATTCTCGAGAAAATGTGTTGATCGATAGCGGTGTTAATGGAATAAAGTAAGAGAATGATGAAGGTCTGCGACCATGCATCGGAATGTTGAGAAGCGCAACGGAATATGTTCCAGAATGTAACTCTTCATGTTGAAGGAAAAGGAAATCAATGATTGTGATCATTGTGTTTTTCAGTTATACTTTTACATAAAGTAGTAGGATTCACAAATATGACCTACACCTAGAGTGGAGATAAATGTGAATTGATTGTCACATTATTAGAACAAGACATGCCTATGAACTAGAATGTAAATGTGTTGGAGATATGCCCTAGAGGCAATAATAAATGTAGTTATTATTATATCTTTGTGTTTATGATCAATGTTTACATTCATGCTATAATAGTATTAACAAGGAAACATTAATACTTGTGTGATTTGTAAACTAAATTAGAGTCCCTAGTAGAGCCTCTTTATAATACTAGCTTGTTGGTTAATAAATGATTGTGGTTTCCCTATCATGAACATTGATATGTTATTAACAACAAGATCATATCATTAGGAGAATGATATGATGGACATACACCTATAGATAAGCCTAGCATAAAGATCAAGTCATTTTAATAGTTCAATTGCTATATGCTTTCTGATACATAGTAACCTAATTCCTTCGACCATGATATCATGCATATCACCATCACCGGAAGGATGCTTTGATGACATCAAACACCACACCGTAACTGGGTGGCTATAAAGGTGGCATTGAGTGTTCAGAAAGTATTGGTTGAGACACATGGATCAAGAGTGGGATTTGTCCATCCATATGACGGATAGATATACTCTGGGCCCTCACGGTGGAATGTCATCCAATTAGCTTGCAAGCATGTGACTGGCTCACAAGGGAACACATATCACGGGAACGAGAAAAGAGTAATTATCAGTAACGAGGTTGAACTAGGTATGCAGAGATACCGACGATCAAAACCTCGGATAAGTAAACTATCGTGAGACAAAGGGAAATTGGTATCGTATGTAAGTGGTTCATTCGATCGCAAAGTAATCATAGAAATATGTGGGAGCCATATGAATTTCCAGATTCCTCTATTGGTTATTGTTCGGAGAAGTGTCTCGATCATGTCCGCATAATTCACGAACCGTAGGGAGACACACTTAAGGATTCGACGTTGTTTGAGTAGTTATGGAATGATGAGAAAGAGACCGAATGTTGTTCGGAGTCCCGGATGGGACCCGGGATATCACGAGGAGATCCAGAATGGTCCGGAGAATAAGATTCATATAAGGAAAGTCCTGTTTCGGGTTTGGAGAATGGTTCCGGTGTTTTCATCGGGAATATTCTAGAAGGTTCCGGAATGTCCGGCACTCCGGAGAGGAAGGGTACATGAATGTTTCATAACAAGTTGGAATGGTTGCATTATGTACTAGGTTTCATCGCTGAACAAAATAAAGGGTTAAATCAAATCCTAGTTTGAAAAGTCAAACGCCAATTTGAAAAGTCAAACGACTATTTTGTTTGGTGGAGGGAGAGTAGGAAACCTACTTGGGGAGGAAGTCCCTCTCCCTCCACCGCCGGCCTTGGAAGCCGAGTTGGGGAGGGACTCCCCTCCCCTTGGCGCACCCCCTCCACCTATATAAGGAGGGGCAGGGCTGCCCCTCCAAGACCTACACCTTGCCCCTCTAAACCCTACCCCTAGCCGCCGCCGCCCACCATAGCCGCCGCCCTAGGGTTTCTCCCAAGCCGCCGAGTTGGGGCTTCTAGTTGCCCTAGCCGCCAGCCTAGCCCCTTCTACTTAGTGTGTCTAAACCCTAGATCACCGAGGCTCTCTCATAGTCCACCATACTCGCTCCGGCTTAAGGCGAAGCCCTGCGAGATCTCCCCTCTACTTCCGGTACCACGTCATCGTGCTGCCGGAATCACGAGGAGAGTGCTACAACCTCCGCTGCCTGCTAGAACAAGGGAGAGGAAGGTCTTTGTCGAGTACCGAACGTGTGACCGACTGCGGAAGCGCTGCCAGAACACAGCGCCGGAAGGATCGTCTACGCGATCTTGAGATCGTCAAGAGTACGACTACATCACCCACGAGAATCATCTCTCGTTAAACACTTTGGAATCTTCGAGGGTGAGTTATTCTATCGACTCGTTGCTACAATCTAGTAGATAGATCTTGGCTTGTTTGTTTGTATGCGGTAGAAATTTTTTGTTTTCCATGCTACGAACCCCTACAGTGGTATCAGAGCCGTGTCTATATGTAGATCTGTTGCACGAGTAGAACAAAATGGAATTGTGGGCGGTGGTGCTTTTATTATCAATTGCTTCTTGTGTACTTTGCATCTTGTGGTATGATGGGATGTAGCGGCCCGGGCTAACCTTACATGACATCGTTCATGAGACTTGCTCCACGCTCAACATGCAACTTGTATTGCATAAGTGGCCCTGCGGGTGTCTGTCTCTCCAATTATAGTATAGATCCAATTTACAATGGGCACTTGATAGTGCAAACATCAACGTTGTGGTTCTTATTCGTAAGTTAGATCGACACTTATTGAAAGCCCCAAACCACATAAAATATGCAAAGAAATTAGAGGCGTCTAACTTTGTTTTGTAGGGGTGTGCTGTGATGTGATATGGCCATGATTGTGATTATATTTGATGTATGCAATGTTCCTTATTGTAAGTTGGCAACCGGCAGGAGCCATATGGTTGTCTTTAATTTATGTTAAGACCCGTGTGTCTATTCAAAGTAGTTGTAATAGTTGAAGCCGGTGGACGACAACCATGGAGCAGCGTCATTGACCTTGATGCAATGCCGGTGATGATGGAGATCATGTTCGTGCTTGAAGATGGAGATCGGAAGCACAAAGAAGAAAGGCCATATCATATCACATATTATGAATTGCATGTGATGTTAATCCTTTATGCATCTTGTATTGCTTAGTTAACGACGGTAGCATTATAAGATGATCCCTCATGCACATGAATTTCAAGTTCTAAAGTGTTCATCCTTAGTAAGCACCGTTGCTAAAGCTTGTTGTTTCGAAGCACCACGTGATGATCGGGTGTGTTAGATTCCGCAAGTGTATACAACGTGGGCAAGCTAGATTTGCTCATGCGGAAGCTAAGGTTTGATCTTGACGAGCCTAGCATGTACAGACATGGTCTCGGAACACGGATCACCGAAAGGTAAATCATGAATCATATAGTAGATATGATGAACATGTCGATTGTTCGCCATTGAAGCTACATCAACTCTCGTGATGATCGGTTTTGATGTGGTGGATTTGGTTCGTGTGATCACTAAAACAATGTGAGGGATATTGTTTTGAGTGGGAGTTCACCTAGATTAATTTAACTATTAATAAGAACTCAATTTGTCATAAACTTAGTCTAAACTATTGCAAATATGTTGTAGATCAATGGTGGCCCCTACCATCAATTTTAATGCGTTCCTAGAGAAAGAAAAGTTGAAAAACAATGGAAGCAACTTCGCGGATTGGTCCGCAATTTGAGAATTGTCCTCAATGCTGGTAATTTGACCTATGTGCTGGATGCACCGCTGGGTGACCCGCCTGCAGCTGATGCTACCGATGAAGTAAAGAATGTTTACCTCGCTCGGAAGAATCAGTACTCCACAGTTCAGTGTGCTATCTTGTATGGTTTAGAATTGGAGCTTCAGAAAAGGTTTGAGAATTCAGACCCACATGATATTGTCCGTGAACTCAAATTGATCTTTGAGACTCACGCGGCAGTTCAGAGCTATGAGGCTTCTGAAAAGTTCTTTAACTGCAAGATGGAAGAGGGCAGCTCTGTCAGTGAGCATGTGCTTAAGATGTCTGGGCACGCAAACAAACTTCAAAGCTTGGGTATAGTGATTCCTAATGCTTTGGGGATTTACCGTGTCCTCCAATCACTACCACCAAGTTACAAGAACTTTGTGATGAACTACAATATGCAAAGCATGAACAAGCAGTTGGCAGAACTCTTCTCCATGTTAAAATCTGCAGAAGTGGAGATCAAGAAAGAGCACCAAGTGTTGATGGTCAATAAGACCACCAAATTCAAGAAAGGAAAGTCTAAGCAAAAGGGACACTTCAAGAAGGGTGGTAAGAAAGTTACCGCACCGACGAAGAAGACCAAGGCTGGACCTAAGCGTCTTGAGTGCTTTTCGCAAGGAGAAGGTCACTGGAAGCGGAATTGCCCAAAGTACTTGGCGGATTTGAAGAACGACAACATCAAGAAGAAAGGTATATCCGATATACATGTTATTGATGTGTATCTCACTAGTACTCGTAGTAGTGCTCGGTATTTGATCTTGGTTCGGTTGCTCATATTTGTAACTCGAAACAGGTGCTGCAGAATAAACGGAAGCTAGCGAAGAACAAGGTGACGATGCGCGTGGGAAACAGATCAAAGGTTGATATGATCTCGGTCGGCATGCTACCTCTTCATCTACCATCGGGATTAGTTTTATACTTAAATAATTGTTATTTGGTGCCTGCGTTAAGCATGAACATTATATCGGGATCTTGTTTATTGCGAGACGGTTACTTGTTTAAGTCCGAGAATAATGGTTGTTCGATTTATATGAGTAATATGTTTTATGCACATGCACCTTTGATAGATGGTCTATTCTTATTGAATCTCGATAGTGGAAATACACATATTAATAACATTGAAGCTAAACGTTTGAAATCGAGCGATAACTCGACCTATATGTAACCTTTGTCGTCTTGGTCACATTGGAGTGAAGCGTATGAAGAAACTCCATTCCAATGGACTTCTTGAATCACTTGATTTCGAATCACTTGAAAGATGCGAAGCATGTCTGATGGGAAAAATTACTAAGACTCCATTTTCTGGTATGATGGAGCGAGCTACGGACTTATTGGAAATCATACATACCGATGTGTGTGGTCTAATGAGTGTAGCATCGCGCGGTGGTTATCGTTATGTTCTTACCTTCACGGATGACTTGAGTAGATATGGGTATATCTATTTAATGAAACATAAGTCCGAAACTTTCTAGAAGTTTAAGGAATTTCAAAGTGAGGTTGAGAATCAACGTAACAAGAAGATTAAATTTCTACGTTCTGATCGTGGAGGTGAATATCTAAGTTATGAGTTTGGCGAGCATTTGAAGAAATGCGGAATACTTTCACAATTGACACCGCCAGGAACACCACAGCGTAATGGTGTGTCCGAACGTCGTAATCGAACTCTTTTAGATATGGTTCGTTCTATGATGTCACTTATAGATTTACCGCTATCATTTTGGGGTTATGCATTAGAAACAGCCGCATTCACTTTAAATAGGGCACCATCTAAATCCGTTGAAACGACACCGTATGAATTATGGTTTGGGAAGAAACCTAAATTGTCGTTCCTTAAAGTTTGGGGTTGCGAAGCCTATGTAAAGAAGTTACAGCCGGACAAGCTTGAACCCAAAGCGGAAAAATGCGTCTTCATAGGATATCCCAAGGAAACTATTGGATATACCTTCTATCATAGATCCGAAGGCAAAATCTTCGTTGCCAAGAATGGATCCTTTCTAGAGAAGGAATTTCTCTCGAAAGAAGTGACTAGAAGGAAAGTAGAACTCGACGAGGTTGTCGAACCTTCTCTCGAACTTGCGAGTAGCGCAGCACCAGAAGAAGTTCCTGTGGTGCCTGCACCAATAAGAGAGGAAGCTAATGATGATGATCATGAAACTTCGGTTGTAGTTGCTACAGAGCCTCGCAGGTCAACGAGAACTCGTAGCACTCCTGATTGGTATGATCCCGTTATGAGTGTCATGTTGGTGGACAACACCGATGACCCTGCGACATATGAGGAAGCGATGATGAGCCCAGATTCCATTAAATGGCAAGAAGCCATGAAATCCGAGATTGGATCCATGTATGAAAACCAAGTATGGACTTTGGTGGACTTACCGGATGGCCGGAAGACTGTCGAGAACAAATTGATTTTCAAGAAGAAAACAGATGCTGATGGTAATGTTACTGTCTATAAAGCTCGACTTGTCGCAAAAGGGTTTCGACAAATTCAAGGAGTTGACTACGATGGCTTTTGAAGGGAATATGCCCTGAGAGGCAATAATAAAATGTTTATTATGTGTATTCCAAGTATATGATAGATGTTTATTTTGCATGCTATAATTGTATTAATACGGAAACGTTAATACATGTGTGTTTAATAAACAAACAGAAAGTTCCTAGTTATGCCTCTCTCATAAACTAGTTCGTTGATTAACAAGATGATCACGGTTTCCTGATCATAGACATTGGATGTTGTTAATAACGAGATCACAACATTAGTGTAATGGTGTGATGAACATTCATCCGAAGTATAGCATTACGATCAAAGTCAATGAGTTTATATTGCTATAAACAAACTACGAAGTAGTCCTAATCCTTAGACCATGAGATCATGCCAATCACTAACACCGGAAGAGTTTCTTGTTGACATCAAACGTCACTCCGTAACTAGGTGATTATAAAGATGGCTTCAAAGCTACTAAAGTGTTATGTTGATAATCATGGATCAAGAGTGAAATTTGTTCATCCCGATGACGGATAGATATGCTCTGGGCCCTCTCGGTGATATCACATTGGTTAGCTTGCAAGCAAGTGATTTGATCACTAGAATGTTATATCACGGAGCGAAAAGAGTGCATGTCGATGCGAGATCAAACTAGGTATGGAGATACCGATGATCGAATCTCGGACATGTAATATATCGTGAAACAAAGGGATTAAGATACAAGCGTAAAGGTTCCGACGATCACAGGAAAAGTCATCGTTGAATGTGTGGGAGTCAGTATGGATCTCCAGGTCCCGCTACTGATTATTGATCGGAGAAGGGTCTCAATCATGTCCGCATTATTCGCAAACCGTAGGGTGACACACTTAAGGGACACTGGCATCCAGTTGGAGCAAATGTTTCATGCCGAAAGAATAAACAAGCGCAGGAATTTATTTCACTAGATACCGAAACAGGTTTTCGGGTGAAATTGCATAAAGTGGTTATGCATGTGAAATGGAATTCTAGCAAGGGGTTATTTGTGAATGTTTGTCATTAAAGTAATTGACAAAATTCTGAATAAAATAAAAGAGTTTTATTTAATGAGAGTTTGCATTAAATTTGGTGGAAATTTAATGGGAATTTGAGTGGACTTTTGAGTGGAGGGAATTTAAAGGAATTTTGTGAGTGGAGTGTCCACCCACATGAAGAGGGAGGGCAAGGGGCAGCCCCATGCGCCGGCCACCCCCTTGGGGTTCCCCCCCCTCCTCCTATAAAAGGAGCCCCCCTCCTCACTTGTCTCTCACACCTCCTCGTGAAGGATCTCTCTCCCCCTCTAGAATTTATCCCCCATGGTCTCGGACTAGAGAGAAACATCTTAACGGTGGCTATTAGGCAAGAAAGGGTTGTGCTTCCGCTGCATCGCTGGAGCGAGGCGGAGGTTGCCAGTGTCTTGTACGTGTGTGCGAGCACGGATGCGCTACTGCTTTGCGGCGCTAGGACTTCCTCTCGATCTTGAGATCGGCAAGAGATCGTCTACATCAACCACGAGTTGAACTCGTTAAGCTTTGTCGGTCTTCAAGGGTATGTTCTCTACGGATATACATCCGCCCATTGTTTGTATCTAGTAGATAGATCTTGGTACATAGTTCCCATCGTAGGAAATTTTTTGTTTTCTATGCTGCGAACCCTATAGTGGTATCAGAGACGGATCTATGCGTAGATACTTTACACGGGTAGTACACATATGAGTATGTGGGTGATGATGATCATGTTGTTGCTCCTTTGTTGTAATTTTGGATATTGGTGGCATAGTGGGATGAAGCGGCCCGGACAAACTTTACATGTCCTCGCACATGAGACCTGTTCCACGCTTGACATGCAAATAGTTTGCATAAGTGGCTAGCGGGTGTCTGTCTCTCCTACTATAGTCAATATCTATTTTGCAAACGAGTTGTCAACAATTTGGTTATCCTTGTTGTGGTTCATGTTCGTAGGTAAGAACAGTTCTATCTCGAAAGCCCTAAGCCACGTAAAACTTGCAATGGATAAATTAGAAGCGTCTAGTTTAGATTGTTGCTAGGCTAGTGTTATGATATGGTGATGTTGTAAGTAGAAGTATGAGATGATACTCTTACAACACACATAGCGTGTAAACTCCATAGACCTTGGATTTACACATATAGGTATGATAGTGATCATACCACGGTGCACATGATAGAGATCATATGCGGGAACCATATCATTTCACTAATAAACATGTGATGTTTGATAGCATCTTATATTGCTTGTTTAGCACTTTGTTAGCATAATAAGATGATCCCTCTTTTAAATATCAAGATAAGAATGTGTTCTTCCTTTATTATGCACCGATTATGTTTTCGTCGCTCCAAGACATCACGTGATGATCGGGTGTTCTTGGATCCACGACCATATTTCGGGTGTAAAACAGTTACACACGCGAATACTAAGGTTCTAACTTGGTGAGCCTAGCATGTACAGACATGGCCTCGGAACACGGACCGAAAGGTTAAGAATGAGTCATATAGTTGATATGATGCCCATTTGATGCTCGCCTTTGAAGCTACACCGACTCACGTGATGATCGGACTTGGTGTAGTGGATTTGGTTCATGTAATCACCAAAAAGGCACGAGGGATGTCGTTTTTGAGTGGGAGTTCATTCGTAATATGGATTAGTTGAACTTAATCTATCATACACTTAGTCTAAACTTTACAAATTTTGTTGTAGATGGCACCACCTGCTTTTAATTTCAATGTGTTCATGGAGAAAGAGAAACTTGCAACGAACGGTAGAAACTTTACCGAATGGGCCATGAATTTGAGGATTCTCCTCTCTGTTGCACAAAAGCAATATGTGCTAGAAGCGCTGTTAGGCCCCCCCACCTTTAGATGATGCCCCTGACGAGGAGAAGAATGTCTATCAGACTCGTCAGGAGGACCACAACTTAGTTCATTGCGGCATATTGTATGGGCTAGAGCCGGAACTTCGAAAGCGTTTCGAAAATGGCAATGCTTTTGATACAATGGGTGAGTTGAAAATGATTTTCGACACACATGCTATTGTAGAGAGCTACAACGCTTCAAAAAAGTTCTTTAGCTGCATGATGGAAGAGCACAGCTCCGTTAGTGAGCATGTACTCAAGATGTCGGGTTAAGCCGATAAGCTTGTGTCCTTGGGAATATCGATTCCCATTGACTTAGGCATCCATCGTGTTCTGCAGTCTCTGCCACCTAGCTATAAGAGCTTCGTGATGAACTATAATATGCAAGGCATGAAGAAGTCTCTCCCCGAGCTTCTGTCAATGCTTAAAACTGCAGAAGTGGAGATCAAAAAGGAACATCAAGTGTTGATGATCAATAGGAACACTGGTTTCAAGAAAGACAAGAAGGGAAAACGGAAGGGAAGTAAGGGCGGCAAGCCTGTTGCCGTGCCTGAAAAGAAACCCCAAGTTGGACCCAAGTCTGATACCGAGTGCTACTATTGTAAGGGGACAGCCATCGGCATAATCGCCCCAAGTATTTGGCAGACAAGAAAGCAGGAAAGGCAAACAAAGGTATATATGATATACATGTTATTGATGTGTACTTGACTAGAGCTCGCAGTAGCACCGGGTATTTGATACGGTTCGATTGCTAATATTTGTAACTCGAATCAGGGGATGCGGAACAAGCGACCGCTAGCAAGGGGTGAGGTCAAGATGCGTGTCGGCAATGGATCAAGCGTTGATGTGATCGCCGTCGGAACGCTGCCTCTCCACTTGCCATCGGGATTAGTTATAAACTTGAATAATTGTTATCGGTGCACTAAGCATGAACATTGTATCTGGATCGTGTTTGATGCGAAGTGGTTATTCATTTAAATCCGAGAACAATGGTTGTTCCATTTTTATGTATGAAATATTTTATGTTCATGCAAAGATGATTAATTGTTTATTTATTTTGGATCTCTATAATAATGTTACACATTTTCTTAATGTTGATGCTAAAAGGATTAAACTAAATGATGATATATCAGCATATATGTGGCTTGCCGTCTAGGTCATATTGGCGTTAACGCATGAAGAAGCTCCATTCGGATGGACTTTTGGAATCACTTGATTATGAATCATTTGATACATGTGAGCCATGCCTTATGGGCAAGATGACTAGAACGCCGTTTTCGGTTCAATGGAGCAGGCGATTTATTGGAAATCATACATTCGATGTATGTGGTCCAATGAGTGTGTCATGCGAGGTGGATATCGTTATTTTGTTACTTTCACGGATGATTTGAGTAGATACGGTTATATATACTTGATGAAACACAAGTCTGAAACCTTTGAAAAGTTCAACGAATTTCAGAATGAAGTGGAAAATCATCGTAATAGAAAGATCAAATTTCTACGGTCCGACCGTGGAGGTGAGTATCTAAGTTACGAGTTTAGCACTCACATGAAAGAGTGTGGAATTGTTTCACAACTCACACTTGCCGGAACACCACAGCGAAATGGTGTGTCGGAACGTCGTAATCGTACTTTATTAGATATGGTTCGATCTATGATGTCTCTGACGGACTTGCCATTGTCATTTTGGGGCTATGCACTAGAAACTGCTGCATTCACTTTAAATCGGGCACCATCTAAATCTGTTGAAAAGACACCGTATGAATTGTGGTTTGGAAACAAACCTAAGCTGTCATTTCTTAAAGTTTGGGGATGCGATGTTTATGTGAAGAAACTTCAACCCGATAAACTCGAACCCAAAGTGGAAAAATGCGTCTTCATAGGATACCCTAAAGAAACTATTGGGTTTTCCTTCTATCACAGATCCGAGGGCAAGGTTTTTGTTTCCAAGAATGGATCCTTTCTAGAGAAATAGTTTCTCGCGAAAGGTGTGAGTAGTCGGAAGGTAGAACTCAAAGAGGTTATTGAACCTTCTCTTCAAAGTATGGCGAGTAGCGCAGCGCCGGAAGTTGTTCCGGAGTTGGCTCCACCTGTTGAAGAGGGAACTAATGATAATGATCATGAAACTCCGAATGAGAGTACTACCGAACCTCGCAGGTCAAGCAGGACGCGTGCAGCTCCCGAGCTGTATGGAAATCCTGTCATGAATTTCATGGTTGATGAAAATGATGACCCTGCGACGTATGAAGAAGCGATGATGAGCCCGGATTCCAACAAATGGTTAGAATCCATGAAATCCGAGATGGAATCCATGTATGAAAATCAAGTTTGGAACTTGGTGGACTTACCTCACGACCGAAAGGCCGTGGAGAAAAAATAGATTTTCAAAAGGAAAACTGATGCTGATGGTAATGTAACCGTCTATAAAGCTCGACTTGTCGCAAAGGGGTTTCGACAAATTCAAGGAGTTGACTACGATGAGACATTCTCTCCCGTAGCGATGCTAAAGTCAGTTAGGATTATGTTAGCAATTGCTGCATATTTCGATTATGAGATATGGCAGATGGATGTCAAAACCGCGTTTCTCAATGGTAATATTGAAGAAGAGTTGTATATGATACAACCAAAGGGTTTTTTCGATCCTAAGGATGCTAACAAGGTGTACAAGCTTCAGCGATCCATCTATGGATTGAAGCAAGCATCACGAAGTTGGAATCTCCGCTTTGATGAGGTGATCAAAGAGTTTGGATTTGTCCAAACTTATGGAGAAGATTGTATTTACAAGAAAGTGAGTGGGAGCAATGTGGCATTTCTGATATTATATGTGGATGACATATTATTGATCGGAAATGATATAGATCTTTTAAACGGTGTTAAAAGTTATCTAAACAGCAAATTTTCAATGAAGGACCTAGGTGAAGCGTCATACATATTAGGCATAAAGATCTATAGAGATAGATCTAGGCGCCTAATAGGGCTATCGCAAAGTACATACCTTGATAAGATTTTAAAGAAGTTTAAAATGGAAGATAGTAAGAAGGGGTTCTTACCTATGACACAAGGCACGACATTGAGTAAGACTCAAATTCCGGCTTCGGCGGAAGAAAGAGAGATAATGGACAAGGTCCCCTATGCTTCAGCCATAGGCTCTATAATGTACGCCATGCTATGTACAAGACCGGATGTGGCCCATGCTATTAGTTTGACTAGTAGGTACCAATCGGATCTAGGTTCAGAACACTGGAAAGCGGTCAAGAATATCCTTAAGTACTTGCGAAGAACTAAGGATATGTTTCTTGTATACGGAGGTGAAGAACAGCTCGTCGCTAAGTGTTATGTCAATGCTAGCTTTGACACCGATCCGGATGACTCTAAGTCTCAATCCGGATACGTATTTCTCATGAATGGCGGAGCGGTTAGTTGGAGGAGTTCCAAACAACCTGTGGTGGCGGGATCAACAATGGAGGCCGAATATGTTCTTTGCTTGAAGCGGCTCAGGAAGCAGTTTGGATGAAGGAGTTCATATCCGAACTAGGTGTGGTTGCAAACGCGTTGGAACCAATGGTGATCTATTGTGACAACAATGGTGCCATTGCCAATGCCAAAGAGCCAAGGTCTCACAAGCATTCCAAGCATATTAAGCGCCGGTTTCACTCCATCCGTGAGCATGTCAAGGATGGAGATATAAAGATTTGTAAAGTACATACGGATCTCAATGTAGCAGATCCGTTGACTAAAACTCTCCCTAGAGCAAAACATGATCTACACCAGAACTCCATGGGTGTTAGATACATCACAATGTAACTAGATTATTGTCTCTAGTGCAAGTGGGAGACTGAAGGGAATATGCCCTGAGAGGCAATAATAAAATGTTTATTATGTGTATTCCAAGTATATGATAGATGTTTATTTTGCATGCTATAATTGTATTAATACGGAAATGTTAATACATGTGTGTTTAATAAACAAACAGAAAGTTCCTAGTTATGCCTCTCTCATAAACTAGTTCGTTGATTAACAAGATGATCACGGTTTCCTGATCATAGACATTGGATGTTGTTAATAACGAGATCACAACATTAGTGTAATGGTGTGATGAACATTCATCCGAAGTATAGCATTACGATCAAAGTCATTGAGTTTATATTGCTATAAACAAACTACGAAGTAGTCCTAATCCTTAGACCATGAGATCATGCCAATCACTAACACCGGAAGAGTTTCTTGTTGACATCAAACGTCACTCCGTAACTGGGTGATTATAAAGATGGCTTCAAAGCTACTAAAGTGTTATGTTGAGAATCATGGATCAAGAGTGGAATTTGTTCATCCCGATATCGGATAGATATGCTCGGCCTCTCGGTGATATCACATTGGTTAGCTTGCAAGCAAGTGATTTGATCACTAGAATGTTATATCACGGGAACGAGAAAAGAGTGCATGTCAGTAACGAGATCAAACTAGGTATGGAGATACCGATGATCGAATCTCGGACATGTAATATATCGTGAAACAAAGGGATTAAGATACAAGCATAAAAGGTTCACGATCAGGAAAAGTCATCGTTGAATGTGTGGGAGTCAAGATGGATCTCGTGTCCCGCTACGATTATTGATCGGAGAAGGTCTCAATCATGTCCGCATTATTCGCGAACCGTAGGGTGACACACTTAAGGGACACCGGCATCCGGTTGGAGCAAATGTTTCATGCCGAAAGAATAAACAAGCGCAGGAATTTATTTCACTAGATACCAAACAGGTTTTGTGAAATTGCATAAAGTGGTTATGCATGTGAAATGGAATTCTAGCAAGGGTTATTTGTGAATGTTTGTCATTAAAGTAATTGACAAAATTCTGAATAAAATAAAGAGTTTTATTTAATGAGAGTTTGCATTAAATTTGGTGGAAATTTAATGGGAATTTGAGTGGACTTTTGAGTGGAGGGAATTTAAAGGAATTTTGTGAGTGGAGTGTCCACCCACATGAAGAGGGGAGGCAAGGGGCGCCCCATGCGCTGCCACCCTCGGGTTCCCCTCCTCCTATAAACGGATCCCCCCTCCTCACTTGTCTCTCACACCTCCTCGTGAAGGATCTCTCTCCCCCTCTAGAATTTATCCCCCAGGGTCTCGGGCGAGCGAGCTACAGGTTCAGTGGCTATTCGGCAAGAAAGGGTTGTGCTTCCACCGCATCGCTGGAGCGAGGAGGCGAGAGGTTGCCGGTGTCTTGTATGCGTGTGTGCGAGCACAGATGCTGCTTGCTTGCGGCGCTAGGACTTCCTCTCGATCTTGAGATCGGCAAGAGATCGTCTACATCAACCACGAGTTGAACTCATTAAGCTTTGTCGGTCTTCAAGGGTATGTTCTCTACGGATATACATCCGCCCGTTGTTTGTATCTAGTAGATAGATCTTGGTACATAGTTCCCATCGTAGGAATTTTTTGTTTTCTATGCTGCGAACCCTACAGCTTTGCGGGTGTCTGTCTCTCCCATTATAGTATAGATCCAATTTACAACGGGCACTTGATAGTTCAAACATCAACATTGTGGTTCTTGTTCGTAAGTTAGATCGACACTGATTGAAAGCCCCAAACCACGTAAAATATGCAAAGAAATTAGAGGCGTCTAACTTTGTTTTGCAGGGGTGTGATGTAATGTGATATGGCCATGATTGTGATTATATTTGATGTATGCAATGTTCCTTATTGTAAGTTGGCAACCGGCAGGAGCCATATGGTTGTCTTTAATTTATGTTAAGACCCACGTGTCTATTCAAAGTAGTTGTAATAGTTGAAGCCGGTGGACGACAACCATGGAGCAGCGTCATTGACCTTGATGCAATGCCGGTGATGATGGAGATCATGTTTATGCTTGAAGACGGAGATCGGAAGCACAAAGAAGAAAGGTCATATCATATCATATATTATGTTAATCCTTTATGCCTCTTGTATTGCTTAGTTAACGACGGTAGCATTATAAGATTATCCCTCATGCACATGAATTTCAAGTTCTAAAGTGTTCATCCTTAGTAAGCACCGTTGCTAAAGCTTGTTGTTTCGAAGCACCACGTGATGATCGGGTGTGTTAGATTCCGCAAGTGTATACAACGTGGGCAAGCCAGATTTGCTCATGCGGAAGCTAAGGTTTGATCTTAACGAGCCTAGCATGTACAGACATGGTCTCAGAACACGGATCACTGAAAGGTAAAGCATGAGTCATATAGTAGATATGATGAACATGTCGATTGTTCGCCATTAAAGCTACATCAACTCTCGTGATGATCGGTTTTGATGTGGTGGATTTGGTTCGTGTGATCACTAAAATAATGTGAGGGATATTGTTTTGAGTGGGATTTCACCTAGATTAATTTAACTATTAATAAGAACTCAATTTGTCATAAACTTAGTCTAAACTATTGCACATATGTTGTAGATCAATGGCGGCCCCTACCATCAATTTTAATGCGTTCCTAGAGAAAGAAAAGTTGAAAAACAATGGAAGCAACTTCGCGGATTGAATTAAAATGATGGTAGACTAAAGTTACAAGAAATGAAATCCTAAAATTAAAAGTTCACTTGAGATTAGAAAGTAAAACTATTACCGAATATCATTGAGTAAAGGAGTTACTTGATATTTCGAAGGACCACAAGGTCATAAGAAATAAGTGGGAGTCATAAAAGACAAAGCACTATTCACGAAATATGTCTTGGGCAAATTCAAATGAATTTCATTTAGAAATGCTAAGGACCGATGGATTTAATTCTAGTAAAGTACTAGAGACTTGTAAAAGAAATTATAAAATTGATAGTTGATCAAGTCATTTAGAATCTATTTTGGAATATTGAGAATATGTGCAATTTGCATAAAAATGAGTGGGAGCTAGAGAGCTTAACAGGACTCATATGTGTGATTGACACATTATGAATGAGGACCAAAAAAATCCAATAAATAAATACATATTGATTTATGAGAATAAAGTTGAAAGTATATTGGACATTGAAATCTTAGATATTAATGAATTTCCTATAACATTATGTTGGAATGAATTCCAAAGAAATATTTTGATGAGTTTAGAATAGGAATTGAGTAAGGAATAGTCCTCAACCATTGATACGTCCAAAACGTATCTACTTTCCCGAACACTTTTGCTATTTATTCTCCTCTAAACTTGTGTGATTTGGATACAACTAACACAAACTAACGCTGGTTTCAGCAGAATTACCTTGGTGTCTAGTTTTTGTGCAGAAAATCAACTTTCAGGAAAAATCCCAGAAAATATGCCAAAAATCCTATTTCACCAGCAGACTCACGGAGCCAGAAGACGAGACGGAGGAGGTCCACGAGGGGCCCACACCCCTGGCCGCGCGGGCCAGCCCAGGCCGCAGCTGGGAGAGGTGTGGCCACCTCGGACACCCCCTCGGCCTCCCTCTTCGCCTATAAGAAGCCTCCTGACCTAAAAACCGGGGGGGGTCGAAATTTTTCCAGAAAGAGTTCCGATGCGCCTCCACCACCAGAAACCACAATTCGGAACCAGAAACTCCGTTCAGGCACCCTGCCTGGATGGGGAATTTGGAGGGGATCATCGCCATCATCATCACCTACGCCTCTCCATCAACCATCCATGTTTCCCCCATCCATGAGTGAGTAATCCCCCACTGTAGGCTATGGGGATGGTAGGGATTGGATGTGATCTATCATGTAATCGAATAAGATTGTTAGGGAATGGTGCCTAATATCTCTATTAGTGCTATTTGACTTTGTTGCAACTTGTTGTGCTTAATGCTTGTCACTAGGGCCCGAGTGCCATGATCTCAGATCTGAACTTATTATTGATTCATGATGATAGTATTGTTTGTGATCTTATCTGCAAGTTGTGTACACATATCATTGAACCGGAGGGGATGGATGTGATATGAGGATCACATGTGTTCATGGAGTGTTAATGCTTTTCTTTGGTTCTCTATCAAAAGGAGCACTTTAATTGCCTTTAGATTCCCTTGAGGCCCTGCTGCAACGGGCTAGCAGGACAAAAGATGTTGTGCAAGTTCTCATTGCGAGCACGTATGACTATATATGGAACACATGCCTAAGATTGTTTAGTACTTGGATGCTTTATCTTATTTATCTGCAAATTCCCTAGATCTTGAAGTTACATGAATAGTCTCGTCCATGCAACGCCGGTCCATCCATCCTTATGCCTACCGCACTAATATCCTACTGGTTGCTACTATTGTTACTACTTCCTTTGTTCTACTGATGCTGTTACTTTGATATTGCTACTACAAAACTGTTGCTACTGATAAACTTCTGTGAGCAAGACTATTTCGAGGTGCAGCTGAATTGACATCTTAGTTGTTAAGGCTTATAATTATTCTTTGGCTCCCCTTGTGTCGAATCAATAAATTGGGTTATACTACCCTCGAAGACTGTTGCGATCCCCTATACTTGTGGGTCATCAAGACTATTTTCTGGCGCCGTTGCCGGGGAGCATAGCTTTATTTGTAAGTTCACTTGGATCTATTACTGTTCAATGTTATCCTTTTCATCATGGGGAAATCTCGTGATGGAAAGTTTCCTATTTTACCATCCACTACAAGAAGAGATATAGTCCTAAACACCTCTGCTGCTCTTGATTCACTGGGTGTTATAAGTAAGCTTGTTACACCACCACCACATACACTACTACTACTGCTGAATCTGAAATTGCTTCTGATACTCATGATGTTAATTCTACTGTGCTTGATGCGAGTGGTTCATTAGGTCCTTTCACTACTAGGAAATAGGTCGTTTGTGGCGCACCTGTAAACAGCATCTGTGGCGCACTAGGAGTGCACCACGGGCCTCGCGCTACGGCTATCTCCTAGCCGTGCCTTAGTCTTATGTCGAGATAGCGTGGCACATGCCAGTGCGCCACGGGAAGTAGTCCAGGTGCGCCACGCGTATGAAACGATAACCGTGGCGCACTACGTGATGTGCGCCACGGATACAATTTTCAAAATTCAAAAAAAGCGACAGATCTGGATCTCGCTGTCAGTGCCGCTGGTCGTCGGTGCAGGTCGTCGTTGTCGCCTCGTCGTCGTCGCCTCTTCGTTATCGCCTTATCGTCGTCACCTCGTCGGAGAGGTCTCGTTGTCGTCGGAGCTGCAAGGAGGAGGAGGAAGAGGAGGAGGAGAAGAATAAGGAGCCTGCCATCATCATTGTCACTGCAAGGAGGAGGCCACCATCACCATCTTCACTGCAAGGAGGAGGAAGAGGAGGAGAAGGAGAAGGAGAAGGAAAAAGAGAAGGAGGAGGAAAATGAGAAGGAGAAGGAGGAGGAGAAGAAGAAGAAGAAGAAGAAGAAGAAGAAGAAGAAGAAGAAGAAGAAGAAGGAAAGGAGAAGGGAGGAAAAGGAAAAGGAAAAGGGAGGAAAAGGAAAAGGAGAGAAGGGGAGGGGAAATAAAAGGGGTAGGTGGGCGGGGTGGGGATTCAAATTTTGAATCCTGCCCAACTTACTTGTAGCGCACGAGGTGGTGGTGTGCTACGGGTAAGTTGCCCTTTATTTATTTTTTCTGCAGGAAAAAACGGTCTTTTGACCATAACTTTTTACTCTTTTTGAATTTTGAAAATCTAAATAATCTCTAAACGACCGGAGGTGGTTGCAAGTGGATGTGAAATCTCGTTCTCGTCATTTTGGTATATTATACGATTTTTTCGACATCGTATGCAAAAGTTACGGCCATTTTATCGTGGCATGACTTTTTTTTGCAGATAAAGTCAAAATTATTGTTTGTTAATTTCCCTACAAACTATACCACATTACCTACCTAAATATGAAAGGATTATATTTTTGGAAGTGTTTATCATTTTCTTTTATTTTTTGCAAAACCTAAAAAGGCGATCCACGGGGGGGGAGGGGTGGTGGAGTTGGTGCAGGCCACTTAGCCGTAGGGAACTAGGGCAGAGTGCCCTATGGCTAAGTTGACCCAGATGCTGCAGCACACATGCCCGTAGCGCACTAGGTCAAGGTGCGCTACGGCTAAGTGACACATCCGTGGCGCACCTTGACCTAGTGCGCTACGGGTATGTGTGTTGCGGACACCTGTGCGCTGGCCCACACATAGCCGTGGTGCACCACCCCCATGTGCGCCACGCTTATGGCAGTTAGCCGTAGGGCATCTGTGGGCAGTGCGCCACGCCTATTTTATTCGTGGGGCACCACTAGCAAGTGCGCCACAGAAGTGTAGATTACCTATAGCCGTTTTCCTAGTAGTGTTTCCTAGATGCTACTATTTCTATAACTATTTTGGGAAACACTGAAACTCCTAGTGAAGACACTATTACACCTGTTAGCTCACCTGAGTCTAGAGAAAACTATGATATTAATGATGGTTACATTGAAATGACTGATGAATTTATTGAAGAGTTTCAAAACACACATGGTGCTAGTGCTATTAGGAGTCTCCGAGAGAAACGTACTATTATACCTAAACCGTATCCTGATGCTAAGTTTGCTACTTCTCCCATATACATTAAAGATAAAGATTATGATTTTTCTCTTGATTTATCTTATATAAACATTGTTGAGAAAGAACATTTTTGTGGGACTGAAAATGAAAGGGCTATGGCACATATGAATGATCTTTCCACTATGAGTGCCTTATTTTCTGATGATGTTAAGATGCGCAAGTACTTTGTTACTAAAATTTTCCCTTTTTCACTAAAAGGAGAAGCTAAAGCTTGGTATAATAATTATGTAAAAAAGCTTTGTTTAATAGATTACCTCCTAGATCCATTGATAGCCCTGATTGCTTGATTTCTACTTTCTTTCAGAAATATTTTCCTCCTAGTGCTAGACATGCTGCTTTGCAGAAATATTTTTGTGCCTTGATTCATGCACATCCTGGATGTCCATTACCTAAAAATGAGCTTCTTGATATTTATTATAATGGACTAACTGATGATTTTAGGACATACCTAGATAGTTTTGCTGATTGTGTTTTCAGGAAAAGAACTCCTGCAGAAGCTGAAGAATTAATGGCTAAAATAAGCAAGAATTATGATGATTGGACTTCAACTGAGCCAATTACACCTGATCCCATTACACCTGAACCAATTGTTCCTGAACAAATTCGAGCACCAACACCAAAGAAGAGGGGAATGATTGAATTAAATGATGAAGTGATGAAAGAATCTAAGAAATGTCTTAAGGAGAAAGGTATTAGATCTAAAGATGTGAAAAAATTACCTCCTATATAAGAATTATGTAAGCCAATTTCCCACTCATATACTATTGAGGTACACTCTCTACAACACTTTGATGAAGGTGATATTTCCTATGGTAAACCTCCTGATCAATGCTTAGAGGAACTTGATATCTTTATTGTTAAACAATGTAATTTTAATAAACAAGTTCAGAATCATTTATTGGAAAATTCTAGAGCTATTAATGAGTTGAAAGATGTTGTGGAAAGAACTGCTAATGATGTTAAAATGCTTGTTAAACACTTCCAAATGGTTCAAACCCAAATTGATCAACTTGCTAAGGTACAAAAATATATGCTAGTCAATGCTTCAGGAGATAAACATGCTTATGGAATTAGAACTAGGATTGGTGCAGCCACTCAAGATCCTTTATATCCTGAAGGACACCCTAAAAGAATTGAGCAGGATTCTTAGGGGGTGTTTGTTTGGGCTTTTGGTGGCTTTCCAGTGGAAAAAGCTAGAAAAACGAGCCAAACGGCACAGCTGCGCGTTGGGCTTTGGCAGAAGTGGTCGAGCGAAATAGGCAAACCGGGAAGAACGTCCACAGGTGCTTCCCGTGGCTTCCCGCATAGGGACGAATCGTTTTCAGCCGAAATTACCATTGATATGTCACCCAGCTCCAGGAGCTCAGTGTCCACCCGAGAAAAACGTTCATTGGGGCCCAAAAGAAAAAAAAGCAAGCCAAGGACCAAAACCCACCCCGACCCCAACCCCTGACCCTCTCCTAGGGTTCGAGCTCCCCGCCGCGAGAGGTGATCCTGCCGCCCGACCTCCTCCCCCGCAGGCAGAGCTTCCCCGCCGTCGAGGCTCTCCCTCCCGGCCCTTGGAGCTTCCCCCGCTACCGAGCATCTCCCTCCCGACCACGGAGTTCCTTCTTTCTGGACATCCTCCCGCCCGGCGGAGCTTTCCCAGCCGTCGAGCTCCTCCTTCCTGCCGCCGAGCCTCTCTCTCTCCCGACACCAGAGGTTGCTCTGCCCTCCACGGTAGACCTCGTCACAGGTAGGTGAGGCCACTACTTGAAATTTTGGTTATAGGCTACTGCTCAAAATTTTCATTACAGGCCAGCTCGAAATTTTGGTTACAGGCTACCCATTTGATCAATCCACCTTCGTAATGAAACATAAACTAGTCAGACTATGCAAAGGTTATATTAGAAAATGACATCAATTGATTGCAAACAAACGTACGTCGCGAGTCGCGAGTCCTGCTTCTTTCATCTAGCTGATAATGACACCACGTTAGAGTTGAGTGCCTGCTTATCTAAAACCGTGTAGTGGCAGACAGCAAAATAGAGGATGCAACACATATAACACATTTGTGATGGTTGTAAAACTTGTGAACCATTATGGTTATTACTTGGTGAGACCTTTTTAGACTGAACTTTGGCAACATATTAATTTTATTATTTTCTTTGATCGGAGAAAATATATATGATTAGACCATGAACCTCGTAGATGAGATACGTTTCATAATTTTATATGTGACGAGGCATGCCCAGTTTATATTTTGGTTTAGGACGGCTATGGTACTACTTGTATTTTGGTTCAGGCTTGCTATGGTACTACTTGTATTTTGATTCAGGCTTGATGTGTTGATGTTCACATGATACTGCTATGGTCAGGCTTGATGTGTTGATGTGTTGATGTTCACATGATACTGCTATGGTCAGGCTTGATGTGTTGATGTGCTAGAAATTATGTGGCTTGCGATGGTGTTGCTTGTATTGCTATGTTGTTTGGTGGAAATAAAAAGCTATCTTTCGTAATTTTTTCTGTTATAGCTTGGGATTCATTTGCAATGTCGAAGGCGGTTTGGAATCCATACTATACTAGAGTTTTCTGCGACATTTGTATGGAGGAAGTGAACGGCAACAATAGGGAGGGGGTGCTTGAGTAGGAAGTGTTATAAGAATCTTGGGGACAAATTTGGTGAGAAAACAGGGGATAGAAGAACGCAGAAGAAATTCAAGAACAAATGGGATTCTATGAAGAAGGATTACACGGGTGGATGGAATTGCAAAATGCGACCGGGCTAGGTTGGGATCCTATAGCAAAAACTATGGATGCAGATGATGATTGGTGGAAGAATCACCTGGCTGTAAGTTATCATGTCTTTACTTGCATTTTATTTTGTATTGTTATTATGATCATTGGACTGATATCTTCGTAATGTTTTTATTTTCATATTCGTACAGACCATGCAAAGTTTAGGAATGGTCCACCTGCCAACTTGGAACAACAGAATGTTATGTTTAGGAAAGCTCATGTCACTGGAGAATCAGCTGCCATTGCAGGTGAGGAAGAATAAACTGGCAATGAAGCTCCAATAATGCTTGATGATGATACCTGCGGGCAAGCTAGCTCAAAGAAAACAGGGAAGCGTAAGCATGTAGAGAAGGATTTTTTCTCGGCTTACAACAATGCATTTAACACAATTGTTTCAAGGCACACCGAGGGCAGTTCTTGCAGCATAGGTGATGAGGTCCCAACTATAAAGGAATTTTTAGGGATGGTTCGAGATTGTGGAGTGCTTGAAGGAACTGATATCATGTACACTGCGGGCAAGCTTGCTATGAACAAGGATCAAAGAGAGGTGTTTGCAGCATTTGCAACAACTGAGGGCAGGCTTGATTGGCTCCAGAGGACACACAATGAGATGAACAAGTAGTGTGTGCACCATTTATTTATTATCATTGCAGAACTTGTGTGTACCATGAATTATTCCTTTCCTTATTATTTGGTCGGGACTATTTGTGATGATTGTAAAACTACTACTTATTATTCGACTCCTGTACCACTATGAGTATGTTGGGGTGATAATATTTGTTGATTGATGAGTGTCTAGTAAATTGTTGTGGTGATAATATTTGTTGATTGATGCGTGTCTAGTAAATTATTGTGTGAAGCATTTGTTGATTGATGTGTGTCTAGTAAATTGTTGTGTTAAGCATTTGTTGATTGATGCGGGTCTAGTAAATTGATGTGTGAAGCATTTTGACATGTTATAATTTTCTCTTTGCAGATGGATGATGGTGACGATGATCGTGAGTACAAACTAGAAAGGACACGGCAATTGCTCGGAGTGGCTCATGATCTTGCCGTGTTGGGATATTATGGTAACTCTATAGCCAGAAATACTTGAATAAAGAACCTAAGAGGATTCCAGAGGAAACTGGGCTTGAATGGGTTAATGAACAACTTGGAAATAGGAAAAGATGCTATAAGATGTTTAGAATGTACCCAGATGTGTTTCTAGATATGGGTTGGTGTCAACTAGAGACATGTCATCTGTTGAATGCCTAGCTATGTTTCTATGGATGTTTGGAGGACCACAGTCATTTATCCAAGTTGAGAACCATTTTAGTCGTTTAACCAAAACAATTCATAGGAAGTTTCACATGGTTTTGAATTGCTTGAACAAGTTGGGTAAGGATAACATAAAGCCAGTATATCGAAATTTCAAGGATGTGCATCCAAGACTTCAAGATGCATGCTTTTGGCCTCATTTCAAAGATGCCATTGGCGCCATAGATGGGTCACACATTCTAGTTGAAGTACCTGTAGAAGAGACGGTTAACCATACAGGAAGGCATGGTTACACATCACATAATATTCTGGCGATATGTGACTTCGATTTAAGATTCACCTTTGTTGTTGCTGGATGGCCTGGTTCGGCGCATGATACACGCATCCTACAACGCGCCATTGAGAAGTATCCAATACAGTTTCCAACCCCTCCTGGTGGTAATTTTATATATCTTTGTCTACATGGTACACACATAGTTACAAATGCATTGTCATTGATGTTTGATTTTTTGTTCATGTGCAGATACATATTACCTTGTTGATTCTGGTTATCCAAATAGAAAAGGTTTCTTAGCTCCTTACAAGCAGGACACATACCACATACCAGATTTTTGTCGAGAAGGGAGACCAACAAATAGGGAAGAGATTTTCAACTATCTGCACTCATCACTCCGGAATTCTATCGAGCGTGTCTTCGGTATATTGAAAAACAAGTGGCTAATATTGAAGTATATTCCTTCTTACGGTCTAGTTACTCAGAAAATAATTATTCTGGCTTGCATAGCGCTTCACAATTTCATTAGAGACTCCAACTTACGCGACAAGCAGTTTGATCGGTGTGATGCAGATGAGGACTACCTTCCTAAGGTCCAAAGGCAATTAGTAACATCTTCCGGTGATACTGCTCTGAGTGGACTACACACAGTAGACATGAACTCAATGCGTGATCGCATCACTACTGCATTATACAATGCTAGAAGAAGATGATCAGTTTGTTCGGTGTGGATGTTTCTATGTTTATTATGCGACTATCTTTATTTGTTCAATGGTTGGATATGTATTTTGGACAAACAAATATGTGAAATATGGTATGTAATAATAACATATGTGTTTATGCACTTCAGTAGTAAAGTTTACGTGTTATATTAATTACAGGGACGTTACAGACAATTCCTTAGCATACAGCTAGACAGCCAGCCAAGTTGCCAAACAGTCAAACTTAGAGAAGTAGCTTTTCCTGGACAACAGCTTTCCCTGCACAGCTGCACATCCAACCACAGCCATCCAGCCACAGCCCAAACAAACAGGCCCTTAACGAGCTGAAAATAGTGGTAGTACTCATAAGAGAAAGAAAAAGAAACATAAAACTATTGAGGAACCTTCTGAACCTGTTGTAGATCCTAATAGTATATCTATCTCTGGTGCTGAAACTGAAAGTGGTAATGATAAAAATGATGCTCCTGATAAGGAAGAAATTGAAGAAGAGCCTGAGAAGCCCACTAAGAACACTAGGTACACCAAGGAGGATTGTATTGCTAATAAACATGGTAGTGAAAGAGAACCTTGGGTGCAGAAACCAATGCCTTTTCCTAATAAGAAACACAAGTCAAAGGAGGAAGAACACTATAACAAGTTTTGTGAGTGGATGAAACCTTTATTCTTGTAAATTCCTTTGACTGATGCTATTAAGTCGCCTCCTTATTCAAAGTATATGAAGGATATTGTCTCTAATAAAAGGAAGATTCCTAATGAGGACATTTCTACTTTTCTTGCTAATTATTCCTTAAATGGTAAGGTTCCAAAGAAACTTGGTGATCCTGGTATTCCAACTATTCCTTGCTCTATTAAAAATAATTATGTTAGAACTGCTTTGTGTGATTTGGGAGCTGGAGTTAGTGTTATGCCTTTTCTCTTTACAAGAGACTCTAGCTAGAAAATTTGATACCAACTGATATATCTTTGCAAATGGCTGATAAGTCTACTACTATTCGTGTTGGTATATGTGAGGATGTTCCTATTCAAGTGGCTCATAATTGCTTGGTTTTAACTGATTTTGTTGTGCTTGAAATGCCTGAAGATGATAATATGTCCATTATTCTTGGGAGACCTTTTCTTAATACTATAGGTGTTGTCATCAATTGTAATCAAGGAAAAGTAAATTTTAATATTAATGACAAAGAGCATACTATCTATATCCCCAAGAAGATTGATAAGAGCTATTGCCTGAATTCTGTTGAAAACATTGAGAGCATCAAAGTTGGAGAAATATATTGTCCCATTCCACAAGAAAGTTTTGAAAGTATTATGATTGGGACTATTGCTATCAAGTTTGAGGTAACATAATCATTTTGTGAAATGCAAAGTTTTGTTTCATATAAGATTTTGTTGGTAACAAGACTTGATCAACCTTGTTAACAAAGGGATTTTATTGAACAAAACAATGCTTTCACAATGGTTATACTTGCTGACTTTTATTTTTCTCCTTTCTAGTCTTTTCTCTTCGTCTTGTTAGTCTTAGTTTTGCTAGTTGTTTGCTTTTTAGAGTGTATTAGAACTTCTATAGTTTTGGTTTTGGTTTGCCTTTTGCTTCTTCTAAAAAAATCTTTTTCTGCGAGAAAATCAATTTTCATAACCTGAAAATTGGACAAAAATAAAGTTTCCCGAAAAATTCCAGAAAATTCATATTAATTTTTTCCTCGAAAATAGGGGCAGAAGGGAACCTAGATTGGCCCAGGGGGACCCACCAGGCCAGCACACCCCTTGGTGGCACGGCCAGCCCTAGGGCGTGCATGGCCTGTGTGGGGCCCATCTGTGGCCCTCCAAGATGCCTCCTTCCAGCCACTTCTTTCTCTCTCCCGAAAAACACCGGAAAACTTTCTCAAGCTCGAGTTCCTGCTGTTCTTGCTCCCGATTTTCGATCTCCTTGCTCAGCCCATCTTTGCTGCTGATTTTTGGAGGGATTGCTCTCCGGTATGTGCCTCCTCCGCTTGTCCAATTAGATTTTTTATTGGTGGATTGTTTTTTGAGTATTTTTCTACTGTAGGTGACAGGTTGTGTGATCTTGCATGCTTTTTCTATTCTTATAAATTTCATTTTGATGCATGTTTATCCCTCTAGCAAGTTCCTATAGTAGTTCCTCATCATTTATCAACTTGGAAATCACATGGTTTGATGTTTGTCTAAAAATTTCAGAAAAGGGGTCATGGACAACCACACCTTTGGAGAAGTGTTTGAGAGTGATGCACATAGGAGGACAAGGCCTTCGAGATCATCCTCCTGAGCTAGGCCATCATACAATGAGGATCTTATTACGTCGCGCTTTGGCAACGAGGGAGATGAGGGGGATGCGCACCCTTCTACCTTCCCTTGTTTTACCTTTTTGCAAGCTGCAGGGATTCTCAATGATTTCCTAACTCTTGTTCAGAGGGTTGGACTAACGATTATATGCAGGATGAGAGTGAGAAATATTCTATGCTCACCAAAACTTTTGTGGAGAGTTTCTCTTTCACTAACAACCCTTTCAGGACATATGTGTCATTCAAAATCTATGATAGGCCTATCACCATGACATTGAAGAAATTTTGCGACATTTTGGCTATTGGCATGGCTGGGATGGTGAAGAAGATTCAAGCTCGACCTGATGATTTGTTGGAGCTATACCGCGGGGTAACTAATGATGATGACCGCATACCCCAGCGCGGAAAGATAAGAAATATTCAACTCCCATCTATCAGATATTTTGCTTATTATCTTGCCACTAATATTCTTGGTAGGGAGAACACTAGCAATATTTACAACTATCATTTGGCCTTTCTAGCTGCTGCATTCAACAATGAAACCAGGTATAATCTTGGTTCTCTCATTGCTCGTCGCCTAGCTGCTAGAGGACCCATTTATGGGGATATTATTGTTGCACGTGTAGTTGTTTCCTTAGAACTTTCTGTTGATCCAAATGATACAATTTTGGCTCCTCAGAGGCTTGATCTTGCTGCCATGAAAGCGCATCACTTTGTCACTGCTATCTCTACCCTTGAGAGTTTGGTTTACAGGATGATGTTTACTGATGGGGAAGAGAGGGAAATTCCTTTACCACAAACCACTTTGTTCAGTATTTGCAGGTGACCTTGGTCACGCTCCAAGGAGGAGATGGACGAGTAGCTGTGCATTCGTGGTTTCCATGGACACTACGAGGGGGTCGCGCCCTCTTATGACCACTCTGTGCACTACACATGGGCTTCCTCGAACATGTACCAGGACGAAGGGGCCTCTTCATCACATTACGGAAGCGCATCTTCTTGGCCAGGCTGGGATTGAGCCCTACTTAGGCCAAAATCCTAAGCTTGGGGGGGAGGTATACCGACATCACACTCATCTACATATCATGCTTCGTCGGTACTTTGTATATCCATGTTTCGCTTTCTTTTTGGTTTTTGTTTCTACTTTCCCAAAATACAAAAAGACCAAAAATATTTTCGTTGTTTCTCTTGGTTTGTTTCTTTGCTTTTTAGCTTTGGTTTGCCTTAAGAAAAATCCAAAAATATTTGTTTTGTTTGTTTTTGCTTTGAGTGATTGCTTTAAAAAATCAAAAAACCAAAAATATTTGTTGTTCTTCTTTGGTTTTGTGAAGTTTGTTGCAGGGTTCAGCGGTCCTCAGTGGAGTTTGGTTTCATGTTATTATTCAAGCCACACAAGTGAAGGGCAATAATGAAGATTAATGACAACTTGATGTGTGGTAAGAGGCTGGTAATGAACTCTATTTGTCTTCATTTTTGTACACATACTCAGCATTGTGAGCATTCTTAGTCTGTTCATGTAAGGTGTATGTATTTATTGGATGCTTAGTAGTTCTTGCTCTCTTATGATTAGCTCCAACTTGCTAATAGTTTGTAGCATTCATATGAATGTTTGCTTGCATTGTTCTATTCATAACTTGGTATGACATTGTGGTATCCTCCTCTGAATGCTTCATTTGAATCGACTTGACACATGCTCACGCATGCATATGACTGAACCAAAGTCAGTTAATCCTCGATGATTTATTTTTCCTCAGAGTTCTTGTATCACTTTTATGCCATAATTAATTATGTTTTTAGCAAGCATGATTATGATAGTTATTGCTCTCTTGTTTGTCGCTCTCCCTCTCTATTGCTAGCCTTCACTTGCACTGAGTATGAACTCTACTTGTGCATCCAACTCCCGAAAACCAATATTGCTAAAAGTGTCCACAATACCTACCTACTAGCATCATTTGCTATTCACTGCATATTTATTATACCTAGTTTTCTTCCAAATAAAATGTATGCGTGTTATGATAAAGTTAGTTAGTAAAGCTCTCACGAACTTGATGGCACACTTTATTTCCTGCACTTAATAAACCTGAACCATTGTGATTGTCCATGAAAGTTATATGCTTGCAAATTATAGGTTGGGAGTTAGCAGAACCGTGATGTCATGGGGAACTCTTTCAACACCTGTAACTATTTATCCAGTTGATATCATGCTCTTTTGTTTACGGATGTCGTCGGTGTGAAATAAAAGGGGAGCTTGTAAGTTCATGGAGTTATGTATATGTGTTAGAGAAACGCCTGGGCCGCTAGCCTAAGCCATGCCTAATCATGGTGGAAACTTGTAGCATCACCATAATGACATCTATGAAGTATTCTTCTTATAAAAAAAGATAGAGAAAAAAATATGAGAAAAGAGGAAAGAGAGAAAAAAGCACCATATTCCCATGGTAAATAAGAAGAATGCTGAGATGCTAATTTTATGCTTGCCTTGTCTTTTTGATTATGGGATAGCTGATGTATCATGTGCAAGGGGTACCCCGTTGGAGGTTCTCTATGATACACATGTACTTACTATGACAAGAACTTGCAAGTAACTAAACTTGAGTAGCATGAGGAGCGTCCCTCGTATTCGAGGGACATGAGATTGCCAACTTATACTTTGTCAAGCATATACTCCATAGTTTGTTCACTTTAACCTTAATCACTTCAAGATGCTTATGATAGGGGCAATGAGAGCTGAAAGCTAACAAGTACCATAATTTTTGGAAGCTCTTTTTGAGACTTCAAATCCCTGCTTCCCTTATGAAGGGCCTTTCTTGCACCAATATATTAAGTCTCCACCATCTACCCTTAGGCACCAGTTAAGAGATCATAGTTCTCATTCTTAGTTCTATGTGCATTGTCCCAAAACTTATTGATTGATGCATATTGTTGATATTGCTTGTTCTTGTGCTATTTGTATCTAGTCACTCTTATGAACTCTGAAGGTGTCCTATGCATCTATTTCCTACTCCATGAGGGACAAGCTGAATGCCACTATGCATGTTTTCTGTATGTGAAACAAACAAACGTTTTTCAATGCATGTTATTCATGATCTTTGTTTGTAACCTTTCATGTTGCATGCATAGTTACTTTGTCTTACTATTAGAACTCCATCTTTCATGCTCATGTTTAGAGTTCTTTGATCCCAGCTTTCAATGCTTGCAAATGGTTTGATCTTAATTTTGATGGTGCATATCACCTCAAAAATTATTCTTTTATCACTTACCTACTCGAGCACGAGCAGGAGTTAAGCTTGGGGATGCTTGATACGTTGGAAACGTATCTATAATTTTTGATGTTCCATGCTTGTTTAGTATCTACTTTGCTTTGCTTTCTCTACACTTTGAGGTGTTTTTATATGCAAATAGAAAATAGAAAATAAAAAGAACTTACCGGTAAAAACCTATGCAAATAGAAAATAAAAAGATTGCTGAGATGCTCATTGTCTACTTGCCTTGTCATTTTGATATGGGATAGCTCATGTATCATGTGCAAGGGGTACCCTGTTGGAGGTTCTCTATGATACACATGTATTTACTATGACAAGAACTTACCGGTAACTAAAGTTGAGTAGCATGTGGAGCGGCCCTTGTACCCAAGGGACATGAGATTTCCAGTTTATGGTTTGTCAAGCATATAACTCATATTGGACCTCACTTTCACCTTAACCATCTAAAGATGTCTATGATAGGGGCAATGAGAGATCAAAGCGAATGAGTACCATACTTTCAACATTTGGAAGCCTTTCAAACTTTTCAAAACCTTTTCATTTCCTTGTTGAGTCACCACTTATTCTATGAGCACCTTCTTGAGAACATAGTTGTCATTCTTAGTGTAATGTGCTTTTCTCAAAACTTGGTTAATTATGGCATAACTTTGATGCTTGTATCTCTGATATATTTACTTCTAGTCTTCACTTGAACTTCAGAGGTGCCTTGGCATTTATGTTTTGCTCCACCATCAAAGCCAAGCGAGATACCGCTCTATCATACCATCTTATGAGCATTGTAATGTTGCTTATGTTTATGTTTCATGCTACTTATTATTATTGAGTTGGAATCTCTTCATAGCTTGCAATGACTATTAAGTAGACTTAGTTGCATACTCCTTATTATGAATTGTCTAAGTATCTACTTATGTGCTGAGAATGTTTACATCATTTGAAGAAAATGTGTTCGTGAAAGTTCTTTTATCACACTCATTTTTTAACTGAATTTCTTGTGGACAAGCAATAAGCTAAGTTTGGGGGAGTTGATACGTCCAAAACATATCTACTTTCCCGAACACTTTTGCTATTGTTTCTCCTCTAAACTTGTGTGATTTGGATACAACTAACACAGGCTGACGTTGTTTTCAGCAGATTACCTTGGTGTCTAGTTTTTGTGTAGAAAATCAAATTTCAGGAAAATCCCAGAAAATATGCCAAAAATCCTATTTCACCAGAAGACGAGACGGAGGAGGGCCACGAGGGGCCCACACCCCATGACCGTGCGGGTAAGCCCAGGCCGCGAATGGGAGGGGTGTGGCCACCCTGGGCACCCCCTCAGCCTCCCTCTTTGCCTATAAGAATCCTCCTGACCTAAAACCCGGGGGTGTCGAAGTTTTTCCAGAAAGAGTTCCGTTGCGCCGCCACCACCAGAAACCGCGATTTGGAACCAAAAACTCTGTTCTGTCACCCTGTCGGGACGGGGAATTTGGAGGGGATCATCGCCATCATCATCACCGACGCCTCTCCATCAACCATCCATGTTTCCCCCATCCATGAGTGAGTAATCCCCTACTGTAGGCTATGGGGATGGTAGGGATTGGATGAGATCTATCATGTAATCAAATAAGATTGTTAGGGCCTGGTGCCTTGTATCTCTATTAGTGCTATTTGACTTTGTTGCAACTTGTTGTGCTTAATTCTTGTCACTAGGGCCCGAGTGTCATGATCTCAGATCTGAACTTATTATTGATTCATGATGATAGTATTGTTTGTGATCTTATCTGCAAGTTGTGTACACATATCATTGTCCGGATCCAAAGGCCCCGAAGTGACAGAAATTGGGACAACCAGAGGGGATGGTTGTGATATGAGGATCATGTGTGTTCACAGAGTGTTAATGCTTTTCTCCAGTGCTCTATTAAAAGGAGCACCTTAATTGCCAGTAGGTTCCCTTGAGGCCTCGCTGCAACGGGCTGGCAGGACAAAAGATGTTGTGCAAGTTCTCATTGCGAGTATGTATGACTATATATGGAACACATGCCTATGATTGTTTAGTACTTGGATGCTTTATCATATTTATCTACAAATGCCCTAGATCTTGAAGTTACATGAATAGTCTCATCCATGCAACGCCCATCCATCCATCCCTATGCCTACCGCACTCATATCCTATGGTTTGCTACTATTGTTACTACTGCCTTTGTTTTACTGCTGCTGTTACTTTGCTATTGCTACTACAAAACTATTGCTACTGATAAACTGCTGTGAGCAAGACTATTTGCAGGTGCAGCTGAATTGACAACTCAGTTGTTAAGGCTTATAAGTATTCTTTGGATCCCCTTGTGTCGAATCAATAATTTGGGTTATACTACCCTCGAAGACTGTTGCGATCCCCTATACTTGTGGGTCATCAACCATTCAGGTTAGGAAGATCATTCATTATAAATATTGTTGATTTAATAGAAAGAATAGGATGTTCTACATCCACTATGTTTTGGCATAGGATTCTATCTTTAAAATCATGATAAATACTCAACATAAATTGATCCAGGTTCTTAGTAAGAAGAACAAGTTCAGAAATGATTAAGTGTAAATCATTGTGAAATGGATATACCCGGTCTAGCCCATGGAAGGCCCACGTGAATACTTGTAGCCCAGGAAGATTTCGGGTGGCCCAAGACCATGGCGAGTTCGACTCCTTGGGGGACAAGTCTAGATTAGATAGAATTTCAAAGGGTTCAACCCTAATCTGTAACCGACTCGACCTGTCCCGGGACCTGGACTATCTATATAAAAGCTAGGAGGGTTCGGAGAGAAGGATCTCAACACATCATACACACACCTCCACGCCACATTGCATATGCGCACCCGTGTAACCTTCGGTTCCGCCGTAATCAAGAATAGACAAGCAAGAGTAGGATTTTCCCTCCGGGGACCTGAACCTGGGTAAACCTTGTGTCCCCGCATTGCTTTCCTGTTAACCGTCTCGCAACTTCTAGCATCCCCATGTTCTCCAAAACCCAAGTCCATAACAATGGGCATTGACGAGTCGAACCCTCGTCAATTGGCGTCGTCTGTGGGAAGCGGGGACACTGATCGTGTGGTCATGATGGTCCCATACGGAGCGATCTACGATTCCTCGGTGACGGAGAATCACCTCCTCTTCGGTGCTGTCAACTCCACCGCCCACTCACCGGCCACCCGCAAAGATTTCGAGTCCGTAGGCGACGGAATCGAGTTGCTGTTTGGAAGCTTCTACTTCTAGGTGGGGCAGACCGGCACCCTCCGCCTCCCAGAGCAGGTGCCACGTCCATCCATCAGGCCTACTTCGTGGGTCCCACCCATCGGCTCCCTGCGTACGTCAACGCTCACGGGCGATTCGGATGACAACAGCAGCTACAACTCTGATCTGTGCGATCCCCCTTCGGATGAAGGAACCTACGGTTCCAGATCTGAGAGCTGTGGCAGCAATGACCCACTCCGTGAGTTTTACCTATGCGCCATCATCCACGGTGGCGACGTGAACGACAGAACCGAACTGCCACCAAATTCCCCTCCCAACCCCCAAGCCGAGAACGGAGGAGACGGATCACTACCGCCCAATCCCAGCAGGAATCAGGGACCCACCAATGCCAACGGCACTGATCACGTCCAAATCAATCTCAGCAGCGCCCAATAGGAAATTATGCGTGAGGCTATACGAGATAACCCTCTGCCAATCGATGCACCATGTGACATGTTGATGGGATACCACTGGCTCCTTGTCGAGGAGCACAATCGACAATTCAAGCTGCAAGACGATCTCGAACGGTGCAGGCGAGAAGCTAACAAATCGAGCATGCGGCGGACTGCACTCTTCGCTGGCGGCTCTTCTTCGCATGAGAACAACGCTAACAAGTACCTCTCCCACCTGGAGTGCATGGACCCTGCCGCACGGCGTGAGGTCACCAAGGCACTCGACATGTCCTTCATGACGTTGGACTCGCAGGGCAACATCATGCCAAAAACACCGCAGGATGTGATCATGGCGGCCACCACCTATCTCGCGTCCAACTCGCCACCAACAGGAGACCTGAAGAACGTGATCCACAAGTCTGCGCTAGAAGGCCTTGGACTCGTTGGAGCTGCGCTCCACGATGAAACCCCTGTAGAGCCAAAGAAAAAGGCCACGGTCAAGTTCACTTGAAGCTGCACACCCTCATCTAAGGAAGAGGAGCATGACCTGCCTCGACATCGTCGGAGCCCGCGGCACCGCAGCAGCAACTACGATGCTCGTAGCGAACTCACACAACACAAGATCGACAAATCACGTGCTAAGCGCGCGTGCTCAACTGAGTCTGAGGAGGAGGACGGTGGATAACTATGTGGAGCAAGATGCTTCAGCATATCCGTTCTGCAATCGCGGATGCTGAGAAACTTCAAGCTCCCTTCGGACAACCCGAAGTTCGATGGTGCGCAGGAGCCAAAAACCTGGCGCGACGATCATCTGTCGTCAGTCAAGATCCACGATGGGAACAAGAACATCGCCCTATAGTGCCTTCAGCTGCATCTGATAGGCGCAGCCAGAGTTTGGCTCAGCAGCCTCCCCTCCGGCTCCATCCGAAGCTGGGAAGAACTAGATAGCTTCATCCGCAACTTCAAGGGCACCAGCAAGAGGCCAGCCTCAATCAAAGAGATTCGGACCTCTACCCAATGGACTAACGAGTCCATCCTCTCGTACATACTACGTTGGTCTCACATTAAGAACTCCACCGCAAACATCTCCGAAGAGAGGGCAATCGACGCCTTCAAGGACGGCGTCAGGCGCCAAGATTTCAAGGAGGAGCTCGGGCGCGTCAAGCCCAAAACCCTTGATCACCTCATGGACATCACCAACCGCTGGGCAGATGGCAAAGATTCCGTCAACCGGACACATTCGGATGACGAAGATGACTTCAGCTGCAGGTGCGATCGCCGCAGCAAGAGAAGATCACGCATCTATGGTGATCACGAAGGAGTAGACATGGTTGCGGCTCAATACGCCAATCACCGCGATGATGGCAATCGCAATAGCAGACACCGCAGCAACTACCGCAACAGCGTGATATGTCGTAAACGTATCTATTATTTTTGATGTTCCATGCTTGTTTAGTATCTACTTTTCTTTGCTTTGTCTACACTTTGAGGTGTTTTTATATGTTTTCTGGTACTAACCTATTAACAAGATGCCACAGTGCCAGTTGCTTGTTTTCTTCTGTTTTTGGTTCCAGAAAAGGCATAAAATAAATATTCTCGGAATTGGATGGGACAAAAGCCAAAGTAAATATTTTACCGTGGGAATACGGAGCCAGAATACGAGACGGAGGAGAGCCACCAGGGGGCCACACCCCCTGGCCACGCAGCCTGGGTGCATCCACCCTAGGGGGTGCGGCCACCCTGGGTGCCCCTGCCTCGCCTCTTTGCCTATAAGAAGCCCCTGGTACCAAAACCCTAAGTACCCGATCAATCTTCCACGAAACAGTCCGTAGCCTCCACCATCATCCCTAGATCGGGGGGATATGAAGTTCTTCCTAGCACTCTGCTAGAGCGCAGATCATCCTGGAGGCCTTCTTCATCATCATGCCATCCTCCGGTATGAAGCGTGAGTAGTTCCACCTTGGACTACGGGTCCATGTAGTAGCTAGATGGTTGTTTCTCCTCCTTTGTGCTACCATGTTTAGATCTTGTGAGCTCCGTTCATGATCAAGATCATCTATTTGTAATCATGCATGTTGTGTTTACGGGGATCCGATGGATATTGAGATTACTATGTCAGATTGGTTAATGATTCTATCTTTGATTCTATCATGTCTGTGTTGTTTGTGATCTTGCATGCTCTCCATTTCTAGTAGCTATCTTGGCCAAGTAGATGCTAGTGACTCCAAGAGGAAGTACTTATGCTCGATAGTGGGTTTATGCCTCTATTTAATCTAAGGGAAGTGACATAAATATCTAAGGTTGTAGATGTGTTGTTGCTACTAGGGAGAAAACAACGGTATCTTGTTCATGGAACAAGTCGATTGTTTACTTTACACACTTTGCTTAAAGCGGTTATCCATTGCTTGCAACTTAATACTGGAGGGGGTTCGGATGATAACCTGAAGGTGGATTACTAGTCATAGATGCAGTTGGATGGAGGTCTATGTATCTTGTTGTATTGCCCAATCAAATCTCATAGGATCATGAATGTCTAGCATTGCATTATTATGCCTTGCTCAGTCATGTCAATTAACCTACTGTAATTTCCTTACCCAGCATGCCATGTTTGTTTATGTTAAGGAGAACACCTCTAGTGAACTATGGACCTCGGTCCAATCTTTACCATTGATACATCTTCCACTGTTACTATTTACTTTCTGCAAACCACCTATAACTTCCACACCATATAGTTAATCCTTTGTTTTCAGCAAACCGGTGAGATTGACAATGTCACTGTTCGTTGGGGCAAAGTCTTGAGTTTGTGTTGTGCAGGTTTCCAAGTTGCTAGCAACACCTTTGAGTTGTTTCCTTCCTCCTACTGGTTCGATAACCTTGGTTTCTTAGTGAGGGAAGAACTTGCTGATGTGCTCATCATACATTTCTCTTGGGGTTTCCCAACGAAGCTCAACAATCAGCTGAGTCATCGTCACGGTGGACGGCCCACACAAATGCGGCAATGCCGCAACCGCGACGATGAGCCTTCGGCATACGACAAGCTATCTGGTCCCTGCACCATCCACTTCTACATCGACAAACAAGATGGTAAGAAGAAGGCCATCCACATGCTCAAGGACTGCCGGGAGTTCCAGAAGCTCAGCGAGGGCCTCACCCAGATGCGACGCCAGGCGGTGAATCCAGGATTCGCACCCGCCCCAGGTGTCGTCGCCTGGAGGACCCTCCCAGCCGCCGGCTGCACCAACACCGAAAAACGGTGCGTATGGGTACCCGCCACCGATAGGGTCCATGATGATCCAAAAGGGGCGCCCAACAAACAGGGTGCAGAAGAACATCACCCGCCAAGTCAACCTGGCCGTGACCTCCCCACCAGCCATACCTCAGTACCTCAGCGGCTTGAAGTCTTGCATCACGTTCGACCGTTCGGATCACCCACGCCAGATACCTCGCCTAGGTCACTCTGTCCTGGTGCTCGAGGCCCAGATCGGAGGATTCGAGATGATTCATGTCTTCATGGACGGCGACAGCGGCATCAACCTGATGTTCGCCAGCACACTCGGAGCCATGCAGATCCTACTATGCATCCTAGAGAAATAGTACACGATGTTCCACGACATAGTCCCAGGGAAGGGCATATACCCCTTGGGCAAGATATGGCTCGACGTCATCTTTGGCAAGCCCGAAAACTTCAGGCGTGAGCGGCTGGAGTTCAAAGTGTTGGACAGGCCATCACAATACCTCTCCATCCTCGGGCGTGTGGCATTCACAAGATTCCTGGCGGTGCCGCACTATGCATACCTTCTACTGAAGATGCTAGGACCCAGGGGAGTCATCACCGTCCCAGGAAGCTTCACCAGGTCGGACAACTGCGACAGAGACTTCAACAGAATCTCTCAATCGGCTGGCATGCAGGAGGAGCTCAAAAGGCTCAAGGAGGTGACACACAATGGGGCACCCCCACTCACCAGGAAAAACGCCCCTGATATGTCGTTCGACTCCACAGTCAACATAATGAAGGTGCAGGTTCACCCTACGAACGCCTCCAAGATGGTGTTGATTGCCAATGACCTAAGTCCCGCATAGGAAAGCGCGCTCGTCAAATTCCTCCGTGAGCGCTGGGAAATCTTCGCCTGGTGTCCTACGGACATGCCAGGAGTTCCCAGGGAATTCGCCGAGCATGCACTCAATATGTTTATAGATGCGAAGCCAGTCAAGCATTCGATGCATCGACTGTCCGATCCAAGAGCCGAAGTCGTTGGTATCGAAGTCAATAGACTCCTTGATGCCAACTTCATTAGGGAGATCAAAGAAAGCGAGTGGGTGGCCAACACCGTGCTGGTCCCCAAAAAGGACACGGACATCCTGGGGATGTGTGTGGTCTTCACATCGCTTAACAAGCATTGTCCCAAGGACCACTTCCCTCTTCCAAGGATCGATCAAATCATCGAATCCATGTCAGGATGCGAGAAGCTCTCCTTCCTGGAAGCCTTCTTAGGCTACAACCAAATTCGACTGAAGGTCAAAGATTAGGAGAAAACGGCGTTCATCACGCCGTTCGGGGTGTTCTGCTACAACACAATGCCCTTCAGGATGAAGAATGCATGGGCCACTTACCAGAGATGCATGCAGACATGTCTGAAGGACCAGATCGGTCGCAACATCCAGGTCCATGTTGACAACATAGTAATCAAGACCAAGGAGGCCAGGACGCTCATCGACGATCTCCGTGATACGTTCGATAACCTTGATCGCTATAAGATCAAGATAAAGCCAGACAAGTGCGCCTTCAGCATCCCGTCTGGCCAGTTACTCGGGTACCTCATCTCCCAACGTGGCATTGAGGCAAACCCGAAGAAAATCAGGGCTATACTAGCCATGGATAAACCGAATAATCTCAAGGGGGTCAAGAAGCTAGCCGGGCGAATCGCGGCACTCAGCAGGTACATTAGTCGCATGGGCGAGAAGGCTCTCCCCTTCTATCAACTGCTACGCAAGGCCGACAAATTCGAGAGGACACCCGAAGCAGACGAAGCATTCGAGGACCTCAAGCGCCTGCTCTCCACATCACCGGTCCTATTCACACCGAAGGAAAGGGAGCCTTTGCTACTATACATAGCAGCCACGCATCAGGTGGTCAGCACCGCACTCGTGGTCGAACGACCCGAAGATGGCAAGACCCACGGGGTCCAATGCCCAATTTACTACCTCGGTGAGGTACTGACCCCAACAAAGCAGAGGTACCCTCATTACTAGAGGCTCGCCTACGGTGTATTCATCTGAGCCACTACTTCCAGGAGCACCAGATTGTGGTCGTCAACGACGCCCCGCTGTCGAACATCCTGAACAACCCCGAAGCCATGGGGCGCGTAACCCTATGGGGCATCGAGTTGTCTCCTCGAGACATCATCTATGAACTATGCACCGCCATCAAGTCTTAGGTTCTCCCTGACTTCCTCGTCCACTGGATGGAGCTCCAGCTACCGGATACTCCGAACATGTCGCGGTCCTGGATGATGCACTTCGACAGCTCCAAGCGCGAGGCTGGAGCAAGGGCCGACGTCATACTGACGTCCCCTCAAGGCGACAAGATGAAGTCTGTCCTTCGGATGAAATTCCGCGCCTCCAACAACGAGGCCGAATATGAGGCCCTCATCCACGACATGAGGATGGCCAAGGTGTGCGGCACAACATGCCTTGTCATCTATGGCGACTCGAACCTCGTCGTCCAGCAGACGATGAACGACTGCGGCGCCCATAGCGCCAACCTGATCGCATACCGTGTGCTCTACAACTCACTCGAAGGGGACTTTGACGGCTGCGAACTTCGGCATGTCGGGAGGGAGAGCAACGAGGAGGCCAACAAGCTCGCCAACATCGGCTCTACCTGCGCTCGGGTGCCATCAGGAGTGTTCCTCAAACAAATCTACGTACCCTCCATCGTGAGGAAATTCCCAAAGGGCTCACCCGAAGAAGAATAACACTCGGGGGCTACGCTACCTAAAGGACAAGAAGGACCCGAAAATCTTGACACGGAGGTCGAGTTAGTAAGCCTTATGCAGGTCATGGCGGTTGAGTAAACATGGACGCAACCATACCTCCGCTACCTGATAAACAAGCAGCTGGCCGAGGACCTGACAGATGCCCGACGCATATCTCGCCGATCAAAGGCCTTCACCATCATCAATGGCGAGATGTACAAGTGCAGCATTTCGGGTGTTCTCCAACGATGTGTCACCATCGGTGACAGCAAAAGCATCCTCCTAGACATCCATGAAGGTATTTGTGGCCATCACACGGGAAGCCGCGCCCTAGTCGCCAAAGCTCTACGAGCTAGCTTCTACTGGCCAACCGCAATGAACGATGCCAAGGAGATAGTCCAGAGGTGCAATGCCTGTCAGAGATATGCGGACAAGCTGCACGCGCCAGGATCAGAACTATGGCCTATTCCATTGGCCTGGCCTTTCGTCCAGTGGGGCCTCGACATGATCGGCAAACTGTCAAAGTCCTCATCAGGGGGCCACGTCTTCCTCCTGGTAGCAGTCGACAAATTCTCGAAGTAGATCGTGGCCATGCCTGTTACCAAACAAAGCGGCAAAACTGCCATCAAATTTTTCGAGTCTATTGTCTATAGGTTCGCAGTGCCCCATAGCATCATAACGGACAATGGCTCGAACTTTATCTCGAAGAAGTTCCAAGACTTCTGCGGGGACCTCGGAATCAACCTATCATACGCCTCCGTGGCGCATCCACAGACCAACGGACAGGTCGAAAAGGCCAACGGCTCATCGGCATTAGCATCAAGAAGCGCCTGCTGCACCCACTCAAAAGACTTGCGGGAGCCTGGGCGGACGATCTACCCTCTGTTCTCTGGAGCCTACGCACAACTCCAAACTGCTTAATTGGCTACACGCACTTATTCGTGGTGCACGGAGCCGAAGCTATGCTACCTGCTGAGGTACGCTACAAGGCCCCATGGGTCGTCGCCTACAGCGAAGCCGAATCATCAGCCGCACTTGAAGACGTCGTCGACACGCTGGATGAGGCACGCGACATCGTCGTGGCTCGCTCAACGGTGTATCAGCAGAGCCTCTGCAACTACCACAGCCGTCGGCTGCGTCCAAGGTCCTACGTCAAAGGAGACCTCGTCCTGCGACTCAAGCAAGAAGGGCACAAGAAGCTCGAGTCACCCTGGGAAGGACCCTACATCATCACCGAAGTCATCCCAGGTGGCGCCTACCGCCTCATGGACATTGCATCAGAAGTCGAATACTCCAACCCCTGGAACGTCGCACGACTGCAACGCTTCTACCTCTAGTTACCCTTTACTTTAAATAAGGCTATTCAGCCAGTCTATTTAGCCAAACAATATACCTCCTCGCTTACGATGAATAAAATCTAAGTTCCTTGGCCCAAAAATCTCTTTCCCTTATATTATTTATCGCTAAACACGCTCAGGTACTGCGCCTCACCTTACGACTTCGTCGATTGATAACAACGCATATAACCTGAGTAGCTGACCACGTCAGGCTAACGAAAAGGACATGCATACTCTATAATCATAAATGGCACTATGTTCCAATACATACAAAATTTACAAGCGCATTACAAGCCCACTCGAACAAATACAGTCTTTACATTATCTTGTTTTTGTTTACAGGACCTAACTGTGCTAGAGCAGAATGTTTGTCCGCTCCTCAAACACATCTACAATTTCTTCGGTGTACTACGCCACAGCTGCGTAATGTGGACGAATATCCCACACCATGCCTCTCGCAGGGGGAGGAGGTCTAGCCGCTATCTCCGTGAGGTCGACATCGCGATGATGTAGTCGAACAAGTGAAAGGGCCGCCTTCATGCCCACCACCAGTTGATGACGCACCAACTCCTTGACATGGCTTGTGTCACCAAACTTTCCAAGAAGACCCAAGAAACTGGAGGGAGCCGAATCCAAGGGGAACATCATCACCCAAATCGCTGTGAGCGACGACCTTGCCCGCCTTAGCACTCAAAGCACTCGATGGACGTGATCTTGCACCGTCGCAAGGACGATCGCTCAATCACGGTCCATCCAGAACAAACCACCGGCCTCCAGCTCTTGTTGCGTCAAGTAATTCATTCGAATCGCCATGCGCTTCTTCTCTTCCTTCGGAAGCAGATTCACAACTACACAAAGCAACTGGTGAGCTAACATAAAAACTGGCACACTCGAGGAGACAATGGTTCAAGGGAACTCACATTGGAGTTCCTCTCCCATCTGCCGAAACTCTTCAAGCAAAAACTCTTCTCTGGCAATAACTCGCTCGGCCTTGGACTTCCACACATCCGCATGACCATGGATGCTGAGGATGTCCTTTTCCAAGCTTCGCACGCGGTCACGCAAAAACGGAAACTGCGACGACTCGCTCAACGACGGGCGAGTGGCAGGCGCAGGAGAAGGTGTAATCACCGAAGCCGCACCCGAAGGACCCTAAGGGTGCACAGGAAAATATCAAAATCACAAAAACTTGACAGCAGTCAAAAGGCGCATTCATATATACATAAATTAAGCCTCTACGTGGCAGAGTGACACTTGTTCCACACAAAGGCATTACATATGAAAAACACAGAAGGCAAGCTAAACTAGCTACAAAGCAGAAAGGGCCTAAGCGCCAGCACCCAGAGCAGCTTCGGATCCAGACTGCCTACTCTTGGCCGCTCGCTGCTGCTCCAACGAGTAGTCAGCCAAGACATCTATCATCTTAGGCCCAAAATGCTTGCAGCAGGAGGCGAAGGTGGCAAACGCTACCTCAGAGCCATCCGCCGCAGTCGGCATCCTGGCCATGACCTGCGTCAGATCAAGCTAGGCTCCAGATGCCAGCGCCATTGCCAGCCCCATAGCAGCATCGACCCCCTTCTGTGCGCTCTTGCACTTCGCAGGAGCATCATCCGCAAGAGCCTCTGCAAGGGAGTCGACGTCCTCGAGGGCAACGCCCTTGGGGTTGATCTCCTTGTAGAAGCGAGTGAGCGCCTTCTTGGCTTTATCGAGCGCCTCCACGGACGAGGTGCAGCGATCTTTGATCGCTGCAACGGCATCCGCCAGAAGATCACTGTGCTCTAAGGCATCACGATCGAACGTAACACATGAAGCATCTGCAAAGAAAACGGCAAACTCACAAGATGAAGAGGAGAAAATCGCAATCAAAGCATTTAACACTCAAAAAAATTGCAAGGCGACCTACCAGAGATAGCCTTGGTAGCAGCCATAAGCTTTTCAGCCATGGCCTTCTTCTGGGTCGCTGCGACGGCCGCGAGCTGCTGCTCACGGTCCTCAGCCTCCTTCTGCTGGAGCTGGAGGGCCTCTGCAGCATCCTTCGCCTGTTTCTCCACTTTGCTGAGACTCTTTTCGAGTGCGTTCATCTTGCGGAGAGCATCGTTGTTCTCATCTGCAACATGGGGCAACAAAGGGTGAATACAAGGAAAACTTTGAAGGACTCGAAGCAAAGCAAAAGAAACCTATGCACCTCAAAGCTGCTTGAGCTCGCCTTCCAGCGGAAGTTGTCGCTCGATCAGGCGATTGGCGTCACGCACAAAAGGCTGCAAAGAAAACAACAAGCTCGCTGAATAAAAGTGCTCAGGGGCTCCCCCCATAGAAAAGAGGAAAGACAGTTACGTGGTCTACTGTGGACTCCGAAGGTTTTGATATCCTCTTCCACGTAATAAGTGCACGAGTCTCCCACCTCGCGGAGCTTGAATCCTCGTCATCGGAGTTGGCCACCACCTTGGTAAACGAAGACGTCGGCTTCGATTCCACGATCATCTCTTTGGTGTCCTCCTCAAGGGACTCCTCCGGGTGATGACTACTAGCACTTACAAAGAACAAAATCAACAACAAGCTAATGCTTAGAACACCAACGAAATAACAAGATTTGATCAAAGAAACTCACATGGTATGTCTGACAGGTTGAAAACAGGACCTTCCTTCTTCTTCTTCTTGGCTGGTGGCTGCAGGGCCATCGCCCGAATAGGCACAGCAGGAATGAGAGCAGAGGTCGCACCCTCAACCCCACCGTACTGCTCGAGGAAGGAGGGACCCTTCAGCATCGGTGGCGTCGCCCCATAAGAAGTTTCGCTTCGGGACCTCTTTTGGGTCTGCCCTTCGCTTGGCTCGGGGGCTTCCACGGAAGGAGATTGTGCCCGGGGAAACTCGAATTAGGACTCCGCCTCTTCATGGACTAGTGCATCCGTGTACTTCTCAGGTAGAGGGGGCACCATACCCGCTACCTTGAGGCCCTGCAAATTGAGCAGCCGGTTTTGGTCCCGTTACTCGGAGGTTCAAATCCTTCCGTCCTAGATTGTTTCGGATAGTACAGTACTCTACACGAGACAAAAGTTTATTCAAGAGAATAACGATATCTTATGAACTCTTAGATTGAGGTGTTGAGAGAGTTTGGAGGTAGAAGGGAGAAAAAGGATTGAAATTTTGGTGTTAGGGGTACCTTCCCGTGGAGTTTTTGTGGTCGGATGTAACATCCCAAATTTCATCAAATGCAAAATCATGTTGTTGCATTCATATCATCATGGCATATTGATCTTGCACAAAAAATTTCAAAACAAAAACCCTAATAGAACCAGATTTAAACCCCTTTTATTGTATATATATGGGGCATGGTTTTTATTTTATTTTATGACCTCAAAATGGTTTTTGAATGCTTAGATGTGTTTGACACACTTTTGGTTACTAGGATCACCATACAAAAATTTGGTGAAGTTTTGGTTTGATTTGAATTTGAAATAGCCATTCAAATTCAATTCAGAAAATCAAAATAGAAAAGAAAAAGCAAAAGAAGGAAAAAAATAGAAGCCAACCAGCTATTCTGGCCCAGGACCAAAAAAGCCTTGCAAGCCCACCCGGGTTTCCCCTCTCTCCCTCTGTTTGTCACTCTGCGCGCGCACCCCCTCGCTGACATGTGGTCCCTACTGCCACCTCACCCCCTTCGTCCCCAAATCTCGCGCGAGACCAGCTCTGCCACGGTCGTTTCCTTCGAATCAAAGCGCGTTGATTGCCGTTGAATGCTGGCGTAATTCTCTCCCTCGCCCCGGCTACTTAACGCCCTCGACACCAGCTCCATTTCCCCCCACTCAAAACCACCAGAGCGCCGCTAGGCTACCTCAATTTCCTCTCGCACTCCCACTGCCCCGACGAACTCCGGCGAGTGATTATAGTGAGCCCCGTGCACCCCCTTGCCTTTGGTTCAAATGATTGCGCTTGCCTACTTCTTGCGCATCTTCTAATGCCTCTGGTTTGTCCTCTTTCACCCCAGGTCGCCATCCCAGTTGACGACTGCAAGCGCCCGAGGCACCGCTCGACTCCGACAAGTAATCACGGTAAAGCCCGAGCGCCCCTTGACCTCTACTTCATGCCATCGTGTTCGCCGTGACCTTGCGCACTTGCTGATGCCATTCATTTGCACTTTTGCGTCCTAGGTTGTCGTCCCCGTCTTCGTTCACGAACGCCCGACGCCAGTACCAACTCCGACGAGCACCTGAGCCCGCGTCCGTGCGCCCCTGTCCAAGCCAAGACCACATTGAGCTTCACCGCATCCTTGCGATCGTGGTAAGCGTCTGCCCTCACCCCCTACCCCCTAGCTTCATCGGCGTGTCATCGCGAGTGCCATCACCGCCGCTAGAGCCATTTGCACCGCCAGTATTTGGTCGTTTAGATCTGAGCCTTTAGATCTGCATCCAGTGGTTAAGATTAGATCACTTAACGAACCGTTACGAGTAGATCTGAGCCATAGGATTTATTTAGATCTAACGGCGCAGAAGCGTGATCCAGCGTGAACCGGTACGCGCCAATCAGACGATGCCGTGTGTCACTAGTTTAGATTTAAAATCTGATTTTTCATCTATTAGTTATTCAAACTTGTAAATTCAATAACTTTTGATATGTTTGTCCAAAACTTACAAATTATATATCAATGGATTCAGAAAAAATGAGCTATTTGCAACCATGGCATTGGTTTGGCCATTTTCTTCTGAAAATTTAGTATTTTATGCAGAACCATTTGTAGGCTTATTTTGGCTATATAAATTGTTTAGAAAATTATTTTAAAGTAAATTTTGGTTTATTTAGACTTTAGAAAGTATGCTTTGTATTGAGTGTTGTTTAGTTTATTTTGAAAAGAATGGCAAATCATTCATTTTCATTTTGCATGCATTCATATATTTTTGTTTGTATATTGAATGTGAATTTGGTGGTATGATTTTATGTGTAGATTTTGGTGATTGTGAGGATTGTTCCTATTCCCCCAACTACCAAGGCAAGTGATGCTTCATATTTTTGTCCTACTATTTTATCTATGAACTAGTAATATTTTGAGTAGGATTTGCATGGCTATTTTCTAAGTATATGCTATGCTTGGGTAAATCCTATAGATATTGTCTTAGTAGTTTTCCCTAAGTTAAGAAACTTGTTATACTAGTTTGCTTAGTCTAGATAGTAAAATACAAGGGTGGAATATTCATTCTTTGATATTATGCAAAATCTATGACTATGTTTTTGATTAATAAAACAACTATGTGAATGAATCACTTGGGTGGAATGGGAAGATTGGTTTGTGTTTAGTGGTTACACAAGGCCCATGTCTATGGTCTACCTTGTGTATCACACTTGTGTATGGCCACCCAGGAACAAAGAGATTTGAGATGTTTAGTGTTGAGAATCTTCTAGTGCAACCACATGGCATATGGGCTCTGCCTTGACCAACTAGGTTGCAAGAATTCAGCCAGATGGACAGTTGGTGGTAGGGTTGATAGGACGGAACGCGTCCATGGTGGTCTGAAGGAATGCTTCTGAAAAGTCTCGTCTCGATGCATGTCGAGTCTTGTGGGGAAAGTGCACCATCTCTCGAGAGGGTAAAACCTAAGTACTTAGCCGTGTCCTTGGTAACGGACATTTTGAGCATCAAAGACATTGAAATGATCAAGGATCTCCTCATCCCAATTTCTCTAAGTTAAAACTTGTGGTTCAACAAGGGTAAAGGTTCACCAATGTCTATTGGTGGTTCCTTGGGTGTTTTTATCAAACAAAAACTTAGTGTTTTCAACTAATAAGAAAAACCTTATTTTGAGCAAAGCCAGCATGAACTGCACTTAGCCAAATTCATATAGTTACTAGATGTTACTATACTACTATGGTATCACTTGCCAATACAATTCCAAATGTATTGACCCTCTGTGGCTGTAACTTATGATGTTGCAGGTTACTTTGATGGTGACTAGGGTTATGAGTCTACACTCAACTTGTTTGCCTGTGGCACATGAAGATGAAGACTTTATTTATTTTGTTAAGTATTGTGAACTCTATATATTAGTCTTGAGCTAATGAGTTGTAAGGACTATGTTTCTCTGGATATTACGTTGTAATAATGAACTTTGTATCTGTGTACTTCATCTTAAACTGTGGATGCTAGCAATTCGATCCAGGGACTAGCATTGCAATCACAGGGGCCTTTACCTTAAATGGTGAGGTCTTACATATGGTATGAGAGCATTGTGTTGCCTGTAGGATTATGACCCTAAGATGGATTAGACTAAGGAAACCACTAGGAAAATTCAAACTCCTTTAAAATTTTCCACACTGTCTCTTTTCATCTCGTAAAACTTCCCCTAATCTTCTTCCTCATCCCTATTTATAGATGGATGCCATCAACGAAGCCGTCAAGAGGGGACCACTCATGACCATGACCTTAGAGTGTGAGACGGAGTTTCCCAAGGAACTCAAGAACCTTATAGTTACCATGGAGATACATGGTGCAGTAGTGTACAAAGGATTCCCCGTGATGGATGAAGGAGAAGAGTATTGGTGGGTACAACTCCACTTGTACAAAAACAAGGAGGATAACCACAAAGAGTCGGTATTCTGCATGGTCACCAACTCAGAAATGCACATGTCATTCTTTGACTCCACAAGAAATGCTGCATGGAATGCCATCAAGGAGCTTGGTGAAAGAATTAAGTGTAGAATGATCAATACTCAAAATGACCTTAGAGAGGATAAGAAACATACCCAAGACTTAGAGACCGCCATAAAACGTCTAAGGGAGGATATCATAGACTTAGCATATGGGTGAGAGTTGTGACGTACTCCAATAGTTGGACCACCACACTTGTCGTTTTCTCGCGTTATTAATTTTGATCATACCAACCTATGTGATATGGCAAAAATTTGTCTAAGTTATGTTTGAACCTTAGTGCTTGTGATTGAATATTGTATGCCATGACTTGTGTGTTTGAAGTAATTCATGTGTTTGTTGTAATCTTTTGTTTTACTATCTTGTGTTCTTCTCATTACTTGTGTTGTTTCTAATTTTTCTCCTTCCTATGCAATAGATGCCTAGCTTTGTTCTCACCACCGCCGAGGAGTTCAATGGAACTCATTTTGGATCTCGTATCGTGCAGCTTGTTAGTGTGCTTGGTCTCCCCCTCCCTAGCATTAAGGGACTTCAGCTCCGGAAGTTTGAGAAAAAGGACTTATGGGGATTTAAAGTCTCTCAGCTAGGACGCCAGTCAATGCCCCCTACCGAGGATATTGCCTTCAAGATAATGCATGATGACAAGGATAAGGGACTCGACGTCGCCATGCAGGAGCTACTTGGACGCCTTTGTGGATGCCACTCCGCCGAGCTCATGGGCCTCTACTTCCACCCATTTGGGAGACGTGACAAGGAGGGAGAGGCGATAGAGTTTGACGATGTCACTAGGGAGACTATTGAGCCAGTGCGTCTCTATCTTCAGGACCTAGAGGGCCTTCTTAGACACCTCGATACTGATAGGACCAACGTCATGCTTAGCAATGAGGAGCTACAAGTCCACTTGAGGGAGAAGGACAAGGCCTTCGCGGAGCAGGATGAGAGCATCAAGGAGATGGAGGCTAGGTTCAAGAAGCAAGACAAGAGGTTCAAGAACCAAGAAAAGAGAGTGCAGGATAGGAACAAGAAGATCAATGAGATGAAGGCCGAGATAGAGCTCAAGGATCTTGAGCTAGAGACATAACAGGGAGTGATAGAGAGGCTGCGCTCGTAAAAGAGAGATCTTTGGGCAAAGGTTGATGCTTTGACCACCAACGTGGAGGACTACAAGGCAGCAATGGAGGCAGCAGGACTTGCTCTAGTAGACGAGGAGGTCGACATGGTGGAGTAGTGTTGACTACTTGGCTACCTATCTATCTATCATCCTTTTATTTATCGAGTCACATTGATCATCCAACATGTGGATGACTGCTAGTGTGTTTACTTTTCCAAAACTTGTTCACATTGTTTAAAATCTAATTTATTGTGCTTGCTTATTGTGAATGTTGTTATGTATTGTGATGTGCATGTTAGTATTTATGGGTTATATCTCATTACTTATCCTTATTGAAACCACAGATGCCTTCCCGTTGTGCCAATCCCAACTCTAACAACACTAACAACAATGGCAATGAGATGCAGTAGCTGATGACAGCCCAGACAGTTGATGCAAATGATGACCCAGTTTATGGCGAATCAGAATCAGAACAACAACAACAACAACAACAACAACAACAACAACAACAACAACAACAACAACAACAACAACAACAACAACAACAACAACAACAACAACAACAACAACAACAACAACAACAACAACAACAACAACAACAACAACAACAAAAACAACAACAACAACAACAACAAAAACAATCAAAAAAGCCCACCAGCCTTTGATATGCTTACAAGGTTTCTGATATTGAGGCCTGCTAAGTTTTCAGAAACCACTGATCCTATGGTAGAAAATGATTGGCTATGTTCTATGAACAAGGACTTGGTCAATGTTGGCTGCACTGATGAGGAAAAGGTTAGATTTGCAGCACATCTGCTTGAAGGACCAGCAGCTACATGGTGGGATAATTTCCAAATCACCACTCCTATTGAAGATGTGACTTGGGCAATATTTCAGGATGGATTCCGCACTGCTCATATCTCTTCAGGAGTGATGGGTTTGAAGAAGGAATTTCACAACCTTAAGCAACGCCATCGTAGTGTGGCAGAATATATTGAGGAGTTCAACAATCTGGCACGTTATGCACCAGATGATATTGACACTGATGCTAGAGGAAGGAAAAATTCTTTGAAGGGCTGAATGATGAGATGTGCATGCAGCTATCTGTTGCATATGTTCCAACTTATCAATCACTGTGTGACAAAGCCACCATCTTGGAAAGCAAGATGAAGTAGGTGGAGAGTAGGAAGAGGAAGCACCACTTTGATAAGCATGGATCGGGATCGTCTCACAAGCATTTCCATGGTGAAGATAGTGGAGGTTCTGGATCCCACAAACACGGGAAATATAATAGCCACCACAACAGTAACCGTCACCATGATAACAAGAACCATCGTAGTCATGACAATGGTGGATATAAGAACCACAAGAGTGGACACAAGAGCTATTGGAATTTTTGTATAAATAGGCCCAGCCCATTTATTATATGCCAATAAATTCTTGAAATCCTAGAGGCCCATTTGGCCCATTCATGCAAGGCAAAAGCTGGGAAAAATGTTTAGTCCCACATTGCTAGTTGAGTGGAAGTTGGACCAGCTTATAAGTGAGCTCTTCCACCACTTGTACGAGCTTGAGAAGAGAAGACATATACACGCGCGCTCCTCCTCCTCCTCGCTCGCCTCGCCACGCCACGCCACGCCACGCCACGCCACGCCACGCCACACCATGCCTCGCCTCGCCTCGTCACGTCATGACGCGCGCGCCGTGGGTTGTGGGTTGCGGGAATCTTGCCGAGCCGAGCTTTATTTTGCCACGCATGAATGGTATATGAACAGTCGTACAGAAGCTGAAACGTTTTGCTTGAGTGAAATTTTAATACGAGCTAAATAAATAGAAACTGAGTGGAGGCTATCCTGTGGGATGCCGCCTGTTCGCTTCAACTTCTGTCCGTTCGTTTCATCTTCTGTGCAGACTGTCTACCTTCCCCTCTGTGCCTATATAAGAGAGAGGTCGCGCCTCCTCTCATACACACTGCCACGCATCCTTTGCGCCTCCAGTTCCAGAGCACTGCGCTACTTAGATCTTCCTCATCTCGTCTTGCGGCGTGCACCGCGAGCCGGGACAGTAGGCCTCCGAGACCCCGCTGCTTCGAGTCCTGTACGGGAGAAGGGCGATAAGGTTTTTGGGGAGCGCTACCGGCGCGACTACTGGCTTTGTCATGGACTCCCTCACGGATAGCGACTGCGGAGACGTCTTCCCCGACGAGGACTTCTTCCCCGACATCAGCACCCTATTCCTCGACGACATGGCTAATGATGGTTCCAATGCCGGTGGTTCCTCTACTGCTACTGCCGTGTATATTTTCTTTCTCAACCTTGTTCTGATCGCATCTAAAGTTTTACGCCTTGCAGTCTGTTTGGTTATGTGCCTTAATATGTATTCGCTATTTCACATGATTAGTATATTGCGTATTATTCTAATCATGTTTTATCTAGCATTTATTATGGGTAATTCGCTTGGTAAATTGCTCTTTTATTCAACAATCCAAAAACCTTATTTCAGGCAATTTGCCCAAAGTGGTTTTGTTGCTTCTATGAAGCCACCTGTGTTCGAAGGTGTCAATTACAAACGATGGCATGCGAGAGCAGTGCTCTGGTTTCAGACCATGAGCTTCTATAATGCCATCTATGGCGCACCTGAGGGAGAACTTAATCCCGCTCAGGAAGAGGCATTCCAAAAACTTGATACCACTTTCAAGGCTGCTTTGATCAGCATTCTTGGCGACAATATTGTCGATTCATATCTGTCATTTAGAAATGGCAAGGATATGTGGGATGCGCTCGAGAGAAAATTTGGAGTCTCCGATGTTGGCAGTGAACTGTATGTCATGGAACAATTCTATGACTATAAGATGGTTGAGGACCGTCCCATTGTGGAGCAGGCTCATGAGATACATTCACTTGCTAGGGAGCTTGAGCACTTCACTTGTGTGTTACTGGACAAGTTTGTTGACGGAGGCATTATTGCCAAACTTCCTCAGTCATGGAGGAATTTTTCTACTTCTCTAAAGCACAAGAGACAAGAGTTCTCCATGACGGATCTCATTGGCACTCTTGATGTGGAAGAGAAGGCGAGAGCAAAAGACACACATGCTCGAGGTACCGAGGGAGGTTCTAATGCCAATCTGGTACAGAAAAGGAACTTCCAGCCTCACAAATTCAAGAACAAAGGAAAGTTTGACGGCAAAGGAAAGTTCGATGGAAAGAACAAGGCCTCACAGTCTACCAGCTTAAAGAAGAAGACTGATAAGAGGAAAGGTGCTTGTCATGTGTGCGGTGATCCTGATCATTGGGCTCCTGCTTGTCCCAACCGCTTTGACAAGCGCTAGCATGGGAAGGGCAACAAGACTGCTAATGTTGTCATGGGCGACGTTGAGATGAAAGATGTTGGGTATGGTATATTACCTACTGTTCTTTCATTGTGTCATTCTCCTGATTGGTGGATTGACACAGACACTAATGTACATGTCTGTTCTGATATTTCCATGTTTTCTTCATATCAGGTCAGAGGGACTCAAACCATGCTGATGGGAAACGGTTCGCATGCTTCTGTTCATGGTGTTGGTACGGTTGATCCGAAGTTCACTTCGGGAAAGACTGTGCGCCTGAAGAACGTGCATCATGTTCCCTCAATAAATAAAAATCTTGTTAGCGGATCTCTTCTGTGTCGGGATGGCTACAAGATTGTATTCAAGTCCAATAAATTTGTAATTTCAAAGTATGGAACCTTTGTTGGTAAAGGCTATGAGTACGGAGGCTTGTTCCTCTTATCTCTGTCAGACATTTGCAATAAAGTTGTTAATCATATTTACACGAATTTTGAATCAAATGTCTGGCACTCTCGTATTTGTCATATTAATTTTGGTTGTATGACGCGACTAGCCAAAATGAATTTAATCCCTGATTTCACAACTATTAAGCGATCTAAGTGCCAAGTCTGCTTGCAAGCTAAACAACCTCACAAGTCACATACGAGTGCAGAAGTGAGAAATTTAACACCACTAGAGCTCATACATTCTGATCTTTGTGAGATGAATGGTGTATTGACAAAAGGTGGAAAGAAATATTTCATGACTTTGATCGATGACTCTATGATATATTGTCATGTGTATCTTCTAAAATCAAAAGATGAGGCTTTGAGTTTCTTCAAAATCTATAAAGCTGAGGCAGAAAATCAACTTGATCGAAAGATTAAGAGGCTTAGGTATGATCATGGTGGATAGTATTTTTCCAACGAGTTTGATTCCTTTTGCGCGTAACATGGCATAATTCATGAGAGGACGCCTCCCTACTCACCCCAGTCAAATGGAGTAGCCGAAAGAAAGAACCGTACTCTAACAGATTTGGTTAACGCCATGTTAGACACATCGGGCCTCTCTAAGGAATGGTGTGGGGAGGCACTATTGACTGCGTGTCATGTCCTAAACCGAGTTCCCACAAATAACAAAGAAATTACTCCATTCGAAGAATGGGAGAAGAAAAGATTAAAACTCTCTTACTTACGTACTTGGGGTTGTTTGGCAAAGGTTAATGTACCAATCCTCAAGAAGCGCAAGCTTGGACCAAAAACCATTAATTGTCTTTTTCTGGGCTATGCTTTTCATAACATTGGTTATAGATTCTTGATAGTAAAATCTGAAGTGCCTGACATTCATGTCGGTACAATCATGGAGTCGACTGATGCGACTTTCTTTGAGGATATCTTTCCAATGAAAAGATAAACCTAACTCATCAAATCCAGAGATACCTAGTTCGTCTAATCAGGAATTTGCTACATTCTCTGAACCTACCATTCCAATTGAACACTCTGAAAGTCCTAAGGAGGATGATAATAAAATTCCTAAAAGGAGCAAGAGACAGAGGACTACAAAGTCCTTTGGTGATGATTTCATTGTGTACCTTGTGGATGACACTCCCACTTCCATTTCAGAAGCATATGCATCTCCTGATGCTGACTACTGGAAGGAAGCCGTCCATAGTGAGATGAATTCCATCTTAGCTAATGGAACATGGGAGATCACTGATCGCCCTTATGGGTGCAAACCTGTAGGGTGCAAGTGGGTGTTTAAGAAAAAGCTTAGACCTGATGGTACTATTGAGAAGTACAAGGCATGGCTTGTGGCCAAGGGATATACTCAAAAGGAAGGTGAAGACTTCTTTGACACTTACTCACCTATTGCCAGATTGACCATCATTCGAGTATTACTCTCATTGGCTGCCTCTCATGGTCTTCTCATTCATCAAATGGACGTTAAGACAGCTTTCCTTAATGGAGAGTTGGATGAGGAAATTTACATGGATCAGCGAGATGGGTTTGTGGTAAATGGTCAAGAAGGAAAGGTGTGCAAGTTGTTGAAGTCTTTATATGGTCTAAAACAATCCCCTAAGCAGTGGCATGAGAAGTTCGAAAGAACTTTAACTGCTGCAGGCTTTGTTGTAAATGAAGCTGATAAATGTGTGTACCATCGCCATGGTAGGGGTGAGGGAGTCATCCTTTGTTTGTATGTTGATGACATACTAATTTTCGGAACCAACCTTAATGCAATTAAGGAGGTCAAAGATTTCCTATCTCGTTCCTTTGAGATGAAGGATCTGGGAGTAGCTGATGTCATCCTGAACATAAAGCTATTGAGATATGATGATGGTGGGATTACATTGCTTCAGTCCCACTATGTGGAAAAGATCTTGAGTCGTTTTGGGTATAGCGACTTCAAGTTTTCTCCTACACTGTATGATCCTAGTGTGTTGCTTCGAAAGAATCGAGGAAATGCTAGAGACCAACTGAGATACTCTCAAATTATTGGCTCGCTTATGTATTTAGCTAGTGCCACGAGGCCTGACATCGCCTTTGCTGTAAGCAAACTCAGTCGATTTGTTTCAAATCCAGGAGATGATCACTGGCATGCTCTTGAGAGAGTTATGCGCTATCTAAAAGGCACTGCAATATATGGCATACACTATACCGAGTATCCGAGGGTACTAGAGGGTTATAGTGATTCAAATTGGATATCTGATGCTGACCAGATAAAGGCCACGAGTGGATATGTATTCACACTTGCTGGTGGCGCTGTTTATTGGAAGTATTGCAAGTAGACCATCTTAACAAGGTCAACTATGGAAGCAGAACTCACAGCATTAGACACAACCACTGTTGAAGCATAGTGGCTTCATGAACTCTTAATGAACTTACCTGTGGTTGAAAAACCAATACCCGCAATCCTTATGAAATGCGATAATCAAACTATGATGTTCAAGGTAAATAGTTCTAAGGATAATATGAAGCCATCAAGACATGTGAAGAGGAGACTGAAATCTGTCAGGAAAATGAGAAACTCCGGAGTTATTGCATTGGATTATATCCAAACATCTAAAAACTTGGCAAATCCCTTCACAAAGGGTCTATCACGCAATGTGATAGAAAATGCATCGAAGGAGATGGGTATGAGACCCACAAATTGAGCTTACCACAGTGGTAAACCACTCTATGTGATCGGAGATCCCGTAAATTAGAATTGGGAGACAAGCTGTTGGTTAGCTGAGAGGAAAGTATTCCTACTTTAATAAACACCAATCCATAAAGATGCAATACTTTCCTATTCTGCACGGCAGGTTGATTTATTATCTTAATGTGTTCTAAAGTGGCTTATCCTAAGTAAAGATGTTGTCCTGCAGAACATATTTTGAAGAACACACATATATGAGTCTGACTGTTAAAACGTCGCAGTCTATGATAGTAGGGTGTTCTCTAATAAACTCATGAAAGGTCATGGATTATGACGTATAAGCTCCACCCGCGGGAAATTTTTGTCTAAATAGGCCCAGCCCATTTATTATATGCCAATAAATTCCTGAAATCCTAGAGGCCCATTTGGCCCATTCATGCAAGGCAAAAGCTGGGACAAATGTTTAGTCCCACATTGCTAGTTGAGTGGAAGTTGGACCAGCTTATAAGGTGAGCTCTTCCACCACTTGTACGAGCTTGAGAAGAGAAGACATATACACGCGTGCTCCTCCTCCTCGCTCGCCTCGCCACGCCTTGCCTCGCCTTGCCTTGCCTCGTCACGACACGCGCGCGCTGCGGGTTGCGGGAATCTCGCCGAGCCGAGCTTTATTTTGCCACGCATGAATGTATATGAATAGTCGTACTGAGTGGAGGTTGTCCGGTGGGTTACCACATGTTCGCTTCAACTTCCGTCTGTTCGTTTCATCTTCTGCGCAGTCTGTCTACCTTCCCCTCTATGCCTATATAAGAGAGAGGTCGCGCCTCCTCTCATACACACTGCCACACATCCTTTGCGCCTCCAGTTCCAAAGCACTGCGCTACTTAGATCTTCCCCATCCCGTCTTGCGGCGTGCACCGTGAGCCGGGACAATAGGCCTCCGAGACCCCGCTGCTTCGAGTCCTGTACGGGAGAAGGGCGATAAGGTTTTTGGGGAGCGCTACCGGTGCGACTACTGGCTTCGTCACAGAGCGACTGCGGCGACATCTTCCCCGACAAGGACTTCTTCCCCGACATCAGCACCCTCTTCCTCGACGACATGGCTAACGACGGTTCCAACACCGGCGGTTCCTCTGCTGATACTACCATGTATATTTTATTTCTCAACCTTGTTCTGATCGCATCTAAAGTTTTACGCCTTGCAATCTGTTTGGTTATGTGCCTTAATATGTATTCGCTATTTCACATGATTAGTATATTGCATATTATTCTAATCATGTTTTATCTAGCGTTTATTATGGGTAATTCGCTTGGTAAATTGCTCTTTTATTCAACAAGAGCCACCATGATGGTAATAGCAAAGGGAATCAGCCAGCTAAGAGGGACATCAGTCAGGTTGAATGCTTTAAGTGCAATAAAACTGGGCACTATGCAAATGAATGCCCAGAAAAGAAGACTAATGGAGCCAAACCCATTTCAGAAGGGTCATGTGAACCACATCACTGTGGAGAAAATCTATGAACCACATCACTGTGGAGGAAATCTATGAGGAATCTGATGCCATGGCTGGTAAGTTTAAGATTAATTCTATTCCAGCACCTGTCCTTTTTTATACCGGCGCATCGCATTCATTCATATCAAGAGCATTTGTAGACAAAATTAGACTTCCAACTGAAACTATTGGGTGTCCTATTAAAGTGAGCTCTCCAGGTGGAGAGATGTTAGTGAATTTTGGATGTCATGATCTAGTAATAGAGTTTGGAAAGTATAAGTTTCCAGTTAGTCTAATAATCCTAGATTCCCAAGGATTGTATGTAATTTTGGGCATGGATTGGATGACTAAGTATGACGGAGTAATAGATTATGCCAATCATACTGTTACACTCACAACCCTGGATAAGAAACGGATTAAGTTCAAGTCTAACTTTGAATCCAAAGGGAGTAAGCTAAATTCTCTTAAGGGGGTTAGCATAGACAGTGTACCAGTAGTGAAAGAGTATCCACATGTGTTTCCGGAGGAATTACCGGGAATGCCACCAGATAGAGATGTGGAGTTTTTGATTGACTTACTGCCAGGATCTGGACCCATAGCAAAGAGACCCTATAAGATGTTAGTTGATGAGTTAAAGGAGCTCAAGAAACAGCTTGGAGAACAGTTGCAGAAAGGATTTATCCAACCAAGTTCTTCATCTTGGGGTGCACCAGTTCTGTTTGTTGAGAAGAAGGACAAAAGTCAAAGGCTATGCATAGACTATCGATCACTTAACGAAGTGACTATAAAGAACAAGTACCCTTTACCTAGAATCAACGATCTATTTGATCAGCTAGAAGGAGCCCGTGTGTTCTCAAAAATTGATCTCCGATCAGGCTACTTTCAGCTAAAGATTAGAGAACAAGACATACTTAAGACTGCTTTTACCACTAGGTATGGATTGTATGAGTATACTATAATGCCATTTGGATTAACAAATGCACCAACTTATTTCATGAACATGATGAACAAGGTGTTCATGGAGTTTCTTGACAAGTTTGTTGTCGTATTCATCGATGACATATTGATCTATTCTAAGAGCAAAGAATAGCATGAAGAACATTTGCATTTGATTCTTGAGAAACTCAGAGAGCACAAGTTGTATGCCAAGTTCAGTAAGTGTGAATTTTGGTTGAGTGAAGTTGGATTTCTTGGACATATTGTGTCGGGAGATGGTATAGCTATCGATCACGCAAAGGTGTCAGCTATAACGGAGTGGGAATCTCCCAAGTCAGTTAAAGAAGTTCGTAGTTTCCTAGGCTTGGCAGGATACTATAGAAGGTTCATCGAGAATTTCTCGAAAGTGGCTAAGACAATGACGGAATTACTTAAGAAAGAGAAGAAGTTTGATTGGACTGAAGGATGTGAAACTAGTTTCCAAGAATTGAAGAAAAGACTTGTGTCAGCACTAGTCTTATGGGTGGAGTATTAATGCAGAGTGTCAAACTATTCGAATAGCCGTGTCCGCAGTCATGGACAGTTGGAGTGGCCATACTGTTCTGTCATCAGATATTTTCAAAATGACTTGTGAAATGAACTATGACTTTGACTTGACCACAACAGGGTTGTGAACATGAAAACTAAGTTCCCACGTAGGTGTTGTAGAACATTAAACTAGTTTTCTTTACTTCTGAACTCAGTATGAAATAAACCTGGCGTTTTGCAAATAAACATAGAGCTTAGGATTCCTACTTGAACTACTTTACCTATTAGTGATAGTTTGCGAGTACTTAAAGAGTACTCATGGCTTTGTCCCTAGCTATTCCCATGGCCGGACTACGAGGAGGACTACCATGATGATGGACAACAGGAGGTCTATGACAACTAGGATCATCTCACATCGTCAGCATTGCCTGTGACCCTGAAGATGAAGCCCCGCTATGTTTAATTTCTGCTGTGTTGATTATATTAAGACTGGATCATGAGATCCTTTATTTGTAAGACCTTTATTATGGTTTGTAATGGATGATGTACTGTGGTACCAATTCTGTTATGTCTCGCAAAAATGGTAATCCTAGGATTGCGAGGTATGGCATAACAGGCATCTGGGATTAAAAATCTAGGTGAACACAAACCCACCTATGCCGGGCATAGGTCCCGTAGCTCCTCCAAAGGCACCAAAATCGGACATAGATCCAATGCCTCCTCCAAACGAACTCATGCCACCCATCCCTCCATAGCCGGCCGGCGGTGCACTTGGCGCTCACATGACATTCATGCCTCCATAGCCACTCGGCGGTGCACTTGGCGCTCCCGTGGCATTCATGCCTCTGTAGCCCTTTAAGTAGTTTTTAAATGCTCTTTTTTATAAACACTTCATCGCGAGCAAGGTTGACATACTCCTTTTGCCTTTCATCCATGTTGGAAGTCCTTGAAAAAGAGCTCCCTCTCTTCTTCCACAAGGCGTTGATGCTCTGCCATGGCCACCTTCCTCTCCTCCAATGTCGCCATCCTCTCTTGCAATGCGTTCCTCCGTGCCTCGACCTCCGCCTCCGCGATCCTAGCCGCCTTCCTGTCTTGATTTTCTTCAAGCCTTGCACTAACCAAACTCTCCATTGCCTTGTCTATGTCATCATCTCCGGCTTTCTTGCCATTTTGATCTTTGGTGGCCTTCTTACCAAGCAAGGGTCTTTTTGATTTGGCAACGGAATGTGGAGTGGAGCTGCATCTTCGTCCTTCAAATTGATGGTGGCTTCGGCGGCACCATTATTGGCAAAAGCATCAACCCCGTCACGTCTCTTCCACTTCTCCTCATTGCAAAGCAACTCATAGCAATGGAAAAACACAAAAAGCCTCGGTGGTATGGGCGTCCCCTTCTTGTTCGTCTTGCCCTCTTCCTTGAACAAGATTTGGCCCATGGTAAGCTATATTGTCAAAAGAGAACAAATTAGTACAACAAATATATGAACATGACAACAACAACAACAACAAGCTTTGCAACTTACCCTATCCACTTCATTTGTGCCACTTGGATTAATTTTGTCAATATCGGATTGCACGGCCGACCACTTTTGACAATCGGCATTGATGAGTGACCAACAGGACCGAAGAGAACGGTCAGTTCTCTCATATCCACTTGTGTTGTTTGCGTCAAAGTAGTCCTTCATCCTCGCCCAATAAGTATCTATTGTTTGATTTATGCCAATCGCGGGATCCATGCTAATCTTCAATCATGTTTTGCAAAGCAACCTATCCTCATCAACGGTGTAGTTCCCCGCCCTACCCTTCGGCGCCTCAATCAAACCCTCTCCATGCTCATCTACTTGATAGGTTTGTTGATGAACTTGGTGCTCCTCCTCTTGTTGATAGTGGTGATCCACAAATGAGGAGCAAACATTCATTGTGTCCAAGAAGGTATCATTGTCAACACTATATTGCAATATAATGATCATGCCAAAAAATCATTATTTCCCACCATCTAACTCTAAAAACAACAAACAAAAGCAAAATTGACCTTGTAGCCATATTGTTGAGCACTTGGCGTACGGATGTAGTAATGTGGCTGCGGGATTCTTGCCGTGGCCTGTGAGCGTGAAGTAGTGGCACGAGGAAGTCCGCGGTATCGCCCACCATTTTTGCGCGCCGTTGTCCTCTTGGTCGGCTTCTTGGCCGCTTTTAATACCGGTGGCACGGTGGCGACGTAAGACTTTTGTCGCACATGACGCTAGGGTTTGGCAACATCTGCGCTGGAGGCAGGGACCGAGTAGGAAGGAGTTGGTGGCGCTCCGCCGGCCCCATCCATCGCCAGAATAGCGCCGGCCGCCACGCGCGGGGGATGGCGGCGAGGAAGGGGGAAGGAGAGGCGCAGACGCGGGAGAATTTTCAGAGCGGTTGCATTGTCGTAGCTCTGCCGCGCGCTCCTGTCGACGCAGCAAATTTTGGGCGCAGAATAGTGCAACGCCCCACCCGTGGCAAAAAAAATTAGTGCGCTCTGCTTTCCCGCGGCTGCTGGAGCGACGAAAATCGCGCCGCGCGCTGTATATCTACAGTTATTTTAGCGCAGGCGCTGTTTAGCCCGGCTGCTGAAGATGCTCTAAGAAAGAGATAGAGGTTAGGAGAGATAAGGACGGGGTGGTCCCACTCACATGCGGAGCTGTGTCCTTTCGCGTAGATCAAAACAGCCTAAGAAAGAAATAGAGGTTAGGCCTTTCACAATGGCTGTCTCTTAGCTTGTTATTCTAGGTAGTGGTGTATCTTAAGAAACAACTAGTACAATGGATTGTATCTTAAGAGTTGTATCTACATTTAATAATTTTGGATACATGCATGCATTTGATTGGGCTAACCATGTATTTTGCCTATGATACCGTGCAAGGCTTGTAGCTAAGCTAAGATACAACCTTACCTTCTCTTTTTATTAACTATACTGTCATATAAGCAATTTGCCTATAATACCTTGCTAAAAAACACCCATTCGAAAAGACCTTAGGAGAGATAAGGACGGGTGGTCAGAGATAGAGGTTAGGAGAGATAAGGACGGGGGTCCCACTCACATGCCCGGGGGAGTGAAATCATTTTCCAAAAAGTAATGCACTTTTGATGTGATATTTTCATTATGTAAGGGCAGGAGCAGCTTGCTAGTAATAAAAAAATAAAAATAAAGGTGAAGTTAGCACAAGAGTGTACATTGTAGGCAGTTTATTGTTGCAAGGTAAGAGTTATTTCCTGCAAGTACATCAATGCAATGCAGGCAGCAGCAGCACCAAGGTGTTCTGGACAAGTTGTAGCCTGAATGCAACTCAACAACGCACTGATAACGAAGTTTAAATTATACCTAGTGCCATATGTTACAGACACAAGTACACGAAGGACACGAAGGAGCAGTACCCAGCGGGCAACATCAAATAAACAAGTGACTACAATTCTGTAACAAGTGGAACAGTTCAAGCCACACGCACACTAGATTATAATTGCATCCCTTCCTCGACAATTTATTGGAAAATGACTTCCAATTGGTGGCATAAATTGAGGACAAGCAATTTGTGATTGATAGGAACTATCTAGAGTATTGATAACCAGATGACTGTGTCCCAGATGATTGGGGTGGCTGCTGGGCTTGTCTCTCCTTGGCATACTCCGCAAATATCACCCAACCATCAAGGAACTACACAAAACATGGACTAGTGTCAATACCAGATAAAAACGAAGTCAGTTGCTAGGCTACAGTGTAGACAATGTTTAGTATCACCCCTAGAACGAGATTCGTAACAAAAATCAACCAATAACTGATCTACTGTTTCCGAGTTTCCATGAGAACACTGGTGCATCTTTGAATGCACTGATTAATAGAAGGCCTCACCTTTTGTGTAGGTTAGTTCAAGAATCATCAACTAATACTCTGATTAACAGAAGAACTCACCTTCCCATCCATGCCTTTGATGCCCTCACCAGCTTCCTCTACAGTTGCATATTTAACAAAGCCAAACCCTCTGGAGTATCCTGATATTCTATCAGTGATGACTCTTGCTGCAAACATAGTGACAAATGGATTCAGTGGTAGTAGAAAGAGGAACGAATTACAGAGGCTAGAACCACTTACCTTCAGTAACATGACCAAATTTCGAGAAGGCTTCCCTGAGTCCGTCAGTTGTTGTCCGCTTGTTCAAGCCTGCATAGGCACACTTGTTTAATATTAAAAGAAACCAATATAACTTAGCATCTCAATATTTCTTGTACAATGTACAATTGTACATATAAAACATGACACATGCTCGTTATAGTGACATTTTCATCGCAGCAACTACATGGAGAAGAACAAATTTCAAAACAACACCAATCAAGCTCCAGAGGAAATTCATATATTAGCTTACTTCTATAAACAAAAGGATGAATTATTGACATCCAAAACCAGATGAACTATTGGCATCCCAGTAGTTGAACTATAGGAAATAAAACAGTTTTTGAGATACTACCTTTTGTTTTTCCACAAAAGATGTTCAGTAGTTAAAGTAGTACATAGGATAGAGAGCTGCAGTGAACAGAATCAAACATAGTAAACTTTAGCCTAAGGCTTATTACTTTGAACTATTTTGTTTGTTTGTCATATCAATTAAGATAGTGAATATTTTGGAAAAAGATTATGTTCCTCTCTGATTTTACTTTGTTAAAAAAAGAGCAATAGTAAAAAAGGATGCACCTAGAATACCTGGTAGGTGATCAATTAGATACTTACAACTATACCATCGATCCCTTTACCCCCAAAAGGTGTTTCCAAAGAGAATGAAAAAGGAGAACCATGTCTTTTGAACAGTAACAACATATTAATCCACCTGTATATTAAAAATATATACAATATACGTGTACGGTGAAAGCTGACAGATCCTTGAAGCTCGAATTCTTGTAGTGCTCAGTCACATTTACTTTCACAGAAGGACCAACGACTTAACTGAGCCTTGACTGTTTTCTTTGGGTCGGATATTTTTCATCTGTGTCAGCGACATCTGTCTGCTCTTTAGGGTGAGAACCCTTCCCTCGGTAATATGACACAACAATACTACAGCACACATACACAAGAAATTGATGTTCATGGGGAGGTTGTAGTGGTGTCTCGCTGAAGGAATGAGCAGTAAACTATTGCACCATTCGTGCCACTACCATTTGCAAGGACAGGGACCGTGGAGAAATGTAACTCCACGAGGCCAGGAGAGTTTGTTGACATTAGAGTGGTGGAGGCAGTCAAGGTGTCGCTCATGTTGGCTGGGAATTCGGGATACGGCTAAGGAAGGCGAGGATCAGTTCCTATTATACCGTATACCAAAATAGATTATGTAACTCTGACAATTTACATTCATTCAAGTGTACGGATGTTTATACAACAGTACATGAGAAGAATAAGAGCGTACATGAGCACGTCAGCTAGGCATGCACTAGACTCGGACAATCCTGATGCAACAGCGATCCAACCTACGTGTTATGGTCATGTAAAACTGATTCTGGTAGTTGAGGTGCATTCCATTAGTTGGCCAACAGAATCTATCTTGGTTCTCACCTTATATACTAACTAGTTTAGAAACAGCAGATGATTAGTTTTTCCTGTGACTTAATTTTCATGCAATCTAAAATCAAGAGGATCATCAGTATTCTGGATAATTCAAAATATAAACAGAGTGCACTGTGAGTTATTTATCCTTGTGTAAAATGACCCATATGCTAGTTCTGGAGATGGTACTCAGGCAATTAATCGTGACAACAACCATTTGTTTGCCCTACTCTAAATTTTCGATTTAAAAGCTGCTTATTCAAAGACTATTGTGGACGGTATACATGTATATTGTTTGTCTGCTATATCCGTGATGTTTGGTGTACAGTGATGTTTCCATAATGCATTTTTTTCTCATATGAAACATAAGATGGTATTTCCTGCAATATATTTTGTCTAATTAGCATCCCGCTGATTTTGAATTCAGTAGCAGACAGATTTTCATCATTTCAGTATTGCGCGGGACAGTGACACAAAAAATAGTGTGATGCTTGCGAGATTGAGCAGATCATCTGACAGGCAAGAAGTCTGAATAATTCCGAATTAAAAATCAGTTAGCTGCTAATTAGCAAAGGTGTATATATATTTCAATTTGCCCAAACTCTCTCAACATTAGAAGAAAATACAGTGACAAACGGTTCTTAATCAACCAGCCAAGCATGTAGTTAATATCGGCACACATCCGACCACAGGTAGTTAATATCGGCACAAGCCTTGAATCTAGAAGGCAAAGGAAGAAACAATACAGCGGATTTTACAGCGAAAGAATAAGGGGGGAGTTGAGAGACAAGGGAAGAGGAGTTGCCTGAGACGAAGAGGTTGTTGCAAGGCTCCGCCGCGGGGCGGGCAGCCGGGGGAGGCGGGGGAGCGAAGGCGGATACGGAGAACATCCGCCGGAACCCGGCGCGAGCAGCACCGGCACGGGCAGCGACCGCCGCCATGTTGTATCAATGAGTCGGTGGCGAGAGCGGCGCTACGGGTGGAGGGCTGGAGGCTTCGCTTGTTTGCGACGGAAAGGGTTTGTGTTTGTTCCAAGGTAGCTTTAAGGCTAATTTGGGTGGGCCGAGAATTCGGCTGGTTCCTGGCCCGGCAAATCCATTTTCGTCCATTCACACGTAGAATTAGTTAAACTTCTTTCTCTTTTCGGACTCGGATGAGATCAAAAAACGGTTTTGCTAATTCTTGGTCGATTGAGAGTTGAATTAGAGCTCAATCAGGTTCTAACCTATTAGATTTGAATGCAATTCAACCATAACTGAGATTTTCAATTGCAAGTAGAATTACAACTCAGATTAGATGACACCACCAGATCAAGAATTAAGTTAATATTAATCGGCTTAGATTTAGATGCGCCCATTAAAAAATGGTTGGAACGAGATCACCAGCAGATTACCTATATTTAGTTTACCTAAAACTTTTTATACATAATAAGATTTTTTTCAGAATTTATTGGTGCTCTTTTCTAGGAGATTAGATATAATTGAGTTTGCTTTTACCTCTCGTTTTATTGTGCATATACACACAAAATTAATTTTATATTTAATCATACTCCCTCCGTCCAGAAATAAGTGACTTGCATTTTATATTTCTAATGATTCATAACACAAATAGGAGATCCACTAAGACAATATTCCTTATATTTCAAGCAAGTCTTGTATGCTATGGAGAGCTCAGATAAGATATGATCAAGCCACCATCTAGTCAAACTCCATCCAAGATATGAGAAAGCTACAGATGGTATTCACATTTTAAGGTGAGTAACTCTAGCTAGCTTGTATTTCATGACATGAGTGTATTGCACTAAAACTTAACAATTTGTTTATGTCAGAATTGTTTTGGGACAATTGATGGTACTCATATGACTGCTAGAGTTTCTAGAAGCCAAGCTCTAGCATACAGGGAAAAGCACTATACCAACCAAAGTGTGCATGCTGATGTTGATTTTGATCCAAAGTTCACATATGTGTTAGCTAGATGGGTAGGATTATCATATGATGCAAGCATTATATCTGATAGCTTGGCTCAACCTAATGGGCTCAAAATCCCAGAAGGTAAGTTCTACCTAGTAGATGCATGATATGATTTCTCAATAAGTTCTCTAGTATTCTTCCGCCCTTCAGGTAAATAAGGTACAATCAATGAATTATCTGCAAGGAACTATTGTTGGAATTTGGTGAGTTTTGGGTTGTTGGCTCATTAGACAAATTATGATTCTCTTTGGCTCACTTGTGTATGACAACATATAGTTGTGCTAGTGGTGCTAAAATTTAGTCCCACATGCTAGTGGAAGGGGAGTTGGACCATCTTATACAGTAGAGTGTTGCACCATTCACTAAGGTGTGATAAGGAGAGAAGCCCTCGCGCACTACTTCTCCAACACCGCCCGTCTTGCCTCGCCTCATCACGACGCGCGTGCTCCGCGGGTTTTGGGAATCTCGCCGAGCCAAGCTTTATTTTGCTGTTTGGGAAAATTAATATGGATTAAATATAAGTCATTAACGGACGCGTTAATCAATCAGCCGTTTCCAGTTTTTATGGATCGTGGGCTGTTACCGACTCGGACGTGGGCTATGCCCCACGATCTTCCTGACCTGCGCTATATAAGCGTCTGCGCTAAACCTAATCGGTGATCTACCGACACACGCGCCTACCTCCAGAACCTTGCGCTGTCATCTTCGTCTTCCTCACCTCGGCTTGCGGCGTGCACCGTAGATCGGGACAGTAGGCCTCTGGAACCCCGTCTCTCGTGAACCTGTATGGGCGAGGGGCAATCAGGTTTTTGAGGAGCGCTCAAGCGCGACTACTGGCAACCACGACGTTATCCACTACTAGATATTACATTTTAGTCGAGGGCCAAATTACCGTCAGAAATGTTAGTTTACTGTCGGATACATGTATACCCGATGGTTCACCGTCGGAAATATCACGTCAGCCTTGCTCGGTCGGCCATTACCTTAATAGCCGACGGTACCCTCGGGTAATATCTTGCCCTACGGTAAAAAAGCGACGGTTACCTGTCGGGCATGTTTTGCACACGAGCCGCCTCGCTATAGCTCAACAATGCTTATAGCCGACAGTGTCCGGTCAGGGATTTATTTTCCGACCGTTGTGACCTCCCTTCGGTCTTGTAATACTCGACTGTACGTCCCACAACGAGTTCTCTAACGACGACTTCTTCCTGGACATCATCAACCTCTTCGACAACCTCAACATGGGCGACAACGCTGTTGCGACTGCTGCAGCTGCTACTGCCGCCGCTGCTATTCAGCCTACACTGTATGTGATCCTCAACTGTCTTTTTTAGATTCTCCTAGAGTTCTTTGTTCTAGCATTTGGTGTATATATGATAGGTTTATCTTATATAGATGTAATCTGTTCATCTACTTTGTTGATCTGCATGATTGGTTTTAGTACTGTTTGTATGATCATGCTTTATCAGTTTATTATTCGGATTAAATCATATGAATTATTTATTATATTTTCAACAACTATCCCATGACAACCAATGAATTTTTTTAATCTCATATACTCTAGTCTTAGAGTAAAGATTGAGAAGACATTTGTTGCTCTGAAGAATTAATTCAAGATCCTTGATCAAAGAATTTACATTCTTTTCTCATTCAAGTTAAGCTTGTTTTTGCATGTTGCATTATCAATAAATGAATGTTAGGCTTTGGCATTAATAAGTTTTTTCAGAAGAGAGTGAGGTGAGGCATGACAGCACGGAACAAGCCATGGTGTCCCTCTACAAGATAATAAAGTTTGGAAAACAAGAGACAGAAGTGGTACGACACAATGTATGAAAACACGGTGATGTCGTTCTGTTATATGAATTACCCCTAGCGGTGTGTGTAACTGCTATTTTCTAGCAACTAGGTACTATTGTGCAGAACTGAGATTTGGTTATTAGTTAGGGTTAAAATAATGTTAAATTTTATATTGCTTGTTATACTTATATGCGTAGTAGTGTATGGTAAATTCATCACTTGTAAGAAGAAGTAACCACAATAGTTGGTTGTATGCATCCAAACGAGCTGAATCTTCATGATCCCAGGTATAGACATCGTTTGCTACCAACATCAAAAAGTTTGAGAAATGTGCCCTAAATAAAATACAGGCAACCAATTAAGATGCACATCCAGGCTTTGGATATGCATATCTCAGCAGCTCTATGACGATCTGATTGGCATATACGCCTAAGGTCGAGAAGAACTAAGCTGACACGGTTCTTTGATACGCTTAACCAAGCTAAGCTTCGAAGTGTCATTTTAAAATCAGGCTTAGGGATAGCAATGGGTACCCATTTCCCGCGTATTCGGCGGATAAATACCTATTAGTAGTATGACTATGTGACTAAAATTACCCATGGGTATGTAAATCAAAAATATCGGACCCATCGGCATCCAACTCTTCTCTTTCATAAGCAAAGGGACTTTCAACGAGATAGGGAGTTGTACAATTACATGGCTACGCTTGCTTGATTGGATCAAATATATGTGTCCTAGAAAAGAGGGAGATCACTGCTCCTGTTATGGCTTTGCCTGATTCGACCCACTTTTGAAATAGATGCATCAGGTGGTTATGTCCTCATGCAACAAGATTGACCAATTGCTTATTTCAGTAAACCCCTTGGAGCGTGGCTTTAAAGCTCCTAAGTCGTCCACTATACAATATAAAAGAATCGAAGCAAGAGGAAACAAGTGAAGGTGGATCAGAGATTCCTGTTCAGGTGGTTCCAAAACTAGAAACTATTCCTCTGAGTTGAAAGAAGAAATCAAGAGACAATGCTCATGTTCCATTTGGGGTTCAGATGGCTTTCATACACAGATATTTCCTTTATTTTGGTCATGCGCAGGATTCAACTCAACTGAATACATTACATAACATATTTTTGATATATCGTTTCTTCTTGTCCGCAAGGGCAATAACTTTCTAAAGATGGGTACGATCGGTTGCACAACCATAACTCAAAATGGAGTATTTCTTGATAGAGCGGTTATGGGATTGTAGAACTCATCCCCGCGTACTTGAATTTGACCACTGAGCATCTGTTTAACGTACTTAATGTTCCCTAATCAAGCATTGACGCTAGCTAGGTCGAATCTCACGCTTTATAGTCCCACAATCATTGGTAGGTTAGTTAGAATCGCTTCACCTCCAATCTCGTGATTGTCATAGTCCATATAATCTTTACGTGATCACATCCCGATTCTCGAGTGATCAATATCAATCTCGTATGCCTCCTCTCCATAGCAACTCGAAGTGTATGACTATGTGTTGTTTATGATTATGAGATGTTGTTTATTATTTATAATGTGGTTGTTGTTTGTGAGCAAGTGTTGTTGTTTCGATAATGTGCTATTGTTCATAACTTCATATGTATGTGCCTTTGGCGTGTGTTTATAATGTGTTGTTGTTTACGGTTATTTTTTCGATTTGATGTGTTGTAAACACATGCATTTTTATCCGTGGTTACACATTTACCCTACAAGGGGTATGGGAAATACCCATTGGCAGGTATGGCCACCCTGCAACTGTCATCCCTAGATTTGTGTTGGAGCCGTATTTGGCGTTCGTCTATACCTACAAAGGTGAAAGTATTTGCCTAGAGGGCTCTCTTTCAACGCCCTCGCCACGGAAGGGAATAAATTGAGAAGGAAGTTTCTAGTTACCGTAGCTCGCAAAATTTGTAATGTGGAGATAGAAGATGTTGCGCATGCGCTTGCACAATGTCCTCACGCGAGACGGCTATGGAGCTCGATGAGGAATTCATGGCAGTATGCATACAGTTGCTTCATAAATCTAAAACATCTTATATTTTAAAATAGAGGGATTAGTTCAAAAGAATGGTTTTGATTGTCGTTGTTATCTTCCCCTGGTCATATGATTGATCAATATCCTGCTGGTTACATGGAGGGCTTGGTTTGAGTGCAACGAGTTTACTCATGAGAAACCGATTTGCGATGACGCAACATACCACTGCATGATATAGTACACTATAGTCGTTGACATAACACCAATGAAACACCGTTCACTAGTATTACATCCCTCAGAGTGGTACAACAGAAACACAGCAGGTCCAAGACATGACTATAGGTTACAACTCGACTCTTTACATAAGATCCAGAGAACACTCTAGGTTTAAGAGAGAGAAATAAACTTCTTACAAAAAAGAATCATAAATAATCAACTCATAACCAACATACTAATAGACTAGCATCTGAATTATTGGGCTTGCATTGCTGCTATTGCAATACTCTACAGAAGTAGGTTCTATGGCTAGAGATTATATTTCTATCTAATCAGCAACTTCGTCTTCACTTGAGTACAGGTATATGTTGATTTTCTTGGCTTCATTGAAGAGCTTGGGCTTTTGATGATGATTCCTAGAGCATAACTTGATGTAGACGTCGTCTGTATTGGCTTCAGAATCTATCAAGGGTTAAGAAGATACATTGAGTACGAGCATACTCAGCAAGTTCTCTAGAAAAAGAGTGTTTGATGCACTATATCTACAGCCTCAGACCATAGGTTGTAGGCAATGCAAGTTTTCGTAAACATTTCTTTGAAGGTTGCTTTTATTCTGAAAAGCTATGCCCGTCAGCCTTCATGGGTTTACCAGAACTTTCATGGAGTTCCTTTCCCGCCGTTCGTAGATCCTTCCCGGAACAGGGAGTAACAAGTTATAGTTCTTACACTCTGCAGAGGTGCGTTACTTTAACCATAAGAGATCTTAGCTTTGTTGCACAACCAAGTCATGAGATTGTCCATACTTCCTTGGTATGGGACCTAGTCTAAGATCCAAACCAATCATTGTCCTTCTCTACGACCCCGCATACCCGACGGATTGCACATCAGGCCTAGGATAAAACTTGTTTCTATTATCAGCCTAAGGTGTACAACCCTCATAGATACCAGAAGCCGTGGGACATTGAGGGATCCCACCCATAACCTGCCAACCCTCTACAAGAGGAGTTGCAACAACAGCCCTGTCATCCGTTGGCATGCGATCCAACTCACTTCTTCGTCCCATTCCAAATCTCATGGTTAACGCGTAATATACGGCGCAAGAATCACTGGCGACATTGGTTGTTAAGTCCTAGGTAATATGTTCCTTTACCACTGGAACTTTCGTAGTAGGTTATTACCTCATGGTAAATAACCTATAATCATATTATTATGAAAATAGTGTTTTCTGACCTTTTTGAAATGCAGGTGATGACAACACTGGATTTGCAGAACACTTTACAGAAAATAATCAAAGGACATGAGCAAGTGTGAACTTGCCTTTTGTGATTGCAAGATTATGCACTCACGGTCTTCGAGATAATATAAGATCCAATATCTAAAAACAACATCATTGGTCCGGTAAGGACTAATGTTTAAAGAAGCAAGATGCTATTATGCATAAGTAATGTAATGCAATTTGATAAACTCGAATCCCCGAAATAAGCGTTGATCTAGGGTTTGGAAACTGGAAATGGTTCCTTTAGAATGTGTTGTACTTTTAGATAAGCTTCACACTTGTGTTTCTTATTAAGGCTTGTGAGTGTATGTGAAACAACATGTAATTACAATACCATACAACAATAATATACACAAATGTGGAATGCTACTCAGAGACTACTTATACAAGAATTGCCTTATCTTAAAATCTTACTTTACAAGTATTGGCATTTATAAGGAGCTTAGGTATTAACAATCCTAAGTATACAAGTAAAGTATAAAGTAATGTGATTATTATTAATTATCATCTGTTGTCTATGATGAAAGTCCTTGATTTTAGTTGTTAGGAGTTGGGGATATTATTATAAGATTTTTTGTTTGAAGTGGCAAAAAGAATAACTTTTGAAGAAAAGGTTTCTTTACTAAGGTTTAAACAATCCTGATAGCTTTTGAATATGATTGATAGAATGTGATTGATGTTGTTTACGCTTGCTTGAATAGTTTGGATTTGAAATGCTTTACGTCTTAATTAAAATAGACCAAAGTTAACTATAAAGCATATAATAAAGTCTTTAGCATTATATTTAAAGTCTTGTAGACTAAAGTTAACTTTAAGAACATATATGGATTTAAGATGTAAAGATTATGATAATTGTATTTTGTTCACTTCATAAGGTTTCTTTAAAGTTAACTAGGGATGGTACTACTTTTATTTGAGTAGTGGTCTTTCCAATATTATAATGGAATAGAATCATTTAGCTTTTTATAAATGAGTGGTTATAGTTTGTAAACAAGGAAATAATATTACTTAACTACTTATGGATTCACTATAGTGTTTTGATATGTTTATAAACTTGTGGTTGAAGTAATGGAAAAGATTTTATTTAGTCACAAATTATTCTTGAAGATTTTATATTGGATAAGAATCTTTTTAGAAATTAATCTACACTTATGGTTGAATGATAATTCAATAAAATTTCATTTAAAATGTGTTGAACCATTTTGACTTCATACTATCAATATTTAAGACTAATACTATTTATTAGACTCAATTAGCTAATTTTAGAAATATTAGCAAAAAAATTTACCCTTATATGAATTATCAACTAAGGAAATAGGTTTAAATTCAAGTTATTAAAGTGTTTAAATTTTTATCTACCTCAAAAATGGAATATTATATTTTTAACATGTAGGTATTATTTTTGTGATCATTTTAGTATATTACATTTATTTTTGTGATTTATAAATAATAAGATATGATTTTTATAAGATTTATTATTTTATAAACACTTAATAAATAATAGATATTTAATTAAGTGGAATAATAATACATGATTATGGTATTGAGTTATAGTTCTTATTTTTCTGACAATTTTGGTATATTATTTATATTTTTAGCATTTTCCATTATTAAATTATGAATTATCAAAGTATTCAGTATTACCTATAAAATCTTCATTAAATAATATGTATTTAAATATTTAGTATAATAATGTTTGATAATAGTTTTAAGTTGTAAAATTTATTTTTCTAGAAATTTTCATATATTAAACACATTTTTCTGAATTATAAAACAATAGTTATTGAATTTATAAGGTTTATTCATTTCCTAAATTATTAAATTAAAACAACTAAATTAATTACTGCATCACTGCTAACATCATCTCCTCTTTTAAACTTTCTACACCGCACCCTAACCTAGCCCCCAGTCACTGACTGGTCGGGTCATTGCTACATAGGGTTGCCACCTCAGCGAAGTGGACCACGTGGCTGGGAATGACACGGGCATGACGTCACGCTTACGTCAGCCGGTGATGATCCTCAGATCATCGATCAATCCTTCGATCGAGGGCACACGAGGATGCGCGTTTGAGCTAACTAGGTAGAGCGCGATGAGGTGAGTGCAACGGTAGCGGCGCCGCCCGAATATTGTCACCAGAGGATGGCCGGCGGCGAGCTACATCTGCGGAATGGTTGGGATCATGTGAGGCGAGTACTACAGAGACCTAGAGACAAATCAGAAAGGACCACGAGGTTCATAGGCTCACCAGGAGCACGATGAAGGGCTTGGCGAAGCCGGAGGTGGTCGAAATCGACGATTATCCACGATGGCCGGCGGTGTTGGTCGTCGGGGATAGGGTTGATGCAGACAATTAAGAGCTCATCTGCTCGATTCCTTCTTGCTGGAGATGCTACACACCATGGCAAAGCTTGTGGTATGCTCGGCTAATCGTGGGGTGGTCTTTAACGATGACGGAACGACTTCGGCGAGCTAGGTTTTCAGGCAGAGGAAGAAATGGGGAAAGAGAGGTTGCTGGAGCGAGTGAGAGGGGAATGAAGAGATAAGGACGAGGGAGACGTGCTCGGCTAGTCTTATCCTTGCTCCTCGTGATGGCGGGCATCGCGAAGCGGTGGTGATCGACAGCGGTCGAGGCGCCAGGCAGCTGCTTCGCCGGTACTGCCTTCTGGCGAGAGGAAGAAGAAAGAAAACAAACGAAAAGGTACGCGGGCCACACTGGGCCGAAGTGGGCTGCAGCCAAGGGGGCGGAAGAGGAAGGGTGCTGCTACTGGGCGGTAAATAGGTAGAGAGGGAAATGGGCTGCGGCCTGGTTGCGGTTTTTTCCTTACTGTTTTCCTTTTCTCTTTTCTGTTTTGTTTTCAGATTTGTATATTACACATTTGTTTGAAATTTCCTTTATAGAATTTATTTGTTAAATAGTTGCAGCAATAATGAATGGTATTTAAAGTCATTTTGTGAGCTTTTATTATATAGTGTTATTTTTCTTTATTTTGTTTATATAGATCCTTTTAATATTTTGTAAGGGCCTTTGTTATTCATTTTCTTTCCATAATAAACCATGGATTTATTATATGATATTTCCTTATTCATTTTAAAAACTTAGTTCTAGTTAACTTATAGTTTGGAGGGAAACTTTTATATAATGATCCTATATCTTTATTTGATGCATGCTATTCTAAGGAATTAATATGCTTAATATTATTCCCATGAATCTAGGAAATACCAAGGTATATATTTTATTATAACTAATATTGGAGTTAGGGTTTGAAATTATAAATGTCTACCATGAGTTCTAGGAAATTAAATACACTTATATCTTTTTATTGATGTGAATAAAGATTAGTGGTTAAGACCTCTTGTCTTTATGCTTGTGATAAAAAAATGATATCACCACCTAAAGTAAAATAGTAAGATTATCCTTTAGAATGATTTAAAAGATATAATTGATAATTATAGTTTCTAGGCACATAAGATTCTAATGTTTTGTAGTGGCAAGATATGCTCAACTGATCTGCTATAGGAAATATTCCTATAAGCCACTGTGGAAATAGGATGACTTATTAAACATATGAAATGGATATTATGTTTGTTTATTGAATTAAGGTTGAGTGTTTACCAAGAATTCCTATATTCCTTACTTCATAATTCTTGACTTTTAATTAAGGAATTCCTTTCCTAGATATATTACCCCTTCATATCCATCATCATGTGTTAACATGATGAGCTTTACTTCACAAGAATATTCCTACCAATACTTTCTTATTCTAGATCCATTTGTAAATCCAATGAGCTTGGCACTAAAGCTCTATATAATCTCCTCATATAGATAATTCTCATCTCTAGAATATTTCTTATAAATCTAATTCCCCTTGGATGATTACTCTCTTACTTCCCAAATTACTCTGTATTCTCACTTATAAATCTTATAAGCTTGCCACTGAAGCTTTTCATAAACTTCTCATATCTATACTTGGTTATATCATCTACTTCACTAATGCTCACCTCTAATCCATTAAGTAGTTACTTCTAACTCCTTTCATATACTTCCTTTATCCTCATCACCAATATTACTCCAGTAGATGTATAAATCAAACTACTTTCCTCAAAATCTTACTATCCTTTAAGAGTAATAACACTACTTCCATAACTCCATGCTACTCTAGCTTCAGCTTAGTCATACTATCTTATATATACTTAACTCCAGTATCTTATTTCCCAACTTCTCCTTATACCATTATGACTTGTCATGACTAATCTAGGGTAACATATATGTACTAGGGTTTGATCAGTTCTATTCACCAATGTCACTTATACATGATATAATCATTCACCCTTAGTGACTTGAGCATGATCATAATAATCCTTTGATCATTTATGGTTTGGATTTCCAGTTGGCTAATCAAGGCCTTCATCAATACAACATTACAGTTGTATTGTAATTATCTGCTCAGTACCTCTAACTAAATAGAAGATATTACTCATTGACTATACCTGCTTGATCCAATAGGATTACTCCTGGTAACTATCTTCAGAATTCATCCTTGTAATCTTCTTTGTTTCCATATAAATATATATTCGAGATAACTCTTCTATCCATTCAGGAGTGAGTTAACTCCATCAATTATCATATTGATTTGATTCTCCTCAAACACTCCCATCCTATAGATGATATCTAAAACTAGTATTACCACTTTCCTCTTCTTACTTCTTTCTCTATAGGACTTAAGTAAATGCTATGATAAGGACAGGAGTTGATAGATCAAGAATTGATAGGTTAAGACTTGATAAATCAATAGTTAATCACTCAACATTGATGATCAACAGATATTAGGATATGGTTCAGTAAAGATGATAAGGATTGATATGAAAAGAAAGATATGTGGTGAATGGTCTTGACTTGATTTCCTTCCTACTTAACAAGTGATAAGGAATTAGTTGTTAAGAACTACCATGATGCTCATGGTAGGAATGTATAAGAATGATATAGGTCAAGACTTAGTTATTGAATTCTTGTTACTTGGGTTATATTCTTAACTTGGTATTCAGGGTTGTGTAATGAATACTATGATATGATTACTTAAGTATCTGATATTAACCATTAAGCAATGTGTGGTGGTTTAGTTTTATTACATTTGATCTATCCTTAGATCAAATCATCTTTACCCAAAAAATAAGGTTTTAGCAAAGGTCATATTGAAACTTATCGCAGTCAACTTGATGATTTACTTCAATTTCATCAAGTTGAGAGAAGCTTCAATCACTTTGACAAGTTTTGTTGAAAAGCGCAAAAAATATTCGGATTTTCTATGCATGAATGAAATGCATACATCTGAGTTCAGCTTATTTCTAAACTCTAATGCTGGGATGTTACACGATTCCAACTACCGAAGGGTCCAAACGGTTTCTCTACAGCTATGCCAAGGTTCTGGGATCACTCGCTGCAACGTCAACTGATGATATCTTAAAAGGGAAGCTTCCCTTGGTCTCTGTACGTGAGGTCGTGAGCATGAGGTGAAGATCAAGAAAGCCCCTGATAAACCTTGGTACCGCCCTCCCTCTGGATGGGTCAATCTGTCGAACGATGGTTCGTAGAAAGCTGGAAGAGCTGCGGGCACCTGCATGATCCTTCAGGATGAAACTGGTGCGGTTATTTTCTCAGCATGTCGATCGTCACTGCGAGGATGTGCTTGAAGCTGAACTGCAAGCATGTCTCGAAGGATTGGACCTTGCTCTACACATGAGTGAGCTCCCGCTGATTATTAAAACTGATTGTGTTCAGCTGATCTCAGACGTTCTGACTGAGGGGCAAACCAGATCGTTTCATCTGCATATTGTTTTGGATATCCAAGTTTTAGTTTGAGGTTTGAGAGTTTGTTGAAAGAATGCAAGGGAGGAGAGTTGGTGTGCGACTCACGCACAGTTTTCTGTATGTATTCATCTCAACATGTACATGCTATTTATAGAGAAGTACATGAGATGGGAGAGAGAGGACAACGCACGCACTGCTAACTAAATCTGTTAGTGATCCTAGGTACAAGGCCGCACGTTGTGCATGCCATGATAAGCACGGTGGATTCGGTAGTAGTCTTACCCCCCCGTAGTGTCATCGGGAGGTCTCGGATGGTGAGACTGGAACGGAATTCCAGGAAAGCTGCTATAGGGAGCCCCTTTGTAAAGATGTTGGCGAATTGGGAGGTCGTGGGTACATGAAGCACACGGACTTCACCAACTTGCACCTTGTAGCAGACGAAGTGGATGTCAACCTCGATGTGTTTGGTACGCCGATGCTGCACAGGATTAACGGACAAGTATACAACAGACACATTATCACAATACACAACAGTGGACCTGTTAATTGGATGATGAAGCTCCTGCATAAGATGACGGACCCAACAACTTTCAGCAACCACATGAGCGATGGCACGGTATTCCGCTTCAACACTCGACCTAGACACGGTTAGTTGGCGTTTGGAGGACCACGAAATCAGATTATCGCCAAGGTAAACACAAAAGCCAAAGGTAGAACGACGGGTATCGGGGCAGCCGGCCCAATCCGCGTCAGAGTAAGCAACAATATAGATGGTAGAGGAGGGAACGATAATTGTACCGAGATCCAGAGTACCCTTAATGTAACGAATAATGCGTTTAACAAGGTTTAGATGAGAGGAGTGTGGAGCGTGCATGAACAAGCATGCTTGTTGCATGGCGTAGGAGATTTCGGGGCGAGTCAAGGTCAGATATTGGAGGGCACCGGTGAGGCTACGGTAGTGAGTGGGGTTGTCAAGAAGATCGCCATCGTTGAGAGAGATCTTGGCGCCGAAGTCGATAGGGGTTTTGGCAGGATTGCAATCATGCATCCCTGCGCGCTGAATAATCTCATTGGCGTACTGCCACTGAGAGAGATGAAGGACAGCAGAGGATCGCGTGACAGTGATGCCGAGAAAGTGGCTGAGAGGACTGAGATCCGTCATTGAGAATTCAGAGGCGAGAGTGGAGATGATTTTGCGAAGAAAGATATCGGAGGAGGCTGTTAACACGATATCGTCTACGTATAACAGAAGGTAGGCGACCTCGGAGTTAGAGCAAAAATAAAGAGGGACGAGTCGGACTTAGAGGATAGGAAACCGATGGAGTGAAGGAAAGTAGCAAAACGGGTGAACCACGCACGGGGAGCCTGTTTTAAACCGTACAACGATTTTTGAAGCGCTGGTCGGGATAAGAGGGGTCTTCGAAACCTTTTGGTTGTTGGCAGAAGACAGACTCAGAAAGATAGCCGTGAAGAAAAACGTTTTTCACATCAAGTTGGTGGATGGGCCAGCGAGAGGAGACGGCGAGAGAAAGGACAACGCAGCACGCACGCACTGCTAACTGAATCAATTAGTGATCCTAGGTACAAGGCCGCACGTTGTGCATACGATGATAAGCACAGTAGACTCGGTAGTAGTCTTCAGTCTAACATTTGTAAATTCGCTAAAGTAGACCATTGTCAGGTGGGGATTAGCCACTATCTAGCTAATTGGGCTAGGACAGAGAATAGAACATTGCTTTGGATTGGTTCAGGCCCTGATTTTGTTCTTCAGACGCTTGAGGTAAGCTCCATGTAATCCTCTCTGATTAATAAAGGTCTGTTTTACCCGGAAAGAAAAAAAAACAAGGGGCAGTGCTTACTCTGCGAAAAAACAAGGGTAGTGCTCTCGCCTGCCACCAAGGAACGACCCGAATGTTTAACATTCTACGCGGACATCTTCAAACCAATAATGCAGGAAAGAGTAGTACAATATGATTTTTGTACTCATCTTGATCAAGTTGATTTCAGGGACGCATAGAGATTGGTACTCACCAACCGGAGATTGGTACTCACCAACCGGAGATTTCCGAACAACCTAACTACACTACTAGATGCATATGTGCTGCTAATGTTTCAGTGCCTGTAAGGTTTAGGGTTTAGCCGTTAGCTTGTTCGTCTGAATGGGTCGTTAATCAGAAAAAAAAGTACTGTATAAGCTATACGGCAGTATCATATCACTACCACAGAGCAAGCAACTTGATACGGCAGTCTTACTAAGATTACATCGCGGAATTGATCTGAATTAATAATGCAAAATGGTAAAGTTGATGCTGGGGGAACCACCACAATCATCTTGCTGGTTAAGTTGTTCTGTCAATTGAGTTCTGATGGACATGGGAGTGGTGCAAATTGGTCAGCAATTTTCACCTAGTGGGGTGCACATTCATGTTTTGGTCCACCGCAGAAGATTATATTTATCAGTATTACAAAGGAATCTGGGCATGCCTGTTGCAGTGCAACTAAATCTTGACTCTTCGATTACACAAACAACCCGTGTGCTGTTTTTTCCGGCTTTCTTTGTTTTTTCCGGCTTTCTAGTCATTTATTTATAGCCATAGCCCAGCACTTTTGTCACGTCCTACTCAACATAGTAAGCTCATCCTCCCCCTTATGCCAGAATCTGCCCCACAATGCAAGGAAGCTCATCTCAACAAAGGTAAGCTCCTATTTCTTCGAATGATGCTAACCCCAAATTCCGTCTCCCCCTCTTGAATGGCTAATCTGTTTGCTCTCTTCATTCAGGGTTGCCGTGGTGACCGGTGGGAACAAAGGGATCGGGTTGGAGATATGCAGGCAGCTCGCGTCCAACGGAGTAACCATCATCTTGACGGCCAGAGACGAAAAGAGGGGCGCCGCAGCTGTCGACGCGCTTCGAGAACTCGGGCTGCCAAATGTCATGTTCCATCAGCTAGACGTGCGCGAGCCGTCGAGCGCTGCTCGTTTGGCAGATTTCATTACGGATAAGTTTGGCAAGCTAGACATACTGGTATGTAAGCAAATTTATCCGAGTGGTTTTTGTCAAAATAGCATGTTATACGCGGCAAAGGTTCTGTTGCTAGTTCTCTTGTACAGTGTGAAGATGGTTTATGTTGTGATAACGAATTCTTCATGGTTTGCAGGTGAATAACGCAGCAATCCTGGGGGTGACAGTGGACACCGGAGACCAAGACCCAGCAGCTATTCAGGAAGTGGTTGGCTTAGTTCCTTTTGTTTCTTAGACGTTGCTAATTGAAAAAATACAGAGTAAATTAAGACTAGAGATAAGTTACTAGAGATAAGTTACTAGTACTTCCTCAGTTCATGAAAAGAAGAATTTGATAAGTAGTCCCTCCATTCCAAAAATATAAGAAGTTTAAGATTTGTGAAGCGAATGTATCTTTTAGTGTGTATATTTGTTAAATATATTTGTAACATGTCATGTAAACATCATGTATATTACTAAAAAATGTCTATATTCATTCGTTTCACAAAAGCTAAAACATTTTATATTATGAAACGGAGGAAATAATATACAAAAACCTACTTAGATTCGTCGCATAGGTATGATATCAGTACATTTATTAGCTTCCCTCAAAACAAAGTGCTAGATTTATAATTACAAGTACTTTTGCAATGGAATCCTAGGTTGCATCAGAAAAGTTTGCAAGCATGAGCGCAACGGAGAGGCTGGAGTGGGTGGACCAGCGGTCAACAGAGAATTACGTGCAAGCTGAAGAGTGCCTAAGAACAAACTACGGCGGCACCAAGAATGTCACAGAAGCGCTGCTTCCTCTGCTTATAGCCTCCACCGATGCAAGAGTTGTTAACCTCTCATCTTTCATTGGGTTACTACGGGTACTCTCTCCAATCTAAAAAACCATATATAAGTCATTGAGGGTAATTCATGAAGTAACATTCATTTCCAAAACCAGCTTTTCAGCGGAGAAGAACTGAAACGGGAGTTTAACGACATCAACAAGCTGTCTTTAGAGAGGGTGGATGAACTGTCGGAACTGTTCCTCGAGGACTTCAAGAATGGCCAGCTGGATCAGCGTGGATGGCCAGTCGAGAAAGGGCCCTCGGCCTACAGAGTGTCCAAGGCCCTGATGAATGCTTACATGATGGTTCTTGCGAAGAAGCACGCCTTGCTGCGCATTAACTGCGTGAATCCCGGCCATGTCAATACCGATGGCAACTTCCACACCGGGGATCTAACCGTCGCGGAAGGCGCGAGAGGCCCCGTGAGTGTGGCACTTGCGCCCAAGGGAGGACCAACAGGAGCGTACTTTGATGGAACAGAGGAGGCCTCTTTTGTGTAAGGGTGTGTAGCTTAGTACCAAGGACTCGAAACAGTATCGAGCAGTGTATCCTGGGAATCTTAGTGATCATGACAGAACACCGTGCAAATAAACACCGTGAGTCGGGCTTTGAACGGTCGAAATTTAATTTTAATGCTTGCGTTTGGAAATTGCTGAGATTGAATCATTGAATACATGGATGGCCCCTATCGGTGATATAAGGTGTATGTTACGCGTAAAGGTCTGATTGTAGAATATATTGCTAACAGGAAGAGTTTCTTTATTTAATTTTTTTCAAACAACGCAGGAGTGCCACATGTATATATTAGGAGAAGAAAAGATCAAAAAAAGGACAAAGTATAGATAACAGAGAGCAAGCAACGGGACTAAGCCAACCAGCGACAAGCCACTAGATGGGAGGCAAAGAAAAAAACACAAAAGGAACGACCCGACCCTACTCATCTACAGCCAAAACAAACATAATTGAAAAACTGGAAAGATCAGCCTATCGACTACTGCTAACCAAAGCCAAGAGCTACCGGTCAGGCAAATTGAAATGACCCTTTCTCGCGACAGCCCACATCTTGGCATTAGATTTAACCTGCTGGATAATCATGTCGATTGGCTTGTAAGCGTTGTCAAAAACCCCTCTGTTTCCTTTCGCACCAAATACTCCAAGTGACAACATAACAAGGGAGTTTAACCTCGCATGACTTTCTTCTTGCAGTCTTGAGCTGGTCGATTGCCACCGGTCGCCAAGAGTCGAACCAATAGCTGGAATGGCCTGGGATAAATCAGCCCAGGCAAGAGTCGATCCCCAAATAATATTAACAATGGCATACCGAGTGAGCAGATGGTACAGAGGGGTTATACTGAAGGGGTGCCCAAGATCTCCAAATCAGGTTCGCAGTACCACTTAGAGTAGATGGAGCGAAAGTGTAAACGATATACCGATTTGGCAGAGAAATCACCATTAGCTTCTCATGACCAGGTCCAATTATTTGCCAAGCTTGGGGTGAGATGAAAATCTCTAACCACCTCTCATAAAGCGGTAGCCTGAATGAAGCTCTGAATTATTATGGTTATTTTTATATCATCAATCCAGGAACTGCTATCGACAGCCTCCGCAACAGTTCTTCTAGCTTTAATGAGTGGAGGGATGTTTAGATATATGGACGGTGCAATATCTTCCACTGATTTCCCTTTGATCCATCCATCGGTCCAAAAGAAGTTTCTTTATTTGATTTATTAAGAGCTAAAAAAGCCTCCATTGTTACAACTAGCATGGTGGCCCTCGCAAATTTAGTGGGTTATAAGTGGTCTACCAATAATATATATAACATAGTTTTACGGATATCACATTATCACCTTTTACGTGATAAGAAACTAAAATGCTCTACAACTATCACACATCCTATGGTAACTAAAGTATCATGTACGCGAGTATCATTTTTGGCCATCAAATGATTATAATGTCATCTACAAAAAGATCCATGTGTTTTGTTTGTAAGTTATATTTACATAAATAAATAGAATTATAGTTTTTTACATGATGTTAGATCAGTACGCGAAGCTAGTTGATATTAAGACTGCACACTTTTCAGATACCTTGACTTAAAATAGTATTGCTATGGTGTGTGGCTACTAAAGATCAAATATATCAACGAATTTTGCAGACAAAAACATAGTAACGTGCAAGGATATCGAGAACAATCAAGCATATCTCTTCCTATCCTTTAAAATCTAGGAATGTATACTTTTGCTAGCATACATATATAAATTCAGGAACCTTCAAAATCAAGCAGATTCTCCTCCGTCGTTTTGCAGAAAACACACAACTCGTTGTGCGGTAGGTCTCTTTTCTTAAGCCGATCAGCAGTCCACTCTTTTCCTTTCATGAATAGCCACATGACAAGCTTATACTGAAGGGGTGCCCAGGATCTCCAAATCAGGTTTACAGTACCACTTAGAGTAGAAGGAGCGAAGTGGAAAGATATACCGATTTGGCCGAGAAATCACCATTAGCTTCCCACGACCAGGTCCAATCATTTGCCAAGCTTGGGGTGAGGTGGAAATCTCTAACACCTCTCATGCCTGAATGAAGCTCTGAATTGTTATGTTTTTTTTTATATATATCATCAATTCAGGAACTGCTATCAACAACCTCCACAACAGTTCTTCTAGCTTTAATGAGTGGAGGGATGTTTAGATATATGGACGGTGCAATATCTTTCACTGATTTCCCAAGGCCTATGTAATCCCGACCGAAATTTTGATTCTTTATTTGATTTATTAAGAGCTAAAAAAAACCTCCACTATTACAATTTACCGAGGCCTATGTAATCGCGACCGAAATTTTGGTTTCCTGCCCACGGTATTATCGACAATGAGTTTTAGGCAGGAACGGACTTACTTGTTGGAGCAGTCCGGGTACGTGTTTATATGGCAAGTTTGATAGAGCCCTTGCGATGGCCGGTTACAGAGGAGGTTGAGATCGATCGGTACAAGAGAGGATAGATCGATCTCCTTATCTAGTTTCTAGAAGCAAATCTCTACCGTAACAACCTTGGAGTACTACTCCATAAGTTGTACAAAAGATGTTTACATGACATGTTACAAATATATTTAACAACCTCCCTTAATCACAACCGTCTGAAAGGTTGAGATTACGCTTGAACTCATTTAAATCTTTAACTGCTAAAGTCTTTGTGAAGCCATCTGCAATTTGATCCTTGCTTGATATAAATCTGATGTCAAGCATCTTGTTTGCAACTCTTTCTCGAACAAAATGATAATCTATCTCAATGTGCTTTGTTCTGGCATGAAAAATAGGATTTGCAGACAAATAAGTAGCACCCAGATTATCACACCATAAACAAGGCCTTTGCTTTAGTTTAACACCAAGCTCAGCAAGCAACAACCCATATTAATTCAGCTGTAGCATTTGCTAGAGCTTTGTATTCAGCTTCAGTACTAGATCTTGAGACTGTAGCTTGTTTTCTTGCACTCCATGAGACTAAATTTGGTCCAAGAAATATAACAAACCCTCCTGTAGATCTTCTATCATCCAGACAGCCTGCCCAATCTGCATCTGAGAAGGCACTAAGCAAACTAGATGAAGACTGCTGAAAAGTTAATCCAACATGTATGGTTCCCTGAACATATCTTAAAATTCTCTTGACAGCTGTCCAATGAACAGTGGTTGGAGCATGCAAATACTGACACACTTTATTTACTGAGAAGGAAATATTATGTCTTGTAAGTGTCAAATATTGTAGTGCTCCAATAATACTTCTATATTGTGTACTATCATCAGGACCAAGAGCTATTCCTTCGGTTAAAGACAATTTTTCAGTGGAAGATAAAGGTGTGGGAGCAATGGTGTACTTTGTCATACCAACTTTGGCTAGCAAGTCAGCAGCATATTTTTCTTGAGTAAGGAGTAAACCATTCTGAGTTCTTTTTACCTCAATACCCAAGAAGAAGTGTAAGTCTCCTAAATCCTTTAGTGCAAAATCATTGTTGAGATCACGAAGAAGAGCAGAAATAGCCTGATCTGATGAACTGGTGACTATGATATCATCAACATAGATTAGAACAAATATTGTAACAGTAGATTTACTATAAAGGAAGAGTGAAGTATCTGCCTTGGAAGGAACAAAAACAAGCTGTTGCAACTTGGTGCTAAGTCTGGAGTACCATGCACGAGGATCTTGCTTAAGACCATAAAGAGCTTTATCAAGTTTACAAATATAGTTTGGAGTAGCGGAAGATTCAAAACCTGGAGGTTGTCTCATATAGACTTCCTCTTCCAGAACGCCATGCAAAAACGCGTTCTTGACATCTAGCTGCCGCAAACTCTAGCCTCTGGAAACAGCTACTGCCAGTACAAGCCTGATAGTTGCTGCCTTGACAACAGGACTGGAGGTATCTTCATAATCAATTCCATACCTTTGCTTGAATCCTTTTGCTATCAGGCGTGCCTTGTACCTGTCAATTGTACGATCTGCATGTTTCTTGACACGGTATACTCATTTACAATCAATAAGATTCTTTGTGAAGTGAGAAGGAACAAGATGCCATGTTTTATTTTCCATTAATGCATTGTACTCTTCCTCCATTGCCTTGCGCCAATGATTGTTCTCGAGAGCCTCCGAGAGTGTTTGTGGTTCGCCTGTAGATGTGAATAGACCATAACGGATAGTACCATCAGTATATTGCTTAGGATTACGGATACCTTTTTGAAGTCTTGTCTGAGGCTCTGGAGGGGGTGGAGGATTCGACTGTACAAGCAGTGGTGAAGTAGAGCCTGCCACAGAAGATCCTCCACCATCAGGCGTGTCCTCCCTGTCGTCAGGAGACTGAACGGGGGACGAGGCAGGGGATCTTGATCGGGATCCGTGTGGCATGGGCGATGTAGCTTCTGGCGAACGACGACGCACGCATGACAGCGACCGCGCGCCACCACTTCCTGCGCGTGCCCACGGGCCACCACTTCCTGCGCGTGACAGCGACCGCCCGCGTCCCACGCGTGAAAGCGACCGCGAGCGAGGCGTGTGTTCCGCGCGTGTACGTGACGGAGACGAATCAGGAGACTTGGAGGGGCCCCGCGTGCGTCTTGATCGAGGACGAGACGCCATCCATCCTGGTGATAGCGACCGAGGACCAATCTGTGGCCCAGGCGCTGTCACATGCGGGAGCGGGAGTTGGCGCGATGGCGACGTGACGCGAGGTGGGGACCGCGGCGATCTGGCGCGTTCACATGGCACGGGCGACCGTGAAAGCGACGTCGGCTCGGGAAGCGGAGAGGCAGTCCACCCAGGGCGCGCCAGCTGACGCGCACGGACGGATTCCCGCCCAGAATCTGCCTCGGGATTGACTGCCGAGCGATCCAAGACAACAGGGACAGCAGGATCTGCTTCGGGATTGCTGCTCACGGTGGATTTTTCTGGAGTTGTTTTCTTCATTATTTCTTCAGCTTTTGAGCAGAATTTCTTGCTGTTTCATCCTGGTCATCACCAGTACCTACTAGATCATCAGAATCTGCAATATCTTGGTGTTCATTAGTAACAACAGGTACAACAGGCAAAGGCATATAATCATCAACAGTTGCAACCCCATTATTTGATGTTTCTTGAGGTAAAAGAAGTATGTCATTCCGAAGACGCGAGCCAGCATTAGGATGCAGCTCAGCAAAGGGAAATATATTTTCATCAAAGACAACATCTCTCGAGACATAAACTCGACCAGTGGAAATCTCTAGGCATTTAACACCTTTATGGCGAGGACTATAGCCCAAGAACACACACCGTGTAGAACGAAAAGAAAGTTTTCTTTTGTTATAGGGGCGGAGATTAGGCCAGCAAGCATAGCCAAAAACTCTAAGAGCTTCATAGTTGGGTTTTGTATGAAGGAGTCGTTCTACAGGAGTGGCATGATTTATAACTTTGCTTGGGAGAAGATTTATAAGAAAAGTGGCAGTGAGAAAAGCATCATCCCAAAACTTCAGAGGCATAGAAGAATTGGCAAGTAAGGCAAGGCCGACTTCAACAATATGACGATGTTTTCGTTCAACAGATCCATTTTGTTGATGTGCATGTGGGCATGAGACATGATGAGTGATACCAATCTTTTGGAAGAAGCTATTTAGTTTTTCATATTCACCTCCCCAATCAGTTTGCATAGTGATTATTTTCCTAGCAAATTTTCTTTCAACAAGTTGCTGGAAATTAAGGAAAACTTGATAAACATCAGAGCGTTTCTTGAGCAAATAGATCCAAGTAAATTTACTGAAATCATCAATAAAGCTAACATAATATGAATGTTTGCCAGCAGAAACAGGTGCTGGACCCCATACATCAGAAAAGACTTGCTCTAATGGAACAGTAGAAACACTAGTAGAGACAGGATATGGTAATTGGTGGCTCTTAGCTAGTTGACAAGGATCACAGATGTATGGGTTTATTTCAGGCGTATAAGAAATATTGTTTTTCCTAAGAACTTGCTGAACAATAAAGGAAGAAGGATGTCCTAAGCGGTGATGCCATGTGGAAGACGATGGCTTTATTGTGATGAAGGCTTGCTTGGAAGACCCGGTAGGTGAAGGAACTAGCGGGTAGAGACCATCACGGCATGGTCCTTTAAACAGAGTTCTCCTTGTGGCCTGATCCTTGATCAAAAAGAAATATGGGTGAAACTCAAGAAACACATTATTATCAAGTGTGAGTTTATGAACAGATAGAAGATTTTTAGATGCACTTGGAACATGAAGAATATTTTTGAGTTGTAACATACTAGATGGGGTGCATAAAGTTGAATGACCAATATGACTTATTTGCATACCGTTGCTAAGGCAGTGGACATGATCACGCCCGTTGTACTTTTCATGAGTGGTGAGCTTGTTCAGCTCGGAAGTAACATGATGAGTAGCGCCAGAGTCAGGGTACCAGTTGGTGTCGACGCCATAGGATGCCACATGGGCACCCTTCTCCTCACCATCATCATCAGACTCGTTCCGGTCTTGATATCGCCACCAACACTCGTTGGCGGGGTGGCCATGGATCTTGCAGATATGACAAGTGACGTCGACGAAGGGGGTAGGGGCACGACCACGGCGGCGCCCTCCATCATCACGGCGGCGGCCACCATCATCACGGCGGCGGCCACCGTCATCACGGCGGCGGCTACCATCATCACGGCGGCGGTTCTCCTCATCGCGACGGCCGTCGCGTCCACCATCACGCCGTCCATCTCGGCGTCCTCCATCACGAGCACCATCATCACGGCGGCGCCCTCCACCACGGTCACCACGATAGTCGCGGTTGGCGTCACGCATTGGTCGCGCGGCAAGATTGGCGGAGGAGGTGAAGCCACTGTCTTGTCCAGGTTCTCCTAGCATAACTTGTCGAAGATCATGAGCACAAAGTTGACTATAGAGATCATCAAGGGTAGTACCGGGATTGGCATTGACGGAGGACACAAGGTCGTTGTAGCTGGCGTCGAGGCCGTTGAGGATGTACCCCACCATCTCATCTTCATCAACAGGTTTGCCCGCAGCGGCGAGCTCAGATCCAAAGCTCTTCATCTTGGCAAAAAACTCTGCTGCGGACAGGTCTTGCTTCTTGGTGTTGTTGAGCGACCCCCGCAGGTGGTTGATCTTCGTGCGGGAGTGGGTGGAGAACATGCCGGTGAGTCGATACCACACCGCGGTGGAGGTGTCGAGCCCAACGACGTGGGGTATGATTTCCGGCGACAGGGAGTTCACGAGGAACCCGAGCACCGTTTGATCCCGGGACAACCATGCCGTGTAGGCAGGATTGGGGATTATCGTCTTCTTGTTGTTGGCGTCCTCAACCTCCAGCGTCTTCATTGGTGCGGCGTCGGTACCATCGAGCAAGCCGAGGACCTGGGCGCCACGAAGGGGAGGTAAGACTACGGTCTTCCAGAAGAGAAAATTGGCCCGAGTCAATTTTTGGGAGGGAGGAGATCCCAGCATGGTGGAGAGCATAGAGGATGACGAGGATCCAGAAGTCGTCATGGCCACCAGGGAGGGATTGGGTCGTGGTTTTTCTTGGCTTGGTTGTGTTGTGTTTCTGGGTTTGTATGTGGGCGGCGGCGGCGGCAGAGGAAAGCGGCGGCGGCAGGCTTTTTGTCGTGGGTTTCTTGTCGATCGATCTTGAGGCAGCTAAGTCATGGAAAAGGTGGCTCTGATACCATATTATCGACAATGAGTTTTAGGCAGGAACGGACTTACTTGTTGGAGCAGTCCGGATACGTGTTTATATGGCAAGTTTGACAGAGCCCTTGCGATGGCCGGTTACAGAGGAGGTTGAGATCGATCGGTACAAGAGAGGATAGATCGATCTCCTTATCTAGTTTCTAGAAGCAAATCTCTACCGTAACAAAAGATGTTTACATGACATGTTACAAATATATTTAACACACGGAGCGTTGACAAATGAACACGAGCCCCCTACCCAAACCAAGTCAAGTTTCTCACACTGGAGCTGCAAACACAGACAGAAACAAACGCCCATCGCAGCTAATTTCTCTCGTTCCCCAGGAGGCGGCCGGAAGCTCAGAGAGCTCTCGTGAATACCGTCTGCCAGCAAGCATGATCAAATTAGCTTCCTCTCATAAATAAAACTATAAAAGAATGAAGTGTGCAAATATATCGATCAATTCTGAGAAAAAATGATGCTTCTTACTTCCTTTCCGCGGCCAACAACAATGTCAGAGGAAAGTAACACGTCCCGTGGACACTCTATTACATCGAGCATATGGAACAGCTGAGATTATTTATTATACTATTCCCTCCGTCTCAAAATAAATGTCTTAAATTTTTCAAAAAATGGATAAATCAAATAGCAACAGGATATATTGGACAAAATTCTTCGAGGTCTCACATTCTCAATCATCGTTTCGCCATTATGAAGAACGGCATGGGGCTCTATGGATCCAATGCTTTATATAAATATAAAACTTCTCGGTCTTAAGCTTGCAGAAAGCTAGCGTGCTTGGCACCGGGGAAGAGCCTCCGCACGCAGAGTAGGGAGTTCTTGGTCAATTCGGCATTGTCATGGTTCGTGAGTTTCATAACACGGTCGATCCTTCGCCTTGAGGTCTGCTACCTTTAAGTGGCCCGAAGGGTGGTACAGAGGCAAAGGGTAGAGTTAATGTTGGGTACCAGTACTACCACACCTATCTAGCCGGTTAAGTGGTTCTATCAGTTGAATTTTGATGGACGAGGGAGTGGTGCAAATTAATCAGCAATTTTCACACAGTGTCTGGTGCACATTCATGCTTTGGTCCACCACTGAAAATGATATTTATCAGTTGTACAAATGAATGAATATGGCATGCCTGTTGCAATACAAATGAATCTGGAGCCTTTGATTACACAACCAGCCTGAGTGCTGCGGCTTCCGGCTTTCCACTCGTTTACAGCATCTCCACTCGCCGCCTACCCAGGAGGCCGATCCGGACGTCGGATTTCGGTCCGGACGCCGAAAATTGGCCCAGTCGAGTATCCAAGGACCTGTTTTCGGCCGGATTTGGGCCAATTTTGGTCCGGACTACCCAGGCCGAACCCAGGTTTCCAGGTACGCCCTGGGAACGCCGAACTCAGCGAATTCGGCGAAAACAATCGAAGCGGCGCGTGGACCCTCCGAGTCAGTGACGGAAGCCGAGTCGTCGTCATCCTCGGAACCACGCGGCGACCGCCGGACAATAACTGTCCGTCGCGTCGGCCACGCGTCACCGATTTATGGCGCCACCGTCGCCGGCTCGGCTCCCGCGGCGGACCGGCGGGCACTAACTTCCCGTCGTTTCCCCTTTTCCCGCCCTCGCCGCTACACCCCTCCCGCCCTCGCCGCCCACCTCGGCCTTTATAAGCCGTTCCCCTCGCCGGAGATCTTCACACCCTCTCACAGCTCCCCCACCCACAAGCCCAAACTCCGGCGAACCCTCTCTCACCGTTCCCCCTTCCCAGCCATGGCCGAACGCTACCCCGACGACGGTGCCGCGGCGAACGGCTTCGGTCGGTGCACCCTCCAGGCCTGGGAGGCGCGCATGTTGTACGACGCCGGCTACATGGCGCCGTCGGACACGCGGATGCCTCCGGGGTGGAAGCTGAGCGCCGGCGGCATCCCAATCCCGCCGGCGCCGACGCCGGACAAGCTGCCGTACGATGTGCAAGAATACATCGGCGGCATGGACAACTCCCAAGCCGAAGTGCCGAGCAACCTCTGTATCGAGCATTTCTTCGCGGACCGGCGCGAACAGGAGCTCGCCCGCCACGAGGGGCCGCCGAACGAGTCGCCGCCGAAGCGCAACAACTCGGCGGGCCGCCGGTGTTGGTGGAGCGCACCAGGTCGGACGCTCGCGGCGGTGATGGAGCACATCAACCACGGGAACACGCCGTGGCTCGGCTTCCCGTGCAACCCGACGCCGGCGGCCAGGACGGGTCGGCGGCCCCCGGCGAACTGGACGCCGAGGAGAATGGCGAGCATGAGCTCGTCCTCCTCCGCTTCGGCGTCCCACTCCTTCGGCTCGGCGCCGATTCACACGCCGATGACAGTCAAGCGCGAAGCGGTCTCGCCGGTGCGCTCGCTGCCGCGAACATGCTCGCGACATCGTCATCGGCGAGCCGCGGACAACGGCGCCGCCAACCGGACACCTGCGTCTTCGCCGCCCCAAGATAGAAGACTCGGCGCCGGCCGAAGATGCCGCCTTAAAGATGGCGCTGGAGCAGTTGCTCCGCGACACGGCGCCGCAGCCGCCGCCTCCGGTGGAGCCCTCCTCGCCGGACATCCTGGAGTGGTCCAGGATGGACTGGGAGAAGGCGGAGCGGCAACGCCCGGCGTCGGACGTTGTTTGGGCGTGAGCTCGTCTACCAGGGTGCCCCGCTCTACGTCCTCGATAACGACGACGAGGACGTAGGCCCGTCCTTCCAGCCCTGGAGGTGCAGCGACCCAGGCCAGGGGAGCTCCCGCCAGAACCAGCCGCCGAGCGACGACGACGACGGCGGCGAGGATGACGGCCGCGCCGACCCCGGCTACACGGCGTTCTACAACAACTTCGGCATGTAGGACGGCGAAGGCACCGGCGGAGGCTATGGCGGTGGCCTTTTTTAAGTTTATTATGTACTACTTTAATTTAAATTTGATGCAATCCGCCTATATTCGCCTAACTTAATAAAATTCGCCCATCTTTAATGAATTTTAGCCGAACTTGGGAACTCGGCTTGGGTACACGAGTGGGAAAATGACCGTACCCAGGCCAAAAACCAGTTCCGTCCAGCCGAAAAACGGATCGATTTTCGGCTTGGGTTCGGCCAAGGACGTCCGGCTCAACTGATCGACTCCTCAACCTCCTCCCAGCTCCACAAGAATCTCCCGCAATGGAAGGAAGCTTCATCAGCTCGTCTGAACAAAGGTAAAGCTTCCATCTCAAAACAAAATTATGTGTTCCCCTCTTGTCTTGAATGCCTAATCTGTTTGCTCTCTTCTTTCAGGGTTGCCGTGGTGACGGGTGCGAACAAAGGGATTGGGCTGGAGATATGCAGGCAGCTCGCGTCCAACGGAGTAATCGTCATCTTGACGGCCAGAAACGAAAAGAGGGGTGCCGCAGCTGTCGACGCGCTTCGAGAGTTCGGGCTGTCAGATGTCGTGTTCCATCAGCTGGATGTGCGCGGGCCGTCGAGCGCTGCCCGTTTGGCAGATTTCGTCAGGGATAAGTTTGGCAAGCTAGACATATTGGTATGGTTTGGTTTTCCTTTCCATCCTCTGAAAAATTATCCGAGTGGTTTTTGTCATGTTTGGTTTTCTTCGCAACCCTGTGGTGTGTGCTAATATGGAGTTATATATGTGCGGAAAAAGTTTAATCGTTCGTTTTATTGTGCAGTAGTACTATGCAGATTGCCTATGCTATGATAACTGAAATTCTTCATGTTTTGCAGGTCAATAACGCAGCAATCCTCGGGGTGACGACAGTAGACATCGGAGGCCCAGAGCCAGCACCAATTCAGGAAGCGGTTGGCTTATGTTTCTTAGACGTCGCTAATTTAAAAAATGCAGAACAAATTAGAATGGAGATGAGTTTATACTTCCTCAATTCATGAGAAGTAGATTTATAAGTAATACACGCAGAACTATTTTGATTTGTGGCATAGCTTTAATATCAGTTCATTTATTTGTTTCTCTCAAAACAAAGTTGATTTATCATCAAAAGTACTTCCGTAGCCATATTTCTCCTGTGCTTGGAATCTTCTTAAGCATATTGGTTGTAGTAACATCTTATATCATGTTACAGAGGGAGTATTTACTAATAATACAACTTTGAAATGGAACCCTAGGTTGCATCAGAGAAGTTTGCAAGCATGAGCGCAGCGGAGAGGCTCGAGTGGTTGAACCAGCGGATAACCGAGACTTACGTGGAAGGAGAAGATTGCCTAAGAACAAACTACGGCGGCACCAAGAATGTCACAGAGGCGCTGCTTCCTCTGCTTCTAGCCTCCTCCAATGCAAGAGTTGTCAACGTGTCCTCTTCTATGGGATTACTACAGGTACTCTCTCCAGTCTGAAAAAAGAGTGCCATATAGTATAAGTTACTGAGGATTTTTATGCAGTATAATATTCAATCTCCAAAATAGCTTTTCAGTGGTGAAGAACTTAAGCAGGAGTTTAACGACATCGACAAACTATCTCTAGAGAGGGTGGACGAACTGTCGGAACTGTTCCTGGAGGACTTCAAGAATGGCCAGCTGAATCACCGTGGATGGCCAGTCGAGAAAGGGCCCTCGGCCTACATAGTGTCCAAGGCCCTAATAAATGCTTACACCAGGGTTCTTGCAAAGAAGCACACGGCGCTGCGCATCAACTGTGTGAATCCTGGCCATGTCGATACCGACGGCAGCTTCCACACCGGGGAGCTAACCGTCGCGGAAGGCGCAAGAGGCCCTGTAACTCTGGCACTTGCGCCGAGGGGAGGGCCAACAGGAGCCTACTTTGACAGAACAGAAGAGGCCTCTTTTGTGTAAGGTTGTGTTCCAAGGACTCGAAACTATATTGAGCAATACTATCCTAGCCTCCTAGGAATCTACTAGTGAATAAAGAAGAACACCGTGCAAAAGAAACTATATTGAGCCAGGCTTTCAAACAATGTTTGCGTTAATTGTAGTGCAGATACATGCAGGAATATGTAGTGCAGATAATTAATTTTAGCAACAATGGCGATAGTAATTAAAACATCGAAAAGTCTAGATGTCGACTCTTTCATAGAAAGGTCTAATTGTAGAAGACCGGTCATTGTAGAATATATTTCTAAAAGGAAGAGCAAGCAGCCGGCTTGGGCAAGGGCAATCACCGTGGTGTACTGGGCAATTTGGTTGTCAAGAAATACGAAGGTGTTCGGCGATGTTCAGGTCCTACACTGGCAGTGCAGTGCATCGACATAGATGAGCTTTGGGCTAGCAGGACAGGAAGACAGGACATTCACTGGATTGAAGAGTGTTGCAGTAGCGTTGTTCTATCGCTGCTACTCCCTCCGTTTAGAAATATAAGATGTTTTAGGTTTGTGAAGGGATGTATCTAGACACGTTTTAGTGTATAGGTTCAAATGAATCTATACACTAAAATGTGTCTAGATACGTCTCATTCACAAATCTAAAACATCTTATATTTCCAAACGAAGGGAGTACATTGTTATTGGCTTTCTACATCTTTCCCAACTGCAATCCTCTCATTGTAAAACCCCTTTTGAGTCCTCCTGAGGATTCAGTTTTAGAGGAGTTCATATTTTCATAAGAGGTCAAAAAAATTGCTCCACTACATTTACAAAAGCATATGTAAGCCCGAATAATATTTACTTTCTTGCCAACATAGCCCTGTAAAATGAGCACGAGCCCCCTACCCTAGGTCCAACCAAGTACAGTTTCTCACACTGGAGCCACAAACACAGACAGATACAGACGCCCCAGAAACAAACACCCATCACAGGCCACAGCAGACAGCACCACGCCACCGCCCCATTCTCCGGCTTGCCTCCGGCTTCTCTCTCGTGCCCCAGGAGCCACTGAAAGCTCAAGGCCTCTTGTGAATACCTTGTCGGCGGGCATGGTCAAATTCACTTCCTCTTATAAAAAAATATAGTGCGATATAACAACAGGAAGTTGACAACAAAACCCAAAGGGCTACAACAACCAGTTAAAAAATTAATACAATTTACATAAATGATGCTTCTTACTTTCTTTCCTCTGCATGGGGTTCTGTGGATCTAATGCTTCATATAAATACAAAACTTCTTGGTCTTAAGCCTGCAGGAAGCTAGCACACTTGGCGCCGAGGAAGAGCCTCTGGACACAAGGAAGGAGTTCTTCCTAACTTCAGCATTGTCATGGTTCATGAGTTTCATTACACGGTCCTTCAGCTTGAGGTCTGCCACCAATAAGTGGCCAGAAGGATGGTACTGAAGGAACTGAGAGAGATCATAGCAGGCGACTGCAAGAGCAGTAGTGTCGGTTGAGGTGTCGATGACAGTCATCAGGGCACGCAAGATCTGCAAAACTGAAGGTGTCTCCACGGTACAGAAAATTTAGACTGAACTTTGTTAAACGATATTAGGCAAAGCTTGATTGGTGCTAAATGCAAACATGGAAAACAGTGTGGTGTTGGGTGTCAGAAACATAGCTGGGTTGGAGTCAAATAGTAACTAACTTGCATATTTATACTTGCCTATGCATTCTGGAAAAGGGTCCATAAATCTACTTACCGGTATGGAAGAACACTGCAACAAGAGTAAAAGTGCAATCTAGGGTGTTTCGTGCACTGGTGTCTTAACTTGCTGCATTGTTACCGAGCATAAGGGCGTGTTTGGTTGCTCGTGCTTTTTACTCGCACCTGAAGATCATGACTTCACGGAAGCTGCGCACGGCAATGCAACCTCTCGTGTCAAAAGGGTTATTGGTCTGGTTCCTTGTATTCTCATTTCTTTAGGGGGTGAGAAGCCTGTTGAGTAAATGAGCAATTTACCAAGCAAATTACCCATAATAAACGATAGATAAAATATGATTAGAATAATAGACAATATACTAATCATGTGAAATAGCGAATACATATTAAGGCAGATAACCAAACGGACTGCAAGGCGTAGAACTTGAGATGCGATCAGAACAAGATTAAGAAAGAAAATATACACGACAGCAGCGGGAGAGAAACCGCTGGCGTTCGCGTTGGCACCGTCGTTAGCCATGTCGTCGAGGAAGAGGGTGTTGATGTTGGGGAAGAAGTCGGCGCAATCGCTATCCATGAGAGAGTCCGTGATGAAGCCAGTAGTCACGCCGATGGCGCTCCAAAAAAAACTTATCGCCTTTCTTCCGTATAGGACTCGAAGCAGAGGGGTCCCGGAGGCCTACTGTCCCGGCTCGCGGCACCACAATGCTCTGGAACTGGAAGCGTAAAGGATGTGTGGCAGTGTATCTGAGAGGAGGTGTGACCTCTCTCTTATAAGCACAGAGGGGAAGGCAGACAGACTGCGCAGAAGATAAAACGAGTGGACGGAAATTGAAGCGACAGCCTCCAATTCATGTGTGGCGTGGCGTGGCGTGGCGAGGAGGAGGAGGAGGAGTGCGCGTGTATATGTCTTCTCTTCTCAAGCTCGTACAAGTGGTGGAAGAGCTCTCCTTATAAGCTAGTCCAACTTCCACTCAACTAGCAATGTGAGACTAAATATTTTTTCCAGCTCTTTCCTTACATGAATGGGCCAAATGAGCCTCTAGGATTTCAGGAATTTATTGGCATATAATAAATAGGCTGGGCCTATTTAGACAAAAAATCCAACAATCCTCCACCAGATCCCAAAGGCACATAAAGTTTGCCTTTGGTTCCAAAACATTGTTTATATACCAGTACTGTAGTGGAGACTGTTAAGTTGAACTTCCGCCTAGAGCTTTATGTTTTACTAGGCCGCAACTTGTACAGTGAACTATGCCTTAAACTGCAAGTTTGCTGCGAACCTAGCTTCACAAAAAGTCTTGACCGATACTAGGCTACCATAGAACTTTCCCGCGGATGGAGCTTATGTGTCATACTCCATGACCTTTCATGAGTTTATTAGAAAGCACCTTACTCTCATAGATTGCGACGTTTTAATAGTCAGACTCATATAGGTGTGTTTTTCAAAAGATGTTCTATAGGACAACATCTTTACTTAGGATAAGCCACTTAGAACACATTAAGATAATAAATCAACCTGCCATGCAGAATAGGAAAGTATTGCATCTTTATGGAGTGGTGTTTATTAAAGTAGGGATACTTTCCTTTTAGCTAACCAACAGCTTGTCTCCCAATTCTAATTCACGGGATCTCCGATCACATAGAGTGGTCACCACAGTGGAAAGCTCAAATTGTGGGTCTCATACCCATATCCTTCGATGCATTTTCTATCACGTTGCGTGATAGACCCTTTGTGAAGGGATCTGCCAAGTTTTTAGATGTTTGGATATAATCCAATGCAATAACTCCGGAGTTTCTCATTTTCCTAACAGATTTCATTCTCTTCTTCATATGTCTTGATGACTTCATATTATCCTTAGAACTATTTATCTTGAAAATCACAGTTTGATCATCGCAGTTCATAAGGATTGCGGGTATTAGTTTTTCAACCACAGGTAAGTTCATCTAGAGTTCATGAAGCCACTCTGCTTCAACAGTGGCTGTGTCTAATGCTGTGAGTTCTGCTTCCATAGTTGACCTTGTTAAGATGGTCTGCTTGCAAGACTTTCAAGAAACAAAGCCACCGGCAAGTGTGAATACATATCCACTCGTGGCCTTTATCTCATCAGCATCAGATATCCAATTTGAATCACTATAACCCTCTAGTACCCTCGGATACCCGGTGTAGTGAATGCCATAGCTCGCAGTGCCTTTTAGATACCGCATAACTCTCTCAAGAGCATGCCAGTGATCATCTCCTGGATTTGAAACAAATCGACTGAGTTTGCTTACAGCAAAGGCGATGTCAGGCCTCGTGGCACTAGCTAAATACATAAGCGAGCCAATAATTTGAGAGTATCTCAGTTGGTCTCTAGCATTTCCTCGATTCTTTCGAAGCAACACACTAGGATCATACGGTGTAGGATAAAACTTGAAGTCACTATACCCGAAACGACTCAAGACCTTTTCCACATAGTGGGAATGAAGCAATGTAATCCCACTGTCATCATCTCTCAATAGCTTGATGTTCAGGATGACATCAGCTACTCCCAGATCCTTCATCTCAAAGGAACGAGATAATTAATCTTTGACCTCCTTAATTGCATTAAGGTTGGTTCCGAAAATCAGTATGTCATCAACATACAAACAAAGGATGACTCCCTCACCCCCACCATGGCAATGGTACACACATTTATTAGCTTCATTTACAACAAAGCCTGCAACAGTTAAAGTCCTTTCGAACTTCTCATGCCACTGCTTAGGGGCTTGTTTTAGGCCATATAAAGACTTCAACAACTTGCACACCTTTCCTTCTTGACCATTTACCACAAAGCCATCTGGCTGATCCATGTAAATTTCCCCATCCAACTCTCCATTAAGGAAAGTTGTCTTAACGTCCATTTGATGAACGAGAATACCATGAGAGGCATGAGAGTAATACTCGAATGGTGGTCAATCTGATAATAGGTGAGTAAGTTTCAAAGAAGTCTTTACCTTATTTTTGAGTATATCCCTTGGCCACAAGCCGTGCCTTGTACTTCTCAATAGTACCATCAGGTCTAAGATTTTTCTTAAATACCCACTTGCATCCTACAGGTTTGCACCCATAAGGGCGATCAGTGATCTTCCATGTTCCATTAGCTAAGATGGAATTCATCTCACTATGGACGGCTTCCTTACAGTAGTCAGCATCAGGAGATGCATATGCTTCTGAAATGGAAGTGGGAGTGTCATCCACAAGGTACACAATGAAATCATCACCAAAGGACTTTGCAGTCCTTTGTCTCTTGCTCCTCCTTAGGACTTTTAGGAATTTCATTATCCTCCTCCTTAGGAGTTTCAGAGTGTTCAATTGGAATGGTAGGTTCAGAAAATGTAGCAAATTCCTGATTAGATGAACTAGGTATCTCCGGATTTGATGAGTTAGATTTATCCTTCATAGGAAAGATATCCTCAAAGAAAGTCGCATCATTCGACTCCATGATTGTACCGACATGAATGTCAGGTACTTCAGATTTTACTATTAGGAATCTATAACCAATGTTATGAAAAGCATAGCCCAGAAAAACACAATCAATGGTTTTTGGTCCAAGCTTGCGCTTCTTGGGGATTGGTACATTAACCTTTGCCAAACAACCCCAAGTATGTAAGTAAGAGAGTTTTAATATTTTCTTCTCCCATTCTTCGAATGGAGTAATTTCTTTGTTCTTTGTGGGAACTCAGTTTAGGACATGACACACAGTCAATAGTGCCTCCCCCCATCATTCCTTGGAGAGACCCGATGTGTCTAACATGGCGTTAACCAAATCTGTTAGAGTATGGTTCTTTCTTTCGGCTACTCCATTTGACTGGGGTGAGTAGGGAGGCGTCCTATCAGGAATTATTCCATGTTAAGCACAAAAGAAATAAAACTCGTTTAAAAAATACTCTCCACCATGATCAGATCTAAGCCTCTTAATCTTTCGATCAAGTTGATTTTCTGCCTCAGCTTTATAGATTTTGAAGAAACTCAAAGCCTCATATTTTGATTTCAGAAGATACACATGACAATATTTCGTAGAGTCATCGATCAAAGTCATGAAATATTTCTTTCCACCTTTTGTCAACACACCATTCATCTCACAAATATCAGAATGTATGAGCTCTAGTGGTGTTAAATTTCTCACTTCTGCAGTCGTATGTGACTTGTGAGGTTGTTTAGCTTGCACGCAGACTGATGGCGCCCAACACTTGTCGTGGGACACTTCGTTGGAAACCCCAAGAGCAAGGTATGAAGCAGCACATCAACAATTTTCCCTCAGTAAGAAACCGAGGTTATCGAACCAGTAGGAGAAAGGAAATGTCACATAAGTGTTACAAGCAACGCGGAGACCTGCACAACACAAACTCAAGACTTTGCCCCAACGAATCAGTGAGGTTGTCAAGCTCACCGGTTTGCTGTAACAAAGGATTAAATGTATAGTGTGGAAGGTAATGGTTTGCAGCAAGTAAACAAGTAACAGTGGAAGATGTATCAATGGTAAAGATTGGAACGGGGTCCATAGTTCACTAGAGGTGCTCTCCTTGGATAAACAACATGGCATGAAGGGTAAACAAATTACAGCAGGGCAATTGACAGAAACTGAGCAAGGAATAACAATGCGATTACTAGTCAGAAAGATCCTATGAGATTCGATTGGGCAATACAACAAGATACATAGACCGCCACCCAACTGCATCTATGACTAGAAGTCCACCTTCAGGTTATCTTCCGAACCCCCTCCAGTATTAAGTTCAAGCAACAGACAACTGCTTTAAGCAAAGTGTGTAATGTAAACAGTCCGCATGTTCCATGAACAAGACACCGTTGTTTTCTCCCTAGTAGCAATAGCACATCTACAACCGAAGAGATTATTGTCACTTCCCTTGGAAACTAGAGGCATGAACCCACTATCGAGCATAAATACTCCCTCTTGGAGTCACTAGCAACTACTTGGCCAAGATAGCTACTAACAATGGAGATCATGCAAGATCACAAACAACACAGACATGATAGAATCATAAAGACAAAACCATTAATCAAACCAACATAATAATCTCAATATCCATCAGTTCCCCACAAACACAACATGCATGATTACAAATAGATTAGATCTTGATCATGAACGAAGCTCACAAGATCTATACATGAAAGCACAAAGGAGGAGATACAACCATCTAGCTACTACATGGACCCATAGTCCAAGGTGGAACTACTCACGCATCATACCGGAGAGAAGGCCTCCGGGATGATCTCCCCTCCGGCAGGGTGCCGGGAAGAACTTCAGATCCCCCTCCCGATCTAGGGACGATGGTGGCGGCAGCTACAGACGGTTTCGTGGAGATTTGATCGGGTGCTTAGGGTTTCTGCATCGGGGTTTCTTATAGGCGAAGGGGGAGGCCGAGGCGGCGGCCAGGGGCCCCACACTCTGCCTAGGCGCGAGGCAGGGCCCACCCGCACCTAGGGGGGTCTGGGCGCCCTAGCCCGCCTCTCCGGCTCCCCTCTGGACTTCTTGTTCCCCACGAAAAGTAATTGACTTTGACGTTTGTCCCGTCTAATTCCGAGAATATTTCTTCACTAACTTTTCTAAAACCAAAAACAGCAGTAAACAGGCAACTGGCACTATGGCAACCTGTTAATAGGTTAGTACCAGAAAACATGTAAAAAGCACCTCAAAGTGTAGACATGCAAAGCAAAGTAGATACTAAACAAGCATGGAGCATTAAAAATTATAGATATGTTTCCGACGTATCAAGCATCCCCAAGCTTAACTCCTGCTCGTCCTCGAGTAGGTAAGTGATAATTTTTTTTTTGAGGTGACATGCACCCTCACAATAAAGATCCAACCATTTGCAAGCATTGCAAGCTGGGATCAAAGAACTCTAAACATGTGCATGAAAGATGGATTTCTAACAATAGGAAATACTAACTATGCAGGCAACATGAAAGGCTATAAACAAAGATCATGAATAACATGCATTGAAAAACGTTTGTTTGTTTCACATACAGAAAACATAGCATAGTGGCAATCATCTTGTCCCTCATAGAGTAGCAAATATATGCATAGGACACCTTCAAAGTTCACAAGGGTGACTAGAAACAAATAGCACAAGAACAAGTAATATCACAATATGCATCAATCAATAAGCTTTGGAACACTGCACACAGAATGACAACTATGCTCTCTTAATGGTGCCTAAAGGTAGAAGGTGGAGACTCAAATAATTGTGGAAGAAAGGCCTTTTTGTAAAGGAAGCAGGGATTTCAAGTTTCAAAAAGAGCTTCCAAAAATTATGGTACTTGTTAGCTTTCAGCCCTCATTGCCCCTATCATAAGCATCTTGAAGTGGTTAAGGTTAAAGTGAACAAAGATGGAGTATATGCTTGACGAAGTATAAGTTGGCAATCTCAAGTCCCTTGAATACGAGGGCCACACCTCATGCTACTCAACTTTAGTCACCTGTAAGTTCTTGTCATTGTAAGTATTTGCATATCATTGAGAACCGCCAACGCGGTACCCCTTGCATATGGTACAGGAGCTATCCCATAACCAAAATGACAAGGCAAGCAGACAATGAGCATCTCAGCAATCTTCTTATGTACCATGGGAATATGGTGCTTTTTTCTCTTTTTCCTCTTTTCTCAATGTGTCTCTTTTTTTATAAGAAGAATGTTTCATAGATGTCACTATGGTGATGCTACAAGTTCCCACCATGATTAGGCATGGCTTAGGCTAGCGGCCTAGGCGTTTCTCTAACACAGGATACAAACTTCATGGACTTACAAGTTCCTTTTTTATTTCACGTCGGTGACATCCATAGACAAAAGAGCATGATATCAACTGAGTACAAAGTACAAGTGCAATGTTGAAAATGTTCCCCGTGACAGCACGGTTCTGCTAATTCCGACGTATAAGTGCAAGCATATACAACATAAAATACACAATCGTTCAAGTTTATTAGGGGCAAAGAATATAAAGTGTGCCATCAAGTTTTTAAGTGCTTTAATCACTAAGTTTTCACATAACAAAATAGTTTTAATTGGAAGATAGCTGAAAACAAGAATATACTTGGAATGGTGTAACACACCATGCATAGGAGTTTATAGTGGACACTTTGGAATAACTTGGTTTCTTGGGAGTTGGAAGCATGAGTACAACTTACTCATACAAGTGGAGGCTAACAAAAGACTAGGAGCAACCAACTAAGAGAGCAATAATGGCCATAATCATGCAGTGCAACAAAGCATTACTAATCAAAGCAAAGAATGGTATTACAAGTAAAATACTAAATGATCATAGAGGCTAATGGTGACTTGTGAAAGTCATAACATGGTGTGAGTATGTGCCAAGTCAACCCAAACAAAGCATCAAAGGAGAATACCACAATACTATGCTTTTGCATGCTAAAACAACGCATAAGTTTTTCAAGGAACACTAAGCAATCCCAATTGTTTGGAACAAGACATGCAACAACAATAATCACTAAGCATAAGGCCAAAACAACACCTAGCATGTCATGCCAAAGTCTAAGTCACAGTCAATGCAAGCTCCTCTTGCACTTCAAGCAAGAACTTACTACTCCTTTCTAACACCAAGCAACTTATTTGCAAAACAACACAGTGAGAACGGAGGTCCAAACTACTTTATTCAAGCAAACTAAACAACCTAAGCAAAGCAAACAAAAACTAAGACGCTCCAAGAACAACACAACTGTGCATGAAACAATAAAAACGAAGTGTCTAGACAGACCTGAGATTTTTATTGATGAAGAAGGGGATGCCCAAGGAATCCCCATACTTTGACGCTTGTACCTCTTGGATATTTCTTGGGGTGACACCATGGTGGCATCCCAAATCTTGAGCTTTTGTCCATTATTCATCTCATTGCATCATTCTCTCTCTACACCTGAAATTTTTCCTTCACACAAAACTTCACACAATCTTCATTAGCAACATTAGTTTATTCAAAAGATATTAGACCTCTAGCAAAGCTTTGAAACAGCAAGGCTTTTAACTAAAAACACAAGATACTGTATTAACTCCTTCAAAAAGATTAATTCACCTAAAGAGAAATCAAAAAGGAATCAATAAGAAGCAAATGCAAATAATGGCAAAAATCTGTCAAAACAGACCAGTAGGTAGAAACCGATTTTTTCGAACATCTTCTGTTTCTCAAATCAAAAAGTGTTGAGCTAACGAAAGTTATCTAACATACTGGGGGATTTATTCGTAAATTTTTAGCTCAATCCAGGTTACAGAGACTCCTCACGAATTTTTTTGGTGGAGGACAAAAATCTGTTTCGGGACAGCAGCTCCCCAAATCTTACTTCCCTCTCATTAGAGGTCATTCTTGGCACAAAAAGCAAACAAAAAGGATAAGGAGAGGTCATTACTGAAGTAATAACTTCCAACACTCAAGGAAACTCTTGGGTTATCTGCCAACAAGTACTTTTCTTTAACGCCTTTAAGTTAGGCACAAGAAGCAAGAAGAATCAAGTATTTTCAAATGCAGAAGCATTACCCCTCTTGTTTTTTCCTTTCTTACCTTTCTTCTTCTCTTTAGGGAAGATATGATTGCTTACCAGAGGAACAAAGTGCATAATGCCTTTTCCCACATCTATTACTGCTCCAAAGTGTTTCAGTAGGGATCTTCCAAGTGTAATCTGTCCCTTGCCTACACATTCAATAACAAGAATTAGTAGACACCATTTTCCCTGAGATTTTTGTAAACACACCTTCAGCTATTCCAATGGGCAATATAGTGGCATTGTTGGTAAGAGAGATTTCCTCTCCTCCTTCAGTAAGCCCCCAAAGACTCAAGGAATCATAAATATCTTTAGGCATGAGACAAAATTCAGACATGATATCACAGCGAGCATCAAAAAGTGTAGTGTTTATTGAGACTTTGATTGTGGGAAACCACTTTGAAGGCTCAGAATTTATGGGAACATAATCATGGTAAGCCCTAAGCGTGTGATAGCAACTATTCATAGCAGCAATACCGGTCTCAAGAGTGTTCAACTTAGCAACAATATTTGTGAAAGAGGAATCAGACTTGCCAGGTGTACCATAAATCATGATTAGTTTCTTTATGGCATCAAAAGCTTCATCCTTAGTACATAGCAAAAAAAAATTCTCAGCCACAACATCCAAAGCATATCTATAACGAAGAGCAATACCGCGATATAAACTATCAATAACCAAGCTAAGGCTCACCTTAGGCTCAGTTTCCCTCTGTAAAGCAAAGATTCTGGACCAAGGTTCTTTAAAACTTTCTTCACTTTTTTGCTTAAAAGTGGAGATTTCTACCATAGGGGAAATAAAGGTTGGTCCAAAACCAGACATGGTAGCAACTAAAGTAGGAACTAATTTTTTTGTGTTTTTGAAAAAAGAAAGAAAACCAAACTAGACTAATTTTTTTGGGTTTTTTGGAAAGAGGCAAACAAAACCAAGCAAAAGAAACAAAGCAAACTAAAAACAAAGTAAAGAGAAAGGAAGTGAATGACTCCCCTAGTGAAGAAGTCCTTAGCCTCCCCAGCAACGGCGCCAGAAAATAGCTTGATGGTGCCTAGCACTTGTCGTGGGACGCTTCGTTGGAAACCCCAAGAGCAAGGTATGAAGCATCACGACAGAAAGTTTCCCTCGGTAAGAAACCGAGGTTATCGAACCAGTAGGAGGAAGGAAACGTCACACAGGTGTTGCAAGCAACGCGGAGACCTGCACAACACAAACTCAAGACTTTGTACCAACGAATCAGTGAGGTTGTCAAGCTCACCGGTTTGCTGTAACAAAGGATTAAACGTATGGTGTGGAAGGTAATGGTTTGCAGCAAGTAAAAAAGTAACAGTGGAAGATGTATCAATGGTAAAGATTGGAACGGGGTCCATAGTTCACTAGAGGTGCTCTCCTTCGATAAACAACATGGCATGAAGGGTAAACAAATTATAGTAGGGAAATTGATAGGAACTGAGCAAGGCATAACAATGCAATTACTAGTTAGAAAGATCCTATGAGATTCCATTGGGAAATACAACAAGATACATAGAACGCCATCCAACTGCATCTATGACTAGAAGTCCACCTTCAGGTTATCATCCGAACCCCCTCCAGTATTAAGTTGCAAGCAACAGACAACTGCTTTAAGCAAAGTGTGTAAGGTAAACAGTCCACATGTTCCATGAACAAGAGACCATTGTTTTGTCCCTAGTAGCAACAACACATCTACAACCGAAGAGATTATTGTCACTTCCCTTGGAAACTAGAGGCATGAACCCACTATCGAGCATAAATACTCCCCCTTGGAGTCACTAGCAACTACTTGGAAAAGATAGCTACTAACAACGGAGAGCATGCAAGATCACAAACAACACATACATGATAGAATCATAAAGACAAAACCATTAATCAAACCTACATAAGAATCTCAATATCCATCGGATCCCCTCAAACACAACATGCATGATTACAAATAGATTAGATCTTGATCATGAACGGATGTGAGAGTTCTATACATGAAAGCACAAAGGAGGAGATACAACCATCTAGATACTACATGGACCCATACTCCAAGGTGGAACTACTCACGCATCATACCGGAGAGAAGGCCTCCGGGATGATCTCCCCTCCGGCAGGGTGCCGGGAATAACTTCAGACCCCCCCGATTTAGGGACGATGGTGGCGATGGCTACAAACGGTTTCGTGGAGATTTGATCTAGTGCTTAGGGTTTCTGCATCGGGGGCTTCTTATAGGCGAAGGGGGAGGCCGAGGTGGTAGCCAGGTATCGTGGTATTGACGACGAGTACGCCATGGAGGGGTCCTCACAGTGCGTGTTTAGAGACGTGGGGGAAGGCAGACGGTTGACGGGTATGAGGTAACATAGCTTACCCAGGTTCAGATCCCACAACATTGGCAGAATCCTACTCCTGCTATAAATCACTATAATGGCAATACGCCGAGTTACAGAGATAGGTTCACTGTGCGAGGTGTATGCTAATCGCTACTTGGTCGTGCCCTAAAGGATCCCATAGGCCCGACTTATATAGTCGCCAGGTCCTAGGGTTACAGGGAAAAGTCCTAGCCGGACAGGTTACAGAGTCCTACACCGTCTATTACTAGTCTTGCGTGTCTTGTACTCCAAGGCTCCGGGTACGCTGGCGACTCCACCGTAGCCTTCCTTTATCCGGCATGGGCCTCCCTTCTGGATCCATCTAACGGGGCCGCCCAGCAGGCCATGGGCCATGCTATCAACTGTGGGCCACCCGGGTTATCCGGATAGGAGACATGTTATGAGGATACCCATATAGCATATCCCCAACAGTAGCCCCCGGAGAACTCCGAGGTCTTGCGCCGTCTTGCCTCTTCACGTGGAATGCTCCGTCTAGATGGATGTCGGCAAATCGTCAAGCAATATCTTGTAGTCCTCCCAAAGAAGCCTGCAAGGTTTTCTCCGTCTTCAACTTTGTAAGTCAGAGAATTGATGAATCTTCCATCGTACTCTTCCGTAGCTGAACTGGATCCGTCCATGTCGGAATCTTCTGATGTGATGTTTCATCTGCCTATGTCAGCTAGGGCAACGTAGACGTAGGTCAGCAACGCCTCGTAACCTACACATGTAGAGAACGCAATCATGTCCACTTTTCCCGTGCAAGTGATACAAACCGTTGGCGGTGACAGTTGGTATGTGGCGAAATTTCCGCGCACGCCTCCGCACACGTCATCTACGCGGCAACCGTTCGATCAAGCTGCACGAATCTTGACGCTGGGTATCATAAATAGTAACTACGGTGGAAAATTTACTTTTTCACCTCATTCTCCCCTGCATCTTCTTCTTCCTCAGGCAAGCGTCTCCTCGAGCTCTCCGTGCCTCGCACGAAAAACCCTAACTCCCAATCTCGCCAGTCACTTCCAAACGCTCGCAATGGCCAGTAGCAGCTCTTATCCTTCGATGGCGGCGTCGGGCGAAGCCGCGGCGAAGCCGACAAGCTCCGTCATCGTGTCCTAGAGGGCCTGGTCATCCCCGTCTCTGTGGTGGTCGAGGCCACCGGCGGCGACCATAATCCAGCGGCGCTGGAGCTGTTGGAGGAGGAAAGCGACTCCCACAAAGGCGACTGGCGCGGTTCGGATATCACGGACCGCGACATCAAAGAGTTGATCGTCGAGGGCTACCTCCCCGGCGAGGTCATACCTTCTCCCCAAGCCGGAGAAAAGGTGTACCTCAAAGCACAGATGGTACGCGACGTCTCCCTGCCCATCTCTAACTTCTTCCTTGCCGTCTTGAACCATTACCGAGTCCAGCCCCAAAACCTCTCTCCCAATAGTATCCTAGCGCTTAGCAATTACGCGACGCTTTGCGAGGGTTACTCAGGGATTAAGCCTAGGCTAGACCTCTTTATATATTTCTTCACCGTCAAGCGCGAAGCCGGAGCCAGCAAGGACGAACTTAGAAATTTTGGCACTATTAGCTTCAAGATCCGACTTGGCCGGCGCTTCCCCAACATCATCGGCCACGAGTCCTGCAAGAACTGGCAGCGTACTTACTTCTATGACCCAGATATCCCTCTGGCCGGCCAAGAAGTAATGTACCCGGACTTCGTCAATGGAGCAGCCGTTGAAACTTCGACATGGAGATCCCAGGCCTCCCTTCCCTCTGACCTCGATGCTTCCCGCGCTATAAGGCAGATAGAGTCGTTCATAGAGACAGGTTTGACCGGCTTGGACTTGGCCATGTGCTGGTTCATCAGGCGAATCCAGCCTCTGTAGCACCGCTCGAAGCTGATGCACGAGTATACCAACGATAGAAGGGATAGCCTCCGCATCTCAGTGGACAATTCTCGAGCGACTCCGTCAAGCTCCGCCTCAAAGACATCGTCGAGGTGAAGGACAAGAAGTGTGGCTTCACCATCACCAAAGACATGTTCGTAGAGAGCAAGTGCCCAAAGGTAACTGTTTATTTTCCGTGTATGACTTATACTCCAGTTCTTCCGTCTAGCCATTACCATCTCATCTAACACGGAGGTTCTTCACCTTAACAGCTTAGCGACATAGACGAGGATAGCATGGCTCCTCAAATCTATGATCCAAAGATGAAGGAAGTAACCGTCGTGTCCGGCGACGATGCTCCGTTGGCGCGAAAGTGGAAGAGCTCCACCTCTAACGCTGTCGACAGAGGCAAGAAGAAGAAGACGGAGGGTGGAGCCTCCAAAAAGACTACTGCCGCCCTGGAGGCGGAGAAAAGAAAGATTACTAGGATCCCCTTTGCCAAAGCACCCCCTATTGTGTAAGCTTCTTTCTCTCCGACATTATCCATTTATCTGTCTTATTCCTGTACTTATGCATTTTACATGTTTCAGAAAGAAAGCCACGACCAGCTTGAAGAAGACCTCCAAAACATCGGGGGATTCTAGAAGCATCAAGGACATGCTGCATCGCGACGCATCTCCCGCCATCGCCCTGTCACTCCTACCGTCAAGCCCTCGTCTGCCCCGACAAGGTCTCAAACCAAGGAAGCAGCTGGCCCTTCCGCCATGGAAGTGGACTCAAGTGCATCTACCAAGCTTGCTATTGTCGGCGAGCAGGCGACGCAGGAGAGTACCGCACACCAAATGGCTGAAGCTCCGGCTAAGGATGCCATCGGTAGCGGTAAGGCGGTGGTGGAAGCTGGTACTTCTGTCGAAGGCGGCGCCCCCGCACCCAAGAAAACCATAGAGTATCCGAAGATAGTCTATCCGGTACTTACACCGGGTAGCACTGCTCTGGTTCCTGGTGTGGCACCGACATCTCCAACGTGCGGTCTAGAGGAGCTTCTCCGGCAAGCAGAGATCTTGCAAGGAAACAGCGTATCCATCGGCAAGCTGCTGGCTGAGAGTGCTACTAACCTCAAGATCATTGCACTTGTAAGTTTTATTTGCCTTTTTGCATTTCATATGAATATCCCACTGTAGCCTCCGAGGATTTTAGACGGAAAACCATAGGTTTTTGCGCCTAAATGCTCTAAGAGTGACTAAGCTAGAAAACTTCTCACTGTAGCCCCCAAGCATATAGGTGGAATAAACTATTCCGACTAGATGCTGTAATAGTAGCATACGTAGTGTTAATAAATTTCGATACTGTAGCCCCCAAGCTTCTAGTTGTAACTGAATTAGTTCCGACTAGATGCTTAAAGAGAAGCTAAGCATACATCTGAGTTAAAAACTTTATGCTATAGCCCCTAAGCTTCTAATTGAAAACTGAATTAGTTCCGACTAGATGCTTAAAGAAAGACTAAGCATATCGTTAAGTTAAAAACTCTCGCTGTAGCCCCCAAGCGTCTAGGTGGAAATTTTTCCAGCTAGATGCTCCAAGTAGACGAAACAACGTTTAACTTTTATTTTTTCCACAGAACGAGAATGCTCGAAGGGCCATGGCCAACGACAAGTACCAGAAGATGCGCGCGGACTTGGAAGCCGAAAAGGGTAAAACTGCCTTCTTGAAGGAACAGATCATTAAGAGCAAGCATCTGTTTTTCCTTTCTTTTTCGTATTCCGACTCGAACTTGTGTATTATCCAAGTACTCACTGTGTACTTTGCTTTATCCGACTTGCAGAAACCATTGCCAAGGCTAAGGACATTATCGAGCAATCCAAGCACATTCAAGAGCTGGATAGCGAGAACAAGATCCTTAAGCAGGAGAGGAAGGACATGCTGAAGATGCATGAAGAATCAATGAAAGCCCTGCAGGACTCCGCCACCGAGGAGATGAACCGCTTGAAGGAGGAGATCTCGATCTTAAGAGATCAGAAGAAAGCTGCTGATGAGCAGAATCAACGCCATCATGAAGCGTACAAGCTCCTCCAACAAGAACGGTACTCCTTGGTGGATACCCTCTGGCAAGCTGAGGCTAGCATCTTCAGTTAGTGATTCTCCGTCTTGGATTTCTGTAGTCTAGATACTCTGAATTTTTGAACTCATGTGCTCCTTTGTCGGAAATTCGCAGTTCCTATGGGTTTAACCCGATCGCCTCCTCCGGCAAAGGAATGCATGGTTCTTGCCGGCAACTTTATCAACACCGCCATCGTGCAAGCCAAAGAGATTGCCAAGCCCCTCCAGATCAATATCAAGGCATCAGACTCTGTGGCAAAGTTCTCGGAGATCCTGCGCCGAGCCCCCGAGCGTATCACAAGCTGGAAAGCTTCATGTGCACGGGCCAGTGCAAGGATGGCGCTTTCCATGGTAAAGGCACATTACGAGGATGCCGACATCGACACTGTAACCTCTGGCATTCCTAAGTAGATGATGAAGGCAAGGAGATAAATCACGAATCTATCTTGTCGTCACTCATGGGTTATGACACTAGAGTTGCCGAGTTAGTCGATGTCAACGTCTTCGTGCCGATGAATACCATCGATGGCGGCAACCAAAGGTCCTCTGAGTCTCTTCACACTACCGACTTCGAGGGTGACTCTCCTGTTGCCGATGATGCTGCTTCCAAGTCGCATGCGCCAAAGGAATGAAAAACAATTTGTAATATTTGTTTCCTCTGTGATGCGTATGCAGAAAAAACTATGTATTAACTTAAGGCGGAAAACAATGATGTATGTCCTACTACTTAAGAACTAGTTCCAGCATGTATATATTTTTTAAGCAAGTGCTGGCTTATCCATTACTTTGGTTATTATGCTTGACTTTTCATGAGTCGGAAGACTCGTTGTCAGAACCATCCGCTCAGGTGATGATGCCCAATGGAACCATCAATAACCTAAGCACAAAATCGCCGACAATAAGTGCCAAAAGTCACTACTCCAGAATCCACATAAAAATGACAAAGAACGTGTAGACCAGAAAACTTAAGCTAACGCCCGTAGGCGGAATTTTCACAAGTGCAATCGCAAAGCTTGTGCATAAATGTTTTATACGATCCAAAAATAAACACTAAAGGAGGTAAAGACTTAGAAATATGAGTGAACCAAAGAGCTTTATTTCATCGATCATATAAGAGGTACACAATTAGATAAAAAAATACTAAGTGTAGAAAGGACGTAGCTATGCTATGTTCCATGGCCGATCAAGCTCCGGGTAGTCATCATCCGGGTCATGTCGCTTACGCTTATGATCCTTGTTGGGTCTATCCTTCAGTTCATGATTGTCAACGAGGTAGTAAGACCCATTGAGTAGCGCCTTGCTTATGATGAACGGTCCTTCCCATGGCGGGGATAATTTGTGTGACTTTTTCTGCTTAAGTCGGAGCACCAAATCCCCCTCTTTAAACGAGCGATGCTGAACGCGGCGATTATGGTAGCTGTGTAGCTTCTACTGGTAGATGGCGGATCTTTGGCATGCCAAAACACGCTCCTCCTCGAGAAGGTCCACATCTAGGCGTCTAGATTCTTTAGCGTCATCTTCGTCGTAGGCGGCAACCCTTGGTGCATCGTGAAGTATATCGGAAGGTAGGATGGCTTCTGATCCGTATACCATGAAGTAAGGGGTGTATCCGGTGGATCTGTTGGGTGTAGTTCGTAAACTCCACAGCACAGATGGCAGTTCTTCCGCCCAGGCTCCAGCTGCTCTATGTAGCGGTGCCTCAAGACGTGGCTTTATTCCCTGCAGAATTAATCCATTGGCTCGCTCAACCTGACCATTGGACTGTGGATGTGCCACAAATGCAAGGTCAAGTCGAATGCCCTTCTCCCAACAATAGGCCTCCACTTCTCCGAGTGACAAGTTGGTACCGTTGTCGGTGATAATTCTATGTGGGAGACCAAATCTCACCACTAGATCCCGGACAAACCTAAGGGCAGTTGCCCCATCAAGCTTTCTAATGGGTTTAGCTTCTATCCATTTTGTGAATTTATCAACCGCTACTAGCAGATGCGTAAACCCACATGGTGCCGTCTGTAACGGTCCCACCATGTCTAGCCCCTAGACTGCAAATGGCCAAGTTATTGGTATTGTTCGCAATTCTTCAGCAGGAACATGTGGTTGTCGGGCATAATACTGGCATGTCACATCCCAAGATTTTCCAAATCTTGTAATGTGAAAAATAAATGAATAAAATAAAACTTTGATGATTTTCAGGGTGAGAAGAAACTTTTTGATTTCCAATTGGAAACTTTCAAAACCTATTTTGATCAAAATAAATCCTAAGGGGATTTACAAAGTTAAACATTTAATAAAGGAAAATAAAAATATTTGGAAATTACTATTTTTGAATCTTTTAATAAAAAAAATTTGTTTTTAAAATGAAAAGGAAGAAGTTTAAATAAGGATTATTTTATAAGCCAAATTAAAACTTGGCCAAGCCTTTGAAATAAAATATTTCTATTGGATAAAAATAGTAAAGGTTTATTTAAAACAAATTAATAAGGATTTAATATCCATGTTTATTAAAAATAAAGGTTTTACTATTTTAATTAAAACATCAAAACTTATTTATTTATTTTAAACAATTCTTTTTAAGTATTCCTTATTTTCAAATAAAACCTACTGGTTTGGTTTCGATAATATTTAGATTTCAAAACTAGAGCTTTTGAATAAATCAAAATCTATTTGATTAATAAACAAGGTCTATTTATTTAATTAATAATGGACCCTAAAATAAAAATATCATTTTGATCTTTGGACTTTGGTTATGTTGTTAAACAGAACCAAATTCAATTGCAATGTTTGGTGAAAGTCTAATTTGATTTGAATGTTTGAATGTTGTTTGAAATTCAAAACAGAAAACAGAATTAGAAAAGAATAAAACATTCAGAAAAAAAAATGAAAACGGACCTGACCCAGCCGGCCAGCCCAACAAGCCCAGTAGCAGCCCAGCTTCTTTTCCACGTGCGAAGCGTTTTTCACCTAAACCCGCACCCTCAAAGTGACTGACTGGTGGACCCCTCTCCCCATCTCACTCTCTCGCTGACGCATAGGCCCCACAATACTGTTCCTTCTCTTCTTCCTCGCGCCGATTACTCCCTGCCATTGCAGCCATTACTCCGGCGATTAATACACGTTGATTCCGCGACCGTTACTCGCCGTGACTGCGCCCTATTAACCTCCCTGGCCTCCTCTCCATTTCCCCTCACGCGCCTCCCTCTCTCTGCCCCCAGGCCGTCGTAATTTCAAGTCGCACCACCGCGGTCTCCGACGAGCCTTTGCTCCAATTCCGGCCCAACCTCGCCACCCCTTGCCTCCCTGAGCACACGATGACCCCACTCCTGTGCACTTCTTCTGTACAACTGCTCAACCGCGGGCGCCCTAGAACCTCGGCTTCGATGACCTCTAAGCGCCGCCGCGTCTGCTTCCTTCTCCGGCGACCCTTCTGGTAAGCACCTGACCGCCCCGCTCTTTTCCGATGATGCTCCTGCACTCCCCAACCTCGACTGCATCTAACCATGCCCTTACTTTTCCACGGGGCGAACCACAGCACCACCCTCGACGAGCTCCAGGACCATCTGACGCCGACCACGTCTCCGGCGAGCAATTAACCGCAACCTTGCGCGCCCGCGTCGAACCAACAACACGTTGAGCTTCCCCACGCTACTGCGAACATGGTGAGCATCCCCACTTCGTTCTTTGCTTCCTGTAGCCGCCGTAGCACCACCGCCTGACCTCGCGCCGCCGCCAGCCGCCGGGCCCATCGTTGAGCAGTGAGCGATGCAAATCGTCTGGCTAAGAATAGAACCTAAGCGAAAGGGTATGGATCATTCCACGCCGTGCGATTAAGTGAAATCCAACTCCCCGCAGAGGATAATCCGCACGAAGCGGTATCTCCCAATAAGAACGCGACGCGTGGCCAGTCTGTGATTTAAAAGAAATTTTGAATCTGATTTAGATGCAGATTTGAAACCCTTGTAACGTTTGATCCACACGTCCAAAAATTACAAAATTTATATCAATGGAATCAGTGGAACAAGACCTAGCCAACCATGCATTTTGTTTAGTAAAAAGCCTCTGGTAAAATGTTTGTTTTTGCAGAAACATTTGAATGCTTGTTTAGGTTAGAAAAATTATTCCAAAATGTTTTTAGGGTTGAAACCTTTGCAAATTGGTTTGTTGTGAACCTACTGACCCTAGGAACCAACCCATGTTTTTAAAAATGGATTTTGTGAAGTTTAGGAATAAAAACTTGAATTAGCCCATTTCTAGCCAAATAAAAACATTGATTTTGTTATGGAAATGACTTTGGAGTAAAAACTTTGGGAAAATGATTTGGATCAAACCTACTGACCCTAAACACCAAGTTTTGAGAAACAACAACTTATTTGGTGAACAACATAAAGTTGTTGCTTTGATAAAAATATTTTCCACCACATAAAATAATGATTGGATTTAAAAATGGTTTATAGACAAAACCCTTTTGCAAATGGTTTTACCACTTTGGAAAATGACCACTTTGAACCTTACAAAGTTTAGAGCCTAGTAGAAACCATCTTTGCAAATAAAACTACCTTTTGCATGCTTGCATGCATGACTTAGTTCCTATGATTTTATGTGTGTTTGATTGTTTGAGTATTGGTTGGAATGCTAGTTGATATTGTGTTTGCTTGATTGATTTGTAGTGAAGTTAGAAAAGTGTGAAACTAGCAAGATCAAGAAGTGAACCAACATTCCCTACCAAAAAGGCAAGTGACACTATCATCTAAAGTCCTACTATTTTCATTATACTTAGTGGATTTTGAAACATGCATGAAAAGAATTTCTATACTTATGCTATGCCAAATCCTAATAGGATACCTTATATATTCCTTAGTGAAAACAATGTAGTTGTAAAATGCTTAGCCATGCTAAATATTTTGAGAAGAGATACATGTTGATATTTTATGAAGTTGAGAAAAGACTTGTGTTTTACATAATAAAACAAGGACTCAATGAACCACCTAGGTGGACAAGGATACTTTGAGTTTTGGAGAAGGTGGCAACAAAAGGAACCATGTCTATGGCAATCTCTTTGTGTTGTGCATCAAAAGAAAACCACCCAGGAAACTTAGAGATTGAACATGTTTCTCCAATTGTGGCTTTCGTGTACAACCACATGCTACATATGGCTCTGGCTTGGTCAACTACATTGGGAAGACCCATGCATTGTCTTCAGGTTACTGAAAATGAAGGAACTTGAAATCCTACATGGGTACTGAAGACAAGCTAGCAATGGTGTATGGGAGGACCCTCTGGAAAGACTTCGTCACATTCTCAATCTGCCAGTACTCCATCTTGGTGAGTACCAATCCAATGACCCTTTGGTGGCAACAAGATGAGAGTGTGACATGTGGGTAAAGTGTACAACTTCTGCAGAAGATAATAAAATCTAAGTACTTAGCCGTGTCCTCGGTTATGGACAATACTGAGCAACTAAAGCTTGAAGCTATGGGAAATCTCGACATTCTAATTTCTAAAAGAAAAACTTTTAAGTGATAACAAAAGACTTGCAGCACTTGGGGGTACCAAGGAGCTCAAGAGATTTTGGTAAAACTTGATGCACTTGGGGATTTACCAAGGAGCTCAAGAGATTTTTGACAAGGACTTGAACACTTGGGGATTTACCAAGGAGTTCAAGGGATTTTGATAAAGAGATTTGACAAAAGATCAAAACCATTTTGAAAAGATAGGATAAATTTTGCTTCTGCAAATGAGCCTTAAACCCTACTTAGCCAAAAATGCATGTAATGATAGGATCCACTTATATTCAACATAGTAGTGAAACTTGCCAATACAATTCAAATGTATTGACCCTTGTGGCTGTAACTTGTAATGTTGCAGGTTTGATTGATTTTAGTGAAGATTGATTGATTAGGATTACAAAGTCTACAACCAACATGTTTGCCTGTGGCACTTTGAAGATGAAGGACCCCATGCTTATAGTTATTCCGCTACAATGTAATGTAATAGCCAAATGAGCTATGTAAGATGTAATAAAATTATGTTATTCCTGGTTATAAAGTTATATTATGACCTTTGTTTCTTGATATTACATCTTAACTGTGGATGCTAGCTATTGAACCAGGGGCTAGCATTGTAAACACAGGGGACTCTACCTTATTTAAAGGTTGGGACCCTTACAGATGGTATCAGAGCACTGTGTTGCCTGTAGGATTTGTAACCCTAGGATTGGACAAAAACCCTTAGAAAGTAGGAGTTGTATTTGTTCCAAAACTTATTTGCAAACAATCTTGCAAACTCTTTCCTCAACCACTTTGATTTTGATTCTACATCTCATCTATTTTCAACTTGATGGAAAAACCTACCCCATGGCCAAAGACTACACCATGTGCAAAGGACTTCTTCAACATCTTAAACTCTAATGACTTCAACATCTTCAACTCTAATGACTTCAACATCTTCAACTCTAAGGACTTCAACATCTTCAGCATATTCACCAAGGACTTAAATCTTGGATGCCACTAAGGAAAAGTGAGACAAGGAAATCTTGCTCAAGATTTGGAGACTAAGGAAATGCAAAAATTAGAAGGAGCCACATCACTTGAAGTTTGTGACCAAGAATTTTTCCTAAGGAAACCATGATCTCATGTAGAAAGAAGAATCAACCAAGAAAGATGGAAAGATCACAAGTGAACCATATAGATGGACCACCATATTTTAGTTAAGACAAACTCACCAACTTATGTGGTGTAACAAAAGTATTTTTGGTTGCCTAAGTATATGCATGAACTTTGTTGTTTGAGTGAAATGTTTGGATTGAGATTGCTTGCACATTGCTTGAGTGAATTGTAATGTGTGTGATTAGAACTATTTCCTTAGAAATATCTTGCCTATTCTAATCTTCATTCAACCCAAACAGATGACTACTCCAGGAGACTCCAACATCAAGGATGATGAACACAACACCAACCAAGAGGACAACATGAAAGAGCTCATAGCAACCCAAAACCAGTTGAACCAAATGACAGCTCAATTCATAGCCAACACCAGTGGGGAAGATCCAACCCTGCAAGGATTTTTGGAAACTCAAGCCCAATTGATGCTTAAGGTGACAGATCAAATGATCAACATGGAAGACAACTATTCCAAAAGAGTTTGTGACAACAAGGATGACAGAAATGTTATTCTAGATGGAGCCCCAGCCTGCATTATTTGTGGAGACAAGGATCATACTTCCAAGGAGCATGGAGATCAATTCCCCAACTGTGAAGAGAAACATCCAGTAGGCCAATGTCCCACCTCTCAAGCTACTTGCTACCTATGTGAAGGAAACAACCATGTTACTATCCAATGCCCCATCTATTCCATAGTTGAACAAAGGAAACAGGGTGGAGTGCAATAAATGATTGCAAACAATCAAGAAGGATCCAAGTCTACCAATAAGGTTGATGACAAAGGAAAAGGTCCACTTATACCTCCAAGCAAAACAACCCAATTCAAAGGACCAAAGAAAGGGCATATGAATTATCCAAAGAGCAATAGAAGGTCCAAGAAACATGTAGACATTCCTACCTATCAGATAACATATGAACAACATGAACTGGATGCACTCCTAGCTTGGAGAAACCCAAAAAGCAAAAGAAGGACAAAAGCCATGAGCAATGTCATCGTTGTAAAGAAATGGGACACTATTCCAGTGAATGCCCAGAGAACCAGAGGTATAAAGAAATTGGCCAAGTGTGGTGCAACAACTGCAAAGAGCTAGGCCATTATGCAGCAACTTGTCCACAAGAGACACGTAAAGAACTCAAAGATATCAACTGTTACAATTGCAAAGAACCAGGACATTATGCAAGCAATTGTCCAGAAAAGATGAAGAACAAGTTAAACAAGCCTATGAAGGATCTCAACCTTGGCCCATGAGTCAAGTGTGGAAACAAAGGACACCATGCAGATGTTTGCCCAGAGGAGTTTTCCCAGGATCCCAAGAAGTGCAACATGCAATTTAGTTTGAAATTTTTTAAGGGTGGTAGTACCCTAGATGCTTTTGAGCCTACTTGTAACCCTAGCCTTCCCAAATCTCGGGACGAGATTTATTTTAAGGGTGGTAGCCTGTCACATCCCAAGATTTTCCAAATCTTGTAATGTGAAAAATAAATGAATAAAATAAAACTTTGATGATTTTCAGGGTGAGAAGAAACTTTTTGATTTCCAATTGGAAACTTTCAAAACCTATTTTGATCAAAATAAATCCTAAGGGGATTTACAAAGTTAAACATTTAATAAAGGAAAATAAAAATATTTGGAAATTACTATTTTTGAATCTTTTAATAAAAAAAATTTGTTTTTAAAATGAAAAGGAAGAAGTTTAAATAAGGATTATTTTATAAGCCAAATTAAAACTTGGCCAAGCCTTTGAAATAAAATATTTCTATTGGATAAAAATAGTAAAGGTTTATTTAAAACAAATTAATAAGGATTTAATATCCATGTTTATTAAAAATAAAGGTTTTACTATTTTAATTAAAACATCAAAACTTATTTATTTATTTTAAACAATTCTTTTTAAGTATTCCTTATTTTCAAATAATACCTACTGGTTTGGTTTCGATAATATTTAGATTTCAAAACTAGAGTTTTTGAATAAATCAAAATCTATTTGATTAATAAACAAGGTCTATTTATTTAATTAATAATGGACCCTAAAATAAAAATATTATTTTGATCTTTGGACTTTGGTTATGTTGTTAAACAGAACCAAATTCAATTGCAATGTTTGGTGAAAGTATGATTTGATTTGAATGTTTGAATGTTGTTTGAAATTCATAACAGAAAACAGAATTAGAAAAGAATAAAACATTCAGAAAAAAAAATGAAAACGGACCTGACCCAGCCGGCCAGCCCAACAAGCCCAGTAGCAGCCCACCTTCTTTTCCACGCGCGAAGCGTTTTTCACCTGAACCCGCACCCTCAAAGTGACTGACTAGTGGACCCCTCTCCCCATCTCACTCTCTCGCTGACGCACAGGCCCCACAGCACTGTTCCTTCTCTTCTTCCTCGCGCCGATTACTCCCTGCCGTTGTAGCCATTACTCCGGCGATCAATACACGTTGATTCCGCGACCGTTACTCGTCGTGACTGCGCCCTATTAACCGCCCTGGCCTCCTCTCCATTTCCCCTCACGCGCCTTCCTCTCTCTGCTCCCAGGCCATCGTAATTTCAAGTCGCACCACCGCGGTCTCCGACAAGCCTTTGCTCCAATTCCGGCCCAACCTCGCCACCCCTTGCCTCCCTGAGCACACGACCGTGACCCCCACTCCCAGGCGCTTCTTCCTGTGCCAACCGTTCAACCGCGGGCGCCCTAGAACCTCGGCTTCGACGACCTCTGAGCCCCGCCGCGTCTGCTTCCTTCTCCGGCGACCCTTCTGGTAAGCACCTGACCGCCCCGCTCTTTTCCAATGATGCTCCTCAACTCCCCAACCTCGGCTGCATCTAACCATGCCCTTGCTTTTCCACGGGGCGAACCACAGCACCACCCTCGACGAGCTCCAGGACCATCTGACGCCGACCACGTCTCCGGCGAGCAATTAACCGCAACCTTGAGCGCCCGCGTCGAACCAACAACATGTTGAGCTTCCCCACGCTACTGCGAACACGGTGAGCATCCCCACTTCGTTCTTTGCTTCCTGTAGCCGCCGTAGCACCACCGCCAGCCGCCGCTAGCGCCGCCAGTTACTGGTTGAGCAGCTGTGAGCCGTGCGATGCAAATCGTTTGGCTAAGAATAGAATCTAAGCGAAAGGGTATGGATCATTCTGCGCCGTGCGATTAAGTGAAATCCAACACCCCGCAGAGGCTAATCCGCACGAAGCGGTATCGCCTAATAAGAACACGACGCGTGGCCAGTCTGTGATTTAAAAGAAATTTTGAATCTGATTTAGATGCATATTTGAAACCCTTGTAACTTTTGATCCACACGTCCAAAAATTACAAACTTTATATCAATGGAATCAGTGGAACAAGCCCTAGCCAACCATGCATTTTGTTTAGTAAAAAGCCTCTAGTAAAATGTTTGTTTTTGCAGAAACATTTGAATGCTTGTTTAGGTTAGAAAAATTATTCCAAAATGTTTTTAGGGTTGAAACCTTTGCAAATTGGTTTGTTGTGAACCTACTGACCCTAGGAACCAACCCATGGTTTTAAAAATGGATTTTGTGAAGTTTAGGAATAAAAACTTGAATTAGCCCATTTCTAGCCAAATAAAAACATTGATTTTGTTATGGAAATGACTTTGGAGTAAAAACTTTGGGAAAATGATTTGGATCAAACCTACTGACCCTAAACACCAAGTTTTGATAAACAACAACTTATTTGGTGAACAACATAAAGTTGTTGCTTTGATAAAAATATTTTCCACCACATAAAATAATGATTGGATTTAAAAATGGTTTATAGACAAAACCCTTTTGCAAATGGTTTTACCACTTTGGAAAATGACCACTTTGAACCTTACAAAGTTTAGAGCCTAGTAGAAACCATCTTTGCAAATAAAACTACCTTTTGCATGCTTGCATGCATGACTTAGTTCCTATGATTTTATGTGTGTTTGATTGTTTGAGTATTGGTTGGAATGCTAGTTGATATTGTGTTTGCTTGATTGATTGGTAGTGAAGTTAGAAAAGTGTGAAACTAGCAAGATCAAGAAGTGAACCAACATTCGCTACCAAAAAGGCAAGTGACACTATCATCTAAAGTCCTACTATTTTCATTATACTTAGTGGATTTTGAAACATGCATGAAAAGAATTTCTATACTTATGCTATGCCAAATCCTAATAGGATACCTTATATATTCCTTAGTGAAAACAATGTAGTTGTAAAATGCTTAGCCATGCTAAATATTTTGAGAAGAGATACATGTTGATATTTTATGAAGTTGAGAAAAGACTTATGTTTTACATAATAAAACAAGGACTCAATGAACCACCTGGGTGGACAAGGATACTTTGAGTTTTGGAGAAGGTGGCAACAAAAGGAACCATGTCTATGGCAATCTCTTTGTGTTGTGCATCAAAAGAAAACCACCCAGGAAACTTAGAGATTGAACATGTTTCTCCAATTGTGGCTTTCGTGTACAACCACATGCTACATATGGCTCTGGCTTGGTCAACTACATTGGGAAGACCCATGCATTGTCTTCAGGTTACTGAAAATGAAGGAACTTGAAATCCTACATGGGTACTGAAGACAAGCTAGCAATGGTGTATGGGAGGACCCTCTGGAAAGACTTCGTCACATTCTCAATCTGCCAGTACTCCATCTTGGTGAGTACCAATCCAGCGGCCACTGGTGGCAACAAGATGAGAGTGTGACATGTGGGTAAAGTGTACAACTTCTGCAGAAGATAATAAAATCTAAGTACTTAGCCGTGTCCTCGGTTATGGACAGTACTGAGCAACTAAAGCTTGAAGCTATGGGAAATCTCGACATTCCAATTTCTAAAAGAAAAACTTTTAAGTGATAACAAAAGACTTGCAGCACTTGGTGGTACCAAGGAGCTCAAGAGATTTTTGACAAGGACTTGAACACTTGGGGATTTACCAAGGAGTTCAAGGGATTTTGATAAAGAGATTTGACAAAAGATCAAAACCATTTTGAAAAGATAGGATAAATTTTGCTTCTGCAAATGAGCCTTAAACCCTACTTAGCCAAAAATGCATGTAATGATAGGATCCACTTATATTCAACATAGTAGTGAAACTTGCCAATACAATTCAAATGTATTGACCCTTGTGGCTGTAACTTGTAATGTTGCAGGTTTGATTGATTTTAGTGAAGATTGATTGATTAGGATTACAAAGTCTACAACCAACATGTTTGCCTGTGGCACTTTGAAGATGAAGGACCCCATGCTTATAGTTATTCCGCTGCAATGTAATGTAATAGACAAATGAGCTATGTAAGATGTAATAAAATTATGTTATTCCTGGTTATAAAGTTATATTATGACCTTTGTTTCTTGATATTACATCTTAACTGTGGATGCTAGCTATTGATCCAGGGACTAGCATTGTAAACACAGGGGACTCTACCTTATTTAAAGGTTGGGACCCTTACATGGCATCCCATGCATGTCTCAACCAACTTGTTGGCGTCCGCCTTCATGGTCAGCCAGTAGAATCCTTGCCGTAAGGATTTCGCGACGAACGATCGAGGAGCGGCGTGATGCCCGCAATTTCCGAGATGGATTTCGCGTAGGATTTCCATACCCTCTATCTGGGAAACACACTTAAGGTATACACCAGTAGTGCTCCTTTTGTAGAGCTGTCCATTGATTATGGTATAGCCCTTTGCTCGTCGTACTATTTGCCATCTTTCGACTTCGTCGTTGGGAAAAGTTTCGTTTTCGAGATATTCCATGAACGGTTTTGTCCAAGACGGAGGGACCTTTGCCACAATGTGGACAAAAGAGTCAACTCTATCCGGGTTGTCAATGTCGGCTCCCTTCACGGATGGTGTCCGCAGATGCTCTAGGAAAACTCCTAGCGGAATTCGTTTGTGCCCTGATCCAAGCTTAGACATCAGATCAGTCGCCTCGTTTTGCTCCCTAGGCACATACTTGACTTCGTTGCCCAAGAAGCTTTTGGCTATCTCGTCCACTTCGTCTCGATATGCCGCCATCATAGGGTTCCGCGCATTCCAGGTGCCAGCCACCTGCTGGGCAACCAAGTCGGAATCTCCATAGCAAACTATGTGCTTGATGCCAATATCCTTGGCTACGCGTAATCCGTGAATGAGTGCTTCATACTCCGCCATGTTGTTCGTAGCCTCGAAGTGGATCTGCAGAACGTAGTGTAGCTTGTCCCTAGTTGGTGACTGTAGCAGTTGCCCCGAGCCATTGAGCAGCTTTGATCCGTCAAAGTGCATCACCCAGCACTCTGGTTCCGGCAACAGAGTATCAACTGGCATCTCCGTCCAATCTGCGATAAAATCTGCCAAGGCTTGTGACTTGATAGCATCGCGTCTCTTGTAGGTGATCTCAAAGGCGGCAAGCTCAATGCCCCACTTCACGACCCTTCCCGTAGCGTCACTTTTGTTGATAATGTCGGACAGTTTAGTCTTGCTCACCACTGTGATTGGGTGCTCCTGAAAGTAATGCCTCAGCTTCCGAGAAGTAAGGAATACTCCATAAGCTATCTTCTTGTAGTGCGGGTATTGCTGCTTGGAATCTGTCAAGACCTCGCTTACATAGTAAACTGGTCGTTGAAATCCGTGCTCATAGCCTGGTTCCTTCCGCTCTACCACGACGACGATGCTGGTTACCCGGTTGTTTGCCGACATGTAAATTAACATGGGATCTCCAGGATCGGGTGCTGCAAGGATGGGCGCTGAGGAAAGAATCTCCTTGAGCTGCTTCAATGCTGCATCTGCTTCGTCCGTCCACGTAAATTTGTCCGCCTTCTTCAGCAACTTGTACAGCGGCAGGGCCTTCTCTCCAAGTCGGCTGACGAACCGACTAACTGCTGCAACACAACATGTTTGTCGTTGAATGTCCTTTAGGCATGTCGGAGGTTAATGTTTAAGATGGCCTTGATTTTCTCTGGGTTGACTCCGATTCCACGCTGGGAAACAATGAAGCCCAACAATTTGCCGGCCGGAGCCCGAAGACGCACTTCTTAGGGTTAAGCATCATGTTGTATTTCCGGAGATTATCAAAGGTTTCTTTTAAGTCAGAGATTAAGTAATTTGACTTTTTAGACATCACCGCGATATCATCCACATAGGCGTGAACGTTCCTACCAAATTGGTCGTGAAGGTAACGTTGCATTGTCCACTGGTACGTAGCACCTGCCTTTTTCAGCCCAAAGGGCATCGTAACATAGAAAAACGTGCCGTATGGGGTAGTGAACGAAGTGGCCAATTGGTCCGACTTCCTCATCTTGATCTGGTGGTATCCTTAGTATGCATCGAGAAAACACAAAAGTTCCGAGCCAACCGTCGAGTCAATGACTTGGTCAATGCGAGGCAAAGCAAACGGATCTTTGGGGCATGCCTTGTTCAAGCCGGTGTAATCAACGCACATTCTTAATTATTTGGTTCCCTTTTTGGGGACAAGTATAGGATTGGCCACCCATTGGGTGTGAAGGACTTCTCGGATAAAACTAGCCTTAAGTAACCTAGCTATCTCTTTGCCTATGGCGTGTCTCTTCTCATCTCCAAAGCGTCGTAGAGGTTACTTCACTGGTCTGCATTTTGGGTCAATGTTTAAGCTGTGCTCGGCAAGTTCCCTAGGTACACCTTTCATGTCGGCAGGTTGCCAGGCAAAGATGTCCCTGTTCTCACGGAGGAACTCGACGTGCGCACTTTCCTATTTGGGATCCAGGTTCATCCCAATGGCGGTGGTCTTGGAGGCATCGCCTACCACAAGTTCTACCCGCTTGGTCTCGATGGCGGCCTTGAATGCAGGAGCGGAGTCGGAGATATGTTTCTCCGACGCGGGCATCTCTGAGTCATCGACCTTGCTCTGGATCTCCTTGAATTCTTCGCTATAGAGGACAGCTTCCGTGAAGGCTGCTTCATTAATCTCGCAGTCCCTTGCTTTGGTAAAGCTTCCGAATACGGTGATGACACTATTTGGTCCGGGTATCTTGAGTTTGTTGTAGACGAAGCATGGCTTGGCCATGAAGGTGTGGAATATGTTGCGGACGAATATGACGTGGTACACGCTCTTGAAGGGGACCACCTCACAGATCATGCGCTCTTGGCGGTAATTATTAACATCGTCAAAGGCAACCTGAAGTGTGATGCACCCAAGGGACCGAGCCTCCCGACCAGGAACTACGCTGTGGAAGATGGTATTGGTCCGCCTTAGGTTTGCCTCCGTCAAGTTCATCTTCTACAGTGTATCCAGGTACATGATGTTGATGCTGCTTCCACTATCCACCATACACTTGGTGAACTCCACGCCATCAATCAAGGGGTTGATGACCATGGCGTATTGGTTCTCCGTAGGGATGAGGTCTGGGTGATCCTTCCTGTCCCAAGTAATTGGAACCTCCGACCAGCACAGGTACTGGGGAACTGGGGGTAGAGTGGCCATCAGTATCCTCATAGAGGTCTTCTGTTGTCGGACGATGGGGGTGCCAAGGAAAGTGTGGTAGACTAGTGCCTTCTTCACGAAGGGGGTCTTGCCTTTGTCATCGCTCTTCGCGGCGTGCTTGGGGTCAACATCCTTGTCCATTTCACTTAAATCCTTGGACTCCTCCTCCTTCTTCCCCTTGCCCTTGCCCCACGGTCTGTTCTTCCGAATTTGCTTGTAGCCGGACTCCGGGTCCTCCTTGAGGTCGTTGACGAACTTGCAGTGTCGATTGGTATGGGTGGCCTTGCCGTTGACATCGAGGTGTACGAGGCACGACATATCGTGGTACTCTTTGTAGGTTTGGGGAACACGGAGCGCTGTCGAGGTAGTTTCACTTCCTCGCTGCTGCCCACGACCAGCTCCCCGTCCTCGGCCAAGTTGTCCACCATCACCTCGTCCTGCAAAGGTCATGGCGACCATGTCGGGAGAATTATTTTCTTCTGGAGCGGTTTTCCGCTTTGTACTGCTGTTCCTCTGAGCTTGAGTTGGAACGGCCGTTGCCGATAGAGAGTCGCGAGCATCGTCGTCGGCAGCTGTGAACTCACTAGCCAACTGAATCATCTGGTTCAAGTCAAGCTGGTGATTGTCCTGCAAGCGCTTCAGCTTATGTCGGAGCAACGTGCCCCTTTCCAACCCATCGATGAAGGCGGCCATGGCGGTCTGAGCGTGCACTCTTGCGCAGGAATTCTTCATATCTAGCCAACGGGAGAGGTAGGCGCGAGATGTCTCGTCTTTCTCTTGCACGCACCGCTGTAGATCGCCAATAGTGCAGGGACGTTTGTACGTACCCTTGAAGTTCTTGGTGAACACCTCTTGCATGTCCAACCAATTGCTGATGGATTTCTCTGGCAAGTCGTCAATCCATTGACGGGCTGTGCCCGCCAACATCAATGGGAGGTACTTGACGGCAACATTGGGGTTTCCCCCGGCAATCTCTACCGCGTTGCCGTAATCCTGCAACCATGTAGCTGGCTTAGCGGTGCCGTCATAGGGTTTGATGGTCTTGTCGATCCGGAAACCTTTGGGGTAAGTTGCCGACCGTATCGCAGGTCCAAAGCAATGTGGTCCCAGGTATGGTCCTTCCCAGGCCTCATGGATCTTATCGATCCGCGAACGTGCATCGTAGGGCTCCGTGTTTTTCTTCTTCTTGTCAACAGGTGATGGGCTGCGTGAACGACGCGGGCCTCCTCCGCATGGTGACTGCTAGGTGGCGACGGAGGTGGAGGTGGCGGTGGGTTAGCCTTCTTGCTATTACCCTCCTGCGACGCCTCACGCTTGTCGCGATTGCTTGCCGGACACGGAGGGTCATGGCGCAACCTGCTCTTGTGTCCTTGGTTGCACTCTCCGTCACGACGGGTCTGCTCCGCATTGTCGCGGATGATGATGCCACTCTGCCTTGGCGGGGGCATATCTGTACGATGGTGAGCCTTGGGGTCTTCGCGATGTCGGGGGGAGCGGGGCGGTGGCGATGGGCAACGAGGTCGGGCCTTTTCTCCGTGGTTGGAGGATATGGGGATAGCATCCTTCCTGTTGCGCGCGTCCCTCCGTCTTTGTTCTAATGAACCCGTCTGAGACCCGACGTCAAAAGGAGATATGTCCCTTGGCGGCTTATGCTGGCTAGACTGGCAAAATGCTGGGTCGGACTCAAGCCTCTGAGAGGTGGCCTTTTCCTGCTGCTTCACCCCCTTGGCCACTAGGTCATAGACCTGGTCCACTGCCTCGGGCGATCTATCCTGCTCCAGAAGGGTCTTGGCAACAGGGAGGTTGAGTAGTGGAGTGGGCATCACCTGTCTGCCTTCACTGTCAATGTATGGCTTGGCTTGTGCCGGCTTCGGGGGAGCCCATCCTCGGTTTCGCCGTACACCAGGATCGTTGATGACGCGAGCTGGAGCTTTCTTGGCCTTCTGCTGCAGCTGCAGCAGAGTCTTGTACTTGGCCTCCATTGCTCTAGCTTTCTCTATGGATTTCTGCGCATTGACTAGATCTCGATCTAGCTTAGCGCCTTGCTCCGCGATGGCCTGCGCTTCCTCCAGCAGCTGCTAGCGCTTCTCCTCAAGCTGGGTCACGTTCCGGATATGGGCTACGGTCAGTGGCCTGACAAGGATATTGTCGTACATCATTCTATCAGCTGGAGTAACTTGGGCAGCAGCAGACATAGATGCCGGAGGCGGCAAGTTTGCGGTGTTGTTGTTTCTCGGGCCGGTGCCGAGTTCCTGCGACTGTTGCACTGGATTAGGCAGAGGGGGCATGACCTTTGCGCGATCAATGTCGTCAGCAATAGGTGGTCCCTTCCCTTTGTCCAGAGCTGTAGGAGGAGCTCGTCCGGGTTGATCTTCATCCATCGCCGTCCCAATGGTGATGAAGACCTCTCAGACGTGATGGAGTTGTTGGCTTGCTCGTCGTGCGTGTACTCCTCCTCCATCTCCTACATGGTGGAGTCTAGTTCCTCCGGACTGAAATCTATCTCCTCTGAATATGCACTGAAGTCGGTGTATAGCGCGTCAATCACAGAGTCAGAGGGTTCCAAGACTTCCTCGATGACGGGGGGTGGAGGTGCAACAACAGCGACGACGAGTGGAGGTGGCGATAATGGCGGCGTGGTGAGGGCGGTGGTTGAATCGGAGGGGCTCCGTCAATGAGCGCAAGTGCTGTCTGAGCTACCGCTTCAGCCTCCGCGTAGTTGTTGACGGTATTCACCATGCTTTCAAAGGTAAGGCGTCCCGATGCCTGCTGCCGTCTTAGAAAATGCTAGAGAAGCGTGCCATGGTCCAATCCTTCCACAAAGTGATACATAGCATCATCATTGGGGTAGTGGGACAGATCCGCTCGTATACGGAGCCACCTGGCCAGGTAATCACGGGGGTTTTCGCCCTCTCTCTGAATGCAACGCGCCAGATTGAAGATGGTAACCACGCCGACGAACTTGGATCTCTGCTGTCCAGACGCACGGACGAAGCCGGCGGACTTGCAGTGATCTTCCACCGTTATATCCTGTACATGGGCGGTTTGGGTGGGCCTTGAATTTTTCTGATCTTTGCCGGCAAACTCCGAAGAGATATCCGACATCGATTCTTCCGCGAACGTATCCTGCCCGTAGGCGGTCCGTGCGGGTCTTGATGCTCCTCCGACTCCCAGGGAACTAGTGCCCGAGTCGGTTTCGCCAATGAAGAGGTGGATGTCTTTGATAGGAACGATCGAACACCGCGTAGGGTTCATCTTCCCCGGGATCCAGAACTCGTCGGGAGGGATGATCGGAACATTGCCGAAGAAGAGAACGCGACCGATGGCTATGTTTTCGCTGATTCCCGCGAAGATCTTGGTCCTCGCCCGCTGAAGAGCCTGAAGCGCCTCTTGCCCCACGGTGGGCTCCAACTGTCGTGGTATTGCCGAAATGCGCCATAGAGGTCCTCACAAAGGCGTGTTTAGAGGTGGGGAAGGCGGACGGTTGTGGCAGTGCAGTAACACAGCTTACCCAGGTTCAGATCCCACAACGGTGGCGGAATCCTACTCCTGCTATAAATCACTATAATGGCAATACGTCGAGTTACAGAGATAGGTTCGCTGTGCGAGGTGTATGCTAATCACTAATTGGTCGTGCCCTAAAGGCTCCCATAGGCCCGACTTATATAGTCGCCAGGTCCTAGGGTTAAAGGGAAAATTCCTAGCCAGACAGGTTATAGAGTCCTACACCGTCTATTACTAGTCTTGTGTGTATTGTACTCTAAAGCTCCGGGTACGCTGGTGACTCCACCGTAGCCTTCCTTTATCCGGCATGGGCCTCCCTTCTGGATCTATCTAACTGGGCCGCCCAGTAGGCCATGGGCCATGCTACCAATTGTGGTCCACCCAGGTTATCCGAATAGGAGACATGCTATAAGGATACCCATATAGCATATCCCCAACACCAGGGGCCCCACACCCTGCCTAGGCACGGGGCAGGGCCCACCCGCGCCTAGGAGGGTCTGGGTGCCCTAGCCCGCCTCTCCGTCTCCCCTCTGGGCTTCTTGTTCCTCACGGAAAGTAATTGACTTTGATGCTTGTCTCGTCCAATTCCGAGAATATTTATTTACTAACTTTTCGGAAACAAAAAACAGCAGAAAACAGGCAACTGGCACGATGGCAACTTGTTAATAGGTTAGTACCAGAAAACATGTAAAAAGCACCTCAAATTGTAGACAATCAAAGCAAAGTAGATAGTAAACAAGCATGGAGCATAAAAAATTATAGATACGTTTCCGACGTATCACAGACTTGGCACTTAGATCCCTTAACAGTTGTGAAATCAGAGATTAAATTAATTTTGGCTAGCCGCGTCATACAACCAAAATTAATATGAAAAAGACGAGAGTGCCAGACGTTTGATTCAAAATTCGTCAAAATATGATTAACAACTTTATTATAAATGTCTGACAGAGATAAGCGGAACAAGCCTCCACACTCATAGCCTTTACCAACAAAGGTTCCATACTTCGAAATTACAAATTTATTGGACTCGAATACAATATTGTAGCCACCTCGACATAGAAGAGATCCGCTAACAAGATTTTTATTTATTGAGGAAACATGATGCACGTACTGCAGGCGCACGGTCTTTCCCGAAGTGAACTTCAGATCGACCATACCAACACCATGGACAGAAACATGCGAGCCGTTTCCCATCGGCATGGTTTGAGTCCCTCTGACCTGATATGAAAAAAACATGGAAATATCATAACAGACATGTACATTAGTGCCCGTGTCAATCCACCAATCAGGATAATGACATAATGAAAGAACAGTAGGTAATATACCATACCTAACATCTTTCATCTCAACGTCGCCCATGACAACATTAGCAGTCTTGCTGCCCTTCCCATGCTGGCGCTTGTCAAAGCGGTTGGGACAAGCAGGAGCCCAATGATCAGGATCACCGCACACATGACAAGCACCTTTCTTATTATCAGTCTTCTTATTGAATCTGGTGTGAGGCCTTGTTCTTTCCATCGAACTTTCCTTTGCCATCAAACTTGCCTTTGTTCTTGAACTTGTGAGGCTGGAAGTTCCTTTTCTGTATCAGATTGGCATTAGAACCTCCCTCGGTACCTTGAGCACGTGTGTCTTTTTCTCTCGCCTTCTCTTCCACATCAAGAGTCCCAATGAGATCCGTCATGAAGAACTCTTGTCTCTTGTGCTTCAGAGAAGTAGCAAAATTCCTCCATGACTGGGGAAGTTTGGCAATAATGCCTCTGGCAACAAACTTGTCTGGTAATACACAAGTGAAGTGCTCAAGCTCCCTGGCAAGTGACTGTATCTCATGAGCCTGATTCACAATGGAGCGGTCATCAACCATCTTATAGTCATAGAATTGTTTCATGATATACAATTCACTGCCAGCATCGGAGACTCCAAATTTTCTCTCGTGCGCATCCCACATATCCTTGCCATTGCCAAATGATAGATATGAATCGACAATATTGTCGGCAAGAATGCTAATCAAGGCAGCCTTGAAAGTGGTATCAAGTTTTTGGAACGCCTCTTCCTGAGCAGGATTAAGATCTCCCTCGGGTCCGCCATAGATGGCATTATAGCATTTCATGGTTTGAAACCAGAGCACTGCTCTCACATGCCATCGTTTGTAATTGACACCTTCGAACACAGGTGGCTTCATAGAAGCAACAAAGCCACTTGGGGCAAACTGCCTGAAATAAGGTTTTTGGATTGTTGAGTAAAAGAGCAATTTACCAAGTGAATTACCCATAATAAACGCTAGATACAACATGATTAGAATAATAGACAATATACTAATCATGTGAAATAGCGAATACATATTAAGGAAGATAACCAAACAGATAGCAAGACGTAGAACTTGAGATGTGATCAGAACAAGATTGAGAAAGAAAATATACACGACAGCAGCAACAGAGGAACCGTCGGTGTTCGCATTGGCACCGTCGTTAGCCATGTCGTCGAGGAAGAGGGTGCTGATGTCGGGTAAGAAGTCCTCGTTGGGGAAGACGTCGGTGCAATCGCTATCCGTGAGGGAGTACGTGATGAAGCCAGTAGTCGCGTAGATAGCGCTCCCCAAAAACCTTATCGCCCTTCTCCCGTACAGGACTCGAAGCAGCGGGGTCCCGGAGGCCTACTATTCCGGCTCGCGGTGCACGCTGCAAGACGGGATGGGGAAAACTAGGTAGCACAGTGCTCTGGAACTGGAGGCGCAAAGGATGTGTGGCAGTGTATCTGAGAGGAGGCGCGACCTCTCTCTTATAGGCACAGAGGGGAAGGCACACAGACTGCGCAGAAGATGAAAAGAATGGACGGAAATTGAAGCGACTGCCTCCACTCAGTTCGTATTAATTTAGGTTGTATTAAAAGTCCACTCGAGCAAAACATTTCAGCTTCTATACAATTGTTCATATACCATTCATGCGTGGCAAAATAAAGCTCACCTCAGCGAGACTCCCGCAACCCGCGCGCGCCGTGACGAGGCGAGGCGAGCGAGGAGGAGGAGGAGCGCGTGTGTATATGTCTTCTCTTCTCAAGCTCGTACAAGTTGTGGAAGAGCTCTCCTTATAAGCTGGTCCAACTTCCACTCAACTAGCAGTGTAGGACTAAACATTTGTCCCAGCTCTTGCCTTGCATGAATGGGCCTCTAGGATTTCAGAAATTTATTGGCATATAATAAATGGGCTGGGCCTATTTAGGCAAAAATCCCAACAAAGCCAAGCCCTAGTCATTTGGTTTCATGCATTCTAAGATTTCAGCAAATTGATGCATGTTTGGAGAGCAGCATTGTCCCTGCTAGCCTTACCTCCTGGTTAGTGAGGTGAGCTTACCCAACATCATTAAGCAAGAGAATAAAGTTCAAAAAACTGTAATTCATAGAACTACTAGCTTATATTAACACATGTTCAACATAATAAGTCGTGGCATGTGTGCTGCAGCACGAGTTAATGAGCAACTACACGTGATGCAGCACTAGTTCATCATATACGGAGGGGTTATAACTGAATACCACCCCCCAAAATAAACAGACCAAAGTTCAGGGGTCACCGCAACCATAGTTTATCAGCCTAGCTACTCCCAAAATACACATCACAACCATCACCATCAACACCGCTACGAGCACCTCCTCGAACAGCTCAGTCGGCTGCTCAGAGGTAGTGCTTGTTCAGGAAGGCCGTGCACCAGCTCAACCTGCGCTCAGGGGTCATGGCAAGGTACCTAGTCTCCTGTCCGCTGTGCTCCAGCAGGTGGGTAAGAGCACGGTGTATCGGCGTCACAGAGACAGGTGCAACGGGAATGCGAGGACCATAGATCATCTTCATCTGAGCATAATTCTCAATGGGCTTGTTGATCAACTCGGTGTCGAATGACTGAGCCTACATGAGAATCACAGTTAGTTCATGACATGTAGTGCATATGTGAGCATTACAAAAACAGATGCAACTGCAAACAGATCATGTCTTGATGTACTCATAGCAAGCTTCATCGTCCATCATGATAGCAGAGGTCTCCTCAACCCAACACACGTTCCCAAGCCTCTTGATCCTTAGCACCCGAATCCATCACACTCTCCAGTGCCTCATGTGGTTGTACACCTAGTTTGGAGTGATTATCCGGCCACATAACTTGAAGACATCATCTATAACCAAGCGCATGTCCACCTGTCAGCATCTCCTCTCTACTGAACCCCCTTTCTCGACCAACTGGACGACCCGATTCAGGACGAAGGAGGACAGAGATGCTGGCCATGACATGACCAACTTTCTCCTGGCCACTGCATCAGGCATCAATACATAACGCAGAGGCAGAACAAAGGTTGCAGACATATTAGGGGACGCAACCTTCTCCTACGACAGAAGGAATAATAATATATTCAGTTCAAGGCGAAGAACTATACTTATAACATTAATCCTATCTACAACACATGGCAATCCTTACAGGACAACATGAAAACTGACTGCCAGAATGCTCAGGTCCAAATATACAACACCAGCTCACAGCTTAGAACTGTGAGCTAGAACATGGAAATAGATCTAAGCTGCGAGCTAGGGTTAGGTGTTTCTTACCACGATCTCAATCTTGCGTGACGAGGACGACATGTCCGACATAGCCGATGAGGAAGATTTGGCGGAGATGAGCTAAACCCACCGGAGTAGGAGGCGCCGCTTACCTTCTTGTCGGTGAGGAAGAGGATCTAGAGGGAGAGCTTGAAATTGGGGGAGGTGGTGGCGGGGATTTTGGATTCGGCAGAGGGACGGTGTAAATAGCCGCGGCGAATCGGCGAGCGGTAATCCCAATTTCTCCCGCCGGATTTTGCGAGCTCCCGTCATCCCTCCCTTGCACGAGAGTGTGCAGCTTCTTCCCCCACGAGCGCAAAAAGAACTTAGCTCCATGGAAACGCCCGATTTCGGCGTTCCTCCAGGGCCTGGTTGAGGGGCGCTTTAAAACTTGTGCGGTACAAAGATTCCATGTGCTGCGCCGAACCAAACGTCTTTATTTCTTTCCTCCTCATGCGAGAAATAAGAAAACGAGCAACCAAGCACACCCGAAGTGGAAAAGTGTTAATACATGAGAACTGGACCAAATTTAAATTAGACCGGTAGGTCACTTTGGATTATACAAGGATTTATCTCCTGATATGACATAGAAGGGGCAGTTTAACATGCAGTTCTACAAGATATTCTCAATTAGTTATACTTCCATTCAAGAAATAACAGGACATACATGGAAATCATTTTCCTCAAAATTGGTAATATTCTCTCGCCAGAAAGTTGGGTGTTTGTACATTGGAGACCAATCGAGATGGCCAAGAAGAACTTGCTATTTGTACTTATCGAATGATCTCAACCTCTTAAGGTTCTCTTTGAGGCCTACTTCAAGTCAGTGGCGGACCTAGAAATTTTTTGAAGTCTGGACAAACATTGAGATTTCATTTTTCGGACACATTTTAATTTGTACGAAATCATGTAATGGTAACTGTTGCGCTTGTGTCAAGGCTGGGCAGCCGCCCGGGCTGGAGGGACCTTGGTCCGCCTATGATAGCATATGATCCGGTCATTATCCCTATCTTAGATGAACGTATCTGGACCCGTTATTGGGAAGTTGTGGGGCTTGCAAGCCTTTCAGGTTGTTTGAAAATCTTGACTTTGATTGCCGTTTCAAGGGAAAAAAGGATAAATCATCGATTCTACTTGGAAGATTAAAGGTACACCTTGAAACATGCTTTCGTCCCACTTTGTAAATAAAGCAACATTCTGATACAAACCAATTCCACCACAACACAAATGGCCATAGCAACATCCGCTAGGGCCACAACATATATAAGACAGTCCAAAGAAAATTAAAGTAAAAGGAGGAGATCTAAGAGGAATCGCGTCAACCTCGAGGGAGCGTCGGGGGAGGGGTGGGGGGGCAGGGGTCGAGAAGTGATCCACTGCCACTCTTAGTGATAGGGCCGAGTCGTCGCATGCATAGTGTATGGGCAAGGTTTTGGAATTTGGTGTATATTGGGCTGTTGGCCCATTAGACAAATTCTGAAATTCTCTTTGGCCCACTTGTATATGGCAGCATATGGCTGTGCTAGTGATGCTAAAGTTTAGTCCCACATTGCTAGTTGAAGGGGAGTTGGACCACCTTATATAGTAGAGTGTTGCACCACTTACTAAGGTGTGACAAGAAGAGTAGCCCTCGCGCACTCCTCCTCCGACGCCGCCCGCCTCGCCTCGCCACGCCACGCCACGCCTCGCCTCGTCACGACGCGCGCGCGCCGCGGGTTGCGGAAATCTCGCCGTGGCTGTTACCAACTCGGACGTGGGCTGAGCCCACGATCCTCCTAACCTGCATTATATAAGCGTCCGGGCTAAACCTAATCGGCACAGAATCAATTCACACATGCGCCTATCCTCCAGAACCTTGCGCCGCCGCTTTCGTCTTCCCCATCCCGGCTTGCGGCGTGCACCGCAGATCGGGATAGTAGGCCTCCGGAACCCCGCCTCTCGTGAACCTGTACGGGTGAGGGGCGATCAGGTTTTTGGGGAGCGCTCAAGCGCGACTACTGGCAACCACGACGTCGTCCGACGACGAGTTTCCGAACGACGACTTCTTTCCGGACGTCAGCGACCTCTTCGACAACCTCAACATGGGCGACGCTGCTGCAACTGCTGCGGCTGCTATTCAGCCTACACTGTACGTGATCCTCAATTGTATTTTTCGGATTATGCTAGAGTTCTTTGTTCTAGCGTTTGGTGTAGATATGATAGGTTTATCTCCTATAGATGTAATCTGTTTATCTACTTTGTTGATCTGCATGATTGGTTTTACTACTGTCTGTATGATCATGATTTATTAGTTTATTATTCGGATTAAATCATATGGATTATTGCTTATATTTCTAACAATCCCACTGGTGTAGCCGCGGCTACTAGGCCGCCTCCTTTTGATGGCATGCACTATAAGAGATGGCGCAAGAGAGCAGTTCTCTGGTTTGAAAACCTAAACTGCTATAGCGCCACTCTTGGCAAGCCTGAAGGAGATCTTTCTATTAAGCAGGAAGCGAACTTTAGGAAAGCCAATACCATGTTTATGGCGGCTTTGTTCAGTGTTCTTGGGGACAACATTGTTGACCCTTATATGTCATTTGATAATGGCAAGGACGCGTGGGAAGCGCTCGAGGCCAAGTTTGGGGTCTCGGACGCTGGCACTGAGCTGTATGTCATGGAGCAATTCTATGACTACAGGATGGTTGATGAGCACTCCGTCGTTGAGCAAGCTCATGAGATACAATCACTTGCCAAAGAACTTGAGCATTTCAAGTGTTCCTTACCGGACAAATTTGTGGCTGGTGGCATTATTGCCAAGCTTCCTCCTTCGTGGAGGAACTTTGCTACTTCTTTGAAACATAAGAGACAAGAGTTTTCCGTTACGGATCTCATTGGGTCTCTTCATGTGGAAGAGAAGGCGAGAGCAAAGGACAAAACTGCTCGAGGACTTGAGGGAGGTTCTACTGCCAATTTAGTGCAGTGGAAAAACTTCCAATCCCACAAGTTCAAGAATAAGAACAAAACTGAAGGAAAGGAAAAGTTTGATGGCAAGAACAAGGCCACACACTCTACCAACTTCAAGAAGAAAAATGATAAGAGGAAAGGCTCTTGCCACGTATGTGGTGATCCTGATCATTGGGCTCCTAGCTGCCCTAATCGCTTTGACAAGCGTCAACATGGGAACAACGGCAAGTCCGCTAATGTTGTTATTAGTGATACTGAGATGAAGGATGCTGGGTACGGTATTTTACCTACTATCCTTTCAGTATGTCATTCTCCTGATTGGTGGATAGACACGGGTGCTAATACACATGTATGTTCTGATATTTCCATGTTTTCCTCTTATCAGGTCTCAAGGACCTCTTCCGTGCTGATGGGAAACGAAACACGTGCTTCTGTTCATGGTGTTGGTATGGTAAATCTGAAGTTTACTTCGGGGAAGACCGTACAGCTGAAGAACATGCAACATGTTCCCTCCATCAATAAGAATCTCGTCAGCGGATCGCTTTTATGTCGAGATGGCTTTAAGTTAGTTTTTGAGTCCAATAAAGTTGTAATTTCTAAGTATGTACAATTTATTGGAAAGGGTTATGAGTGTGGAGGTCTGTTCCGCTTGTCTCTGTCAGACTCGTGTACTAAAGTTATTAATCATGTTTAAAGTGATAATGAGTCCAATGTTTGGCATTCACGACTCTGTCATAATAACTTTGGTTGCATGACGCGGCTAGCCAATATGAGTTTAATTCCGAAATTTACCACTGTCAAAGGTTCTAAGTGCCAAGTTTGTGTGCAAGCAAAGCAACCCCGCAAGTCTCATACGCATGAACGAGAAACTTAGCACCGCTAGAACTTATACATTCAGATCTTTGTGAGATGAATGGTGTGTTGACAAAAGGTGGAAAAAGATACTTTATGACATTGATTGATGACTCCACTAGATACTACTATGTTTATCTTCTGAAATCTAAAGATGAAGCTTTGAACTACTTCAAAATCTATAAAGCTGAGGCAGAAAACCAACTTGATCTTAAAATCAAGCGGCTAAGGTCGGATCATGGTGGAGAGTACTTTTCAAACGAATTTGATTTATTCTGTATGGAACACGTTATTATACATGAGAGGACGCCTCCCTACTCACCTTAGTCAAATGGGGTGGCCGAAAGGAAGAACCGCACTCTAACTGATTTGGTTAACGCCATGTTAGATACATCGGGTCTTTCCAAGGAATGGTGGGGGGAGGCGCTAATGACCACGTGTCATGTCCTAAACCGTGTTCCTGTAAAGGATAAAACCATGACTCCATTTGAGGAATGGGAAAAGAAAAGTCTTAAACTCTCTTACTTACGAACTTGGGGTTGTTTGGCGAAAGTCAATATTCCAATACCCAAGAAGCGAAAGCTTGGACCAAAAACCGTGGATTGTGTTTTTCTGGGATATGCTTTTCATAGCATTGGCTATAGATTTTCGATAGTAAAATCTGAGGTATCCGACATGCATGTTGGTACAATTATGGAGTCGAATGATGCGACTTTCTTTGAGGACATCTTTCCTATGAAAGGCATGTCTAGCTCATCAAATCAGGAGATGACTAGTTCATATAGTCAGGAATTTTCTATAATTCCTGAACCCACTATGCCGATAGAACACTCTGATGATCCTGTGGAGGATGACAATGAAGCTCCCAAAAGGAGCAAGAGACAAAGGACTGCAAAGTCATCTGGTGATGATTTCATTGTGTACCTTGTGGATGATACTCCCACTTCTATTTTAGAAGCCTATGCATCTCAAGATGCTGACTACTGGAAGGAAGCTGTCCGAAGCGAGATGGACTCCATCTTAGCTAACGGTACTTGGGAAATCACTGATCATCCTTATGGGTGTAAACCTGTAGGATGTAAATGGGTGTTCAAGAAAAAGCTTAGACCTGATGGTACTATTGAAAAGTACAAGGCACGTCTTGTGGCCAAGGGTTATACCCAAAAGGAAGGTGAAGAATTCTTCGATACCTACTCACCTGTAGCCATATTGACCACCATTCGAGTACTACTTTCCTTGGCTGCCTCACACGGTCTTCTCGTTCATCAAATGGACGTTAAGACAACTTTTCTAAATGGAGAGCTAGATGAGGAAATTTATATGGAGCAGCCTGACGGATTTGTGGTAGATGGTCAAGAAGGAAAGGTGTGTAAGTTAGTGAAGTCTTTGTATGGTCTTAAGCAAGCTCCTAAGTAGTGGCACGAGAAGTTTGAAAGAACTTTAACTGCTGAAGGATTTGTTGTAAACGAAGCTGACAAATGTGTGTACTATCGCCATGGTGGGGGCGAGGGAGTTATTATGTGTCTCTACGTTGATGACATATTGATATTCGGGACCAACCTTGCTGTTATCGAGGAGGTCAAACAGTTCCTATCTCGCTGCTTTGAGATGAAGGACTTGGGAGTGGCTGATGTAATTTTAAACATCAAGCTACTAAAGGATGACAATGGTGGGATTACATTGCTTCAGTCTCACTATGTGGAAAAGATATTGAGTCGCTTCGGGTATAGTGAGTGCAATTCTTCTCCAACGCCTTATGATCCGAGTGTGCTACTTCAAAAGAATCGAAGGAATGCTAAAGATAAATTGAGATATTCTCAAATTATTGGCTCGCTCATGTATTTAGCCAGAGCTACTAGACCTGACATCTCCTTTGTTGTAAGCAAACTGAGTCGATTTGTGTCAAATCCTGGAGATGATCATTGGCATGCTCTTGAAAGAGTTTTGCGCTATTTGAAAGGCACTGCGAGTTATGGTATTCACTATACTGGGTATCCACGGGTACTTGAAGGTTATAGTGATTCAAACTGGATATCTGATGCTGATGAGATTAAGGCCACAAGTGGTTATTTGTTTACACTTGGTGGTGGCGCTGTTTCCTGGAAGTCTTGCAAGCAGACCATCTTAACGAGGTCAACAATGGAAGTAGAACTCACAGCATTAGACACAACCACTGTTGAAGCAGAGTGGCTTCGTGAGCTCTTGATGGACTTACCTGTGGTTGAAAAACCAATACCCGCCATCTCGATGAACTGTGATAATCAAACTATGATCATCAAAGTAAACAGTTCTAAGGATAATATGAAGTCATCAAGGCATGTGAAGAGGAGATTGAAATCTGTCAGGAAACTGAGAAACTCCGGAGTTATTGCGTTGGATTATATCCAAACATCTAAAAACCTGGCATATCCCTTCACAAAGGGTTTATCACGCAATGTGATAGATAATGCATCGAGGGAGATGGGTTTGAGACCCACGCTATGAGTTGATCCCAGTGGCAACCCACTCTATGTGATCGGAGATCCCGTGAATTAGAGCTGGGAGACAAGCTGTTGGTCAGCTGAGAGGAGAGTATCCCTATATTATATTTACATCTCCATAAAGATGCAATACTCTCTTAATCTGCATGGCAGGTTGATATTTATCTTAATGTGTTCCAAGTGGCTTTTTATAAGCGGAGATGTTGTCCTGCAGAACATCTCTTGAGGAACACACCTATATGAGTCTGACTGTCAAACGTCGCAGTCCGTGAGAGTTGTGTGCTCTCTAATAAACTCATGAAAGGCCCTGGAGTATGACGCATAAGCTCCAAACCGCGGGGAAGCCGACGGTAGCCCTGTACCGGTCTAGATTTTATGTGAAACTAGCGCGCATAAAACTTGTAGTTCAATACATAGTCCACTGTTCAAGTTGCAAGCTAGTGTAGCATGAAGTTTAACATGGAAGTTCAACTTAACAGTCTCCACTACACACCGGTATATAAAACAATGTTCTGGAAGAAAAGTGATGTGATGTGCCAATGAGACTTTGTGGGGGATTGTTGGAATTTGGTGTATATTGGGCTGTTGGTCCATTAGACAAATTCTGAAATTCTCTTTGGCCCACTTGTATATGGCAGCATATGGCTGTGCTAGTGGTTCTAAAGTTTAGTCCCACATTGCTAGTTGAAGGGGAGTTGGACCACCTTATATAGTAGAGTGTTGCACCACTTACTAAGGTGTGACAAGAAGAGTAGCCCTCGCGCACTCCTCCTCCGACGCCTCACTCGCCACGCCACGCCACGCCACGCCTCGCCACGACGCTGCGCTTACATGCTGGTTGCGGGAATCTCGCCGAGCCGAGCTTTATTTTGCTTGTTGGGAAAACTGATTATGAGTCATTAACGGACACGTTAATTACAACTGTTACCGACTCGGACGTGGGCTGAGCCCACGATCCTCCTAACCTGCATTATATAAGCGTCCGGGCTAAACCTAATCGGCACGGAATCAATCCTCCAGAACCTTGCGCCGCCGCTTTCGTCTTCCCCATCCCGGACCGCAGAAGGCCTCCGGAACCCCGCCTCTCGTGAACCTGTATGGGTGAGGGGCGATCAGGTTTTTGGGGAACGCTCAAGCGCGACTACTGGCAACCACGACGTCTTCCGACGATGAGTTTCTGAACGACGACTTCTTCCCGGACGTCAGCGACCTCTTCGACAACCTCAACATGGGCGACGCTGCTGCAACCACTACGGCTGCTATTCAGCCTACACTGTACGTGATCCTCAATTGTCTTTTTCGGATTATGCTAGAGTTCTTTGTTCTAGCGTTTGGTGTAGATGTGATAGGTTTATCTCCTATAGATGTAATCTGTTCATCTACTTTGTTGATCTGCATGATTGGTTTTACTACTGTCCGTATGATCATGATTTATCAGTTTATTATTCGGATTAAATCATATGAATTATTGCTTATATTTCCAACAAAGGTGACATAATCTTAAATGCTCTCCACCCCCACTCTATCATATGCCTCCCACCACATGAGATCACCCTGACCCCTTCATCAAATCTATTTACCCTATGTTGTGCCGTCAATAAATTTGTTCTTATTATCCTCTTCGGTGTTGAGCCTCGGTTTGTATTTTTTTTATAAAGAGCATATATTAATATCACGGAGATATCAATTACACTTAGGCTCTGAAACAATGCATGCACTAGCAGCCTTACAAACGCATACTGTCCAGAAAAAAAATAAGAATTACAAAAAAAGTCCCACTATAGAGAACAATTCCTTATAGCAATGATACTAACACCATTAGTCCAACCACTCCAATAGTGACGCCTTCAAGAAGACAACAGTGCACAAGCGTCGTCGTCAGATCAAAGATCATAGGTTTTCACCCTAGAGAAAGTTCTCTCTAAAAAAAATGTCTTTAACAAGACTATTGCCAGACACAACCAATTAAGGTCAGACCATGAATTCTCACCCTGCAAGGTAGGACTGTAAATTCATCATGCGTTGTCGCCCCCATAAACAGCCGTTGTTGTGAATCACAGATCACGTAGCCAGTTTCTCATCGTCACAAAGACTCGAATCACCATCGCTAGCCCTCATGTTCCTGCTTTCATGACACTAGACAAACAGGCGCGCTTCGCCGCGCCGCCTGCAACTCGTTTTGGCAGAGCGTCGCATGAACTGATTAATCTTCTTGCACGACATGGCCTCCATAAACTGTGTAGACATTTGACCAACAAAACCAAGAAAAACAGAAAGAATCATCATGCACACTGAAACCCTTCTCTAAGCTTTGACACCAAAACAATATGAACTGGTTAAATCAAAAGCTAATTTGGGTATCTCGTTTCCGATAAATGTAAGAAAAATGCAACATGCAGCTGAATGTTTTGCCACGCATGTAGTTATCATAAACAACATAAGTATATTTGTTTTACAATAGAGGACATTCAGCAGGACAATGGTTATAGTCTGATAAGAATACAAAAGTCTAGAGGAAGCAAATAGAAGTAGAATCGAGTCTTGTCATGCCGTGTCTCTGGTTTTCATTCACCACCGATGTTGTAGACGTAGTAGTAAGGAATATTACATCTATTCGTTTGTAATGATAATAGACGAACTACAAAAGAAACTAAAGGAAGATTATAAAAACAGTAGGCCATGTGTTCGATACCAAAATATGGATTTCTGTCGTACAGACACTACATGATCGAGCTACATCATCTATCTGACACTACATGATCGAGCTACATCATCTATCTGTATGGAGATAGAGCTCTACGAACACCATCATGTGACTGCACTTTTTTCATGCTCACTCATAAAATAAATGAGCCAAGGAGGAAATAGATTGTATTAGCATAATTTGTATAGTTCTAATCACTATAGGTACAAAATCACATGGATGGTGAAATACCTAGCTATTGCGTACCCGAAGGAAGACTGTAGACCTGCGGGTGTAGTCGGGGAAAATGCATGTACTCGATGAGGCCTGCTGCATATAAGTAGAGAAGAATAAGAGACGATATAACTTGCTCCTACATAATTTAACCAAAGATCATTTCGCATATCTGGTTATGCAATTGAGAAAGTATTTTGACTTACCTCTGCATATATAGTCCCTTGTTTGCAACAGTGGTTTAGCAAATGTAAAATTAATATGTGATGTTTCAAATAACATAGGATCATCGCATGCTTTCCGTTTAAGTGATGAAAGAACCAGGTTACCGTGCTCGGGGAGTACATGCCGAGTAGTGCACACGAGTTCTACTAAAACCTAAGAAACGACCAATTTGTAAGTAAATGTAAAGGAAAGTGGAAGAAAATAGTTGAACATAGTGTTTTTCTGAGAATGCTTACAAAAATAAATATATTGACAAGTAAATGTGGAATTTAGAAGGCCTAGTTTAGAGGACTTAAATTTTTGGAGGTATATCGCACAGACAAAAACATTTAGGAAAAAACATAACTGAGCTACTAATAGAAGCTTTATTCACCTATTATATTAACCTCAGAAATACAGAGTAAGACCTGCATGTTAGATTATTATGTGAGCCGCAATATTGAATGCCACTGTAGACAAATAACAAACTTGTTTTGCTTCACTTCTGCTGTGGCATTCTTGTGTTCTCTAGAGAGGATGCATAATATTTTTTTTATGAGGGTTGGGATTCTTGTTCTGCCTTTTTCCCTTGCACTAAAAAAGTTAAAACCGAATGGTCCAAATGCTCATAGACTTATAGTGGTGGCTCTAGCACATAATGGATATTAAAGTGAAGAGCACAACCTAGCTAGATTGTCATTTGATTCTAGATCTTTTTCGGTTTGGGTGGTGATCCACCTTCCTCAGTTTTATTTGACGCTTTCAACCATGTAACTTTGATAAACTCTGAATAAAGTGTGCCAGTTTGAGTTCAAAAAAAATAGACTAAAGGGAAGAGAAGGTTGAGGTTGACATCAATACTTTCTCTGTGGTTCCCATCATGCACATATGATCTCAGGGCATGGCCAATGGTATGCCCCAAGCCACTACCCTGCTAGCCAGATCCAGCTAGGATCGGGTGTCAGGCCAGAGGTTCGGATGTTGTCAGAGTATCTTGTAGGGGAGACAGCTGCCTTGGCAGAAAAAGAAAGGAGAGAGAAGGAGGGAACCAAGAAAAGTAAAGGCTGCTTTTGAAGGGGATGAACACAGCTTTTGAACTTTGGAGATAGAAACATGAGAAACTCTCTCCCCTACCATACCAAGCTGGTTGCTTCGGGGCAACACCTACCGCTGCCCCCATAAATCGTGCTCTTAGTGAAAGGGGAACTATGCCATCATGTGCATGGAATAGCTTGAATGCCGATACAAAGCCTGGTGCAACCTCAAAGGTCAGACCCTTGCCCCGGGCATGCAGAATAGCACATATATTCAAGAAAAAAGGCACGACCTAGATCATTGTAGTTATATAATGCTATAAGAATCTTACAGCTACCGGCATAGCAGAGGAAGCTCAGTTGATATTTCTCATGAATGGGTATATCTCAACATCCAGACTACCAGACAAGTTCTCTGAATATGCGGGATGACATAAAAGGCTATTGAAGAGCATTTCCATCATGAGAGATGACATACAAAATGAACATTAGGTATGGAACCGAAATGTGCTTGATAGAAGATCAGGATAAGGAAAACTAATAATTGCATCATATGCACTAAAGTTAGTTCCAAAGAAGCATGGTTGGGACCAGGAAAACTAACACATGTGTCTGGTCTAAATAATTATAAGAATAAGAACACATGTTATCATCATAGTAACTGAAATAGTCAGGCCTTCCTCAAGATACAACTCACAAGCAAATGTGTGAGGAAGGGCGGTGTACTTTTAGTGGTTCATAAGCAAGTGCGGGTAGGCATCATAATCTACTTCAGACAATTTTTTTATTTTGGCCAAACATCTAGAGAATAGAATTTTCTCATGCAATGTTCCATTCAGCTTGATTAGGGCATGCTTACCTGATTTTAGCTTGGCTCTCTTGGATCCCGTCCCATGCATCGGTAGCCAAGAGCTTTCTTTCCATCTCCATCTTTGAAGTATGACATATGATTGTTCATTCCATTGGCGCAATTAATTTGGTTCTTCACAAAGAATTCTCAAACCAGCATTCCCGACGAGGGGAGCTGCAAGGACTACTTATGATCCTTACCACAAGGGATAGGACTGTGAGACATGTGTCTTGGTTGATCTTCATGACATGTCATGGGCCGAGGAAATGTTTCGTCGTTTGTGAAACGTATCTGCACAATCTAAATAAATGATAAAATATTTCAGTATTTAGCTTAATCGATCGACCAGAGCATACAAAATCACCATGATACGTGCAAATGTAAATGAAAATAGTAAAACCATAGATATCAGGGAAGTGGTAGTTCTTTAAAATGGAGGACCTTAACTGAAACAAAGAGTAAGATAGTTGAATATGTAGTATGGTATATACATGAAACTAAATAAAAAATAAAAAATAAAGGGTAAGATTTATTGTGGCCTCCATAAAAAATTCAGCTAGGAACGCATGAGTTACTTTTGAAGAAAGTTTTACTATGAAAGCATGGAAAGATTATATTAAAATATAATTAGCCATATAGGTTTGCTTGCATAATTACATATAGCTAAATAAATGGATCTCATGCAAGTAGCAAACTAATAATTAGAAGCAATGCCTTCTTAAGCATACACAATAAACTATCTCAATCAGTATTGTGTGTGTATAGTAAGCAAGAGATTCTGCTTCTAAAGCGTCTACAGAATGATAAGTGAACAGAAATATAGAACATAACCAAAATGGTCGTAAATGTTGTAGATTTTCTTCACTTTAGTAAAATAGAATTTTACTCGTGTTACTCTTGCGAGCGCCACATGCTTTTGATAAAATTTTCATGTTGAAAAAAACCGGAGAACATCCAGGGTCTAAGAGGCATCTATTAGTACAGTCATATAATTACTTATAGAATATCAGCATAAAATGGCAATTTTAAGCAAATATTATCTAATTAAATAGTAAGTAAGGAATGCTTGGAGCACAACCCATATTGATCACTAAAAATAATACCTGGTGAAAAGAGGTTGATTTCACATTCCCCGTTTAGATCCTCCAGAATTTCCAATGTAACAAAATATGAGCTTCCACAAGTTTTCTTCCAAGAAGTTTGAACGAAGTTTGTTCAGTACAATTTTGGCTCCGATTGTGTTGGATAGTAATTCGCATGACCATGAGAACAGTTGCAGAAATATAGAGTATTCACAGTAATTCTAATAAATATCTAAGCTTCCTTATAACCTTTTAATGCACTAAAGAAAATGCACATCAATTTAAGTAGTAGGTTGTGTGTCTTGGAACTTGGAAGGGCAGGGTGCAGATGAACTTTATATCTATAGTACCGATTGTATGCACAAGTGTTGAAAAAATTGAAACCTCTAAGTTTCTATGTACAATCTGGCTAAGTGGCAAACCAACCTATGAAACCAGAAAAAAAATCTCTGCACTAAGAGGTAACTAAATAATAAATGCATCACCATAACAAAACCATTTTATGTATTTCTAGGATAGACTGGAATCTGCATAATTGATATAGTACAACACTTTTTTTATTACCTTTGCCCTAGTTGTATTCTCTTTAGCATCAGTAAATATCATCTCTATTATGAATTTCTTCGGATTAGTTGCTTCATTCTCTTTGTCCTGACTTCCTGTAGCGGAAACCACGCCGTCGGCCGCATCCATGGCTAGGGTTTGCTGCAAGAGTATGTACGGGGGCATAATGTAGCGGTGGCGGCGCGGGCAGCGGGTATCAGCGGAGAGACTTAGAAGAACTCGTGCCGGTGAGGAGCTGCACCAGGAGAGGTGGCCGGAGTCGACGGCGGAGGCAGCGGCGATTTTGGAGAGAGAGAGAGGCCATAGAGAGAAAGAAGGAAAATGAGAAGCCCAAGTGTGCCAAGTTTTTTTAGGGGTGCGGGTGCGTAGCTGCAACCAGGGAGGGGTCCCAGAGAAGATATAGACCAGCAACAACACGCCTCGTAAGTGCCCTCAGAACGCTCGCTCGCGACCAAGATTAAGCTAAAGAATAATGTCAATTACAGTAGACGAATTACAAAACCTACAAAGATGCTTAGGGTGTGTTTGGTAGCCTGGGTTGACTATCTCACCTCATACAAGTTAAGTCCAGCTATGCTCACTTCATACAAGTTGATTTTATTTACTGTGTTTGATAGGTTGTATGAGGTGAGATGTGCTGAGTTGAGATTGTGTTTGGTTGTCCCGTATGACAGGATCTAGGCCAGACATTATTAAACAACAATTAGGTCCTTGGCTCTAAATACTAAAAGCAATCGGGTCCCTGGCTATAGATATGAAAAGCAATCGGGTCCCTGGCAGTTGCAGGCGCCGCTGCCGGCGTGGAGCCGTTGCTGCGCGCTCCTTCCACGCGCCACTGGTATGCGCCGCCGCCGCTAGTTGGTCGAGCTCCGAGCTGCCGAGCTCCGACTGGGCCTCGATTAGCAACCTACCGCAGGACAATCGAAGGTTGGGGAGTTGCAATGGTGGTCGCGCCGGTGGACGGAAGTCGCGGTGGAAAGAGGGGACCCGTCCCCGTGGATGATAAGCACGCCGGCGGTCAGAAGTCGCGGCGGGCAGGAGAGGTGCGGCCCGTCGAGGAGCAGCAGACAAGCGCGACGGGCACTAGCAGTTCCGTGGATGGGAGCTGGAGGTTGGTGAGCACACGACGCGGGGAGGGGGAAATAAGGGTGCAGGCGTTTGACCTCTATCGGGCTAGAGCGGGGACACGGGACACCGCGGGATGGACTCATCACTGCCGAGTTGTGAAGCTCGATTCTCAACCGGGCAGGACCAAGGGGCTCTTTTTGTATGAGGTGGGAACTGCCCAACAGACCCGATCCGACCTAACAAACAAGAAAAAGTAGGGTGAGTTGAGAATCTCTGGGTTCCCCCGACCTACCAAACACACCCTTAATGTTTCGTATGTGCATTATGTTCTGTACATCTTTCCAAGCCGAGCAGTGCTGAACATGAAAAGAAACAAAAACTCAGGCATCACCTCCAATCACATTTATCCATTTCTCATAGCATCCTGTTCCTAAACTTTTTAAATAGCCTTGCAGGTTCTAACACAGTGCGTAACAAAGAACCTAATCACCACAGGATTATTTCTATAAGTACAAACATGCTTATAATAGGCCAGAAGCATCTAAGAAGTGCATATTATCAAACCTTATAGAGCAGTTGACAGTGGCGGTGCCCCTTGGATATTTGTCCATCAAAGATTTACGTTCTATGGTAGGAATCAAAAGCCAATAGCATGTGCAATTTCAAATATTCTAGCACGCCGTATACTTCTGTTATATGATAATTAATCTGCAAGAATCAAATAGATAAACTGTAACACTTCTAGAATCTGAAATCAGGAGCATACAACAGCAAAATAGAACATGCAAACAACTCCATTTTGTCTATCTTGTAGTAGAGGAAATTGGAGGGAGATGAGATCGTGTGAACAAAGTGAGGATAGGAAACAACAACTGTGTAGCACAACAACGATGGCATCGTGGATCTGCCCCGCTGGGAAAATCAATCCTGCAGACTGCGGTGGATCTACACTGGTAGACAAACCAAGCACAAATACATGGTTAGATTTTTTAAAAGAAAGAGGGGATTGTGGTTTAGATCAAAATAGGGATTCTGTACGGGTTTCATTGGAGTACATATGGTGAGTGAGGGGGCTCCGCAAGCAGGTAGTGAGAAAGGGGGGCGCCTTGGTGACCGATGCACGCAGGAGACAGGGGAAGCATAGCGGCCATGGGCAAGGTGATGGAGGGGTGACCGAAAGATGGATGGAACATGGGACATGGGCAAGGCAGGTGGTTGCTCCTCCACCTAGAGGAAGGCGTTCTTGTTTCCGGTCTTCCTCGATCTACAGCTAGGCAGCGTCGACGTTGTTGCTCTGCCCAGGACCGCTCAACAATCAGATGCATGCCCACCTCGTTGTACTACCGCTCGACATCTGCAGCTAACTCCCACAGGGACATCACGATACAGTGAAGGGAGGCGCACCGGCCAGCGGAGCAGCGACCCAAATCGTTGGGAGCCCGACGGGAAAAAACCGTAGTCGGCGGATGACGGAGCTTCGCGGATGAATATCCAGATGACTATCGCTCGGGTAGGGCCGAGACCATAGTCGGCGAATGGCGGCGGCCGGCCAGAAAACCTAGGACGGAGAGGCTTTTTTCGCTCAGGAGCTAGGAGAGAGGAGAGAGGAGAGATGCGGGGTTTACGCGTGGAAGCGACTATGACTACGGAGGCCTACCTGCCCCAAGCAGCGAAAGAAAACAACATAGACCCACAAGACCGCGTCTGCGCGCATGGCAGATAGCCTGAGATTGCTCCCTGTCTTTTACCCTTAAGCTATAGAATAATTCTCCGCATTTGATTTCATCATGGATCGTCTAAAATATGACACATGAAGGTAACAGATAGCAGAGCTTCGCAACGCTTTCTCTGAAACCAAAAGGCCAGAAAAAACATGGGTACAGACGACCAAATACCTTCCGCAATCTACATGCATGATACGTCTATGGAAGTCCGCCAACGGAACCTTCCGAAACTTGCCTCTCTAGGCTAGAAAATGAAGGAAAACATCAAGCAGATCATCTTCGTGTTCGCGCATAAGAAACTCTAGGACCACCTCCTTTATTGATGCCGATGCAGCGGTCCCCACACCGCCGGCCGGCTTCCAGCAATCGAAACTAGTAGATCGAGCCCAATTCTGCAAGATCCCAATAGCAGGCCGCCCACTCTCTGCATCGCCTCAGTCCCGACCTCCCTGTGCGATGGAAGGTCGACAAGACGCACGAAGGGGGGGGGACCTCCTTCAAAGGAGAGATGTGGCTGCCGCCGCCACCGCCAGCGCCATGGTTGCAGCGGCCGAAGAGGATCACCAGAGAAAGCTTTGTAGGTTAGAGCCAGCAACTCTGGAGTCGCCCAGACGCGGACGGCCCAGGAGGTAGAGGGGGGAGGGGACAGCGGCGGGAAGGTCCGGCCGGCGGTGGGCTAGTGGCTAGGATTGGGGTTGGCTGCTAGGGTGGGCTTGCGGCTAGGGTGAGTTATTCTCTCATGACCACGAGCACCTTCATTTGGGATCTTGGTTCTCGCCTCGGTTTATATATGGGTGCTGCCCAGTGCCCAATAAAATCTTGTTGTTCTCGGGGATGCGAGGTGGTCTTTTCAAAATGAAAATTTTACTATTCAGTTCACATAACACAAGCACACATGTTGTGTTTTCATGTGCTCCATCTTTAGTCCTTGCACTTAGGGTAAACCTTCTCAAGCAACTATCTGAATCGGACTTGTCAAAAAAAAAAACTTTCTGATCGGAAGAATGCCCTACCTTGCTATATGTAGCCTGAGAACAAGCAAGCAGGCCCAAAGAGATCGCGTCGGTCGCAGCCGGAATCCTGAAAAACGAGTTCGCCCACCGCCTTACTGCCAGTCCGGAGCTGTCTCGGAGACGCCGATTGCTCGACCGATCGATTTACAGGAGCATGGAGGCGCACAGTCGCTTTCCTTATTTTCTTGCCCTGATCCCGATCCGACTCGCAATCCAAACGCGCGAGATCCAGCTGCAACGCCAAGCTAGGGCATCGCTACTGCCGCTGCCGCCGCGGCGCCCCGTCAAGGCCGCCGTCGCGCGCCGCGAGGACGAAGGTCGCTGCACCCCCGAGAAGAAGCAGTACCGTCGCCGCGATGCAGGCTGCCAAGAAGACCAACACCGCGCGGTCGCGCGTGCCGGCGACGGTCCAGAAGCCTCCGGCGACCACCATGACCGTGAAGGCCGCGCACCGGCGGTTCGCGTGCGGGGAGGACGTCGAGGTGCGCAGCAGGTTCCCGCAAGTCCCTGGCAAGAAGCAGCTGGTGATCTACGCCCGGGCCAAGGTCGTCTCCGCGTCCGTCGGCACTGACTCCTACGTCGTCCGCTACCCCGCCGTCAGCAGCATCCCCAGCCGCACCGCACGAGTGCCAGCCTGGGACGTCCGCGCGGCCCGTCCTGTTCCACCACCCCCGGCCGCTGGCGTCGCACGGCCGCCCAGCTCCAAGATGCCACCGCCATCGGACCAGTCGGGGAGCGACGGTGACTGTCGCAAGAAGGCGAGGAGGACCGGCCGAGGGATCCCTGAGGACGCGCTGCAGCGGTTCATCGCCGAGCACGAGAAGAATGAAGAAGCCAAGAAGCACAAGGCCCGGGAACACGATGACGACGTGTTGCAGCTGGTGCCCAAGTTGCGGCTCAATACTAGGACGATCAACATGATCGATCGAGCATGCCCTGCTTTCGTTTCAGCTCTCTCGTTGTACTAGAATTTTTGCTCCTTTTCCTAGTTCCTATATATGCCTAATTGGCATGAAGAACTCAAGTGATGGTTTGTAGTATGATCACTTGGGATGAGAGATTGATGTATACACTGATATGCCGCAACTTCAATTATTAATTGTAATTGTATGCAATATTGCTTCTCTCTTTCGTGAGATCAAATTGTGATTGTTTTTAACATTGGTTCTTGAGACCAAAGTGTGTAATAGGTTCGAGAAAGCAGCGCATGATTTTTATCTTCAGTTTACGCTGATGTTGTAATAGTAATTACTCTAAGCTATATGCCCGTGGGTATCAGCAAGCGTTCTCAGTCCATCTGGAGTATCGTAACGTCAAGGAGAAAGCATCCAGTGGAAACCTATCTTCAATGGATGTAGTTGACTCAGTGCATCCAATAAATCCTGGGCGCACAGGTTCTAAAATGTCAGTTCAAAGAGGTAATAACCAGGCTCAACTGAATGCAGGACAAACTAAATAATTCCACGCATATTTATGTTTGCATCGGGTTCCCAAGTTCCATAGAATATTTTCAAGATTCCCTAATCTCACATGCATCATATCATCCTAGCAGTATATTACGAGTATATAGTATAAAACCACCACTTTTCTGTTTAAATTTTGGAAAACCATCACTTTACATCCGGATCGCAAAAACAACCGAATTTTGGACTGTTTTTTTTGTGCAGTGTGCGCTAATTCCGAATTGAGGACGAAATGATGCGCAAACTGATAATAGGACCCACACCAGAAAGTTGACATGGCACGTTGTTTAGCAGCTGCTTGAGTTTTCTTGTTCAGAGATAAATAAGCATGTTCTTGTTGTCCTTGCTTGCCAGTAAGCTGTCTTGAGAGTTGCTGGTTGGTGGCTCTTAACAAAATGTTTAATGCAGTCCTTTAATCCACTAATAAGTCTGAGCAGGAACAAGTTGTCAGTCAGATATTGATGATCTCTGTTCATTTGAAACATGTATTCCTCAAAGGTGTAAATATATTGGTTGACTGATCCACCTCGCTTCAGAGTATGAAATTTCTCCATTGATTCATGCTCACACTGCTAGGAAATATTTCTCATAATAATTCATAAAATTGAGGCCAGTTCAAGAGATATGTGCTAATGTTGCTACTCCTCAGCCATGTCTCTGCTTTGGCACGAATATGGGCATTTTCCCACTTCAGTTCTGAATCATTCTGAATTCCAGCCAAAGTGAATATGCTTTCACATTCCTCAATCCAAGATACTGTCTTTTCTCCATAAAACGGAGGTAATTCGATGGAAGGGGTTCTTAGGTAAGGTTCCTGATTTGTTTGGTTTTGTTGAGGAGTTGCTTGGGGTGGATTTGTGGTAGGGAGGTAAGAGCATCTCTAGCAGACACCGTAAAAGGGCGGAATCGAGAAAATAACCGCCATTTTTCGGTTTCGCGTAAAAAAAGTGGCCAGAACAGATGCCTCAAAATCGACCGAACTGAAAAAAAATTAGGACCCCCGAAAAAACACCCCCGCGGAACCAGAAAAATTCAGTTTTTTAAGCCCGACCTGGACGCAAACCATATCCTCCGTTTTCGTTGGCGGGAGAGAACTTGCAGCCGCGCCATTCCTTCCGCCGCCACACTCGATCTCCGGTCCCTGCCCCTCCCACCTCCGTCGAGCACCACGAAAGGCCGCCATGGACGTCCAGCAGCCGCCGCTGAGCTCCTGCGAGGTCGCGCCGACGCAGGCGAACCCTCCGACGGGTCTGCCAGATCTGATAGTCACCATCGTCTCTGTCCGCATCGCCGGTCCCCCAGCCGAGGCGTCTGCGAAAGCTGCTGCTGCGACGAAGCAGAAGTGGCAGGGATCCGTCCTCATCCATGATGGCAGCGTGGGCGCTCCGGCCTCTCCTTCCGATCCCGCTGCTCCCCACGGTGGTGGACATGGTTCTCCGGGAAGTGATGGTGGTCATGGTGGTGCTTCGGCAAGTGGTGGTGGCGGTGATGCTTATTTTGGCTTCGATGCTTGATGATCATCGTGGGTTGTGGTGATGATTCATATTTTGGATGATGTTCTGCGACGTGGTAGAGAGATACGTTGTTAAATTTGCTTAAAACTTGATGATTCTCACGGTTGAACGGTCGAATTTGTTTAAATTCTGTCATTTGTGGTTTTGTTTTATGGTTTCGTATCGTTCTTTCTCTGGCAGAAACCGTGTGCACGAAACTGTTAAAAGGAAATATTCTCTTTTCTGGTTCGGTTTTGAGGGATCTGTTTCGCCCCGTTACTCGCGGCCTGTAAAAAACGTGCCAAACGCGACCTGGGAACGCGTTTTCCAGTTCGCGATTTTCCGGTGTCTGCTAGAGATGCTCTAAGCAGGTGTTGGTGTAATTGTGGGTCGGGAAGGGATGTAGTGTGGGGGAGGTGGTTGGTAAGGTTCTCTCGAAATAGGCTTGCTCCCCGCTATATTCATATAGCAAATTACCGATACAAGCACACCACCGCTGGGAAAAAACAGCACAATCTGAGCCCAAGAGAAACAAAAAAGAACGAAAGAGAAAACAATGCCGAGAACGGTGGTTCGACGAAAACAAAGAGGATCCTCCACTGCTGCGCCCTCTGACAAAATTCCACCACGCTGCTATCGCTCCAAAGCGTAGTGCACCAAGAAACACCTCCAAGAAGGGAAGCGACGATGACGCCACTGCTGCCCGGATCGTTCCAAGGGATATCCCCAGAACCAATCCTAGGGTTTCCCCGGGTCCACAATGGGGGATGGGGAAGAGGGATCTCCGACGCCCTTCGAGAAGGGAGGTGACATCCGCAGGCGTCACCGCGCCGGTGCCGAGACAGGGATTTCTCCCGACCCCCAAAAAAACACACCTCTGGGCCCTCCGGAATGTCCACCAACCTTGCCGCCCATGTAACATCCCAAAAATATTAAACAAGATTATCAAGTTATAATCAGCCAAGTTTAGGGTTAACAATTTTTTTTGTTATTAATATTAATATGAATGCATGTGTGAGTGTGATGAATGCTTGCAATTGCCATGTTTGATTGCTATGAATGCTAAGAATTGGTTTAAAGATGAAAACAACATCATCTAGATCATTTCCAAGCAGAATCAATTAAAGAGAAAATCAAATATAAGACATATAAGCAAATGGTGAATTTTGCCAAACTTGTTCACTAGACCAATTTGGCTGTTCCTAGTCCAAGATTTCTACCAGAAACAAATCCAATTCTTTTCACCCCTTGCTAGACCAAGTAAAAGTACACCCAAGCCCACTTTGCAAAACAACAGAAACAATTTCCAAATCTATTTAAAGGAAAATTGAAAATTGAATCAAGTATAGGTACTAAGATCACTATTTCTCAAAAACCAATCAAACCACTTCACCTTACCAAACCCAAGCAACCAGATACTGCCAAGTATGTGACCAGAGCACTCACCAAAATTCAGCCAAAAATTCAAATTCAAATTTCATGCGGCCATTTTATCAAATACTTGGTAAGCACAGAACAAACTGCCTAACTTCTATTGTTCTTGATCAATGCTTTGTCCTCTACTTGTCGCCACTACTAGCCCTTGTCTCCCCTAGTGACCACCATTGCATTGAAGCCACTACCTCTTCACTGCTTGCACCAGTGCCATGCCACCCGAAGCCACCATTGCCGGCCGACAGTGGACAACACGCAGGAGGAGACACCGCGCCCGTCCACGATGTCCAGGAGGCAGGCCATTGTCCACCTCCACCCCCTGTCCAACCCTCGAGCGCAGCCAAGCCCTGGACCACCGAGAACAGCCACGCCCATTTTTCTCTCTGCCATGCCGAGAGAGCGTCAGAGCGCCGCAGTCGACACGCGCGCACACGCCGCGCCTCGCCCTCTCTACCCATAACTACACTCTACATGCCCCTAGCTACCTCCCAGACACGATCATTCGCCACCGCGCGACACGAAGCACCTGTACGTCGTCTAAAACGCCGTCGGTGCCGCGCAGAGCGTCGACCCGTTCTGCCTGTTCTCGACCTCCCCGTGTCACGCCATTAAGGCAGTGATGATTGCAAGGAGACACCGCACCGCCCTACGCTCTTCTCCATGCACGTAGAACGCTGTGTCGACGTTGCTAGAGGAGCTGACCATGCCGCACTGCCCCTCTCGCCGGTGTATAAATCGAGGCCCCCTCTACCTCGATTCACCACACCATCTCACTCCCCACTCCTCTCAGAACCTCCCTGACCCTTCCCCGCAGCAAGGCGAGCACCAGCCCGTCGGAATTTGGCAGGAGTCCGCCGCTGCAAAGAAGGAAAAGGGTCGTTGATTGGAGACACCCCAGGAGCCGCCACGACCACCGCTCGAACCGTCGTCGTCGACAACGTCGTTCGCCCCCATCACCGACCCTAGCTGGAGCCCAGGTGAGCCGCCGCGTACTCCCACCGTTGCCGTTAGGGTTCAGTCTCGTCGGAGCTGTTCGACGGAGACGACGAACCACAACCGTAAATTCTAGTCTAATCGCACGGCCTAGATTGAAACATACCCCTTCGCTTAGACTGAGCCGCTGACACATGGGACCCCCTGTTAACAGCCCGCTGCGCGAGCTGTGCAGTTGGGCTGGCCCGGTAACATTCCTGTGCGTAGCCCAGTAATTCAAATAGATATTCTCCATTTTATTAAAAACCTAGTTCTGTAAGTAGATTCAAAAATTAATTCAAGAATATTTACTGAACCAAATGACCTCATTCCAATTTTGTTAGAGATATTGAAATTATTAATCCAAGCCTGTTGGATTCAAAACATTTGAAATTATAGATCACTTATAGTAAAAATAACAAGACAGAGACTTTTTTATATTCAAACATTTTTCAAAACTCAACCATAAATACTTTTGAGTTGATTCCAACTCTCAAAAATCACATTTGACAAGATCTATCTGAATATGTAAACATATTTAGGTTTACATGCAGTGATCTTGTACTAGTACTAAAAGAATGCTATATGGGCATTTCTAGTCATTTTAATTATTTAAAATAGTAATTTTAAACTTTCTAAAAAATAACCCCCACTTTAAATCACATTCCCAAGTATTGAAAATATGTGGTGATGACATGTGTCAACCTGATTCCATATTTTAATTGGAGAATATTAAATCTTAAGTAGTTGATGGTACTGACGTGGAGCACTTCGTTGAAAACCCCAAGAGCAAGGTGTGAAGCAGCAAGCAACAAGTTTTCCCTCAGTTGAGACCGAGGTTATCGAACCAGTAGGAGGAAGGAAACATCACATAGGTGTTGCAAGCAACGCGGAGACCTGCACAACACAAACTCAAGACCTTGCCCCAACGAATCAGTGAGGTTGTCAAGCACACCGGTTTATTGTACAAAGGATTAAACGTATGGTGTGGAAGGTAATAGTTCGCAGCAAGTAAACAAGTAATAGTGGAAGATGTATCAATGGTAAAGATTGGACCGAGATCCATAGTTCACTAGAGGTGCTCTCCTTAGATAAACAACATGACATGAAGGGTAAACAAATTATAGTAGGACAATTGACAGGAACTGAGCAAGGCATAACAATGCAACTACTAGTCAGAAAGATCCTAGAGATTCGATTGGGCAATACAACAAAATATATAGACCGCCATCCAAGTGCATCTATGACTAGAAGTCCACCTTCAGGTTATTATCCGAACCCCCTCCAGAATTAAGTTACAAACAACAGACAACTGCTTTAAGAAAAGTGTGTAAGATAAACAGTCCACATGTTCCATGAACAAGAGACCATTGTTTTCTCCCTACTGGCAACCGCACATCTACAACCGAAGAGATTTCTGTCACTTCCCTTGGAAACTAGAGGCATGAACCCACTATCAAGCATAAATACCCCCTCTTGGAGTCACTAGCAACTACTTGGCCAAGATAGCTACTAACAACGGAGAGCATGCAAGATCACAAACAACACAGACATGATAGAATCATAAAGAAAAAACCATTAATTAAACCAACATAATAATCTCAATATCCATCGGATCCTCGTAAACACAACATTCATGATTACAAATAGATTAGATCTTGATCATGAACGGAGCTCAGAAGATCTATAAATGAAAGCACAAAGGAGGAGATATAACCATCTAGCAACTACATGGACCCATAGTCCAAGGTGGAACTACTCACGAATCATACAAGAGAGAAGGCCTCCGGGATGATCTCCCCTCCGGTAGGGTGCCAGGAAGAACTTCAGATCCCTCTGATCTAGGGAAGATGGTGGCGGCGGCTACAGACGATTTTGTGGAGATTTGATCGCGTGCTTAGGGTTTCTGCATCGGGGGCTTCTTATAGGAGAAGGGAGAGGTCGAGGCGGTGGCCAGGGGCCCCACACCCTGCCTAGGCGCGAGGCAGGGCCCACCTGCGCCTAGGGGGTCTGGGCGCCCTAGCCTGCCTCTCTGGCTCCCCACTGGACTTCTTGTTCCCCACGAAAAGTAATTGACTTTGATGTTTGTCCCGTCCAATTCTGAGAATATTTCTTTACTAACTTTTCTGAAACCAAAAACAGCAGAAAACAGACAACTGACACTGTGGTAACCTGTTAATAGGTTAGTACCAAAAAACATGTAAAAAGCACCTCAAAGTGTAGACAAGTAAAGCAAAATAGATACTAAACAAGCATGGAGCATTAAAAATTATAGATACGTTTCCAACGTATCAACATCCCCAAGCTTAACTCCTGCTCGTCCTCGAGTAGGTAAGTGATAAAAATAATAATTTTTGAGGTGACATGCACCCTCACAATAAAGATCCAATCATTTGCAAGCATTGAAAGCTGGGATCAAAGAACTCTAAACATGTGCATGAAAGATGGAGTTCTAACAATAGGACATAGTAACTATGCATGCAACATGACAAGATACAAACAAAGATCATGAATAACATGCATTGAAAAATGTTTGTTTGTTTCACATACAGAAAACATAGCATAGTGGCAATCAGATTGTCCCTGATAGAGTAGCTAATAGATGCATAGGACACCTTCAAAGTTCACAAGGGGGACTAGAAACAAGTAGCACAAGAATAAGTAATATCACAATATGCATCAATTAATAAGCTTTGGAACACTGCACACAGGATGACAACTATGCTCTCTTAATTGTGCCTAAAGGTAGAAGGTGGAGACTCAATAATGGTTCAAGTTTATTAGGGGCAAAGAATATGAAGTGTGCCATCAAGTTCGTGAGGGCTTTAATCACTGAGTTTTCACATAACAAAATAGTTTTTAATTGGAAGATAGTTGAAAACAAGAATATACTTGGAATGGTGTAACACACCATGCATAGGAGTTTATAGTGGACACTTTGGGAAAACTTGGTTTCATGGGAGTTGGAAGCTGATACGTTGGAAACATATCTATAATTTTTGATGCTCCATGCTTGTTTGGTATCGACTTTGCTTTACTTGTCTACACTTTGAGGTGATTTTTACATGTTTTCTGGTACTAACCTATTAACAAGTTGCAACAGTGCTAGATGCCTGTTTTCTGCTGTTTTTGGTTTCAGAAAAGTTAGTAAAGAAATATTCTCGGAATTGGACGGGACGAAAGACAAAGTCAATAACTTTCCGTGGGGAACAAGAAGTCTAGAGGAGAGCCCGAGGGGCCGGCTAGAGGGGCCAGACCCCCCCTCCCCCAGGTGCGGGTGGGCCCTAGCCACGCTGGCTGAGGTTTGGCCCTGGCCGCCTTAATCCCCCTTCGCCTATAATAAGCCCCCTATGCAGAAACTTTCAGTACCCGATCAATATTCCACGAAACCGCAATGATCCGCCACCATCGTCCCTAGATTGGGGGTGCAGCTCTTCCGGCACCACTGCCAGGAGGAGATCATCAGGAGCCTTCTCTCTAGTATGATTCGTGAGTAGTTCCACCTTAGACTATGGGTCCATGTAGTAGCTAGATGGTTGTATCTCCTCCTTTGTTCTTTCATGTATAGATCTTGTGAGCTCCATTCATGATCAAGATCTAATCTATTTGTAATCATGCATGTTGTGTTTGCGGGGATCCGATGGATATTGAGATTATTATGTTAGTTTGATTAATGGTTCTATCTTTATGATTCTATCATGTATGTGTTGTTTGTGATCTTGCATGCTCTCCGTTGCTAGTGGTTATCTTGGCCAAGTAGTTGCTAGTGACTCCAAGAGGGAGTATTTATGCTCGATAGTGGGTTCATGCCTCTAGTTTTCAAGGGAAGTGACAATAATCTCTTTGGTTGTAGATGTGATGTTGCTACTAGGGAGAAAACAACGGTCTCTTGTTCATGGAACATGTGGACTTTTTACCTTACACACTTTGCTTAAAGCAGTTGTCTGTTGCTTGCAACTTAATACTGGAGGGGGTTCGGATGATAACCTGAAGGTGGACTTCTAGTCATAGATGCAGTTGGATTACTCTCTATGTATATTGTTGTATTACCCAATCAACCTCATAGGATCTTTCTGGCTAGTAATTGCATTGTTATGCCTTGCTCAGTTCCTATCAATTGACTTGCTGTAATTTGTTTACCCTTCATGCCATGTTGTTTATCTAAGGAGAGCACCTCTAGTGAACTATGGACCCCGGTCCAATCTTTACCATTGATACATCTTCCACTGTTACTTGTTTACTTGCTGCAAACCATTACCTTCCACGCCATACGTTTAATCCTTTGTTACAGCAAACCGGTGAGCTTGACAACCTCACTGATTCGTTGGGACAGAGTCTTGAGTTTGTGTTGTGCAGGTCTCCACGTTGCTTCCAACACCTGTGTGACGTTTCCTTCCTCCTTCTAGTTCGATAACCTTGGTTTCTACTGAGGGAAATCTTGCTATTGTACTCTTCATACCTTGCTCTTGGGGTTTCCAACGAAGCACTCTTCTTCCCTGTTGAGTGTAGCATCAGAAGCATGAGTAGAAATTACTCATACAAGTGGAGGCTACCAAAAGACTGGGAGCAACCAACTAAGAGAGCAATAATGGCCATAATCATGCAGTGCAACAAAACATACTAATCAAAGCAAAGAGTGGTACTACAAGTTAAGGACTAAATGATCATAGAGGCTAACGGTGACTTGTCATAGTCATAACATGGTGTGAGCATGTGCTAAGTCAACCCAAGCAAAACATCAAAAGAGAATACCACAATACTAAGCTTTTGCATGCTAAAACAACACATAATTTCTTCAAGGCACACTAAGCAATCCCAATTGTTTGGAACAAGACATGCTACAACAATAATCACTCAGCATAAGGTCAAAAAACACCTAGCATGTCATGCTAAAGTCTAAGTCACAGTCAAGGCAAGCTCCTCTTGCACTTCAAGCAAGAACTTACTACTCCTTTCCAACACCAAGCAACTTATTTGCAAAACAACACAGCGAGAACGGGGGTCCAAACTACTATATTCAAGCAAACTAAACAACCTAAGCAAATCAAATGAAAACTAAGACGCTCCAAGAACAACACAACTGTGCATGAAACAATAAAAACAAAGTGTCTAGACAGACCTGAGCTTTTCATTGATGAAGAAGGGGATGCCCAAGGCATCCCCAAGCTTTGACGCTTGTACCTCTTGGATATTTCTTGGGGTGATACCATGGTGGCATCACCAAGCTTGAGATTTTGTCCATTCTTCATGTCATTACATTAATCTCTCTCTACACCTGAAATTTTGCCTTCGTACAAAACTTCACACAATCTCCATTAGCAACATTAGTGTATTTAAAAGATGTTAGACCACTGGCAAAACTTTGAAACAGAAAGGATTTTCACTAAAAATACAAGCTACTATAGTAACTCCTTCAAAAATATCAATTCACCTAAAGAGAACTCAAAAAGGAATCAATAAGAAGCAAATGCAAATAATGGCAGAAATCTGTCAAAACAGACCACCTGGTAGAAACCGATTTTTTCGAACATCTTCTGTTGCTCAAATCAAAAAGTGTTGAACTAACGAAAGTTATCTAACATACTGGGGGATTTATTAATAAATTTTAAGCTAAATCCGAGTTACAGAGACTCCTCACGATTTTTTTGATGGAGGACAGAAATCTGTTTCGGGACAGCAACTCCCCAAATCTTACTTCCCTCTCATTAGAGGTCATTTTTGACAAAAAAAGCAAACAAAAAAGATAAGGAGAGGTCATTACTGAAGTAATAACTACCAAGACTCAAGGAAACTCTTGGGTTATCTCCCAACAAGTACTTTTGTTTAACGCCTTTAAGTTAGGCATGATAGGTTGAGAAGTCAAAGAGAGCATCAAGAAGCAAATTCAAAACACATTTAAGTATAACCCACTTCCTATGCATAGGAATCTTGTATGCAAATAAATTCACAAAGAACAAAGTGACAGGCATAGGAAGATGAAACAAGAGCAACTTCAAAACTTTCAGCACATAGAGAGGTGTTTCAGTACCATGAAAACTTTTACAACCATACTTTCTGTCGTGGTATTGTCGACGAGTATGCCATAGAGGGGTCCTCACAGTGCATGTTTAGAGACGTGGGTGAAGGCGGATGGTTGACGGGAACGAGGTAACACGGCTTACCCAGGTTCAGATCCCACAACGGTGGCGGAATCCTACTCCTGCTATAAATCAATATAAGGGCAATACGCCAAGTTACAGGGATTGGTTTGATGTGCGAGGTGACTAGAGAGTCTAAGTTATCGTGCAAGGCTCCCATAGGCCCAATTTATATATTCGTCGGGTCCTAGGGTTACATGGAATATTCGTAGCCGGACAGGTTACAGAGTCCTACACCGTCTATTACTAGTCTAGCGTGTCTTGTACTCCAAGGCTCCGGGTACGCTGGTGACTCCATCATAGCCTTAATTTATCCGGCATGGGACTCCCTTCTGGATCCATCTAACTGGGCCGCCCAGCAGGCCATGGGTCATGCTACCAACTATGGGCCACCCTGGTTATCCGGATAAGAGACATGCTATGAGGATACCCATATAGCATATTCCCAACAGTAGCCCCCGGAGAACTCCGAGATCTTGTGCTGTCTTGCCTCTTCATGTTGAATGCTCCGTCTAGATGGATGTCGGCAAATCGTCAAGCAACATCTTGTAGTCCTCCCAAAGAACCCTGCAAGGTTTTCTCCGTCTTCAATTCGTAAGTCGAAGAATTGCTGAATCTTCCATCGTACTCTTCCTTAGCTGGACTGAATCCGTCCATGCCGGAATCTTCTGATGTGATGGTTCATCTGCCTATGACAGCTAGGGCGATGTAGACATAGGTCAGCAACGCCCCGTAACTCACACATACAGAGAACGCAATCATATCCACTTTTCCCGCGCGAGCAATACGAACCGTTGGCGGCGACGCTTGGTACGTGGCGAAATTTCTGCACACGTCTTCTACGCGGCAACCATTCGATCAAGCTGCACGAATCTTGATGCCGGAGACCATAAATAGTAACCGCGGTGGAAAATTTACTTTTTCACCTCATTCTCCCCTGCATCGTCTTCTTCCTCCAGCGAGCGCCTCCTCGAGCTCTCCCCACAACGTGCGGATTTTTTCACCTCATTCTCCCCTGCATCGACTTCTTCCTCCAGTGAGCGCCTCCTCAAGCTCTCCCCGCAACGTGCGAAAAAGCCTAGTTCTCCAATCTTTCCCAGCCACCGTCGAACACACCCAATGGCCAGCAGCAGCTCCTCCCCTTCGATGGCAGCACCGGGCGAAGCCGCGACAAAGCCAGCGAGCTCCGTCGTCGTTCCCCCAGAGGGCTGGTCATCCCCAAGTCTGTGGTGGTCGAGGCCACCAGCGGCGACCATAATCTAGCGGCGCTGGAGCTGCTGGAGGAGGAGTACGATTCGCATAAGGGTGACTGGCGCGGTTCGGACATCATGGACCGCGACATCAAAGAGCTGATCAACAAAGGTTACCTCCCCGCGACGGAGGGGCTCGCCTGGCGGGCGGCGCCGGCCGGCGAGGTCACACCTTCTCCCCAAGCCGGAGAAAAGGTGTACCTCAAAGCACAGATGGTACGCGACGTCTCCCTGCCCATCTCCAACTTCTTCCTTGCTGTCCTGAATCATTACCGAGTATAGCCATAGAACCTATCCCCCAATAGCATCCTGGTGCTCAGCAATGACGCGGCGCTCTGCGAGGGTTAGTTAGGAATCAAGCCTAGGCTAGATCTCTTCATATACTTCTTTACCGTCAAGCGCGAAGCCGGAGCCGGCAAGGATGAGCTTAGGAATTGTGGAACCATTAGTTTTAAGATCCGACCTGGCCGGCGCTTCCCCGACATTGTCGGCCACGAATCCTGCAAGAATTGGTAGCGGACGTACTTCTATGGCCCAGATATCCCTCTGGCTGGCCGAGAAGTCACGTACCCGGACTTTGTCGATGGAGCAGCCGCTGAAGCTCTGACATGGAGATCCCAGGCCTCCCTTCCCTCCGACATCGATGCTTCCCGCGCTACAAGGCGGATAGAGTGGTTCGTAGAGACGGGTTTGACCGGACTGGACCTAGCCATGTGCTGGTTCATCAGGCGGATCTAGCCTCTGCAGCACCGCTTGAAGCTAATGCACGAGTATTCCAACGATAGAAGGGATAGCCTCCGCATCTCCGAGGATAACTTCTCGAGCGACTCCATTAAGCTCCGCCTCAAGGACATCGTCAAGGTGAAGGACAAGAAGCATGGCTTAGCTATCACCTATGACATGTTCGTAGAGAGCAAGTGCCCAAAGGTAACTGTTTATTTTTCGTGTATGACATGTACTCCAGTTCTTCCGTCTATCCGTTACCATCTCATCTAACACGGTGGTTCTTCACTTTAACAGCTTAGCAACATAGATGAGGATTGCATGGCTCCTCAAATCTATGATCCAAAGATGAAGGAAGTCACTGTCGTGTCTGACGACGATGCTCCATTGGCGCGAAAGCGAAAGAGCTCCACCTCTGACGCTGCCGACAGAGGCAAGAAGAAGAAGGAGGGTGGAGCCTCCAAGAAGACTACCGCCGCCCTGGAGGCGGAGAAAAGAAAGGTTACTGGGATCTCTTTTGCTAAAGCACCCCCTCTTGTGTAAGCTTCTTTCGCTCCGACATTGTCCATTTGTCTGTCTTATTCCTGTACTTATGCATTTTGCACGTTTCAGAAAGAAAGCCACGACCAGCTTGAATAAGACCTCCAAAACTTTAGGGGCTTCTAGAACCATCAAGGATATGCTGCATCGCGACGTATCTCCCGCCATCGCCCCTGTCATTCCCATCGTCCAGCCTTCGTCCGCTCCGTCAAGCTCACAAGCTAAAGAAGCATCTGGCCCTTCCGCCATGGAAGTGGACTCAAGCGCCTCTACAGAGCTCGCTATTGTCGGCGAACAGGCAACGCAGGAGAGTGCTGCACACCAAATGGCTGAAGCTCCGGCTAAGGATGCCATGGGTAGCGGTAAGGAGGTGGTGGAAGGTGGTATATCTGCCGAAGGCGGTGCCCCCGCACCCAAGAAAACCATAGAGTTTCCGAAGATAGTCTATCCGGTACTTACTGTAGGGGTTCGTAGCATGGAAAACAAAAATTTTCTATCGCATACAAACAAACAAGCCAAGATCTATCTACTAGATTGCAGCAACGAGTCGATGGAATAACTCACCCTCGAAGATTCCAAAGTGTTTAACGAGAGCAGATTCTCGTGGGTGATGTAGTCGTACTCTTTCCGATCTCAAGATCGCGTAGACGATCCTTCCGGCGCACGTTCGCAGCGCTCCAGCGATCGGTCACACGTTTGGTACTCGACGAAGACCTTCCTCTCCCTTGTTCCAGAAAATGGAGGTTGTAGCACTCTCCTCGCGATTCTGGCGACAACGGCGTGGTACGGAAGTAGAGGGAAATCCCGAGGCTTCGCCTTAAGCAGTGCAGTATGGTGGAGCTTATGAGAGAGGCTATTAGTGGTCTAGTAATTAGACACACCAATTAGAAGGCTCTAAACCAATTAGAAGGCTCTAAACCGAAATAGCTCTAAACGGGGTTTAGGTCTAGGGTTTAGTTTAGAGGATAGGAACTTGTGTGTTCTAGGAGGGGCCCTGCCCCTCCTTTATAGGTGGGAGGCCGGCCAAGGGGAGTGAGGAGTCCTCCCCAACTCGGCCTTGAGGTGGGCGCCCGGCAGAGGAGAATCCCTCCCCAACTCGGTTCCACTTCTCCTCCTCTTTCCACTTTCCAAAACTTGCCGTTTGACTTTCAAACTAGGCGTTTGACTTTTCAATTTAGGATTTAAATAAACCCTTTATTTTGGACAGCGAGAACACTTAGTACATGATGCAATCATTCCAATATGTAATGACACATTCATGTACCCTTCCCCCTCCGGTCTTGGGACATTCCGGACCTTCTAGAATGTTCGATGAAAACAGGAACCATTCCGCTACTCAAAGCAGGACTTTCCTTATATAAATCTTATTCTCCGGACCATTCCGGATATCCTCGTGATATCCCGGATCCCATCCGAGACTCCGAACAACATTCGGTCTCTTTCTCATAATACCATAACTACTCAAACAACGTCGAATCCTTAAGTGTGTCTCCCTACGGTTCGTGAATTATGCGGACATGATCGAGACACTTCTCCGAACAATAACCAATAGAGGAATCTGGAAATTCATATGGCTCCCACATATTTCTACGATTACTTTGCGATCGAATGAACCACTTACATACGATTACCAATTTCCCTTTGTCTCACGATATGTTACTTATCCGAGGTTATGATCGTCGGTATCTCTGCATACCTAGTTCAACCTCGTTACTGATAAGTACTCTTTTCTCGTTCCCGTGATATGTGATCCCTTGTGACCCAGTCACATGCTTGCAAGCTAATTGGATGACATTTCACCGAGAGGGCCCAGAGAATATCTATCCGTCATATGGATGGACAAATCCCACTCTTGATCCATGTGTTTCAACCAATACTTTCCGAACACTCAATGCCACCTTTATAACCACCCTGTTACGGTGTGGTGTTTGATGACATCAAAGCATCCATCCAGTAAAGGTGATATGCATGATCTCATGGTCGAAGGAATTAGGTTACCATGTATCAGAAAGCATATAGCAATTGAACTATTGAAATGACTTGATCTTTATGCTACGCTTATCTATAGGAGTATGTCCACCATATCATTCTCCTAATGATATGATCTTGTTGTTGATAACATCTCAATGTTCATGATAGGGAAACCACAATCATCAATCAACCAACAAGCTAGTGAAGTATAGAGGCTATACTAGGGACTTCAAATTAAGTTTACAATTCACACAAGTATTAATGTTTCCTTGTTAATACTATTATAGCATGAATATAAACATTTATCATAAACACAAAGATATAATAATAACTATATTTATTATTGCCTCTAGGGCATATCTCCAACATCTCCACTTGCACTAGAGTCATCTAATCTAGATTACATGGTAATATACCGAACACCCATGGCAGTTTGGTGTTGGTCATGTTTGCCCTCGGGAGAGGTTTAGTCAACGGATCCTCCACATTCAGATCTGTGTACTTTGCAAATCTTTATATCCCCATCCTGGATATGTTCTCGAATAGCGTGAAAACGTAGCTTGATATGCTTCAGCTTCTTGTGTGACCTTGGTTCTTGCGCATTGGCTATGGCGCCCATGTTTATCACAGTAGATAGACATTGGGTCCAGCGCACTTGGAACCACACCAAGCTCTGTAATGAACTCTTTCATCCATATCGCTTCTTGTGAAGCCTCGAAGCAACCATGTATTCTGATTCAGTTGAAGATCTCGCCACAACGCTTTGCTTTGCACTCCTCCAGCTAACTGCTGCACCATTCAAAGTAAATAGTATCCAGATTGTGATTTAGAATCATCCGGATCGGGGTTCCAACTAGCATCGGTGTAACCATTAACAACGAGCTGTTCATCACCTCCATAAGAAAGAACCATATCCTTAGTTCTTCTCAAGTACTTAAGGATGTTTTTGATCATTGTCAATGATCCACTCTGGATCACTTTGATATCTGCTAGTTAAACTAACGCATATGCAATGTCGGGTCTAGTACATAGCATGGCATACATTAGAGATCCTATGGCTGATGCATAGAGTCTTACTCATCCTTTCTCTATCTTACGCGATGTCGGACTTTGAGTTTTACTCAAGGTCGTATTGGGCAACATGGGCAAGAACCCTTTCTTGCTATCTTCCATTACAAACCTCTTTAGAACTTTGTCCAAATATGTACTTTGTGACAATGATATTTGACGTTTCGATCTATCTCTATAAATCTTTATGCCTAATATGTAAGATTATTCGCCAAGATCCTTCATTGAAAAACTATTATTCAAATATTCCTTGACACTATTAAGAAGGTCTACATCATTCCCAATCAACAATATGTCATCCACATACAGTATTAAGAATGCTACAGAGCTCCCACTCACTTTCTTGTAAATACAAGCTTCTCCATAAGTTTGTATAAAACCAAAACTTTTGATTACCTTATCAAAACGTTGATTCCAACTTCGGGATGCTTGCTTCAATCCATAGATGGACCGTTGAAGCTTGCATACCTTGTTAGCATCTTTAGGATCGACAAAACCTTTGGGTTGCATCATATACAACTCTTCATCAATGTTTCCATTGAGGAATGCTGTTTTGACATCCATCTGCCATATCTCACAATCACAATATGCAGCGATTGCTAACATAATCCTCACAGATTTTAGCTTTGCTACTGGTGAGAAAGTCTCATCGTAGTCAACTCCTTGAATTTGTCGAAACCCTTTTGCGACAAGTCGAGCTTTATAGATTAACATTACCATCAGCATCTGTTTTCTTCTTGAAAATCCATTTGTTCTCGACGGCTTTCCGCCATCCTAAGTCCACCAAAGTCCATACTTGGTTTTCGTACATGGATCCAATCTCGGATTTCATGGCTTCTTGCCATTTATTGGAATCTGGGCTCATCATCGCTTCCTCATATGTCTCGGGGTCATCGGTGTTGTCCACCAACATGACATTCATAACGGAATCATACCAATCTGGAGTGGTACGAGTTCTCGTTGACCTCCGAGGCTCTGTAGCAACTTCAACCGAAGTTTCATGATCACCATCATTAGCTTCCTCTCTTATTGGTGCAGGCACCACAGGAACTTCTTCCGGTGCTGCGCTACTATAATTCGAGAGAAGGTTCGACAACCTCGTCGAGTTCTACTTTCCTTCCAGTCACTTCTTCGAGAGAAATTCCTTCTCTAGAAAGGATCCATTCTTAACAGCGAAGATTTTGCCTTCGGATCTATGATAGAAGGTATACCCAATAGTTTCCTTGGTATCCTATGAAGACGCATTTTTCCGCTTTGGGTTCAAGCTTGTCCTTGTAACTTCTTTACATAGGCTTCGCATCCCCAAACTTTAAGGAACGACAATTTAGGTTTCTTCCCAAACCATAATTCATACGGTGTCGTTTCAACGGATTTAGACGGTGCCCTATTTAAAGTGAATGCGGCTGTTTCTAATGCATAACCCCAAAATGATAGCGGTAAATCTGTAAGTGACATCATAGAACGAACCATATCTAAGAGAGTTCGATTACGACGTTCAGACACACCATTACGCTGTGGTGTTCCCGGCGGTGTCAACTGCGAAAGTATTCCACATTTCTTCAAATGCTCGCCAAACTCGTAACTTAGATATTCACCTCCACGATCAGAACGTAGAAATTTAATCTTCTTGTTACGTTGATTCTCTACCTCACTTTGAAACTCCTTAAACTTCTCGAAAGTTTCGGACTTATGTTTCATGAAATAGATATACCCATATCTACTCAAGTCATCCGTGAAGGTAAGAACATAACGATAACCACTGCGCGATGCTACACTCATTGGACCACACACATCGGTATGTATGATTTCCAATAAGTCTGTAGCTCGCTCCATTATACCAGAAAATGGAGTCTTAGTCATTTTACCCATCAGACATGCCTCGCATCTTTCAAGTGATTCAAAATCAAGTGATTCAAGAAGTCCATCGGAATGGAGTTTCTTCATACGCTTCACTCCAATGTGACCAAGACGACAGTGCCACATATAGGTCGAGTTATCGCTTGATTTCAATCGTTTAGCTTCAATGTTATTAATATGTGTATTTCTACTATCGAGATTCAACAAGAATAGACCATCTATCAAAGGTGCATGTGCATAAAACATATTACTCATATAAATCGAACAACCATTATTCTCGGATTTAAACAAGTAACCGTCTCGCAATAAACAAGATCCCGATATAATGTTCATGCTCAACGCAGGCACCAAATAACAATTATTTAAGTATAAAACTAATCCCGATGGTAGATGAAGAGGTAGCGTGCCGACCGCGATCACATCAACCTTTGATCCGTTTCCTACGCGCATCGTCACCTCGTTCTTCACTAGCTTCCGTTTATTCTGCAGCTCCTGTTTCGAGTTACAAATATGAGCAACCGAACCAGTATCAAATACCCAGGCACTACTACGAATACTAGTGAGATACACATCAATAACATGTATATCAGATATACCTTTCTTCTTGATGTTGCCGTTCTTCAAATCCGCCAAGTACTTTGGGCAATTCCGCTTCCAGTGACCTTCTCCCTTGCAGTAAAAGCACTCAAGATCGTGCTTGTCCAGCCTTGGTCCTCTTCGTTGGCGTGGCAGCTTTCTTACCACCCTTCTTGAAGTGTCCCTTTTGCTTAGACTTGCCTTTCTTGAATTTGGTGGTCTTATTGACCATCAACACTTGGTGCTCTTTCTTGATCTCCACTTCTGCAGATTTTAACATAGCAAATAGTTCTGGCAACTCTTTGTTCATGTTCTGCATGTTGTAGTTCATCACAAAGTTCTTGTAACTTGGTGGTAGTGATTGGAGGATGCGGTAAACCCCCAAAGTATTAGGAATCACTATACCCAAGCTTTGAAGTTTATTCGCGTGCCCAGACATTTTAAGCACATGCTCACTGACGGAGCTGCCCTCTTCCATCTTGCAGTTAAAGAACTTTTCAGAAGCTTCATAACTTTCAATTGCCGCATGAGTCTCAAAAATTAATTTGAGATCCTCGACAATATCATATGGGTCTGACTCTTCAAACCTTTTCTGAAGCTCCGATTCTAAACCATACAAGATAGCACACTGAACTATGGAGTACTGATTCTTCCGAGCGAGGTAAACATTCTTTACTTCATCGGTAGCATCAGCAGCAGGTGGGTCACCTAGCGGTGCATCCAGCACATAGGTCAAATTACCAGCTGTGAGGACAATCCTCAAATTGTGGAACCAATCCGCGAAGTTGCTTCCATTGTTTTTCAACTTTTCTTTCTCTAGGAACGCATTAAAATTGATGGTAGGGGCTGCCATTGATCTACAACATATTTGCAATAGTTTAGACTAAGTTTATGACAAATTGAGTTCAAATTAATTAATGAAATTAAACTAGGTGAACTCCCACTCAAAACAACATCCCTCACATTGTTTTAGTGATCACATCTAACTAAATCCACTACATCAACACCGATCATCACGAGAGTTGATATAGTTTTAATGGCGAACAATCATCATGTTCATCATATCTACTATATGATTCATGCTTTACCTTTCGGCGATCCGTGTTCCTGAGGCCATGTCTGTACATGCTAGGCTCGTCAAGATCAAACCTTAGCTACCGCATAAGCAAATCTGGCTTGCTTACGTTGTATTCACCCGCGGAATCAAAGACACCCGATCATCACGTGGTGCTTTGAAGCAGCAAGCTTTGGCAACGGTGCATACTAAGGGTGAACACTTTAGAACTTGAAATTTATGTGCATGAGGGATCATCTTATAATGCTACCGTCGTCTACTAAGCAATACAAGATGCATAAAGGATTAACATCACATGCAATTCATAATATGTGATATGATATGGCCTTTCTTCTTTATGCTTCCGATCTCCATCTTCAAGCACGAACATGATCTCCATCATCACCTGCATAGCATCAAGGTCAATGATGATTCTTCATGGTTGTCGTCCACCAGCTTCAACTATTACAACTATTTTGAATAGACACGCAGGTCTTAACAGAAATTAAAGACAACCATATGGCTCCTGCCGGTTGCCAACTTACAATAAGGAACATTGCATACATCAAATATAATCACAATCATGGCCATATCACATCACTGCACACCCCTGCAAAACAAAGTTAGACGCTTCTACTTTCTTTGCATATTTTACGTGGTTTGGGGCTTTCAATAAGTGTCGTTCTAACTTACGAACAAGAACCACAACATTGATACTAGCATTGTTGATTACCCGTTGTAAATTGGATCTTTACTATGCTAGGAGAAACAGGCACCATAAAGCCACTTATGCAAAACGAGTTGCATGTCAAGCGTGGAGCAAGTCTCATGAACGATGTCATGTAAGGTTAGCCGGGCTTCATCCCAACATACCGCAAGATGCAAAGTACACAAAAGCAATCTACAATAAAAGCATCAACGCCCACAATGACCATTGTGTTCTACTCTGCAACAGATCTACATATAGACACGGCTCGATACCCTTTGTAGGGGTTCGTAGCATGGAAAACAAAATTTTCTATCGCATACAAACAAACAAGCCAAGATCTATCTACTAGATTGCAGCAACGAGTCGATGGAATAACTCACCCTCGAAGATTCCAAAGTGTTTAACGAGCAGATTCTCGTGGGTGATGTAGTCGTACTCTTTCCGATCTCAAGATCGCGTGACGATCCTTCGGCGCCATCGTTCCGCAGCGCTCCATGATCGGTCACACGCTCGGTACTGACGAAGACCTTCCTCTCCTTGTTCCAGCAGGCGGAGGTTGTAGCACTCTCCTCGCGATTCCAAGACTGGCGTGGTACCGGAAGTAGAGGGAAATCTCAGGCTTCGCCTTAAGCCGGTGCGAGTATGGTGGAGCTTATGAGAGAGGCTATTAGTGGTCTAGTAATTAGACACACCAATTAGAAGGCTCTAAACCAATTAGAAGGCTCTAAACCGAAATAGCTCTAAACCGGGGTTTAGGTCTAGGGTTTAGTTTAGAGGATAGGAACTTGTGTGTTCTAGGAGGCGCCTGCCTCCCTTTATAGGTGGGAGGGCGTGGCCAAGGGAGTGGAGTCCTCCCCAACTCGGCCTTGAGGTGGGCGCCCGGCTTGGGAGGAGGAATCCTCCCCAACTCGGTTTCCACTTCTCCTCCTCTTTCCACTTTCCAAAACTTGCCGTTTGACTTTCAAACTAGCCGTTTGACTTTTCAATTTAGGATTTAAATAAACCCTTTATTTTGGACAGCGAGAACACTTAGTACATGATGCAATCATTCCAATATGTAATGACACATTCATGTACCCTTCCCCCGGAGTGCGGACATTAGGACCTTCTAGAATGTTCCCGATGAAAACACCGGAACCATTCCGCTACTCCGAAACGGGACTTTCCTTATATAAATCTTATTCTCCGGACCATTTCGGATATCCTCGTGATATCCCGGATCCCATCCGAGACTCCGAACAACATTCGGTCTCTTTCTCATAATACCATAACTACTCAAACAACGTCGAATCCTTAAGTGTGTCTCCCTACGGTTCGTGAATTATGCGGACATGATCGAGACACTTCTCGAACAATAACCAATAGAGGAATCTGGAAATTCATATGGCTCCCACATATTTCTACGATTACTTTGCGATCGAATGAACCACTTACATATGATTACCAATTTCCCTTTGTCTCACGATATGTTACTTATCCGAGGTTATGATCGTCGGTATCTCTGCATACCTAGTTCAACCTCGTTGCTGATAAGTACTCTTTTCTCGTTCGTGATATGTGATCCTTGTGACCCAGTCACATGCTTGCAAGCTAATTGGATGACATTTCACCGAGAGGGCCCAGAGAATATCTATCCGTCATATGGATGGACAAATCCCACTCTTGATCCATGTGTTTCAACCAATACTTTCCGAACACTCAATGCCACCTTTATAACCACCATTACGGTGTGGTGTTTGATGACATCAAAGCATCCATCCATAAAGGTGATATGCATGATCTCATGGTCGAAGGAATTAGGTTACCATGTATCAGAAAGCATATAGCAATTGAACTATTGAAATGACTTGATCTTTATGCTACGCTTATCTATAGGAGTATGTCCACCATATCATTCTCCTAATGATATGATCTTGTTGTTGATAACATCTCAATGTTCATGATAGGGAAACCACAATCATCAATCAACCAACAAGCTAGTGAAGTATAGAGGCTATACTAGGGACTTCAAATTAATTTTACAATTCACACAAGTATTAATGTTTCCTTGTTAATACTATTATAGCATGAATATAAACATTTATCATAAACACAAAGATATAATAATAACTATATTTATTATTGCCTCTAGGGCATATCTCCAACACTTACGCCGGGTAGCACTTCTCTGGTTCCTGGTGCGGCGCCTACATCTCCAACGTGCAGTCTCGAGGAGCTTCTTCGGAAAGAAGAAATCTTGCAAGGAAACAGTGCATCCTTCGGCAAGTTAATAGCTGAGAGTGCTACCAACGTCAAGATCATTGCACTTGTAAGTTATATTTGCCTTTTTCATTTCTTATGAGTATCCCACTGTAGCCCCCGAGGATTTAGACGGAAAACCATAGGTCTTTGCGTCTAAATTCTCTAAGAGTGACTAAGCTAGAAAACCTCTCACTGTAGCCCCCCAAGCATATAGGTGGAATGAATTATTCCGACTAGATGCTTTAAGAGTAGCATACGCAGTGTTTATAAATTTCAATACTGTAGCCCCCAAGCTTTTAGTTGTAACTGAATTAGTTCCGACTAGATGCTTAAAGAGAAGTTAGGCATACATCCGAGTTAAAAACTTTATACTGTAGACCGCAAGATTCTAATCAAAAACTGAATTAGTTCCGACTAGATGCTTAATGAAAGACTAAGCATATTGCTAAGTTAAAAAACTCTCGCTGTAGCCCCCGAGCATCTAGGTGGAAATTTTCCGGCTAGATGCTCCAAGTAGACCAAACAACGTTTGACTTTCTTCTTTCCATAGAATGAGAATGCTCGGAGGGGCATGGCCAACGATAAGTACCAGAAGATGCGCGCGGACTTGGAAGCCAAAAAGGGTAAAACTGCCTTCTTGAAGGAACAGATCATCAAGAGCAAGCGTCTGTTTTTCCTTTCTTTTTCGTATTCCGACTTGATCTTGTGTATTCTCCGAGTACTCACTATGTACTTTGCTTTCTCTGACTTGCAGAAACCATTGCCAAGGCTAAGGACATTGTCGAGCAATCCAAGCATATTCAGGAGCTGGATAGCGAGAACAAGATCCTTAAGAAGGAGAGGAAGAGATGCTGAAAATGCATGAAGAATCAATGAAAGCCCTGCATGACTCCGCCATCGTCGAGATGAATCGCTTGAAGGAGGAAATCGCGATCTTAAAAGATCAGAAGAAAGCTGCTGATGAGTAGAATCAATGCCATCATGAAGCGTATAAGATCCTCCAACAAGAACGGGACTCCATGGCGGATACCTTCTAGCAAGCTGAGGCCAGCATCTTCAGTAAGTGATTCTTCGTCTTGGATTTTTGTAGTCTAGATACTTTATTTTTTTGAACTCATGCGCTCCTTTGTCGGCAATTCACAGCTCCTATGGGTTTAACCCGGTCGCCTCCTCCGCCAAAGGAATGCATGGTCCTTGCCGGCAACTTCATCAACACCGCCATCGTGCAGACCAAAGAGATTGCCAAATCCCTCCAGATTAACATCAAGGCATCGGACTCTGTAGCGAAGTTCTCGGAGATCCTACGCCGAGCCCCCCGAGCGTATTTCAAGCTGGAAAGCTTCATGTGCCCGGGATGGCGCCAAGATGGCATTGTCAATGGTGAAGGCACACTACGAGAATGCCGACATCGACACGGTAACCTCCGGTATCCCCGACGTAGAGGACGAAGGCCAAAAGATAAATCACGAATCTATCTTGGCGTCGCTCGCGGGTTATGACACCAGAGTCGCCAAGTTGGTCGACATTAACATCTTTGTGCCCATGAACACCATTGAAGACAAAGGCCAAAGCTCCTCCGAGTCCCTCAATAATGCCGACTTCGAGGGAGGTGACTCTCCTGCTGCTGGTGATGTTGCTTGCAAGTCGCCTGCGCCAGAGGAATAAAAACAACTTGTAATATTTGTTTCCTATGTAACTTGTTATGAGGAAAAAATTATGTGTTAACTTAAGGCGGAAAACAATGGTGTATGTCCTGCTACTTAAGAACTATTTCTAGCATGTATAAATTTTTTAAGCAAGTGCTGGCTTATCCATTACTTTGGTTTTTATGCTTGACTTTTCGTGAGTCGGAAGACTAGTTGTTGGAACCATGCGCTCAGGTGATGATGCCCAATGGCACCGTCAATAACCTAAGCACAAAATCGCCGACAATAAGTGCCGAAAGTCACTACTCCAGAATCCACATAAAAACGACAAAGAACGTGTAGACCAGAAAACTTAAGCTAACGCCCGTAGGCGGAATTTTCACAAGTGCAATTGCAAAGCTTGTGCATAAAGGTTTTATATGATCCAAAAATGAACAGTAAAGGAGGTAAAAGACTCAGAAATATGAGTGAACCAAAGAGCTTTATTTTATTGATCATATAAGAGGTACACAATTAGATAAAAATGCTAAGTGTAGAAAGGATGTAGCTGTGCTATGTTCCATGGTCGATCAAGCTCCGGGTAGTCATCATCCGGGTCATGTCGCTTATGCTTATGATCCTCGTTGGGTCTATCCTTCAGTTCATGATTGTCAACGAGGTAGTAAGACCCATTGATTAGTGCCTTGATTATGATGAACGGTCCTTCGCATGGCGGGGATAATTTGTGTGACTTCTTTTGCTTAAGTCGGAGCACCAAATCCCCCTCTTTAAACGAGCGATGCCGAACGCGGCGACTATGGTAGCTACGTAGCTTCTGCTGGTAGATGGCGGATCTTTGGCATGCCAAAACGCGCTCCTCCTTGAGAAGGTCCACATCTAGGCGTCTGGATTCTTCAGCGTCATCTTCGTCGTAGGCGGCAACCCTTGGTGCATCGTGAAGTATGTCGGAAGGTAGGATGGCTTCTGCTCCATATATCATGAAGTAAGGGGTGTATCCGATGGATCTGTTGTGTGTAGTTCGTAAACTCCACAGCACAGATGGCAATTCTTCCGCCCAGGCTCCAACTGCTCTATGTAGCGGTGCCTCAAGACATGGCTTTATTCCCTGCAGAATTAATCCATTGGCTCGATCAACCTGGCCATTGGATTGTGGATGTGCCACAGATGCAAGGTCAAGTCGGATGCCCTTCTCCCAACAATATGCCTCCACTTCTCCGAGTGACAAGTTGTTGCCGTTGTCGGTGATAATGCTATGTGGGAGACCAAATCTCACCACTAGATCCCGGACAAACCTGAGGGCTGTTGCCCCATAAAGCTTCCTAATGGGTTTAGCTTTCTACCAGCAGATGCGTAAACCCACATGGCGCCGTCTGCAACGGACCAACCATGTCCAGCCCCTAGACTGCGAACAGCCAAGTTATTGGTATTGTTCGCAATTCTTCAGCAGGAACATGTGGTTCTCGGGCATAATACTAGCATCCCATGCATGTCTCAACCAGCTTGTCGGCGTCCGCCTTTGCGGTCAGCCAGTAGATGTTGGAGATATGCCCAAGAGGCAATAATAAAGTGGTTATTATCATATCTTCGTACTTATGATAAATGTTTACATATCACGCTATAATTGTATTAAACGGAAACATTAATACTTGTGTGGTTTGTAAACATAAAAGAGTCCCTAGTAAAGCCTCTTGTTAAACTAGCTTGTTGGTTAATATAAGATCATGGTTTCCTGATCATGAACATTGAGATGTTATTAACAATAAGGTCATATCATTAGGAGAATGATGTGATGGACATACTCCTATAGTTAAGTGTAGCATAAGATCAAGTAATTCAAATAGTTCACTTGCTATAAGCTTTCTAATACATAGTAAACTAATTCCTTCGACCATGAGATCATGCTAATCACCATCACTGGAAGGATGCTTTGATGACATCAAACACGACACAATGTGAATCGGGTGTCTTTAAAGGTGGCATTGAGTGTTCGGAAAGTATGTGTTGAGGCACATGGATCAAGAGTGGGATTTGTCCATCCATATGACGGATAGACATATTCTGGGCCCTTTCGGTGGAATGTCATCCAATTAGCTTGCAAGCATGTGAATGGATCACAAGGGATCACATATTACGGGAACGAGAAAAGAATACTTATCGGTAACGAGGTTGAACTAGGTATGAAGTGATACCGACGATCAGACCTCGGATAAGTAAACTATCACGAGACAAAGGGAAATTGGTATCGTATGTAAATGGTTCATTCGATCACGAAGTAATCGTTGAAATATGTGGGAGCCATATGAATTTCCAGATTCATCTATTGGTTATTGATCGGAGAAAAGTCTCGATCATGTCTGCATAATTCACGAGCCGTAGGGAGACACGCTTAAGGATTAGATGTTGTTTAGTAGATATAGAATGTGAGTAAAGAGACCGAATGTTGTTAAGAGTCTTGGATGGGATCCGGGGTATCAGGAGGAGATCCGGAATGGTACGGAGAATAAGGTTCATATAAGGAAAGTCCAATTTTGGAGTTCAGGAATGATTCTGGTGTTTTCACCGGAATGTTCTAGAAGGGTCTAGAAGGTTCACCGTTCCGGAAGGGGAAGGGTACATGGATGTGTCATGACAAAGTGTAATGGTTGCATCATGTCCTAGGTCACTTGGCTGGACACTTGGAAGAGATAAATCAAACTCTAATTTGAAAGTCAAAAAAAGGCAGTTTGAAAAAGTCAAATCCCAACATGGTTTCCGAGTTAGGGAGGGTTTCTGAGTTAGGGAGGGTTTCCACCTGGGTTGTGAACACCTTGGACGCCCCCCACCTATATAAGGAGGGGTGGGGGCGCACCCCAAGGTATCCCCCTTGCCCTAGGCGCCCAAGAAACCCTAGGTTGGCCGCCGCCCCCCTCTCTAGTTGCGACCAATATAGATCTCCTCTAAACCGCTACCGACTAGCTAAACTCTATTTGCTAGCTACCTCTAAACCTCAGCACTCTAAACCCTAGCTCGCCGGGGCTCCCTCTACTCCACCATACTCACTCCGGCTTAGGCAAATCCCTACGGGATCTCCCCTCTACTTCCGACACCATGCTGTCGTGCTGCCAGAATCGCGAGGAGAGAGCTACAATGTAAGATCCCTCCTTTGTAAAGGAAAAGGATCCCTATGATTGCAATGCTAGTCCCTGGATCATTGATAGCATCCACAGTTTAAGATGAAGTACATAGATACAAAGGTCATTTGTTCCATCCATTCCAGAGTTAAACATAGTCTTTACAACTCAAGGCCATAGGCCTAATACAAGAGTTTGAATAAGTAAATAAATATAAGTCTTCATCTTCATGTGCCATAGGCAAACATGTTGAGTGTAGACTCATGACACCTAATCCTCATCAGAGTAACCTGCAACATCACAAGTTACAGCCACAGTGGGTCAATACTTTGGAATAGTATTGGCAAGTGATACCTTAGTAAAATTTAGGTGGACTATATTACTACATGCAATTTGGCTAAGTGTAGCTTGGCTTGCTTTGCTCAAAATAGGTTTTTCCTATTAGTTGAAATCACTAAGTTTTTCTTTGTCAAAACTTTTCCCAAGGAACCACCAATAGACATTGAGGTCCTTCACCCTTGTTCACCCACAAGTTTTTACTTAGAAGTTGGAGTGATGAGATTCTTGATAGCTTCCATGTCTTGATGCTCAAGTTGTCCATTGCCATGGACTTGGCTAAGTACTTAGATTTTTCCATCTGCAGAGGTTGTGCACTTTCCCACTGACTTGGTTTCACCAAGACAGGACCTTTCGAAGCCTTCCCTTAGACCAAATGGACGCGTTCCAACCTATCATTCCCACTACCACCAACTGTCCAAATGGCTAAGTTCTAGCAACCTATGTGATCCAGGCAGAGCCCATATTGCCAAGTGGCTGCACTAGAAGTTTCTCAACACTTGGCCTCTAAAATCCCTTTGTTCCTGGGTGGCTTTCCACAAGTGAGATACACAAGGTAAACCATAGCCATGGGCCTTGTGTAACCACTCAACCAAAACCACCAATCAAGTCCCTTTCCACCCAGCTGATTCATTGACTTAGTTGTTTTATTAAGAAAAACATAAGTCCAAAGACTTAGAAATATTTTCATCATAGCATGTATATATCACCAACCCTTGTTTGCTACTAGCTAGGCTAAGCATGGCATAGATAGTAACTTAACTTAGAAATTTCCTAGCAATTCTACAACTACTTAGGATTTCCCAACATGGCATTTGGCAAAAATGGTAACATGCAAGACTTAGCAAAATATTTCTAATGCTTGTATAAAAATATAGGGATAGAAATATTCATGAAGTACCACTTGCCTTGGTAGTTGGGAGAGTAGCACTCTTCACAATCACAATCACTAGCACCAAAATCTACACATAGAATATAGCCACAATCACATACAAAACATATACAATCAAAAATATATATGCATGAATGCAAGATTCTAAGTGATGATTTTTAAAACTCAACCAAACTAGTGCATAGTACTGAATTCTAAACAAGTCCAAACTTTGCCAAACCAAATTTTATTTAACACTAAAACAATTCATATGACTAAATAAGCCCTACGCATGTTTTTGCAAAAGAAACCATTTTAACAGAAGAAAAACTTTAAACACATTGCATAAATGGACAGGTCTTGCTCTCCTGATTCCAACGGTATAAAATTTGCCAAAATCTAACGTGGGAATCAAAAGTTATAGCTAAATCAAATTTGGATATAAATCTGATTCAAATTCTGTTTTTAAACCAAACCCTAGCCACGCGGCGCTATCCTATTGGTCGATACCGTTTCGCTCACAATCACCCTTCCGCGCCGTTAGATCAAGTCAGATCCAACGCGCCAGATTCAAAGAAAACGTTTTGCTTAGATCTAATCTAGTCCTTACGATATAGATCTAACGGCTACCGTTGCCCTGACCATAGCCTAGCGGCGCTAGCGGCGGCGACTGGCGGCGGCACGTCTGTCAGTGGTGGCGCTGACGTTCTAGGTCGCCTGTGGAGGGGAGAGGGTGCTCACCAGAACCGCAGGGACTTGGTGAAGCTCAACGTGGCGGTGGCTTGGCAAGGGGCGCTCGGAGTCGTCGGGGATTCCTCGCCGGAGTCGTGCACAGCGTCAGGTGGTTGCTGTCGAAGTCGTTGCCGAGGTTCCGCGTCGCCCTAACACGAACCAAATGGTTTAGAAGATGCGCAAGACGGTGGCGAACAACCTCGTATGTGAGAGAGATCAAGGGGCGCGCTCTGCTTACCGTAATCGGTCGCCGGAGTTGAGTGGCGGCTCGATCGGTTGCGGGCACGAACAGGGACGGCGTCCTGGGTCACAAGCAGGCAAGCAAAGGGCATCAGAAGATGCACGAGATCATGCTAGACACACTCGTTTCAATCAGAGGCTTAGGGGCGGTCGGAACTCACTGGAATTTGCTGCCGGAGGTCATCGGAGCTGCGGCGGTGTTTGGCGAGTTGCGAGAAGCCTGGTGGCATGGAGAGAAAATTGAGTGAGGGGAATGGAGCGGAGTGGGGAGGGGCTTAAGTAGGCAGAGGCTCGACAAGAAACGCTCGGCGAATCAATGGCAATTACACCGCGGAATCAACGCAGCAACGGCCAGCGGCGACGGCGTCTGCGCGCGAGATTTGGGGAAGAAGGAGTCGACGTGGAGAGGGCCCGCTTGTCAGTGAATTGAACAGAGAGGGAGGAGGGTCGTCGGTGACTCGTGGGTCAAGGCAAGGCGTAGAGAGAGGGGAGACCCGGGTGGGCTAGTTGGGCTGGATCTGTTGCTGGGCTCAAATACTGGCGCCGACCCTTTTCTATTTCCTTTCTCCTTTTCTTTTTCTGTTTTGATTTTCTGGATTGATTTTCAAAAGCTTTTGAATTCAAACCTTTTTTCCAGGATTTTGTAGGGTGCAACATTCACATTTCAAGGCATAAAAACAAGTGGTCTCTCTGCTCAAGCTTGGTTCTTTTGAATAAACAAAATAAACAGTGCTATGGCACTTGTTTTGCAAATGTTTTGAAAATGGTTTTGAAACCATTTTTATTTTGTTTAATTTGTTCAAAGCTCCACACTCAATCCAATCAACAAGGAAGCAAACAAACTTGGTTTAAAACACTTAAGCTCTCAAATGGGGATGGCCATTTGATTTAAGTTTGCTCACATAAAATGATAGCACTATGTGCTTCTGTTTTCTTGAAATTGGTTTGAAATTGATCTCAAAACTATATGCATGCATGAATGATATGCAATCTTTGAAATCATGATTTTAGGGATGTTACATACAACCTCCGCTGCCTGCTGGAACAAGGGAGAGGAAGGTCTTCATCAAGTACGTCGTGTGACCGACGCAGAGGAGCGCTTTAAACGCACCGTATGATCGTCTACACGATCTTGAGATCGACAAGTGAACGACTACATCACCCACGAGAATCTGCTCTCGTTAACCGCTTTGGATCTTTGAGGGTTAGTACTCTATTGACTCGTTGCTACAATCTAGTAGATAGATCTTGGCTTGTGTGTGTTCACGCGATGGAATTTTTTTGGTTTCCATGCTACGAACCCCTACAGTGGTATCAGAGCCATGTCTATATGTAGATCTGTTGCACGAGTAGAACACAATGGTCATTGTGGGCGTTGATTCTTTTGTTGTTGATTGCTTCTTGTGTACTTTGCATCTTGCGGGATGGTGGGATGAAGCGGCCCGGGCTAACCTTACATGACATCGTTCATGAGACTTGCTCCACGCTTGACATGCAACTTGTATTGCATAATTGGCTTTGCGGGTGCCTGTTTCTCCCAATATAGTGAAGATTCAATTTACAACGGGTGATTGACAATACTAGTATCAACGTTGTGGTTCTTGTTCGTAAGTTAGAACGATACTTATTGAAAGCCCCAAACCACGTAAAACATGCAAAGAAAATTAGAGACGTCTAACTTTGTTTTGCAGGGGTGTGCTGTGATGTGATATGGCCATGATTGTGATTATATATGATGTATGCAATCATCCTTATTGTAAGTCGGCAATCGGTAGGAGCCTTATGGTTGTCTTTTAATTTCGTTAAGACCTGTGCGTCTATTATTCAAAGTAGTTGTAATAGTTGATGCTGGTGGACGATAACCATGGAGTGGTGCCATTGACCTTGACGATAACCATGATTTTAGGTGGTCTTTCCGAAGATCATCTTCTCTTTCCCATGTTGCTTCCTCTTCGGAGTGATGATTCCACTGCACTTTGCAAAACTTGATAGTATTAGTCCTTGTGCCTCTTTCTGCAGTCTCAAGAATTTTGATAGGTTTCTCTTCATAAGTGAGATCACTTTCCAGTTGCACCTCCTCCAAAGGTATAGTATCCTTCAAAGAAGTTTCTTCCATTTCTGGATGAGATTTCTTAAGCTGACTCACATGAAACACATTATGGACAGCTGGCAAAGATTCTGGGAGTTCAATTTCATATGCCACTTCTCCCTTGCGACTCATAATCTTGAATGGCCCAACATATCTTGGTGCCAATTTTCCTTTGACTCTGAATCTCTTCACTCCACGAAGTGGTGACACTCTAAGATAAGCTCTATCACCGACTTCGTAGGTGACTTCTCTACGCTTAGGATCTGCGTAGCTTTTCTGTCGGGACTGTGCTATCTTCAACCTGTCCTTAACCATCTTGACCTTCTCTTCGGCTTCTTTGATAAGATCTGGCCCGAATAAACTTCTTTCTCCCACACCGTTCCATAACAATGGGGTGGTACATTTTCTTCCGTAGAGAAACTCAAACGGTGCCATCTCAATGCTGGCTTGATAGCTGTTGTTATAAGAAAATTCTGCGTAAGGCAGACTTTCATCCCAACTGGCTCCATAGTCTAAGGCACACGCCCTCAACATGTCTTCAAGAATCTGATTAGTTCTTTCTGTTTGTCCATCAGTTTGAGGATGAAAAGCAGTACTGAATTCCAACCTCGTTCCCAATGACTCATGTAGCTGTCTCCAAAAATGGGAAGTGAATTGAGTTCCCCTATCAGACACAATACTCTTGGGCACTCCGTGTAGACATACAATTCTACTCATGTAGATTTTGGCTAACTTAGCACTTGTATAGGTTGTCTTCACGGGTATGAAATGAGCCACTTTAGTTAGGCGATCTACTACCACCCAAATAGAATCGTATCCTGACCGGGTCCTTGGTAATCCGGTAATGAAATCCATACCAATCTTGTCCCACTTCCAATCAGGAATAGGTAGTGGTTGAAGTAAACCTGCTGGTTTCTGATGTTCCGCTTTTACTCTACTACACACATCACACAAAGCAATATGTTCGGCGATGTCCTTTTTGAGATTATTCCACCAAAATATTTCCTTCATGTCCATGTACATTTTGGTGTTACCCGGATGAATAGAATACAGAGAGTTGTGTGCTTCCTGCAAAATCAGTTTTCGCAGCTCTGGGTCTTGTGGAACACAAATACGTTTCCCATGCCATAAAGTACCCTGTTCGTCTTCATGGAATTCTTTGGCTTTTCCTTTGCCAATCTTTTCCTTAACCTCTTAAATTTCCTTATCAGTCTTCTGGGCTTCTCTGATCTTGTCCAAAAAAGTGGGTTGAACATCCAAAGACATGAGATGTCCTTCAGGCACAATCTCCAATTTGAGTTTTCTAAATTGGGTACACAAATCATCTGGCAATTCTCCTTTGGTAAGGCCATTCACAAAAACCTTACGGCTTAGAGCATCTGCTACAACATTTGCTTTACCGGGGTGGTATTGCAAACTTAAGTCATAGTCTTTGATAAGTTCTAGCCATCTTCTTTGTCTCATATTAATTTCCTTTTGGGTGAAGATATACTTCAAACTTTTGTGATCTGTGAACACTTCACAACGCTTTCCCAAAAGATAGTGTCTCCATGTTTAGAGTGCATGGACGACAGAGGCTAACTCTAAATCATGCGTAGGATAGTTCACTTCATGAGTTTTGAGTTGTCTCAAGGCATAAGCCACAACTTTACTGTCTTGCATGAGTACTGCACCCAAACCTTGATGAGATGCATCACAATATACTTGGAAATATTTTTCCAAATCTGGCAGACACAAGACTGGTGCTGTCACAAGTCTCTTCTTCAATTCCTGAAAGCTGAGTTCACAACCTTCAGACCAAGCAAACTTCTTGTCTTTCTTTAACAATTCAGTCATGGGCTTAGCTACCTTAGAGAAATTCTCAATGAACCTTCTGTAGTAACCTGCTAAGCCAAGGAAACTACGAACTTCTTTCATGGACTTGGGAGATTCCCATTCAGTCATAGCTGAAACCTTAGCAGGATCAACTGCTACACCATCCTTTGTCATAACATGACCAAGAAATCCAACTTCCTCCAACCAGAACTCACACTTGCTAAATTTGGCATAAAGTTTATGCTCTCTTAATTTCTCAAGTATCAAACGTAAGTGTCCTTCATGCTCTTCTTTACTCTTGGAGTAGACTAAGATGTCATCGATGAAAATGACAACAAACTTGTCAAGAAATTCCATGAACACCTTGTTCATCATATTCATGAAGTATGCTGGAGCATTGGTCAAGCCAAAAGGCATTATGGTATACTCATACAATCCATACCTTGTAGTGAAGGCTGTTTTAGGTATGTCTTGTTCCCTTATCTTGAGTTAAAAATAGCCTGACCTTAGATCAATCTTTGAGAACACACATGCTCCTTCTAGCTGATCAAACAAGTCATTGATTCTAGGCAAAGGGTATTTGTTCTTGATAGTTACCTCGTTGAGTGAACGGTAATCTATGCATAACCTTTGAATTCTATCTTTCTTCTCCACGAAAAAAACTGGGGCTCCCCAAGATGAAGAACTTGGTTGAATAAATCCTTTCTGCAACTGTTCTCCAAGTTGTTTCTTGAGTTCTTTCAGTTCATCAACTGACATTTTATATGGTCTCTTTGCTATTGGTCCAGGCCCTGGTACCAAATCTATAAGAAACTCCACATCTCTATCTGGTGGCATTCCCGACAATTCTTCCGGAAACACATCCGGATACTCACTCACAATTGGCACACTATCCATGCTAACCCCCTTAAGAGAATTAAGCATACTCCTTTTTGCTTCAAAATTGGTCTTGAATCTGATCCTTTTATTTTCTGGAGTTGTGAGTGAGACAGTATGGTTGGCACAATCTATCACTCCTTTGTACTTAGTCATCCAGTCCATTCCCAGAATGACATCCAATCCTTGGGAGTTTAGAATTATCAAGTTAACGGGAAACTTATATTTCCCAAATTCTATGACTAGATCATGACATCCTGAATTCACTATCATTTCTCCACCAGGAGAACTTACTTTTATAGGACACCCAATATTTTCTACCGGTAGTTCATTTCTTTCAACAAATGCTCTTGATATGAATGAATGAGATGCACCAGTATCAAAGAGTACAAATGCTGGAATAGAATTGAGTCTGAACTTACCAGCAACAGCATCAGGCTCCTCATAGACCTCCTCCACATTGATGTGGTTTACTTGTCCCTTCTGAAAAGGGTTGGGCTTGTTAGGTCCTTCAACTTTATTTTCTGGGCATTCATTTGCATAATGCCCCATCTTCTTGCATTTGAAGCATTCAACCTGACTGATATCTCTCTTAACAGGCTGACTTCCACTTCCACTTCCATTACCACTGTGGTGGCTCTTATGTCCACTCTTGTGGTTCTTGTACTTTTCATTGTCATGACTACGGTGATGCTTGTTGTCATGACGGTTGTGGTTGTGGTGCTTGTTGAATTTCCCATGCTTGTGGGATCCTGAGCTTCCACTGTCATCATAATGAGATCGTTTGTGAGACGATCCCGAGCTGTGCTTGTCAGAGTGCTTCCTCTTTCTACTCTCAACTTGCTTCATTTTGTTCTCCAAAATAGCAGCCTTGTCACAGAGCGGCTGATAAGTGGGAACATAGGCCACAGCCAATTGCAGATTCAGCTCATCATTCAAGCCTTCAAGAAATTTTTCCTTTCTCTTGGCATCCGTGTCAACTTCATCCGGTGCATAACGCGCTAGATTGTTGAACTCCTCAATGTATTCAGCCACGCTGCGGTGGCGCCGCTTCAGATTGTGGAACTCTTTCTTTTTCAGACTCATCACTCCTGATGAGATATGAGCAGTGTGAAAGCCATCCTCAAAGATAGCCCATGTCACTTCATCTATGGGAGTGGTGATCTGGAAGTTGTCCCACCAAGTGGCGGCTGGCCCTTCCAGTAGATGTGCTGCAAATCTGACTTTTTCAGCATCCGTACAGCCCACGGTTACCAAGTCCTTGTTTACTGAGCGTAGCCAATAATTGGCTACCATGGGATCAGTCGTCCCTAAGAACTTTGCTGGCCTCAATCTCAAGAATCTGGTAAGCATATCAAAGCCCGGAGGGTTGTTGTTATTGTTGTTATTGTTGTTGTTGTTATTGTTTTGGTTCTGGATGAACGTTGTCATCATCTGCATCAGTTGTGTTTGAGCAGTCATCATTTGCTGCATTTCTGGAGTGATGTTGTTGTTGTTGTTGGGGTTGGGGTTGGGGTTTGCACGATGGGGAGGCATCTGTGGTTTGTTCAATAAATATAAGAATGAGATACCCATAGATGCTTTCATGCACATTACATCACATAAGCAAACACATAGCATGCAACACAAAGATAAGGGTTCAACAACAAGATAACAAGTTCACAAAGTAAAACACAGAAGTTGCAAGCCATCCACATGTCGGATGGTCCAATAACAAGTTCTCAAATAACAAGTACGATAATAAAAGATAAATGAGTAGTCAGATCTACTCATCGGCATAAATCTCCTCCTCGACAAAGGTAAGACCTGCGTTCTCCATCGCGGTCTTGTTTTCCTCGATGCTAGTGGTCAAGGTCTCTATCTTGGCCTTGAGAGCCCTCTTCTAGGAACGAAGCCTCTCAATCACTGTCTGCTGCTGCTCTAGCTCGAAGTCCTTGGACTGCAGTTCTTCAGTCATATCCCGGATCTTCTTGTTTCTATCCTGGACACGCTTCTCCTGACTCTTGAACTTCCTGTCCTGGGTCTTGAACTTCGCCTCCATTTCCTTGACTATCTCGTCTTGCTGCGTGAAGAGCTTGTCCTTCTCGCGAAGCTGCACCTGGAGCTCATCATTGCTGAGCATGACATTGGTCCTGTCCGTGTCCACGTGCCTAATGAGAGACTCTAAGTCCTGGAGGTACAGCGATCGGCTCGCTGCGGCCCCTCGAATCGTCCTCGAAGTCGATGGACTCTCCATCCTCATCACGTCTTCCGAAGACGTGGAAGTGGGTACCTCTAACCTGTCGGGAGTGTCACCCTAGCAGACGTCCTATCAGATCCTGCATCACTACCTCAATGCCTCTCTCCCTGTCATCGTGCATAAGCTTGAAGACGATGGCCTCCGTAGTAGGCTCTGTCTGGCGTCCGGGCTGGTTCACCTTGAAGCCCCAGAGGTCCTTCCTCTCAAACTTGGTGAGGGGATGCACCATGATGGTGGGAAGAGGGAGGTTGAGTAAAGTAGTAAGCTCAACGATACGAGGACCAAAGCGGGTAACCTGGAACTCCTCAACAGTGCTGATGGTAATAGGCATCTATTTATAAGATAGAAAAGTTAGAACAACACAAATCAAGATAAAACAAAAGACATAACATCACATACATATCCTTGGAAAGCAAAACACACAAGTCATGCATACATGAAACCATTACAACATCCAAGGTTCAATCTTATTTTAAGCAACATTTTGGAAAATAGGGTGATAGGTAGTGGTCCAACTAACGAAGTACGTTTACAATCCTATCTCATTGGATCTGTTGGCTAACACAATGTTTCTAGAAGCAATCAGCCTATCTTGCTCACATGATTCCATCACTAAGTCTATAATATCTCCTCTTAAGGTTTGGTTGGTAGCTTCCAACTCTTGGGTATGTTCCTTCTCTTTCCTTAGATCATTTTGGAGGTTGAGCATTCTGCACTTGACTCTATCACCAAGTTCTTTGATGGTCTTCCAAGCTGCATCCCTTGCTGATTCAAAGAATGTAGGGTGCACCACTGAATTGGTGAACATGCAGAATCCTTTTTCCTGATGGTTGTCTTCCTTGTTTTTATACAAGTGAAGTTGCACCCACCAGTATTCCACTCCTTCATCCATCACTGGAAAACCCTTGTACACAGCTGCACCTTGTATCTCTAATGCAACCATGAGGTCCTTGAGAGCCTTGGGGAATTTTGTCTGACACTCCAAAGTCATTGTCATGAGTGGTCCTTTCCTTACGGCTTCGTTGATGGAGTTCATCTACAAATAGAGATGAGAGAGAAGATTAGAAAAGTTTACGAGAAGAATAGACAAGTGTAGAAGTAGTTGAATTTTTTTTCCTTAGTGGTTTCCAATCCTAGGGTCATAATCCTACAGGCAACACAGTGCTCTGATACCATCTGTAAGATCCCTCCTTTGTAAAGGAAAAGGATCCCTGTGATTGCAATGCTAGTCCCTGGATCATTGCTAGCATCCACAGTTTAAGATGAAGTACACAGATACAAAGGTCATTTATTACATCCATTCCAGAGTTAAACATAGTCTTTACAACTCAAGGCCACAGGCCTAATACAAGAGTTTGAATAAGTAAATAAATATAAGTCTTCATCTTCATGTGCCACAGGAAAACATGTTGAGTGTAGACTCATGACACCTAATCCTCATCAGAGTAACCTGCAACATCACAAGTTACAGCACAGTGGGTCAATACTTTGGAATAGTATTGGCAAGTGATACCTTAGTAAAATTTAGGTGGACTATATTACTACATGCAATTTGGCTAAGTGTAGCTTGGCTTGCTTTGCTCAAAATAGGTTTTTCCTATTAGTTGAAATCACTAAGTTTTTCTTTGTCAAAACTTTTCCCAAGGAACCACCAATAGACATTGAGGTCCTTCACCCTTGTTCACCCACAAGTTTTTACTTAGAAGTTGGAGTGATGAGATTCTTGATAGCTTCCATGTCTTGATGCTCAAGTTGTCCATTGCCATGGACTTGGCTAAGTACTTAGATTTTTCCATCTGCAGAGGTTGTGCACTTTCCCCAGACTTGGTTTCACCAAGACAGACCTTCAAGCCTTCCCTTAGACCAAATGGACGTGTTCCAACCTATCATTCCCACTACCACCAACTGTCCAAATGGCTAAGTTCTAGCAACCTATGTGATCCAGGCAGAGCCCATATTGCCAAGTGGCTGCACTAGAAGCTTCTCAACACTTGGCCTCTAAAATCCATTTGTTCCTGGGTGGCTTTCCACAAGTGAGATACACAAGGTAAACCATAGCCATGGGCCTTGTGTAACCACTCAACCAAAACCACCAATCAAGTCCCTTTCCACCCAGGTGATTCATTGACTTAGTTGTTTTATTAAGAAAAACATAAGTCCAAAGACTTAGAAATATTTTCATAAAGAACGTGTAGACCAGAAAACTTAAGCTAACGCCCGTAGGCGGAATTTTCACAAGTGCAATTGCAAAGCTTGTGCATAAAGGTTTTATATGATCCAAAAATGAACAGTAAAGGAGGTAAAAGACTCAGAAATATGAGTGAACCAAAGAGCTTTATTTTATTGATCATATAAGAGGTACACAATTAGATAAAAATGCTAAGTGTAGAAAGGATGTAGCTGTGCTATGTTCCATGGTCGATCAAGCTCCGGGTAGTCATCATCCGGGTCATGTCGCTTACGCTTATGATCCTCGTTGGGTCTATCCTTCAGTTCACGATTGTCAACGAGGTAGTAAGACCCATTGATTTGTGCCTTGATTATGATGAACGATCCTTCCCATGGCGGGGATAATTTGTGTGACTTCTTTTGCTTAAGTCGGAGCACCAAATCCCCCTCTTTAAACGAGCGATGCCGAACGCGGCGACTATGGTAGCTGCGTAGCTTCTGCTGGTAGATGGCGGATCTTTGGCATGCCAAAACGCGCTCCTCCTCGAGAAGGTCCACGTCTAGGCGTCTGGATTCTTCAGCGTCATCTTCGTCGTAGGCGGCAACCCTTGGTGCATCGTGAAGTATGTCAGAAGGTAGGATGGCTTCTGCTCCATATATCATGAAGTAAGGGGTGTATCCGGTGGATCTGTTGGGTGTAGTTCGTAAACTCCACAGCACAGATGGCAATTCTTCCGCCCAGGCTCCAACTGCTCTATGTAGCGGTGCCTCAAGACATGGCTTTATTCCCTGCAAAATTAATCCATTGGCTCGATCAACCTGCCCATTGGATTGTGGATGTGCCACAGATGCAAGGTCAAGTCGGATGCCCTTCTCCCAACAATATGCCTCCACTTCTCCGAGTGACAAGTTGTTGCCGTTGTCGGTGATAATGCTATGTGGGAGACCAAATCTCACCACTAGATCCCGGACAAACCTAAGGGATGTTGCCCCATAAAGCTTTCTAATGGGTTTAGCTTTCTACCAGGAGATGCGTAAACCCACATGGTGCCGTCTACAACGGACCAACCATGTCCAGCCCCTAGACTGCGAACAGCCAAGTTATTGGTATTGTTCGCAATTCTTCAGCAGGAACATGTGGTTCCCGGGCATAATACTGGCATCCCATGCATGTCTCAACCAGCTTGTCGGCGTCCGCCTTTGCGGTCAGCCAGTAGATGTTGGAGATATGCCCAAGAGGCAATAATAAAGTGGTTATTATCATATCTTCGTACTTATGATAAATGTTTACATATCACGCTATAATTGTATTAAACGGAAACATTAATACTTGTGTGGTTTGTAAACATAAAAGAGTCCCTAGTAAAGCCTCTTGTTAAACTAGCTTGTTGGTTAATATAAGATCATGGTTTCCTGATCATGAACATTGAGATGTTATTAACAATAAGGTCATATCATTAGGAGAATGATGTGATGGACATACTCCTATAGTTAAGTGTAGCATAAGATCAAGTAATTCAAATAGTTCACTTGCTATAAGCTTTCTAATACATAGTAAACTAATTCCTTCGACCATGAGATCATGCTAATCACCATCACTGGAAGGATGCTTTGATGACATCAAACACGACACCGTAACTGGGTGTCTTTAAAGGTGGCATTGAGTGTTCGGAAAGTATGTGTTGAGGCACATGGATCAAGAGTGGGATTTGTCCATCCATATGACGGATAGATATATTCTGGGCCCTTTCGGTGGAATGTCATCCAATTAGCTTGCAAGCATGTGAATGGATCACAAGGGATCACATATTACGGGAACGAGAAAAGAATACTTATCGGTAACGAGGTTGAACTAGGTATGAAGTGATACCGACGATCAGACCTCGGATAAGTAAAATATCACGAGACAATGGGAAATTGGTATCGTATGTAAATGGTTCATTCGATCACGAAGTAATCGTTGAAATATGTGGGAGCCATATGAATTTCCAGATTCATCTATTGGTTATTGATCGGAGAAAAGTCTCGATCATGTCTGCATAATTCACGAGCCATAGGGAGACACGCTTAAGGATTATATGTTGTTTAGTAGATATAGAATGTGAGTAAAGAGACCGAATGTTGTTAAGAGTCTTGGATGGGATCCGGGGTATCACGAGGATATCCGGAATGGTACGGAGAATAAGATTCATATAAGGGAAGTCCAATTTTGGAGTTCAGGAATGATTCTGGTGTTTTCACCGGAATGTTCTAGAAGGGTCTAGAAGGTTCACCGTTCTGGAAGGGGAAGGGTACATGGATGTGTCATGACAAAGTGTAATGGTTGCATCATGTCCTAGGTCAGTTGGCTGGACACTTGGAAGAGATAAATCAAACTCTAATTTGAAAGTCAAAAAAAGGCAGTTTGAAAAAGTCAAATCCCAACATGGTTTCCGAGTTAGGGAGGGTTTCTGAGTTAGGGAGGGTTTCCACCTGGGTTGTGAACACCTTGGACGCCCCCCACCTATATAAGGAGGGGGGCACCCCAAGGTATCCCCCTTGCCCTAGGCGCCCAAGAAACCCTAGGTTGGCCGCCGCCCCCCTCTCTAGTTGCGACCAATATAGATCTCCTCTAAACCGCTACCGACTAGCTAAACTCTATTTGCTAGCTACCTCTAAACCTCAGCACTCTAAACCCTAGCTCGCCGGGGCTCCCTCTACTCCACCATACTCACTCCGGCTTAGGCAAATCCCTACGGGATCTCCCCTCTACTTCCGACACCATGCTGTCGTGCTGCCAGAATCGCGAGGAGAGAGCTACAATGTAAGATCCCTCCTTTGTAAAGGAAAAGGATCCCTATGATTGCAATGCTAGTCCCTGGATCATTGCTAGCATCCACAGTTTAAGATGAAGTACATAGATACAAAGGTCATTTGTTCCATCCATTCTAGAGTTAAACATAGTCTTTACAACTCAAGGCCACAGGACTAATACAAGAGTTTGAATAAGTAAATAAATATAAATCTTCATCTTCATGTGCCACAGGCAAACATGTTGAGTGTAGACTCATGACACCTAATCCTCATCAGAGTAACCTGCAACATCACAAGTTACAGCCACAGTGGGTTAATACTTTGGAATAGTATTGGCAAGTGATACCTTAGTAAAATTTAGGTGGACTATATTACTACATGCAATTTGGCTAAGTGTAGCTTGGCTTGCTTTGCTCAAAATAGGTTTTTCCTATTAGTTGAAATCACTAAGTTTTTCTTTGTCAAAACTTTTCCCAAGGAACCACCAATAGACATTGAGGTCCTTCACCCTTGTTCACCCACAAGTTTTTACTTAGAAGTTGGAGTGATGAGATTCTTGATAGCTTCCATGTCTTGATGCTCAAGTTGTCCATTGCCATGGACTTGGCTAAGTACTTAGATTTTTCCATCTGCAGAGGTTGTGCACTTTCCCCACCAGACTTGGTTTCACCAAGACAGGACCTTTCAGAAGCCTTCCCTTAGACCAAATGGACGCGTTCCAACCTATCATTCCCACTACCACCAACTGTCCAAATGGCTAAGTTCTAGCAACCTATGTGATCCAGGCAGAGCCCATATTGCCAAGTGGCTGCACTAGAAGCTTCTCAACACTTGGCCTCTAAAATCCCTTTGTTCCTGGGTGGCTTTCCACAAGTGAGATACACAAGGTAAACCATAGCCATGGGCCTTGTGTAACCACTCAACCAAAACCACCAATCAAGTCCCTTTCCACCCAGCTGATTCATTGACTTAGTTGTTTTATTCAGAAAAACATAAGTCCAAAGACTTAGAAATATTTTCATCATATCATGTATATATCACCAACCCTTGTTTGCTACTAGCTAGGCTAAGCATGGCATAAATAGTAACTTAACTTAGAAATTTCCTAGCAATTCTACAACTACTTAGGATTTCCCAACATGGCATTTGGCAAAAATAGTAACATGCAAGACTTAGCAAAATATGTCTAATGCTTGTATAAAAATATAGGGATAGAAATATTCATGAAGTACCACTTGCCTTGGTAGTTGGGAGAGTAGCACTCTTTACAATCACAATCACTAGCACCAAAATCTACACATAGAATATAGCCACAATCACATACAAAACATATACAATCAAAAATATATATGCATGCATGCAAGATGCTAAGTGATGATTTTTAAAACTCAACCAAGCAAGTGCATAGTACTGAATTCTAAACAAGTCCAAACTTTGCCAAACCAAATTTATTTAACACTAAAACAATTCCTAAACAATTCATATGACTAAATAAGCCCTACACATGTTTTTGCAAAAGAAACCATTTTAACAGATGCAAAACTTTAAACACATTGCATAAATGGACAGGGCTTGCTCTCCTGATTCCAACGGTATAAAATTTGCCAAAATCTAACATGGGAATCAAAAGTTATAGCTAAATCAAATTTGGATATAAATCTGATTCAAATTCTGTTTTTAAACCAAACCCTAGCCACGCGGCGCTATCCTATTGGTCGATACCGTTTCGCTCAGGATCACCCTTCCGCGCCATCAGATCAAGTCAGATCCAACGCGCCAGATTCAAAGAAAACGTTTTGCTTAGATCTAATCTAGTCCTTACGATACAGATCTAACGGCTACCGTTGCCCTGACCATAGCCTAGCGGCGCTTAGCGGGCGGCGGCGGCGCGCTGTCGGCTGGCGCGTGACGTTCTAGGTCGCCCGGGGAGGGGAGAGGGTGCTCACCAGAACCGCAGGGACGAGGTGAAGCTCAACGTGGCGGTGGCTTGGCAAGGGGCGCTCGGAGTCGTCGGGGATTCCTCGCCGGAGTCGTGCACGGCGTCAGGTGGTTGCTGTCGAAGTCGTTGCCGAGGTTCCACGTCGCCCTAACACGAACCAGATGGTTTAGAAGATGCGCAAGACGGTGGCGAACAACCTCGTATGCGAGAGAGATCAAGGGGCGCGCTCTGCTTACCGTAATCGGTCGTCGGAGTTGAGTGGTGGCTCGATCGGTTGCCGGCACGAACAGGGACAGTGTCCTGGGTCACAAGCAGGCAATCAAAGGGCATCAGAAGATGCACGAGATCATGTTGGACACACTCGTTTGAATCAGAGGCTCAGGGGCGGTCGGAACTCACCGGAATTTGCTGTTGGAGGTCGTCGGAGCTGCGGTGGTGTTTGGCGAGTTGCGAGCAGCCTGGTGGCGTGGAGAGAAAATTGAGTGAGGGGAATGGAGCAGAGTGGGGAGGGGCTTAAGTAGGCAGAGGCTCGACAAGAAACGCTCGGCGAATCAATGGCAATTACACCACGGAATCAATGCAGCAACGGCCAGCGGCGACGGCGTCTGCGCGCGAGATTTGGGGAAGAAGGAGTCAACGTGGAGAGGGCCCGCTTGTCAGCGAATAGAACAGAGAGGGAGTGGGGTCCGAGCGTCAGTGACTCCGGTAAGGCTCAAGGCAGAGAGAGAGGGGAGACCCGGGTGGGCTAGTTGGGCTGGATCTGTTGCTGGGCTCAAATCCTGGCGCCGGCCCTTTTCTATTTCCTTTCTCCTTTTCTTTTTCTATTTTGATTTTCTGGATTGATTTTCAAAAGCTTTTGAATTCAAACCTTTTTTCCAGGATTTTGTAGGGTGCAACATTCACATTTCAAGGCATAAAAACAAGTGGTCTCTCTGCTCAAGCTTGGTTCTTTTGAATAAACAAAATAAACAGTGCTATGGCACTTGTTTTGCAAATGTTCTGAAAATGGTTTTGAAACCATTTTTATTTTGTATAATTTGTTCAAAACTCCACACTCAATCCAATCAACAAGGAAGCAAACAAACTTGGTTTAAAACACTTAAGCGCTCAAATGGGGATGGCCATTTGATTTAAGTTTGCTCACATAAAATGATAGCACTATGTGCTTCTGTTTTCTTGAAATTGGTTTGAAATTGATCTCAAAACTATATGCATGCATGAATGATATGCAATCTTTGAAATCATGATTTTAGGGATGTTACATACAACCTTCGCTGCCTGCTGGAACAAGGGAGAGGAAGGTCTTCATCAAGTATCGTACATGTGACCGACTGCAGGAGCGCTGCCGGAACGTGGCACCAGAAGGATCGTCTACATGATCTTGAGATCGGCAAGTGAACGACTACATCACCCACGAGAATCTGCTCTCGTTAACCGCTTTGGATCTTTGAGGGTTAGTACTCTATTGACTCGTTGCTACAATCTAGTAGATAGATCTTGGCTTGTGTGTGTTCACACGATAGAATTTTTTTGTTTTCCATGCTACGAACCCCTACAGTGGTATCAGAGCCGTGTCTATATGTAGATCTGTTGCACGAGTAGAACACAATGGTCATTGTGGGCGTTGATTCTTTTGTTATTGATTGCTTCTTGTGTACTTTGCATCTTGCGGGATGGTGGGATGAAGCAGCCCGGGCTAACCTTACATGACATCGTTCATGAGACTTGCTCCACGCTTGACATGCAACTTGTATTGCATAATTGGCTTTGCGGGTGCCTATTTCTCCCAATATAGTGAAGATTCAATTTACAACGGGTGATTGACAATACTAGTATCAACGTTGTGGTTCTTGTTCGTAAGTTAGAACGATACTTATTGAAAGCCCCAAACCACGTAAAACATGCAAAGAAAATTAGAGACGTCTAACTTTGTTTTGCAGGGGTGTGCTGTGATGTGATATGGAACCAAAATACGTCATTGCTATGGGAGCTTGTACTATTACAGGGGGAATGTTCAGTACGGATTCCTATAGTACTGTTCGGGGAGTCGATAAGTCAATTCCTGTGGATGTCTACTTGCCGGGCTGCCCACCTAAACCGGAGGCGGTTATAGATGCCCTAACAAAACTTCGTAAGAAGATATCGCGAGAAATAGTTGAGGATCGAGCCATGATTGTGATTATATATGATGTATGCAATCATCCTTATTGTAAGTCGGCAACCGGTAGGAGCCTTATGGTTGTCTTTTAATTTCGTTAAGACCTGCGTGTCTATTATTCAAAGTATTTGTAATAGTTGATGCTGGTGGACGATAACCATGGAGTGGTGCCATTGACCTTGACGCCACACCGGTGATGATGGAGATCATGTTCGTGCTTGAAGATGGAGATCAGAAGCACAAGAAGAAAGGCCATATCATATCACATATTATGAATTGCATGTTATGTTAATCCTTTTATGCATCTTGTATTGCTTAGATTGCGACGTTAGCATTATAAGATGATCCCTCTCACAAAATGTCAAGTTATAGAGTGTTCGTCCTTAGTAGGCACTGTTGCCAAAGCTCGTTGTTTCGAAGCACCACGTGATGATCGGGTGTGTTAGATTCTAGGAGTGTATACAACGGGAGCAAGCCAGATTTGCTCATGCGGAAGCTAAGGTTTGATCTTGACGAGCCTAGCATGTACGGACACAGTCTCGGAACACATAATACCGAAAGGTAAATCATGAGTCATATAGATGATATGATGAACATGATGATTGTTCGCCTTTGAAACTACATCATGTCACGTGATGATCGGACTTGGTATAGTGGATTTGGTTCATGTAATCACTAAAACAATGTGAGGGATATTGTTTTGAGTGGGATTTCAACAACAATATGATTAAAAGTTGAACACTATTTATCATAAATTAAATCAAAGTGAATTTGCATAGTTGTTGTAGTCATTGGCATCCGTTTACCACCTTGCGCTTAGTTATAATTGAGATAATAGAACTATAGAATTCTGGTTACTTACTTTACGAACTGGTGTCGTATTGTTTTGAAGTGTTAATCTAAAGTATAAAAGTCCTATTGCAAATTTTCAGTAAGTTTCGGTTACTTTGTGAAGTTTGATAATTGGTATTAAATTAAGAGTAACAATTCCAGTGTTAGTATATATAAGTATCATGTTTATCACCATGATTCTTGATATTCAAAAGTTTGTTTTAATGTCAAGGTTATCTAGGATCATCATATGTGGAAGATATTGCGATATCGAAAATGATGTTTTGATTAAAAATGATAGATTATAATATAGCAAAGTTTATGTTCTCATATTTGATGAGAATTTTCAAAAGGTTGGAGACGCTAGTCGTCCTAATTCTCCAAAAGGTTTTAGAGAGCAACATTATACTCACAATTCACCATTATAAGCTGAAGTAGCTTGATCATGAATAGTTCCATGATAAGGATGAATATTTGATGTAGGTAAAATGTTTACTACTCTAAAATATTACTAAAGAAAATGGAATTTGAAAGAACACCAAACATTTGATGATGGTGATCTACTTCAAAGTGCAAGTCCAAACACATTGGTATTTAACTATGCATGCTTTGGACTATGTGTCATGAGTATGGCGTCACTGTTGATGTTGATAGATTCTTTTGAAAGGATAAAGAAATACTGAAAGAGAAATCTAAGAAATATTTGGCAGAAGATAAAAGACCTGAATTGTTCAGCTTAGGTATATAGAAGATATACATGTTATGGCTATATTCTTTGCTTGTTAAACAATGTGGTTCTTAAGTGTTAGATATTGAATTTGTTGGTGTGAATCGCCATACGAAACAACACAATTCATGAACTACAATGGCCTAAGTAACTATCAAAAGAATTTGTGATGATGTTCATCGAGAACAAATAAAGGGTTGTTGTGTTGCTCGTTAATATCAAAGCTTGCCTTCTAGATTTGTTTTATCAGGTATTATGAGAACAAAAGGGTTGTTCAAATAATTTCCGTATTCCATGAAAGATGGATGATATACAAGTCTAGTTGGAGAAATCACATCCATAAAGATAATGCTAAAAATGTCAAAAGACAATTGATTGAAAGATCACTTAAGAAGTGACATCGCCGTTTAAATTATAGTGTAAAGAAAACATGAAGAAACCCCATACTTGATGGAATTTTGGAGTCTTTTGATTACGATCAAATGACGCTTGTGAAACTTTCCTAGAGATAATTAAAACTCCGTTCATGGGCCAAAGGGAACGAATGACTACCTTATTGGAACTTGTACATATTGTTGTATGAAGTCCATTATGTGTAGTCAAGAAGCGATGGATTTCAACTTCACATGCTTTCTTCAAAAAAAATTGAGTGAACATATGGATATTTACTTAATGAGGATGAAGTGTGAAACATTTGAAAAGTTCAAAGACTTTCAAGATGAAGTGCAAAATCAATGTAACAAGAAAATAAAGAATTTATGACAGGATCATAAAGGAAGATTTTTGAGTTACAAGTTTAGCATAACACCTAAGATTTGAGAAATCGTTCCGTGGATTTGCGTTTCCCGAAACACCATATGAGTATGGAATAATCGAGATATGCAATGAAACCTTGTTTGACATGGTAAGATCAAAGGTGTAATTCATAAAACTACCATTATATTTTAAAGATTAAAAGCTTTAGAGACTACCGCTTTTCCACTAAAGAGCTCCATCATGATCCATTGAAATGACATCATATAAAGTTATGGTTTGGGATAAAACCCAAGTTGTCCTTTCTTAAACATTGGTATGTTATGCATAAGTGAGATGTTTACAACCAAAGTCGGATGAACATGTCTCTGTATGTTATTTTGAATAACCTTTGAGTATTCCTCCATAATACCAAAGACAAACATGTTTGTCGCTTGGAACGTCAAGTTTCTTTGAGAAGGAATTTTCCGTGAAAAGTTAAGTGGGAGGACAATAGAACTTTGATAAGGTTAAAAGAACCTTAGCTATATGTGCAAAGTTGCGCAGCGCTGAAAAGTGTTCTGGAGGCAGCAACAATGCTCATGGATCACGTTCCTCAAAGGTTGTGGTCACGGAGGTCTAAGTTCCTATTGAACCTAGTAGGTCGGGTAAACAATCAAATACTAGGATTTGAAAGTAGATCATTATTATTTTATAATGATGAACCGACTGTATGCAAAGAAGCGATGATAGGCCCTGACTCCATTAGATGGCTTTAAGCCATAGAATCCGTGATAATTCCATACACTCGAAATCAAGCTTTGAACTTGAAAGACCCTCGAGAAAGGTGTAAGACCTTACAGTCGTGTTTGGATCTATAAAGAAATAGACATGGATGTTTCACATTTATGAAATAGTCGACATGTTGGGAAAGAGTTCACAACAATGTTCAAAGGTTTACTATGACAAGATTTGATCTTTCATATCGATATTTAGTCTAGACGGATTAATGTAGCAACCACTACATATAAATTTGTTATGTGGTAATTCAATAAACAAATCAAGTTCTTCTAATAGAATTGTTACCTAGGACGTGTGCATAACACGGTCTATAGGGTTTTGTTAATTCAAAGGATGCTAAAATGCGTATGCAAACTACAATGGTTGAAGTGAGCATCGTAGAGTTGGAATCTTCACCGTGATGAAACTGTTAAAAAAGGTTTAAGTTCATCAAAGACGATGAAGATGCTTGCATTTGCAAGAAATTAAGTGAGAGCGCTAAGACATATTTCTAATACATTATGTGGAAGACATATTGTTGATTGGAAATGATGTATCTTTTCTTAACACAAGTTAAGAATTTCATTTTGATGAAAGACTTAGGCAAAACCCGAATATTTGGCATCAATATCTATATAGATAGATTGAGACGCTAATATGGTTGTGCCGAAAGTACATATATGATATATTGAATGATTTCAATATAGAAACTACAAGAAAGGTTCTTGTCACACAAAAAGGATTAAATCGAAATTCAAGTGTATCGACACTTGATAAGTGAAACAAAGATTCAAGTATTTTTGATACTTGATGAATGAAATCACAAAGAGTATTTTTCCAATCATACTGTGATATGTACACATCCAGATATGTCCTATACTCTAAATGTTATGAGCATATACCAGAATGATTCATAAGATGATTATTGGACGATAGTAAAGATATTGTTATGATCTTTTGAAAGAACTAAGAATATGTTGTTTTTGTAGAGGTGACAAATAGATAGATAGTTCATTGTAAAGAGTTACATTGATACTAGTTTTGTCACGAAGTACAAATTAATTTTATCTCAATTTAAACTATGAGTGGCACAATGTAATGGAAAGGAGATTCCATGATGGATTTGGATGAGTTCCAAATTTAAGACATTATGATGGATACTACAACAAAAGGCTAAGTATATGACTGTTATTGTAACAGCTAAAGAGGGTATTTGTGTCAAGTAGTTTGATTATCAAACTAGGTGTGGTTCACAGCGGGCTAGTACTATGAAAATATATTGTACGACAATATTATCAACATGTTTTAACCCCAAGGAACTAAAGGTCTCAACAAAGGACCAAATTTATACAATGCTATCTCATTAGAGAATGAGTGATGCGTAGAGACGCAAAGACATGCAATTTCACACGGACCTGTAAGTGTCAGATCCGAAGATCAAATGACCACTAGCAATCATGTAAATACAACACCAGAAAGACATAGGTGTTGAATACACAAAGTTTTGAAACTAGATTATTGTCTCTAGTGCAAGTGGGAGACTGTTGGAGATATGCCCAAGAGGCAATAATAAAGTGGTTATTATCATATCTTCGTACTTATGATAAACGTTAACATATCATGCTATAATTGTATTAAACGGAAACATTAATACTTGTGTGGTTTGTAAACATAAAAGAGTCCCTAGTAAAGCCTCTTGGTAAACTAGATTTGTGGTTAATATATGATCATGGTTTCCTGATCATGAACATTGAGATGTTATTAACAATAAGGTCATATCATTAGGAGAATGATGTGATGGACATACTCCTATAGTTAAGCGTAGCATAAGATCAAGTCACTCAAATAGTTCACTTGCTATAAGCTTTATAATACATAGTAACCTAATTCCTTCGACCATGAGATCATGCTAATCACCATCACCGGAAGGATGCTTTGATGACATCAAACACCACACCGTAACTGGGTGGCTATAAAGGTGGCATTGAGTGTTCGGAAAGTATGTGTTGAGGCACATGGATCAAGAGTGGGATTTGTCCATCCATATGACGGATAGATATATTCTGGGCCCTCTCGGTGGAATGCCATCCAATTAGCTTGCAAGCATGTGGCTGGCTCACAAGGGATCACATATCACGGGAACGAGAAAAGAATACTTATCGGTAACGAGGTTGAACTAGGTATGCAGAGATACCGATGATCAGACCTCGGATAAGTAAACTATCACGAGACAAAGGGAAATTGGTATAGTATGTAAATGGTTCATTCGATCACGAAGTAATCATTGAAATATGTGGGAGCCATATGAATTTCCAGATTCCTCTATTGGTTATTGATCAGAGAAAAGTCTCGATCATGTCTGCATAATTCACGAACCGTAGGGAGACACACTTAAGGATTCGATGTTGTTTAGTAGATATAGAATGTGAGCACAGAGACCAAATGTTGCTAAGAGACTCGGATGGGATCCGGGATATCACGAGGAGACCCGGAATGGTCCGGAGAATAAGATTCATATAAGGAAAGTCCAATTTTGGAGTTCAGGAATGATTCTGGTGTTTTCACCAGAATGTTCTAGAAGGGTCTAGAAGGTTCACCGATCCGGAAGGGGAAGGGTACATGGATGTGTCATGACAAAGTGTAATGGTTGCATCATGTCCTAGGTCACTTGGCTGGACACTTGGAAGAGATAAATCAAACTCTAATTTGAAAGTCAAAAAAAGGCAGTTTGAAAAAGTCAAATCCCAACATGGTTTCCGAGTTAGGGAGGGTTTCTGAGTTAGGGAGGGTTTCCACCTGGGTTGTGAACACCCTTGGACGCCCCCCACCTATATAAGGAGGGGTGGGTGCGACCAATATAGATCTCCTCTAAACCGCTACCGACTAGCTAAACTCTATTTGCTAGCTACCTCTAAACCTCAGCAATCTAAACCCTAGATCGCCGCGGCTCCCTCTACTCCACCATACTCACTCCGGCTTAGGCAAATCCCTACGGGATCTCCCCTCTACTTCCGACACCATGCTGTCGTGCTGCCAGAATCGCGAGGAGAGAGCTACAACCTCCGCTGCCTGCTAGAACAAGGGAGAGGAAGGTCTTCATCAAGTACCGTACGTGTGACCGACTGCAGGAGCGCTGCCGGAACGTGGCACCAGAAGGATCGTCTACACGATCTTGAGATCGGCAAGTGAACGACTACATCACCCACGAGAATCTGCTCTCGTTAACCGCTTTGGATCTTTGAGGGTTAGTACTCTATTGACTCGTTGTTACAATCTAGTAGATATATCTTGGCTTGTGTGTGTTCACGCGATAGAATTTTTTTGTTTTCCATGCTACGAACCCCTATAGTGGTATCGGAGCCGTGTCTATATGTAGATCTGTTGCACGAGTAGAACACAATGGTCATTGTGGGCATTGATGCTTTTGTTGTTGATTGCTTCTTGTGTACTTTGCATCTTGCGGGATGGTGGGATGAAGCGGCCCGGGCTAACCTTACATGACATCGTTCATGAGACTTGCTCCACGCTTGACATGCAACTTGTATTGCATAAGTGGCTTTGCGGGTGCCTGTTTCTCCCAATATAGTGAAGATTCAATTTACAATGGGTGATTGACAATACTAGTATCAACGTTGTGGTTCTTGTTCGTAAGTTAGAACGATACTTATTGAAAGCCCCAAACCACGTAAAACATGCAAAGAAAATTAGAGACGTCTAACTTTGTTTTGCAGGGGTGTGCTGTGATGTGATATGGCCATGATTGTGATTATATATGATGTATGCAATCATCCTTATTGGAAGTCGGCAACCGGTAGGAGCCTTATGGTTGTCTTTCAATTTCGTTAAGACCTGCGCGTCTATTATTCAAAGTAGTTGTAATAGTTGATGTTGGTGGACGATAACCATGGAGTGGTGCCATTGACCTTGAAGCCACACCGGTGATGATGGAGATCATGTTCGTGCTTGAAGATGGAGATCGGAAGCACAAGAAGAAAGGCCATATCATATCACATATTATGAATTGCATGTTATGTTAATCCTTTTATGCATCTTGTATTGCTTAGATTGCGACGTTAGCATTATAAGATGATCCCTCTCACAAAATGTCAAGTTATAGAGTGTTCGTCCTTAGTAGGCACCATTGCCAAAGCTCGTTGTTTCGAAGCACCACGTGATTGTCACATCCCAAGATTTTCCAAATCTTGTAATGTGAAAATAAATGAATAAAATAAAACTGTGTTTGATTTTCAGAGCCAGAAGAAAGTTTTTGAATTCAATTGGAACTTTAAATCTATTTTTAAATAATAAAGAAACCCTAAAGGGATCAAAAAGATAAATATTTAACAAAGGAATAATAAAAGTACTTTAGTACCACTTTGAAATCTTTTTATAAAGATTTTGGGTTTTCAAATAAAAAGGAAAGACTTTTAAATAAGGACTATTTGATGAAGCCAAATTAAACCTGGGCCAATATTTGGAAAAAAAAGGTTTTGCTTTGATTAAAATAGTAAAGGTTGACTTAAATAAAATAATAAGGATTTAATATCCAAGTTTTTATAATAAAGGTTTCACTATTTTCCAAAACCTCAAAAAATGTTTATTTAAAATAGGTTTTCCAAGTAATTTATATTCCTAAATAAAACCTACTGTTTTGGTTTTAATTTAAATTTCAAATAAAGTTTTAATAAAACAAATCCTATATGATTTAATAACCAAGGTCCAATTTTATTTAATTATTAATAGACCCTATAGCAAAAATGTTATTTTATTTTAAACAAGCTTTCCAAATACTCCTTATTTTCAAATACAACCTACTGAATGGTTTAAAATTATTTAGTTCTCAAATGGAGCTTTGAATTAAATCAAAACCTATGGGTTTAATAATTGGTATATCTATTTAGTTAATTAATAATGGACCCTATTATTAAAATTATTAATTTGAATTTGGATTTTGGTTCATGTTACTGAACAGAACTAATTTCAATATTACAAAGTTTGGTGTTGTTTGAATTGATTTGGTTGATGTTTGCTTGTTTGGAAATTCAAAACAGGAAATAGAATTAGAAAAAGGAAAAAGATCCAGAAACAGAAAAAAAAAAGAAAAGGTCAACCCAACCCAACAGCCCAAACAGGCCCAGAAAACAGCCCAGCTCCTCACCCCGAAAGAAAACGTTTCGCACTAGTATTCGAACCGGCGCAGAGACTGACCAGTGGACCTCCCCCTCGTTTCTTCCCCACTGACCAGTAGACCCCACTTTCCATGTTCATCCTCCTCACCCGCGCGACCCTGTCTTCCCCAAACCTCGCTGCCGTTGCTGCCATTCAAAGCCGCGATCAATTCGCAGTAATGCCGCGCCATTACCTCGCTGCAACCACGCACTATTAAAACGCCAGCGTCCCTTCTTCATTTCCCCTCTGATTCCTCCCTCAAGCACGCCACTAGGCCGCCCCAATTTCGCCCCGAGCTCCTCTGTCTCCGACGACCCTCCTCGTCGATTCCGGCCAAACCTGACCACCCCGTGCCTCCCCGACCTAGCTCACACCTTCCCCACTCCCAGACGTATCTCCCAGTATCACCCATTCGACCGCGGGCGTCCCAGAGCGTCGGCTTTGACAAGCTCTGACAGCGCCGCCGTCTGTCTCGTCTCCGTCGAACTTCCCCGGTAAGCCTCGACCGCCCCTAGATTTTCCATTGATGCTCACGTCATCTCCAGCTCCGTCTGCGTCTAACCGTACCGTTCATTTGCCCTGGGGTGAACTGCAGCATCTCCCCGTCATCGACCAGAGCCGCCAGACGCCGTTGCAAGCTCCGGTGAGGAATTGCAGCAAACCTCGTGCGCCCCTTGCCACGTCGACCACACGTCGAGCACCACCTCGTCCTCGCGAACTCGGTAAGCACTTCCTTTTCCCCTCTCGATTCCTATTTCGCCGATGCCGCCACCGTCTGGTTGCTCCGGCGCCAGCAGCCGCCGCAGCGCCGCTCGTTTAAGGTCGAGCACCCCACAGCCGTCTGATCCCAATCTGATGGATACGATAGAATAACTTAACCGCGAAGGGGTACGCGTCCAGGACCGTGCGATCGATCAGATCCAACGCCCTACAGCCGCGATCCAACCGAACCGGTACCCGTGAATAGCGAAGCGCCGCGTGTCCCCTATTCTGTTTAAAAACAGATTGGAAATCTGATTAGATTGCAAATTTCAAACCCTTGTAACTTTGGATCCACACGTCCAAAAATTACAAATTTTATGTCGTTGGATTCAGGAGAGCAAGACCTAACCAACCCTGCCCTTAGTTTAGCAAATAGTATCTGTTAGATTTCTTGTTTTTGCGGATTCTTTTGTGAGCTTGTTTAGAGTATAAAAAAAATTGTTTAAAAATGATTTTAGGGTTAAAACCTTTGCAAAATGGTTGGTTGTGACCTTACTGACCCTAGGAACCAACCCATGGTTTTGAAAATGAATTTGGAAAAATTTAGAATGGATTAATTGATTTAGTCCATTTCTATCTAAGTAAAGATAATGGTTTTATTATGAAAAAGATTTTGGAATAAAAACTTTGGGAAAATATTTTGATTCAAAGCTACTGACCCCAAAACACCAATACTTGAGAGTTAGAAACTTTTTGGTGAAGACTTAAAGGTTTTAGATTTGATAAAACTAATATCCACCACATAAAATGATGAATGGATTTTAAAATGGTTTTTGGACAAAACCCTCTTACTAATGACTTTGCCACTTTGGTAAATGACCAATTTGGAACTTACAAAGTTTAGAAAACCTAATGGAGACCCTCATTACAAAATAAACTATCTTGTGCATGCTTCCATGCATGACTTAGTTCCATTTTCTTGTGTGTCTAAATTTGTTTGAGTGATTATTGGTTTGGAATGTTAGTTGATTTTGTGTTTGCTTGATTGACTTGTAGTGAAGTTAGAGAAGTGTGAGACTAGCAAGATCAAGGAGTGAACCACCATTCCCTACCAAAAAGGCAAGTTACACTATCATACAAAAGTCCTACTATTTTCATTATACTTAGTGGATTTTGAAAACATGCATGAAAATAATTTTATACTTATGCTATGCTAAATCCTATTAGGATACCTTATACATTCCTTAGAGAAAACATTGTAGTTGTACATGCTTAGCCATGCTTTATTGGGAAAAGAGATACATGTTGAGATTTTACAAAGTTGAGAAAAGGACTTGTGTTTTATATAATAAAACAAGGACTCAATGAACCACCTAGGTGGAGGATACTTTAAGTTTTGGAGAAGGTGGCAACAAAAGGAACCATGTCTATGGAGATCTCTTTGTGTTGTGCTCCAAAAGAAAACCCACCTAGGAAACTTAGAGATTGAACATGTTTCTCCAATTGTGGCTTTCGTGTGCAACCACATGCTATTATGGCTCTGGCTTAGTCAGCTACATTGGGAAGACTCATGCATTGTCTTCAGTTTACTGGACATGGGGATCTGGAATGCTTCATGGGTGCTGAAGACAAGCTAGCAATGGTGTATGGGAGGACCCTTTGGAAAGACTTCGTCAGATTCTCAATCTGCCAGTTCTCCATCTTGGTGAGCACTAATCCAGTAGGCCACTGGTGGCAAAATGATGGAATTGTGACATGTGGGTAAAGTGTACTCCTTCTGCAGAAGATAATAAAATCTAAGTACTTAGCCGTGTCCCCGGTTATGGACAATACTGAGCAACTAAAGTTTGAACTATGGGAGATCTCGACATTCCAACTTCTAAAATAAAAACTTGATGCACTTGGGGTACCAAGGAATTCAAAGAGGTTTTGTTAAGCTTGATGCACTTGGGGTTACCAAGGAGCTCAAGAGATTTTGATGAAAACATGAACACTTGGGGTTACCAAGGAACTCATGAGAATTTATAAAACTTGATGCACTTGGGGTTACCAAGGAGCTCAAGGGATTTTGACAAGAACTTGAACACTTGAGTGTCTACCAAGGAGTTCAAGGGATTCTTGGAAAAGAGATTTGACAAAGGACCAAAACCATTTTGAAAAGATAGGATAAAATATTGCTTTATGCAAATGAGCCTAAAGCTCCAATTAGCCAAATATGCATGTATTGATAGTATCCATTCATATTATACATAGAAGTGAAGCTTGCCAATACAATTCAAAATGTATTGACCCTTGTGGCTGTAACTTGAAATGTTGCAGGTTTGATTGATTTTAGTGAAGGTTGTTTGATTAGGATTACAAAGTCTACAACCAACATCTGCCTGTGGCACTTTGAAGATGAAGGACCCCATGATTATAGTTATTCCGCTGCAATGTAATGTAATATCCAAATGAGCTATGTATTGATGTAATAAAATTATGTTATTCCTGGTTATAAAGTTATATTATGACCTTTGTTTTTTGATATTACATCTAAACTGTGGATGCTAGCTAATGATCCAGGGACTAGCATTGTAAACACAGGAGACACCACCTTATGTTGTATAAAGGTTGGGTCACTCCCTCTACAGTGATGATCGGGTGTGTTAGATTCTGCGAGTGTATACAACGGGAGAAAGCCAGATTTGCTCATGCGGAAGCTAAGGTTTGATCTTGACGAGCCTAGCATGTACGGACACGGTCTCGGAACACATAATACCGAAAGGTAAATCATGAGTCATATAGATGATATGATGAACATGATGATTGTTCGCCTTTGAAACTACATCATGTCACGTGATGATCGGACTTGGTATAGTGGATTTGGTTCATGTAATCACTAAAACAATGTGAGGGATATTGTTTTGAGTAGGATTTCAACAACAATATGATTAAAAGTTGAACACTATTTATCATAAATAAAATCAAAGTGAATTTGCATAGTTGTTGTAGTCATTGACATCCGTTTACCACCTTGCGCTTAGTTATAATTGAAATAATAGAACTATAGAATTCTGGTTAGTTACTTTACGAACTGGTGTCGTATTGTTTTGAAGTGTTAATCTAAAGTATAAAAGTCCTATTGCAAATTTTCAGTAAGTTTCGGTTACTTTGTGAAGTTTAATAATTGGTATTAAATTAAGAGTAACAATTCCAGTGTTAGTATATATAAGTATCATGTTTATCACCATGATTCTTGATATTCAAAAGTTTGTTTTAATGTCAAGGTTATCTAGGATCATCATATGTGGAAGATATTGCGATATCGAAAACGATGTTTTGATTAAAACATGATAGATTATAATATAGCAAAGTTTATGTTCTCATATTTGATGAGAATTTTCAAAAGGTTGGAGACGCTAGTCGTCCTAATTCTCCAAAAGGTTTTATAGAGCAACATTATACTCACAATTCACCATTATAAGCTGAAGTAGCTTGATCATGAATAGTTCCATGATAAGGATGAATATTTGATGTAGGTAAAATGTTTACTACTCTAAAATATTACTAAAGAAAATGGAATTTGAAAGAACACCAAACATTTGATGATGGTGATCTACTTCAAAGTGCAAGTCCAAACAAATTGGTATTTAACTATGCATGCTTTGGACTATGTGTCATGAGTATGGCGTCACTGTTGATGTTGATAGATTCTTTTGAAAGGATAAAGAAATACTGAAAGAGAAATCTAAGAAATATTTGGCAGAAGATAAAAGACCTGAATTGTTCAGCTTAGGTATATAGAAGATATACATGTTATGGCTATATTCTTTGCTTGTTAAACAATGTGGTTCTTAAGTGTTAGATATTGAATTTGTTGGTGTGAATCGCCATACGAAACAACACAATTCATGAACTACAATGGCCTAAGTAACTATCAAAAGAATTTGTGATGATGTTCATCGAGAACAAATAAAGGGTTGTTGTGTTGCTCGTTAATATCAAAGCTTGCCTTCTAGATTTGTTTTATCAGGTATTATGAGAACAAAAGGGTTGTTCAAATAATTTCCGTATTCCATGAAAGATGGATGATATACAAGTCTAGTTGGAGAAATCACATCCATAAAGATAATGCTAAAAATGTCAAAAGACAATTGATTGAAAGATCACTTAAGAAGTGACATCGCCGTTTAAATTATAGTGTAAAGAAAACATGAAGAAACCCCATACTTGATGGAATTTTGGAGTCTTTTGATTATGATCAAATGACGCTTGTGAAACTTTCCTAGAGATAATTAAAACTCCATTCATGGGCCAAAGGGAACGAATGACTAGCTTATTGGAACATGTACATATTGTTGTATGAAGTCCATTATGTGTAGTCAAGAAGCGATGGATTTCAACTTCACATGCTTTCTTCAAAAAAAATTGAGTGAACATATGGATATTTACTTAATGAGGATGAAGTGTGAAACATTTGAAAAGTTCAAAGACTTTCAAGATGAAGTGCAAAATCAATGTAACAAGAAAATAAAGAATTTATGACAGGATCATAAAGGAAGATTTTTGAGTTACAAGTTTAGCATAACACCTAAGATTTGAGAAATCGTTCCGTGGATTTGCATTTCCTGAAACACCATATGAGTATGGAATAATCGAGATATGCAATGAAACCTTGTTTGACATGGTAAGATAAAAGGTGTAATTCATAAAACTACCATTATATTTTAAAGATTAAAAGCTTTAGAGACTACCGCTTTTCCACTAAAGAGCTCCATCATGATCCATTGAAATGACACCATATAAAGTTATGGTTTGGGATAAAACCCAAGTTGTCCTTTCTTAAACATTGGTATGTTATGCATAAGTGAGATGTTTACAACCGAAGTCGGATGAACATGTCTCTGTATGTTATTTCGAATAACCGTTGAGTATTCCTCCATAATACCAAAGACAAACATGTTTGTCGCTTGGAACGTCAAGTTTCTTTGAGAAGGAATTTTCCGTGAAAAGTTAAGTGGGAGGACAATAGAACTTTGATAAGGTTAAAAGAACCTTAGCTATATGTGCAAAGTTGCGCAGCGCTGAAAAGTGTTCTGGAGGCAGCAACAATGCTCATGGATCACGTGCCTCAAAGGTTGTGGTCACGGAGGTCTAAGTTCCTATTGAACCTAGTAGGTCGGGTAAACAATCAAATACTAGGATTTGAAAGTAGATCATTATTATTTTATAATGATGAACCGACTGTATGCAAAGAAGCGATGATAGGCCCTGACTCCATTAGATGGCTTTAAGCCATAGAATCCGTGATAATTCCATACACTCGAAATCAAGCTTTGAACTTGAAAGACCCTCGAGAAAGGTGTAAGACCTTACAGTCGTGTTTGGATCTATAAAGAAATAGACATGGATGTTTCACATTTATGAAATAGTCGACATGTTGGGAAAGAGTCCACAACAATGTTCAAAGGTTTACTATGACAAGATTTGATCTTTCATATCGATATTTAGTCTAGACGGATTAATGTAGCAACCACTACATATAAATTTGTTATGTGGTAATTCAATAAACAAATCAAGTTCTTCTAATAGAATTGTTACCTAGGACGTGTGCATAACACGGTCTATAGGGTTTTGTTAATTCAAAGGATGCTAAAATGCGTATGCAAACTACAATGGTTGAAGTGAGCAACGTAGAGTTGGAATCTTCACCGTGATGAAACTGTTAAAAAAGGTTTAAGTTCATCAAAGACAATGAAGATGCTTGCATTTGCAAGAAATTAAGTGAGAGCGCTAAGACATATTTCTAATACATTATGTGGAAGACATATTGTTGATTGGAAATTATGTATCTTTTCTTAACACAAGTTAAGAATTTCATTTTGATGAAAGACTTAGGCAAAACCCGAATATTTGGCATCAATATCTACATAGATAGATTGAGACGCTAATATGGTTGTGCCGAAAGTACATAGATGATATATTGAATGATTTCAATATAGAAACTACAAGAAAGGTTCTTGTCACACAAAAAGGATTAAATCGAGATTCAAGTGTATCGACACTTGATAAGTGAAACAAAGATTCAAGTATTTTTGATACTTGATGAAGGAAATTACAAAGAGTATTTTTCCAATCATACTGTGATATGTACACATCCAGATATGTCCTATACTCTAAATGTTATGAGCATATACCAGAATGATTCATAAGATGATTATTGGACGATAGTAAAGATATTCTTATGATCTTTTGAAAGAACTAAGAATATGTTGTTTTTGTAGAGGTGACAAATAGATAGATAGTTCATTGTAAAGAGTTACATTGATACTAGTTTTGTCACGAAGTACAAATTAAGTTTATCTCAATTTAAACTATGAGTGGAACAATGTAATGGAAAGGAGATTCCATGATGGATTTGGATGAGTTCCAAATTTAAGACATTATGATGGATACTACAACAAAAGGCTAAGTATATGACTGTTATTGTAACAGCTAAAGAGGGTATTTGTGTCAAGTAGTTTGATTATCAAACTAGGTGTGGTTCACAGCGGGCTAGTACTATGAAAATATATTGTACGACAATATTATCAACATGTTTTAACCCCAAGTAACTAAAGGTCTCACCAAAGGACCAAATTTATACAATGCTATCTCATTAGAGAATGAGTGATGCGTAGAGACGCAAAGACATGCAATTTCACACGGACCTGTAAGTGTCAGATCCGAAGATCAGTTGACCACTAGCAATCATGTAAATACAACACCAGAAAGCCATAGGTGTTGAATACACAAAGTTTTGAAACTAGATTATTGTCTCTAGTGCAAGTGGGAGACTGTTGGAGATATGCCCAAGAGGCAATAATAAAGTGGTTATTATCATATCTTTGTACTTATGATAAATGTTAACATATCATGCTATAATTGTATTAAACGGAAACATTAATACTTGTGTGGTTTGTAAACATAAAAGAGTCCCTAGTAAAGCCTCTTGTTAAACTAGCTTGTTGGTTAATATATGATCATGGTTTCCTGATCATGAACATTGAGATGTTATTAACAATAAGGTCTTATCATTAGGAGAATGATGTGATGGACATACTCCTATAGTTAAGCGTAGCGTAAGATCAACTCATTCAAATAGTGCACTTGCTATAAGCTTTCTAATACATAGTAAACTAATTCCTTCGACCATGAGATCATGCTAATCACCATCACCGGAAGGATCCTTTGATGACATCAAACACCACACCGTAACTGGGTGGCTGTAAAGGTGGCATTGAGTGTTCGGAAAGTATGTGTTGAGGCACATGGATCAAGAGTGGGATTTGTCCATCCATATGACGGATAGATATATTCTGGGCCCTCTCGGTGGAATGCCATCCAATTAGCTTGCAAGAATGTGGCTGGCTCACAAGGGATCACATATCACGGGAACGAGAAAAGAATACTTATCGGTAACGAGGTTGAACTAGGTATGCAGAGATACCGATGATCAGACCTCGGATAAATAAACTATCACGAGACAAAGGGAAATTGGTATAGCATGTAAATGGTTCATTCGATCACGAAGTAATCATTGAAATATGTGGGAGCCATGTGAATTTCCAGATTCCTCTATTGGTTATTGATCAGAGAAAAGTCTCGATCATGTCTGCATAATTCACGAACCGTAGGGAGACACACTTAAGGATTCGATGTTGTTTAGTAGATATAGAATGTGAGCACAGAGACCAAATGTTGTTAAGAGTCTTGGATGGGATCCGGGGTATCAGGAGGAGATCCGGAATGGTACGGAGAATAAGATTCATATAAGGAAAGTCCAATTTTGGAGTTCAGGAATGATTCTGGTGTTTTCACCGGAATGTTCTAGAAGGGTCTAGAAGGTTCACCGTTCCGGAAGGGGAAGGGTACATGGATGTGTCATGACAAAGTGTAATGGTTGCATCATGTCCTAGGTCACTTGGCTGGACACTTGGAAGAGATAAATCAAACTCTAATTTGAAAGTCAAAAAAAGGCAGTTTGAAAAAGTCAAATCCCAACATGGTTTCCGAGTTAGGGAGGGTTTCTGAGTTAGGGAGGGTTTCCACCTGGGTTGTGAACACCCTTGGACGCCCCCCACCTATATAAGGAAGGGTGGGGGCGCACCCCAAGGTATCCCCCTTGCCCTAGGCGCCCAAGAAACCCTAGGTTGGCCGCCGCCCCCCTCTCTAGTTGCGACCAATATAGATCTCCTCTAAACCGCTACCGACTAGGTAAACTCTAGTTTCTAGCTACCTCTAAACCTTGGCACTCTAAACCCTAGATCGCCGAGGCTCCCTCTACTCCACCATACTCGCTCCGGCTTAGGCGAAGCCCTGCGGGATCTCCCCTCTACTTCCGACACCATGCTGTCGTGCTGCCGGAATCGTGAGGAGAGAGCTACAACCTCCGCTGCCTGCTAGAACAAGGGAGAGGAAGGTCTTCATCGAGTACCGTACGTGTGACCGACTACGGGAGAGCTGCCGGAACGCGGCGCCGGAAGGATCGTCTACACGATCTTGAGATCGGCAAGTGAATGACTACATCACCCACGAGAATCTGCTCTCGTTAACCGCTTTGGATCTTCGAGGGTTAGTACTCTATTGACTCGTTGCTAAAATCTAGTAGATAGATCTTGGCTTGTGTGTGTTCACACGATAGAAATTTTTTGTTTTCCATGCTACAAACCCCTACAGTAGAATCCTTGACGGAAGTCTTTCGCGACCAACGATCGAGGAGCGGCGTGATGCCCGCAATATCCGAGATGGATTTCGCGTAGGATTTCAAGACCTTCTAGCTGGGAAACACACTTAAGGTATACACCAGTAGTGATCCTTTTTTAGAGCTATCCATTGATTATGGTATAGCCCTTTGCTCGACGTACTATTTGCGGTCTTTCGACTTTGTCGTCGGGCAAAGTTCCGTGTTCAAGATATTCCATGAACGGTTTTGTCCAAGCCAGAGGGACCTTTGCCACCATGTGAACGAAAGAGTCAGCTCTATCCGGGTTGTCGATGTCTGCTCCCTTCACGGATGGTGTCCATAGATGCTCTAGGAAAACTCCTGGTGGAATTCGTTTGCGCCCTGATCCAAGCTTAGACAGCAGATCAGCCGCCTCGTTTTGCTCCCTAGGTACATACTTGACCTCGTAGCCCAAGAAGCTCTTGTCTATCTCGTCTACTTCGTCTCGATATGCCGCCATCATAGGGTTCCACGCATTCCAGGTGCCAGCCACCTGCTGGGCAACCAAGTCGGAATCTCCACAGCAAACTATGCGCTTGATGCCAATATACTTGGCTACGCGTAATCCGTGAATGAGTGGTTCATACTCTGCCATGTTGTTCATAGCCTCGAAGTGGATCTGCAAAATATAGTGTAGCTTGTCCCCAGTTGGTGACTGTAGTAGTACACCAGCCCCCGAGCCGTTGAGCATGTTTGATCCGTCAAAGTGCATCACCCAGTATTCTGGTTCTGGCAATGGAGTAGCATCTGGTATCTCCGTCCAATCTGCAATAAAATCCGCCAAGTCTTGTGACTTGATAGCGTTGCGTCTCTTATGGGTGATCTTGAAGGCGGCAAGTTCAATGCCCCACTTCACGACCCTTCCCGTAGCGTCGCTGTTGTTGATAATGTCGGACAGTGGAGTCTTGCTCACCACTGTGATTGGGTGCTCCTAAAAGTAATGCCTCAGCTTCTGAGAAGCAAGGAATACTCCGTAAGCTATCTTCTGGTAGTGCGGGTAACGCTACTTGGACTCTGTCAAGACCTTGCTTACATAGTAAACTGGTCGTTGAACTCCGTGCTCATAGCCTGGTTCCTTCCGCTCTACCACGACGACGATGCTGATTACCCGGTTGGTGGCCGCCATGTAAATTAACATGGGCTCTCCAGGCTCGGGCGCTGCAAGGATGGGCGCTGAGTAAAGAATCTCCTTGAGCTACTTCAATGCTGCATCTTCTTTGTCCGTCCACGTGAATTTGTCTGCCTTCTTTAGCAACTTGTATAGCGGCAGAGCCTTCTCTCCAAGTTGGCTGTCGAACCGACTAACTGCTGCAACACAACATGTTAGTCGTTGAATGTCCTTTAGGCATGTCGGATGGTTTATGCTTAAAATGGCCTTGATTTTCTACGGGTTGACCTCGATTCCACGCTGGGAAACGATGAAGCCCAACAATTTGCCGGTTGGGACCCCGAAGACGCACTTCTTAGGGTTAAGTATCATGTTGTATTTCCGGATATTATCAAAGGTTTCTTTTAAGTCGGAGATTAAGTCATTTGACTTTTTAGACATCACCGCTATATCATCCACATAGGTGTGAACGTTCCGACCAATTTGATCGTGTAAGCAACGTTGCATTGTCCGCTGGTACGTAGCACCTGCATTTTTCAGCCCAAAGGGCATTGTAACATAGCATTGACCAAAGCATGCCCCCAAAGGGTTTTTCAGCCCAAAGGATCTTTGGTTCCCTTTTTGGGGACAAGTACATGATTGGCCACCCATTTGGTGTGAAGGACTTCTCGGATAAAACTAGCCTTAAGTAACCTAGCTATCTCTTTGCCGATGGCGTGTCTCTTCTCATCTCCAAAGCGTCGTAGAGGTTGCTTCACTGGTTTGCATTTTGGATCAATGTTTAAGCTGTGATCGGCGAGTTCCCTAGGTACACCTTTCATGTCGGCAGGTTGCCAAGCAAAGATGTCCCTGTTCTCACGGAGGAACTCGACGAGCGCGCTTTCCTATTTGGGATCCAGGTTCGTCCCAATGGCGGTGGTCTTGGAGGCATCGCCTACCACAAGTTCCACCAGCTTGGTCTCGATGGCGGCCTTGAATGCTGGAGCGGAGTTGGAAATTTGTTTCTTCGACGCGAGCATCTCTGAGTCATCGACCTTGCTCTGGATATCTTTGAATTCTTCGCTATAGAGGACAACTTCCGCGTAGGCTGCTTCATTAATCTCACAGTCCCTAGCTTTGGCAAAGCTTCCGGATACGGTGATGACACAGTTTGGTCCGGGTATCTTGAGTTTGTTGTAGACGAAGCATGGCTTGGCCATGAAGGTGTGAAATATGTCGCAGCCGAATATGACGTGGTACACGCTCTTGAAGGGGACCACCTCAAAGGTCATGCACTCTTGGAGGTAATTATTAACATCGCCAAAGGCAACCTGAAGTGTGATGCACCCAAGGGACCGAGCCTCCCGGCCAGGAACTACGCCGTGGAAGATGGTGTTGGTCTGCCTTAGGTTTGCCTCTATCCAGTTCATCTTATGCAATGTATCTAGGTACATGATGTTGATGCTGCTTGCACTATCCACCATACATTTGGTGAACTCAATGCCGTCAATCAAGGGGTTGATGACCATGGCGTATTGGTTCTCCGTAGGGATAAGGTCTGGGTGATCCTTCCGGTCCCAAGTAATTGGAACCTCCGACCAGCGCAAGTACTGGGGAACTAGGGGTAGAGTAGCCATCAGTATCCTCATAGAGGTCTTCTATTGTCGGACGGTGGGGGTGCCAAGGAAAGTGTGGGAAACTTCAGCCTTCTTCTTGAAGGGGTTCTTGCCTTTGTCGTCGCTCTTGGCGGCGTGCTTGGGGTCGACATCCTCGTCCATGTCAGTTGAATCCTTGGACTCCTCCTCCTTCTTCTTCCCCTTCCCCTTGCCTCGCGGTCTATTCTTCCGACTTTGCTTGTAGCCAGACTCCGGGTCTTCCTTGAGGTCGTTGACGAACTTGCAGTGTCGATTGGTATGGGTGGCTTTGCCGTTGACATCTAGGTGTATGAGGCAAGACATATCGCGGTACTCTTCGTAGGTTTGGGGAATGCGGATCACTGCCAAGGTAGTTTCACTTCCTCGCTACTGCCCATGACCAGCTCCCCGTCTTCGGCCATGTTGTCCGCCATCACCTCGTCCTGCGAAGGTCATAGCGACCATGTCGGGAGTTTGCTTTTATTTTGGAGCGGTTTTCCGCTTTGTGCTACTGTTCCTCCGAGCTTGAGTTGGAACGGCTGTTGCCGGCAGAGAGCCACGAGCATCGTCGTCAGCAGCTGTGAACTCACTAGCCAACTGAATCATCTGGTTCAAGTCAAGCTGGTGATTGTCCTGCAAGCGCTTCAGCTTATGTCGGAGAAATGTGCCCCTTTGCAACCCATCGATGAAGGCGGCCATGGCGGTCTGAGCGTGCACTCTTGTGCAGGAATTTTTCATATCCAGCCAGTGGGAGAGGTAGGCGCGAGATGTCTCGTCTTTCTCTTGCATGCACCGCTGTAGATCGCCAATAGTGCAGGGACGTTTATACGTACCCTCGAAGTTCTTGGTGAACGCCTCTTGCATTTCCAACCAATTGCAGATGGATTTCTCCGGCAAGTCATCAATCCATTGACGGGTTGTGCCCGCCAACATCAATGGGAGGTACTTGACGACAACGTTGGGGTTATCCCTGGCAATCTCTACCGCGTTGCCGTAATCCTGCAACCATGTAGTTGGCTTAGCGGTGCCGTCATAGGGTTTGATGGTCTTGTCAATCCACAAACCTTTGGGGTAAGTTGCGTACCGTATCGCAGGTCCAAAGCAACATGGTCCCAGGTATGGTCCTTCCCGGGCCTCGTAGATCTTATCGATCCGCGAACATGCATCGTATGGCTTCGGGTTTCTTTTCTTCTTGTCAACAGGGGATGGGCTGCATGAATGACGCGGGCCTCCTCCTCCATGGTGACTGCTAGGTGGCGATGGAGGTGGAGGTGGCGGTGGGTTAGCCTTCTTGCTATTACCCTCCTGCAACACCTCACGCCTATCGCGATTGCTTGTCGGACGCGGAGGGTTATGGCGCGACCTGCTCCTCTGTCCCTGGTTGCGCTCTCCGTCATGACGGGTCTGCTTCGTGTTGTCGCGGATGACGATGCCGCTCTGCCTTGGTGGGGGCATATCCGTACGATGGTGAGCCTTGGGGTATTCGCGATGTCGGGGGGAGCGGGGCGGTGGCGATGGGCGACGAGGTTGGGCCTTTTCTCCGTGGTTGGAGGATATGGGGATAACATCCTTCCTGTTGCGCGCATCCCTCCGTCTTCATTCTGATGAACCCGTCTGAGACCCGATATTAAGAGGAGATCTGTCCCTTGGCGGCTTATGCTGGCTAGACTGGCAAAACGCTGGGTCAGACTCAAGCCTCTGAGAGGTGGCCTTTTCCTGCTGCTTTACCGCCTTGGGCACTAGGTCATATACCTGGTCCACCGCCTCGGGCGATCTATCCTGCTCCAGAAGGGTCTTGGCAACGGCGAGGTTGAGGAGAGGAGTGGGCATCACCTGCCTGCCTTCACTGTCAATGTATGGCTTGGCTTGTGTTAGCTTCGGGGAAGCCCATCCTAGGTTTCACCGTACACCAAGATCGTTGATGACGTGAGCCAGAGCTTTCTTAGCCTTCTGCTGCTGCAGCAGAGTCTTGTACTCGGCCTCCATTGCTCTAGCTTTCTCTATGGATTTCTGCGTGTTAACCAGATCTCGATCTAGCTTAGCGCCTTGCTCCGCGATGGCCTACGCTTCCTCCAGCAGCTGCTGGCGCTTCTCGTCAAGCTGGGTTACGTTCCGGATATGAGCTACGGTCAGTGGCTCGACGAGGAGATTTCCGTACATCACTCTATCAGCTGGAGTAACTTGGGCAGCAGCAGACGTAGATGCCAGAGGTGGCAAGTTTGTGGTGTTGTTGTTGCTCGGGCCGATGCCGAGTTCCTGCGGCTGTTGCACTGGGTTAGGCGGAGGGGGCATGACCTTTGCGCAATCATTGTCGGCAGCAATAGGTGGTCCCTTCCCTTTGTCCAGAGCTGTAGGCGGAGCTCGCCCGGGTGGGTCTTCATCCATCGCCGTCCCAATGGTGACAAACACCTCTCGAGACGTGACAACATTGTTGGCTTGCTCGTCGCGTGTGTACTCCTCCTCCATATCCTGCATGGCGAAGTCTAGTTCCTCGGGACTGAAATCTATCTCCTTTGAATCTGCACTGAAGTCGACGTATAGCGCGTCAATCACAGAGTCGAAGGGTGCCAGGACTTCCTCGATGACGGGGGTGGAGGTGCAACAACGGCGACGATGACTGGAGGTGGTGGCGCAACTGCGGCGATGGCGGACGGAGGCGGTGGTGGCGGTGGCTGCGGAGGGGTTCCGTCAATGAGCGCAAGCGTTGTCTGAGCTGCCGCTTTGGCCTCCGCTTAGTTGTTGCCGGTGTTTACCATGCCTTAGAAGGTAAGGCGTCCCGAAGCCTGCTGCCACCTTAGAGAATGCCAGAGAAGCGTGCCATGGTCCAGTCCTTCCACAAAATGATACATGGCATCATCATTGGTGTAGTGGGCCAGATCGACTCGTATACGGAGCCACCTGACAAGGTAATCGCGGGGGTTTTCGCCTTCTCTCTGAATGCAACGCGCCAGATCGAAGATGGTAACCATGCCGACGAACTTGGATCTCTGCTGTCTAGATGCACGGACAAAGCCGGCGGACTTGCAGTGATCTTCCACTGTTATATCCTGCACAGGGGCGGTTTGGGTGGGCCTTGAATTTTTCTGATCTTTGCCGGCAAACTCCGAAGAAAGATCCAACATCGATCCTTCCGCGAACACATCCTGCCCGTAGGCGGTCCGTGCAGGTCTTGATGCTCCTCTGACTCCCAGGGAACTAGTGCCCGAGTCGGTTTCGCCGATGAAGAGGTGGATATCTCTGATAGGAACGATCGAACACCGCATAGTGTTCGTTTTTGCCGGGATCCAGAATTCGTCGGGAGGGACGATCGGAACGTTGCCAGAGAAGAGAACGCGACCGATGTCTACGATTTTGCCGATTCTCGCGAAGATCTTGGTCCTCGCCCGCTGAAGAGCCTGAAGCGCCTCTTGCCCCACGGTGGGCGCCAACTGTCGTGGTATTTATGATGAGTACGCCATGGAGGGGTCCTCACAGTGCGTGTTTAGAGACGTGGGGGAAGGCGGACGGTTGACGGGTACGAGGTAACACAGATTACCCAGGTTCAGATCCCACAATGGTGGCAGAATCCTACTCCTCCTATAAATCACTATAAGGGCAATACGTCGAGTTACAGGGATTGCTTTGCTGTGCGAGGTGACTAGAGAGTCTAAGTTATCATTCCCTAAAGGCTCCCATAGGCCCGACTTATATAGTCGCCAGGTCCTAGGGTTACAGGGAAAAGTCCTAGCCGGACAGGTTACAGAGTTCTACACCGTCTATTACTAGTCTAGCGTGTCTTGTACTCCAAGGCTCCGGGTACGCTGGTGACTCCATCATAGCCTTCTTTTATCCGGCATGGGCCTCCCTTCTAGATCCATCTAACTGGGCCGCCCAGCAGGCCATGCGCCATGCTACCAATTGTGGGCCACTTGGGTTATCCGGATAAGAGACATGCTATGAGGATACCCATATAGCATATCCCCAACACTTTCCTCTCTCATAATAATTTTCAGTAGCATCATGAATAAACTCAACAATATAGCTATCACATAAAGCATGCTTTTCATGATCTACAAACACATAATCTCTACCAAGCTAAAAAATAGTGGAATTAAAACCTTCACAGGTTTTACCCAAAGTAGAAATTTCAAAAGGATCCATAGGAACATAACATTCATCCTCCTTTGGTAAGCATGGGGGACAATCAAATAATATAATAGGTAAAGAGTTACTCTCATTAGAAGGTAGACATGAGTAGATCCATTCTTCCTCCTTTTGTTCATCACTCTCCTCCTCTTTTTCATCTAATGAGCTTCCAGTTTCAACAATCTCTTCTTCCATAGGCTCCTACAAGGCATTAGTCTCTTCCAGTTATGGAAAGCACCTATTAAAATATTCAAGAATATATCCATTTGCTTCGTTGTAATTGTCAAAGAAAAATTTAAGTATCTCATAAACCTCACATTCATAAGGTGCATCATCAGTATTTTCAAGCAAACTAGCAAGTTCAAATGCACCCTTGAAAGCAATAAATTCTTCAATTCGTTCCACATCATAAAAGTCATAATTTACTTTAACATAATAGGATATGGTAACAATATCATTATACTCACATTGAAAGGGGGTAGGTGTTTATATCTCCTACAGCAACAAGCTTTATCAAAGCAATAAGTAACATTATAAGTAGAGAACACGTCTCTAGCAATAATATTCAACTTATCAATTTAATCCCATAAGTGTTTCCCTTTTTGTGACAAACGGTGTTCCTTATAATTATACTTTTGTTCTTCCGTGAACCCACCTTGCCTATAAGAACTAGTTTCAAAGAAACCATCCATTGATAGAAAGCATGACCAAGCAAGGAAACAACAGACCAGCAACTAGAGCAGGGACTAATTTTTTTGTGGTTTTGAATAAAGCAAGCAAACCAAACTAGACTATTTTTTTTGGGTTTTTTGAAAAGAGGCAAACAAAACTAAGCAAAAGAAACAAAGCAAACTAAAAACAAAGTAAAGAGAAAGGAAGTGAAGGACTCCCTTGTGAAGACGTCCTTAGCCTCCCCGGCAACCGCGCCAGAAAACTTGTTGATGGTGTTGATATGGAGAACTTCGTTGGAAACCCCAAGAGCAAGGTGTGAAGCAGCAAGTCTTCCCTCAATAGAGACCAAGGTTATCGAACCAGTAGGAGGAAGGAAACGTCACACTAGTGTTGCAAGCAACATGGAGACCTGCACAACACAAACTCAAGACTTTGCCCCAACGAATCAGTGAGGTTGTCAAGCTCACCGGTTTGCTATAACAAAGGATTAAACGTATGGTGTGGAAGGTAATGGTTTGCAGCCAGTAAACAAGTAATAGTGGAAGATGTATCAATGGTAAAGATTGGACCGGGGTCCATAGTTCACTAGAGGTGCTCTCCTTAGATAAACAACAAGGTATGAAGGGTAAACAAATTACAACAGGGAAATTAACAGGAACTGATCAAGCCATAATAATGCAATTACTAGTCAAAAAGATCCTATGAGATTCGGTTGAGCAATACAACAAGATACATAGAACGCCATCCAACTGCATCTATGACTAGAAGTCCACGTTCAGGTTATCATCCGAACCCCCTCCAGTATTAAGTTGCAAGCAACAAACAACTGCTTTAAGCAAAGTGTGTAAGGTAAACAGTCCACATGTTCCATGAATAAGAGACCATTGTTTTCTCCATAGTGGCAACAACTCATCTACAACCAAAGAGATTTCTGTCATTTCCCTTGGAAACTAGAGGCATGAACCCACTATCGAGCATAAATACCCCCTCTTGGAGTCACTAGCAACTACTTGGCCAAGATAGCTACTAACAACGGAGAGGATGCAAGATCACAAACAACACAAACATGATAGAATCATAAAGAAAAAACATTAATCAAACCAACATAATAATCTCAATATCCATCGGATCCCCGTAAACACAACATGCATGATTACAAATAGATTAGATCTTGATGATGAACGGAGCTCACAAGATCTATACATGAAAGCACAAAGGAGGAGATACAACCATCTAGCTACAACATGGACCCATAGTCCAAGGTGGAACTACTCACGCATCATACCGGAGAGAAGGCCTCCGGGATGATCTCCCCTTCGGCAGGGTGTCGGGAAGAACTTCAGATCCCCCCGATCTAGGGACGATGGTGGCGGAGGCTATAGATGGTTTCATGGAGATTTTATCGGGTGCTTATGTTTCTGCATTGGGGACTTCTTATAAGTGAAGGGAGAGGCCGAGGTGGTGGCCAGGGGCGCTAAACCCTAGCCAGGCGCGGGGTGGGGCCCACCCGCGCCTGGGGTGGGTATTACCACCCTGGCTGGCCCCTCCGGCTCTCCTCTGGACTTCTTGTTCCCCACAGAAAGTAATTGAGTTTGACATTTGTCCCGTCCAATTCCGAGAATATTTCTTTACTAACTTTTCTAAAACCAAAAACAGCAGAAAACATGCATCTGGCACTGTTGCAACTTGTTAATAGGTTAGTACCGTAAAAAGCACCTCAAATTGTATACAAGTAAAGCAAAGTACATACTAAACAAGCATGGAGCATCAAAAATTATAGATACGTTTCCAACGTATCAGTAGTTTTCAATGACTAGAAATTACTTTTCCAAAATAAAATAAATAAGACTAGGTCTTTATTTCATGTGATGAGATGATGCTAGATAATCTAGTGTGAGCCCTTGTGTGATAAATAGAAGTAGATAAGTATTGTTTGGTGATTGTGTACCTCGTATTTATTTATAGGCGCTAGTACCGACCAAGGCTACGAGGAGGAGGAGTAGTACGAAGAAGAATAAGAGAACTTCAACCACTACACCAATCAAGGCAAGCTAACACTCGCAAGTTTCTTAACCATGCAAGCTAGATACCTATGCAAGATGCATTAGGCATGCTTTGGTTATGCAACCCTGATTACAACAATCCTAGATTTACCTACAAGCTTTATTCTTTTATTTTGTACCAATTTTTTTATTACTTTTAGTTAGTGCTTTGTGAGTTTTGGAAAGATATTATAGGTAGCATAAAGAGCATAAAACTTGGCCTAAGTAGTTAGAACTGGATGTCATACTGAGGCATGAGATTAGATTTGTATAATTCACACTTGATTAGCACCCCTCATTAGTGATTACCCTCAATTTTAGTGGCTAGTGCTAAGCATAAAAGTTGATCACTTTAGATGGGAATACTTGGTGAAAATGATTATGAAAACCTTGGAATGAAGATTCATTCTATTGAAATGTTTTGACATGTGTTATGAACACAAGATGATTTGATGATGAAAATATTGAGGCATGAGACTTAGCCCTTTTATTAAAAATTGATGGTTGGGTTCGGATGCGATACCATTCCAATTTTACCGTACAACCACAATACCCGAATTTGGGTAGGGCTTGACTGAAAGTTTATATGTCTTAGTATGGGTTCCCTTGCGGAAGAGGTTTGTGCTAAGGCTACCTCATGATGAATGTCCACCTGTGCAGTTCCCAAGATGACAGATGGTCATGGTTGGGTGGCCAAACTCATAGGGGAGGTGCCTATACTAGGGTGTATAATTGAAAGGTTAGGATTGATTATACGCATACTAAGTATGATGATTCAGAATTGTTCCTGACGGATGTATCGAATGTTGTGGTGAAAGTGTACCACCTCTATAGAGTGTCAAACTATTAGAATAGCCATGTCCGCGGTTATGGACAATTGGAGTGGCCATACTGTTCCGTCGTCAGATGTTTTTAAAATGACTTGTGAAATGAACTATGACTTTGACTTTACCACAACAGGGTTGTGAACATGAAAACTAAGTTCCCACTTAGGTGTTTTAGAACATTACATTAGTTTTCTTTACTTCTAAACTCAATTAGAGATAAACCTGGCTTTTTGCAAATAAACTTAGAGCTTAGGATTCCTAATCGAACTACTTTACTTGTTAGTGATAGTTTGAGAGTACTTAAAGAGTACTCATGGCTTTGTTCCTGGCTATTCCTATGGCCAGACTATGAGGAGGACTACCAGGATGATGGGCAGCAGGAAGTCTATGACAACTAGGATCATCTCCCATCGTCAGCATTGCCTATGACCGTGAATATGGAGCTTTGACTATGCTACCGTTATTATATTATTCCGCTATGTTGATTGTATTAAGACTGGATCATGAGATCCTTATTTCTAAGACCTTTATTATGGTTTGTAATGGATGATGAACTATGGTACCAATCTGTTATGTCTCGCAAAAATGGTAATCCTGGGATTGCGATGTATGGCATAACAGACATCTAGGATTAAAAATCCGGGTGTTGACAAGTTGGTATTAGAGCCATCCTGACCATAGGAGACCCTATTTAGAATGGACGCTTGAATCAAAAACTTAGTTTCAAAACAAAAGAAGTAAGTATTTATGAAAACCTATTCTCATTCTTATCACTAAGATTCTTTCGAGAAAATTTATGTTCCTCCAATTTTTTTTTGCAATCCTACATAAAATTTGACACACTTGATCACCTCACTAACTTACTCATCCTACATTCTTATAGGTGGAAGTCAAGTATAGCAAGTTCTACCAGTTGGGAAACGGAGGAGAGCTCATCTTCGAGCGAGATTGAAACCAACTCTCGAAACTTCTTGAGCACCCACACCCCGAGTTCTTCGGAGCACAGCTCAATGATTAGCAAGGAGGATAACTACAATGGCTGATCGTTGCGAATCTCAGAGGCAATATGGAGGCACCCACCTCAGAGGGGATCCAATTCAGCTTGAGGGAGAACAACTGGCTAGACGGACTCGCCAGGGCTATGCAGGAAGCTCTTGTCCATCTGTGTGGGAAAAGCATCAACCAGATCAAGGGCACTCGCTTTGAGTAGTACGCAAGGCATGATGCTATGGGACAACCATTGGAAGTACCAGGTCATCCGGAGCTAAAGCATCAAGTGAATCATCTCGACTTCATGTTGTATGACAGGCAGAAGGAGTTGGACAACGCCCGTGCCTACGCCAACCACAACTATGCCATTGCAGTCAAGAAGGACCAGACCCTCGCCATCCTCGTGAAGGAGCGCAAGTCACTTCACCGTCTGCGTGACAAGAAGGATCGCATCATTGCCCGCCTTCGTCACAAAGTGTCAGACGTGGAGGAGACCATCCATGAGCGGGACATGCATCTTGAGGAGAGGGAGAATGAAAGGGAAGATAATCGTGGAGATCCTAATCGTACCTCAGCGATGATGATGACTACCTAGAGGACCTCGACATGGACTTCCACACTGATGATTATGATTCCACCTTCATTCATGATGAAGAAGCCATTGATTCTGATGAGTAGTAGCACTTGAGCACTATCGTAGGTGTGAGATGTACCCGGTCCCACTGTATCGTAGCTTCACAGAATGGTTCCTAAAACCATCTGTTACCTTAGTGTGGTGTGTGTTTGTATTGGGTGCTATGAATGAATGAAAAGAAAGTTGCTAGTTGGCAAAAACAGAGTCAGACTAAGTTTAAAAGCTTTTCGAAAACAAATCCATGAACCTTAGAAATTTCCCTCTTGTCTCACTATCTATCTCAATCTTCAGAAGATTCGTGGAGGGAGCAGTTCATCTCAGGACCCAATGCTGCAAATCTTATAAATGTTGGTTGCTGACCGTGAAGCTGGAAGAGCTGAACGCCAAGCTAATTTACCCATCCTTCAACAGATAACTCAGATGGCCAATAACAATCAAGGCCATGGAAACTAGGACAACCATGGATCCAAGCTCAAGTACTTTCAAAACACCAATCCCCACATATTTAGTAAGTCTGAGGAGCCATTAGATGCTGATGACTGGCTGCAGACCATGGAGAACAACTTAGAAGTCGCAGGAGTGGAGGCCAATGTCGTGGTATTGCCGACGAGTACGCCATGGAGGGGTCCTCACAGTGCGTGTTTAGAGACGTGGGGTAAGGCGGTCGGTTGACGGGTACGAGGTAACACAGCTTACCCAGGTTCAGATCCCACAATGGTGGCGGAATCCTACTCCTGCTATAAATCACTATAATGGCAATACCGAAGTTACTGAGAGATAGGTTCATTGCGAGGTGACTAGAGAGTCTAAGTTATCGTGCCCTAAAAGGCTCCCATAGGCCCGACTTATATAGTCGCCAGGTCCTAGGGTTACAGGGAAAAGTCCTAGCCGGACAGGTTACAGAGTTCTACACCGTCTATTACTAGTCTTGTGTATCTTGCACTCCAAGGCTCTGGGTACGCTGGTGACTCCACCGTAGCCTTCCTTTATCCGGCATGGGTCTCCCTTCTGGATCCACCTAATCGTCAGCCAGAGCCATGCTACCGACTATGGGCCACCCGGGTTAGTCGGATAAGAAACATGCTATGAGGATACCCATATAGCATATCCCCAACAGTAGCCCCCGGAGAACTCCGAGATCTTGCGCCATCTTGCCTCTTCCCGTGGAGTGCTCCATCTAGAGGGATGTCGTCAAATCGTCAAGCAATATCTTGTAGTCCTCCCAAAGAACCCTGCAAAGGTTTCTCCGTCTTCTATGAGTAAGTCGGAGAAATGCTGAATCTTCCATCGTACGCTTCCGTTGTCGGATTAAATCCGTCCATGCCGGAATCTTCGATGGGACAACTCATCTACCATGTCAGTTATGACGACGTAGGCTATAGGTCAGCGATGCCTTGTAACTCACACATGCAGAGAACACAATCATATCTGATTTTCCCGCGCGAGCGATGCGAACCATTGGCGGCGGCGGTTGGAGACGTGGCGAAATTACCGCGCACGTTCACGAACATGTCGTCTACGCGGCAACCGTCCGATTAGCTGCACGAATCTTGACGCAGAGTAAGATAAATAGTAACCGTGGGACACTTGCCACTTTTTCACCCCATTCTCTCGCGTCATCGTCTTCTTCCTCCAGTCGCACGCCTCCTCGAGCTCTCCGTAGAAAACCTCGAGAAACCCTAGCCTCTCTTTCTGCACAAGTCACGTTCTCTCCTCCTCCATGGCTAGCAGCAGCTCATCCCTGTCAATGGCGGCGTCGAGCGAAGCCACGGCAAAGCCGGCGAGCTCTGTCGTCGTGCCCCCAGAGGGCCTGGTGATCCCTGTGTCGGCGGTGATTGAAAACCACCGGCGGCGACCACAATCTGGCGGCGCTGGAGCCCCTAGAAGAGGAGCCAGACTCGCACAAAGGACACTGGCGCGGCTTGGACATCACCGACCGCGACATCCAAGAGATGGTCGCCGAAGGCTACCTCCCCGCGACGGAGGGGCTCGCCTGGCGGGCGGCGCCAGCCGGCGAGGTGACCCCTTCTCCCCAAGCCGGAGAGAAAGTGTACCTCAAGGCGCAATTGGTACGCGGCGTTTCTCTGCCCATCCCCCACTTCTTTCTGTCCGTCTTGAATCACTTCAAGGTCCAACCCTATAACCTCTCCCCCAATAGTATCTTAGTGCTTAGCAACTTCGCGGCACTTTGTGAGGGTTACCTAGGGATTAGGCCTAGGTTAGACTTGTTTGTGTATTTCTTCACCGTCAAACGTGAAGCCGGACATAGTAGGGGGGAGCTTAGGAACTGCGGCACCATAAGCTTCAAGATCCAACCTAGCCGTCAGTTCCCCGACATAGTCGTCCACGAGTCGTGCAAAAACTAGCAGCGGACGTACTTCTACGGCCCCGACATTCCTTTGGCGGGCCGAGAAGTAACGTACCCGGACTTCGTGGATGGAGCTGCCGCTGAAGTTTCCACATGGCGGTCCCATGCCTCCCTTCCCTCCGACCTCGACGCTTCTCGCGCAATAAGGCGGATCGAGTGGTTCATAGAGACGGGTCTAACCGGCTTGGACCTAGCCATGTGCTGGTTCATTAGGCGGATCCAACCTCTGGAGCACCGCATGAAGTATATGCACGAGTACACCGGCGACCGAAGAGATACCCTCCGGATCTCCGAGGACAACTTCTCGAGCGACTCCGTCAAGTTCCGCCTCAAGGACATCGTCAAGGTGAAGGATAAGAAGCGTGGCTTCACCCTCACCTACGACATGTTCGTAGACGGAAAGTGCCCAAAGGTAGATATTTATTTTCCGTGTATGACATTGCTCCAGTTTTTCCGTCTTGCCAATACCATCTTGTCTAACACGAGGATTTCTCACTTAACAGCTTAGCGATCTAGAGGAGGGCAACCTGGCTGCCCAAATCTACGATCCAAAGATGAAGGAAGTCATGGTCGTGTCCGACGACGATGATGCCGTTACGAAGCGAAGAGATCCACCTCTGATGCTGCCGACGGAGGTAAGAAGAAGAAGACGGAGGGTGGAGCCTCCAAAAAGAGTACTGCCGCCCTGGAGGCAGAAAAGAAGAAAGCCACCGGGATGTTTGCCAAAGCGCCCCCCCCTAGTGTAAGCTTCTCATTCTCTGACATTGTCTATTTATCTGTCTTATTCCTATACTTATGCATTTTGCACGTTCAGGAAGAACGCCACAACCAGCCTCAAGAAGTCCTCCAAGACTCTTGGGGCTTCTAGAAATATTAAAGATATGCTGCATCGCGACTCCTCTCCCTCCATCGCCCCTGCTACTCCTGCCGTCAAGCCCTCCTCTTCTCCGATAAGCTCCCAAGTCCAGGAGGCACCAGGCCCTTCCGCCATGGAAGTGGACTCTGGCGCTTCTACCAAACTAGCTGTCGTCGGCGAGCAGGCAACACAGGAGAGTGTTGCTCTTCAAATGGCCGAAGCTCCGGCTAAGGATGCCATCGGTAGCGGCAAGGTGGTGATGGGAGCTGGTACCTCTGCCGAAGGCGGCGCCCCTACTCCTCAGAAACCCTTCGAGTTCCCGAAGATTGTTTACCCGACGCTCATGCCGAGTAACACAACTATGGTTCCTGGAGGAGTGCCGTCATCTCCGACGTGCGGTCTTGAGGAGCTACTCCGGCAAGCGGACATCTTGCGAGGAAACAGCATTGCCTTTGGCAAGCTGCTGGCCGAGAGCGCTACAAGCCTCAAGATCATTGCACTTGTAAGTTTTACTTTTTCTTTTGCATTTTGTATGAGTATCCCACTGTAGCCCCCGAGGATGTAGACGGAAAACCATAGGTTTTGCATCTATATGCTCTAAGAGTGACTAAGTTAGAAAGAACTCTCACTGTAGCCCCCAAGCATTTAGATGGAAGAAATTATTCCGACTAGATGCTATAAGAGTAGCATACACAGTGTTTATATTTTTCAGTGCCGTAGCCCCCCAAGCTTCTAGTTGTAACTGAATTAGTTCTGACTAGTTGCTTTAAAGAAAAGCTAAGCATTTTCTGAGTTAAAAACTTTATACTGTAGCCCCCAAGCCTGTAGTCGAGAACTGAATTAGCTCCGACTAGATGCTTAAAGAAAAGCTAAGCATATTGCTAAGTTAAAAACTCTCGCTGTAGCCCCCGAGCATCTAGGTGGAAAATCTCCGACTAGAAGCTCCAAGCAGACTAAACAACGACTTGACTTTGTATTTGTTTCCACAGGACGAGATTGCTCGGAGGGGCATGGCCAATGACAAGTACCAGAAGATGCACGCAGACCTTGAAGCTGAAAAGGGTAAACCGCCATCTTGAAGGAACAAATCATCAAAAACAAGAGTCTGTTTTCTTATGACGCATTTCCGTCTTATGTTTGTGCCCTCAATCTCCGAGTACTCACTGTGCACTTTGTTTTCTCTGACTTGCAGAACATGTCGCCAAGGCCAAGGACATTGTTGAGCAGTCCAAGCACATCCAGCAGCTGGACAGCGAGAACAAGATCCTTAAGAAGGAGAGTGAAGAAATGCTGAAGATGCATGAGGATTCCATGCAAGCCTTGTAGGACTCCGCCTCCACGGAGATCAATCGCTTGAAGGAGGAGCTTGCGATCCTAAAGGATCAGAAGCAAGCTGCCGATGAGCAAAACCTTCGCCATAGCGAGGCGTTTAAGCTCCTCCAACAAGAGAAGGAATCCTTGGCGGACGTCGTCTGGCAGGCTAAGGCCAGCATCTTCAGTAAGTGTCCTCCGCCTTGTAGTTCTGTAGTCTGGATACTTAGAATTTTTTGAACTCATGCAATTCTTGTCGGAATTTGCAGCGCCCTTGGGTTTAACCCGCTCGCCTCCTTCGGACAAGGAATGCATGATTCTTGCCGGCAACTTCATCAACACCGCCATCGCCCAAGCCAAGGAGATTGCCAAGCCCCTCCAGATTTATATCAAGGCCTCGGACTCCGTGGTGAAGTACTCGGAGATTTTGCGCTGAGCCCCCGAGCGTGTCGCAAGCTGGAAAGCTTCATGCGCACAGGCTGGCACAAGGATGGCGCTCTCTATGGTGAAGGCACACTATGAAGATGCCGACATCGACATGGTGACATCTGGTATCCCCGACGTGGATGATGACGGCAAGGAGATCGATCACGAAGCCATCTTGTCATCACTCGCGGGGTATGATACCAGGGTTGCCGAGTTGGTAGATGTTGACGTCTTCGTGCCCAGGAACTTTCTCGATAACGCCAGCCCGGATTCCTCCGAATCTCACCACAGCGCCGACGCTGAGGGTGATTCTCCGGCTGGTGATGATGCGGCCTCCAAGTCTCCTGCGCCCAAAGAATGAAAAACACTTTGTAATTTCTGTTTCATCTCTGGAGTGTGCGCGGGAAAAACTTTGTTGATGTAATCTTAAGGCGGAAAACAATGGTTATCGTATCCTGCTACTTAAGAATTACGTTTCAGCATGTATATTTTTTAAGCAAGTGCTGGCTTATCCATTACTCTGGTTCTTATGCTTGACTTTTCGTGAGTCGGAAGACTCGTTGTCGGAACCATGCGCTTAGGTGATGATGCCCAATGGCACCGTCAATAACCTGAGCACAAAATCGCCGACAACAAGTGTTGAAAGTCACTACTCCAGAATCCACATAAAAACAACAAAGAACGTGTAGACCAGAAAACTTAAGCTAACACCCATAGGCGGAATTTTCACAAGTGCAATCGCAAGACTTGTGCATAAAATTTTTATATGATCCAAAAATGAACACTAAAGGAGGTAGAAGACTCAGCAAAATGAGTGAACCAAAGAGCTTTATTTCATTGATCATATAAGAGGTACACAATTAGATAAGAAATGCTAAGTGTAGAAAGGACGTTGTTGTGCTATGTTCCATGGCCGATCAAGCTCCGGGTAGTCATCATCCGGGTCACGTCGCTTATGCTTATGATCCTCGTTGGGTCTATCCTTGAGTTCACGATTGTCGACAAGGTAGTAAGACCCATTGAGTAGCGCCTTGCTTATGATGAACGGTCCTTCCCATGGCAGGGATAATTTGTGTGACTTCTTCTGCTTAAGTCGGAGCACCAAATCCCCCTCTTTAAACTAGCGATGCCGAACGCGGCGACTATGGTAGCTGTGTAGCTTCTGCTGGTAGATGGCGGATCTTTGGCATGCCAAAACGCGCCCCTCCTTGAGAAGGTCCACATCTAGGCGTCTAGATTCTTCAGCGTCATCTTCGTCGTAGGCGGCAACTCTTGGTGCATCGTGGAGGATGTCGGAAGGTAGGATGGTTTCTTCTCTATATACCATGAAGTAAGGGGTGTAGCCAGTGGATCTGTTGGGTGTAGTTCGTAAACTCCATAGCACAGATGGTAATTCTTCCGCCCAGGCTCCAGCTGCTCTATGTAGCGGTGCCTCAAGAATTGGCTTGATTCCCTGCAGAATTAATCCATTGGCTCGCTCAACTTGATCGTTGGATTGTGGATGTGCCACAGATGCAAGGTCAAGTCGGATGCCTTTGTCCCAGCAATAGGCCTCCACTTCTCTGAGTGACAAGTTGCTTCCATTGTCGTGATGATGCTATGTGGGAGACCAAATCTCACCACTAGATCCCGGACAAATCTGAGGGCAGTTGCCCCATCAAGCTTTCTAATGGGTTTAGCTTCTATCCATTTGGTGAATTTGTCAACTGCTACAAGCAGATGCGATCCACACGGTGTCGTTTGTAACGGCCCCACCATGTCTAGCCCCCAGACTGCAAACGGCCAAGTTATTGGTATTGTTCGCAATTCTTCAGCAGGAACATGTGGTTGTCGGCATATCGGCATCTGTGCATGTCTCAACCAGCTTGTCGGCGTCTCGCCAGCGGTCCAAGAGAATCCTTGCCGGAAGGCTTTCGCGACCAACGATCGACGAGCGGCGTGATGCCCGCAATCTCCGAGATGGATTTCACGTAGGATTTCCAAACCTTCTAGCTGGGAAACACACTTTAGGTATACACCAGTAGTGCTCCTTTTGTAGAGTTGCCCGTTGATTATGGTATAACCCTTTGCTCGTCGTACTATTTGCCGTCGTTCGACTTCATCGTCGAGCAAAGTTCCGTGTTCGAGATATTCCATGAACGGTTTTGTCCAAGCCGGAGGGATCTTGGTCACCATGTTGACGAAAGAGTCAGCTCTATCCGGGTTGTCGATGTCGGCTCCCTTCACGGATGGTGTGCGTAGATGCTCTAGGAAAACTCCTGGCGGAATTTTCTTGCGCCCTGATCCAAGTTTAGACAGTAGATCAGCCGCTTCGTTTTGCTCCCTAGGCACATACTTGACTTCATAGCCCAAGAAGCTCTTGGCTATCTCGTCCACTTCGTCGCGATATGCCGCCATCATAGGGTTGCGCGCATTCCAGGTGCCAGCCACCTGCTGGGTAACCAAGTCGGAATCTCCATAGCAAACTATGCGCTTGATGCCAATATCCTTGGCTACACTTAATCCGTGAATGAGTGCTTCATACTACGCCATGTTGTTTGTAGCCTCGAAGTGGATCTGCAGAACGTAGTGTAGCTTGTCTCCTTTTGGTGACTGTAGCAATACACCAGCCCCCGAGCCGTTGAGAATCTTTGATCCGTCAAAGTGCATCACCCAGTACTCTGGTTCTGGCAACGGAGTGGCATCTGGCATCTCCGTCCAATCTGCAATAAAATCCGCCAAGGCTTGTGACTTGATAGCGTCGCGTCTCTTGTACGTGATCTCGAAGGCGACAAGTTCAATGACCCACTTCGCGACCCTTCCTGTAGCGTCGTTGTTGTTGATAATGTCGAACAGTGGAGTATTGCTCACTACTGTGATTGGGTGCTCCTGAAAGTAATGCCTCAGCTTCCGCGAAGCAAGGAATACTCCATAAGTTATTTTTTGGTAGTGCGGGTAACGCTGCTTGGACTCCGTCAAGACTTCGCTTACATAGTAAACTGGTCGTTTAACTCCGTGCTCATAGCCTGGTTCCTTCCGCTCTACCACGACGATGATGCTGATAACCCGGTTGGTTGCCGCCATGTAAATTAACAGGGGCTCACCAGGCTCGGGTGCTGCAAGGATGGGCGCTGTGGAAAGAATCTCCTTGAGCTGCTTCAATGCTGCGTCGCCCGTCATCCATGTGAATTTGTCCGCCTTCTTCAGCAACTTGAATGCGGCAGCCTTCTCTCCAAGTCGGCTGACGAACCGACTAACTGCTGCAACACAACCTGTTAGTCGTTGGATGTCCTTTAGGCATGTCGGATGGTTTATGTTTAAGATGGCCTTGATTTTCTTCGGGTTGACCTCGATTCCGCGCTGGGAAACGATGAAGCCCAACAGTTTGCCGGCTGGAACCCCGAAGACGCACTTCTTAGGGTTGAGCATCATGTTGTATTTCTGGAGATTATCAAAGGTTACTTTTAAGTCGGAGATTAAGTCGTTTGACTTTTTAGACATCACCGCGATATCGTCCACATAGGCATGAACGTTCCGACCAATTTGGTCGTGAAGGCAACGTTGCATTGTCCGCTGGTAGGTAGCACCTGCGTTTTTCAGCCCAAAGGGCATTGTGACATAGCAAAACGTGTCGTATGGGGTAGTGAACGAAGTGGCCAATTGGTCCGACTTCCTCATCTTGATCTGCTGGTATCCTGAGTATGCATCGAGAAAACACAAAAGTTCCGAGCCAGCCGTCGAGTCAATGACTTGGTCAATGCGAGGCAAAGCAAACGGATCTTTGGGACACGCTTTGTTCAAGCCGGTGTAATCAACGCACATTCTTAATTTAGTGGTTCCCTTTTTTGGGACAAGTACAGGATTGGCCACCCATCGGGTGTGAAGAACTTCTCGGATAAAACCAGCCTTAAGTAACCTAGCTATCTCTTTGCCAATGGCGCGTCTCTTCTCATCTCCGAAGCGTCGTAGAGGTTGTTTCACTTGTTTACATTTTGGATCTATGTTTAAGCTGTGCTCGACAAGTTCCCTAGGTACACCTTTCATGTCGGCAGGTTGCCAGGCAAAGATGTCCCTATTCTCACGGAGGAACTTGACGAGCGTGCTTTCCTATTTGGGATCCAGGTTCGTCCTAATGGCGACGGTCTTGGAGGCATCGCCTACCACAAGTTCCACCGGCTTGGTCTAGATCGCGGCCTTGAACGCAGGAGCGGATTCGGAGATCTGCTTCTTCGACACGGGCATCTCTAAGTCATTGACCTTACTCTAGATCTCCTTGAATTCTTCGCTGTAGAGGACAGCTTCTGCAATGGCTGCATCATTGATCTCACAGTCCCTTGCCTTACAAAGCTTCCGGATACGGTGATGACACCGTTTGGTCCGGGTATCTTGAGCTTGTTGTAGACGAAGCATGGCTTGCCCATGAACGTGTGGAATATGTCGCGGCCGAATATGACGTGGTACACGCTCTTGAAGGGGACCACTTCAAAGGTCATGCGCTCTTGGCAGTAATTATTAACGTCGCCAAAGGCTACCTGAAGTGTGATGCACCCAAGGGACCGAGCCTCCCGACTAGGCACTACGCCATGGAACACGGTGTTGGTCTGCCTTAGGTTTGCCTCCGTCAAGTTCATCTTCTGTAGTGTATCCCGGTACATGATGTTGATGCTGCTTCCACTATCCACCATGCACCTGGTGAACTCCGTGCCGTCAATCAGTGGGTTGATGACCATGGCGTACTGGTTCTCCGTGGGCACAAGGTCTGGGTGGTCCGTCCTGTCCCAAGTTATTGGAACCTCCGACCAGCGCAGGTATTGGGGGACTGGGAGGAGAGTTTCCATCTAGATCCTTAGAGAGGTATTCTGTTGTCGGACGGTGGGGGTGCCAAGGAAAGTGTGGTAGACTGGGGCCTTCTTTGTGAAGGGGTTCTTGCCCTTGTCGTCGCTTTTGGCGGCGTGCTTGGGGTCAACGTCCTCGTCCATGTCACTTGAATCCTTGGACTCCTCCTCCTTCTTCTTCCCCTTGCCTCGCGGTCTATTCTTCCGACTTTGCTTATAGCCGGACTACAGGTCTTCCTTGAGGTCGTTGACGAACTTGCAGTGTCGATTGGTATGGGTGGCCTTGCCGTTGGCGTCGAGGTGTACGAGTCATGGAATATCGCGGTACTCTTTGTAGGTTTGGGGAACGCGGAGCGATGCCGAGTTGGTTTCACTTTCTCGTTGCTGCCCGCGGCCTGCTCCCCTTCCTCGGCCACGTTGTCCGCCTTCTTCTCGTCCTGCAAAAGTCATAGCGACCATGTCGGTAGATTGCTTTTCTTCTGGAGCGATTTTCCGCTTTGTACTGCTGTTCCTCCGAGCTTGAGTTGGAACGACCATTGCCGGCAAAGAGCCACGAGCATCGTCGTCGGCAGCTACGAACTCACTAGCTAACTGAATCATCTGATTCAAGTCAAGCTGATGATTGTCCTGCAAGCGCTTCAGCTTATGTCGGAGCAACGTGCCCCTTTCCAACCTATCGATGAAGGCGGCCATGGCGATCTGGGCGTGCACTCCTGCGCAGGAATTCTTCATATCCAGCCAGCGGGAGAGGTAGGCGCGAGATGTCTCGTCTTTCTCCTGCACGCACCGCTGTAGATCGCCCACAGTGCAGGGACGCTTATATGTACCCTCAAAGTTCTTGGTGAATGCTTCTTGCATGTCCAGCTAGTTGTAGATAGATCTCTCCGGCAAGTCGTCAATCCATTGACGGGCCGTGCCTACCAACATTAACGGGAGGTACTTGACGGCGACATTGGGGTTGCCTCCGGCAATCTCCACCGCGTTGTCGTAGTCCTGCAACCATGTGGCGGGCTTGGCGGTGCCGTCATAGGGCTTGATGGTCTTGTCAATCCGGAAACCTTTGGGGTAAGTTGCGGACCGTATTGTAGGTCCAAAGCAACATGGTCCCAGGTATGGTCCTTCCCGGGCCTCGTGGATCTTATCGATCCGTGAACGTGCATCGTATGGCTCCGGGTTCTTCTTCTTGTTGTCAACAGGGGACGGGCTGCGTGAACGACGCAGGCCTCTTCCGCCATGGTGACTGCTTGGCGGCGACGGAGGCGGAGGTGGCGGTGGGTTAGCCTTCTTGCTGTTACCCTCCTGTGACGCCCCACGCCTGTCGCGGTTGCTTGTCGGACGCGGAGGGTCGTGGTGTGACCTGCTCTTATGTCCTTGGTGGTGCTTTTCATCATGACGGGTCTGTGCCGCGTTGTCGCGGATGACAATGCCGCACTGCTTTGGTGGAGGCATATCAGTGCGATGCTGAGTCTTGTAGTCTTCCTGACATCGGGGGGATCGGGGCGGTGGCAATGGGCGGCGAGGTTGGGCTCTTTCTCCGTGGTTGGAGGATATGGGGATAGCATCCTTCCTGTTGCGCGCATCCCTCCGTCTTCGTTCTGATGAACCCGTCCGTGATCCGACATCTTGAGGAGATCTGTCCCTTGGCGGTTTGTACTGGCTAGATTGGCAGAGCGCTGGGTCAGACTCAAGCCTCTGAGAGGTGGCTTTTTCCTACTGCTTTACTGCCTTGGCCACTAGGTCATAGACCTGTTCTACTGCCTCAGGCGATCTATCCTGCTCCAGAAGGGTCTTGGCGACGGCGAGGTTAAGGAGTGGGGTGGGCATCACCTGCTTGCCTTCACTATCAATGTATGGCTTGGCCTGTGCCGGCTTCGAGGGAGCCCATCCTAGGTTGCGCCATACACCAGGATCGTTGATGACGCGAGCCGGAGCCTTCTTAGCCTTCTGCTGCTGCAGTAGAGTCTTGTACTCGGCTTCCATTGCTCTAGCTTTTTCTATGGACTTCTGCGCATTAACCAGGTCTCGATCTAGTTTAGCGCCTTGCTCCGCGATGGCTTGCGCTTCCTCCAGCAGCTGCTAGCGCTTCTCGTCAAGCTGAGTCACGTACCAGATATGATCAACGGTTAGTGGCTCAACGAGGAGATTGCCGTACATCACTCTATCAGCTGGAGTAACATGGGCTGCTACCGACGTGGATGCTGGAGGCGGCAAGTTTGTGGTGTTGTTGTTGCTTGGACCGGTGCCGAGTTCCTGCGGCTGCTGCACTGGTTTAGGTGGAGGAGGCATGACTTTTGCATGATCATTGTCGGCAGCAATAAGTGGCCCCTTCCCTTTTTCCAGCGCCGTAGGCAGAGCTTGCCCGGGTTGGTCTTCATCCATCGCCGTCCCAATGGTGACGAACACCCCTCGGGACATGATGGTGTTATTAGCTTGCTCGTCGCGCGAGTACTCCTCCTCCATCTCCTGCATAGCGGAGTCTAGCTCTACTGGACTGAAGTCTATCTCCTCTGAATCTGCACTAAATTCAGCATAAATTGTGTCAATGACAGAGTCGGAGGGTGCCAGGACTTCCTCGATGACGGGCGGTGGAGGTGCAACAGCCTCGACGATGACTGGAGGTGGTGGTGCTGCTGCGATGATGGCGGCCGGAGGCGGTGGTGGTGGCTGAACCGGAGGGGCTCCATCAATGAGCGCAAGCGCTGTCTGAGCTTCCACTTCGGCCTCCGCATAGTTGTTGACGGTGTTCACCATGCCTTCGAAGGTAAGTCGGTCTGACACCTGTTGCCGCCTTAGAGAATGTCGGAGAAGCGTGCCATGGTCCAGTCCTTCCACAAAGTGATAGATGGCATCATCATTGGGGTAATTGGCCAGGTCGGCCCGTATGCGGAGCCACCTGGCGAGATAGTCGCGGGGGTTTTCGCCCTCTCTCTGAACGCAGCGCGCCAGATCGAAGATGGTAACCACGCCGACAAACTTGGATCTCTGTTGTCCAGACGCACGGACAAAGCCAGCGGATTTGCAGTGATCTTCCACCTTTATATCCTGCACAGGGGCGGTTTGGGTGGGTCTTGAATTTTTCCGATCTTTGCCGGCAAACCCCGAGGAGAGATCCGACATCGATACTTCCGCGAACGTGTCCTGCCCGTAGGCGGTCCGTGCGGGTCTTGATGCTCCTCCGACTCCCAGGGAACTAGTGCCCGAGTCGGTTTCGCCAATGAAGAGGTGGATGTCTCTGATAGGAACGATCGAACATCGCGTAGGGTTCGTCTTCGTCGGGATCCAGAACTCGTCGGGGGGGACGATCGGAACGTTGCCGGAGAAGAGAACGCGACCGATGGCTACGGTTTCGCCGATTCCCGCGAAGATCTTGGTCCTCGCCCGCTGAAGAGCCTGAAGCGCCTCTTGCCCCACGGTGGGCGCCAACTATCGTGGTATTGCCGACGAGTATGCATGGAGGGGTCCTCACAATGCGTGTTTAGAGACGTGGGGTAAGGCGGACGGTTGACGGGTACGAGGTAACACAGTTTACCCAGGTTCAGATCCCACAACGGTGGCGGAATCCTACTCCTGCTATAAATCACTATAATGGCAATACGCCGAGTTACAGAGATAGGTTCGCTGTGCGAGGTGACTAGAGAGTCTAAGTTATCATGCCCTAAAAGGCTCCCATAGGCCCGACTTATATAGTCGCCAGGTCCTAGGGTTACAGGGAAAAGTCCTAGCCGGACAGGTTACCGAGTTCTACACCGTCTATTACTAGTCTTGTGTATCTTGCACTCCAAGGCTCCGGGTACGCTGGTGACTCCACCGTAGCCTTCCATTCTCCGGCATGGGTCTCCCTTCTGGATCCACCTAACTGGGCCGCCCAGCAGGCCACAGGCTATGCTACCAACTATGGGCCACCCGGGTTAGTCGGATAAGAGACATGCTATGAGGATACCCATATAGCATATCCCCAACAACCAATGAGAAAGTACTCTTTTCCACCCATTATCTGGCAGTTGATGCAAGAGCTTGGTGGAATAGCATTCGTACCATGAATGGAGGACAGATGATGGCTTGGGATGAATTCAAACTCAAGTTTAGCCGAACCCATGTGCGGTGACCCAACATACCACTGCATGATGTAGTACACTATAGTCGTTGACATAACACCAATGAAACACCGTTCACTAGTATTACATCCCTCAAAGTGGTACAACAGAAACACAGCAGGTCCAAGACATGACTATAGGTTACAACTCAACTCTTTACACAAGATCCAGAGAACACTCTAGGTTAAAGAGAGAGAGAGAAACTTCTTACAAAGAACAATCAGAAATAAATAACTCAAAAACTATCATACTATTAAGACTAGTATCTTAACTAATGGTCTGGCATTGCTGCTATCGCAATACCCTATAGAAATAGATTCTATGGCTAGAGATTATATTCCTGTCTAATTAGTAACTTCCTCTTCACTTGAGTTGATGTATATGTTGACTTTCTTGACTTCATTGAAGAGCTTTAGCTTCTGGTGATGATTCCTAGAGCATAACGTGGTGTAAACATCGTCTGTACTGGCTTCAGAATCTAGCAAGGGTTAAGAAGATACGTTGAGTACGAGCGTACTCAGCAAGTTCACTAGAAAAGGAGTGTTTGATGCACTATATCTACAGCCACAGACCATAGGTCATAGGCAATGAAAGTTTTTGTAAACATTTCTTCAAAGGTTGCTTTTATTCTGAAAAGCTATGTCCGTCAGCCTTCACAGGTTTACCAAAACTTTCATGGAGTTCCTTTCCCGCCGCGTTCATAGCTCCTTCCTGGAACAGGGAGTAACAAGTTACAGTTCTTACACTCTGCAGAGGTGCGTTACTTTACCCATGAGAGATCAAATCCTTGTTGCATAACCGGGTGATCTTTCCCGTCCACACTTCCTATGGTGTGGGGCCCAGTAGATGATCCAAGTCAATCATTACCCTCTCCGTGACCTCATATGTCTGCACGATCCTTCGGGGCCGGCTCATCTCTGTTAAGCCCCCTTTCGGGCAGGCTAAAACCCTAATGAGTTCCCGAAGACTCTATGACCTGGTGATGTCCGGACGAGTATCATTTAAATGGACTATATCCCTAAACACCATTCATAGATAATCTAGACACCAAAAGTGTGGGGCGTAAGGGTGCCCACCCATATGTTGGATCCGCACAAGGAATCATAACGTCACGTTAAGGTCGTCTTGCCTCCATACGAGAGGAAAAGGATACAACTGACTTCTTCGTCCCATTCTCATGGTTAACGCGTAATATATGTCGCAAGAATCACTAGTGACATTGATTGTTAGGTCCTAGATAATATGTTCCTTTACCACCGGAACTTTCATAGTAGGTTATTACCTTATGGTAAATAACCTATAATCATATTATTATGAAAATAGTGTTTCTGACCTTTTTCAAATGCAGGTGATGACAACACTGGATTTGCAAAATACTTTACAGAAAATAATCAAAGGACATGAGCAAGTGTGAACTTGCCTTTTTTGATTGCAAGATTATGCACTCACGGTCTTCGAGACAATATAAGATCCAATATCTGAAATCAACATCATTGGTCCGGTAAGGACTAATGTTTAAAGAAGCAAGATGCAGTTATGCATAAGTAATGATATGCATTTTGTAAAACTCCCAAAGTGAATCCTCTATGCTTTGAGTGAAGTGAATTTAGGTGATTCTTTTAAGAGTTGGTTTATCTTTAAATTTTACTTTACAAGTAATGTCATTTATAAGGAACTTAAGTGATAATAATTCTAAATATACAAGTAAAGTATAAAGTAATGTGATTATGTTTAATTGTCATTTGGTGACTACAACAAAAGTCCTTGGTTTTAGTTGTTAAGACTTGAAGAATTTATTATGAGATTATTGTTTGAAGTGGCTAAAATAATAACATTTGAAGAAAAGATTTCCTTCCTAAGGTTTAAACAACTCTAATAGCTTTTAGAATATGATTGATAGAATGTGATTGATGTTGTTTATGCTTGCTTGAATAGTCTGAACTTGAGATGCTTTATGTCTTAATTGAAATAGACCGAAGTTAACTATAAAAACATAAGTGGTGTATTAGACCTGATGTTTATAAGCTTTGAGACTAAAGTTAACTTTAAAAGGTTAAGTAAACTTAAGATGTAATATATTTTAATTATTCCCAAGTTTTATATTTATGATAGGTATAACTAAGGTGTGGAATTATTCACTTTATATTTAAGTGAATGATTAGATTAAATTTGTTTTGCTTATTACTAAGGTGTGGAATTATTCACTTTATATTTAAGCGACTGGCCAAAACCCTAGTTCTCGTTTGGTCTACCCGCGGTTGATTCCGGTGGTGCTGCTGCTTGGCTATGACACTCACTGCGCGCTACAGCCACTGTTGGGACGGCTCGGAGCAGTGCAGGCACCTCGGTGCCCACCGTGCCGCCGTGTTGCTACACTTCGTTGCCTTTGTCTCCTCTCCAGCGAGCTAGGACTCGCCCCAGGTAGGTGCTCCTTCTCCTCTCTTTACATCTTCTTTCTGTTACCCATTTCTACTGAATATCCTAGATCCCCAATAATATTTGCTGAAACTTTATGTGGTGACATCCTCCTTATCTTTGATCTGTGAGATCCTTTAAAGGGTGCCAATGATTATTCACTAATGTCAAATGCTTGTGTTTAGATTTCTGGTATGGTTTATGAGACAAAGGTCATGTAATAATTAAGTGGTCCTCTTTGATTGTTCTGTTCTAAGGATATACAATTGTGCCTGGGCTGTCACTATTATGCTCAATTGTGTGAGAAATAAGACTAATTTGATAATACTATAGCTTCCTATTATTTTGGGCAGTGAGTACATATGTGCTTAATTCCTGAATTTGTAGTGAGGTAGATGATGTTTGGCTATCCATGTTGATAATTAGAGTTAAATATGATTTCTTTAAGAAAGCATTCAGGAAGATGATTTAATGATTGAGGATGTGCTTGTTGCAAACATCCAATAACTGATGTTTTGATAGAGGTTTACTGCTGTGATGCCTCTCAGTGAGAGTGTACACAACAGTGAACTCTTGACAACATGATGTGTTGTTTTGAACCAGTGATTTGTTAGCTTAACTGAATCTTTGGTTCAATGTTGTGCATGGTTGAGTTTAAAGTTCAGTGATGATTCTGAATTTATATTGATAATGTGATACTTACTCTTCAATGATTCCTAGGTAATGGACTAGGAAAATGATTAAAGTGGTTACCATGAATTCTTGCGGAGATAATATGGCCCTTTTAAGTTGAAAGGAACTTGATGTATCATTTGTTCACAACTATATTAAGCAGGCTTAGATGCTATGGAGCCTCCATCTTGGAGTGTGCACATCATCAGGTATAATGTAACATGACTTGCTATGAGCAGATATGTGTTTGGGTGGTTCTAGTGGCCTCTTTTATCTGCTAGAAATCTTCTAGTTACAGACTAGTTTGGATCTGGTTGTGAGAATATTTATTTAGATCCCTCTGGTGGCTTCTGTTACCTGGAGGTTTTTGCTGTGGTGCCTCCTTTTGGAAGGTGCACAACAATCCTTTAGGTGGCATGATCTGCTGCTATTTTTTTGGCTGTACTAGATGGGGCTATCCTTTCTATGATTAAATGATGGAAATATTTGGAAAGAATCCGTGTCTATGATGCTAAGGCTGAGACCATTTTATGGAAAAAATTACTGTGTTGACCTCAAGATTTCTATGATGATTTTGCAAATCATTTCTTTGCAAAACTGAGAAAATCTTTCTCTAAAAATTCCTTTCCTTAGTCTCTGGTGCTGATATAAACAAATATGAATACACTACTTCTATTCCATAGTTTCTACTACTCTACCTTGGCTTCCTGGAGCTTGTTCTATTGTTGTACCTTGATCAGTTGTTGTTGTATCTTGATATCCTGCTCCCCTCTCCTTTTTCTACTCCACCCACTATAGCAGCTATAGCATGGCCTTCTCCACCTTGTCCTTGCCATTGGATGGCTTCTCGAAGCAACCATGGTACAAGTGGTGTGGTGGTGATCTAGGTGGCTCTTGTGGTGTTATGAGAGCAATCTGTTCTTGAGGTGTGATAAACAGAAAGGAGATAAGAGAACAGGTGTTGTGCTATCTGGTGCTACTAGTGAGTGCTACGGCTGTGCTCTCTCCTTTGTGCTCCAAGTGAAGCTTCCTGTGTCAACAGCACATTACTTGCTTGTTATGACAGTGCTGCTGTTAAGTGGGCCTGATGTGGTGCAAGTTTCAACCCTTGAAACTTGTGTTTATCGATCACTTCGGCAGATTTGGGTATTATCCTATTCAGACTATTTCTTGGTACTAAAAATGGTGAAACTTTCCCAGGCCATTGATGCATGAGTCTGAGGCCAAATTTTGGATAAGAACATATTCTAAAATGGCCCTTTTTCTTGAATACTCGATGATGACATATAGCTTAGCATTACTAAGCTAACTCTGAGAGTATCACTAACCCCCAAAACTAACCCTTCTTTTATTGTTTATTGTTTTTTTCATTATCTTTTGTGTTGTTTTGCAGGGATGAAGAATTAGGAATATAAAGAGTGGATTTTAGAAGATGAAGAAAATGAAGATGACTTTAGTTGTAAATTTTTCTTTATTCTTTTGTAATCTACTTTTTCTTTTATGAAATGTAAAGCATTGTAATAAAGGAATTATTTTTTATTTATTCATTCTTCTTTTGTAAAGAATATTGTATTGTTTATTTTATTCAATAAAGTATACTAGTTTTCTTTTTATTTTATAATACATTTGCAAAGACAATGTAATATTTATATCTGCTTGTAATAAGAATCTTTTTAGTTCTTTATTTATGTATTTATTTATTTGTTTTATAATAGTGCACTTTTATTCTTTTATTCATTATTGTAATTCTTCATTTGTTTGGAACTTAATAAAAATAGTGGAATGTTTGTATTATTGTAATAAAATGATTCCTCTCTATTTCATTATCTTATTATCCCTTTGGTTCATAATTGTAAAGATAATATAATAATGTGTAATGTAAATAAGATTATTCTTTATCAATTCTTGTTTATTATGTCATTATTGTAATATCATATTCCATTACTCATTTAATCATTTCATTTTATTTAAATTTCCACTATCTTTTTATTTGAATAAAAGATTATACCTTGTTTATAAATAAGAGTTCACCTCTTATTTTCCATTACAATTTAGTTTACAATTATTATTCCATTTCAAATTCTTTTAGAATTCAAATTCACCAATTGAATATTAAAATTTGAATTTCCTTCCCCTTAAACACAAAAGTACAATAGAGGTCATGTCGAAATCCATCGCACCTGTCCTGGTGTTTCCATCAGAACAAGAGAGATCTCGATCCCTCTACAGCTTCTTTAGTTATGCACGAAAATTCCTCAAATTTTCTTATGCATGAATGCAATGCACAAACCTGGGATGTTATAGACTCCCCCCCTTAAAATATACTTCGTCCTCGAAGTTCGTATACTCTCACGTTTCAGAATAAGGAATTGCCATTGTATTGATCACGACACTTCTCAACTCCATGATAACCTCAAATGGGAATAATTGTAATATCCCATATCCATACCTTTTTCTTGAATTCTTACTATTCTTGTGAATCCCAACTTGTTGTCTTCAATACCCCAAAGTTCCTTTTACTTTCCCCCTTTAGAGATATGTCCTTATTATAACTCCTTAATTTGGGGTCTCTTCTTTAGTTCCTTATTCTGATTAGGTATCCTAATCCAATTCTTTTAATTGATCATAAAACTTCCTTGCTATACTATATAAGGTTTAGGAAGTCTTACTAAATTAGGGTTTTAACTCTATTAAACAATAACTATGGTCAAAAGACTAACTTTTGATTTGTGATGGTATGGTTTATATTGGTAGTCTTTATGAAGATTCGATTTGAACTCATTTAGTCCATACCCATTGGAATTTCTTATTTCTCTATCCATGACCAATTGGATGTGTTTTATTCCCTCTCAAGGATCACTTAAGAGTTGTTTCCTTTAGAATTAGTCTGTTAGGACTATTCTATTTTATTACTTCAAGCTTTTACCCTCTCAAGCTTTAGACAATCTATTATTATCACCCTAAGTACTTCTTTAACTTCCTTATAATAATTGCCTTAAGGTTTGAGTCCTACTACCTTGAAATAAATTTTGATCTTTCATCCAGACTTACTTCAGAGAGTACTTTTATGATGATTTCCTGTTAACCTTATAAAAATAAATTTTACTATTGTTGTAGGTTAGTCCTTCTTCTCCAACCTTTATTCGGAAAGTCAGATAATGATACTTTCATTTCTAATGTTTTACTCTACCCCTTAGGGTTTACTAATAATCTTCGAACTGTCTATATAGTAACTATCGACTTCATACTTAGAATATTGGTCTCTATTTAGATTATACACTACCTAGTTAGGATCTTATGAAAGAGTGTACAGCGTATCCACACAATTGTGGATCTCCGAAGTGAATCTTTCATCATATTTGTATTACTTACTATTCGGACATTTTTGCTTTGATGGACCTGACTTCGCGAAGCGTCTCGAAAGACGATCGCCTTATATTTTATACTCATCTATGTCTTAATTAACTTAGGCCAAGTTTTATGTTCTTTATGCAACTATTAAGATGATCTGGTTAACTATGTCAACCATCACCGGCTATGGACAAGATACCAACTGTGGATTAAATACCAGCTGCGGATCATCCTAGGTTGTAGGTATTACCCTACGACTTCCAACATCCTTATGGCATTCTCTCTGAACTGTCAGAGCTTGAATACCAATTTGGTTCCGAAGCTTCTTCTTTGCACTTATTCATGAAACTTCCATGATATTGGTACAACTACTTCATTAACTTCTTAGCAACATTTCCTATTTTGGGTGAGATTAATTTCATCACTTCTTGTTGCTCCATACATTTTTCACACTAATCTTCCTTCTCATAGCTGGCTAAGAATGATATGAGCTTGATCCATCATCCAAATTGGATTGATACTCCTCATATTTGGCTTTACCCTTCATGTAGGTCTTCATCTTGGTCTTTGGAACTCGTCAGTCCCTTACACGAATTCCCATTTCTATCTAGGTCTATAACATCAAGTAGTAACTGGATGTTGCAACATGCATTTGCACACCAAGTCAAAATTCATGTACAGATCTAGTCAATCAAGAAGATCCAAGAAAAACAAATAAATCCAAATGTGGTACATATAACACACAATATTCTAAGCCCAGAACATAGTAGTTGAGTATAGTATCTCTAGAATTCAGGCTTAGTTGTGTAGTATATGACAACTCCTCGTATAGGTTTACATCATGATACTTAGCACTTAGGGTCAAACTATATTTTGTCTCAACATTTACCCAAATTGCTCAATTGCAATAGGATAATCTTAAGAAAAGTGGTCTTAATTTGGTTTTAATTAAACTTCTGTCTCACTTTTAGAATGATTCATATAACCAACCTATCATTATTTAGTAAACTAACCTCACATGATCACTTCAAATGACTAATCAAATTCTATTTACTAACTTAATTTTATAGATTAGGAGAATTTTCTAGCACTTATGACTTCTATCATAGTTCTACCAGGTTATTATCTTACTTCTACCTCAAGATAATCAATTAATTACTTATCATATTTATACCGACATCATGGTTTCGGAGATAATCTCACCATGATCTTGTTATGTTTTACCTCTTTATCATGATTTAAGAGCTAATCGGACCATGATGACTTTGCTTCTCACTACACTTTTATTAAGTCTTATCATAATTTCACTTCATCACATAGAATTCTCAAGTGAATCCCACATGACTACTATTCATTACATCAACACTTATCCTAATGATATGCATCATGTTGTCTTTGGTTATTAACTAACCATAAGATTCCACTGTCTTACATCAATTCTAGGGTTAGGCTACACCATTAAGAGTTCTTCAATTGGTGTCTTAAACTTGATCATAATCTACTGTTACCAATTAGCTTTCCTAAAGTATCTTAGTGGATTATGTCTCCTTCGGAAGACACTAAATAGCACTATAATGAGAAAGGTTAAAATAATTACTCCTAATAATTATGACTTGAGAATTTTGTGGCAAGGTTTATCCTCAAGTGGATACTCATCACCAGTCATAAGATCATTTGGTTTAGATAAGATCGCTCCTATAGTCACGATCCAACCTACAGATCTTCCTAAAAGGGTTTCAATTCGAAGGTCAAAGCATATGCTCTGATACCAACTGCGGTGACCCAGCATGCCACTGCATTATGTAGTACACTATAGTCGTTGACATAACACCAATGAAACACCGTTCACTAGTATTACATCCCTCAGAGTGATACAACAGAAACACAGCAGGTCCAAGACATGACTATAGGTTACAACTCAACTCTTTACACAAGATCCAGAGAACACTCTAGGTTAAATAGAGAGAAAGAAACTTTTTACAAAGAAGAATCAGAAATAAATAACTCAAAAACTATCATACTATTAAGACTAGTATCTTAACTAATGGTCTGGCATTGCGGCTATCGCAATACCCTATAGAAATAGGTTCTATGGCTAGAGATTATATTACTGCCAAATCAGTAACTTCTTGTCGTGGTATTGCCGATGAGTACGCCATGGAGGGGGTCCTCACAGTGTGTGTTTAGAGACGTGGGGGAAGGCGGATGGTTGACGGGTACGAGGTAACACAGCTTACCTAGGTTCAGATCCCACAATGGTGGCGGAATCCTACTCATGCTATAAATCACTATAAGGGCAATACACCGAGTTACAGAGATTGGTTCGCTGTGCGAGGTTGTCTGAAGTTGTCTATGAACGTGCCCTAAAGGCTCCCATAGGCCCGACTTATATAGTCGCCAGGTCCTAGGGTTACAGGGAAAAGTCCTAGCTGGACAGGTTAGAGAGTCCTATACTGACTATGATTAGTCTAGCTTGTCTTGTACTCCAAGGCTCCGGGTACGTCGGTGACTCCAACCATAGCCTTCCTCTATCCGGCATGGGCCTCCCTTCTGGATCCATCTAACTGGGCCGCCCAGCAGGCCATGGGCCATGATACCAACTGTGGGCCACCCGGGTTATCCGGATAGGAGACATGCTATGAGGATACCCATATAGCATATCCCCAATAGTAGCCCCCGGAGAACTCCGAGATCTTGCACCGTCTTGCCTCTTCACGCTGAATGCTCCGTCTAGATGGATGTCGGCAAATCGTCAAGCAATATCTTGTAGTCCTCCCAAAGAACCCTGCAAGGTTTTCTCCGTCTTCAATTTGTAAGTCAGAGAAATGTTGAATCTTCCATCATACTCTTCCATAGTCGGACTGGATCCGTCCATGCCAGAATCTTCTGATGTGACGGCTCATCTGCCTATGTCAGCTAGGATGACGTAGACGTAGGTCAGCGACGCCTCGTAACTCACACATGCAGAGAACGCAATCATGTACGATTTTCATGCGCGAGCGATACGAACCGTTGGCGGCAACGGTTGGGGACGTGGCGAAATTTCTGCGCACGTTCGCGAACATGTCGTCTACGCGGCAACCGTCCGATTAAGCTGCACGAATCTTGATGCTGGAGATGATAAATAGTAACTGCGGTGGAAATTTTTTACTTTTCACCTCATTCTCTCCTCGCATCGTCTTCTTCCTCCCGCGCGTGCCCCTCGAGCTCTCCACGCAAACTCATGAAAAACCGTAGACCTAATTCTCGCCAGTCACCTCGAAACTCACTCCATGGCTAGCAGCAGGACTACCCCTTCCATGGCGGCGTCGAGCGAAGCCACGGCGAAGCCGGCGAGCTCCATCGTCATGCCCCCAAAGGGCCTGGTCATACCCGTCTCGGCGGTGGTTGAGTCCACCGGCGGCGACCATAATCCAGCAGCGCTAGAGCCACTGGAGGAGGAGCTTGACTCTCACAAGGGCGATTGGAGAGGTTCGGATATCACGGACCGCGACCTGGTCATACCCGTCTCGGCGGTGGTTGAGTCCACCGGCGGCGACCATAATCCAGCAGCGCTAGAGCCACTGGAGAAGGAGCTTGACTCTCACAAGGGCGATTGGAGCGGTTCGGATATCACGGACCGCGACATCAAGGAGCTGATCGCCGAGGGCTACCTCCCTATGACGGAGGGGCTTGCCTGGCGGGCGACGCCGACCGGCGAGGTGACACCTTCTCCCCAAGCCGGAGAAAAAGTGTACCTCAAAGCCCAACTGGTACGCGGCGTCTCCCTGCCCATCTCCAACTTCTTCCTTTCTGTCTTAAACCACTATAGAGTCCAGCCCCAGAACCTTTCTCCCAATAGTATCTTAGCGCTTAGCAATTAATCCTAGGCTAGATCTCTTTGTGTATTTCTTCACCGTCAAGAGTGAAGCCGGAGCTAGCAAGGACGAACTTAGGAATTGCGGCACCATAAGCTTCAAGATCTGTCCTGGCCGGCGGTTCCCCGACATCGTCGGCCACGAGTCCTGCAAAAACTGGAAACGTACTTACTTCTATGGCCCGGATATCCCTCTGGCTGGCCAAGAAGTAACGTACCCGGACTTCATTGACGGAGCCGCCGCTGAAGCCTCGTCAAGGAGATCCGAGGCCTCCCTTCCCTCTGACCTCGATGCTTCCCGCGCCATAAGGTGGATAGAATGGTTCGTAGAGACGGGTTTGACCGGCTTGGACCTAGCCATGTGCTGGTTCATCAAGCAAATCCAACCTCTACAGCACCGCGCGAAGCTCATGCACGAGTATACCATCTATAGAAGGGATAGCCGCCGCATCTCCGTGGACAATTTCTCGAGTGACTCCATCAAGCTCCGCCTCAAGGACATAGTCAAGGTGAAGGACAAGAAGCGTGGCTTCACCATCACCTACGACATGTTCGTAGATGGCAAGTGCCCAAAGGTAGTTATTTATTTTCCGTGTATGACATATACTCCAGTTCTTCCGTCTAGCAAATGTCATCTCATCTAACATGGTGACTTCTCACTTAACAGCTTAGCAATCTAGAGGAGGACAGCATGGCTGCCCAAATATACGATCCAAAGATGAAGGAAGTCACGGTCGTGTTCGACGACGATGCTCCATTGGCGCGAAAGCGGAAGAGCTCCACCTCTGACACTGCCGACGGAGGCAAGAAGAAGAAGACGGAGGGTGGAGCCTCCAACAAGACTACCGCCGCCCTGGAGGCGGAGAAAATAAATATTACCGGGATCCCCTTTGCCAAAGAACCCCCACTTTTGTAAGCTTCTTTTCCTCCGACATTGTCTATTTATCTGTCTTGCTCCTATACTTATGCATTTTGCACGTTTCAGGAAGAAAGCCACGACCAGCTTGAAGAAGACCTCCAAATCATGGGGGGCTTCTAGAACCATTAAGGACATGCTGCATCGCGACGCATCTCCTGCCATCGCCCCTGCCACTCCCTCCGTCAAGCCTTCGTCTGCCCCGACAATCTCACAAGCTAAGGAGGCATCTGGCCCTTCCACCATGGAAGTAGACTCAGGTGCCTCTATCGAGGTCGCTGTTGTCGGTGAGCAGGCAACGCAAGAGAGTGCCGCCCACCAAATGGCTGAAGCTCCGGCTAAGGATGCCATCTGTGGCGGTAAGGCGGTGGTGGAAGCAGGTACTTCTGCCATAGGTGGCGCCCCCGCACCCAAGAAAGCCATAGAATATCCAAAGATAGTCTATTCGGTACTTACACCGGGTAGCACTGCTCTGGTCCCTGGTGCGGTGCCGACATCTCTGACGTGGGGTCTAGAGGAGCTCCTCCGACAAGCAGAGATCTTGCAAGGAAACAGCGTGTCCTTTGGCAAGCTGCTGGACGAGAGTGCTACCAACATCAAGATCATTGCACTTGTAAGTTTTTATTTGCCTTTTGCATTTCATATGAGTATCCCACTGTAGCCCCCGAGGATATAGACGGAAAACCATAAGTCTTTGCATCTAGATGCTCTAAGAGTGACTAAGCTAGAAAACCTCTCACTGTAGCCCCCAAGCATATAGGTGGAATGAATTATTCCGACTAGATGCTTTAAGAGTAGCATAAGCAGTGTTTATAAATTTCAATACTGTAGCCCCCAAGCCTCTAGTTGTAACTGAATTAGTTCCGACTAGATGCTTAAAGAAAATCTAAGAAAATATCCGAGTGAAAAACTTTATACTGTAACCCCCAAGATTCTAATAGAAAACTGAATTAGTTCCAACTAGATGCTTAAAGAAAAGCTAAGCATATCGCTAAGTCAAAAACTCTCGCTGTAGCCCCCGAGCGTCTAGGTGGAAATTTTCCAGCTAGATTCTTCAAGTAGACCAAACAACGTTTTAACTTTTTCCTTTTTTTCACAGAACGAGAATGCCCGGAGGGGCATGGCCAACGAAAAGTATCAGAAGATGCGCGCAGACTTGGAAGCTGAAAAGGGTAAAACTGCCTTCTTGAAGGAACAGATCATTAAGATCAAGCGTCTGTTTTTCCTTCTTTTTCGTATTCCGACTCAAACTTGTGTATTCTCCGAGTACTCACTGTGTACTTTGCTTTCTCCGACTTGCAGAAACCATTGCCAAGTCTAAGGACATTGTCGAGCAATCCAAGCACATTCAAGAGCTGGATAGCGAGAACAAGATCCTTAAGCAGCAGAGGAAGGACATGCTGAAGATGCATGAAGAATCAATGAAAGCCCTGCAGGACTCTGCCACCGAGGAGATGAACCGCTTGAAGGAGGAGATCTCGATCTTAAGAGATCAGAAGAAAGCTGCCAATGAGCAGAATCAACGCCATCATGAAGCGTACAAGATCCTCCAACAAGAACGATACTCCTTGGTGGATACCCTCTGGCAAGCTGAGGCTAGCATCTTCAGTTAGTGATTCTCCGTCTTGGATTTCTGTAGTCTAGATACTCTGAATTTTTGAACTCATGTGCTCCTTTGTTAGAAATTCGCAGCTCCTATGTGTTTAACCCGGTCGCCTCCTCCGGCAAAGGAATGCATGGTTCTTGCCGGCAACTTTATCAACACCGCCATCGTGCAAGCCAAAGAGATTTCCAAGCCCCTCCAGATCAATATCAAGGCATCAGACTCTGTGGCAAAGTTCTCCGAGATCCTATGCCGAGCCCCCGAGCGTATCACAAGTTGGAAAGCTTCATGTGCACGGGCCGGTGCAAGGATGGCGCTTTCCATGGTAAAGGCACATTACGAGGATGCCGACGTCGACACTGTAACCTCTGGCATTCCCGACGTAGATGACGAAGGCAAGGAGATAAATCACGAATCTATCTTTTCATCACTCACGGGTTATGACACTAGAGTTGCCGAGTTAGTCGATGTCAACATCTTCGTGCCGATGAATACCATCGATGGCGGCAACCAAAGCTCCTCTGAGTCTCTTCACACTGCCGACTTCGAGGGTGACTCTCCTGCTGCCGATGACGCTGCTTCCAAGTCGCCTGCGCCAAAGGAATGAAAAACAATTTGTAATATTTGTTTCCTCTGTGATGCGTATGCGGAAAAAACTATGTATTAACTTAAGGCGGAAAACAATGATGTATGTCCTGCTACTTAAGAACTAGTTCCAGCATGTATATATTTTTAAGAAAGTGCTGGCTTATCCATTACTTTGGTTATTATGCTTGACTTTTCATGAGTCGGAAGGCTCGTTGTCGGAACCATCCGCTCAGGTGATGATGCCCAATGGAACCGTCAATAACCTAAGCACAAAATGGCCGACAATAAGTGCCAAAAGTCACTACTCTAGAATCCATATAAAAACGACAAAGAACGTGTAGACCAGAAAACTTAAGCTAACGCCCGTAGGCGGAATTTTCACAAGTGCAATCGCAAAGCTTGTGCATAAATGTTTTATACGATCCAAAAATGAACACTAAAGGAGGTAAAAGACTCAGAAATATGAGTGAACCAAAGAGCTTTATTTCATCGATCATATAAGAGGTACACAAGTAGATAAAAAATGCTAAGTGTAGAAAGGACGTAGCTGTGCTATGTTCCATGGCCGATCAAGCTCCGGGTAGTCATCATCCGGGTCACGTCTCTTACGCTTATGATCCTCGTTGGGTCTATCCTTCAGTTCACGATTGCCAACGAGGTAGTAAGACCCATTGAGTAGCGCCTTGCTTATGATGAACGGTCCTTCCCATGGCGGGGATAATTTGTGTGACTTCTTCTGCCTAAGTCGGAGCACCAAATCCCCCTCTTTAAGCGAGCAGAAACCATTGCCAAGGCCAAGAATATTGTTGAGAAATCCAAGCACATTCAAGAGCTGGATAGCGAGAACAAAATTCTTAAGCAGGAGAGGAAGGCCATGCTGAAAATGCATGAGGAGACAATGAAGGTCCTGCAGGACTCCGCCACCGAGGAAATCAATCGCTTGAAGGAGGAGATCTCGATCTTAAGAGATCAGAAGAAAGTTGCCGATGAGCAGAATCAACGCCATCATGAGGCGTATAAGCTCCTCCAACAAGAGAAAGAATCCTTGGCGGACACCCCCTGGCAAGCTGAGGCCAGGATCTTTAGTAAGTTTTCTCCATCTTGGATTTCTGTAGTCTAGATACTCTGAACTTTTTGAACTCATGTGCTCCTTGATGGAATTTGCAGCTCCTATGGGTTTAACCCGGTCACCTCCTCCAGCCAAGGAATGCATGGTTCTTGCTGGCAACTTCATCAACACCGCCATCACGCAAGCCAAAGAGATCTCCAAGCCCCTCCAAATTAATATCAAGGCGTCGGACTCTCTAGCGAAGTACTCGGAGATCCTGCGCCGAGCCCCCGAGTGTATGACAAGCTGAAAAGATTCATGTGCACGGGTCGGTGCAAGGATGGCATTGTCCATGGTCAAGGCACACTATGAAGATGACGACATCGACACGGTAACCTCTAGCATACCCGACGTGGATGACGATGGCAAAGAGATTAACCACGAATCTATCTTGTCGTCACTCGCGGGTTATGACACTAGAGTTTCCGAGTTGGTCGATGTCAACTTCTTCGTGCTGATGAACACCATCGATAGCGGCAACCAAAGCTCATCTGAGTCCCTTCACACCGCCGACTTCGAGGGTGGTTCTCCTGCTGCTGATGACGCTGCTTCCAAGTCGCCTGCGCCAAAGGAATGAAAAAAATCTTGTAATATTTTTTTCACCTTTGATGCGTATGCGGAAAAAACTTATTTATGTAACTTAAGGCGGAAAACAATGTTCTATGTCCTGCTACTTAAGAACTAGTTTCTAGCATGTATATATTGTTTAAGCAAGTGCTGGCTTATCCATTACTTTGGTTCTTATGCTTGACTTTTCATGAGTCGGAAGACTCATTGTCGGAACCATGCGCTTAGGTGATGATGCCCAATGGCACCGTCAATAACTTAAGAACAAAATTGCCGACAATGAGTGCCGAAAGTCACTACTCCAGAATCCACATAAAAACGACAAAGAACGTGTAGACCAGAAAACTTAAGCTAACGCCCGTAGGCGGAATTTTCACAAGTGCAATCGCAAAGCTTGTGCATAAAAGTTTTATATGATCCAAAAATGAACACTAAAGGAGGTAAAAGACTCAGAAATATGAGTGAACCAGAGAGCTTTATTTCATTGATTATATCAGAGGTACACAATTAGATAAAAAATGCTAACTGTAAAAAGGACGTAGCTGTGATATGTTCCATGGTCGATCAAGCTCCGGGTAGTCATCATCCGGGTCACCTCGCTTACGCTTATGATCCTCATTGGGTCTATCCTTGAGTTCACAATTGTCAACGAGGTAGTAAGACCCATTGAGTAGCGCCTTGCTTATGATGAACGGTCCTTCCCATGGCGGGGATAATTTGTGTGACTTCTTCTGCTTAAGTCGGAGCACCAAATCCCCCTCTTTAAACGAGTGATGCCGAACGCGGCAACTATGGTAGCTGCGTAGCTTCTGCTGGTAGATGGCGGATCTTTGGCATGCCAAAACGCGCTCCTCCTCGAGAAGGTCCACATCTAGGCGTCTGGATTCTTCAGCGTCATCTTCATCGTAGGCGGCAACTCTTGGTGCACCGTGAAGTATGTCGGAAGGCAGCATGGCTTCTTCTCCATATACCATGAAGTAAGGGGTGTAGCCGGTGGATCTGTTGGGTGTAGTTCATAAACTCCACAGCACAGATGGCAATTCTTCTGCCCAGGCTCCAGCTGCTCTATGTAGCGGTGTCTCCAGACGTGGCTTGATTCCCTGCAGAATTAATCCATTGGCTCGCTCAACCTGACCATTGGATTGTGGGTGTGCCACAGATGCAAGGTCAAGTCGGATGCCCTTCTCCCAACAATAAGCCTCCACTTCTCCGAGTGACAAGTTGCTGCCTTGTCGGTGATAATGCTATGTGGGAGACCAAATCTCACCACTAGATCCCAGACAAACCTGAGGGCAGTTGCCCCATCAAGCTTTCTAATGGGTTTATCTTCTATCCATTTAGTGAATTTATCAACTGCCACAAGCACATGCGTAAACCCACATGGTGCCGTCTATAACGGTCCCACCATTTCTAGCCCCCAGACTGCAAACGGCCAAGTTATTGGTATTGTTCGCAATTCTTCGGCAGGAACATGTGGTTGTCGGGCATAATACTGGCATCACATGCATGTCTCAACTAGCTTGTCGGCGTCCGCTTTTTTTTTAGGGTAAAACAGTAGGGCAAAGTACCCCACTGCAAAAAAAAATTATATATCATAGAGTGTTACAAAAAATATTTTCAAGCTCAATCCACCTCAAAAGAGGGATAACATTCTAAGCTGCTATCTCCTGTCTAAATTATTTTCAATCCAATCTTTGAGGCCCTGATAATACTTCTTCTTAATTCTATACAGGACCCATCTTAATTCCTGAGCGACAATAGCTCTCCATTCCTCAAGCGAAGCATGCTTGTTGTTGAAGATTTCATTGTTTATGCAAATCCAAATGCCCCAAGCTCCAAGTATAATAATTTCTATTGCAAAAGGGACTTTAAGGTCTTTTTTAATACTGGCTAAAGCTTCAAAAAGATTTTGATCAGCCACTTGGACATGCGAGATTTCAGCCCAGCAAGCTCTTACAAAAGGGCAGTCCCAAAATAAATGTAGAATGGTTTCTTCACTGATGCAGCCATGGAACACACATTCATATGATGCCAGAGAAAAACATTTCCTTTTCAGAAGGTTCCTTGTGTTTAGCCTATCAAGCAGTAAGAGCCAGAAGAAGAATTTGTGCTTTTGTTGACAAGAGGACTTCCACAACCAGGAGAAATGTGGCTGAACAGGTTGGCAACCAGATAAAGAATAATAAGCCTTTTGAACTGAAAAATTACTGCCCCAAATGTAACTCCAGATGTCAGCTTCCCCCTGCCTGCCAGTATTAAGAGTTTGCACAAGACTTTGATATTCCTGGTAAGCTTGCTGTGACAGAGGGAGGTAAAAATGATCTTGAGTATTATCTGTCAGCAGGAACTCATTGACAGAGATGTGTGGGTTTTTTGCATAGGAGAGGAGATGAGGAAGCTTATGCTGTAGACAACCATCATTACACATATCAGACCAGAGAAGGGTGGATTTTCCATCTCCCACCAAGCACTTTGCAATTCCTTTAAAAATGTCAATCAATTTTAGATGAGCTTTCCACCAAAAAGATCCCTCTAGACTGCGTCCAGGGAGTTTACCATTACAGTAATAAGTGTTCCATATAAGGTGAACCCAAGGGATATCCTTGTGATTATAAAATTTATCCAAATTCTTCAAAAGAAGTGCAGAGTTTTGAACATTAAGGTCAAGAACTCCCAGTCCCCCCTGGTTCTTGGGCCGACAAACTTTCTTCCATGCTACAAGAGCTTTACCTCTAGCTTGAACATCAGATGTTTTCTTTCTCCACAGACATTGTCTCATATATTTAATCAACTGTTCCTTAATAGTGACAGGAAGATCAAAACAACTCATGTAATATATGGGAAGGGAAGATAAAACAGATTTAACTAGCTGCAGTTTCCCCCATAATTAAGAAAATCAGCTATCCCACACAACCTTTTCTCAACTCTCTGAACAATAGGCAGGAAATGTTCCACTGCAGGCTTATTTATACTTAGAGGCAGACCAAGGTAGGTGAATGGCAATGAGCCAGTGAGGCAAGAAAGAGTATTAGCAAAGTGCCAAGCCTCTCAGAGTCCATGTTAATTGGCATCATACTGGATTTAGAGTAATTAACTTTGAGTCCAGTGGAGAGAGCAAAAGTATGAAGAATGGCCTTAAGGCACAAAAGTTGCTCAGAATCAGCTTTAAGCATTAATAAAGTGTCATCTGCATACTGCACCACAGGGAAATCAGGACAGAACACACCTTCAGTGGGAAGGGAAAGAATACCAAGATTCATTGCTTTATTGAGGATGCTTTTAAGGAGATCAGCAGCCAAGACAAACAGGAGAGGAGATAAAGGATCCCCTTGTCTAACACCTCTTCTCCAATAAATTTTTTTCCCAGGCACTCCATTTAATAGAACAGATGAAGAAGTTGAACCAAAGATCAACTGAATCCAAGAAATCCATTTATCACCAAAACCTTTGGCTTTGAGGATATTGATAATTGCAGAGTGCTCAATTCTGTCAAATGCCTTTTCAAAGTCAAGCTTAAGAATTAAAATTTCTTCTTTGGACTTGTGGCATTGGTCAAGGAATTCAAATGCCCAACCTAAACAATCTTGGATAGATCTTTGTTTGAGGAAACCATATTGATTCTTGTGAACAAGTTTAAGGATGACCTTCTGCAGTCTATTAGCCAGAATTTTGGTTATAATCTTGAAGAGACTATTTAGCAAAGAAATAGGCCTAAAATCAGCAGGAGTCAGAGGAGCTGCAATTTTTGGAAAGAGGGTGATAAAAGAGGCATTAATGCTTTCCAAGGAAGTTTGCCCCTCATAGAAATCCACGAGTTGTTTCACATCATCCTTAATAATAGACCAGCATTGTTTCATGAATTCATTATTAAAACCATCAGGGCCAGGAGATTTGTCATTTGGCAGATCTTTAATGACCTCAACAATCTCCTCATCAGAGAAAGGTTTTTCCAAAGCATCCTTTTCCTCTTGCCTTAAGCATTCCCCAGCCAAGTCATTAAGATTGAAGTGCATTTCAGGCTTATCAGAAGTACCCATTCTATCTTTAAAGGAATTCCAAAGGAGATTTGCTTTGCCATCATGATCATAAATCTCATCATTAGAAACATCCTTAAGCATGGAAATGTAGTTATGCCTAAAACTTATGGTAGCTCTGGAATGAAAGAATTTTGTGTTTTCAACACCCAGCTTAACCCATTTAATTTTCCCCCTCTGCTTCCAATAAGTATTTTGGTCCTTTAACAGAGAAATAATAAGATTTTTCAGGAGATCCCTGAGATTCCATTCTTGGACAGTAAGAGTTCTCATTTCCTCCATGACATCCAGAAGATCAATGGTGGCATTAACATTACAGATTTGTGATTTCAGGCAGGGCAGATTTTTGGCCCAGAGCTTCTGCCCCCTTCTCACATTTTTGAATTTAGCATTGATGTTTTTTGCAGAATCCTGAAAGCCCACAGGAATATTCCATGCATTTTGAACAATATCTTTAAATTCCTTATGATGCATCCAATGATTTTCAATTCTGAACACCTGGGCTTTGGGAATCATTGTGCCAATGGAAATGACACAAGGAAAATGATCAGAGGTAGGTTTTGTAAGAGGAGCAACAAAAGTTGAGGGAAAACTCTAGGTCCATGAAGCAGGGCTTTTCCCAACAAGGTTTGGAACTCTGGGAAAATTATTTTGCTCCCCATATTCAGAATAGCACTTCTTCAATGGGCTCTCTCAAGTGTGATATCCCTGTAAGTTGGTTTAACTTTATTACACTCATGCTTGCTACCCCTGAGAAGTTTAATTGGGTCAAGAGCTTCCTTACTTCTCCTTTATGGGAAATTATTAAGGAGCCTATTGCTGAGGAGAATTACATTTCTTTCATCATCCCTAATGAGAGCTTTTCCCAGATGGCTCCTTCTTGTCTGGGCATTGAAGCTAATAAATCTTCCTGCTCTCCCTCCACCCCTGCTAGAAAGAGAAAGGGCAAGGAGCCTCTTGTTGACACTGAGGTGAGAAGAAGCCCTAGAATTGTTGAACTAAATGGGGGCTTTAAAAGCCACATAAACTGCTTAATTGCTGATTGTCTGGTTTGTAATGCTGTTCCCCCATGTTTGAATCCTAAAGTGGTTAAAAATCTTGCTGCCTCCTTCTGCAAGGTTAAGGATGGGGACCTGGAGAAGAGGTTGCTCAAGAAAGGGAAGACCGATGAAGTGGCAGTTAAGGCTCCTCAAAAAGGTAGCATCAAAGGAAGTGGTTCATCTGGCTTGAGCATTGGAGGCAAGAAGAAATCTGGGGCAGCTGGTACCTGTGGACAGCAAGCCAAGAAAAAGCCCTCCTCTTAAGTGATTAAATGTATCAAGCTAAGTCTTTTGCTGGAGTCTTGTTGACTCCCTATCCTGTGACCTGTTCTTGTGATCTTGTCATGTGTTTGGTACTTGTTGTGGAACCTGTCTGTGGTAATATGCTATGGATTGCCTTTTGCATATGTGATTGTTGTTCCCACTTTTGGGTGATTACATTACTTATATCACCCCATCTCTATACTTACTTCTGGTTTCTTAATGAATAACAAAAGAATTTGGAAGATCTTGAATTGGAATATCAGGGGACTTAACTCTGAAAAAATGGATAGCTCTCAGAAATAAAATTGAGGAGTCTGGCTGTGACATTATTTGTCTTCAAGAAACTAAGAGAGAAGATTTTGACAGCTCTTACATCAAAAAATTCTGCCCCCCCCCCCCCAAATTTACCAATTTTGAGTTTCTTCCCTCCAGAGGAGCCTCTGGAGGTTTGATCACCATTTGGAATAGTTCCCTGTTATCTGGGCATCTTTCCTTTCACAATGAGTTCTCCATTTCCATCACCTTGACATCTCTCTTGTCCAATGAATCCTGGATCCTCACCAACATTTATGGGCCATGCTTGCCTGAAAAAAGGCTGACTTTTTGGACTGGTTTGGAAACATTGATATGCCTGATGATTTGGACTGGCTCATTCTGGGAGATTTCAACTTCTGTAGACAGCCTTATGATAGAAACAAATTGGTTGGAGATGTGAATGGTATGCTTCTCTTTAATGAAGCCATTAATAATCTGGGTCTCATAGAACTACCACTTGAAGGTAGAAAATTTACTTGGAGTCGGCGTCCGCCTTCGCGGTCAGCCAATAGAATCCTTGCCGGAAGGCTTTCGCGACCAACGATCGAGGAGCGGCGTGATGCCCGCAATCTCCGAGATGGATTTTGCGCAGGATTTCCATACCTTCTAGCTGGGAAACACACTTTAGGTATACACCAGTAGTGCTCATTTTGTAAAGTTGTCCATTGATTATGGTATAACCCTTTGCTCGTCGTACTATTTGCCATCTTTCGACTTCGTCTCGGGCAAAGTTCCATGTTCGAGATATTCCATGAACGGTTTTGTCCAAGCCGGAAGGACCTTTGTCACCATGTTGACGAAAGAGTCAGCTCTATCCGGGTTGTCGATGTCGACTCCCTTCACGGATGGTGTGTGCAGATGCTCTAGGAAAACTCCTGGCGGAATTCGCTTGTGCCTTGATCCAAGCTTAGATAGTAGATCAGCCGCCTCGTTTTGCTCCCTAGGTACATACTTCACTTCGTAGCCCAAGAAGCTCTTGGCTATCTCGTCCACTTCATCTCGATATGCCGCCATCATAGGGTTCCACGCATTCCAGGTTCCAGCCACCTGCTAGGCAACCAAGTCGGAATCTCCACAGCAAACTATGCGCTCGATGCCAATATCCCTGGCTACATGTAGTCTGTGAATGAGTTCTTCATACTCCGCCATGTTGTTTGTAGCCTCGAAGTGGATCTGCAGAACGTAGTGTAGCTTGTCTCCTGTTGGTGACTGTAGCAATACACCATCCCCCGAGCCGTTGAGCAGCTTTGATCCGTCAAAGTGCATCACCTAGTACTCTGGTTCCGGCAACGGAGTAGCATCTGGCATCTCCATCCAATTTACAACAAAATCCGCCAAGTCTTGTGACTTGATAGCGTCGCGTCTCTTGTAAGTGATCTCGAAGGCGGCAAGTTCAATGCCCCACTTCGTGACCCTTCCCATAGCATCGCTGTTGTTGATAATGTCGGACAGTGGGGTCTTGCTCACCACTGTGATTGGGTGCTCCTGAAAGTAATGCCTCAGCTTCCGAGAAGCAAGGAATACTTCATAAGCTATCTTTTGGTAGTGTGGGTAAAGCTGCTTGGACTCCTTCAAGACCTCTCTCACATAGTAAACTGGTCATTGAACTCCGTGCTCATAGCCTGGTTCATTCCGCTCTACCACGACGACGATGCTGATTACCGGTTGGTTGTCGCCATGTAGATTAACAGGTGCTCGCCAGGCTCGGGCGCTGCAAGCATGGGCGCTGAGGAAAGAATCTCATTGACCTGCTTCAATGATGTATCCGCTTCGTCCATCCACGTGAATTTTTCCGCCTTCTTCAAAGAACTTCTCTGTTGGCGAGCCTTCTCTCCAAGTCGGTTGAACCGACTAACTGCAATGTAAGTCGTTAGTTGAATGTCTTTTAGGCATGTCGGACGGTTTATGTTTAACATGGCCTTGATTTTCTCCGGGTTGACCTTGATTCCGCGCTGGGAAACGATGAAACCCAACAATTTGCCGGCTGGAACCCCGAAGACGCACTTCTTAGGGTTAAGCATCATGTTGTATTTCCGGAGATTATCAAAGGTTTCTTTCAAGTCGGAGATTAAGTCATTTGACTTTTTAGACATCACCGCGATATCGTCCACATAGGCATGAACGTTCCGACAAATTTGGTCGTGAAGGCAACGTTGCATTGTCCGCTGGTACGTAGCACCTGCGTTTTTTAGCCCAAAGGGCATCATAACATAGGAAAACGTGCCGTATGGGGTAGTGAACGAAGTGGCCAATTGGGCCGACTTCCTCATCTTGATCTGGTGGTATCCTGAGTATGCATCGAGAAAACACAAAAGTTTCGAGCCAGCCATCGAGTCAATGACTTGGTCAATGGGAGGCAAAGCAAACGGATCTTCTGGACATGCTTTGTTCAAGCCGGTGTAATCAACGCAAATTCTTAATTCATTGGTTCCCTTTTTGGGGAAAAGTACAGGATTGGCCACCCATTGGGTGTGAAGGGCTTCTCGGATAAATCTAGTCTTAAGTAACCTAGCTATCTCTTTGCCAATGGCGCGTCTCTTCTCATCTCCAAAGCGTCGTAGAGGTTGTTTCACTGGTTTGGATTTTGGATCAATGTTTAAGATGTGCTCGGCAAGTTCCCTAGATACACCTTTCATGTCGGCAGGTTGCCAGGCAAAGATGTACCTGTTCTCACGGAGGAACTTGACGAGCGCTCTTTCCTATTTGGGATCCAGGTTCGCCCCAATGGCGGTGACCTTGGAGGCATCGCCTACCATAAGTTCCACCGGCTTGGTCTCGATGGCGGCCTTGAATGCAGGAGCGGAGTCGGAGATCTGCTTCTTTGACGCGGGCATCTCTGAGTCATCGACATTGCTCTGGATCTCTTTGAATTCTTTGCTGTAGAGGACAGCTTCCGCAAAGGATGCTTCATTAATCTCGCAGTCCCTTGCCTTGGTAAAGCTTCCGGATATGATGATGACACCGTTTGGTCCGAGTATCTTGAGTTTGTTGTAGATGAAGCATGGCTTTGCCATGAACGTGTGGAATATGTCGCGGCCGAATATGACGTGGTACACGCTCTTGAAGGGGACCACCTCAAAGGTCATGCGCTCTTGGCGGTAATTATTAACATCGCCAAAGGCAACCTGAATTGTAATGCACGCAAGGGACCGAGCCTCTCGACCAGGAACTACGCCGTGGAAGATGGTGTTGTTGCGCCTTAGGTTTGCCTCCCTCAAGTTCATCTTCTGCAGTGTATCCAGGTACATGATGTTGATGCCGCTTCCACTGTCCACCATACACTTGGTGAACTCCACGCCGTCAATCAAGGGGTTGATGACCATGGCGTATTGGTTCTGCGGAGGAATAAGGTCTGGGTGGTCCGTCCTGTTCCAAGTAATTGGAACCTCCGACCAGCGTAGGTACTGGGGGACTGGGGGGAGTAGCCATCAGGATCCTCAAAGAGGTCTTCTGATGACAGACGGAGGGTGTGCAAAGGAAAGTGTGGTAGACTGGCGCCTTCTACACGAAGGGGTACTTTCCCTTGTCGTCGCTTTTGGCGGCGTGCTTAGGGTCAACGTCCTCGTCCATGTCACTTGAATCCTTGGACTCCTCCTTCTTCTTTCCCTTGCCCTTGCCTCGCGGTCTGTTCTTCCGACTTCGCTTGTAGCCGGACTCCGGATCTTCCTTGAGGTCGTTGACAAAGTTGTAGTGTCGATTGGTATGGGTGGCCTTGCCGTTGACGTCGAGGTGTACGAGGAACGGCATATCGCGGTACTCCTCGTAGGTTTGGGGAACATGGAGCGGTGCCGAGGTAGTTTCGCTTCCTCGTTGCTGCCCACGACCAGCTCCCCTTCCTCGGCCATGTTGTCCGTCATCACCTCGTCCTGCAAAAGTTATAGCGACCATGTTGGTAGATTGCTTTTCTTCTGGAGTGGTTTTCCACTTTGTACTGTTGTTCCTCCGACCTTGAATTGGAACAGCCGTTGCCGGCAAGGAGCCGTGAGCATCATCGTCGGCAGCTGTGAACTCACTAGCCAACTGAATCATCTGGTTCAAGTCAAGCTGGTGATTATCCTGCAAGCGCTTCAACTTATGTCGGAGCAACGTGCCCCTTTCCAACCCATCGATGAAGGCGGCCATGGCGGTCTGAGCGTGCACTCCTGCGCAGGAATTCTTCATGTCCAGCCAGCGGGAGAGGTAGGCGCGAGATGTCTCGTCTTTCTCTTGCACGCACCGCTGTAGATCGCCAACAGTGCAAGGACGCTTGTATGTACCCTCTAAGTTCTCGGTGAACGCTTCATGCATGTCCAACCAATTGCAGATGGATTTATCTGGCAAGTCGTCGATACATTGACGGGTCGTGCCCGCCAACATTAACGGGAGGTACTTGACGGACGTTGGGGTTGCCTCCGGCAATCTCCACCGCGTTGCCGTAGTCCTGCAACCATGTGGCTGGCTTGGCGGTGCCGTCATAGGGCTTGATGGTCTTGTCAATCCGGAAACCTTTGGGGTAAGTTGCGGACCGTATTACAGGTCCAAAGCAACATGGTCCCAGGTATGGTCCTTCTCGGGCCTCATGGATCTTATCGATCCGCGAACATGCATCGTATGGCTCTGGGTTCTTCTTCTTCTTGTCAACAGGGGATGGGCTGCATGAACGACACGGGCCTCCTCCGCCATGGTGACTACTTGGTGGTGATGGAGGCGGAGGTGGCGGTGGGTTAGCCTTCTTTCTGTTACCCTCCTGCGACGCCTCACGCCTGTCACGGTTGCTTGTCGGATGCGGAGGGTCATGGCGTGACCTTCTCTTGTGTCCTTTGTTTCGCTCTCCGTCATGACAGGTCTGCTCCGTGTTGTCGCGGATGACGATGCCGCCCTGCCTTGGCGGGGGAATATCCATACGATGGTGATCCTTGGGGTCTTCGCGATGTCGGGGGGACCGGGGCAGTGGCGATGGACGATGAGGTCGGGCCTTTTCTCCGTGGTTGGAGGATATGGGGATAACATCCTTCCTGTTGCGCGCATCCCTCCGTCTTCGTTCTGATGAACCCGTCTAGGACCCGACATCAAGGGGAGATCTGTCCCTTGGCGGATTATACTAGATAGACTGGCAAAGCGCTGGGTCAGACTCAAGCCTCTGAGAGGTGGCCTTTTCCTGCTGCTTCATCGCCTTGGCCACTAGGTCATAGACCTATTCCACTGCCTCGGGCGATCTATCCTGCTCCAGAAGGGTCTTGGCGACGGCAAGGTTAAGGAGTGGGGTGGGCATCACCTGTTTGCCTTCACTGTCAATGTATGGCTTGGCCTGTGCCGGCTTCGAGGGAGCCCATCCTAGGTTTCGCCGTACAACAGGATCATTGATGACACGAGCTGGAGCTTTCTTGTCCTTCTGCTGCTGCAGTAGAGTCTTGTACTCGGCCTCCATTGCTCTAGCTTTCTCTATGGACTTTTGCACATCGACCAGATCTCGATCTAGCTTAGCTCCTTGCTCCGCGATGGCCTGCGCTTCCTCCAGCAGCTGCTGGCGCTTCTCGTCAAGCTGAGTCATGTTTCAGATATGAGCTACGGTCAGTGGCTCGATGAGGAGATTGACGTACATCACTCTATCAGCTAGAGTAACTTGAGCTGCTGCAGACGTAGATGCCGGAGGCAGCAAGTTTGCGGTGTTGTTGTTGCTCGGGCCAGTGCCAAGTTCCTGCGGCTGTTGCACTGGGTTAGGCGGAGGAGTCATGACTTGTGCACGATCATCGTTAGCAGCAATAAGTGGCCCCTTCCCCTTTTCCAGTGTTGTAGGTGGAGCTCGTCCGGGTTGGTCTTCATCCATCGCCGTCCCAATGGTGACGAACACCTCTCGAGACGTGACAGCATTGTTGGCTTGCTTGTCGCGCGTGTACTCCTCCTCCATCTCCTGCATGGCGGAGTCTAGTTCCTCTGGACTACAATCTATCTCCTCTGAATCTGCACTGAAGTAAGCATAAAGCGTGTCAATAACAGAGTCGGAGGGTGCCAGGACTTCCTCGATGACGGGCGGTGGAGGTGCAATAGCAGCGACGACGACTGGAGGTGGCAGCGCAGCTATGACGATGGCGGCCGGAGGCGGTGGTGGCGGTGGCTGAATCGGAGGGGCTCCGTCAATGAGCGCAAGCGCGTCGAGCCGCCACTTCGCCTCCGTGTAGTTGTTGACGGTGTTCACCATGCCTTGAATGTAAGGCTCGACGCTCACGCCGTCTTAGAGAATGTTGGAGAATCATTCCATGGTCCAGTCCTTCCACAAAGTGATACATAGCATCATCATTGGGGTAGTGGGCTAGATCGGCTCATATACGAAGCCACCTGGCCAGGTAATCGCGGGGGGTTTCGCCCTCTCTCTGAACACAACGCGCCCGATCGAAGATGGTAACCACACCGATGAACTTGGATCTTTGCTGTCCAGACACACGGGCGAAGCCGGCGGACTTGCAGCGATCTTCCACCTTTATATCCTGCACAGGGGCGGTTTGAGTGGGCCTTGAATTTTTCCGATCTTGCCGGCAAACTCCAAAGAGAGATCTGACATCGATCCTTCCGCGAACTTATCCTGCCCATAGGCGGTCCGTGCGGGCTTTGATGCTGCTCCGACTCCCAGGGAACTAGTGCCTGAGTCGGTTTCGCCAATGAAGAGGTGGATGTCTCTGATAGGAACGATCGAGCACCGTGTAGGGTTCGTCTTTGCCGGGATCCAGAACTCATCGGGAGGGACGATCGGAACGTTGTCGAAGAAGAGAACACGACCGATGGCTACGGTTTCGCCGATTCCTGCGAAGATCTTGGTCCTTGCCCGCTGAAGAGCCTGAAGCGCGTCTTGCCCCACGGTGGGCGCCAACTGTCGTGGTATTGCCAATGAGTATGCCATGGAGGGGTCCTCACAGTGCGTGTTTAGAGACGTGGGGGAAGGCGGACAGTTGACGGGTACGAGGTAAGACAGCTTACCCAAGTTTAGATCCCACAACAGTGGCGGAATCCTACTCCTGCTATAAATCACTATAAGGGCAATACGCCGAGTTACAGAGATTGGTTCGTTGTGCGAGGTTGTCTGAAGTTGTCTATGAACGTGCCCTAAAGGCTCCCATAGGCCCGACTTATATAGTCGCCAGGTCCTGGGGTTACAGGGAAAAGTCCTAGACGGACAGGTTACAGAGTCCTATACTCACTATGACTAGTCTAGCTTATCTTGTACTCCAAGGCTCCGGTTACGTCGGTGACTCCAACCGTACCCTTCCTCTATTCGGCATGGGCCTCTCTTCTGGATCCATCTAACTAGGCCGCCCAGCAGGCCATGGGCCATGCTACCAACTGTGGGACACCCGGGTTATCCGGATAGGAGACATGCTATGAGGATACCCATATAGCATATCCCCAACACTTCCTCTTCACTTGAGTTGATGTATATGTTTACTTTCTTGACTTCATTGAAGAGATTTAGCTTCTGGTGATGATTCCTGGAGCATAATGTGATGTGCACGTCATCTGTACTGGCTTCAGAATCTAGCAAGGGTTAAGAAGATACGTTGAGTACGAGCGTACTCAGCAAGTTCACTAGAAAAGTGTTTGATGCACTATATCTACAGACCATAATTGTAGGCAATGTAAGGTTTTGTAAACATTTCTTCAAAGGTTGCTTTTATTCTGAATAGCTATGTCAAATCGGCCTTCACGGTTTACGAACTTCCATGGAGTTCCTTTCCGCGCGTTCAGCTCCTTCACGAACAGGAGTAACAAGTTATAGTTCTTACACTCTGTAGAGGTGCGTTACTTTACCCATGAGAGATCAAATCCTTGTTGCACAACCGGGCGATCTTTCCCGTCCACACTTCCTATGGTGTGGGGCCCAGTAGATGATCCAAGCCAATCACTGCCCTCTTCGCGACCTCATATGTCTGCACGATCCTTCGGGGCCGGCTCATCTCTGTTAAGCCCCTTTCGTGCAGGCTAAACCTGATGAGTTCCCAAAGACTCTATGACCTGGTGATGCCCGAGTACCATTTAAATGGAATATATCCCTAAACACCATTCATAGATAATCTAGACACCAAAAGTGTGGGGCGTAAGGGTGCCCACCCATATGTTGGATCCGCACAAGGAATCACAACGTCACGTTAAGGTCGTCTTGCCTCCATATGAGAGGAAAAGGATCTGGTGACTTCTCGTCCCATTCCAAATCTCATGGTTAACGCAGCGTAATATCTGGCGCAAGAATCACTTGGCGACATTGGTTGTTAGGTCCTAGATAATATGTTCCTTTACCACGAACTTTCATAGTAGGTTATTACCTTATGGTAAATAACCTATAATCATATTATTATGAAAATAGTGTTTCGACCTTTTTCAAATGCGTGATGACAACATGGATTTGCAAAATACTTTACGAAAATAATCAAAGGACATGAGCAAGTGTGAACTTGCCTTTTTTATTGCAAGATTATGCACTCACGGTCTTCGAGACAATATAAGATCCAATATCTGATATCAGCATCATTGGTCCGGTAAGGACTAATGTTTAAAGAAGCAAGATGCAGTTATGCATAAGTAATGATATGCATTTTGTAAAACTCCCAAAGTGAATCCTCTATGCTTTGAGTGAAGTGAATTTAGGTGATTCTTTTAAGAGTTGGTTTATCTTCAAATTTTACTTTATAAGTAATGACATTTATAAGGTACTTAAGTGATAATAATTATAAATATACAAGTAAAGTATAAAGTAATGTGATTATGTTTAATTGTCATTTGGTGACTACGATAAAAGTCCTTAGTTTTAGTTGTTAAGAGTTGAAGAGATTATTATGATATTATTGTTTGAAGTGGCAAAAAGAATAACATTTGAAGAAAAGATTTCCTTCCTAAGGTTTAAGCAACTCTGATGGCTTTTAGAATATGATTGATAGAATGTGATTGATGTTGTTTATGCTTGCTTGAATAGTCTGAACTTGAGAAGCTTTATGTCTTAATTGAAATAGACCAAAGTTAACTATAAAAACATAAGTGGTGTATTAGACCTGATGTTTATAAGCTTTGAGACTAAAGTTAACTTTAAAAGGTGAACTAAACTTAAGATGTAATATATTTTAATTATTCCCAAGTTTTAGATTTATTATAGGTAAAACTAAGGTGTGGAATTATTCACTTTATATTTAAGTGAATGATGAGATTAAATTTGTTTTGCTTATTAGGAAAATAATATGTATTTATTTAATGGAAGCATAATTAGATGATCTTAGTAATTTGTTATAATTTGAAGTTATGTTAATAATGGTTAAGATATAATGATTATTCATCATATTATATATATGAGTGATACCCAATAAGATTTTTAAAAGAATACCTTAAATTTAAAAATTATACTTAAGTTTGAGTATGAATTTAAGTTGTGAGTTTGGGATTAGTACTTAGACACTAATTTCTCAAGGTTTTATAAAAATTGTGATTATTTCTTACTTAAGAATTGTTTTTAAAGAATTTACAAAATAAGTAATAGATAAGGATTTATTATTTTAAAATATTAAAAACTTTTATAATAATATATTTAATATTTTTCTAGTGTAATATATTTATTCAAGATCTTAAAAATGATTTTTATTTGTTTTTAATTATTATTTTTATGTTTATAAAATTCAATAAAAGATTAAATGTGTTTAAATATTTACTTCAAATTTTATTTATAAACAAATTGAGTTAGTATTTTTATAAAATAGTGGATTTCTTTTTATACACAAAAATGACTTTTCTTTATTTTTAGGATTTTTTCCTTATTTATTATAATTTCTTGAGAATTCCACTCACCTTAACATTTAATGGTATTTTATTTAACTTAAAGGATTAGTTTTATATTTTTCTTAGGTAGATATTATTTTTGTGAAATTTTTGATATATTTTATGTATTTTTAGGATTTTTCTGCATTTTCTTGGACTCTTATGTATTTTATATTAGGATTTTGATATATTTTATCTATTTTTAGGATTTTTTGTAGGTGTGGTGTGGCTGCATGCCTCCTCTTCCCTTCTCTTTGTCGATTGGGTTCAAGCGTGGCCTTTGCCTTGTTGGCTAAACCCTAGTTCTTCTTTGGTGCAGCATGATTGATTAAAGCAGTCTTCTGCTTGGATACGACACTCACCGCGCTACAGCCACTGTTGGGACGGCTCGGCGTGGTGCAGGTGCCTCAGTGCCCACCGTGCTGCCGTGTTGCTACACTTCGTTGCCTCTGTCTCCTCTCCGGCGAGCTAGGACTCGCCCAGGTAGGTGCTCCTTCTCCTCTCTTTACATCTTCTTTCTATTACCCATTTCTACTTAATATCCTAGATCCCCAATAGTATTTGCTGAAACTTTATGTGGTGACATCCTCCTTATCTTTGATCTGTAAGATCCTTTAAAGGGTGCCAATGATTATTCACTAATGCCAAATGCTTGTGTTTAGATTTCTGGTATGGTTTATGAGACAAAGGTCATGTGATAATTAAGTGATCCTCTTTGATTGTTCCGTTCTAAGGATATACAAATGTGCCTAGGCTGTCACTATTATGCTCAGTTGTGTGAGAAATAAGACTAATTTGATAATACTATAGCTTCCTATTATTTTGGGCAGTGAGTACATATGTGCTTAATTCCTGAATTTGTAGTGAGGTAGATGATGTTTGGCTATCCATGTTGATAATTAGAGTTAAATATGATTTCTTTAAGAAAGCATTCAGGAAGATGATTTAATGATTGAGGATGTGCTTGTTGCAAACACCCAATAACTGCTGTTTTGATAGAGGTTTACTGCTGTGATGCCTCTCAGTGAGAGTGTACACAACAGTGAACTCTTGACAACATGATGTGCTGTTTTGAACCAGTGATTTGTTAGCTTAACTGAATCTTTGGTTCAATGTTGTGCATGGTTGAGTTTAAAGTTCAGTGATGATTCTGAATATATTGATAATGTGATACTTACTCTTCAATGGTTCCTTCTTGTCTGGGCATTGAAGCTAATAAATCTTCCTGCTCTCCCTCCACCCCTGCTAGAAAGAGAAAGGGCAAGGAGCCTCTTGTTGACACTGAGGTGAGAAGAAGCCCTAGAATTGTTGAACTAAATGGGGGCTTTAAAAGCCACATAAACTGCTTAATTGCTGATTGTCTGGTTTGTAATGCTGTTCCCCCATGTTTGAATCCTAAAGTGGTTAAAAATCTTGCTGCCTCCTTCTGCAAGGTTAAGGATGGGGACCTGGAGAAGAGGTTGCTCAAGAAAGGGAAGACCGATGAAGTGGCAGTTAAGGCTCCTCAAAAAGGTAGCATCAAAGGAAGTGGTTCATCTGGCTTGAGCATTGGAGGCAAGAAGAAATCTGGGGCAGCTGGTACCTGTGGACAGCAAGCCAAGAAAAAGCCCTCCTCTTAAGTGATTAAATGTATCAAGCTAAGTCTTTTGCTGGAGTCTTGTTGACTCCCTATCCTGTGACCTGTTCTTGTGATCTTGTCATGTGTTTGGTACTTGTTGTGGAACACATGCGTGGTAATATGCTATGGATTGCCTTTTGCATATGTGATTGTTGTTCCCACTTTTGGGTGATTACATTACTTATATCACCCCATCTCTATACTTACTTCTGGTTTCTTAATGAATAACAAAAGAATTTGGAAGATCTTGAATTGGAATATCAGGGGACTTAACTCTGAAAAAATGGATAGCTCTCAGAAATAAAATTGAGGAGTCTGGCTGTGACATTATTTGTCTTCAAGAAACTAAGAGAGAAGATTTTGACAGCTCTTACATCAAAAAATTCTGCCCCCCAAATTTACCAATTTTGAGTTTCTTCCCTCCAGAGGAGCCTCTGGAGGTTTGATCACCATTTGGAATAGTTCCCTGTTATCTGGGCATCTTTCCTTTCACAATGAGTTCTCCATTTCCATCACCTTGACATCTCTCTTGTCCAATGAATCCTGGATCCTCACCAACATTTATGGGCCATGCTTGCCTGAAAAAAGGCTGACTTTTTGGACTGGTTTGGAAACATTGATATGCCTGATGATTTGGACTGGCTCATTCTGGGAGATTTCAACTTCTGTAGACAGCCTTATGATAGAAACAAATTGGTTGGAGATGTGAATGGTATGCTTCTCTTTAATGAAGCCATTAATAATCTGGGTCTCATAGAACTACCACTTGAAGGTAGAAAATTTACTTGGAGTCGGCGTCCGCCTTCGCGGTCAGCCAATAGAATCCTTGCCGGAAGGCTTTCGCGACCAACGATCGAGGAGCGGCGTGATGCCCGCAATCTCCGAGATGGATTTTGCGCAGGATTTCCATACCTTCTAGCTGGGAAACACACTTTAGGTATACACCAGTAGTGCTCATTTTGTAAAGTTGTCCATTGATTATGGTATAACCCTTTGCTCGTCGTACTATTTGCCATCTTTCGACTTCGTCTCGGGCAAAGTTCCATGTTCGAGATATTCCATGAACGGTTTTGTCCAAGCCGGAAGGACCTTTGTCACCATGTTGACGAAAGAGTCAGCTCTATCCGGGTTGTCGATGTCGACTCCCTTCACGGATGGTGTGTGCAGATGCTCTAGGAAAACTCCTGGCGGAATTCGCTTGTGCCTTGATCCAAGCTTAGATAGTAGATCAGCCGCCTCGTTTTGCTCCCTAGGTACATACTTCACTTCGTAGCCCAAGAAGCTCTTGGCTATCTCGTCCACTTCATCTCGATATGCCGCCATCATAGGGTTCCACGCATTCCAGGTTCCAGCCACCTGCTAGGCAACCAAGTCGGAATCTCCACAGCAAACTATGCGCTCGATGCCAATATCCCTGGCTACATGTAGTCTGTGAATGAGTTCTTCATACTCCGCCATGTTGTTTGTAGCCTCGAAGTGGATCTGCAGAACGTAGTGTAGCTTGTCTCCTGTTGGTGACTGTAGCAATACACCATCCCCCGAGCCGTTGAGCAGCTTTGATCCGTCAAAGTGCATCACCTAGTACTCTGGTTCCGGCAACGGAGTAGCATCTGGCATCTCCATCCAATTTACAACAAAATCCGCCAAGTCTTGTGACTTGATAGCGTCGCGTCTCTTGTAAGTGATCTCGAAGGCGGCAAGTTCAATGCCCCACTTCGTGACCCTTCCCATAGCATCGCTGTTGTTGATAATGTCGGACAGTGGGGTCTTGCTCACCACTGTGATTGGGTGCTCCTGAAAGTAATGCCTCAGCTTCCGAGAAGCAAGGAATACTTCATAAGCTATCTTTTGGTAGTGTGGGTAAAGCTGCTTGGACTCCTTCAAGACCTCTCTCACATAGTAAACTGGTCATTGAACTCCGTGCTCATAGCCTGGTTCATTCCGCTCTACCACGACGACGATGCTGATTACCGGTTGGTTGTCGCCATGTAGATTAACAGGTGCTCGCCAGGCTCGGGCGCTGCAAGCATGGGCGCTGAGGAAAGAATCTCATTGACCTGCTTCAATGATGTATCCGCTTCGTCCATCCACGTGAATTTTTCCGCCTTCTTCAGCAACTTCTACAGCGGCAGAGCCTTCTCTCCAAGTCGGCTGACGAACCGACTAACTGCTGCAACAGAAGCTGTTAGTCGTTGAATGTCTTTTAGGCATGTCGGACGGTTTATGTTTAACATGGCCTTGATTTTCTCCGGGTTGACCTTGATTCCGCGCTGGGAAACGATGAAACCCAACAATTTGCCGGCTGGAACCCCGAAGACGCACTTCTTAGGGTTAAGCATCATGTTGTATTTCCGGAGATTATCAAAGGTTTCTTTCAAGTCGGAGATTAAGTCATTTGACTTTTTAGACATCACCGCGATATCGTCCACATAGGCATGAACGTTCCGACAAATTTGGTCGTGAAGGCAACGTTGCATTGTCCGCTGGTACGTAGCACCTGCGTTTTTTAGCCCAAAGGGCATCATAACATAGGAAAACGTGCCGTATGGGGTAGTGAACGAAGTGGCCAATTGGGCCGACTTCCTCATCTTGATCTGGTGGTATCCTGAGTATGCATCGAGAAAACACAAAAGTTTCGAGCCAGCCATCGAGTCAATGACTTGGTCAATGGGAGGCAAAGCAAACGGATCTTCTGGACATGCTTTGTTCAAGCCGGTGTAATCAACGCAAATTCTTAATTCATTGGTTCCCTTTTTGGGGAAAAGTACAGGATTGGCCACCCATTGGGTGTGAAGGGCTTCTCGGATAAATCTAGTCTTAAGTAACCTAGCTATCTCTTTGCCAATGGCGCGTCTCTTCTCATCTCCAAAGCGTCGTAGAGGTTGTTTCACTGGTTTGGATTTTGGATCAATGTTTAAGATGTGCTCGGCAAGTTCCCTAGATACACCTTTCATGTCGGCAGGTTGCCAGGCAAAGATGTACCTGTTCTCACGGAGGAACTTGTGGCGCTCTTTCCTATTTGGGATCCAGGTTCGCCCCAATGGCGGTGACCTTGGAGGCATCGCCTACCATAAGTTCCACCGGCTTGGTCTCGATGGCGGCCTTGAATGCAGGAGCGGAGTCGGAGATCTGCTTCTTTGACGCGGGCATCTCTGAGTCATCGACATTGCTCTGGATCTCTTTGAATTCTTCGCTGTAGAGGACAGCTTCCGCAAAGGATGCTTCATTAATCTCGCAGTCCCTTGCCTTGGTAAAGCTTCCGGATATGATGATGACACCGTTTGGTCCGAGTATCTTGAGTTTGTTGTAGATGAAGCATGGCTTTGCCATGAACGTGTGGAATATGTCGCGGCCGAATATGATGTGGTACACGCTCTTGAAGGGGACCACCTCAAAGGTCATGCGCTCTTGGCGGTAATTATTAACATCGCCAAAGGCAACCTGAATTGTAATGCACGCAAGGGACCGAGCCTCTCGACCAGGAACTACGCCGTGGAAGATGGTGTTGTTGCGCCTTAGGTTTGCCTCCCTCAAGTTCATCTTCTGCAGTGTATCCAGGTACATGATGTTGATGCCGCTTCCACTGTCCACCATACACTTGGTGAACTCCACGCCGTCAATCAAGGGGTTGATGACCATGGCGTATTGGTTCTGCGGAGGAATAAGGTCTGGGTGGTCCGTCCTGTTCCAAGTAATTGGAACCTCCGACCAGCGTAGGTACTGGGGGACTGGGGGGAGTAGCCATCAGGATCCTCAAAGAGGTCTTCTGTTGTCAGACGGTGGGGGTGCCAAGGAAAGTGTGGTAGACTGGCGCCTTCTTCACGAAGGGGTTCTTTCCCTTGTCGTCGCTTTTGGCGGCGTGCTTAGGGTCAACGTCCTCGTCCATGTCACTTGAATCCTTGGACTCCTCCTTCTTCTTTCCCTTGCCCTTGCCTCGCGGTCTGTTCTTCCGACTTCGCTTGTAGCCGGACTCCGGATCTTCCTTGAGGTCGTTGACAAAGTTGTAGTGTCGATTGGTATGGGTGGCCTTGCCGTTGACGTCGAGGTGTACGAGGAACGGCATATCGCGGTACTCCTCGTAGGTTTGGGGAACATGGAGCGGTGCCGAGGTAGTTTCGCTTCCTCGTTGCTGCCCACGACCAGCTCCCCTTCCTCGGCCATGTTGTCCGTCATCACCTCGTCCTGCAAAAGTTATAGCGACCATGTTGGTAGATTGCTTTTCTTCTGGAGTGGTTTTCCACTTTGTACTGTTGTTCCTCCGACCTTGAATTGGAACAGCCGTTGCCGGCAAGGAGCCGTGAGCATCATCGTCGGCAGCTGTGAACTCACTAGCCAACTGAATCATCTGGTTCAAGTCAAGCTGGTGATTATCCTGCAAGCGCTTCAACTTATGTCGGAGCAACGTGCCCCTTTCCAACCCATCGATGAAGGCGGCCATGGCGGTCTGAGCGTGCACTCCTGCGCAGGAATTCTTCATGTCCAGCCAGCGGGAGAGGTAGGCGCGAGATGTCTCGTCTTTCTCTTGCACGCACCGCTGTAGATCACCAACAGTGCAAGGACGCTTGTATGTACCCTCTAAGTTCTCGGTGAACGCTTCATGCATGTCCAACCAATTGCAGATGGATTTATCTGGCAAGTCGACGATACATTGACGGGTCGTGCCCGCCAACATTAACGGGAGGTACTTGACGGACGTTGGGGTTGCCTCCGGCAATCTCCACCGCGTTGCCGTAGTCCTGCAACCATGTGGCTGGCTTGGCGGTGCCGTCATAGGGCTTGATGGTCTTGTCAATCCGGAAACCTTTGGGGTAAGTTGCGGACCGTATTACAGGTCCAAAGCAACATGGTCCCAGGTATGGTCCTTCTCGGGCCTCATGGATCTTATCGATCCGCGAACATGCATCGTATGGCTCTGGGTTCTTCTTCTTCTTGTCAGCGGGGATGGGCTGCATGAACGACACGGGCCTCCTCCGCCATGGTGACTACTTGGTGGTGATGGAGGCGGAGGTGGCGGTGGGTTAGCCTTCTTTCTGTTACCCTCCTGCGACGCCTCACGCCTGTCACGGTTGCTTGTCGGATGCGGAGGGTCATGGCGTGACCTTCTCTTGTGTCCTTTGTTTCGCTCTCCGTCATGACAGGTCTGCTCCGTGTTGTCGCGGATGACGATGCCGCCCTGCCTTGGCGGGGGAATATCCATACGATGGTGATCCTTGGGGTCTTCGCGATGTCGGGGGGACCGGGGCAGTGGCGATGGACGATGAGGTCGGGCCTTTTCTCCGTGGTTGGAGGATATGGGGATAACATCCTTCCTGTTGCGCGCATCCCTCCGTCTTCGTTCTGATGAACCCGTCTAGGACCCGACATCAAGGGGAGATCTGTCCCTTGGCGGATTATACTAGATAGACTGGCAAAGCGCTGGGTCAGACTCAAGCCTCTGAGAGGTGGCCTTTTCCTGCTGCTTCATCGCCTTGGCCACTAGGTCATAGACCTATTCCACTGCCTCGGGCGATCTATCCTGCTCCAGAAGGGTCTTGGCGACGGCAAGGTTAAGGAGTGGGGTGGGCATCACCTGTTTGCCTTCACTGTCAATGTATGGCTTGGCCTGTGCCGGCTTCGAGGGAGCCCATCCTAGGTTTCGCCGTACAACAGGATCATTGATGACACGAGCTGGAGCTTTCTTGTCCTTCTGCTGCTGCAGTAGAGTCTTGTACTCGGCCTCCATTGCTCTAGCTTTCTCTATGGACTTTTGCACATCGACCAGATCTCGATCTAGCTTAGCTCCTTGCTCCGCGATGGCCTGCGCTTCCTCCAGCAGCTGCTGGCGCTTCTCGTCAAGCTGAGTCATGTTTCAGATATGAGCTACGGTCAGTGGCTCGATGAGGAGATTGACGTACATCACTCTATCAGCTAGAGTAACTTGAGCTGCTGCAGACGTAGATGCCGGAGGCAGCAAGTTTGCGGTGTTGTTGTTGCTCGGGCCAGTGCCAAGTTCCTGCGGCTGTTGCACTGGGTTAGGCGGAGGAGTCATGACTTGTGCACGATCATCGTTAGCAGCAATAAGTGGCCCCTTCCCCTTTTCCAGTGTTGTAGGTGGAGCTCGTCCGGGTTGGTCTTCATCCATCGCCGTCCCAATGGTGACGAACACCTCTCGAGACGTGACAGCATTGTTGGCTTGCTTGTCGCGCGTGTACTCCTCCTCCATCTCCTGCATGGCGGAGTCTAGTTCCTCTGGACTACAATCTATCTCCTCTGAATCTGCACTGAAGTAAGCATAAAGCGTGTCAATAACAGAGTCGGAGGGTGCCAGGACTTCCTCGATGACGGGCGGTGGAGGTGCAATAGCAGCGACGACGACTGGAGGTGGCAGCGCAGCTATGACGATGGCGGCCGGAGGCGGTGGTGGCGGTGGCTGAATCGGAGGGGCTCCGTCAATGAGCGCAAGCGCTGTCTGAGCTGCCACTTCGGCCTCCGTGTAGTTGTTGACGGTGTTCACCATGCCTTCGAATGTAAGGCGGCCTGACGCCTGCTGCCGTCTTAGAGAATGTTGGAGAATCATTCCATGGTCCAGTCCTTCCACAAAGTGATACATAGCATCATCATTGGGGTAGTGGGCTAGATCGGCTCATATACGAAGCCACCTGGCCAGGTAATCGCGGGGGGTTTCGCCCTCTCTCTGAACACAACGCGCCCGATCGAAGATGGTAACCACACCGATGAACTTGGATCTTTGCTGTCCAGACACACGGGCGAAGCCGGCGGACTTGCAGCGATCTTCCACCTTTATATCCTGCACAGGGGCGGTTTGAGTGGGCCTTGAATTTTTCCGATCTTGCCGGCAAACTCCAAAGAGAGATCTGACATCGATCCTTCCGCGAACTTATCCTGCCCATAGGCGGTCCGTGCGGGCTTTGATGCTGCTCCGACTCCCAGGGAACTAGTGCCTGAGTCGGTTTCGCCAATGAAGAGGTGGATGTCTCCGATAGGAACGATCGAGCACCGTGTAGGGTTCGTCTTTGCCGGGATCCAGAACTCATCGGGAGGGACGATCGGAACGTTGTCGAAGAAGAGAACACGACCGATGGCTACGGTTTCGCCGATTCCTGCGAAGATCTTGGTCCTTGCCCGCTGAAGAGCCTGAAGCGCGTCTTGCCCCACGGTGGGCGCCAACTGTCGTGGTATTGCCAATGAGTATGCCATGGAGGGGTCCTCACAGTGCGTGTTTAGAGACGTGGGGGAAGGCGGACAGTTGACGGGTACGAGGTAAGACAGCTTACCCAAGTTTAGATCCCACAACAGTGGCGGAATCCTACTCCTGCTATAAATCACTATAAGGGCAATACGCCGAGTTACAGAGATTGGTTCGTTGTGCGAGGTTGTCTGAAGTTGTCTATGAACGTGCCCTAAAGGCTCCCATAGGCCCGACTTATATAGTCGCCAGGTCCTGGGGTTACAGGGAAAAGTCCTAGACGGACAGGTTACAGAGTCCTATACTCACTATGACTAGTCTAGCTTATCTTGTACTCCAAGGCTCCGGTTACGTCGGTGACTCCAACCGTACCCTTCCTCTATTCGGCATGGGCCTCTCTTCTGGATCCATCTAACTAGGCCGCCCAGCAGGCCATGGGCCATGCTACCAACTGTGGGACACCCGGGTTATCCGGATAGGAGACATGCTATGAGGATACCCATATAGCATATCCCCAACACTTCCTCTTCACTTGAGTTGATGTATATGTTTACTTTCTTGACTTCATTGAAGAGATTTAGCTTCTGGTGATGATTCCTGGAGCATAATGTGATGTGCACGTCATCTGTACTGGCTTCAGAATCTAGCAAGGGTTAAGAAGATACGTTGAGTACGAGCGTACTCAGCAAGTTCACTAGAAAAGAAGTGTTTGATGCACTATATCTACAGCCACAGACCATAATTCGTAGGCAATGTAAGGTTTTGTAAACATTTCTTCAAAGGTTGCTTTTATTCTGAATAGCTATGTCCGTCAGCCTTCACGGGTTTACCAGAACTTCCATGGAGTTCCTTTCCCGCCGCGTTCGTAGCTCCTTCCTGGAACAGGGAGTAACAAGTTATAGTTCTTACACTCTGTAGAGGTGCGTTACTTTACCCATGAGAGATCAAATCCTTGTTGCACAACCGGGCGATCTTTCCCGTCCACACTTCCTATGGTGTGGGGCCCAGTAGATGATCCAAGCCAATCACTGCCCTCTTCGCGACCTCATATGTCTGCACGATCCTTCGGGGCCGGCTCATCTCTGTTAAGCCCCCTTTCAGGCAGGCTAAACCCTGATGAGTTCCCAAAGACTCTATGACCTGGTGATGCCCGGACGAGTACCATTTAAATGGAATATATCCCTAAACACCATTCATAGATAATCTAGACACCAAAAGTGTGGGGCGTAAGGGTGCCCACCCATATGTTGGATCCGCACAAGGAATCACAACGTCACGTTAAGGTCGTCTTGCCTCCATATGAGAGGAAAAGGATACAGCTGACTTCTCCGTCCCATTCCAAATCTCATGGTTAACGCGTAATATACGGCGCAAGAATCACTGGCGACATTGGTTGTTAGGTCCTAGATAATATGTTCCTTTACCACTGGAACTTTCATAGTAGGTTATTACCTTATGGTAAATAACCTATAATCATATTATTATGAAAATAGTGTTTTCTGACCTTTTTCAAATGCAGGTGATGACAACACTGGATTTGCAAAATACTTTACAGAAAATAATCAAAGGACATGAGCAAGTGTGAACTTGCCTTTTTTATTGCAAGATTATGCACTCACGGTCTTCGAGACAATATAAGATCCAATATCTGATATCAGCATCATTGGTCCGGTAAGGACTAATGTTTAAAGAAGCAAGATGCAGTTATGCATAAGTAATGATATGCATTTTGTAAAACTCCCAAAGTGAATCCTCTATGCTTTGAGTGAAGTGAATTTAGGTGATTCTTTTAAGAGTTGGTTTATCTTCAAATTTTACTTTATAAGTAATGACATTTATAAGGTACTTAAGTGATAATAATTATAAATATACAAGTAAAGTATAAAGTAATGTGATTATGTTTAATTGTCATTTGGTGACTACGATAAAAGTCCTTAGTTTTAGTTGTTAAGAGTTGAAGAGATTATTATGATATTATTGTTTGAAGTGGCAAAAAGAATAACATTTGAAGAAAAGATTTCCTTCCTAAGGTTTAAGCAACTCTGATGGCTTTTAGAATATGATTGATAGAATGTGATTGATGTTGTTTATGCTTGCTTGAATAGTCTGAACTTGAGAAGCTTTATGTCTTAATTGAAATAGACCAAAGTTAACTATAAAAACATAAGTGGTGTATTAGACCTGATGTTTATAAGCTTTGAGACTAAAGTTAACTTTAAAAGGTGAACTAAACTTAAGATGTAATATATTTTAATTATTCCCAAGTTTTAGATTTATTATAGGTAAAACTAAGGTGTGGAATTATTCACTTTATATTTAAGTGAATGATGAGATTAAATTTGTTTTGCTTATTAGGAAAATAATATGTATTTATTTAATGGAAGCATAATTAGATGATCTTAGTAATTTGTTATAATTTGAAGTTATGTTAATAATGGTTAAGATATAATGATTATTCATCATATTATATATATGAGTGATACCCAATAAGATTTTTAAAAGAATACCTTAAATTTAAAAATTATACTTAAGTTTGAGTATGAATTTAAGTTGTGAGTTTGGGATTAGTACTTAGACACTAATTTCTCAAGGTTTTATAAAAATTGTGATTATTTCTTACTTAAGAATTGTTTTTAAAGAATTTACAAAATAAGTAATAGATAAGGATTTATTATTTTAAAATATTAAAAACTTTTATAATAATATATTTAATATTTTTCTAGTGTAATATATTTATTCAAGATCTTAAAAATGATTTTTATTTGTTTTTAATTATTATTTTTATGTTTATAAAATTCAATAAAAGATTAAATGTGTTTAAATATTTACTTCAAATTTTATTTATAAACAAATTGAGTTAGTATTTTTATAAAATAGTGGATTTCTTTTTATACACAAAAATGACTTTTCTTTATTTTTAGGATTCTTTCCTTATTTATTATAATTTCTTGAGAATTCCACTCACCTTAACATTTAATGGTATTTTATTTAACTTAAAGGATTAGTTTTATATTTTTCTTAGGTAGATATTATTTTTGTGAAATTTTTGATATATTTTATGTATTTTTAGGATTTTTCTGCATTTTCTTGGACTCTTATGTATTTTATATTAGGATTTTGATATATTTTATCTATTTTTAGGATTTTTTGTCGTGTGTGGGCGCTGGCTCGCCACTGCCTCCTCTTCCCTTCTCTTTGTCGATTGGGTTCAAGCGTGGCCTCGCACGCGACTGGCTAAAACCCTAGTTCTTCTTTGGTCTGGCCGCAGTTGATTCCGGCAGTGCTGCTGCTTGGATACGACACTCACCGCGCTACAGCCACTGTTGGGACGGCTCGGCGTGGTGCAGGTGCCTCAGTGCCCACCGTGCTGCCGTGTTGCTACACTTCGTTGCCTCTGTCTCCTCTCCGGCGAGCTAGGACTCGCCCAGGTAGGTGCTCCTTCTCCTCTCTTTACATCTTCTTTCTATTACCCATTTCTACTTAATATCCTAGATCCCCAATAGTATTTGCTGAAACTTTATGTGGTGACATCCTCCTTATCTTTGATCTGTAAGATCCTTTAAAGGGTGCCAATGATTATTCACTAATGCCAAATGCTTGTGTTTAGATTTCTGGTATGGTTTATGAGACAAAGGTCATGTGATAATTAAGTGATCCTCTTTGATTGTTCCGTTCTAAGGATATACAAATGTGCCTAGGCTGTCACTATTATGCTCAGTTGTGTGAGAAATAAGACTAATTTGATAATACTATAGCTTCCTATTATTTTGGGCAGTGAGTACATATGTGCTTAATTCCTGAATTTGTAGTGAGGTAGATGATGTTTGGCTATCCATGTTGATAATTAGAGTTAAATATGATTTCTTTAAGAAAGCATTCAGGAAGATGATTTAATGATTGAGGATGTGCTTGTTGCAAACACCCAATAACTGCTGTTTTGATAGAGGTTTACTGCTGTGATGCCTCTCAGTGAGAGTGTACACAACAGTGAACTCTTGACAACATGATGTGCTGTTTTGAACCAGTGATTTGTTAGCTTAACTGAATCTTTGGTTCAATGTTGTGCATGGTTGAGTTTAAAGTTCAGTGATGATTCTGAATATATTGATAATGTGATACTTACTCTTCAATGGTTCCTAGGTAATGGACTAGGAAAATGATTAAAGTGGTTACCCTACATTCTTGCAGAGATAATATGGCCCTTTTAAGTTGAAAGGAACTTGATGTATCATCTATTGACAACTATATTAAGCAGGCTTAGATGCTGTGGAGCCTCCTTCTTGGAGTGTGCACATCATCAGGTATGATGTAACATGACTTGCTATGAGCAGATATGTGTTTGGGTGGTTCTAGTGGCCTCTTTTATCTGCTAGAAATCTACTAGTTACAGACTAGTTTGGATCTGGTTGTCAGAATATTTATTTAGATCCCTCTGGTGGCTTCTGTTACCTGGAGGTTTTTGATGTGGTGCCTCCTTTTGGAAGGTGCACAACAATCCTTCGGGTGGCATGATCTGCTGCTATCTGTTTGGCTGTACTAGATGGGGCTATCCTTTCTATGATTAAATGATGAAAATATTTGGAAAGAATACCTGTCTATGATTCTAAGGCTGAGATCATTTTATGGAAAAAATTACTGTGTTGACCTCAAGATTTCTATGATGATTTTGCAAAGCATTTGTTGCAAAACTGAGAAAATCTTTCTCTAAAAATTCCTTTCCTTGGTCTCTGGTGCTGATATAAACATATATGAATACACTACTTCTATTCCAAAGTTTCTACTACTCTACCTTGGCTTCCTGGAGCTTGTTCTATTGTTGGACCTTGATCAGTTGTTGTTGTATCTTGATATCCTGCTCCCCTCTCCTTTTACTACTCCACCCACTATAGCAGCTATAGCCTGGACTTCTCCACCTTGTCCTTGCCATTGGATGGCTTCTCGAAGCAACCATGGTACAAGTGGTGTGGTGGTGATCTAGGTGGCTCTTGTGGTGCTATGAGAGCAATCTGTTCTTGAGGTGTGATAAACAGAAAGGAGATAAGAGAATGGGTGTTGTGCTATCTAGTGCTACTAGTGAGTGCTACGGCTGTGCTCTCTCCTTTGTGCTCCCAAGTGAAGTTTCCTGTGTCGGCAGCACATTACTTGCATGTTATGACAATGCTGCTGTCAAGTGGGCCTGATGTGGTGCAAGGTTTAACCCTTGAAACTTGTGTTTATCGATCACTTTGGCTGATTTGGGTATTACACTATTCAGACTATTTCTTGGTACTAAAAATGGTGAAACTTGCCCAGGCCAGTGATGCATGAGTCTGAGGCGAAATTTTGGATAAGAACAGATTCTAAAATGGCCTTTTTTTTCTTGAATACTCGATGATAACATATAGCTTAGCATCAGTGCAAGCTAACTCTGAGAGTGTCACTAACCCCCAAAACTAAACCTTCTTTTATTCTTTATTGTTTTTTTGTTATCTTTTGTGTTGTTTTGCAGGGATCAAGAATCAGGAATATAAAGAGTGGATTTTAGAAGATGAAGAAAATGAAGATGACCTTAGTTGTAAATTTTTCTTTATTCTTTTGTAATCTACTTTTTCTTTTGTGAAATGTAAAGCATTGTAATAAAGGAATTATTTTTTATTTATTAATTCTTCTTTTGTAAAGAATATTGTATTTTTTTATTTTATTCAATAAAGTATACTACTTTTATTTCTATTTTATAATACATTTGCAAAGATAATGTAATATTTATATCTGCTTGTAATAAGAATCTTTTTAGTTCTTTATTTATGTATTTCTTTTTTAATATTTATTTGTTTTATAATAGTGCACTTTTATTCTTTTATTCATTATTGTAATTCTTCATTTGTTTGGAACTTAATAAAAATAGTGGAATGTTTGTATTATTGTAACAAAATGATTCCTCTCTATTTCATTATCTTATTATCCCTTTGGTTCATAATTGTAAAGATAATATAATAATATTTGATGTAAATAAGATTATTATTTATCAATTCTTGTTTATTATGCCATTATTGTAATATCATATTACAATACTCATTTACTCATTTCATTTTACTTAAATTTCCACTATCTTTTTATTTGAATAAAAGATTATACCTTGTTTATAAATAAGAGTCCACCTCTTATTTTCTATTACAATTTAGTTTCCAATTATTATTCCATTTCAAATTCTTTTAGAATTCAAATTCACCAATTGAATATTCAAATTTGAATTTCCTTCCCCTCAAACACAAAAGTGCAATAGAGGTCGTGTCGAAATCCATCGTACCTGTCCTGGTGTTTCCATCAGAACAAGAGAGATCTCGATCCCTCTACAGCTTCTTTAGTTTTGCGCGAAAATTCCCCGGATTTTCTTATGCATGAATGCAATGCACAAACATGTGTCCTATATATTTCTACGTGCTAATCCTGGGATGTTACACCATGTGCCCTCGGGTTTGATTCTACAGATGAGGGATGAATTCAAGGAGCTGAAGCAGGGAAGGATGACTATAGTAGAGTACCGCGACAGATTTCTATCTCTGTCTAGGTATGCCCCTGATGAGATTGGTACTAAAGCCAAGAAGAAGGAGAGATTCTTGAATGGTCTGCATGATGAGATGCAGATAGTGCTGGTCAACATTCCCTTCGCTGACCTTGAAGCCTTAGTGGATTCAGCAATCCAGATGGAAGGCAAGATCAACCAAGCCAATGAGAATCGCAAGCGTAGAATGATGCATCAACCAGGAACCCACCATACTCCAAAGTATCGCCCCAACCCGTCTGCAGGATATGCCCCAAGAAACAATAGACCCCCTATGACCCGTCCGAACCAGCCCAACCATGTAGGAAACCACAACAACAACACTGGAAACTCCAAAAAATTTCCACCGTGCACCGCCCAAGTCCACCAACAACAATAACCCCAACAACAACAATACTGCCCCAAGGACTAGAAGCAATGTTGTGCCCATTGCAGGAAAAGACAAGTCTCAGGTTACTTGTTTTGAATGCGGAGTTAAGGGTCACTACTCCAATGAGTGCCCCATGAAGCTTGCAGCAGCCAATGTGAATGCCTCAGCTCAACAGCAGCGCCGTGTCCAGCCTGGAAGGAGGTTTGCCCCAGGGAACTCACTCAACCACAATGGCCGTCTTTTTCACATGAATGCTGAAGAAGCTCAGGAAGCGCCAAATGTCATGCTGGGTAAGTTTTCTGTTAACTCAGTACTTGCAAGAGTGTTGTTTGATTCCGGAGCATCGCACTCGTTTGTTATAGAAGAATTTGCATGCACTAGTAAGATTCAAACCAACAAAACTGAAGCATGTTATGATAGTTCAAATACCCGGTTCAACCACCAAAGATAGACAAATTTGCAAGGCCGTACCTATCAGAATCCATGGAATAGATTTTTATGCTAATCTATTAGTACTTGGAACCAAAGGTTTGGAAGTAGTACTAGGAATGGATTGGATGTCGAAACATAAATGATTAATCGACTATGCCAAGAAGGCCAAAACCATGACTAGTACTACTGGAGTATCAGTAGAGCATGTATCTAAAACTTTGCCCCGTCAATTCGAGTGCAACAAGAGTCTAGCCCAACCAACCATTGACCAAGTCAGAGTAGTCTGTGAATACCCCGACATATTCCCATAAGTATTGCCTGTATGCCCCCAGATCGGGATATCGAGTTTATCATTGAACTAATCCCTAGAACTGGACCAATAGCTCATAGGCCTTATAGTATGAACCCGTCTGAATTAGTGGAGCTAAGGAAGCAACTAGATGCTATGCTGGAGATAGGTCTGATTCAACCAAGTGTGTCTCCATGGAGATCACCTATTTTGTTTGTGGATAAGAAAGATGGAGGTAACCGTTTATGTACGGATTATCGGAAGCTGAGTGATTTCACCATTAAGAACAAGTAACCACTGCCGAAGATAGAAGATCTGTTTGACCAGTTGACCGGTGCCAAAGTGTTTTCTAAGATTGATCTTAGAACTGGTTATCATCAACTCAAGATTCGCGGAATGGATATTCCAAAGACTGCCTTCACCACTAGATATGGATTGTATGAGTACACTGTCATGTATTTTGGATTAACCAATGCCCCCTCTTATTTCATGAACCTCATGAATAAGATTTTTATGAACTTCCTAGAGAAGTTTGTCATTGTTTTTATCGATGATATTTTGATCTATTCCAAATCAGAAGAAGACCATGAGCTATACCTAAGGTGACATGGTTATACCCTGTGGGTACACGATCTTAGCATACCTGGTCCAGCCCAAGGAAGGCCCACGACAAATATGCGCCGTCCCATGAAGATTTTCGGGTGGCCAAGGCCCATGATGCCTTCAGATCCTTGGAGAGCAAGACTAGAGTAGATAGAATATTCAAAGGGGTAAACCTTAAAACATGTAACCCACTCGGTCTTGTACCTGGGACCTTCCTACCTCTATATAAAGTCTAGGAGGGTACGACCTAGATCTCTCTCTCGCACACCACCGCATACACACCTCCACGCCAGATTGCATCTGCGCACCACTGTAACCTTCGGTTCCACCATAATCAAGAGCAGACAAGCAGGAGTAGGGTTTTCCCTCCATGGGCCTGAACCTGGGTAAACCTCGTGTCCCCGTGTTGCTTGTTTGCTAACCGTTCCGCGATCTCCAGCATCCCCATCTTCTCCAAAACCCAAGTCCATAACAATGGGCATTGACGAGATTAAACCTCGTCAATTAGCGCCGTATGTGGGAATTAGGGGCGTTGATTGTGCGATCGTGAAGGTCCCAACCAAAGCGATCTACAACTCCGCGGCGATGGAGAGTCATCTCCTCTTCGGCGCCTTCGACTTCACCGCCCACTCGCCGGCCACCATGAAGGACTTCGAGCCCATTGGCGACAGACTCGAGATCCTGTTTGGGAGCTTCTACTTCCAGGTGGGGCAAACCGGCACCCTCCGCCTCCTAGAGTGGGTGCCCCTGCCATCGATCAGGCCCGCTTCATGGGCCCCACACCCCGTGCTACGCACATCGCCATCGACAGATGAGTCCTATGACAGCAACTGCTGCAACTCAGATCTATGCGATCCACCATCGGAGGAAGGGACCTACGGTTCCGGATCCGAAAGCTGCGGCAGCAGCGATCCAATCTACGAGTGCTACCAATGCGTCGTAGTCATCTAGAGTGACGCGGAACATCACGCACCCAACCTGCCACCTAACCCACACGGTAGAAACGGCGGGAACAGAAGAATCCAGTCCCCCCACCCAACAGGGACGACACCGATCGGGTCATCCGCCTCAGCGAGGAAGGATGGGCTCAAGCACGCGAAGCCGTAGCAGGCAACAAGATCCTGCCCATGGGGGCCTCACGGGACCTAATGATGGCATACCACATGCTCCTAGTCAAGGAGCACAAGAAGCAGGTGAAGATGCAAGAGGTGCTTGGCAAACACAAGCAAGCATCCTCAGAGTCCAGTGCGCGGCGACCTGCGCTCTCCGCCATGGGCATTGGCTCCAGCTCGCACGGCAACCATGGCAACAAGCACCGTTCTCGGACTGAGAACATGGACCCCAAGGAGCGTCGCGAGGTGACCCGGGCCCTCAACGCGTCCTTCATGGAGATGGATGCCGACGGCAACGTCATCCCAAAAACGCCGCAAGCTGCGATCATGGCAGCCATCGCGTACCTCGCGTCCCATCCACCTCCGGAGGGGGACCCGAAAAGGGCCATGCAGAAGTCCGTGCTTACCGGACTCAGACTCGTTGGAGCTGCGCTCCACGGAGAAGCTCTTGCGGAGCCAAAGAAAAATGCTACGGTCAAGTTCAACCGCAGCCCCACACCTTCATCCGAAGATGAAGAGCACGACCTTCCTCAAAGGCACAAGAGCTCGCGTCATCGCAGCCGCGATTACGACGCTCGAAGCAAGCTCACCCAGCGCAAAATCGACAAAGCGCGTGCCAAGCGCGCATGCTCGTATGAATTCGAGATGGACGAAGACGAAGGAGAACTCTACGGAGCCCGATGCTTCAGCAGATCTGTTCGGCGGACACGGATGCCGCGGAATTTCAAGCTTCCTTCGGACACTCCGAAGTTCGACGGCACACAGGACCCCAAGGCGTGGCTCAGCGACCACCTGTCGTCCGTCAAGCTACACGGCGGGAACAAGGACACCACCCTGCAATGCCTTCAGCAGCAGCTGACAGGCGGAGCCCGAATCTGGCTCAGCAGCCTATCGTCGGGATCCATCCGAAGCTGGGAGTAACTGGCGTACAGTTTCATCCGAAACTTCAAGGGCACCAGCAAGAGGCCAGCCTCGATCGAGGAGCTGCGGGCCTGCACCCAACGAACGGGCGAATCCATTCGCTCGTACATACTGCACTGGTCCAACACCAAGAATTTCGCGGCGCACATCTCTGAGGAGAGAGCTATCGATGCCTTCAAGGACGGCGTCAAATGCCAGGACTTCAAGGAAGAACTTGGGCGCGTCAAGCCCAAGACACTCGACCACCTCATGGACATCACCAACAGGTGGGCCGACGGCGAGGACTCCGTCCACCGAGCGCACTCGGAGGAGGAAGATGACTACGGCCGGCGACGTGAGCGCCGTAGCAAGATAAGACCGCGCGTCTACAACGATCGCGATGGACCCGACATGGTCGCGGCTAGCTACGCCGACCGCCGCAGCAACGGCAACCGCAGCAGCGGCAGATACCGCGGAAGCAACTTCCAAGACGGAGGACGCCCAACGCAGTCATGGCAACGTCGCGGCCGTGGCGATGGACCCTCAGCATACGACAAACTATCGGGCCCATGCACCATCCACTTCTACATCGACAAGCAGGATGGTAAGAAGAAAGCAAGTCACATGCTCAAGGATTGTCGCGAGTTCCAGAAACTCAGTGAGAGCATGGCTTAGATGAGTCAGCAAGCCCCGAATCCTGGATACGGAAACGCACCCGCACCAGGTGAGATCACACACGGAGCTCCTCCACCACCACCTGCGGGACTTTCAAACCACCCAATCGCACCCGCACAGAATAATGGTGGGCACGGGTACCCCGCGCCGAAGGGATCACTGATGATCCAAAAAGGGCGCCCAACGAACAGGGTGCAGAAGAAAATCACCCGTCAAATCAATCTGGCCGTGACCGCTCCACCAGCCATCCCTGAGTACCTCAGCCGATCGGAATCCTGCATCACGTTCAGTCGTTCGGACCACCCTTGCCAGGTCCCTCGCCCAGGTCATGCTGCCCTGGTGCTTGAGGCGCAGATTGGAGGATTCCACATGAGCCGCGTCTTCATGGATGGCGGCAGCGACATCAACCTAATGTTCGCCAGTACCTTAGCAGCAATGTGGATCCCGCTGTGCAGCCTGGAACAGTCCGACACAACGTTCCACGGCATCGTCCCAGGGAAGGGCATATTCCCCCTGGGAAAGATATGGCTCGACGTCATCTTCGGCAAGCACGATAACTTCCGGTGCGAGCGGCTTGTTGGGGATATGCTATATGGGTATCCTCATAGCATGTCTCTTATCCGACTAACCCGGGTGGCCCATAGTCGGTAGCATGGCCTGTGGCCCGCTGGGCGGCCCAGTTAGGTGGATCCAGAAGGGAGGCCCATGCCGGATAAAGGAAGGCTACGGTGGAGTCACCAGCGTACCCGGAGCCTTGGAGTACAAGATACAGAAGACTAGTAATAGACGGTGTAGGACTCTATAACCTGTCCGGCTAGGACTTTTCCCTGTAACCCTAGGATCTGACGACTATATAAGTCGGGTCTATGGGAGCCTTTAGGGCATCGTTTTTACACACACCTCGCACAGCGAACCTATCTCTGTAACTCGGCGTATTGCCATTATAGTGATTTATAGCAGGAGTAGGATTCCGCCACCGTTGTGGGATCTGAACCTGGGTAAGCTGTGTTACCTCGTACCCGTCAACCGTCCTCCTTACCCCACGTCTCTAAACACGAACTGTGAGGACCCCTCCATGGCGTACTCGTCGGCAATACCACGACACGGCTCGAGTTCGAAGTGGTGGACTGGCCATCACAATACCATGCCATCCTCGGGCGTTTGGCATTTGCACGATTCCTAGCAGTACCGCACTACGCATACCTACTACTCAAGAGGCCAGGACCCAAGGGCGTCATCACGGTCCACGGGTGTCACATCCCAAATTTTAGATTTGGACTTGCATATCATTCTTATCATTGCATCATGCCTTTCCATACAAAACCGTCGATCGAGATGAGTCGATGAAACGCTATTTCCAAAACCCTGATCTATTTTGCTACGAGGCTCCTCCGGGAGGCTTTAGTAGGACTAGCGTTGTCCACCCTTCTAGCCTAGCGTTTTCGCTCAACCTTGGCCCTCGATTGTTCCCCTCGACTTTACGAAACCGTAGGAGCAAGAATCACTCGATTCGGAGCTCGTACGGAGAAGTTGCGGCCGTTTTAGTGAATCGTCGGAAAACGGTTCGAATTTCTGGACCAATTTCCGAGTCCGCGTCTAACTCTGCGCCGAATCAGTTTAGGACTCGCGCGAGAGGCCCACAAAAGGGACCCCACCTGGCCCGAGCCGCCACAACCCACCCCGCCGCCTCGCCCTCGGGATCCGCACCCGCACCCGCCGCCATCGCCCCTGCCCGCGATCGCCCCGCGCCGCCTCCCTTCGGCCGCTGCCGCCGGCCAGCCTCCCGCCGCCGCCGCCGTCCTTCTCCCTGCCGGCCAGGTAACGCCACCGCGCCGCCGCCTTCTTTTCCTCCACCGCGCCGGCCGCCTCCACCTCGCCGCCGCACCTCCATCGCCGCCCCGCCACCGCGCGCCTCCGCCATCGCTGCAGCCGCCGCCGCCCTGCACGCGCGCTGCGCGGCGCCCCCGCCGCCTGCGCCTGCCGCCACCGAGCCGCTGCTGCTGCTCCGCATCGCCACGCCAGCGCCCCGCGCGCCTGCTGCTCGCCCGCCCCGCTGCAGCTGCTGCCGCCGCTCGCCGCTAGCTGCGCTGCGCCGCTGATATGCTGCTGCGCGTGCACGCACACGCACACACGCCGCGGCACGCCGCGCACGCAGCGCTTACCTGCTGTGACGCTGCCGCTTGCGCGCGCGCGCGCTTAACGCGCCTGCAGCGCACACATACGCCGCATCGCCGCCATCGCCGCACGCGCCATCGCCGTGTTGTTGACCACCTTGACCGTGCGCTGATCGTTTACATCCGCGCAGGAAACACCACCGTCGCCGGAACCGATCGCCGCACCGTCCAGGAACTCGCCGCCGTCCGTTTCGCCGTTCGTTTCCGGTAAGCCTGCAGCCACCGTCCGATCTCAGATCAGCGGTTCAGATCAGACGTTGACCGGTCAGACTCGGGCGTTGACTAGTCAGACGCCCAGTCAGCGCCCAGTCAGCGGACGTGTTGACCAGTCAACAGACACAGTTGACTGGTTAATTTCGTTAATCCTTTTAGTTGACAGATTTCGGTAGAAACTTGTAAATTGCGTAAAAATTAAACCGCTTGGCCAAAAATTGCAAATAAAATATGTGTAGATTCAGTGAGTCGTGTAAAATCTCGCTGTACCTTTGGTTCAGACTTTTGCAGCAAGGTTTAGTACAGTTTAATCAAACTAGTTAGTGGCCTTTTCGGAGTATTTAATTCGTGGAAAAAGATCCGTAGCTCCAAAAATCGCGTATGATATGTCCCTGAATTCAGTGGAATGAGGGGAATCTCATCGTGAATTAAAAAGATAGGCTTACAGTGAAAACTTCTGCGGAAACTGTCTAGTGGCTTTCTGCAGTGTTTTAATTACTCGGGGAGTTTTGTAATTCCTTTTTGAGTAATTCCAGTTGGTACTGTTTCTACTTAGCAATACCTATGGGGTAGAAATTTCCCAAGATTTTACAAACAGTATACCACCGGTAGTGAATTATTCGAGTTCTAGCTCTAGTTTTGAGCATTACTTTTACTTAATAGTTTTCCTTGCGTTAAAACTATTTTTCCATGCATGCAATCGGTAGTATTATCGAATAGGATTATGTGGTGCAGCTGTAGCACCAATTCACTTGCCTTGCCTACCTTCATGCATCATATTTGTTGCATATGCTTGTGGATTGCTTGTTTATGATTGCAATTGTATCGTGTAGATTGTGACGAGTGCAACGCTTGCTCGTGTGTGGATTGTTCTTCCGACCGCTACAACCAAGGCAAGTAGATGCTACTTTGTTCATGATAGCGTCCTACTATTTTCAATGCATTGTCGTGTATTTTGTAGATGCATGTGTAGGATGATACTATCGCTATGCTATGTCCTATTATGTGGTAGGGCCTTCCTTGTAGATGAACCACCGTTGGTAGATGTGCTTAGCCATGCCTTGTTGAACGGGGGCTGGGTTACATCATTGAGACTTGTTTTCTAAAAGTATTGGCTTGTGAAAACTAAAACAACTTAATCAATGAATCACCTGGGTGTGATGGGATTGATAATTTTTGGTGGTTTCATTGCGGAAAGGCACCCAGGTATCAAGAGAGAATGATTGGCTTCTTTATTGTGTAGCTTACGTGTACAGCCATGTGCCAATAATGGATTGGGCGGTTGGTTGGACTTAGTAGGTTGTGGTAACTCAAACCCGCGTATCCAGAGATGTAGAATTTTGGTAGGATAGACCAGTGCGCGTTGGGATTGAGGAGCTACTTCCCGAACAGTCTCTTCTTGGACTTCTCCCTATCATCACCCAAAATGAGAGTGATGGTACGAGCTGGGCTGGCCAAGTCACATGGGTAAAGTGTACTAACCCCTGCAGGGTGTATAATCTAATCGATTAGCCGTGTCCCCGGTTATGGACAACTGAGTTGCTTAATATTGATTCCATGACATGTTTCTCGCTCATTCTAATTTCATAATTGTTTTAATATTGTTGGGTTAACTTAATTGGGATCTTTTCAAAGAAAAATCAAAAATGTTTATGAAAGTAGGACAAATGTATTTGCAAATGCAAGCCAGACACAGCTCCACTTGCCAAATATGCATGTAGATGTTAGCACTATTGTCTCCTTTACTAGCTCTACTTGCCATACATTCCATGTATTGACCCTTCGGGGCTGCTACGTTTCATGTTGCAGGTTATTCCGATTCTGATTAATCGATATAGGCCACGGTACTCCACTCGGCACTTGTTCACTTGTGGGCAATTTGAAGAATGGAGGATTTACTTTATTTATGTTGCTACCTGAATAATTTGAGCTAGCTTTGGGCTAAGCTTTTATTGTAATAATGGTACTCTAGATCTTCGTTATTCATGATACACGAATATTTTGCTATGTTATTCATCTTATTCTGTTGTGGGCCAATGAACCGATCTAGGGATTGGCATGTCACACAGAAGCCTCGGTCTTTTCAGAACCGCGGTGTTACAGGATGGTATCAGAGCCCGTGTGTCGACTGTAGGATCGTGACCTAGGATTGGATTAGGAAGCCATAGATTTATTAAGCCTATATTAACTCTGTCTTTCCTCTTATGCCTTTCAACCTCGTAAATTCTTACCATATGCTATTCTCACACTTTCCTCTTTTACTTGATAGATGGGAGAAGTCAGGACTGAGTATGCCACCATGGAGTCACCAAGGCCCTTTGCAAGGCAGTTAGCTCAGCTCTCGCAGTCATTGGGATTGCCACTGCCCATGTTCAAGGGAAGAAGGCTGTACACCTATGGATATGGAGAGGATGCATGGGAGATCCCCACCTTCATCTTCAGGGATGCCGCCTTGCCAAACCCCGTGCACTTGATCTACACCAAGACATACTGCAACTGGGGACTTGGAATCAACTTGTCCATACATGAAGCCCTGTCTCGCCAGTGCCATAATGTCCGACACCTACTGCCAGCAGACTCACCCTACCGTGACTATGGGAGGCGTGATGAAGATGGGCACATTGTGGTTACCCCGGGCGACAGGAACAACATGCCGCCCCGTCGGAGGCACATAGAGGACATGGAAAAGGAGAATGGAGCGCTAGCTGAGAAGGTGATGATGATAAAGGAGATTGCAGACTTTGCTAGCAATGGTATGGTGGTCCAAGGACAGGAGATTGACACCCTGCATGAAGCTGTGGGAGTTCTGGAGAATGCCCTAATAGCCAGAGATGCAACCATATCTCATCTTCATGGTACTGTGCAGGAGAACACCCAGAACATACAACAGTTGCAAGGGACCGTCCAGGAAAGGGATCAAACTATTGAAGCTATGACAGCCCAGATTGCCGCTCTCCAAGCACAACTAAATCCACCCTCTGATGATGACAATGGAGATGATGGCAACAATGGGGATGATGATGACAGTGGAGACGATGATGATGATGAGGACGAGGATGATGATGATGGAGACGATGATGGTGGAGGAGATGAAGTTGTTGCAGTTGCAGCTGAAAGTGAAGAAGAAGAGGAGGATCCAGAAGAGGTGGAGTTTGAGATCTCAAGTGATGATTCGGGAGAGGTGTACACTCCGCCGCCATGGTTGTATCGCGAGCCGAAGCGCCAACACATGACCGCAAGGACCTACCTCAACCTCTTCAAGAAGTAGATAGAAGTCCACCAATTAGTCCATGTTAGGCAAATTCGTTAGTATTAGTCTCGATCTTTGTGAAGCTTAGTTCATATTAGTTTAAGAGCGATTAGTTGCTTGTTTGTGTACTCCAATATTCCAAGAATTATTTGTGCGAATTTTATTAAAGAGCTATGGCAATTTTGGTTACTATCTGTGTTATTTTCGCTGCAGTTTTTCTGCTGATACAGCAGTACTGCACGATTTTTCATATTTTTCTGGTAACTCGGAAAAATATGAAAAAAATCGGTCTGATGCGGAACTCTCTGTACTATATGTGCAAAAATCAGCTAAATTTTCTGACGAGTTTAAGTCAGGCAGAAAAATTCATGAACGCTGCTGGACTGTTCTGGCAGATTGCTGTTTTTGCTGTTTAGTTGATCAACTGTTTAGTTAACCATTGCCAACTCTTGTAAAACTATTTCAGTAGGTATATACTGCTAGGATAACCCCTGGGATGTTGCTGGATCACTTGTTTGTTGATGTGTTGCTTGCTTGTGATTGTCTGTTATTGTTTGTTGTTGTTTGATCATATGCATGGGGGACACATAGATTGTGCACAGCGAGCTGTTTCACTCAAAACCCCGGATGGTAAGAGGATTAGATTCAAGTCAGTTGTACGACCAGGAAGGTGTAAGTTGAATTCTCTTAAGGGGGTTAGCATGGATACTGTGCCAGTGATTAGGGATTACCCCGACGTGTTTCCGGAAGAGCTGCCAGGGATGCCACCTGACAGGGAAGTAGAGTTTCTTATCGACCTGATGCCGGGAACAGGACCAATAGCAAAGAAACCATATAAGATGGATGTGGATGAGCTGAAGGAATTGAAGAAGCAGTTGAAAGAGCAGCTGGAAAAGGGATTCATTCAGCCTAGTTCGTCGTCATGGGGTGCACCTGTTCTGTTTGTGGAGAAGAAAGACAGCAGCAAGAGATTAGTAGTGGACTATCGCTCGCTGAATGAAGTAACCATCAAGAACAAGTACCCTCTGCCGAACATAAATGATTTGTTTGATCAACTGGAAGGAGCAAAGGTGTTCAGCAAGATTGATCTACGATCAGGCTATTTTCAATTGAAGATCCGAGAGCAGGACGTACCAAAAACTGCCTTCACCACTAGGTATGGTTTATATGAGTATACAGTTATGTCTTTTGGACTAACGAATGCCCCGGCGTATTTCATGACCATGATGAACAAGGTATTTATGGAGTACTTGGACAAGTTCGTGGTGGTGTTTATTGATGACATACTGATATATTCCAAGGATGATGCTGAGCATGAGAAGCATCTGCGACTGATTATGGAGAAGCTGAGGGAACACAAGCTGTATGCCAAATTCAGCAAGTGTGAATTCTGGCTTAACACCGTTGGGTTTCTTGGACACGTAGTGTCAGGAGAAGGAGTCGCTGTTGATCCAAGCAAAGTGACTGCAGTAACTGAGTGGGAAGCACCCAAGAATGCAGGAGAGATTCGAAGCTTTTTGGGACTTGCTGGATATTACCGGAGGTTCATTGAAAACTTTTCCAAGATTGCTAAGCCGATGACTGAACTTCTGAAGAAGGAGAGGAAGTTTGAATGGTCAGACGTATGTGAAGCCAGCTTTCAGGAACTGAAGCGTCGACTAGTGACCGCCCCAGTTCTATGTTTACCAGATCTTCAGAAGGATTTCCAAGTGTACTGTGATGCTTCTCGACAGGGACTTGGGAGTGTGCTGATGCAAGATGGGAGAGTAGTGTCATATGCCTCGCGACAACTCAAACACCATGAGCGGAATTACCCCACACATGACTTGGAGTTAGCGTCAGTGGTTCATGCGCTCAAGGTATGGAGGCATTACTTAATGGGAAAACACTGTGATGTGTACAACGACCACAAGAGCCTGAAGTACATATTCATGCAGAAGGAACTGAACATGAGGCAAAGGAGATGGTTGGAACTTATCAAGGACTACGATATGAATTTGCAATACCACCCAGGAAAGGCCAATGTAGTAGCAGATGCTCTGAGCCGGAAGGTTTATGCCAATGGTTTGACAATTGGTGAATTTCCCGAGGATTTGTGCAAGCAATTCAAGGACCTTAGACTGGAGGTAGTATCTGAAGGATATTTGGCTACAATGGAAGTCCAACCAACGTTACAGGACAGGATCATAAAGGCTCAAGTAGGAGACAAGGAAATAGAGGAGATAAAGGAAAAGATGAAGGAGAATCGGGAAAAGGATATTCGCGAGGATGAGCATGGTACCTTGTGGTATGGAGATCGTTTGTGTGTGCCCAGTGATCCGGAGATAAGGGAGTTGATTTTGCAGGAGGCTCATAACTCGCCATACTCCATACATCTGGGCAACACAAAGATGTATATGGATTTGAAGAGCAGATTTTGGTGGAACAACATGAAGGGAGATATCGCCAAGCATATTGCCCTATGTGATGTGTGATCAGTGAAGGCGGAACACGAAGCAGCGGGACTGCTACAGACCATTACTGTGCCGGATTGGAAGTGGGATAGAGTGGGAATGGATTTTATCACAGGATTGCCTAGGACCAGGTCAGGATATGACTCTATTTGGGTAGTGGTCGACCATTTGACCAAGGTAGCCCACTTTATACCGGTAAAGACGACCTATACGAGTGCAAAGTTGGCCAAGATTTACATGGACAGGATTGTGTGCCTACACGGAGTTCCCAAGAGTATCGTATCTGATAGAGGCACCCAATTTACCTCACACTTCTGGCCGACTACGAGTCACTTGGACTAGATTGGAGTTTAGCACAGCGTTTCACCCATGGTGATGGACGGAGAGGGTGAATCAGATTTTGGAGGACATGCTGAGAGCTTGCGCTTTGGCTCATGGTTCTAGTTGGGATGAGAATTTGCCATATGCCGAGTTTTCCTACAACAACAGCTATCAAACCAGCATCAAGACGTCACCGTTCGATGTGCTGTATGGGAAACGGTGCCGAACACCATTGCTATGGGATGGAGTAGGAGAACGTCAGTTGTTTGGGCCTGATATGATCAAGGATGCTGAGGAGAAGGTCGCCTTGATTAGGGACAGACTGAAGGTAGCACAATCAAGGCAGAAGAGCTACGCTGACGCCAAGCGCAAGGAAGTGGTGTATGAGATTGGTGATAGAGCATACCTCAGAGTGTCACCACTTCATGGAATCAAGAGATTCGGAATTAAGGGTAAGCTAGCACCTCGGTTTATTAGACCGTATCGGGTCTTTGCACACAAAGGAGAAGTTGCTTATCAGTTGGAGTTGCCAGAGGCTTTGTCCGCTGTTCACAATGTGTTCCACGTATCCCAGCTGAAGAAGTGCCATCCGGAGATGGTGGATACACCATTGAGAGACACTGTACCGCTAGAGGAGGTTCAGCTGGAAAATGATTTGACCTATGAGGAGAAGCCGGTCAAGATTCTAGAGACAGCAGAGAGGATTACCCGTACCAAGACGATCAGGTTTTGCAAGGTGCAGTGGAGCCACCACACCGAAGAGGAAGCCACTTGGGAGCGCGAGGATGACATCTGAGAGGACTACCCACACCTATTTGCTAGCCGCGCCGAATCTCGAGGACGAGATTCATCTTAAGGGGGTTAGTCTTGTCACATCCCAAATTTTAGATTTGGTCTTTCATATCATTCATATCATTGCATCATGCCTTTCCATACAAAATCGTCGATCGAGATGAGTCGACGAAATGATATTTCCAAAACCCTGATCTATTTTGCTACGAGGCTCCTCCGGGAGGCTTTAGTAGGACTAGCGTTGTCCACCCTTGTAGCCTAGCATTTTCGCTCAACCCTTGGCCCTAGATTGTTCCCCTCGACTTTACGAAACCGTAGGAGCAAGAATCACTTGATTCGGAGCTCGTACGGAGAAGTTGCGGCCGTTTTAGTGAATCGTCGGAAAACGGTCCGAATTTCCGGACCGATTTCCGAGTCCGTTTCTAACTCTGCGCCGAATCAGTTTAGGACTCGCGCGAGGGGCCCACAAAAGGGACCCCACCTGGCCCGAGCCGCCACAACCCACCCCGCCGCCATCGCCCCTGCCCGCGATCGCCCCGCGCCGCCTCCCTTCGGCCGCCGCCGCCCTTCTCCCTGCCGGCCAGGTAACGCCACCGCGCCGCCGCCTTCTTTTCATCCACCGCGCCGGCCGCCTCCACCTCGCCGCTGCACCTCCATCGCCGCCCCGCCACCGCGCGCGCCAGCGCCCGCCCGCCCGCGCCGCAGCTGCGCCGCCAGCGCCCAGCGCCCGCCGCTGCGCACCGCCACCAGTCGCTCTTGCTGCTCGCATCGCGCGCCGCCAGCGCCGCTGCTCCGCGCCCGCTGCAGCTGCTGCCGCCGCTCGCCGCTAGCTGCGCTGCGCCGCTGCTATGCTGCTGCGCGCGCATGCACATGCACGCACACACACGCTCGCACGCGACGCCGCGCCGCTGCTACCGCTTGACCGCTGCCGCTTGCGCGCTGCGCTTAACCAGCGCGTCTACCCACACGCGCACACATGCACGCGTGCCGCCATGCCGCCGCACGTGCCGTCGCCGTGTTGTTGACCACCTTGACCGTGCGCTGACCGTTTACATCCGCGCAGGAAACACCACCGTCGTCGGAACCGATCGCCGCACCGTCCAGGAACTCGCCGCCGTCCGTTTCGCCGTTCGTTTCCGGTAAGCCTGCAGCCACCGTCCGATCTCAGATCAGCAGTTCAGATTAGACGTTGACCGGTCAGACTCGGGCGTTGACTAGTCAGACACCCAGTCAGCGCCCAGTCAGCGAACGTGTTGACCAGTCAACAGACACAGTTGACTGGTTAATTTCGTTAATCCTTTTAGTTGACAGATTTCGGTAGAAACTTGTAAATTGCGTAGAAATTAAACCGCTTGGCCAAAAATTGCAAATAAAATATGTGTAGATTCAGTGAGTCGTGTAGAATCTTGCTGTACCTTTGGTTCAGACTTTTGCAGCAAGGTTTAGTACAGTTTAATCAAACTAGTTAGTGGCCTTTTCGGAGTATTTAATTCATGGAAAAAGATCCGTAGCTACAAAAATCGCGTATGATATGTCCCTAGATTCAGTGGAACGAGGGGAATCTCATCATGAATTAAAAAGATAGGCTTACAGTGAAAACTTCTGCGGAAACTGTCTAGTGGCTTTATGCAGTGTTTTAATTACTCGGGGAGTTTTATAATTCCTTTTTGAGTAATTCAAGTTGGTACTGTTTCTACTTAGCAATACCTATGCGGTAGAAATTTCCCAAGATTTTACAAACAGTATACCACCGGTAGTGAATTATTCGAGTTCTAGCTCTAGTTTTGAGCATTACTTTTACTTAATAGTTTTCCTTGCGCTAAAACTATTTTTCCATGCATGCAATCGGTAGTATTATAGAATAGGATTATGTGGTGCAGCTGTAGCACCAATTCACTTGCCTTGCATACCTTCATGCATCATATTTGTTGCATATGCTTGTGGATTGCTTGTTTATGATTGCAATTGTATCGTGTAGATTGTGACGAGTGCAACGCTTGCTCGTGTGTGGATTGTTCTTCCGACCGCTACAACCAAGGCAAGTAGATGCTACTTTGTTCATGATATCGTCCTACTATTTTCAATGCATTGTCGTGTATTTTGTAGATGCATGTGTAGGATGATACTATCGCTATGCTATGTCCTATTATGTGGTAGGACCTTCCTTGTAGATGAACCACCATTGGTAGATGTGCTTAGCCATGCCTTGTTGAACGGGGGCTGGGTTACATCATTGAGACTTGTTTTCTAAAAGTATTGGTTTGTGAAAACTAAAACAACTTAATCAATGAATCACCTGGGTGTGATGGGATTGATAATTTTTGGTGGTTTCATTGCGGAAAGGCACCCAGGTATCAAGAGAGAATGATTGGCTTCTTTATTATGTAGCTTACGTGTACAACCATGTGCCAATAATGGAATGGGCGGTTGGTTGGACTTAGTAGGTTGTGGTAACTCGAACCCGCGTATCCAGAGATGTAGAATTTTGGTAGGATGGACCGGTGCGCGTCGGGATTGAGGAGCTACTTCCCGAACAGTCTCTTCTTGGACTTCTCCCTATCATCGCCCAAAATGAGAGTGATGGTACGAGCTGGGCTGGCCAAGTCACATGGGTAAAGTGTACTAACCCCTGCAGGGTGTATAATCTAATCGATTAGCCGTGTCCCCGGTTATGGACAACTGAGTTGCTTGATATTGATTCCATGACATGTTTCTCGCTCATTCTAATTTCATAATTGTTTTAATATTGTTGGGTTAACTTAATTGGGATCTTTTCAAAGAAAAATCAAAAATGTTTATGAAAGTAGGACAAATTTATTTGCAAATGCAAGCCAGACACAGCTCCACTTGCCAAATATGCATGTAGATGTTAGCACTATTGTCGCCTTTACTAGCTCTACTTGCCATACATTCCATGTATTGACCCTTCGGGGCTGCTACGTTTCATGTTGCAGGTTATTCCGATTCTGATTAATCGATATAGGCCACGGTACTCCACTCGGCACTTGTTCACTTGTGGGCAATTTGAAGAATGGAGGATTTACTTTATTTATGTTGCTACCTGAATAATTTGAGCTAGCTTTGGGCTAAGCTTTTATTGTAATAATGGTACTCTGGATCTTCGTTATTCATGATACACGGATATTTTGCTATGTTATTCATCTTATTCTGTTGTGGGCCAATGAACCGATCCAGGGATTGGCATGTCACACAGAAGCCTCGGTCTTTTCAGAACCACGGTGTTACAACGGGAGATTCACCCGATCGAACAACTGCGACAGGGACTTCAACAGAATCTCCCAGTCATTCGGCGGGAGGAACTCATAAGGATCCGCGAAGTGACGGACAACGGGGCACCCCCAGTCGCAAGACAGAATGCACCAGACATGTCCTTCGACTCCACCGATAACACAAAGAAGGTGCAAGTCCACCCGACGGACGTCTCCAAGACGGCGCTGATCGCTAACGACCTCATCCCCGCATAGGAAAGCGCTCTCGTCGAATTCCTTCGTGAGCGCTGGGAAATCTTCGCCTGGTGTCCTGCGAACATGCCAGGAGTTCCCAGGGAATTCGCCGAGCACGCACTCAACATCTTTCCAGACGCCAAGCCCATCAAACAGTCCATCCGACGACTGTTCGAACCTTGGGCCGAAGCTATAGGAGTCAAAGTCAACAGACTACTCGACGCAAACTTCATCAGGGAGATCAAGGAGAGCGAATGGCTCGCCAACACCGTGATGGTCCCCAAAAAGGACACAGACATCCTGTGGATGTGCGTGGACTTCACATCGCTGAACAAGCACTGCCCGAAGGATCACTTCCCTCTCCCTCGGATCGATCAGATCATCGACTCGCCTGCAGGATGCGATAAGCTCTCCTTCCTTGACGCCTACTCAGGCTACAACCAGATTCGACTAAAGGTCGAAGATCAGGAGAAAACGGCATTCATTACGCTGTTCGGAGTGTTCTGCTACAACACAATGCCTTTTGGGCTGAAGAATGCAGGTGCCACGTACTAGCGGTGCATGCAGGCACGCCTGAAGGACCAGATCGGCCGCAATATCCAAGTCTATGTCGACGACATAGTCATCAAAACAAGGGAGGCGAAGACGCTCATCGATAATCTCCGCGAGACGTTCAATAATCTTGATCGCTACAAGATCAAGCTAAACCCAGAAAAGTGTGCCTTCGGCGTCCCATCTGGCCAGCTGCTCGGCTACTTCATCTCCCAGCGAGGGATCGAGGCGAACCCGAAGAAAATCGGGGCCATAATGGCCATGGAAAAACCGAAGAACCTCAAGGGCGTCTAGCAGCTTGCCGGGCGAATCGCGGCATTGAGCAGGTTCATCAGCCGCATGGGAGAAAAAGCTCTGCCGTTCTATCAGCTGCTACGCAAAGCAGACAATTCGAGTGGACGCCGAGGCGGACGACGCATTCGAATATCTAAAGCGGTTGCTCTCTACCTCGCCGGTCCTGGTCACACCAAAGGAGCGCGAGCCTTTACTGCTATACATAGCAGCCATACACCAGGTGGTAAGTTCTGTTGGTCGACCGACCCGAAGAAGGCAAGACCCATGGGGTCCAACGTCCAATCTACTACCTCAGCGAGGTATTGACACCGACAAAGCAGAGGTACCCTCACTACCAGAAACTCGCCTACGGCGTGTTCATGACGGCTCGTCATCTGAGCCACTACTTCCAGGAGCACCAGGTGATGGTCGTTAACGAAGCACCCCTGAATAGCATCCTAAACAATCCGGAGGCCACAGGACGCGTGGCCCTGTGGGGCATCGAACTATCACCTCTAGACATCGTCTACGAGAAGCGCCACACGATCAAGTCTCAAGTCCTCCCGGACTTCCTCGTACACTGGATGGAACTGCAACTTCCAGACACCCCAGACATGACACATTCATGGACAATGCACTTCGATGGCTCCTAGCGTGAGGCCGGAGCACGAGCCGGGGTCATACTGACCTCCCCGCAGGGCGACAAGATGAAGTACGTCCTCCGGATGAAGTTTCGAGCTTCCAACAATGAAGCCGAATACGAGGCCCTCATCCACGGCATGAGGATGGCCAAGATCTACGGTGCAACGTGCCTCGTCATCTACGGTGACTCCAACCTCGTCGTCCAGCAGACGATGAACGAGTGCGATGTGCATGCCGCCAACATGATTGTGTACCGCGCACTCTACAACGCACTCGAAGGAGACTTCGATGGCTGCGAGTTTCGGCACGTTGGAAGAGAAAGCAACGAAGAGGCTGACAGACTCGCCAACATCGGCTCCACCTGCGCACGAGTGCCACCAGGTGTGTTCCTCGAACAAATCTGCGTGCCGTCCATCAAAAGGAAATTACCCAAGGGATCACCCGAAGAAGCAGAGCACTCGGGGGCCACGCTATCCGAAGGACAGGAAGGACCTGAAAAGCTAGACACAGAGGTTGTAGTGGTCAATCTGATGCAGGTTATGGCAGTCGAAGAAACGTGGACAAGGCCATACCTCAGATATCTGATAGATGGAGAACTTCCCGACAGCCCGACAGACGCCCGGCGCATATCTCGCCGGTCCAAGGCCTTCACCATCATTAATGGCGAGCTGTACAAGCGCAGCATTTCGGGTGTACTACAAAGGTGCGTCACCATCGGTGATGGCAAAACTATCCTCCAAGACATCCACGGGGGCATCTGCGGCCATCATGCGGGCAGCCGCTCCCTCGTCGCCAAAGCTCTACGAGCTCGATTCTACTGGCCAACGGCCATGAACGACGCCAAGGACATCGTCCGAAGATGCAACGGGTGCCAAAGGTTCACAGATAAACCGCACGCACCTGGATCAGAGCTCAGGCCCATACCTTTAGCCTATCCCTTCGCCCAATGGGGCCTCGACATGATCGGCAAACTGCCAAGGTCCTCAAAAGGAGGTCACGTCTACCTCCTGGTCGCAATCGACAAATTCACCAAGTGGATTGAGGCCATGCCCGTCACTAACCAAAAAGGAAAAACGGCCGTCAAGTTCTTAGAATCCATTGTCTACAGGTGCGGCGTGCCGCACAGCATCATCACCGACAATGGGTCGAACTTCATCTCCAAAGAATTCCAGGACTTCTGCGAAGACCTTGGAATCAACATCACATACGCCTCCGTGGCGCACCCGCAAACGAACGGGTAGGTCGAAAAGGCCAACGGACTCGTCGGTGCTGGCATCAAGAAGTGCCTAATGAGCCCACTCGAGCGACTCGCAGGAGCTTGGACACAAGAGCTACCCTCGGTCCTGTGGAGCCTGCGCACAACGCCAAATAGCTCAACTGGCTACACGCCTTTCTTCATGGTGCACGGAGCTGAAGCCGTTCTACCAGCAGAGGTACGCCACAAGGCCCCACAAGTCATTGCTTACAGCGAAGCCGAATCGACGGCCGCACTCGAAGACACCGTCGACACACTCGACGAGGCGCGTGACATAGCAGCAGCTCGATCAGCGGTGTACCAACAGAGCCTCCGCAACTACCACAGCCGATGGTTGCACCCAAGGTCCTTCGTCGAAGGAGACCTAGTCTTGCGACTCAAGCAAGAGTGACCGAAGAAATTTGAGTCACCATGGGAAGGACCCTACATCGTCATTGAAGTCATCCCAGGTGGCGCCTATCGCCTCAAGCACATGGAGTCTGGAGTCGCATACTCCAACCCATGGAACGTCGCACAACTGTGACACTTCTACCCCTAGCTACCCCCCCTCCTTTTACTTTCAATAAGGCTATTCAGCCAAGACTACTCAGCCGAACAATGTACCTCCTCCTTATGATATGAATAAAGCTAAGTGTCTCGCCCCAAAATTTTCACCTATTGTCTGCATTTTACTCCATGTTACAACACACTCGGGGGCTCCCCCCACCTCACGACTTCGTCGGCTGAGGATAACACGTGTACACCTGAGTAGCTGACCATGTCAGGCTCATGAAATGGACACGTATACAAACAAAGCACCACGTGCTAAACAACAATAAACCTTTACAATAAAGGGCACAACACGCCCAGTCGAACACATACAAATTTTACATCTATCTTTTTTATAGGTCCTACCTATTCTGAAGAATAACCTGCGCACGCTGCTCAAACAGATCTACAATTTGTTCGGCATGTTGCCTTACAGCCGCATAATGTGGACGCATATCCCACTCGCCACCATCCGGCCGAAGAGGCAGCCCAGCCGCTACAGCAGACAGATCTACATCAGGACGATGTAACCGCACAAGGGAAAGCGCGGCCTTCACCCCCGCGACAAGCTGATGCTGCACCAGTTCCCTGACATGATGCACATTTCGAAACTTCGCCAGCAGGCCCCAGAGAGTCGACGGCGCCTCATCCAGCGGAAACATCACGTGCAGAACTGACGCCAACGAAGACTTCGCCTAACGCAGCACCCGCGATACCTGGTGAACACGATCCTGCACAGTCGCAAGGACCATGGCATGAACACGATCCATCCAGAAGAACCCGCCGGCCTCCATGTCCTGCTGGTTCAGGCAGTTGATCTGAACAGCAACACGCTCCTTTTCCTCCTTCGGAGCAAGGTTAGCACCTGCAATACTTACAAAAAGTAAGATGAAAGGCCAACAGGCGCATCCGAAACAATGAGCAGCAGCTCGAGAAACTCACATTGAAGCTGTTCGGACAAATGACGCAACTCCCCCATCAAATACTCCTCTCTGGCAGCGCCTCGATCTGCCTTCGATTTCCAAACATCGGCGTGGCTACGCACTCCAAGCAGTTCTTTCTCAAGACTATGGATGCGGTCTCAAAGAAACACAAGCTACGACGCACCATCCAAGGATGGCCGCAGCTGTGGTGCAGACGAAGTGTCAACGGGATCATCACCCAAAGGCCCCTAGAGTAAAAGAAGACAAGGATATGAACAAGCAGACGAATGAACACAGAACTCAGAAATTCATTATGTGCAGCAAAAAGCCACTGCGTGGCACAAGGACTGTTCATAGATATAATTACAACAAAGGAAACAATAGCTATCCTACAACTACAAGCCCTAAGAGGCTACATCCTGAGTAGCCTCGGGCGGATACTGCTCTTGGCCTCTCCTGCCTCAGCTGCACTCAGCCAGCAAGTCAATCAACTTCAGCCCATAACGTTTACAGTGGGTAGGGTAGAGGGCGAAGGCTACCTCGGATCCGTCAGCAGCCATCGGCATCCGGGAGGTGACCTGATGAAGATCCAGCTCCGCTCCAGACGCTAGGGCCATCGCCAGCCCGACGGACGCACCAACGCCTTTCTGCTTGCGCTTGTACGCCGCAGGTGCTTCGGCTGACAGCGCATCCGCCAAGGCATAGACATCCTCGAGGGCGACGCCCTTGGGGACGATCTCCTTATAGAAGCGCCCGAGAACTTCTTTGGCCTTGGCAAGCGAGTCGACCACGGTACTGCAGCGGTCTTTGACCGCCGCAGTGGCATCATCCAGAGAACTCCCGTGCTCCAGAGCATCACAGTCAAACTCGATGCCTTCGACATCTACAGAAATAAAAGGGGCAACGTGAATACAAAGCACAACAAGAAAAGACAAGGAAGCTGAAAAAGGGAAAGACGAAGCCACTCACCCGAAATAGTCTTGGCAGCCGCCATCAGCTTGTTAGCTACCTTCTTCTCGCGCGAGGCCGCAGCGGTGGCGAGTTTCTCCTCGTGGTCCGTCGCCTCCTGCTGCAGACGCTCCTTGGCCGCAGCTGCGTTGGCTAGCTCCTGCTCGAGGCGCTCCTTCGCACCTACGGCGTCCTTGGCCTTCTTCTCCGCTCCCCCAAGGCTCTTTTTGAGAGCATCAAGCTCGCGTAGGGTGGTATTGTTGTCCTCTGCAATCAGCAGAACACTTATCAGATCGCAGAAAAAGAAATAGAAAAAGAAGCAAAAAGATCAACTCGTGAACGTACCTTGAAGCTGCTTGAAGCTGGCCTCTAGCACCAGGTGCTGCTGCACCAGCTGGTTGGCGCCGTGCACAAAAGGCTGCAAAAGAGACTACTCGTCAAAAGAAAGGCTCGAGGGCTACGCCCAAAGAACGAGCAAAACAAGTTACACATACGAAAAGCGCTCGGGGGATCCCCCCGAGACTCAAAGAAAAATGATCAGCAGATCATCCTACAGATGCTCGGGGGCTCCCCCCGAGACAAGAAGCAAAAACAAAAGTGATCAGCAAATCACCCTAAAACACCCGGGGGCTCCTCCCGCGGCAAGAACGAAGAAACTTACGTGATCAGACAGTGACTTCGAAGGTCCAGCCGAAGTCTTCTGGGGGACAACCACCGAGCCTCCTACGGAGAAGGGTTCAGAGCAGCGCCCTCAGAGGTGGCCACCGTCTGAGGAGGAGGAGGAACAACCTTCGACTCCCCCACCATCTCCCGAGCGCCATCGCTGAAGGAGCCGTCGGTGGAGTGGCTACAAAAGAAAGTGTCAGATAATTACAAGCAAGCAAAAACAAGCGAGAACAAATCAGCAGATGGATCAACTTACGAGTCGAAATCGCTCAAGTCGAAGACAGGCGGGGTCCTTCTTCTCTTTCTTCTCTTCCTTCTTTCTCTTCCTTCTTCCGTGTCGCTGGCGGGTGCGGCGCCACAGCCCGCACGGGCACGGCCGGAATAGGAGAGGAAGAGACCCCATGACCTCCACTGTGACGCTCAAGGCACAGCGGGTTCCTAGGCGTCGGCGGAGTCGAAGCATCCGACGATTTGCTCGAACTCCTTGTCCGCTTTCGAGTGTGCTCCTCGCTCGACTCGATGGCTTCTTTGGCCGGCGACCGCGCGCGACGGAAGTTCAGACATGGGTTCCACTATCTCATTGTCCGGTGCATCCGGGAACAATTCGGGCAGTGGAGGCGACATGCCTGGCACCTTGAATTCCTGCGCAAGAAAGAAACAAATTTGCAGCACAAAAAAGTACAAGGAAAACGCAGTCGAAAATAGCGCTACGCGCACATCCCAGATCTACACCTGCGGAACCGGACGAGAAGCAGAGAATGGAGAAGTCAGCGACTTCCCCAGGATATCCTCTCCAGCCTTGTATTTCAGTAGCGGGCGAAGGATCCCGTCGAGATCCCCCTTGGAGAACTCCTTAGCCGAAACCCTAGTCGGATCGCGGCGACCAGAATAAAGGAACATCGGGTGCGCCCTAGCCTGGAGCGGTTGCACCCGACGTTTGACAAAGGTATGGATGATTTCCACACCGTTCACCTCTTTATCCGGAATCAGCTAAAGATCCTCCACTTGACGATACAGCCCCTCTATCTCCGCCACCTCGCCATCCAAGATCTGGTTCTTCCAGGACCTCTCGGCTCGATTGTATGGGAGGGGTCGAAAGGAGCAAGACTAAATTCTTGTCCGGCCACCGTGGAGTCGCGGATGTAAAACCATCGCCTCCGCCAGTACTGGACAGATTCGGACATAGAAAAGGAGAAGAAAAGAAGGTTGGATTTGAGGGAAATGATGCAGCCCCCAATGGGATAAATACCATCGGAGCCAGATTGCCTCTTCACGGAATAGAGTTTCCGGAAGAGGCCAAAGTGCGGCTCGATATCGAGCCATCACTCGCAGAATGTGATGAAATAGGCGACATGAAGAAGAGAGTTTGGCAAAAGATGATGAAGCTAGATGCCATAAATAAAAAGCAATCCACGGAGAAAATCGTGTATTGGGAAGGAAAGGCCCCGAAGGACAAAGGCGATGAACATAACCCGAAACCCAGCGGGAGGACGGGGAATTACCTCGTCTCCGGGAAGTTTGACGGCCTCCCTACCTGCGGGATCAGGCCCCACTCACGGAGCTTGCGGAGGTCACCCTCACGCGTCTCCGATCGCCGCCAGCCACCATCGGTGACGCGGGTGGTGGCGGAACCCTTCTTGCCACCGGCGGCAACACTAGTACCACCTGCGGTAGAGGCCTTCTTGGACTTCCCCATTGCAGTGCGGCGGAGACGACGACGAGCGCGAAGAAACGAGGAAGGAAAGGCTCGGGGAAATTCCAGTGCGCAATGAGAAAAGCTTAAAGAAGATGGGAGCAGTGACACAGGAATGGCTGCGGTGAAAACAAACTAACTTTTCCCCAATGATTATAAGGACGAGGACGATGCACGACGACCGTCCATCAGCAAGACCTAGAGACAACATAAAGATCTGACCGTCCACGTGTCAACACAGAAGCGAACCGTCGCTCCCACACCGTCCACTAGCACGGAAATCGAGGCGACGCCGTAATTATCTCCACGCCGCGCGTGACCGATCAACTCAAAGTCAGAAGGTGGGACCCATGTTCGTCCAGTCATGTCATCTCTAGCGCCGCAGACGCTTGAGATCACCGATCGTTAGCACTGACGTCATCAAAAGCTATACTAGCAATGTTTACATTTCTTCGGTTACACAGCTAAGAGTACTCACTCGAATCTATGATTCGACTAACTACTCAGGGGCTACTCCTATCAGGAGCGCTGGCCGCGCACCTGAAAAATAATCAAAGCACTATACCATGGAACTATTCTTCGAGTCCTACGTCGAGTCTGTGACTCCACTACGGACTCGGGGGCTACTCCCATAGGGAGGATGGATTCAAGCATCCGAAAAATTTGTGTCCTACAGACCTTAAGCCAAAAAAACGGCTGAATCAAAGTCTCTGCTCGAGTCTACGACTCGAACAGACACTCGGGGGATACTCCCATAGGGAGCGCTGGTCGCGCATCCTATAACATTTTCGAGTGCGATCCTTCATATCAGCATGTAAAACTTTTCGGCAACTCTGCCCCAATTAATGCTAAGTGAGTAGCGTAATCCTTGGCTACCCGAAACACCTATGTGGTGATAAACATTCGGATGTTGTGTCTACGATGCAAAGATAAGACCTACAGATACCATCTGGTGGCCTGGCAACGCATACGACTGCGCTCTGCTAGTAAGAATCCGTGCCAGCAAGCGCGATGAAAAATCCCGACGGACGCGTTGGGTACCTCACCTAAAAGTTCACTGGAATTCTACTCCTATAAGTCCTCCGCGGCCTGGGTTGAATTACGCCAGCATATGTTCCGGGTTTGAGTCGAGGGACTCGAATCTGAAGAAGATCGTGTTGTTTTGTCCTAAGACAGTTAACTTACCCTGATCCGATGGGAGAGTCAGGCACACGTATCAACAATCCGTACCCACTCGAATTAGCCGCACCCGAAGGATTGAAGAGTCCTCAGCCAAATCTACGATTCGAATGAACACTCGAGGGCTACTGACATGGTTATACCCTGCGGGTACACGATCTTAGCATTACTGGTCCAGCCCAAGGAAGGCCCACGACAAATATGCGCCAGCCCATGAAGATTTTCGGGTGGCCAAGGCCCATGATGCCTTTGGATCCTTGGAGAGAAAGACTAGAGTAGATATAATATTCAAAGGGGTAAACCCTAAAACCTGTAACCGACTCGGTCTTGTACCCGGGACCTGCCTACCTCTATATAAAGGCTAGGAGGGTACGACCTAGATCTCTCTCGCACACCACCGCATACACACCTCCACGCCAGATTGCATCTGCGCACCCCTGTAACCTTCGGCTCCACCATAATCAAGAGCAGACAAGCAGGAGTAGGGTTTTCCCTCCGAGGGCCTAAACCTGGTTAAACCTCGTGTCCTCGTGTTGCTTGTTTGCTAACCGTTCCGCGATCTCCAGCATCCCCATCTTCTCCAAAACCCAAGTCCATAACAATGGGCATTGACGAGATTAAACCTTGTCATAAGGACCATCCTTGAAACCCTTAGAGAGCATCAGTTGTATGCCAAGTTTAGCAAATGTGAGTTCTGGTTAAAGGAAGTAGGATTCCTAGGACATATCGTGTCGGCGGGTGGAATTTCTTTCGATCTCGCCAAGATTAAGGATGTTGAAGAATGGAGAGCACCAACCACTCAAATTGAAGTTCGCGCATTTCTCGGATTAGCGGGATATTACCGCAAGTTCGTAGAAGGATTCTCGAGCATTGCAAGACCCATGACCCAATTATTTAAGAAAGATAAGAAGTTTGAATGGACGGACAAATGGAATCAAGTTTCCAAGAGCTCAAGAAGAGATTGATTTCAGCCCCAATCTTGATTATGCCGGATATTACGAAGCCTTTTGACGTGTATTGTGACGCATCCAAGATTGGTCTCAGATGTGTGTTGATGCAAGAAGGCAAAGTCATATCCTATCTATCCCGACAACTGAAGCAACATGAGTAGAATTACCCTACCCATGACCTTGAAATAGCAGTCATAGTTTTAGCCTTGAAGACATGATGGCATTACCTCATGGGTAACCATTGTGATATTTATTCGGATCACAAGAGTTTGAAGTATATTTTTACGCAGAAGGAGCTAAATATGAGGCAAAGGAGATGGATAGAGCTAATCAAGGACTATGACCTTGACATTCACTATCACCCCAGCAAAGCCAATGTGCTAGCAGATGCTCTTAGCAGATTGCCGTATCAATTGAACACCATGATAAAAGAAGCCCAGCCAAGTTTGTATGAGGAGATGGAAAATTTTAGAGTGGAGCTAGTTAGTGAAGGATTTTTGTCTAGCATAGAACTTCAACCCACCTTGATAGATCGGATCAAGGAGGCGCAAAATGGAAATGCTAGTATCGACGGGATCAAACATCGTATCGGTATAGGGAAGGTACCCGGATTCACCAAAGATGAAGAAGGATTTTTGTGGTACAAAGGACATATCTGCGTACCAGCAGATTTAGGGTTGAAAAAAGGTATTTTGCAAGAAGCCCATGATACTCTTTGTTCTATCCACCCGGGAGGAACGAAGATGTATCAGGATTTGAAGGAGCAATTTCGGTGGCATAAGATGAAGAGAGAAATAGGAAGCTACATAGCCAAATGTGATATCTGTCAGAGAGTCAAAGCAGGACATCAGAGACCCGGAAGACTTTTGCAACCTTTGCAGATCCCAGAATGGAAATGGTATTCAGTTGGAATGGATTTTCTCATCGGTTTGCCTACATCTAGTAGGGGAAATTATTCTATTTGGGTCATAGTGGACAGACTGTTCAAAGTAGCCCATTTCTTATCGGTCAAGACCACTTATTAGAGTTCGAAGCTAGCAGAGTTGTACATTGCTAGGATAGTCTGTTTGCATGGTATCCCCAAGAACATTGTGTCGGATCGAGGAACCCAGTTTACCTCGAGATTTTGGAAGAAAGTCCAAGAAGGATTAGGAACCAGACTGGATTTCAGCACAGCTTATCACCCACAGACTGATGGACAAACGAAGCGAGTAAACCAGATACTCGAAGATATGTTGAGATCTTGTGTGTTGGAATATGGATCAAAATGGGAAGAATGTCCGCCTTCCGCAGAATTCTCATACAACAACAGTGACCAAGCCAGTTTGCAAATGGCCCCATTTGAGTTTATGTATGGAAGGAAGTGTCGTACCCCGTTGAATTGGTTGGAAGTAGGAGAGAGTCAGATTTTCGGACCCGACATCCTAAGAGAAGCCGAAGAGAAAGTTCACAAGATCCATGAGTACCTCAAGACCGCCCAATCCAGACAGAAGATTTATGCCGACAAGAGACATCGAGATCTAGACTTTGCTATCGGAGATTTTGTGTATCTGGAAGTATCACCCTTGAAAGGAATGCAACGTTTCCAACTCAAAGGAAAGTTAGCCCCCAGATATATTGGACCCTTCAAGATTTTGAATCGCCGAGGAGAAGTATCATATCAACTGGAACTGCCGGAGGATATGTCAGCCGAGCATGATGTGTTCCATATCTTGTTACTTCGCAAATGCCTAGAAATCTCGGAGAAGAACGAAGTTTTCAAGAATATTGATCACAGAACCATAGAGATCAACGAGGACCTAACTTATCCTGAAGTACGCATTCATATTTTGTAAGAAGCCTTCAGAACCACCAGGACCAGGAGCATCAAGTTTCTCAAGATCCATTGGAGTAACCATACTGAAGAAGAATCTACTTGGGAACGAGAAGATTACATTAGGACCGAATTTCGAGATCTCTTTAGTTCCTAGTTTTCTTTTTCTTAAATCTTAGGATGAGATTTTGTTTAAGGAGGGAAGGTTTGTAACATCCCAAAAATATTAAACAAGATTATCAAGTTCTAACCACCCAAGTTTAGGGTTAACAAAAACTTTTGTTATTAAAATTAATATGAATGCATGTGTGAGTGTGATGAATGCATGAATGCTTTCAATTGCCATGTTTGATTGCTATGAATACTAAGGATTGGTTTAAAGATGAAAACAATATCATCTATATCATTTCCAAGCAGAATCAATTAAAGATAAAATCAAATATAAGACATATAAGCAAATGGTCATTTTTGCCAAACTTGTTCACTAGACCAATTTGGGTGTTCCTAGTCCAAGATTTCTAACAGAAACAAATCCAATTCTTTTCACCCCTTGCTAGACCAAGTAAAAGTGAACCCAAGCCCACTTTGTAAACCAACAGAAACAATTTCCAAATCTATTTAAAGGACAATTGAAAATTGAATCAAGTATAGGTACTAAGATCACCATTTCTCAAAAACGAATCAAACAACTTCACCTTGCCAAACCCAAGCAACCAGATACTACCAAGCATGTGACCAGAGCACTCACCAAAATTCAGCCAAAATTCAAATTCAAATTTCATGTGGCCATTTCATCAAACACTTGGTGAGCACAGAACAAACTGCCTAACTTCTATTGTTCTTGATCAGTACATTGTCCTCTACTTGTCGCTACTACTAGCCCTTGTCTCCCCCAATGACCACCATTGCATTGAAGCAACTACCTCTTCATTGCTTGCATCAGTGCCATGCCACCCGAAGCCACCATTGCCGAAGCAGCTTATATATTAGGCATAAAGATTTATAGAGATAGATCGAGACGCCTAATATCATTGTCACAAAGTACATATTTGGACAAATTTCCAAAGAGGTTTGGAATGGAAGATAGCAAGAAAGGGTTCTTGCCCATGTTGCCCAATACGACCTTGAGTAAAACTCAAATTCCGACAACGGCAGAAGATAGAGAAAGGATGAGTAAAACTCCCTATGCCTCAGCCATAGGATCTCTGATGTATGCCATGCTATGTACTAGACCCGACATTGCATATGCTGTTAGTTTAACTAGCAGATATCAAAGTGATCCAGGAGTGGATCATTGGACAATGATCAAAACATCCTTAAGTACTTGAGAAGAACTAAGGATATGGTTCTTTCTTATGGAGGTGATGAACAGCTCGTTGTTAATGGTTACACCGATGCTAGTTGGAACACCGATCCGGATGATTCTAAATCACAATCTGGATACATATTTACTTTGAATGGTGCAACAGTTAGCTGGAGGAGTGCAAAGCAATTGTGGCGAGATCTTCAACTGAATCGGAATACATGGCTGCTTCGGAGGCTTCACAAGAAGCAATATGGATGAAAGAGTTCATTACAGAGCTCGGTGTGGTTCCTAGTGCGCTGGACCCAATGTCAATCTACTGTGATAACATGGGCGCCATAGCCAATGCGCAAGAACCAAGGTCACACAAGAAGCTGAAGCACATCAAGCTACGTTTTCACGCTATTCGAGAACATGTCCAAGATGGGGACATAAAGATTTGCAAAGTACACACAGATCTGAATGTGGCGGATCCGTTGACTAAACCTCTCCCGAGGGCAAAACATGACCAACACCAAACTGCCATGGGTGTTCGGTATATTACCATGTAATCTAGATTAGATGACTCTAGTGCAAGTGGGAGACTGTTGGAGATATGCCCTAGAGGCAATAATAAATGTAGTTATTATTATATCTTTGTGTTTATGATAAATGTTTACATTCATGCTATAATAGTATTAACAAGGAAACATTAATACTTGTGTGATTTGTAAACTAAAATAGAGTCCCTAGTAAAGCCTCTTTATAAATACTAGCTTGTTGGTTAATAAATGATTGTGGTTTCCCTATCATGAACATTGAGATGTTATTAACAACAAGATCATATCGTTAGGAGAATGATATGGTGGACATACTCCTATAGATAAGCGTAGCATAAAGATCAAGTCATTTTAATAGTTCAATTGCTATATGCTTTCTGATACATAGTAACCTAATTCCTTCGACCATGAGATCATGCATATCACCTTCACCGGAAGGATGCTTTGATGACATCAAACACCACACCGTAACTGGGTGGCTATAAAGGTGGCATTGAGTGTTCGGAAAGTATTGGTTGAGACACATGGATCAAGAGTGGGATTTGTCCATCCATATGACGGATAGATATACTCTGGGCCCTCTCGGTGGAATGTCATCCAATTAGCTTGCAAGCATGTGACTGGCTCACAAGGGATCACATATCACGGGAACGAGAAAAGAGTACTTATCAGTAACGAGGTTGAACTAGGTATGTAGAGATACCAACGATCATAACCTCGGATAAGTAAACTATCGTGAGACAAAGGGAAATTGGTATCGTATGTAAGTGGTTCATTCAATCGCAAAGTAATCGTAGAAATATGTGGGAGCCATATGAATTTCCAGATTCCTCTATTGGTTATTGTTTGGAGAAGTGTCTCGATCATGTCCGCATAATTCACGAACCGTAGGGAGACACACTTAAGGATTCGACGTTGTTTGAGTAGTTATGGAATGATGAGTAAGAGACCGAATGTTGTTCAGAGTCTCGGATGGGATCCGGGATATCACGAGGAGATTCGGAATGGTCCGGAGAATAAGATTCATATAAGGAAAGTCCTGTTTCGGGGTTGGAGAATGGTTCCGGTGTTTTCATCGGGAATGTTCTAGAAGGTTCGGAATGTCCCAGACTCGGAGGAAGGGTACATGAATGTGTCATAACAAGTTGGACTGATTGCATCATGTACTAGGTGTCATCTCTGAACAAAATAAAGGGTTTAATCAAATCCTATTTTGAAAAGTCAAACGCCAATTTGAAAAGTCAAACGGCTATTTTTTGAGGTGCAGGGAGAGTAGGAAACCTACTTGGGGAGGAGTTCCCTCCCTCCACCGCCGTCCCACTTGGAGACCGAGTTGGGGAGGGACTCCCCTCCCCTTGGCGCGCCCCCTCCACCTATATAAGGAGGCAGGGCGCCCTCCTCCAAGCACATAACACCACGCCTGCAACCTAATCCTAGCCATGCCATCTCCTGCCGCCTAGGAAAACCCTAACCTTGACCTTGCTCCTCCTTGGTGCGTCTAAACCCTAGATCGCCGAGGCTCTCTCTCATAGTCCACCATACTCGCTTCGGCTTAAGGCGAAGCCCTGCGAGATCTCCCCTCTACTTCCGGTACCACGCCGTTGTGCTGCCGGAATCGCGAGGAGAGTGCTACAACCTCCATTTTCTGCTGGAACAAGGGAGAGGAAGGTCTTCGTCAGTACGAACATGTGACCGATCGGAAGCGCTGCGGAACACGGCGCGGAAGGATCGTCTCGCGATCTTGAGATCGGCAAGAATCGACTACATCACCCACGAGAATCCGCTCTCGTTAAACACTTTGGAATCTTCGAGGTGAGTTATTCCATCGACTCGTTGCTACAATCTAGTAGATAGATCTTGGCTTGTTTGTTTGTATCGGTAGAAATTTTTGTTTTCCATGCTCTGAACCCCTATTGGTATCGAGCCGTGTCTATATGTAGATCTGTTGCACAAGTAGAACACAATGGTCATTGTGGGCGTTGATGCTTTTGTTGTCGATTGCTTCTTGTGTACTTTACATCTTGCGGGATGGTGGGATGAAGCGGCCCGGGCTAACCTTACATGACATCGTTCATGAGACTTGCTCCACGCTTGACATGCAACTTGTATTGCATAAGTGGCTTCTTGGTGCTGTTTCTCCCAACATAGTTAAGATTCAATTTACAACGGGTGATTGACAATACTAGTATCAATGTTGTGGTTCTTGTTCGTAAGTTAGAACGACACTTATTGAAAGCCCCAAACCACGTAAAACATGCCAAGAAAGTAGAGGCGTCTAACTTTGTTTTGCAGGGGTGTGCTGTGATGTGATATGGCCATGATTGTGATTATATTTGATGTATGCAATGTTCCTTATTGTAAGTTGGCAACCGGCAGGAGCCACATGGTTGTCTTTAATTTCTGTTAAGACCCGCGTGTCTATTCAAAGTAGTTGTAATAGTTGAAGATGGTGGACGACAACCATGGAGCGGCATCATTGACCTTGATGCAATGCCGGTGATGATGGAGATCATGTTCGTGCTTGAAGATGGAGATCAGAAGCACAAAGAAGAAAGGCCATATCATATCACATATTATGAATTGCATGTGATGTTAATCCTTTATGCATCTTGTATTGCTTAGTTAACGACGGTAGCATTATAAGATGATCCCTCATGCACATGAATATCAAGTTCTAAAGTGTTCACCATTAGTAAGCACCGTTGCTAAAGCTTGTTGTTTCGAAGCACCACGTGATGATCGGGTGTGTTAGATTCCGCAAGTGTATACAACGTGAGCAAGCCAGATTTGCTCATGCGGAAGCTAAGGTTTGATCTTGATGAGCCTAGCATGTACAGACATGGTCTCGGAACACGGATCACCAAAAGGTAAAGCATGAATCATATAGTAATATATGATGAACATGTCGATTGTTCGCCATTGAAGCTACATCGACTCTCGTGATGATCGGTGTTGATGTGGTGGATTTGGTTCGTGTGATCACTAAAACAATGTGAGGGATATTTTTTTGAGTGGGAGTTCACCTAGATTAATTTAACTATTAATTAGAACTCAATTTGTCATAAACTTAGTCTAAACTATTGCAAATATGTTGTAGATCAATGGCGGCCCCTACCATCAATTTTAATGCGTTCCTAGAGAAAGAAAAGTTGAAAAACAATGGAAGCAACTTCGCGGATTGGTTCCGCAATTTGAGGATTGTCCTCACAGCTGGTAATTTGACCTATGTGCTGGATGCACCGCTGGGTGACCCACTGCTACGCTATCGATGAAGTAAAGAATGTTTACCTCGCTCGGAAGACTCAGTACTCCACAGTTCAGTGTGCTATCTTGTATGGTTTAGAATCGGAGCTTCAGAAAAGGTTTGAGAATTCAGACCCACATGATATTGTCCGTGATCTCAAATTGATCTTTGAGACTCACGCGGCAATTGAGAGCTATGAGGCTTCTGAAAAGTTCTTTAACTGCAAGATGGAAGAGGTCAGCTCCGTCAGTGAGCATGTGCTTAAGATGTCTGGGCACGCAAACCAACTTCAAAGCTTGGGTATAGTGATTCCTAATGCTTTGGGGATTTATCGTGTCCTCCAATCACTACCACCAAGTTACAAGAACTTTGTGATGAACTACAATATGCAAAACATGAACAAGCAGTTGCCAGAACTCTTCGCCATGTCAAAATCTGCAGAAGTGGAGATCAAGAAAGAGCACCAAGTGTTGATGGTCAATAAGACCACCAAATTCAAGAAAGGCAAGTCTAAGCAAAAGGGACACTTCAAGAAGGGTGGTAAGAAAGTTATCACGACGAAGAAGACCAAGGCTGGACCTAAGCCCGATCTTGAGTGCTTTACTGCAAGGGAGAAGGTCACTGGAAGCGGAATTGCCCAAAGTACTTGGCGGATTTGAAGAACGGTAACATCAAGAAGAAAGGTATATCTGATATACATGTTATTGATGTGTATCTCACTAGTACTCGTAGTAGTGCCTGGTTATTTGATACTGGTTCGGTTGCTCATATCTGTAACTCAAACAAAGTCTGCAGAATAAACGGAAGCTAGCGAAGAACGAGGTGACGATGCGCGTGGGAAACGGATCAAAGGTTGATGTGATCGCGGTCGGCACGCTACATCTTCATCTACCATCGGGATTAGTTTTATACTTAAATAATTGTTATTTTGTGCCTGCGTTAAGCATCAACATTATATCGGGATCTTGTTTATTGCGAGACGGTTACTTGTTTAAGTCCGAGAATAATGGTTGTTCGATTTATATGAGTAATATGTTTTATGCACATGCACCTTTGATAGATGGTCTATTCTTATTGAATCTCGATAGTGGAAATACACATATTAATAACATTGAAGCTAAACGTTTGAAGTCGAGCGATAACTCGACCTATATGTGGCACTGTCGTCTTGGTCACATTGGAGTGAAGCGTATGAAGAAACTCCAATCCGATGGACTTCTTGAATCACTTGATTTCGAATCACTTGAAAGATGCGAAGCATGTCTGATGGGTAAAATGACTAAGACTCCATTTTCTGGTATGATGGAGCGAGCTACGGACCTATTGGAAATCATACATACCGATGTGTGTGGTACAATGAGTGTAGCATCGCGCGGTGGTTATCGTTATGTTCTTACCTTCACGGATGACTTGAGTAGATATGGGTATATCTATTTCATGAAACATAAGTCCGAAACTTTCGAGAAGTTTAAGGAATTTCAAAGTGAGGTGGAGAATCAACGTAACAAGATTAAATTTCTACATTCTGATCGTGGAGGTGAATATCTAAGTTATGAGTTTGGCGAGCATTTGAAGAAATGCGGAATACTTTCACAATTGACACCGCCGGGAACACCACAGCGTAATGGTGTGTCCGAACGTCGTAATCGAACTCTCTTGGATATGGTTCGTTCTATGATGTCACTTACAGATTTACCGCTATCATTTTGGGGTTATGCATTAGAAACAGCCGCATTCACTTTAAATAGGGAACCATCTAAATCCGTTGAAACGACACCGTATGAATTATGGTTTGGGAAGAAACCTAAATTGTCGTTCCTTAAAGTTTGGGGTTGCGAAGCCTATGTAAAGAAGCTACAGCTGGACAAGCTTGAACCCAAAGCGGAAAAATGCGTCTTCATAGGATACCCGAAGGAAACTATTGGGTATACCTTCTATCATAGATCCGAAGGCAAAATCTTCGTTGCCAAGAATGGATCCTTTCTAGAGAAGGATCTCGAAAGAAGTGACTGGAAGGAAAGTAGAACTCGACGAGGTTGTTGAACCTTCTCTCGAACTTGCGAGTACTGCAGCACCGGAAGTAGTTCATGTGGCGCCTACACCAATAAGAGAGGAAGCTAATGATGATGATCATGAAACTTCGGTTGTAGTTGCTACAGAGCCTCGCAGGTCAACGAGAACTCGTACCACTCCTGATTGGTATGATCCCGTTATGAATGTCATGTTGGTGGACAACACCGATGACCCTGCGACATATGAGGAAGCAATAATGAGCCCAGATTCCAATAAATGGCAATAAGCCATGAAATCCGAGATTGGATCCATGTACGAAAACCAAGTATGGACTTTGGTGCACTTACGGATGGCGGAAGGTATCGAGAACAAATGGATTTTCAAGAAGAAAACAGATGATGATGGTAATGTTACTGTCTATAAAGCTCGACTTGTCGCAAAAGGGTTTCGAAAAATTCAAGGAGTTGACTATGATGAGACTTTATCACCTGTAGTGAAGCTAAAGTCTGTGAGGATTATGTTAGCAATCGCTGCATATTATGATTATGAGATATGGCAGATGGATGTCAAAACAGCATTCCTCAATGGAGACATTGATGAAGAGTTGTATATGATGCAACCCAAAGGTTTTGTCGATCCTAAATATGCTAACAAGGTATGCAAACTTCAACGGTCCATCTATGGATTGAAGCAAGCATCCCGAAGTTGGAATCAACGTTTTGATAAGGTAATCAAAAGTTTTGGTTTTATACAAACTTATGGAGAAGCTTGTATTTACAAGAAAGTGAGTGGGAGCTCTGTAGCATTCTTAATACTATATGTAGATGACATATTGTTGATTGGGAATGATGTAGACCTTCTGAATAGTGTCAAGGAATATTTGAATAATAGTTTTTCAATGAAGGATCTTGGTGAAGCAGCTTATATATTAGGCATAAAGATTTATAGAGATAGATCGAGACGCCTAATATCATTGTCACAAAGTACATATTTAGACAAAGTTCTAAAGAGGTTTGGAATGGAAGATAGCAAGAAAGGGTTCTTGCCCATGTTGCCCAATACGACCTTGAGTAAAACTCAAAGTTCGACAACGGCAGAAGATAGAAAAAGGATGAGTAAAACTCCCTATGCCTCAGCCATAGGATCTCTGATGTATGCCATGCTATGTACTATACCCGACATTGCATATGTTGTTAGTTTAACTAGAAGATATCAAAGTGATCCAGGAGTGGATCATTGGACAGCGGTCAAAAACATCCTTAAGTACTTGAGAAGAACTAAGGATATGGTTCTTTCTTATGGAGGTGATGAACAGCTCGTTGTTAATGGTTACACCGATGCTAGTTAGAACACCGATCCGGATGATTCTAAATCACAATCTGGATACGTATTTACTTTGAATGGTGCAGCAGTTAGCTGGAGGAGTGCAAAGCAATTGTGGCGAGATCTTCAACTGAATCGGAATACATGGCTGCTTTGGAGGCTTCACAAGAAGCAATATGGATGAAAGAGTTCATTACAGAGATCGGTGTGGTTCCTAGTGCGCTGGACCCAATGTCAATCTACTGTGATAACATGGGAGCCATAGCCAATGCGCAAGAACCAAGGTCACACAAGAAGCTGAAGCACATCAAGCTACGTTTTCACGCTATTCGAGAACATGTACAAGATGGGGACATAAAGATTTGCAAAGTACACACAGATCTGAATGTGGCGGATCCGTTGACTAAACCTCTCCCGAGGGTAAAACATGACCAACATCAAACTGCCATGGGTGTTCGGTATATTACCATGTAATCTAGATTAGATGACTCTAGTGCAAGTGGGAGACTGTTGGAGATATGCCCTAGAGGCAATAATAAATGTAGTTATTATTATATCTTTGTGTTTATGATAAATGTTTACATTCATGCTATAATAGTATTAACAAGGAAACATTAATACTTGTGTGATTTGTAAACTAAAATAGAGTCCCTAGTAAAGCCTCTTTATAAATACTAGCTTGTTGGTTAATAAATGATTGTGGTTTCCCTATCATGAACATTGAGATGTTATTAACAACAAGATCATATCGTTAGGAGAATGATATGGTGGACATACTCCTATAGATAAGCGTAGCATAAAGATCAAGTCATTTTAATAGTTCAATTGCTATATGCTTTCTGATACATAGTAACCTAATTCCTTCGACCATGAGATCATGCATATCACCTTCACCGGAAGGATGCATTGATGACATCAAACACCACACCGTAACTGGGTGGCTATAAAGGTGGCATTGAGTGTTCAGAAAGTATTGGTTGAGACACATGGATCAAGAGTGGGATTTGTCCATCCATATGACGGATAGATATACTCTAGGCCCTCTCGGTGGAATGTCATCCAATTAGCTTGCAAGCATGTGACTGGCTCACAAGGGATCACATATCACGGAACGAGAAAAGAGTACTTATCAGTAACGAGGTTGAACTAGGTATGTAGAGATACCGACGATCATAACCTCGGATAAGTAAACTATCGTGAGACAAAGGGAAATTGGTATCGTATGTAAGTGGTTCATTCGATCGCAAAGTAATCGTAGAAATATGTGGGAGCCATATGAATTTCTAGATTCCTCTATTGGTTATTGTTAGAATGTCTCGATCATGTTCGCATAGTTCACGAACCGTAGGGAGACGCACTTAAGGATTCGACGTTGTTTGAGTAGTTATGGAATGATGAGTAAGAGACCGAATGTTGTTCGGAGTCTCGGATGGGATCCGGGATATCACGAGGAGATCCGGAATGGTCCGGAGAATAAGATTCATATAAGGAAAGTCCTTTGGGTTGGAGAATGGTTAGGTGTTTTCATCGGAATGTTCTAGAAGGTTCGAATGTCCGACACTCAAAGGGAAGGGTACATGAATGTGTCATAACAAGTTGGAATGATTGCATCATGTACTAGGTGTCATCGCTGAACAAAATAAAGGGTTTAATCAAATCCTAGTTTGAAAAGTCAAACGCCAATTTGAAAAGTCAAACGGCTATTTTGTGAGGTGGAGGGAGAGTAGGAAACCTACTTGGGGAGGAGTTCCTCCTCCACCGCCGCCCACTTGAGACCAAGTTGGGGAGGGACTCCTCCCTTGGCGCGCCTCCACCTATATAAGGAGGCGGGGCTGCCCTCCAAGCACACAACACCACGCCTCAAAACCCTAATCCTAGCCACGCGCCACCTCCTGCTGCCGCCACGCGCTAGGCAAACCCTAGCCGTCGGCCTTGCTCCTCCTTGGTGCGTCTAAACCCTAGATCGCCGAGGCTCTCTCTCATAGTCCACCATACTCGCTTCGGCTTAAGGCGAAGCCCTGCGAGATCTCCCCTCTACTTCCGGTACCATGCCGTTGTGCTGCCGGAATCGCGAGGAGAGTGCTACAACCTCCGCTGCCGGCTGGAACAAGGGAGAGGAAGGTCTTCGTCGAGTACCGAACGTGTGACCGACTGCGGAAGCGCTGCCGGAACGCAGCGCGGGAAGGATCGTCTACGCGATCTTGAGATCGGCAAGAGTTCGACAACATCACCCACGAGAATCCGCTCTCGTTAAACACTTTAGAATCTTCGAGGGTGAGTTATTCCATCGACTCGTTGCTACAATCTAGTAGATAGATCTTGGCTTGTTTGTTTGTATGCGGTAGAATTTTTTTGTTTTCCATGCTACGAACCCTTACAAGATTAGATTTGGATAATTCACACTTGATTAGCACCCCTCATTAGTGATTACCCTCAATTTTAGTGGATAGTGCTAAGCATAAAAGTTGATCACTTTAGATGGGAATACTTGGTGAAAATGATTATGAAAATCTTGGAATGAAGATTCATTCTATTCAAATGTTTTGACATGTGTTATGAACACAAGATGATTTGATGATGAAAATGTTGAGGCATGAGTCTTAGCCCTTTTATTAAAAATTGATGGTTGGGTTCGGATGCGATACCCTTCCAATTTTACCGTATAACCATAATACCCGAATTTGGATAGGGCTTGACTGAAAGTTTATATGTCTTAGTATGGGTTCTCTTGCGGAAGAGGTTTGAGCTGAGGCTACCTCGTGATGAATGTCCACTTGTGTAGTTCCCAAGATGACAGATGGTCATGGTTGGGAGGCCAAACTCATAGGGGAGGTGCCTATACTAGGGTGTATAATTGAAAGGTTATGATTGATTATCCACATACTAAGTATGATCATTCAGGATTGTTTCTAACAGATGTATCGAATATTGTGGTGAAAGTATACCACCTCTACAGAGTGTCAAACTATCCGAATAGTCGCGTCCGTGATTATGGACAGTTGGAGTGGTCATACTGTTCCGTCGTCAGATGTTTTCAAAATGACTTGTGTAATAAACTATGACTTTGGCTTGATCACAACAGGGTTGTGAACATGAAAACTAAGTTCCCACTTAGGTGTTTTAGAATATTACATTAGTTTTCTTTACTTCTCAACTCAGTTAGAGATAAACCTGGCCTTTTGCAAATAAACTCAGAGCTTAGGATTACTACTCAAACTACTTTACTTTTTAGTGATAGTTTGTGAGTACTTAAAGAGTACTCATGGCTTTGTGCTTGGCTATTCCTATGGCCATACTATGAGGAGTACTACCAGGATTATGGGCAGCAGGAAGTCTATGACAACTAGGATCATCTCCCATCGTCAGTATTGCCTGTGACCCTGAAGATGGAGCTTCGACCACGCTACCGTTATTATATTATTCCGCTGCGTTGATTGTATTAAGACTGGATCATGAGATCCTTATTTGTAAGACCTTTATTATGGTTTGTAATGGATGATGAACTATGATACCAGTCTGTTATGTCTCGCAAAAATGGTAATCCTAAGATTGCGATGTATGGCATAACAGGCATCTGAGATTAAAAATCCGGATGTTGACAGCCCACCAGCGCGCGCCACCACGGTTTTGCAATCACCCCCGCCATCTCACCGAGGTCCACATCGCGAGGCCGTTAAAGACAAGAGGCAAGGAGCACCGGCGAGGGTCAGTGGTACAGCGCCACCCGAGAGGGAACTACCTCCAGCACCACCGTTGCCGGGAGGCGGTAGCCGACCGGGTGTAGCAGCAGGACACACCAGGCCCGGCCGAGCCCGTGAAGTCCCGCCGCAACACTGCAGCAGGGGCAGCGCCGCCGCCACCAACCCATGCCCAAGCTCTGCTACCTCATCCACCGGAGAAGCCACAGCCGCGTCAGGCATGGCCCACCCAGGCCCAGATGGAGCCCTTTTGGGCCTAGATCTGGGCTGGTTGGGCTCTGTCGGCCGCTCGCTGGCGACCAGCCGGCCATGCTGCCTCCGCAGCCACCACCAGTCCGGGTCTCACGCCGGCCGTGGAGCACCGGCCGTCGTGTGGCACCTGCCCGCCGCCCTATGTTCGTCGAGGAAGAAGCCGCCCCGCCCAGCCTCACTGGGAGAGGCCCGGCGACTTACGCCGGCGGCGGCGGCCGGGGAGAGGGAGGGGACGGTGAGAGGGTTGCGGCAAGGGTTCGCCGGTCGCCCGCAGGGGGGCGAGCGAGCGAACCGGTCTTTGACTTCGTTGGTAAGGTTAAGGTGCCGCGCCCCTTCTTCTCTCTTGGAGTAGTAACCGGCATGCGGCAACTTCTCTTCGCCCTTGTCCCTCGAGCTTACAGCTGCTGTTTTCTTCAATCTATTTTCGCCTGAAATTGCGTTCTGACGAAATCTTGCAACGGTTCTTTTCACCCAACACGTACTGTATTTGGTTCCGTTGAGATAAATGGAACGCTAGAATCTATGCTAATGAGGCATTCGATTTAACTTGACCTGCATCCAATCGCGAAGGCAATGCAATTTTAGGGGCGGGATTGAAGGGAACTGGGGAGTATTTCCCCCCATCGCTCTGATGTTTCCAGTCTGTAATGCGCCCTGAACATAGAACCCACCTGGTATTTTCCCTTCGCTGGCACATGGATGCTAACTGCTGTCACTTTCGTTTCATCGATTAGTGCAATGTGACGGGGGGCAAGGAAACCCCTATCTTTCTGAAAACATCTGGGGATTTGTTACTGTCATCGTGTAACTAACTGGTTTCATGCGATCCAGTCTTTTTAAGTTCAGGTTCGGTTGCTGTATGGATGAATTATTACCACCCAAAGTTTAGTACAGTAAATAGACATAATGGTGAATTATGACATAAATTCAGAGCTCACAGGTTCATTGCGCGTCTGTGTTCAATTTCAACACAAAATTCAGACTTATCCCCGTCAGTTTTTTGTCAGATCAACATGTATCTCTGTATGCTCCCTACACAAACACTATCACACACTAAGAGTACTTTCTTTCTAAAAGGAGGAGGTCTTTCCACAGAACCATGTGCGTGTTCTCTAACATGAGTTCTGCGAGTTATTGTTGGCTAGAGTCTCCGAGAGTCAAATGCTCGGAACCTCCACGATACCGGACAGGAGGTTCCTGAGCTCCACCATCACAACATCCTGCTCACCCTTCACCTGCACATGGAGACATAGAGAAAGAAGCCGATCGCCTTATCAGAAGACTATATAACAAGAACATGCTTAGAAGTTCAATCGAACATATTGCCAAATTGTGATGGTAATTTACCTCGATGGAGAAGAAACTCTCAGCGTAGCCATAGAAGGTGATGGTGTTGAGGCTAAGCACCTGTACATTGTAGCTGTAGAGTGCCTCCAGCACCTTGGTGAAGAGGCCTGCCCTTTTGGTCCAGAAGATCTTGAGGTTGTACTTGCACGACCCCAGAGGTATCAGCTCCACCTGACCCTGTGAACATTTGCAGCTCAGCTCTGTGAGTCTCAAAACTACACTTTGGCAGATAAATGGGGATGTATTAGCAGGATATCACAACTAAACCTGTGCATATCTGATGCTTTCTTTTATATTCCTTCCAAAATTATCTTTTACTTATAAATTTGGCTACTTGAGATTCTTTGGTTTCGAATTTTACTGTGCTAAACCAAATAAAAGTGTTAATTTCTCGCCTTTGTTTAGCAGTATTTAGGAAGATATTGGAATAAAGAGTAGTTTCTTAATTTATTGGATACGCAAGTGGCCATCAATTGATAACTCGTACTACTTGTCAGTGTGATGAAGTAGAGCAATTACATTCTACAGATTGTGGCACTGAATGATCTGAATTTTAGGTATCAGAGAGGTGCAATATAGTTGATCATAATAGATCAAGACAAGCCCGGCGCTCTCTTACATTCTACATGTAGTCTGTTAGTTTACTACATAGCAGCAGGTACTAGTACCTGATAATGGACGTTGTCGGCGGGGACGAAGGATTCGGAACAGGACGCGCTGCCTTGCTTCTCCCTGGCCTCACCAGGCGAGTCAGCGAGCTGGGTCTGCAGCTCAAGGACCTCGTTCTGGAGCTTCTTGATGTGATCGATTGCGTCCGACAGCGTGGACTCCTTACTCATCTGAAAACACCAGGCAGGCGAACCAACAATGGGTGCGTGTCAGAGAGTGGCAACTGGAATTTTCTCCCAGGAGGAAGCGGTTCAGATTAGTTTCTTTATGTGTGCGTGCTTGCAGACATGAGACAGATTAGCCAGGAGGAAGCAGGGGCATGAAGAAGGCTAATTTCGGTGGTGTGATCATCAGTGCAGTTAATTAAATCGCTGCTGGGAAGGAGGAAGCAGGGGCATGAAGAAGGCGCACCTTGGTGATGTTGGGCACGACGGCCCTGAGCGCGAGGATGTTGTTGTTGAGCCTGCTCCTCCTCCGCCTCTCGGCGTCCAGGTTCTTGGACTTGTACTCCGTCGCCTCCCCAGGCGGCGGCAGCTGCTCCCCGTCCTCGCTCTCGTCGCCCCCGCCGCCGCCGAAGTTGAGCATCGACTCCACGAAGTCCTCCATCTTCACCTCCTCGGCAGTGCCGCCGCCGCCGCCGCCGCGGGCAGCTCTCGGACGGCGCGGCATTGTTGCTTGGGACGGGCCGCGAGGCGAGGGCGGAGGACCGAAGGAGGAAAAAAGACGAGTCTCGCTGCCTGCCTCCCGTTCTCCCACCGAACGAGCGAGGGGGCGTTGAGTGGTGCAGTGTGGCTCACTCTCACTCCAACTCTCGCTGTGCCGGTGCCGGTGCGGTGCCTTGTGGGCATCTTGCGCCTCAGGCGGTGGCTTATATGGGTGGTCTGGGACTGGGACTGGGAGGAGGATGGCTGAGGAATCTCGCCTCGCGGAGAAAGCAACCGCCAAGGAAGGGCTCCAACGCAAGTGCGATGCTTCTCCATCCTCTCTCTCTCTCTCCTCGTGCCTGTGTGTGGGAGTTGGTTGCAGCGGCACCTGATGGGTTGGTTGCGCTGTTGACTACCGCCGAGGTACTGTACTAGCGAGGAGTGAGAGCATCTTGCTCGCTTCCTCCATGGCTTCACCATCTGGTAACTGAAAAAAAAAAGGCGCTAAAGATTCAGGTGTGATTGTGTCATTTTGAATCCAGACATGGCCATGAATTCGGAAGGAAGAGAAGAAGGAAATGCAAATTCGACTAAAATGCAGTTCCCTGCCGCCATCTAACTTACCTCTGACGTGCAAAATATTTGGGTTCTGAACTCAATTGCATATGACAACAGGAACCCGGCCGACGGCACTTTACTGAGAATTTAAAGAGAAAAACGGACCCGACGGTCCCTATTCTTTCCTCTGCGCGTCAGTTTAGTTCTAATTCTATCAAATACACATTAAAGTCCTAATTGTTTCGTAAGTGAGTCACCGCAGGTCCTAGGTTGGTTCTACCTTGCCACGTAAGCTGCAGGACAATTTAGCGGGAGTTTTCCCGCGGCAGTTGTGTTTTTTGCAAATGAACCCCTATAACTACTTGCCTTCCTATTTCACAGCCCTTAGCTGTCCCTGTCTCTCTATCTCTCTCTGTTTGCTCTCTCACCCTCGCTGCAGCACCATGAAAAGCTCGGTGAGCTCGTCCGCTGGCACTAGGCCGAGGAGGAAGCCAGCTTCTACATCCCCCTCGCTGGCATCTCCTGCACTGGCCCAACCCGCAGCTATTGTGCCGACGGGAAATATGCCGTTGGTGCCATGTCCCTGTTGTGGAGTTCGGAGGACAATCTGTCTTGTCTCTCAATCAAGCGCAAATCCAGGCCGAGTGTTCTACAAATGCCCTAATTATCGTGTAAGTTTGCTGGTTGATGGATCTGGACACTGTTTTGGCTGCAGTTTTCTGAATTTTTATGAGTTTTTGCTGATTTCTGACGCAGGTTGGTCCTAATCCTTGCAACCACTACTACTAGGAGGATGGTGAAGATAGCTATGTTGATTTTCTCATAGCTAATTGTTATACTGTTGATGGTGTAGGGGTTCGTAGCATGGAAAACAAAAAATTTCTATCGCATACAAACAAACAAGCCAAGATCTATCTACTAGATTGCAGCAACGAGTCGATGGAATAACTCACCCTCGAAGATTCCAAAGTGTTTAACGAGAGCAGATTCTCGTGGGTGATGTAGTCGTACTCTTTCCGATCTCAAGATCGCGTAGACGATCCTTCCGGCCACGTTCAAGCAGCGCTCCTGATCGGTCACACGTTCGGTACTTTCGAAGACCTTTCTCTCCTTGTTCCAGCAGAAAATGGAGGTTGTAGCACTCTCCTCTCGCGATTAAAGACTGTGGCAGTGGTACCTGGAAGTAGAGGGAAATCCCATGAGGCTTAAGCCGGTGCAGTATGGTGGTGCTTATTAGATTGGCTATTAGTGGTCTAGTATTTAGACACACCAATTAGAAGGCTCTAAACCAATTAGAAGGCTCTAAACCGAAATAGCTCTAAACCGGGGTTTAGGTCTAGGGTTTAGTTTAGAGGATAGGAACTTGTGTGTTCTAGGAGGCAGCCACGCCTCCTTTTATAGGTGGGAGGGCGGCGGCCAAGGGGAGAGTCCTCCCCAACTCGGCCGTGAGGTGGGCGCCGGCTTGGGAGGAGGAATCCTCCCCAACTCGGTTCCACTTCTCCTCCTCTTTCCACTTTCCAAAACTTGCCGTTTGACTTTCAAACTAGCCGTTTGACTTTTCAATTTAGGATTTAAATAAACCCTTTATTTTGGACAGCGAGAACACTTAGTACATGATGCAATCATTCCAATATGTAATGACACATTCATGTACCCTTCCCTCCGAGTGCCGGACATTCCGGGACCTTCTAGAATGTTCCCGATGAAAACACCGGAACCATTCCGCTACTCCGAAATGGGACTTTCCTTATATAAATCTTATTCTCCGGACCATTCCGGATCTCCTCGTGATATCCCGGATCCCATCCGAGACTCCGAACAACATTCGGTCTCTTTCTCATAATACCATAACTACTCAAACAACGTCGAATCCTTAAGTGTGTCTCCCTACGGTTCGTGAATTATGCGGACATGATCGAGACACTTCTCGAACAATAACCAATAGAGGAATCGAAATTCATATGGCTCCCACATATTTCTCGATTACTTTGCGATCGAATGAACCACTTACATACGATACCAATTTCCCTTTGTCTCACGATATGTTACTTATCCGAGGTTATGATCGTCGGTATCTCGCATACCTAGTTCAACCTCGTTCTTGATAAGTACTCTTTCTCGTTCCGTGATATGTGATCCCTTGTGACCCAGTCACATGCTTGCAAGCTAATTGGATGACATTTCACCGAGAGGGCCCAGAGAATATCTATCCGTCATATGGATGGACAAATCCCACTCTTGATCCATGTGTTTCAACCAATACTTTCCGAACACTCAATGCCACCTTTATAACCACCACATTACGGTGTGGTGTTTGATGACATCAAAGCATCCATCCAGTAAAGGTGATATGCATGATCTCATGGTCGAAGGAATTAGGTTACCATGTATCAGAAAGCATATAGCAATTGAACTATTGAAATGACTTGATCTTTATGCTACGCTTATCTATAGGAGTATGTCCACCATATCATTCTCCTAATGATATGATCTTGTTGTTGATCACATCTCAATGTTCATGATAGGAAACCACAATCATCAATCAACCAACAAGCTAGTGAAGTATAGAGGCTATACTAGGGACTTCAAATTAAGTTTACAATTCACACAAGTATTAATGTTTCCTTGTTAATACTATTATAGCATGAATATAAACATTTATCATAAACACAAAGATATAATAATAACTATATTTATTATTGCCTCTAGGGCATATCTCCAACAGTCTCCCACTTGCACTAGAGTCATCTAATCTAGATTACATGGTAATATACCGAACACCCATGGCAGTTTGGTGTTGGTCATGTTTTGCCCTCGGGAGAGGTTTAGTCAATGGATCCGCCACATTCTGTGTGTACTTTGCAAATCTTTATATCCCTATCCCGGATATGTTCTCGAATAGCGTGAAAACGTAGCTTGATATGCTTCACTTCTTGTGTGACCTTGGTTCTTGCGCATTGGCTATGACGCCCATGTTATCACGAAGATATAGACATTGGGTCCAGCACTTGGAACCACACCCAGCCTGTAATGAACTCTTTCATCCATATCGCTTCTTGTGAAGCCTCCAAGCAACCATGTATTCGATACAGTTGAAGATATCGCCACAACGCTTTGCTTTTCACTCCACCAGCTAACTGCTGCACCATGCAAAATAAATACGAATCCAGATTGTGATTTAGAATCATCCGGATCGGTGTTCCAACTAGCATCGGTGTAACCATTAACAACGAGCTGTTCATCACCTCCATAAGAAAGAACCATATCCTTAGTTCTTCTCAAGTACTTAAGGATGTTTTTGACCGCTGTCCAATGATCCACTCCTGGATCACTTTGATATCTGCTAGTTAAACTAACAGCATATGCAATGTCGGGTCTAGTACATAGCATGGCATACATTAGAGATCCTATGGCTGATGCATAGGGAGTCTTACTCATCCTTTCTCTATCTTATGCCGTTGTCGGACTTTGAGTTTTACTCAAGGTCGATTAGCAACATGGGCAAGAACCCTTTCTTGCTATCTTCCATTCCAAACCTCTTTAGAACTTTGTCCAAATATGTACTTTGTGACAATGATATTTGACGTTTCGATCTATCTCTATAAATCTTTATGCCTAATATGTAAGGCTGCCAAGATCCTTCATTGAAAAACTATTATTCAAATATTCCTTGACACTATTAAGAAGGTCTACATCATTCCCAATCAACAATATGTCATCCACATACAGTATTAAGAATGCTACAGAGCTCCCACTCACTTTCTTGTAAATACAAGCTTCTCCATAAGTTTGTATAAAACCAAAACTTTTGATTACCTTATCAAAACGTTGATTCCAACTTCGGGATGCTTGCTTCAATCCATAGATGGACCGTTGAAGCTTGCATACCTTGTTAGCATCTTTAGGATCGACAAAACCTTTGGGTTGCATCATATACAACTCTTCATCAATGTTTCCATTGAGGAATGCTGTTTTGACATCCATCTGCCATATCTCACAATCACAATATGCAGCGATTGCTAACATAATCCTCACAGATTTTAGCTTTGCTACTGGTGAGAAAGTCTCATCGTAGTCAACTCCTTGAATTTGTCGAAACCCTTTTGCGACAAGTCGAGCTTTATATACAGTAACATTACCATCAGCATCTGTTTTCTTCTTGAAAATCCATTTGTTCTCGACGGCTTTCCGGCCATCCGGTAAGTCCACCAAAGTCCATACTTGGTTTTCGTACATGGATCCAATCTCGGATTTCATGGCTTCTTGCCATTTATTGGAATCTGGGCTCATCATCGCTTCCTCATATGTCTCGGGGTCATCGGTGTTGTCCACCAACATGACATTCATAACGGAATCATACCAATCTGGAGTGGTACGAGTTCTCGTTGACCTCCGAGGCTCTGTAGCAACTTCAACCGAAGTTTCATGATCACCATCATTAGCTTCCTCTCTTATTGGTGCAGGCACCACAGGAACTTCTTCGGTCTTGCGCTACTCGCAATTCGAGAGAAGGTTCGACAACCTCGTCGAGTTCTACTTTCCTTCCAGTCACTTCTTTCGAGAGAAATTCCTTCTCTAGAAAGGATCCATTCTTAGCAACGAAGATTTTTCCTTCGGATCTATGATAGAAGGTATACCCAATAGTTTCCTTCGGGTATCCTATGAAGACGCATTTTTCCGCTTTGGGTTCAAGCTTGTCCTATTGTAACTTATTTACATAGGCTTCGCATCCCCAAACTTTAAGGAACGACAATTTAGGTTTCTTCCCAAACCATGATTCATACGGTGTCGTTTCAACGGATTTAGACGGTGCCCTATTTAAAGTGAATGCGGCTGTTTCTAATGCATAACCCCAAAATGATAGCGGTAAATCTGTAAGTGACATCATAGAACGAACCATATCTAAGAGAGTTCGATTACGACGTTCAGACACACCATTACTGCTGTGGTGTTCGGCGGTGTCAATCGCTGAAAAGTATTCCACATTTCTTCAAATGCTCGCCAAACTCGTAACTTAGATATTCACCTCCACGATCAGAACGTAGAAATTTAATCTTCTTGTTACGTTGATTCTCTACCTCACTTTGAAACTCCTTAAACTTCTCGAAAGTTTCGGACTTATGTTTCATGAAATAGATATACCCATATCTACTCAAGTCATCCGTGAAGGTAAGAACATAACGATAACCATCTGCATGATGCTACACTCATTGGACCACACACATCGGTATGTATGATTTCCAATAAGTCTAGCTCGCTCCATTATACCAGAAAATGGAGTCTTAGTCATTTTACCCATCAGACATGCCTCGCATCTTTCAAGTGATTCAAAATCAAGTGATTCAAGAAGTCCATCGGAATGGAGTTTCTTCATACGCTTCACTCCAATGTGACCAAGACGACAGTGCCACATATAGGTCGAGTTATCGCTTGATTTCAACCGTTTAGCTTCAATGTTATTAATATGTGTATTTCTACTATCGAGATTCAACAAGAATAGACCATCTATCAAAGGTGCATGTGCATAAAACATATTACTCATATAAATCGAACAACCATTATTCTCGGATTTAAACAAGTAACCATCTCGCAATAAACAAGATCCCGATATAATGTTCATGCTCAACGCAGGCACCAAATAACAATTATTTAAGTATAAAACTAATCCCGATGGTAGATGAAGAGGTAGCGTGCCGACCGCGATCACATCAACCTTTGATCCATTTCCTACGCGCATCGTCACCTCGTTCTTCACTAGCTTCCGTTTATTCTGCAGCTCCTGTTTCGAGTTACAAATATGAGCAACCGAACCAGTATCAAATACCTGTGCACTACTACGAATACTAGTGAGATACACATCAATAACATGTATATCGATATACCTTTCTTCTTGATGTTGCCGTTCTTCAAATCCGCCAAGTACTTTGGGCAATTCCGCTTCAAGGACCTTCTCCCTTGCGGTAAAAGCACTCAAGATCGGGCTTGGGTCCAGCCTTGGTCCTCTTAAATCGGCGTGGCAGCTTTCTTACCACCCTTCTTGAAGTGTCCCTTTGCTTAGACTTGCCTTTCTTGAATTTGGTGGTCTTATTGACCATCAACACTTGGTGCTCTTTCTTGATCTCCACTTCGCAGATTTTAACATAGCAAATAGTTCGCAACTCTTTGTTCATGTTCGCATGTTGTAGTTCATCACAAAGTTCTTGTAACTTGGTGGTAGTGATTGGAGGATGCGGTAAACCCCCAAAGTATTAGGAATCACTATACCCAAGCTTTGAAGTTTATTCGCGTGCCCAGACATTTTAAGCACATGCTCACTGACGGAGCTGCCCTCTTCCATCTTGCAGTTAAAGAACTTTTCAGAAGCTTCATAACTTTCAATTGCCGCATGAGTCTCAAAAATTAATTTGAGATCCTCGACAATATCATATGGGTCTGACTCTTCAAACCTTTTCAAGCTCGATTCTAAACCATACAAGATAGCACACTGAACTATGGAGTCTTGATTCTTAGGCGAGGTAAACATTCTTTACTTCATCGGTAGCATCAGCTGCAGGTGGGTCACCTAGCGGTGCATCCAAAGACATAGGTCAAATTACCATGTGAGGACAATCTCAAATTGCGGAACCAATCCGCGAAGTTGCTTCCATTGTTTTTCAACTTTTCTTTCTCTAGGAACGCATTAAAATTGATGGTAGGGGCTGCCATTGATCTACAACATATTTGCAATAGTTTAGACTAAGTTTATGACAAATTGAGTTCAAATTCATTAATGAAATTAAACTAGGTGAACTCCCACTCAAAACAACATCCCTCACATTGTTTTAGTGATCACACGAACCAAATCCACTACATCAACACCGATCATCCCGAGAGTTGATATAGTTTTAATGGCGAACAATCATCATGTTCATCATATCTACTATATGATTCATGCTTTACCTTTTCGATCCGTGTTCCTGAGGCCATGTCTGTACATGCTAGGCTCGTCAAGATCAAACCTTAGCTACCGCATAAGCAAATCTGTCTTGCTTACGTTGTATTCACCCGCGGAATCAAAGACACCCGATCATCACGTGGTGCTTTGAAGCAGCAAGCTTTGGCAACGGTGCATACTAAGGGTGAACACTTTAGAACTTGAAATTTATGTGCATGAGGGATCATCTTATAATGCTACCGTCGTCTACTAAGCAATACAAGATGCATAAAGGATTAACATCACATGCAATTCATAATATGTGATATGATATGGCCTTTCTTCTTTATGCTTCCGATCTCCATCTTCAAGCACGAACATGATCTCCATCATCACCGGCATAGCATCAAGGTCAATGATGCTTCTTCATGGTTGTCGTCCACCAGCTTCAACTATTACAACTATTTTGAATAGACACGCAGGTCTTAACAGAAATTAAAGACAACCATATGGCTCACGCGGTTGCCAACTTACAATAAGGAACATTGCATACATCAAATATAATCACAATCATGGCCATATCACATCATCACACCCCGCAAAACAAAGTTAGACGCTTCTACTTTCTTTGCATATTTTACGTGGTTTGGGGCTTTCAATAAGTGTCGTTCTAACTTACGAACAAGAACCACAACATTGATACTAGCATTGTTGATTACCCGTTGTAAATTGGATCTTTACTATGCTAGGAGAAACAGGCACCCGCAAAGCCACTTATGCAAAACGAGTTGCATGTCAAGCGTGGAGCAAGTCTCATGAACGATGTCATGTAAGGTTAGCCGGCCGCTTCATCCCAACATACCGCAAGATGCAAAGTACACAAAAGCAATCTACAATAAAAGCATCAACGCCCACAATGACCATTGTGTTCTACTCGTCTGCAGATCTACATATAGACACGGCTCGATACCCGTAGGGGTTCGTAGCATGGAAAACAAAAATTTCTATCGCATACAAACAAACAAGCCAAGATCTATCTACTAGATTGCAGCAACGAGTCGATGGAATAACTCACCCTCGAAGATTCCAAAGTGTTTAACGAGAGCAGATTCTCGTGGGTGATGTAGTCGCATTCTTTCCGATCTCAAGATCGCGTGAGACGATCCTTCGGCGCCACGTTCCGCAGCGCTCCCTTGATCGGTCACACGTTCGGTACTCGACGAAGACCTTCCTCTCCCTTGTTCCAAAGAGGCGGAGGTTGTAGCACTCTCCTCGCGATTCGGCTGGCGGCGTAATGCAGGAAGTAGAGGGAAATCCGCAGGCTTCGCCTTAAGCCGGTGCGAGTATGGTGGAGCTTATGAGAGAGGCTATTAGTGGTCTAGTAATTAGACACACCAATTAGAAGGCTCTAAACCAATTAGAAGGCTCTAAACCGAAATAGCTCTAAACCGGGGTTTAGGTCTAGGGTTTAGTTTAGAGGATAGGAACTTGTGTGTTCTAGGAGGGCGCCTGCCCTCCTTTATAGGTGGGAGGGCGGCCAAGGGGAGGGAGGAGTCCCTCCCAACTCGGCCTTGAGGTGGGCGCCCGGCTTGGGAGGAGGGAATCCCTCCCAACTCGGTTTCCACTTCTCCTCTTTCCACTTTCCAAAACTTGCCGTTTGACTTTCAAACTAGCCGTTTGACTTTTCAATTTAGGATTTAAATAAACCCTTTATTTTGGACAGCGAGAACACTTAGTACATGATGCAATCATTCCAATATGTAATGACACATTCATGTACCCTTCCCCCTCCGGAGTGCCGGACATTCCGGGACCTTCTAGAATGTTCCCGATGAAAACACCGAAACCATTCCGCTACTCCGAAATGGGACTTTCCTTATATAAATCTTATTCTCCGGACCATTCCGGATCTCCTCGTGATATCCCAGATCCCATCCGAGACTCCGAACAACATTCGGTCTCTTTCTCATAATACCATAACTACTCAAACAACGTCGAATCCTTAAGTGTGTCTCCCTACGTTTCGTGAATTATGCGGACATGATCGAGACACTTCTCCGAACAATAACCAATAGAGGAATCTGGAAATTCATATGGCTCCCACATATTTCTACGAATACTTTGCGATCGAATGAACCACTTACATACGATACCAATTTCCCTTTGTCTCACGATATGTTACTTATCCGAGGTTATGATCGTCGGTATCTCTGCATACCTAGTTCAACCTCGTTGCTGATAAGTACTCTTTTCTCGTTCCCGTGATATGTGATCCCTTGTGACCCAGTCACATGCTTGCAAGCTAATTGGATGACATTTCACCGAGAGGGCCCAGAGAATATCTATCCGTCATATGGATGGACAAATCCCACTCTTGATCCATGTGTTTCAACCAATACTTTCCGAACACTCAATGCCACCTTTATAACCACCCTGTTACAGTGTGGTGTTTGATGACATCAAAGCATCCATCCAGTAAAGGTGATATGCATGATCTCATGGTCGAAGGAATTAGGTTACCATGTATCAGAACGCATATAGCAATTGAACTATTGAAATGACTTGATCTTTATGCTACGCTTATCTATAGGAGTATGTCCACCATATCATTCTCCTAATGATATGATCTTGTTGTTGATAACATCTCAATGTTCATGATAGGGAAACCACAATCATCAATCAACCAACAAGCTAGTGAAGTATAGAGGCTATACTAGGGACTTCAAATTAAGTTTACAATTCACACAAGTATTAATGTTTCCTTGTTAATACTATTATAGCATGAATATAAACATTTATCATAAACACAAAGATATAATAATAACTATATTTATTATTGCCTCTAGGGCATATCTCCAACAGATGGAATTGAAGAAAAAGGGGAGGAGAATGGAAATGTTGGGCTGCAGATGATGGATGGGGTGATGCAGAAGATGGATGAGCTCATCAAGTTGTGCAAAATAATTTGTGTTGGCCTAGTTATTGTCATTGTTGTACTGGTGTATGATGTACTTGCTAAATGATAGATGAATGAATGTAATGGACAAATGATGGATGAATACAAGGTTGTTTTAATTGCCAAGTTCAGATAAACTTTCATTAGAACAAGCATAATTATATGATAAGTAGGCAGATAAACTGTCATTACAACAAGAAAAGAGGGATAGTTTTGGGACCAACAGGTTTGGTTGAAACCAGAGCTAGAACTAAGCATTAGGTTTCTGACAGACCTATTCAAAATATGACAGACCAAAATATTGCAACCTAACTAGTGAGCATTAGTAGAGCTACAACTAAGCATCAGTTTTCTTCTTAGAGACAGGCTTCTTCTTCTGCCTTGGTAAACCCAGTGTCCTGGTACCTGCCCTTGGAGGTGGGATGTTTTCCCTACAGCTGACTATGAACTGACTCTCAGGTAGAGGACCTGGTGGTGAAATCTAGGACATTTGTGTTGCTACTGCCTACATCAAATTTAGCACTAGTTATTTAAACAGAAATGAAGAATTTCAAACAGAAATGAAGAAATGAGAATATGACTCACTTGTTCCTGCAGAACTTGCATAACAGTGGATGTTGTGATGTCATAGCTCATTGCAGATGCTACAATATGTGTTGTTGCACTTGTGGCAGTGTGTGGCATTATTTGTTTCTACACAAATATGACAAAATGTCAGATAGAGAAATATGCAAGGAAAAAAGAGAATTGGTAGTATTTTACCTTGGAACTGCACTTCCTTTTTACTGGCATTTTCTTAGGAGGCTGTGCTTGCTCTTCATCATCAGGAGATACTACCATAATGGGCTCAGTCTGATCTGCTTGCTCCTCTTGTGCTGCAGCTGTTCCATCAGGAAAGAAAGGTTCTTCTTTCTCCTCTGTTGCTGCAGCTGTTCTCTTGGTGCTTCTTTCTCCACTCTTGGTGCTTCTTTCTCCACTGTCTCCCTTGTCTCTGCCAAGTGCTGGACATTTTCTCTTGTTGTGTCCAGTTTCATTGCACACACTGCAATGTCCAATGATTCCATGCCTACTGATCCTTGTACCACCTTCCTCCTCTAGTGGGCATTTTCTTCTCTTTTTACTAGGCCTTCCCACTTTCTTATCATATTTAGGTGGTTTTATTTTAGGGCCATTCATTTTCTTCCAAACTTTAGGATCACTACATGGCATGATTACTCCACTATAAGCTGATTTGAAAGCATCTAAACTATAGCATTTGTGCACACATGTTTCAGGTTTTACCCTTTCATGCCTCATTGCTACACAGGCATGTCTACATGGAATTCCAGAAAATTTCCAAGCCCTACAAGAGCATTCCATCTTTCCAATGCTAACCTCATATTACCATACAACCCAGTAACTTTGAAAAGATCTTCTGTTGCAGGTAATGTTTCATAATTGTTTGCAAAGTCTATATTTTTGTCTAGTTTTTTCCTTATCTTAGGATAAATTGAGCCACACATTTCATCTAGTTCCTTCCTTTTACTAAAAAACCTAAGCATTAATTGATCTTTAATTTTTTTCAAAACATTAACTACAGGCAGTTCTCTAGCATCCAGTATATACCTACATAGATAAATATATATAGATAAACAAATGGCAATCAAGGTAATGAACAATGCAGTAGCATAAAAACTGGGAAAAGCCAATCATAGAGAAACTCACTTGTTGAATACTTCACAAGTATTGTTCAAAAGCAAATCACATTTGGGCAAATCTTCAAAGAAAGCCTTGCACCATTGTCTAGGATCAATAGCATTCAAATATTCAAATGCACCTTCATCCAGTGCTTTCATTTCATCCATGTGCCTCTGCCAATCACACTCCCTTGTTGCTCTTGCAATTTGCCATAATTTGTTTTTTAAAATGTCTCATGTCCATCCAGCTCTAGCAAAGTTCTGGTGTAAATGCCTTACACAGAACCTGTGTTGTGCATCAGGCCATAATGCATTGACTGCATTGATCAAACCCTGCACTCAGAATAAATGAACAATTCAAACAATGCATAAAGATAACTCAACTATCTCACAGCTTAATAATTCAAACAATGCATAAAGTTGTCTGTCACTAATAAATGTCCAAGGCCTAGTGTTTTCAATGCCAAGATCATCCTTGAGTGTGTCCAGAAACCATTTACAATTGTTTATGTCTTCCACTTCTACAACAGAAATGGCCAGAGGGTAAATGCAATCGTTTGGATCAACTCCCACAGCTGCAAGCAACACACCACCAAATTTATTTTTCATGTGGCAGCCATCAATACCTATAATGGGCCTGCAACCTGTCATAAAGCCTCTTTTGCAAGCATCCAGTGACATATAGCAATTCTGAAACACACTAGCATGTGCACTGACAAACATAGTGCTTCCTGGATTTGATCTTCTAATTTCAGCAGCAAAATCCCATAGCAAATTATACTGTGCCAGTTTATCACCATGAATTTGCTTCAGTGCACACCTTCTAGCCCTAGTTAACTTGCTTCTGCTGGCTGACATGTTGAAATCCTGCTCAACTAGCCTAGAAAAATTCTTCAATGACATCTTGTCATCAGCCCTGAATTTCTCCAAGTATTTGCCAGCTAGGAATCTTGCTGTAAATTGCTTGATCTTGAAATTTCTCTCACAGTTGTGTTGATGCTGGTACTTCTTGATAGTCCAAGCTTTGGTAATGCTAGAAGGTGCAGCATACATGTACCATGGGCATCCTTCCTCACGGCATGCCCTAATTCTCTCCAAATCATTTTTGACATAATGCACGCCAACTATCTGCCGCACAATGTATTCCTGTATTGCTCCTCTAAGCTCAATAACTGACATAAAAACCATTCCAATCTTGAATTCCAGTTCTTTCATATTCTATGGCCTCCACCTTCTGAGCTTAACTTTCTTCTTCAGCTTCTTCCTTCCTTGCTTGTCATTCACTTCCACTTCATCTCCTGATTCTGCCTCTGGAATGTCTGAATCTTCAAGCTCCTCCAAATCTGCATCTGTGTCATAATCACTGTCTTCTTGACATTTGCTTCTATCCTTTTTGTCATTATATGTTTCATCCACCCATTCATGAAACAGATTGTCATCATCTGCCTCTAGCTCATTTTCAAGGTCCACCCAATCAGAATCAACATCATTGTCTTCACTGCAATGTGCTTCCTCTTCTACATATAGCTTCCTCCTGCTTCTTCTGGTCTCATGGCCATCATGTTGTTGCTTTGATGCACTGCTAGTACCTGCATTGTTACTACCTGCTGCTGTTTTGTCTATATTTTTCAGTGTATTTGGACTCAAGACAGAAGGCAATTCAGGAGATCCACATATTATAACATCATCAATTCTTTCAGCTCTGCCAGTATTCAGATTCTTGTGATCCACAAACAACTGAAAATATTGAAATTTTGGCACTACTGCAATCATATGCAATGTATCTACATCACTGTCCACTATGCGCAGTCCTGATCCTAGATCTTTACCAGGGAGCTACCAATACAAACTATATTCCATTGTATTTTTATACCCTAGTTGCTCCATAAAATCAGCTAGCCACAAAGGCGACCATGTGTGTGCCTCGCATCCGTCAAACTGAGCTACTGTACCATCTACATAGCTCTTAGCTGTCCCAAATCCGCAAAAAAATCCACCATGATTTATTTCTACTGTGAACTCGTCGTCAAATACATCTAAGACCCAGAAAAATCATCACTTTTTGTGGCTAGAATAGGGACTAGCAGATGCTCGCATTGGGGATTTAGGGTTCAGATAACTGACCGTAACGCGGCAGAGCATCACCAGGCCGCCGTAGCTTCGGGCCCTTGCTCGCGGGCGCCATCGTCGACTCCTCCGTCCCCGCGGCGTCGCCCGCCGCGAGATCGCCACCGGTGCCGTCAACCTCCCAGCACCACCGCCTCCAAATCGCCGCCTGCTCTGTCGCGAAAGCTCCGAGGAGAAGTGGAAACGACCGGGGGTGGAGGTTATGACGAGAAATGAAAGGCACGGGCCTTTTTGCAAAATTGCAGCACCGGCAGTTGTTGCTGCTGGGCCCGCGTCCTACGTGGCAGCCGTCAACCATGGTGAAACCAAATTAGGACCTGCGGTGACTCACTTACGAAACAATTAGGACTTGAATGTACATTTTGATAGAATTAGGACTAAACTGACGCACATAGGAAAGAATAGGGACTGCGGGTGCGTTTTTCTCGAATTTAAAATAGGTGTAGACACTGCACTGCGGGCATCTTTCATGATCGGGAATTCGGAAATACTGGTCATGTTAGGGCCACGAAGCTACAGGGATTCCGAGATTTGCAGAGCACATACGATTGTACAGCGAGATCTCTGAAGCACCTCCTACGATTTCTTTGTTCCCGGTACAAGATGCTGTATGTTCAGCAGAACACAATGAGCAGTGCATCATTTGATCGGAACTCGGAAGGGACTCTCCGACCATTCTCTGCGTCTTTTGGGTAATCTGGTAACCGAACAAGACGTAGTGTGCTACGCTGGATCGATGGATGGACCAGCGTATGTGTGTGTGTACGTTCAGGCAGGATCATGGAAATTCGCAAAAGGAAGAGCGGTACAAGCAGATATATATCTACTCTACTCATATCCTGTACTACGCAGTGGATACATCAAGATATCTACTGTACAATCTTATCCTCCATCTTGTCCCGATCGAATTCTTTCGCGTACGGTTACTGCATCTATCAATGAGTACACTGGAGTACCGGAAACTGTGCGCAGATGCTCTGCTTGGTTGGAGTTCCGCAGGCTATCTGAACTTTTTCTTTGTTTCTCTAACTGTGAGGTCGTTCTTCCTTACTGTGTTTGCGTCACTACAGCTTATGCTATGTCCATCAGTGGTACGGAAAAAATCCATCAAGATCTTCCAATCTCTGCTGCTCTTCGTCAGCAAAGATGTTACGGCTTATTGCAACTCGATGCATATCTGGAAGTGGAAGTACAAGAACTTTTTTGGGAGATTTTATTACTTAACGCCACATGTTGGGATCTTTTTTAGCACAGAACCACAACCTTAGTATTTTTTTTCACAATACACTAACTTTTGTGGTAATCTTTTTCATAGAACACAAACTTTTGTGGTAACCTTTGTCAAAAGGTGAATGAACTGTGCAGGGGCGAGTGCCGCTTCGGTCAGAATTTTTGTGATAAAAATTATGGTACAATGTTAAATTGTTCAATGTTTTCCTATTATTAGGCTGTGTTTGAAACACATGAATATTTTGCAGATCATACAAAAACAATTATTTCTTTATGTGAAATCCCAAGCTCCAACCGGCATTACGTTGCATTTTCCTGCTAGACAATATTAAGATGTATATTTACTCATCTATTAAGGTTAAACCGGAAAACTTATAACACAGAAGTTGTGTGAAATACCGAGATGGAGGTATTGCTCGAAGAAAATTTCAAATGGTAGACCGGGTGCGAGAAATTTGACAAAATTTATCCATAGAAGCGACAAACATGAACATTAATTTTTTTATTAAAAAGTCTTGTTTCAAAAAAAATGAAACGGAATAGAAATCCAAGAATTCAATGAAACTAGGAAGAATGGAATCAAAAACATCGATGCACTAATTTTTCATGTAGAACTTATCTCAAATCGAAACACCTTATGTGGGTTAGAAGAGATTACGTGAGGAAGATTTGAAAGGTGAAAGGTTAGTATGAAGCTGATTCAAAAAGTATGTCGCGCAGCTATTCTTTTTAGCATGGACAACCAAACGGTTGCAAAAGGGACAAATATTCGCTCCCTTTAACCTGCTTTAGTTTCCATGGACAACCAAACTTGTCCCAAGTGCATTGATTGATGTACTCTCTCCGATCCATATTAATTGATTTTGATTTATTAAAATTTGGATAAACCTACACTACAGGAATAGGAAGTTACGCCGACAGCCGGTTGCTACGCCGACGGTCAAACGTCGTGGCCGTCGGCGTAGCCATCGTCCAGACCAGCTGTAACATTCTCAGAATCGACCCTATGCAAGTTTTAGCGCTTCCCGCCAAACCCGCATAGAAACGATTCAAAGGTGTCCACCAGGCACTTTCGTGCGGGTGGAAAACGAAGTAATATCATTACATAATAGTCCTCGATGGAACCCACAAAACATATATATACAACAGCGACTCAATGAGTCAAGAATACAGATATACAATACAAAGATCCAAATCACCTTCAAAACGATACAACGTCCGAGTACGGACAAGATGCAAATTGAGCTAAGAGCCCTGAAGAACAACCAATGGCGTCCATAACCCTGCCCAGGCCAAGCCGGAAGGGTAACCCTGCTAACGACGTCGATCTCAAAACCTGCTTAAACAAAAGGGGTGCCGACAAAGGGCAAAGGAAAAAGAGAGCGGTCAGTACTGAGGCCAGTACACGGCGAGACTAGAATTCGGCGGTCCTCGCCTACATAGGTATGGTGGACTGAAGCGGCAGCGCAGCATGCACTAAACAACCTATAGAGACTCGATACAACTGGCGGCTATCAGAGAGGGATAAGAAAGACCTATTCGGATCTAACCTGATGCTAACACCAAACATACCCATCCTGGTGTCTCCCCCTCAAAACCAACCGAGGAAGTCAACCGAGGAACTCACACAGTTGGCAAATTTATTTATTCCGTTATAGTTGTGGCAATTACTAGTCAGATATAGATAGCATGAGTCATCCTGATATAATAAGCAGTGGGTAGTTTTAGTTAACTATTCTGTTGTAGTTGTAGTACTTACTAGTCAGATACATATAGCATGAGGCATCCCAAAACCCAGCAGTTGTTGATAATTTTATTTAGTCATTCCGTTGTAATTGCAATACTTACTAGTCAGATACAATGGTAACATACGACAACCCAAATCAGCAATTGTTGACACTTTTATTTAGCCATTCCATTATAGTGAAGCTGATTACTAGTCATCATAAAGTTAAATTTATAGCACTACTTTAATTATAGTTGTCTATGATCGAGATACTATGCTCCAAGTCGTCCATAACCGCGGACACGGCTTTCAGAAAGTTTTACCCTGCAGGGGGGCACAAATAGCAACACACGCACGATCAACCTCGGGAAAAACCAAATAAAAACCCAACGAGGCATCACGACAGAGCAATCGCAAGATTCATATAAATTTCAGGGGGCCACCCCACCAAGCTACCTGCGACGAAGTTGGCCGGCTCCGGAACGGACCCAGAGGTTTGCGTCAATGGCTGTAAACGATTGGGAACCCGAAAGTGTGACTGGGCTTGTCGATACCGCGAAAACACTCCGCTTACCTAAACAGTACAGGCGCTCCACGCGCAATCGTAAATAAAGCAGTAAAACATAGCATAAGTACATGATAGTAATAAAGTCCCAAACTACTTTGTGGCCCCAAGAAATAAATATGACTCAAGCTCTGGCTAGGGGGATTCGTGCGGATAGTGCGAATATTCAAAGAACAGGTATCAAGTACTCGGGGTCCTACGGGACACAAGTGGACGGTTAAAAACCAAATAACATCTATTGCCCACCTGGGCCTCTGCATTATTTACCTACTTCAATTTTAGTTATTAAACAGTAATTAAATTCATGAACATCTCCAACATAAAGGATATGGCAGTCTTCCAACAACTATGGTACTTGACGGCACGCAATATCACTTGAGCAAGCGACTGCGACACACAAGTCCAACTATCTACCAGACAATAGGTAATACGATGTGTCCAAGGCAATATAAAGCTGCAAGGGATATCACGGGTACGAAAACTAGAGCATCGAACACAAATAGCAATAGATCAACAGGAGGAAATAAAGACTAGAAAGGTAAAATAGGTAGAAAGGGGGAGAATGCTCGCCTGAAAACATTGCCGAAGGTTCATTCGAAGGTCGGATCGACACTCACATCAACTCATCAGCCTAATCCGTGAAGAAGCAAAGCACTAGAAGAAACACCGGATGCACTATTTAATACTACGGTAGAAGATCGAGCATGATGCATGTATGATGTATGTCATGGCAAAGATGCGATGCAATTATGCAATATTAAGGGGAACCGGGATCCGACAATTAATTAGGTGGTTATGTTGTCTAGATACCCCACAATTTAATATTGTATTAACAAGGAAAAATTATATCATCGGTTCGCTACACAAATTTAAATGGAACCAAACCAAGACTAGAATAGCCCGCATATGGTCTCCATATTTATTATGAGGTGAACCGACATAATGCCCTCAAACCACATTATATGTGTGCAAGCATGACAATTTAATACGCAACAATTATATTATATATATTACAAAAATATAGGGGTCTCGAGAAAAGGGGTCACACATAGGGGTCGACGATCTTGGTGTTCAGGGGTTTGGGTTCGGCTTCGGACTCTGGGATCGGTCTTCGGATCGGGGCGTCGGGGCTTCGGTTTTCCGTGATGGCGGCCTTGGCGTCCTTGGGATCGGGCTTTAGATCCGCGAAGGAGGGCTCGGTGTTTCCGCGCGTTCGGGGCCAACGGGCTTTGGTTCCATGTTGTCGAACTTGGGGTCCCGACTTCATTTTCCGATGGCGAGCTTGGATACATCCTTGTCTGTGGTGCGAGTGGCACCGGAGATCTTGGTGGACACCGCGTGGTACTCGATCACCCTTCCTGATGCAAGCACAACCAGGACATGGGCAAGAGTGGCATGTGGCAAAACGTGTAGTCGTGCAAGCAGATGCACACGCAGGCCCTGAACAGGATGATGGGCGTCCACGAAGTGGCTGCTGGCGCGCGTGCAGCAAGGCACCAAGACGAGGTCGCCGGCCTGACGCGGGGTACGGTGCGGCGGCGGAGAAGCAAGCGCCTTCTGGGCCGAGGTCGGCGGCCATGAGACGAGGTCCAGCGAGGAGGGCGTCAGCAGAGAGATCGTGCAACAGAGGGCACGCGCGATGCAGATGACGGAGCTTGGTCCAGGGAGGGGACGACAGACGGTGACGAGGATGGGGAGGGGAGCACGTCGGGGAAGCGGGGCGCGGGCCACGGCAGGCTCCCGGCCTCGGGAAAGCCGAGCCGCTGGCGGGGAAGCGGCCGGACGCAGAGGCGAGGATGCGCCTGCGGGCGGAGCAGAGAGGCAGGGCACTGCAGAGGAGGGCGACAGGGTCCGGCTAGGATGGATCACAAGGCGGCGGCGGGCTAGAGAGGAGGCGCCGTGGCTCGTCCTGGCGGCAGGGATGGGGGCCTCGATGCGGGGGAGGACCGGGGTCGGGCGTGTGCGGTCGAGGGGGCGGTGGTTTTCCTGCGGAGCAGAGGGGGATCGGGGAGAGACGTGGTGGGGAACGCGGACGATGGGGGTGGGGCCAGGGAGCGTCGGAGCGGGTCAACCGGGCGCGGGCTACGGGGAAACGTGTGGAGTTGGCGTGTTGTCCCAGGAAGGTGAGTGGCGACGGGTGTGGGGAGTGGGGTGGAGGCTGGCGGCTGGCGGCTGGGAAGAGGTGAGGGAGTGAGATTAGGGTTAGAGCTAGGGTTTGGTTTAGTGGGTTATAGGTGGCCTGTTGGCTGGGCCTTTGGGCCTGGCCGACTGGGCTGCCTTCCCACAAAAATAGTTTTTATTATATATTTAGTTGTAAAAATATTTTTGTAATTATTTAGACAAAACAAAATATTCGGACAGACCGGATTTTGCAGTTGAAATAAAGAGGGAGGTAAATAGAAAACAAATAGGTTTTTGGAGAAATAGTTTTTAGGTTAAAAGATGCATGATGGTGCCATGATGATGCAAAAATAAAAACAACAGCGGTTTTCTAGTAGTGGTTTTTACCGGGGGTGCTACAATTCGACACCACTAACAATGGATCTCGCCCTCGAGATCCGCCTCATGGTACGAGGAAGAAGACCGGTGGTCTAAATCTTCTCGCTTCGTGTAGATCCTCGCGACACCACTAACAAGGATTCTTTCTTCATGTTTAAATCGGTGACACCATCAACAAGGGTTGGTGTTCACGTTTGTCGAGAGAGCACTCTGGATAAACAAAGGTCAGAGGTAGAGGTATCAAAAGTTAAGGCCACCTCTAACTTCGGCGAACGGAGTAGAATTGCTTGATCCACCGATTCAATGCACAAGAGCGAATGATAAGAGTAGTCGGATGTTGATTAGTCCATCGCGCACCCAAAGCATTACTCTGCACATGAATGGGCGAATTATGCAACCAACTCTCGGAATCAGACTGAAGATCTCGACAAGCGAGGTTCGGAAACAAATGAGGGATGGAGATTATTCATCAGATCGGATGCAGTTGAGATTGTCGCGTTGAAAAACACCAGAAGATACAAGAATTTTTTTAGTGAATTTTGGTGCACTGAAAGGTACAACAAAGGAAGATTCCTCAGATAGCATGAAGACCAGATGTATAAGCACCGTTACAAGAGGATGGAAGCGAAACCCTGAAGGTACGACAGAAACCCAACCGCGAGAAATCCTAGACTAGAAGAAGAGATAAGAGAGCAGATTCAAAACACACAGAGGTAAGAAGAGAATAGCGGAGGGGTAAGGAGTAAAAGCAGACCTAATCAGATCTACCCAATCGATTTTTTCAAAATAGTTTTGACACTCTACAATGTCCGTTAGCTAGGTTATCCTACAGGCTGGACCAGTGGGGTATCGTAACTGCTGAGCTCTGATACCACTCTGTAACACCCTCAGAATCGACCCTATGCAAGTTTAAGCGCTTCCCGCCAAACCCGCATAGAAACGATTCAAAGATGCCCACCAGGCACTTCCGTGCGGGTGGAAAACGAAGTAATATCATTACACAATAGTCCTCGATGGAACCCACAAAACATATATATACAACAGCGACTCAATGAGTCAAGAATACAGATATACAATACAAAGATCCAAATCACCTTCAAAACGATACAACGTCCGAGTATGGACAAGATGCAAATTGAGCTAAGATCCCTGAAGAACAACCAATGGCGTCCATAACCCTGCCCAGGCCAAGCCGGAAGGGTAACCCTGCTAACGACGTCGATCTCAAAACCTGCTTAAACAAAAGGGGTGCCGACAAAGGGCAAAGGAAAAAGAGAGCGGTCAGTACTGAGGCCAGTACACGGCGAGACTAGAATTCGGCGGTCCTCGCCTACATAGATATGGTGGACTGAAGCGGCAGCGCAGCATGCACTAAACAACCTATAGAGACTCAATACAACTGGAGGCTATCAGAGAGGGATAAGAAAGACCTATTCGGATCTAACCTGATGCTAACACCAAACATACCCATCCCGGTGTCTCCCCCCTCAAAACCAATCGAGGAAGTCAACCGAGGAACTCACACAGTTGGCAGTTTTATTTATTCCGTTATAGTTGCGGCAATTACTAGTCAGATATAGATAGCATGAGTCATCCTGATATAATAAGCAATGGGCAATTTTAGTTAACCATTCTGTTGTAGTTGTAGTACTTACTAGTCAGATACATATAGCATGAGGCATCCCAAAACCCAGCAGTTGTTGGTACTTTTATTTAGTCATTCCGTTGTAATTGCAATACTTACTAGTCAGATACAATGGTAATAGACGACAATCCAAATCAGCAATTGTTGACACTTTTATTTAGCCATTCCATTATAGTGAATCTGATTACTAGTCATCATAAAGTCAAATTTATAGCACTACTTTAGTTATAGTTGTCTATGATCGAGATACTGTGCTCCAAGTCGTCCATAACCGCGGACACGGCTTTCAGAAAGTTTTACCCTGTAGGGGGGCATAAATAGCAACACACGCACGATCAACCTCGGGAAAAACCAAATAAAAACCCAACGAGGCATCACGACAGAGCAATTGCAAGATTCATATAAATTTCAGGGGGCCACCCCACCAAGCTACCCACGACGAAGTTGGCCGGCTCCAGAACGGACCCAGAGGTTTGCGTCAATGGCTGTAAACGACTGGGAACCCGAAAGTGTGACTGGGCTTGTCGATACCGCGAAAACACTCCGCTTACCTAAACAGTACAGGCGCTCCACGCGCAATCGTAAATAAAGCAGTAAAACATGGCATAAGTATAGGATAGTAATAAAGTCCCAAACTACTTTGTGGCCCCAAAAAATAAATATGACTCAAGCTCTGGCTAGGGGGATTCATGGTCCCACATGCGGATAGTGCGAATATTCAAAGAACAAGTATCACGTACTCGGGGTCCTACGGGACACAAGTGGACGGTTAAAAACCAAATAACATCTATTGCCCACCTGTGCCTCTGCATTATTTACCTACTTCAATTTTAGTTATTAAATAGTAATTAAATTCATGAACATCTCCAACATAAAGCATATGGCAGTCTTCCAACAACTATGGTACTTGACGGCACGCAATAGCACTTGAGCAAGCGACTGCGACACACAAGTCCAACTATCTACCAGACAATAGGTAATAGGATGTGTCCAAGGCAATATAAGGCTACAAGGGATATCACGGGTACGAAAACTAGAGCATCGCAACACAGATAGCAATAGATCAACAGGAGGAAATAAAGACTAGAAAGGTAAAATAGGTAGAAAGGGGGAGAATGCTCGCCTGAAAACATTGCCGAAGGTTCATTCAAAGATCGGATCGACACTCACATCAACTCATCAGCCTAATCCGTGAAGAAGCAAAGCACTAGAAGAAACACCGGATGCACTATTTAATACTATGGTAGAAGATTGGGCATGATGCATGTATGATGTATGTCATGGCAAAGATGCGATGCAATTATGCAATATTAAGGGGAACCGGGGTCCGACAATTAATTAGGTGGTTTATGTTGTCTAGACACCCCACAATTTAATGTTGTATTAACAAGGAAAAATTATATCATCGGTTCGCTACACAAATTTAAATGGAGCCAAACCAAGACTAGAATAGCCCGCATATGGTCTCCATATTTATTATGAGGTGAACCGACATAATGCCCTCAAAATACATTATATGTGTGCAAGCATGACAATTTAATATGCAACAATTATATTATATATATTGCAAAAATATAGGGGTCTCGAGAAAAGGGGTCACACATAGGGGTCGACGATCTTGGTGTTTAGGGGTTTGGGTTCGGCTTCGGACTCCGGGATCGGTCTTCGGATCGGGGTGTCGGGGCTTCGGTTTTCCGTGATGGCGGCCTTGGCGTCCTTGGGATCGGGCTTTAGATCCACGAAGGAGGGCTCGGTGTTTCCGCGCCTTCGGGGCCAACTGGCTTTGGTTCCATGTTGTCGAACTTGGGGTCCTGACTTCATTTTCCGATAGCGAGCTTGGATACATCCTTGTCTGTGGTGCGAGTGGCACCGGAGATCTTGGTGGACAACGCGTGGTACTCGATCACCACACGGATGCAAGCACAACCAGGACATGGGCAAGAGTGGCATGTGGCAAAACGTGTAGTCGTGCAAGCAGATGCACACGCAGACCCTGAACAGGATGATGGGCGTCCACGAAGTGGCTGCTAGCGCGTGTGCAGCAAGGCACCAAGACGAGGTCGCCGGCCTGGCCGAAGTGCAGGCGTGGCGGAGAAGCAAGCGCAGCTGCGGCCGGAGGTCGGCGGCCGCGGGGACGAGGTCCAGCGAGGAGGACGTCAGCAGAGAGATCGTGCAACGGAGGGCACGCGCGATGCAGATGACGGAGCTTGGTCCAGGGAGGGGACGACAGACGGTGACGAGGATGGGGAGGGGAGCACGTCGGGGAAGCGGGGCGCGGGCCACGGCAGGCTCCCGGCCTCGAGCCGCTGGCGAAGCGGAGCGCCTTGACGCGGAGGATGCGCAGGCGGAGGCGAGAGGCACTGCAGGGAGGCGGCGAGTGGTCCGGCTAGGATGGATCACAAGGCGGCGGCGGGCTAGAGAGGAGGCGCCGTGGCTCGTCCTGGCGGCAGGGATGGGGGCCTCGATGCGGGGGAGGACCGGGGTCGGGCGTGTGCGGTCGAGGGGGCGGTGGTTTTCCTGCGGAGCAGAGGGGGATCGGGGAGAGATGTGGTGGGGAACGCGAACGATGGGGGTGGGGCAAGGGAGCGTCGGAGCGGGTCAACCGGGAGCGGGCTGCGGGGAAAACGTGTGGAGTTGGCGTGTTGTCCTAGGGAGGTGAGTGGAGGCGGGTGTGGGGAGTGGGCTGGAGGCTGGCGGCTGGCGGCTGGGAAGAGGTGAGGGAGTGAGATTAGGGTTAGAGCTAGGGTTTGGTTTAGTGGGTTATAGGTGGCCTGTTGGCTGGGCCTTTGGGCCTGGCCGACTGGACTGCCTTCCCACAAAAATAGTTTTTATTATATATTTAGTTGTAAAAATATTTTTGTAATTATTTAGACAAAACAAGATATTCGGACAGACCGAATTTTGCAGTTGAAATAAAGAGGGAGGTAAATAGAAAACAAATAGGTTTTTGGAGAAATTGTTTTTAGGTTAAAAGATGCATGATGGTGCCATGATGATGCAAAAATAAAAACAACAGCGATTTTGTAGTAGTGGTTTTTACCGGGGGTGCTACACCAGCCCCGTCAAGCAACCGTCGGCATAGAATTGCCCTCGGCGTATCCTATGCTACCGTCGGCGTAGCATACACCGACGGCTGTCCTCGGCGTAGCTATTTTTTCTTTTACCTTATTAAACTTTAAAAAATCATAACTAAATTATTATAATTTGGGAAAATACTAATAATATATCAAAATTTGCAGAAAAATAAGATCTATATATCTACACTCAAATATTACATATTTGTAAAAAAAATTAAGTGAAACATAAAACATTATATATAGTTTAAAACGGGCACAAAAAATTAAAAAACGATCGAAACAATGCGAAACCTTCACGTGGTGTCATATTATGTGACATAGTTAGAAGAAAAAATATCAAACTTGGTATATTGATTATGTCTCAAAAAATCTTCACAAAATGACCTATCTCATTCGAGGTTTTTTGGCTATCGGGTCAAATGATCAATGTTATAGCTAGAATCAGGGCATAGTTTGTGATAATGTGCCCATATTATGTATACATGTGCATCATAAGATGACGAACAATGTTGCAGGAGGAAGTTTTCTTTTTTATCGCACCAAAAAGCCATTTTCCATTTTCCGAGCATAAAAGATGGACGGTTTTGTGAAGCAACCACCAAATGGCTAATTCAAAATGCTACCACCATATTTTACAAAAGTTACTAGACCACCTTATATGGACAATGTCCCAATAGGGGATCTGAAAACTTTCCGTCCATCCCTGGTGAAAAAGACAAATTCCTGCCGAATCGGTTGGAAGTGGGTCAGATATGAACTACAGGTACATGATTCGATGCTCATATTTTTTATAAAAATCATTTTTAGGTTCACAATATGCTATTATATCAAAGATCCGATGCAAGTTTAGCGAGGCTCGGCCCCGAGCAAAGAATCTTCATACCTGTCGTTCGATAAAGTTTGACGATAGTTTAAAACGGGCATAAAAATTCAAAAACGATCAAAACAATGCGAAACCTTCACGTGGTGTTATATTATGTGTCATAGTTACAAGTAAAAATATCAACCTTGGTATATTGATTATGTCTCAAAAAACCCTTCACAAAATGACCTATCTCATTCGAGGTTTCTTGGCTTTCTGATCAAATGACCAATGTTATGGCTAGAATCGAGGCATAGTTTGTGATAATGTGCCCATATTATGCATACATATGCATCATAGGATGGCTAACAATGTTGTAGGAGGAAGTTTTCCTTTTCGTCGCACCAAAAAGCCATTTTCTATTTTCCGAGCATAAAAAACAGATGATTTTGTGAAGCAACCACCAGATGGCTAATTAAAAATGCTACCACCATATTTTACAAAAATACTAGACTACCTTATATGGAAAATAGCCCAACAGGGAGATCTGAAACCTTTCCGTCCACCCCTAATGAAAAAGATATATTCCTGCTGAATCGGTAGGAAGTGGGTCAGATATAAACTACACGTACATGATCCGATGCTCATATTTTTTACAAAAATCATTTTTAGGTTCATAATATGCTATTTTATCAAAGACCCAATGCAAGTTTAGCGAGGCTCGGCTCTGAGCTAAGAATCTTCATGACCATCGTTCGACAAAGTTTGACGATAGTTTAAAACGGGCATAAAAATTCAAAAATGATCGAAACAATACGAAACCTTCGTGTGGTGTCATATTATGTGACATAGTTATAAGGTAAAATATCAAACCTGGTGTATTGATTATGTCTGAAAAAACCTTCACAAAATGACCTATCTCATTCGAGGTTTCTTGGATTTCTGGTCAAATGACCAATGTTATGGCTAAAATCGAGGCATAGTTTGTAATAATGTGCCCATATTGTGTATAAATGTGTATCATGGGATGGCAAACAATGTTGCAGGAGTAAGTTTTCCTTTTCGTCGCACTAAAAAGCCATTTTCTATTTTCCGAGCACAAAAAACGGACGGTTTTGTGAAGCAACCACCAAATGGCTAATTCAAAATGCTATCACCATATTTTAAAAAAAATACTAGACCACCTTATATGGACAATTTCCTAACAGGGGGATCCAAAACCTTTCCGTCCACCCCTGGTGAAAAAGATAAATTCCTACCGAATCGGTAGGAAGTCGGTACATGTACATGATCTGATGCTCATGTTTTTTTACAAAAATCATTTTTAGGTTCACAATATGCTATTTTATCAAAGATCCAATGCAATTTTAGCGAGGCTCGGCCCCGAGCTAAGAATCTTCATGCCCGTCGTTCGATAAAGTTTGACGATAGTTTAAAACGGGCATAAAAAATTCAAAAACGATTGAAACAATACGAAACCTTCACGTGGTGTTATATGATGTGACATAGTTACAAGTAAAAATATGAAACCTGATCTATTGATTATGTCTAAAAAACACCTTCACAAAATGACCTACCTCATTCGAGGTTTCTTGGCTTTCAGATCAAATGACCAATATTATGGCTAGAATTAAGGCATAGTTTGTGATAATGTGCCCATATTGTGCATACATGTGCATCATGGGTTGGAAAACAATGTTGCAAGAGGAAGTTTTCCTTTTTGTCGCACCAAAAAGCCATTTTCTATTTTTCGAGCACAAAAAACGGACGATTTTGTGAAGCAACCACCAAATGGCTAATTCAAAATGCTACCACCATATTTTACAAAAAATACTAGACCACTTTATATGGACAATGTCCCAACAGGGAGATTTGAAACCTTTCCGTCCACCCCTGGTGAAAAAGACAAATTTCTACCGAATCGGTAGGAAGTGGGTCAGATATGAACTACAAGTATTGATTCGATGCTCATGTTTTTTTACAAAAATCATTTTTAGGTTCACAATATGCTATTTTATCAAAGATCCGATGAAAATTTTCCTTTTTGTCGCACCAAAAAGCCATTTTTCATTTTTTAAGTGCAAAAGGGGTATTTTCTGAAGCAACCACCAAATAGCTAATTCAAAAATGGAGGTTTGTGATTAGTTGATATGGATATCATATTCAGATTTCTTTCATTTTTATGATCAATTTAGACATATTATTTATCAAATTCCGATTTACGGATTTAAAGATATTTATTATTCCATATTAAATAGAAAAATACAAAAAAGTAAAATTATTTTTTTATTTGAATTCAATAGTATTTTTATTCGAATTAGTAATATTTTTAGTTATTCATTGTTGTTTACTTAAATATGTGTTTGTAGTTTCAAAAAATAAAACATGTGACATAATGATATAAGAGTTAATGGGATTGGTATCATAGTATTAACAACTAGATACGAATTGCTTCGTGGAAACTGATTCAAAAGAAACTGAGAAGTTAAGCGTGCCGGAGCTGGAGTAGTAGTGCTAGGATGGGTGACTGAGCGGAAAGTTTGTTAAAGACTGCAATTTGATCAAAGATTAAATATAATTAATGTTAAAAATGCTCCAGGTGAGAGATTAACGATTCAAACAATTCATAGATTTTAAAAAGTTGAGAAAAAAACTAAAAAAAAATTTCAAAAAAAAATTCAATTTTTTTGAACAACCTGCCGTTATTATACCGACGGGGCTATGCCGAGGGCAAGGCCGTCGGCGTAGCATACGCCAACGGCTAGAGCTACGCCGACGGGCAAAAATGCCTCCGTCGATGGAGAGCTTTGCCGAGGAGGCTACGCCGTGGGCAACCGTCGGCATAGCGTACGCCGAGGGTAACATGTCGTTCATGTAGTGCTATATACTAAATAATGTCTAGATTAATCTAGACAAATTTGAGTCAGTTAATATGGGCCGGAGAGAGTATATTAATTTAACACACGAGTTAGGTGTATCCCGTAGAATTAGTAACACACATCATGCATGTGTTTGTGTTTAGTTAAAACTATGTACTCGAATATGATGAATAATGGTCAAACTTCCTGAACGACATTTATTTCAAGATATCGTATAGATTAAGATCTTTGTTTGCTATCTTTGAAGGTGTAATTTAAACGAAACATAACTTAGCTAAAAGTTGTAACAATAGTAGCAAAAGATGTTGCTATTGCAACCAAGATGAGATGATTCAACCTCTTTTTACATATCCCTCGGCGTGACTTCTTTGGGATTTTCTTATGGAATACAATGCTCGTCCTCTAACCTTTGTCTTGGATATGTTTAGGAATTGGTTGAAAGTAGTGAATAAACAACTGTAAGTGCATGTTCGTGTTGGGGTTTTTGCTTTATGTTGGCAATACTTAACTATCAACTGCACTATTTTAATAAAAGAAAAGTTTTCAATCTCTTGCGGGTTATTTTCAATGCTACGCATTGTGGATCCATACATGGTTCTCATTAGCGTGTGGAGGCATAGGATTAAATTCATGGTCGTTGGATGCAACCATTTGCAGACATTAGCTCAATATTTGTTCAACTTCAACCAATATGGCTAACGACTTAGTTTTTTATTCCAAAATGGAGACAGCGCTCCGACCTATGCATCGTCTGATGCATGCGATCTTTTATTACTTTATTAGAATCATGAATTACAAAGGATTACATCATGAGTCGCAAATGTATCAACCATCTAAAAGTAAAAGAACACATGAAGTGACTCTGCATCAACATGTAATCATATGATTAAAAAGCCAGTCACACCACTGAAAAATTCCGAGCAACCATTTCCAACTGGTTGCACCCAGTAGCAAAATCCGCTTGCTTCTTCATTGGTTGTAGATAGGACCACATACGGATTCAGTGCATGGCCAGCGTTTTACCTGCATAAAAGAAGTACTTTTGTGTTGGAGATATGCCCAAGAGGTAATAATAAAAGTAGTTATTATTATATCTTTGTGTTTATGATAAATGTTTATATTCATGCTATAATTGTATTAACCAGAAACATTAATACTTGTGTGATTTATAAACTTGTTAGAGTCCCTAGTAAAGCCTCTTTGTAATACTAGATTGTTGGTTAATAGATTATCATGGTTTCCTGATCATGAACATTGAGATGTTATTAACAAGATCATACCATTAGGAGAATGGTGTGATGGACGTACTCATATAGTTAAGTGTAGCATAAAGATCAAGTCATTTCAATAGTCTGTTTGCTATAAGCTTTCAGATACATAGTAACCTAAATCCTTCGACCATGAGATCATGTTAATCACCATCATCGGATGGATGCTTTGATGACATCAAACAACACTTTGTAACCGGGTGGTTATAAAGGTGACATTGAGTTTTCGGGAAGTATGTGTTGAGGCACATGGATCAAGAGTGGGATTTGTCCATCCATATGACATATGACGGATAGATATAGGCCCCCTCGGTGGAATGTCATCCAATTAGCTTGCAAGCATGTGACTGGCTCACAAGGGATCACATATCACAGGAACGAGTAAAGAGTACTTATCATAACGAGGTTGAACTAGATATGCAGAGATACCGATGGTCAGACATCGGATAAGTAAAGTACGGTGAGACAAAGGGAAATTGGTATCGTATGTAAATGGTTTATTCGATCACGAAGTAATCATAGAAATATGTGGGAGCCATATGAATTTCTAGATTCCTATATTGGTTATTGATCGGAGAAGAGTCTCGATCATGTCTGCATAATTCACGAACCGTAGGGAGACACACTTAAGGATTCGATGTTGTTTAATAGATATCGAAAGTGAGTAAAGAGACTGAATGTTGTTGGGAGTCTCGGATGGGATCCGGGATATCACGAGGAGATCCGAAATGGTCCGGAGAGTAAGATTCATATAAGGAAATCCCAATTCCGGAGTTCGGGAATGGTTTCGTTGTTTTCACCGGAATGTTCTAGAAGGGTCTAGAAGGTCCATCGCTCCAGAGTGGGAAAGGTACATGGATGTGTCATGCCAATGTGGAATGGTCGCAATATGTCCCAGGTCACTTGGCTGGCCAATGAGAAGAGAGAAATCAAACTCTAGTTTGAAAAGTCAAACGCCAATTTGAAAAGTCAAATCCCAACATTGGTTGCCTAGTGGAGGGAGGGAAGGAGTCCTACCTAAGGGAGGACTCATCCCTCTCCTTGCCACCGGCCAAGCAAGGGGAGTTGGGGGAGGACTCCCCTCCCCTTTCCGCCCCTCCCTCTCATAAATAGAGGGCAGGGGGCGCCCCCTTGGCCCACACACACATCAAACCCTAGATTGCTTACAGTCTCTAAAGTTGCAATCGATTTAGAGCCTCTAAAAGTAGCCGCCGTCTAAACCTCTCTAGCCGCCGGCCACCTCTAAACCTCGGCCCTCTAAACCCTATATTGCCGAGGACCTCTTCTACTCCACCATACCCACTCCAGCTTAGGCAATGTTCTGCGGGATTTCCCCTTTAAACTCCGACACCACGCCGTCGTGCTGCCGGAATCGTGAGGAGAGATCTACAACCTCCGATGCCTGCTGGAACAAGGGAGAGGAAGGTCTTCATCGAGTACCGAACGTGTGACCGACTGTGGGAGCGATGCTGAAATGCGGCGCCGGAAGGATCGTCTACGTGATCTTGAGATCGGCAAGTGAACAACTACATCACCCACGAAAATCCGCTCTCGTTAACCGCTTTGGAATCTTCAAGGGTGAGTACTCTATCGACTCGTTGCTACAATCTAGTAGATAGATCTTGGCTTGTGTGTGTTCATGCGGTAGAATTTTTTTGTTTTCCGTGCTACGAATCCTTACAGTGGTATCAGAGCCATGTCTATATGTAGATCTGTTGCACGAGTAGAACACAATGGTCATTATGGGAGGTGGTGCTTTTATTATCAATTTCTTCTTGTGTACTTCGAATATTGCGGGATGGTGGGATGAAGCGGCCCGGGCTAACCTTACATGACATTGTTCATGAGACTTGATCCATGCTCGACATGCACTTGTATTGCATAAGTGGCTTTGCGGGTGTTTGTCTCTCCCATCATAGTGAAGATTCAATTTACAACAAGCACTTGATAGTTCTTGCATCAACGTTGTGGTTCTTGTTCGTAAGTTAGAACGGTACTTATTGAAAGCCCCAAACCATGTGAAATATGAAATGAAAATTAGAGGCGTATAACTTTGTTTTGCATGGGTGTGCTGTGATGTGATATGGTCATGATTGTGATTATATATGATGTATGCAATGATCCTTATTGTATGTTGGCAACTGGCAGGAGCCTTAGGGTTGTCTTTTAAATTTCTTTAAGACCTGCGTGTCTATTATTCAAAGTAGTTGTAATAGTAGATGCTGGTGGACAAAAACCATGGAGCAGTGCCATTGACCTTGACGCCACCCCGGTGATGATGGAGATCATGTTCGTGCTTGATGATGGAGATCGGAAGCACAATAAGAAAGGCCATATCATATCACATATTATGAATTGCATGTGATGTTAATCCTTTTATCCATCTTGTATTGCTTAGATCGCGTCGGTAGCATTATAAGATGATCCTCTCACAAAATATCAAGTAATAAAGTGTTCGTCCTTAGTTAGCACCGTTTCCAAGACTCGTTGTTTCGAAGCACCACATGATGATCGGGTGTGTTAGATTCTGCGTGTGCATACAATGAGAGCAAGCCAGATTTGCTCATGTGGAAACTAAGGTTAATCTGGACGAGCCTAGCATGTATAGACATGGTCTTAGAACACGAATCACCAAAAGGTAAAGCATGAGTCATATAGTAGATATGATGAACATGTTGATTGTTCGCCTTTGAAACTACATCATCTTGTTGGAGATATGCCCAAGAGGCAATAGTAAAGTGGTTATTATCATATCTTCATACTTATGATAAATGTTTACATACCATGCTATAATTGTATTAACAGGAAACATTAATACTTGTGTGATTTGTAAACATAAAAGAGTCCCTAGTAAAGCCTCTTGTTAAACTAGCTTGTTGGTTAATATATGATCATGGTTTCCTGATCATGAACATGGATGTTATTAACAACAGGGTCATATCATTAGGAGAATGATGTGATGGACATACTCCTATAGTTAAGCGTAGCATAAAGATCAAGTCATTTAATATAGTTCATTTGCTATAAGCTTTCTGATACATAGTAACCTAATTCCTTCGACCATGAGATCATGTTAATCACCATCACCGGAAGGATGCTTTGATGACATCAAACACCACACCGTAACTGGGTGGATATAAAGGTGGCATTGAGTGTTCGGAAAGTATTGGTTGAGACACATGGATCAAGAGTGGGATTTGTCCATCCATATGACAGATAGATATACCCTGGGCCCTCTCGGTGAAATGTCATCCAATTAGCTTGCAAGCATGTGACTGGCTCACAAGGGATCACATATCATGGGAACGAGAAAAGAGTACTTGTCAGTAACGAGGTTGAACTAGGTATGCAGAGATATCGATCATAACCTCGGATAAGTAAACTATCGTGAGACAAAGGGAAATTGGTATCGTATGTAAGTGGTTCATTCGATCGCAAAGTAATCGTAGAAATATGTGGGAGCCATATGAATTTCCAGATTCCTCTATTGGTTATTGTTCGGAGAAGTGTCTCGATCATGTCCGCATAATTCACGAACCGTAGGGAGACACACTTAAGGATTCGACGTTGTTTGAGTAGTTATGGAATGATGAGAAAGAGACCGAATGTTGTTCGGAGTCTCGGATGGGATCCGGGATATCACGAGGAGATCCGGAATGGTCCGGAGAATAAGATTCATATAAGGAAAGTCCTATTTCGGAGTTGGAGAATGGTTCCGGTGTTTTCATCGAGAATGTTCTAGAAGGTTCCGGAATGTCCGGCACTCCGAAGGGGAAGGGTACATGAATGTGTTATATCAATTTGGTATGATTGCATCATGTACTAGGTGTCATCGCTGAACAAAATAAAGGGTTTAATCAAATCCTAGTTTGAAAAAGTCAAACGCCAATTTGAAAGTCAAACGACTATTTTGGGAAGTGGAGAGGGAGGTGGAAACCGAGTTGGGGGAGGAGTTCCTCCCCTCCACCGCCGGCCCACCTTGAAGCCGAGTTGGGGAGGGACTCCCCTCCCCTTGGCGGCACCTCCCAACTATAAAGGGAGGGGCAGGGCTGCCCCTCCTAGCACACAAGATCTCCACCCCGCAAACCCTAGCCGCCGGCGCCGCCACCTCTTGCCACCGCCGCCGCCCTAGGGCAAACCGCCGCCGCCACCTAGCTAACCCTAGCCGCCGGCTTGCCCCCTCCTTGGTGTGTCTAAACCCTAGAACACCGAGGGCTCTCTCATAGTCCACCATACTCGCTCCGGCTTAAGGCGAAGCCCTGCGAGATCTCCCCTCTACTTCCGGTACCACGCCGTTGTGCTGCCGGAATCACGAGGAGAGTGCTACAACCTCCGCCTGCTTTGGAACAAGGAGAGGAAGGTCTTCATCGAAATCAACGTGTGAACGATTGCGAGCGCTGAACGGAGCATTGGCCGGAAGGATCGTCTACGCGATCTTGAGATCGGAAGTGTACGACTACATCATCCACGAGAATCTGCTCTCGTTAATCGCTTTGGAATCTTCGAGGGTGAGTTCCTCTATCGACTCGTTTCTACAATCTAGTAGATAGATCTTGGCTTGTTTGTTTGCATGCAGTAGAAATTTTTTGTTTTCCATGCTACGAATCCCTACAGTGGTATCAGAGCCGTGTCTATATGTAGATCTGTTGCACGAGTGGAACACAATGTTCATTGTGGGCGTTGATGCTTTTGTTGTCGATTGCTTCTTGTGTACTTTGCATCTTGCGAGATGGTGGGATGAAGCGGCCCGGGCTAACCTTACATGACATCGTTCATGAGACTTGCTCCACGCTTGACATGCAACTTGTATTGCATAAGTGGCTTTGCGGGTGCCTGTTTCTCCCAACATAGTTAAGATTCAATTTACAACCGGTGATTGACAATACTAGTATCAATGTTGTGGTTCTTGTTCGTAAGTTAGAGCGACACTTATTGAAAGCCCCAAACCACGTAAAATATGCAAAGAAAATTAGAGGCGTCTAACTTTGTTTTGCAGGGGTGTGCTGTGATGTGATATGGCCATGATTGTGTTTATATTTGATGTATGCAATGTTCCTTATTGTAAGTTGGCAACCGGCAGGAGCCATATGGTTGTCTTTAAATTCTGTTAAGACCCGCGTGTCTATTCAAAATAGTTGTAATAGTTGAAGCTGGTGGACGACAACCATGGAGCAGCGTCATTGACCTTGATGCAATGCCGGTGATGATGGAGATCATGTTCGTGCTTGAAGATGGAGATCGGAAGCACAAGAAGAAAGGCCATATCATATCACATATTACAAATTGCATGTGATGTTAATCCTTTTATGCATCTTGTATTGCTTAGTTCACGACGGTAGCATTATAAGATGATCCCTCAAGCACACAAATTTCAAGTTTTAAAGTGTTCATCCTTAGTAAGCACCGTTGCTAAAGCTCGTTGTTTCGAAGCACCACGTGATGATCGGGTGTGTTAGATTCTACGAGTGTATACAACGTGAGCAAGCCAGATTTGCTCATGCGGAAGCTAAGGTTTGATCTTGACGAGCCTAGCATGTACAGACATGGTCTCGGAACACGGATCACCGAAAGGTAAAGCATGAGTCATATAGTAGATATGATGAACATGTTGATTGTTCTCCATTGAAGCTACATCAACTCTCGTGATGATCGGTTTTGATATGGTGGATTTGGTTCGTGTGATCACTAAAACAATGTGAGGGATATTGTTTTGAGTGGGAGTTCAACATCAATATGATTAAAAGTTGAACACTATTTATAATAAATTAAACCAAAGTGAATTTGCATAGTTGTTGTAGTCATTGGCATCCGTTTACCACCTTGCGCTTAGTTTTAATTGAGATGATAAAACTATACAAATCTGGGTAGTTACTTTACGAACTGGTATCGTATTGTTTTGAAGTGTTAATCTAAAGTTTAAAAGTCCTATTGCAAACTTTCAGTAAGTTTCGATTACTCCGTGAAATTTAATAGTTGGTATTAAATCAAGTGTAACAATTCCAGTGCTAGTATATAAGTATCATGTTTATCTCCATGATTCTTGATAGTCGAAAGATGGTTTCAATATCAAGGTTATCTAGGAGTTGAAAGAGTTGTTTCAGAAACCATGATGTGTGGAAGATATTGTGATATCTGAAACGTAGTTTTGGTTGCAACATGATAGAGTAAAATATGGCAAAAGTCATGTTCTCATATTTGATGAGAATTTGCAAAAGGTTGGAGACACTAGTTGTCCTAATCCTTCAAAAGGTTTTGGAGAGCAACATTATACTCGCAATTCACCATTATAAGCTAAATTTAGCTTGATCATGGATAAATTCATGATAAGGGTGAATATTTGATGTAGGTAAAATGTTTACTACACCAAGAGATTACTAAAGAAAGGAATTTGAAAGAACACCAAACATTTGATAATGGTGATCTACTTCAAAGTGAAAGTCCAAAGACATTGGTATTTAACTATACACGCTTTGGACTGTGTGTCATGTGTATGGCTCCACTATTGATGTTGATAGATTCTTTCAAACAGAAAAGGAAATACTGAAAGAGAATTTCATAAATATATGGGAGAAAATAAAAGACTAGAATTGTTCAGCTTAAGTATATAGATGATATACATGTTATGGCTATATTCTTTGCTTATTAAACAATGTGTTTTTTAAGTATTTGATACTGAATTTGTTGGTGTGAATCGTCATACGAAACAACACAATTCATGAACTACAATGGCCTAAGTAACTAGCAAAAGAATATGTGATGATGTTCATCGAGAACAAATAAAGGGTTATTGTGTTGCTCGTTAAACATCAAAGCTTGCCTTCAACATTTGTTTTATCAGGTATTATGAGAACAAAAGGGTTCAAATAATTGCCGTAATCCCTAAAAGATGGATGATTCACAAATCTCGTTGGAGAAATCACATCCATAAAACTAGTGCTAAAGATTTCGAAAGACAAATTGATTGAAAGATCACTTAGGAAGTGACATCGCCGTTTAAATTATATTGGAAAGAAAACATGAAGAAACTCCATGTGGATGGAATTTTGGAGTCTTTTGATTTTTGATCACATGACGCTTGTGAAACTTTCCTAGAGATAATTAAAACTTCGTTCATAGGCCAAAAAGGAACGAATGACTAGCTTATTGGAACTTGTACATATTGTTGTACGAAGTCCATTATGTGTAGTCAAGAGCGATGGATTTCAACTTCATACGCTTTCTCCGAAAATTTGAGTGAATATATGAATATTTACTTAATAAGGATGAAGTATGAAACATTTGAAAAGTTCAAGGACTTTCAAGATGAAGTGCAAAATCATTGTAACAAGAATATAAATAGTTTATGATAAGATCATAAAGGAAGATATTTGAGTTACAGGTTTAGCATAATACCTAAGATTTAAGGAATCGTTCCGTGGATTTGCATTTTTTCCGAAACACCATAAGAGTATGGAGTGTTCGAGATATGTAATTAAACCTTGTTTGACATGGTAAGATCGAAGGTGTAAATCATAAAACTTCCATTATATTTTAAAGATCAAAAGCTATAGAGACTACCGTTTTCCATTGAAAAGAGCTCCATCATAATCCGTTGAAATGACACCATATAAAGTTATGGTTTGGGATAAAACCCAAGTTGTCCTTTCTTAAACATTGGTATGCTATGCATAATAAAGATGTTTGCAACCAAAGTCGGATGAACCTGTCTTTATATGTTATTTCGAATAACTGTTAAGTAATCCTCCATAACATCGGAGACAAAAGTGTTTGTCACTTAGAACGTCAAGTTTCTTTGAGAAGGAATTTTTCGTGAAAAGATAAGTGGGAGGACAATAGAACTTTGATAAAGTTAAAAGAACCTTAGCTATATGTGCAAAGTTGCATAGCGAAAAGTGTTAGGAGGCAACAATGCTCATGGCTCACGTGCCTCAAAGGTTGTGGTTACGAAGATCAAAGTTTCTATTGAACCAAGTAGGTCGAGTAAGCAATCAAATACCAAGATTTGAGGGTTGAATCATTATTTGAGAATAATGAACGTACTACATGCAAAGAAGCGATGATGTGCCCTGACTCCGTAAAATGGCTTGAAGCCATAAAATCCATGATAGTTCCATACACGAGAAATCAAGTTTTGAACTTGAAGGACCCTCGAGAAAGGTGTAAGACCTTACAGTTGTGTTTGGATCTATAAAGAAATAGACATGGATGTTTCGCATCTATGAAATGGTCGACATGTTGGGAAAGAGTTCACAACAATGTTCAAAGGTTGACTATGACAAGATTTGATTTTTCATAGCGATTTAGTCTAGACGGATTAATGTAGCAACCACGACATATAATTTTGTTATGTGTTGGATAAACAAAACAAGTTCTTCTAATAGAAGGGTTACCTAGGACGTGTGCATGACATGGTCCAAAGGGTTTTGTTAATTCAAAGGATGCTAAATGCATATGCAAACTTCAATGGTTGAAGTAAGCATTGCGGAGTTGGAATCTTCACTATGATGAAACTGTTAAAGGAGTTTAAATTAAAGGAGCGATGAAGATGCTTGCATTTGCAAGAAATTAAGTGGGAGCGCTAAGACATGTTTCTAATACATTATGTGGAAGACATATTGTTGATTGGAAATGATGTATCTTTTATTAACACATATTAAGAATTTCATCCCGATGAAAGACTTAGGCAAAACCCAAATATTTGGCATCAATAGACGCTAATATGGTTGTGCCGAAAGTACATAGATGATTAATTGAATGAGTTCAATATAGAAAATACAAGAAAGGTTCTTGTCACACAGAAAAGATTGAATGAGTTCAATATTGATGATATATTCAAGTGTATTGACACTGGGTAAGTGAAACAAAGATTCAAGTATAGATTGATACTTGATGTATGAAATCACAAAGAGTATTTATATCAATCATACTGTGATATGTACAAATCTAGATATGTCCTATACTCTAAATGTTATGAGCATATACCAGAATGATTCATAAGTTGATCATTGGACAATAGTAAGGATATTCTTATGATCTTTTGGAAGAACTAAGAGTATATTATTTGTGGAAGTGACAAATAGATGGTTAGTTCATTGTAAATGAATTACATTGATACTAGTTTTGTCACAAAGTACAAATTAAGTTTATCTCAATCTAAACTAAGGGTGGCACAATATAATGGAAAGTAAGTTCCATAATGGATTTGGATGAGTTCCAAAGTTAAGACATTGTGACAGATACTACAACAAAAGGCTAAGTATATGACTGCTATAATAGCAGCAAAAGAGGGAATTTGTGTCAAGTAGTTTATTATCAAACTAGGTGTAGTTCACAGCGGGATAATACTATGAAGATATATTGTACGACAATATTATCAACATGTTTTAACCCCAAAGAACTATAGGTCTCACCAAAGGACCAAAATTATACAAAGACATCTCATTAGAGAATGAGTGATGCGTAGAGACGCAAAGATATGCAATTACACACGGACCTGGAAGTGTCAGATCCGGAGATCAGTTAACCACTAGCAATCGTGTACATACAACACCGGAAAGCCATAGGTGTTGAATACACAAAGGTTTGAAACTATATTATTGACTCTAGTGCAAGTGGGAGACTGTTGGAGATATGCCCAAGAGGCAATAATAAAGTGGTTATTATCATATCTTCATACTTATGATAAATGTTTACATACCATGCTATAATTGTATTAACAGGAAACATTAATACTTGTGTGTTTTTTAAACATAAAAGAGTCCCTAGTAAAGCCTCTTGTTAAACTAGCTTGTTGGTTAATATATGATCATGGTTTCCTGATCATGAACATAGAGATGTTATTAACAACAGGGTCATATCATTAGGAGAATGATGTGATGGACATACTCCTATAGTTAAGCGTAGCATAAAGATCAAGTCATTTAATATAGTTCATTTGCTATAAGCTTTCTGATACATAGTAACCTAATTCCTTCGACCATGAGATCATGTTAATCACCATCACCGGAAGGATGCTTTGATGACATCAAACACCACACCGTAACTGGGTGGCTATAAAGGTGGCATTGAGTGTTCGGAAAGTATTGGTTGAGACACATGGATCAAGAGTGGGATTTGTCCATCCATATGACGGATAGATATACTCTAGGCCCTCTCGGTGAAATGTCATCCAATTAGCTTGCAAGCATGTGACTGGCTCACAAGGGATCACATATCAGGAACGAGAAAAGAGTACTTGTCGAACGAGGTTGAACTAGGTATGCGAGATCTGACGATCATAACCTCGGATAAGTAAACTATCGTGAGACAAAGGGAAATTGGTATCGTATGTAAGTGGTTCATTCGATCGCAAAGTAATCGTAGAAATATGTGGGAGCCATATGAATTTCCAGATTCCTCTATTGGTTATTGTTCGGAGAAGTGTCTCGATCATGTCCGCATAATTCACGAACCGTAGGGAGACACACTTAAGGATTCGACGTTGTTTGAGTAGTTATGGAATGATGATAAAGAGACCGAATGTTGTTCGGAGTCTCGGATGGGATCCGGGATATCACGAGGTGATCCGGAATGGTCCGGAGAATAAGATTCATATAAGGAAAGTCCTATTTCGGAGTTGGAGAATGGTTCCGGTGTTTTCATCGAGAATGTTCTAGAAGGTTCCGGAATGTCCGGCACTCCGAAGGGGAAGGGTACATGAATGTGTTATATCAATTTGGTATGATTGCATCACGTACTAGGTGTCATCGCTGAACAAAATAAAGGGTTTAATCAAATCCTAGTTTGAAAAAGTCAAACGCCAATTTGAAAGTCAAACGGCTATTTTGGGAAGCGGAGAGGGAGGTGGAAACCGAGTTGGGGGAGGAGTTCCTCCACTCCACCGCCGGCCCACCTTGAAGCCGAGTTGGGGAGGGACTCCCCTCCCCTTGGCCGCACCTCCCACCTATAAAGGGAGGGGCAGGGCTGCCCCTCCTAGCACACAAGATCTCCACCCCGCAAACCCTAGCCGTCGGCACCGCCACCTCTTGCCGCCGCCCTAGGGCAAACCGCCGCCGCCGCCTAGCTAACCCTAGCCACCGGCTTGCCCCCTCCTTGGTGTGTCTAAACCCTAGAACACCAAGGGCTCTCTCATAGTCCACCATACTCGCTCCGGCTTAAGGCGAAACCCTGCGAGATCTCCCCTCTACTTCCGGTACCACGCCATTGTGCTGCCGGAATCACGAGGAGAGTGCTACAACCTCCGCTGCCTGCTGGAACAAGGGAGAGGAAGGTCTTCATCGAGTACCGAACGTGTGACCGACTGCGGAAACGCTGCCGGAACGCAGCGCCGGAAGGATCGTCTACGCGATCTTGAGATCGTCTACGCGATCCACGAGAATCTGCTCTCGTTAATCGCTTTGGAATCTTCGAGGGTGAGTTCCTCTATCGACTCGTTGCTACAATCTAGTAGATAGATCTTGGCTTGTTTGTTTGCATGCGGTAGAAATTTTTTGTTTTCCATGCTACGAATCCCTACACATCTCTCGTGATGATCGGACTTGATGTAGTGGATTTGGTTTGTGTGATCACTAAAACAATGTGAGGGATATTGTTTTGAGTGGGAGTTCACCTAGATTAATTAAAGTATTAATTAGAACTCAATTTGTCATAAACTTAGTCTAAACTATTGCAAATATGTTGCAGATCATGGTGGCCCCTACCATCAATTTTAATGCGTTCCTAGAGAAAGAAAAGTTGAAAAACAATGAAAGAAACTTCACGGATTGGTTCCGCAACTTGAGGATTGTCCTCAATGTTGGTCAGTTGACCTATGTGCTGGATGCACCACTGGGTGACCCACCTGCAGCTAATGCTACCGATGAGGTGAAGAATGTTTTCATTGCTCGGAAGAATCAATACTCCACAATTCACTGTGCTATCTTGTATGGTTTGGAATCGGAGCTTCAGAAAAGGTTTGAGAACTTTGACCCACATGATATTGTCTGTGAACTCAAAATGATATTTGAGGCTCATGCGGCAGTTGAGAGTTATGAGGCTTCTGAAAAGTTCTTTAATTACAAGATGGAAGAGGGAAGCTCCATCAGTGAGCATGTGCTTAAGATGTCTGGGCACGCAAATAAGCTCCAAAGCTTGAGTATAGTGATTCCTAATGCTTTGGGGATTAACCTGTTTCTCCAATCACTACCACCAAGTTACAAGAACTTTGTGATGAACTACAACATGCAGCGCATGGATAAGTTGTTACCAAAACTCTTCTCCATGTTGAAGTCTGCGGAAGTGGAGATCAAGAAAGAGAACCAAGTGTTGATGGTCAATAAGACAACCAATTTCAAGGAGCAAGGCAATCCTAAGAAAAAGGGAAACTTCCATAAGGGCGGTAATAAAGCTACTGCTCCGGCAAAGAAGACTAAGGTTGGGCCTAAGCCTGATACTGAGTGCTTTTACTGCAAGGGAGAAGGTCACTGGAAGCGGAATTGCCCCAAGTACTTGGCAGATCTGAAGAACGGTAACATCAATAAGAAAGGTATATCCGATATACATGTTATTGATGTGTATCTTACTAGTAGTCATAGTAGTGTCTGGGTATTTGATACTGATTCCATTGCTCATATTTGTAACTCGAAACAGGTGCTGCGGAATAAACGGAGACTAGCAAAGAACGAGGTGACGATGCACGTTGGAAATGGATAAAAGGTTGATGTGATCGTGGTTAGCAGGCTACCTCTTCATCTACCACCAGGATTAGTTTTATACTTAAATAATTGTTATTTGGTGCCTGAGTTAAGCATGAACATTATATCCGATCATGTTTATTGCGAGACGGTTACTTGTTTAAGTCCGAGAATAATGGTTGTTTGATTTATGTGAGTAATATCTTTTATGCTCATGCATCATTGATAGATGGTCTATTCTTAATGAATATCGATAGTAGTGATACACATGTTTATAATATAGATGCTAAACGTTTAAAATTAAATGATAATTCTACATACATGTGGCACTGTCGTCTTGGTCACATTGGAGTGAAGCGTATGAATAAACTCCATTCCGATGGACTTCTTGAATCACTTGATTTCGAATAACTTGAAAGATGTGAAGCATGTCTGATGGGAAAAAGGACTAAGACTCCATTTTCTGGTATGATGGAGCGAGCTACGGACTTATTGGAAATCATACATACCGATGTGTGTGGCCTGATGAGTGTAGCATCACGCGATGGTTATCGTTATGTTCTTACTTTCACATGTGACTTGAGTAGATATGGGTATATCTATTTCATGAAACATAAGTCCAAAACTTTCAAGAAGTTTAAGGAATTTCAAAGTGAAGTAGAGAATAAATGTAACAAGAAGATTAAATTTCTACGATCTGATCGTGGAGGTAAATATCTAAGTTACGAGTTTGGCGAGCATTTGAAGAAATGCGGAATACTTCCACAATTGACACCGTCGAGAACACCACAGTGTAATGGTGTGTCCGAATGTCATAATCGAACTCTCTTAGATATGGTTCGTTCTATGATGTCACTTACATATTTAACATTATTGTTTTGGGGTTATGCATTAGAAACAGCTGCATTCACTTTAAATAGGGCACCATTTAAATTCGTTGAAACGATACAGTATGAATTATAGTTTGGGAAGAAACCTAAATTGTTGTTCCTTAAAGTTTTGGGAAGCTTATGTAAAGAAGTTACAGCCTGACAAGCTTGAACCCAAAGCGAAAAAATGCGTATTCATAGGATACCTGAAGGAAACTATTAGGTATACCTTCTACCATGGATCCGAAGGCAAAATCTTCGTTGCCAAGAATGGATCCTTTCTAGAGAAGGAGTTTATCTCAAAAGAAGTCACTGGAAGGAAAGTAGAACTCGACGAGGTTGTCGAACCTTATCTCAGATTTTAGAGTAGCGCAGCACCGGAAGTAGTTCCTGTGGCACCTACACCAATAAGAGAGGAAGCTAATGATGATGATCATGAAACTTCGGTCGAAGTTACTACGAAACCTCGCAGGTTGACGAGGACTCGTACTATTCCTGATTGGTATGATCCCGTTATGAGTGTCATGTTGGTGGACAACACCGACGACCCTGCGACACATGAGGAAGCGACGATGAGCCCAGATTCCAATAAATGGCAAGAAGCCATGAAATCTGAGATTGGATCCATGTACGAAAACCAAGTAAGGACTTTGGTGGACTTACTGGATGGCCGGAGGCTGTCGAGAACAAATGTATTTTCAAGAAGAAAACAGATGTTTATGGTAATGTAACCGTCTATAAAGCTCGACTTGTCGCAAAAGGGTTTTGACAAATTCAAGGAGTTGACTACAATGAGAGTTTCTCACCCGTAGCGAAGCTAAAGTCTGTGAGGATTTTGTTAGCAATCGCTGCATATTATGATTATGAGATATGATAGATGGATGTCAAAACGACGTTCCTCAATCGAGACATTGATGAAGAGTTGTATATGGTACAACCCAAAAGTTTTGTCGATCCTAAAGATGCTAACAAGGTATGCAAACTTAAATGGTCCATTTATGGGTTGAAGCAAGTATCCCGAAGTTGGAATCAACGTTTTTATAAGGTGATCAAAAATTTGGGTTTATACAAACTCATGGAGAAGCTTGTATTTACAAGAAAGTGAGTGGGAGCTTTGTAACTTTCCTAGTACTATATGTGGATAACATATTGCTGAATGAGAATGATATAGAACTTCTTATAAATGTCAAAGATTATTTGAAAAATAGTTTTTCAATGAAGGATCTTGGCAAAGCTGCTTACATATTAGGCATAAAGATTTATAGAGATAGATCGAGACGCCTGATACGTCCAAAATGTATCTACTTTCCCGAACAGTTTTGCTATTGTTTCTCCCCTAATTTGTGTGATTTGGATATAACTTACACGGACTAACGCTGTTTTCAACAGAATTGCTTTGGTTGTCTAGTTTTTGTGCAGGAAATCAACTTTCAGGAAAAATACCGGAAAATATCGCAAAACTCCTATTTTACGAGAAGACTCACGGAGCCAGAAGACGAGACATAGAAGGGCCCACACCACCTGGTGGTGCGGGCCAGGACAGGCCGTGTCTAGGGTTGGTATGGCCACCTCGGGCACCCCCTCGATCTCCCACTTTGCCTACATAAGCCCTCTGACCTAAAACATAGGGGGGGTTCAACGTTTTTCCAGATAGAGTTCCGCTGCGCCGCCACCACCAGAAACCGTGATTTGGAACCAAAAACTCCGTTCTGGCACCCTACCGGGACAGGGAATTGGAGGGGATCATCACCATCATTATCACCGACGCCTCTCCATCAACCATCCATGTTTCCCCCATCCATGAGTGAGTAATCCTCTGATGTAGGCTATGGGGATGGTAGGGATTGGATGAGAACTATCATGTAATTGCATCAGATTGTTAGGGCATGGTGCCTAGTATCTTTGTTAGTGCTTTTTGACATTGTTGTAACTTGTTATTCTTAATGCTTGTCACTAGGGCCCGAGTGCCATGATCTCATATCTGAACATGTTATTGATTCATGATGATAGTATTGTTTGTGATCTTATCTACAAGTTGTTTAACATATCATTGTCTAGAACCCGAGGCCCCGAAGTGACAGAAATTGGGATAACCGGAGGGGATGGCTGTGATATGAGGATCACGTGTGTTCACGGAGTGTTAATGCTTTGCTCCGGTACTCTATTAAAAGGAGTACCTTAATTGCCAGTAGATTCCCTTAAGGCCCCGCTGCAACGGGCTGGTAGGACAAAAGATGTTGTGCAAGTTCTCACTGCGAGCACGTATGACTATATATGGAACACATGCCTATGATTATTTAGTACTTGGATGATTTATCTGCAAATGCCCTAGATCATGATATTACATGAATAGTCTTGTCCATGCAACGCCCATCCATCTCTATGCCTACCGCACTCAAATCCTGCTGTTTCCTACTATTGTTACTGCTACCTTTATTTTACTATTGTTGTTACTTTGCTTTTGCTACTATAAAACTGTTGCTACTGATAAATTACTGTGAGCAAGACTATTTCCAGGTGTAGTTGAATTGAAAACTTAGTTGTTAAGGCTTATAAGTATTATTTGGCTCCCCTTGTGTCGAATCAATAAATTGGGTTATACTACCCTCGAAGATTGTTGCGATCCCCTATACTTGTGGGTCATCAAGACTATTTTCTGGCGCCGTTGCCGGGGAACATAGATTTATTTGTAAGTTCACTTGGATTTATTATTGTTCGCCGCTATCCATTCATCATGGGGAAAACTCGTGATGGAAAATTTCCTATATTACCATCCACTACAAGAAGAGGTACTGTTCTAGACACCTTTGTTGCTCTTGATTCACCATCTGTTATGAGTAAGCTCATTACACCACCACCACATACACATGCTACACACACTGCTACTACTGCTGAATCTGAAATTGCTTCTGATGCTCATGATGTTATGTCTACTGTGCTTGATGAGAATGGTTCTTTAGGTCCTTTCCTAGATGCTACAATTGCTAGAACTATATTGGGAAACACTGAAACTCCTAATGAAGATACTATTACACCTGTTAGCTCACCTGAGTCTAGAGAGAGTTATGATATTAATGATGGTTATATTGAAATGACTGATGAATTTATTGAATAATATCGAAACACACGTGGTGCTAGTGCTATTAAGAGTCTTCTTGAGAAACGTACTATTACACCTAAACTATTTCCTGATGCTAAGTTTGCCACATCTCCCATAAACATTAAAGATAAGGATTATGATTTGTCTCTTGATTTATCTTATATAAACATTGTTGAAAAAGAACCTTTTTGTGGTACTGAGAATGAAAGAGTTGTGGCACATATGACTGAGCTTTCTACTATGAGTGCCTTATTTTCTGATGATATTAAGATGCACACCTACTTTGTTGCTAAAATTTTCCATTTTTCACTAAAAGGGGAAGCTAAAGCTTGGTTTAATAATTTACCTCCTGGATCCATTGATAGCCCTGATTGCTTGATTGCTACTTTCTTTTAGAAATATTTCCCTCCTAGTGCTAGCCATGCTATTTTGCAGAATTTTTTTTATTTTAAACAGGGAGAAGAGGAGAAATTGCCTGAATCATGTGCAAGGTTTTGTACTTTGATTCACGCACATCCTGGATGTCCATTACCTAAAAATGAGCTTCTTCATTTATACTATAATGGACTAACTGATGAATCTAGGACATGCCTGGATAGTTTTGCTGATTGTGTTTTCAGGAAAAGAACTCCTGCAGAAGATGAGGAATTAATGGCTAAAATAAGCAAGAATTATGATGATTGGACCATAATTGAGCCAATTACACCTGAATCAACTACACCTGAACTATTATGTCCGAACCAACCCCAACACCAACACCAAAGAAGAGAGGAGTGATTGAACTAAATGATGAAGTGATGAAAGAAGCTAAGAAATGTCTTAAGGAGAACGGTATTAAATCTGAAGATGTGAAGAATTTACCACCTATAGAAGAATTATGTAAGCCAATCTCCCACTCTTACACTCTATCCAACATTTTGATGAAGGTGATATTCCTTATGGTAAAACTCCTGATCAATGCTTAGAGGAACTTGATACTTTTATTGTTAAACAAGGTAATTTTAATAAACAAGTTCTGAATCATTTATTGGAAAACTCTAGAGCTATTAATGAGTTGAAAGATATTGTGAAAAGAACTTCTAATGATGTTAAAATGCTTGTTAAACATTTCCAAATGGTTCAAACTCAAATTGATCAACTTGCTAAAGTACAAAAGGATATGCTAGTTAATGCTTCTAGAGATAAACATGCTTATGAAATTAGAACTAGGAGTGGTGCTGCCACTCAGGATACTTTATATCCTGAGGGACATCCTAAAAGAATTGAGCATGAGTCTCAACAAGCTAAAAATATTGGTACTTCTTCTAAGAGAAAGAAAAAGGAACATAAAACAGTTGTAGAATCTTCTGAACCTACTATAGATCCTAATAGTATATCTGTCTCTGATGCTGAAACTAAAAGTGGTAATGATAACAATGATGCTCCTGATAAAGAAGAAATTGAAGAAGAACCTGAAAGGCACACTAAGAACACTAAGTACAGTAAGAAAGATTTTGTTGCTAATAAACATGGTAGTGAAAGAGAACCTTGGGTGCAGAAACCAATGCCTTTTCCTAATAAGAAACACAAGTCAAAGGAAGAAGAACACTATAACAAGTTTTGTGAGTGGATGAAACCTTTATTTTTGCAAATTCCTTTGACTGATGCTATTAAGTTGCCTCCTTATTCAAAGTATATGAAGGATATTGTCTCTAATTAAAGGAAGATCCCTAATGAGGAAATTTCCACTTTGCTTGCTAATTATTCCTTCAATGGTAAGGTTACAAAGAAACTTGGGGATCCAAGGATTCCAACTATTCCTTGCTCTATTAAAAATAATTATGTTAGAATTGCTTTGTGTGATTTGGGAGCAGGAGTTAGTGTTATGCCTTTTTCACTCTACAAGAGACTTCAACTAGAAAAATTGATACCAACTGATATATCTTTGGAAATGGCTAATAAGTCTACTACTATTCATGTTGGTATATGTGAGGATGTCCCTATTAAAGTGGCTCATAATTGCTTGGTACTAACTGAATTTGCTGTGCTTGAGATGCCTGAAGATTATAATATGTCTATTATTCTTGGGAGACTTTTTCGTAATACTGCAGGTGCTGTCATCAATTGTAATCAAGGAAAAGTAACTTTTAATATTAATGACAAAGAGCATACTATCTATTTCCCCAAGAAGATTGATATGGCCTAAATTCAATTGAAAATATTGAGGGCATCAAAGTTGGAGAAATATATTGTCCCATTCCACTAGAAAATTATGAAACTATTATGATTGGGACTATTGCTATCAAGATTGAGGTAACATAATAATTTAGTGAAATACAAAGTTTTGTTTCATATAAAATTAGTTTGGTAACAAGACTTGATCAACCTTGTTAACAAAGGGATTTTAATGAACAAAACAATGTTTTCACAATGATTATCCTTGATCACTTTTATTTTTCTCCTTTCCAATCTTTGCTTTTCATCTTGTTAGTCTTAGTTTTGCTAGTTGCTTGCTTGTTAGAGTGTCTTAGAACTTCTGTAGTTTTAGTTTTGGTTTGCTTTTGCATCTTTCCAAAATCTTTTTCTGCAAGAAAATCAATTTTCATAACCTGAAAATTCTCCAAATTAAAGTTTCCCAAAAAATTTCAGAAAATTCATATTAAATTTTTATGCCAAAAGGGTCAGAGGGCACCTAGAGTGGCCCAGGGGGACCCACCAGGCACGCACACCACCTGGTGGCGCGGCCAGACCAGGGGCACGCCTGGCCCTGGTGTGGGCCACCCCTGGACCTCCACTTAGTCTCCTTCCTGCCACTTCTTTCTCTCTCCCGAAAAACACCAGAAAACTTCACATGGCTCGAGTTCTTGCTGTTCTTGCTCCCAATTTTCGATCTCCTTGCTCAGCCCATATTTGCTGCTGATTTTTGGAGGGATTGCTCTCCGGTATGTGCGTCCTCCGCTTGTCCAATTAGATTTTTGATTGGTGGATTATATGTTGAGTATTTTGCTACTATTGGTCACAGGTTATGTGAGTTTGCATGCTTGTTCTATGCTTAGAGAATTCATTTTTATGCATGTTTATCCCTCTTGCAAGTTCCTATAGTAGTTCCCCATCATTTATTAACTTGGAAATCACTTGGTTCGATGTTTATCTAAAATTTCAAAAAAGGTCCATGGACAACCATACTTTTGGAGAAGTGTTTGAAAGAGATGCACCTAGAAGGGCAAGGCCTTCGACATCAGCCTCTCAGTTTAGGCTATCATACAATGAGGATCTTACTGCACCGCGCTTTGGCAATAAGGGAAATGAGGGAGATGTGCACCCTTCTACCTTCCCTTGTTTTGCCTTTTTGCAAGTTGCAGGGATCCTCGATGATTTCTTAATTCTTGTTCAGAGGGTTTGTCTAACCGATTACATGCAGGATGAGAGTGAGCAATATGCTTTGCTCACCAAAACTTTTGTGGAGAGTTTCACTTTCACTAACATCCCTTTCAGTTCAAAAATTTCATTCAAAATCTATGATAGGCCTTTTACCATGACATTGTAAAGATTTTGCAGCATTATAGGTATTGGCATGGCTGGGACAGTGAAGTAGATTCAAGGTCAGCCCACTGATTTGTTGGACTCTACCGTGGGGTAACAAATTATGATGAACGCACTGTCAACACCCGGATTTTTAATCCCAGATGCCTGTTATGCCGTACATTGCAATCCCAGGATTACCATTTTTGCGAGACATAACAGATTGGTACCATATTTCATCATCCATTACAAACCATAATAGTCTTACAAATAGTTGATCTCATGATCAAGTCTGATTACAATCAAAGTAGTGGAATAATAATAAAGGTAGCATGGTCAAGGCTCCATCTTCAGGGTCATAGGCAATGCTGACGATGGGAGATGATCCTAGTTATCATAAGCGTCCTGCTATCCTTCTTCCTCGTAGTCTCCTTCATAGTCTGGCCATGGGAATAGCCAGGGACAAATCCATGAGTACTTCAAAGTACTCACAAACTTGCACTAAAGCAGTAAGGCCATTCTATAGGATTCTTAAGCTCTAGGTTTGTTTGCCGCAAGCCAATTTTATTTCAACTAGTAACTAGTAATAGAAGTCTAACTTTAGTTGTCTAAGTTGCTTAGGTGCGAACCTAGATTCATTTACACAACTCGTGGGGTCACGTCAAAGTCATTTTTCAAGTCACGGGTCATTTTGGAAAACGTCTAACAATGGAACAGTATGGCCATCCAACTGTCCATAACCGTGGACGCTGCTATTCGAATAGTTTGACACTCTTCAGAGGTGGTACACTTTCACCACGATTTTCGATACATCCATCAGGAACAATCCTGAATCATCATACTTAGTATGCGGATAATCAATCCTAACCTTTCAGTTACACAACCTAGTATAGGTACCTCCCCGATGAGTTTGGCCTCCCAACCATGACCATCTGTCATCTTGGGTACTGCATAGGTGGACAGTCAAATTCACAAGGTAGCCTCAGCTCACCTTGTACCATGACGGAACCCATAGTAAGACATATAAAATTCCAGTCAAGCCCTACCCAAATTCGGGTATTGTGGTTGTATGGTAAATGTTGGAATGGTATCGCATCCGAACCCAACTATGAGTTTTTCTCAAAGTCAAGTCACATCCTTCACCATTATCTTCAATTCATTGTGTCCATAACACATGTCAAAGCATTTCAATAGAATGACCCATCATTCCAAGGTTTTCATAATCATTTGTTTCCATCTAGTGATCAAGTTTAGATTAGCACTAGCATCTATCAAATGGGGGTGTGTGTCACTAGTTGTAGGGTACTAAGCTGGTGTAACTATCTTCATGAAGTTCCAAGCTCTTGATGACACTTTCCTCATCATCCAATTAATTAACTACAGAAACAACTCTTAGAAAGATAAAGCTTGCAAGCAAAACTAGGATTTGGTATACTCAAGGGGTATACAAAGGCTTTCAAGTGGGACTTGCATGGTTTAGATTATCTTGCTAACTTAGGTAGAATAGCTTGCATAATGTAGCTTGCCTTGGTTGGTAAGGTGGTCGAAGTTCTCTTCCTCTTCTTTGTAGAATTCCTCCTTGTCGTAGCCTGGGTTGATACTAGTGTCTAAATAATTATGAGGTACACAATCACCAAACAATACTTAACTACTTCTATTGATCAAACAAGGGTCACACTAGATGATCTAGCATCATCTCTATCATTACAAGAAAGGGTGATAAGATTTTATTTATCTTATTTTTAGGAAAGTAATTTCTACTCATTGAAAAGTTGTTTAAGATTTAATATTCTCCAAATTAAAAATATGGGATCATAATGACACATGTCATCACCACATACTCTAATACTTGGGAATGTGATTTAAAAAGGTTGGCCTAATTTATAAAGTTTAACACTATCATTTAATAATATTTAAGTGGCTAAAAATGACTAGAAAGTCATTCTTTTAGTTTGGGTCCATGACTAATGTATGTAAGTATATTGATTTTTACATATTCAGAAAGGTCTCGTCAAATGTGATTTTGTAGAGTTGGAATCAACTCAAATCACTTATGGTTGATTTTAGAAAAATGTTTGAAGTTGCAAAAGATTCTGGCTTGTTATTTTTACTGAGGGTGATCCATAGTTTCAAACTGTTTGAATCCAACGGGAGTAATTAGATATTTTCATATACTTTCAAACAAAATTGGATTCATTCAAATTGGTGCAGCGAATATCTCTGAATTGATTTTTAAAGTTCACTACAGAAAAGGTTTTTGAATAAAAAGAAAAAGACTAGTTTTGAATTACTAGGCTCATGCGGGAAACGTTACTGGGCTGGCCCAACTGCACACCGCGCGCAGCAGGCTTACTCAGGCTGGTCCCACGTGTCAGCGGGTCATCTAACACGAAGCGGTATCTATCAATATCACCCATACGATTACAACACGATCTACGGTCTAGGTTCATCGTCTACGTCGTGGTGCTCCGGCGAGATTCTGACCTAGCGGCACGGCGGGGGTGATGTGGGATTACCAGGGCTCCAGCTAGGGTCGGCGGTGCAGGCGAACGAGCTTGTAGATGATGGCAAATCGAATGGCGGTCACGACAGCTCCTGGGGTGGCTCCAATCGACGGCGCCTTTCCCTCACTGCAGCGGCGGACTTCAATCAAATTCCGGCGACAGGGTGCTCGCCTTGCTCCCGGAACAGGTCAGGGGTGTTCCTGAGGGGGAGAGGAGTAGAATGGTGTGATGCTTGAGGCTGGGAGTGGTCTCTATTTATACCCTTGAGGGTGAGGCAGTGCGGCATGGCAAGGGCTCGTCAGCGACGTTGCTACAGGTCGAGCTAGCCATGGAGAAGGGCATGGGTCGACGCTGTTGGGTCTAGAGATTGTCATGCGAGTGGTGGCTCGACAAGGGGTGGTCTCTATTGTTCGGGTGACGTCGGTGTTCTGTGCAGGTATGGTGATGTTCGTCATCGAGTATAGTGGTCAAGGGGTCACGCGGTGGCCAATGGGCATGTCTGGGCGGTGGCTGGTGACGTCGTGGCCCCGAGTACGGGCGAAGAGGTCGAGTCGCAGCGTGTCTACGCGAGGCAGCTTCGGTGCTCCATCGTGCTCTCGGCATGTCCGTGTATTAAATGGGCATAGTCGTTCTAGGGTCTCCGCGGCTCGCAGTTGGTCAAGGGGTGGTCAGAGAGGGGCGGTGAGGTCACGGCTACTAGCTAGACATTGCGAACGAGTGAGGCACAGCCTATGGCGTGCTACCCATGTCTGAGTGATATGGTGAGCTTGGGTACCACTTGCATTGATCAAGGCAGTGAAGAAGAATGTCTCAATTGCACGGCTGGGTACTGGGGGTGATCGTGGGTGAGCTAGGGCAAAGCTTTGGGGTACAATGGATGATTAATTGATTGATCACAAACAGTAGATAGTTGGTAGGTGTGTTTGATCAGATGGCCGAATGAACTAAGTCATCACCAAATTCAATGATTTTTGGTGAGTGATCTGATACTAATATTGGTAGTCTCTGGGTGCAATGGTTTGCCAAGTGGTGGTGGTTTGAGTGGTTTTCCAAAAATGGCTATCTTGACATATGAGATAGATCCAAATTTGAATTGCCTCTCAAAAGAGTTTAAAAATGTTTCTGCAGGGTTGGTGAGTTACATTTGGTTCAGTGTCACTAGGTCTAGCAAGGGGTGAAAAGAAATGGGAAATTTTCTGTTTGAGATTAGTTGCTAGAGATGCTCAAAGTGAGCTAGTGGTTAACTTTGGCAGAAATGACCATTAGGTCTTATGCCTTATATTTGCAATTTATTTTGTTTTGATTTGATTTGGTAGTGACCTAGATGATATGGTTTTGATCTATAAACCAATTCTCATCATTTACAACAATCAAATATGGCATTGCAAGCATTCATACAATCACTCAATAAGATTTGAATTTGATTAATAAAAGATTTTGTTAAACCTAATCTTGATTAATTAGGGAATGATCCTCATTAATATTTTTGAGGTGTTACAAACCTTCCCCCCTTAAATAGAATCTCGTCCCGAGATTCAGGAAAAACTATGTACTAAAGAGATTTGGAAACTCCTTTCTCATGTAATCCTCACGCTCCCAAGTGGCTTCTTCTTTAGTATGATTGCTCCATTGGATTTTGAGAAACTTGATACTTCTGGTCCGGGTGGTCCAGAAAGCTTCTTCCAAAATACGGCTAGTTTCTTCATGATAGGTCAGGTCTGGGTTGATCGCCACATCTCTGTGATCGATATTCTTGAAAACTTTCATCGTTTCTGGGACTTCTAAACACTTCTGAAGTAACGAGACATGAAACACATCATGTACGGCTAACATCTCTTCTGGCAGTTCTATCTGATACGATTCCTCTCCTCGATGGCTTAGAATCTTGAAGGGTCCAATGTATCTGGGGGCAAGCTTTCCTTTGAGTTGGAAACGCTGCATTCCTTTCAAGGGTGATACTTTCAGAGACACAAAATCTCCTACATTGAAGGCTAGATCTCGACGTCTCTTGTCGGCATAACTCTTCTGTCTGGATTGGACGGTCTTGAGGTGCTCACGGATCTTGTGAACTTTCTCTTCGGCTTCATGTAGAATGTCGTGTCTGAATATCTAACTCTCTCCTACCTCTGACCAATTCAGCGGGGTACGACACTTCCTTCCATACATAAACTCAAATGGGGCCATTTGCAAACTGGCTTGGTAACAATTGGTGTATGAGAATTCTCCGAAAGACAGATAGTCCTCCCATTTAGATCCATATTCCAACACACAAGCTCTCAACATATCTTCGAGTATCTGGTTTACTCGCTCCGTTTGTCCATCATTCTGAGGGTGACAAGTTGTGCTAAAATTCAGCTTGGTTCCTAATGCTTCTTGTACTTTCTTCCAAAATCTTGAGGTAAACTGGGTTCCTCGATCCGACACAATGTTCTTGGGAATTCCATGCAAACTGAATATTCTAGCAATGTACAACTCTGCTAGCTTTGAGCTCTGATAAGTGGTCTTGACGGGTAATAAATTAGCTACTTTGGAAATTCTATCCACTATGACCCAAATAGAATCATTTCGTCTACTAGATATAGGCAAACCGGTGATAAAATCCATTCCAACTGAATCCCATTTCCATTCTAGGATCTACAAAGGTTGTAAAAGTCCTGCGGGTCTCTAATGCTCCGCTTTGACTCTCTGACAGATATCACATTTGGCTATGTAGCTTCCGACTTCTCGCTTCATCTTATGCCACCAAAATTGCTCCTTCAAATCCTGATACATCTTGGTTCCTCCCAGGTGGATGGAGTATTGAGTATCATGGGCTTATTGCAAAATAGCTTGTTTCAACTCTGAATCTGCGGGCACATGGATTTTTCCTTTATACCATAAAACTCCTTCTTCATCTTCCGTTAATCCGGGTACCTTCCCTGTATCGATACGACGTTTAATTCCGTCAATACTGGCATTTCCTTTCTGAGCTTCCTTGATCTGATCTATCAAGGTGGTTTGAAGCTCGATACTAGCTAGGAATCCTTCGCTAACTAGCTCCATTCTGAAATCTTCCAACTCCTTATGCAAATTTGGTTGCTCTTTCAGAATCTTGGTGTTTAATCTACATGGCAGTCTACTAATAGCATCCGCTACCACATTGGCCTTGCCGGGGTGGTAGTGAATGTCAAGGTCATAATTATTTATTAACTCTATGCATCTCCGTTGCCTCATATTCAACTCCTTCTGAGTAAAAATATACTTCAGGCTCTTGTGATCTGAGTAAATCTCACAGCGATTACCCATAAGATAATGACGCCATGTCTTTAAGGCTAAAACAACGGTGGCTAACTCTAGGTCATGGGTGGGGTAATTCTGCTCATGTTGCTTCAGTTGGCGGGACAGATATGATATCACTTTGCCTTCTTGCATCAACACACATCCGAGACCAATCTTGGATGCATCAAAATACACATCAAAGGGTTTGGTGATGTCAGGCATGATCAAAATTTGGGAGGAAATCAATCTCTTCTTGAGTTCTTGGAAACTTGCTTCACATTTGTCGGTCCATTCAAACTTCTAATCTTTCTTGAGTAACTGAGTCATCAGCCTAGCGATGCATGAAAATCCTTCAACAAACTTTTTATAATATCCCGCTAATCAAAGAAATGCACAAACTTCAGTCTGGGTGGTTATTGCTCTCCATTCCTCAACATCCTTAATCTTGGCAGGGTCAACCGCAACTCCTCCGGCTGACAAGATATGTCCTAGGAATCCTACTTCCTTCAACCAAAATTCACACTTGCTGAACTTGGCATACAACTGATGCTCTCTCAAGGTCCCAAGGATGGTTGTTAGGTGTTGTTCATGTTCTTCCTCCGATTTGGAGTAGATTAGAATGTCATCGATGAAAACAACGAAAAACGTATCGAAGAAATTCATGAAAATCTTATTCATGAGATTCATGAATTAAGCTAGGGCGTTGGTTAATCCAAAAGACATGACCTTGTACTCATACAATCCATATCGGGTTGTGAAAGCAGTCTTTGGAATATCAGTTGCACGAATTTTTAGTTGATGATAACCAGTTCTAAGATCAATCTTAGAGAATACTCTGGCACTGGTCAACTAGTCAAACAAATCTTCTATCTTTGGCAAAGGGTATTTGTTCTTTATGGTGACATCGTTCAACTTTCGATAATCCGTACATAAATGGGTGGCACCATCCTTCTTATCCACAAACAGAACAGGTGATCTCCATGGCGACGCACTGGGTTGAATCAGATCTTTGCTAATCATGTCGTCATGTTGCTTCTTGAGCTCCACTAACTCAGATGGGTTCATACTATAGGGCCTCTGGGCTATGGGTCCATTCCAGGTATTAGTTCTATGATAAGCTCGATATCCCGATCTGGGGGCATACCGAGTAATTCATCTGGGAACACATCGGGGTATTCACAGACTACTCTGACTTGGTCAAGGGTTGGTTGGGCTTAACTCTTATTGCACTTGGATTGACGGAGCAAGGTATCTGACACATGCTCAACTGATACTCCGGTACTACTGGTCATGGTTATGGATATCTTGGCACAATCTATGAGTCCTTGATGTTTCGACATCCGATCCATTCCTAGTAATACTTCCAAACCTTTTGTTCCGAGTACTATTAGATTGGCATAGAAATCTATTCCATGTATTCTGATAGGTACGACCTTGCAAATTTTCCTAGCTTTGGTCGTTCAACTAGGTATTTGAACTATCATAACATGCTTCAAATTTGTTGGTTGAATCTTACTAGTGCATGCAAATTCTTTCGTAACAAATGAGTGCAAAGCTCCAGAATCAAACAACACTCTTGCAAGTACTGAATTAACAGAAAACATACCCAGAACGACATCTGGCGCTTCCTGGGCTTCTTCAGCACTCATGAGGAACAGACGGCCAGCACGGTCGTTCGGGTTTCCTGGGGCGAATCTCTTTCCAGGTTGGACACGACGCTGCTGCTGGGCAGGTGCAGTAACATTGGGTGCTGCAGTAGTCTTCTTGGGGCACTCATTGGAGTAGTGACCCGTCACTCCCCACTCAAAGCAGGTGATTGCTGACTTGTCCTTTCCAGCAACCGTTACGGCATTACTTCCAGTCCTTGGGGCAGTATTATTGTTGGGATTGGTGGGCCTTGGCGGTGCACGATTGAAGTTATTGGGGTTTCCATGGTTGTAGTGGTTGTTGCCTCCAGGTCTTGGGTTTCCTCCACTACAAGTGGGAAAGTTTGGGCGAGACATAGGTGGCCTAGGGTTCCTTGGTGCAAATCCAGGAGACGAATTGGGGCGATACTTTGGGGTATGGTGGGGTCCTGGTTAATGCATCATACGACACTTACGGTTTTCAGTGGCTTGGTTGATCTTTCCTTCCATCTGGATTGCGGAATCAACTAAAGCTTCCAGATCAGCAAACGGGATATTGACTAACACCGTCTGCATCTCATCATGCAAACCATTCAGAAATCTCTCTTTTTTCTTGGCTTCAATACCAATCTCATCAGGGGCATACCTAGACAGAGACAGATATCTGTCGCGGTACTCTACCACAGTCATCCTTCCCTGCTTCAGCTCCTTGAATTCATCCCTCACCCGTAGAATCAAACCCGGTGGCACATGGGTTCAGCTAAACTTGAGTTTGAATTCATCCCAAGTCATCATCTGTCCTCCATTCATAGTACGGGTGTTATTCCACCATGCTCTTGCAGATCCAGCCAGATAGTGGGTGGAAAACAGTACTTTCTCGGCCTCCTCTACTACGGCTACTTCCAAGTTGTTCTCCATAGTCTGCAGCCAGTCATCGGCATCTAAGGGTCTTTCGATTTACTAAAGATAGGGAGATTGGAAAAAGTTCTTAAGTTTGGATCCATCATGATCCAGATTTCCAGGGCCTTGGTTGTCATTGATATGTACAAAACGTATCTCCTTTCTCGAACACTTTGCTATTGTTTTTCCTCTATACTTGTGTGATTTGGATACAACTAACACGGACTGACGTTGTTTTCAGCAGAATTACCTTGGTGTCTTGTTTTTGTGCAGAAAATTAACTATCAGGAAAAATCCCAGAAAATATGCCAAAAATTATATTTCACCAGAAGATCCACGGAGCCAGAAGGGAAGACAGAGGGGAGGCTTGAGGGCCCCAGACCCACCCCAGGCACAGGCCCACTGACCCCGCGTCTGGGGGAGGTTTGGCCACCCCAGGCAGCTTCTCGGCCTCCCTCCGTGCCTATAAGTTGCCTTCTGACCTAAAAAAAGAGGGGGGTTCGATAGTTTTCCAGAAAGAGTTCCACTCCGCCGCCGCCACCAGAAACCAAGATTCGGATCCAGAAACTCCGTTCTGGCACCCTGCCGGGACGGGGAATTTGGAGAGGATCATCGTCATTGTTATCACCAACGCGTCTCCATCAACCACCGATGTTTCCCTGATCCATGAGTTAGTAATCCCCTGCTGTAGGCTCGCGAATGGTAGGGATTGGATGAGTTCTATCATGTAATCGAATAAGATCTGTTAGGGGCATAGTGCCTAGTATCTCTATTAGTGCTATTTGACTTTGTTGCAACTTGTTGTGCTTAATGCTTGTCACTAGGGCCCGAGTTCCATGATCTCAGATCTGAACTTATTATTGAATCATTATGATAGTATTGTTTGTGGTCTTATCTGCAAGTTGTGTACACATATCATTGTCCGGATCCAAAGGCCCCAAAGTGACAATAATTGGGACAACCGGAGGGGATGGCTGTGGTGTGAGGATCACATGTGTTCATGGAGTGTTAATTCTTTGCTCCGGTGCTCTATTAAAAGGAGCACCTTAATTGCCAGTAGTTCCCTAGAGGCCCCGCTGCCACGGGCTAGCTGGACAAAAGATGTTGTGCAAGTTCTCATTGCGAGCACATATGACTATATTTGGAGCACATGCCTAGGATTGTTTAGTACTTGGATGCTTGTTATTATTTATCTGCAATGCCCTAGTTCTTTGAAGTTACATGTTTAGACTCGTCCATGCAACGCCCGTCCATCGATCCATATGCCTACCGCACTCGAATCCTACTGCTACCATTACTGTTACTATTGCTACCGTTCCACTGTTGTTGTTACTGCTGCTGTTGCTTTGTTGTTGCTACTACAAACTGTTACTACTGATAAACTTCGGTGAGCAAGAACTATTTCCAGGTGCAGCTGAACTGACAACTCAGTTGTTAAGGCTTGCAAGTATTCTTTGTCTCCCCTTGTGTCGAATCAATAAATTGGGGAATACTACCCACGAAAACTGTTGCGATCCCCCTTGTGGGTCATCAAGACTATTTTCTGGCGCCATTGTCGGGGAGCATAGCTTTATTTGTAACTTCACTTGGATCTATTATTGTTCACTGCTACTCCTTTCATCATGGGGAAGTCTCGTGATGGAAAGTTCCCTATTTTACCATCCACTACAAGAAGAGGTATAGTCCTAAACACCTCTGTTGCTCTTGATTCACCGTCTGTTATAAGTAAGCTTGTCACACAACCACCACATACTCATGCTACACACACTGCTACTACTGCTGAATCTGAAACTGCTTTTGAGACTCATGATGTTACTTCTACTGCGCTTGATGTGAGTGGTTCATTAGGTCCTTTTCTAGATGCTACTATGGCTAGTCTAGGAAATACCGAAACTCCTAGTGAAGACACTATTACACCTGTTAGCTCACCTGAGTCTAGTGGGAGTTTTGATATTAATGATGGTTACATAGAGCTCACTGATGAATTTGTTGAAGAGTGCCGAAACACACATGGTGCTTTTTCTATTAAGAGTCTCCTTGCTAGACGTACTATTATGCCCAAGAAGTCCTATGATCCTAAGTTTGCCACCTCTCCCGTAGATATTAAAGATAAAGATTATGATTTCTCTCTTGATTTAGCTTATTTAGATATTGTTAAGAAAGAACCTTTTTGTGGTACTAAAAATGAGAGTGTTGTGGCTCATATGAATGAGCTTTCTACTATGAGTGCTTTGTTCTCTGATGATTTTAAAATGCGCAAGTACTTTGTTGCTAAGATCTTCCCTTTTTCACTAAAAGGAGAAGCTAGGGCTTGGTTTAATAGATTACCTCCTGGTTCCATTGATAGCCCTGATTGCATGATTGCTTCTTTCTTCCATAAATATTTTCCTCCCAGTGCCAGACATGCTGCTTTGCAGAGACTTTTTGATTTTAAACTGGGAGAAGAAGAGAAATTGCCTGAGTCATGGAAAATATTATGTTCCTTGATTCATGCATATCCTGGATGTCCATTACCTCAGAATGATCTTCTTGATATTTATTATAATGGACTAACTGATGATTCTAGGACCTACCTAGATAGCTTTGTTGATTGTGTTTTCAGGAAAAGGACTCCTACAGATGCTGAAGAATTAATGAACAAGATAAGCAAGAATTATGATGACTGGACTTCAACTGAGCTGAATACACCTAAGCCTATTACTCCCGAACCAGTTGTTCCTAAACTAGTTCCAACACCAAAGAAGAGGGGAGTTATTGCATTAAATGATGAAGTGATGAAGGAAGCTAAAAAGTGTCTAAAGGAGAAAGGTATTAGAGTTGAAGATGTGAAGAATATACCTCCTATAGAAGAATTATGTAAGCCAATTCCCCACTCATCTACTATTGAGGTACAATGTCCAATTTAATGAAGGTGATATTCCTTATGGTAAGCCTCCTGATCAATGCTTAGAGGAACTTGACACATTTATTGTTAAACAAGATAATTTTAATAAAGAAGTTCAGAATCATTTATTGGAAAACTCTAGAGCTATTCATGAGTTGAAAGATATTGTGGAAAGAACTTCTAATGATATTAAAATGCTTTGTAAACACTTTCAAATGGTTCAAACCCAACTTGATCAACTTGCTAAGGTGCAAACGGATATGCTAGTTATTGCTTCAGAAAATAAACATGCTTATGGAATTAGAACTAGGAGTGGTGCAGCTACTCAAGATCCTTTATATCCTGAAGGACACCCTAAAAGAATAGAGCAGGATTCCCAACAAGGTGAGGATAGCGGTAGTCCTCGTAAGAGGTAGAAAAAGAAACATAAGAAAGTTGAGGAACCACTTGAACCTGCTGTAGATCCTAATAGTATATCTATCTCTAATGCTGAAACTGAGAGTGGTAATATTGATGAGTCTCCTAATAAGGAGGAAGGTGAGGAAGAACCTGAGAAACACATTAAGAACACTAGGTACACAAAGGAAGATTTTATTGCTAATAAACATGGTAAAGAGAGAGAACCTTGGGTTCAGAAACCTATGCCTTTTCCAGGTAAGAAACACAAGTCAAAGGAGAAAGAACACTACAACAAGTTTTGTGAGTGGATGAAGCCTTTATTTTTGCAAATTCCTTTGACTAATGCTATAAAATTGCCTCCTTATTCAAAGTATATGAAGGATATTGTCTCTAATAAAAGGAAGATTCCTAATGAGGAGATTTCTACTTTTCTTGCTAATTACTCCTTCAATGGTAAGGTTCCGAAGAAACTTGGTGATCCAGGTATACCTACTATTCCTTGCTTAATTAAGAATAATTATGTTGGAACTGCTTTATGTGATTTGGGAGCTGGAGTTAGTGTTATGCCTTTTTCTCTCTACAAGAGACTCCAGCTAGAAAAGTTGATACCAACTGATATTTCTATGCAAATGGCTGATAAGTCAACTACTACTCCTGTTGGTATATGTGAGGATGTTCCTGTTCAAGTTGCTCATAATTGCTTGGTTTTGACTGATTTTGTTGTGCTTGAAATGCCTAAAGATGATAATATGTCTATTATTCTTGGGAGACCTTTTCTTAATACTGCAGTTCCTATCATCAATTGCAATCAAGTAAAAGTAACATTCAATATTAATGACAAAGAGAACAATGTCTATTTCCCCAAGAAGGTTGTTAGAAGCTATTGCCTGAATTCCATTGAAAATATTGAGAGCATCAAGGTTGGAGAAATATATTGTCCCATTCCACAAGAAAATTTTGAAACTATTATGATTGGGACAATTGCTATCAAGTATGAGGTAACATAATCACCTTGTGGAATGGAAAGTTTTGTTTCATATAAGATTGTTTTGGTAACAAGACTTGATCAACCTTGTTAACAAAAGGATTTTAGTAAACAAAATAATGTTTCCACTATGGTTATACTTGCTTTCTTTTTCCTTTCTCCTTCCTAGTCTTTGCTATAGCTTTAGTTTTGCTAGTTGTTTTCTTGTTTGAGTTTCTTAGAGCTCCTGTAGTTTTTCTTTTGGTTTGCTTTTGCTTCTTCTGAAAAAATTGTTTCTGCGAGAAAAACAATTTTCATACCCTCAAAATTGGCCAAAAATAAAGTTTCTCGAAATATCCCAAAAAATTCAAAATAAAATTTTCCTCGAAAAAAAGGGGCAGAGAGGTACCAGAGGTGACCCAGGGGGGGCACCCTAGGCCCCACACCTGTGGTAGGCACGGGCCCACCACTGGTGGCGCCTAGGGGGGTCTGGCCCACCTGGGCCCCTCCAGGCTGCCTCCTCAAAGCCACCTTCTTTCTCTCTCCCGAAAAACAACAGAAAACTTGCTCAAGCTTGAGTTCTTGCTGTTCTTGCTCGTGATTTTCGATCTCCTTGTTCAGCTCATCTCAAGTGCTGATTTTTGCAGGGTTTGCTCCTTGGTATGTTCATCCTCCACTTGTCCAATTAGATTTGTGATTGGTAGATTGTATATTGAGTATTTTGCTACCGTAGGTGACAGGTTGTTTGAGCTTGCATGCTTTTTCTATGCTTAGAAAATTTGTTTTGATGCATGTGTAGTCCTCTAGCAAGTTCCTATAGTAGTTGCTCATCATTTATCAACTTAGAAATCACTTGGTTTGATGGTTGTTTAAAATTTCAGCAAGGAATATGAGTGCTTATCCACTGAATCAATATGACTTGATGGTGCATGAGCCAATGAAGGTTCATCGCGAGGAGGCAGTTTTTCCTTCCATATATCCATGCCATGAATTTATGAGAGCTGCGGGGATTCTCCAAGATTTTCAAACTTTGGTTACAAATGCAGGGTTGAAGAACTTTGTTGAAGGTGAACCAATCCAATATGTTAAGCTAACCATGGCTTTTGTGCAGGACTTCCGGTTCACCTAGGCTACTTCTAATCCCATGGTCCATTACAAAATATATAATATGCCTGTCAACCTGCCTTTTGCTGATTTCTGTGCAGCAATTAGAGTACCTCAATGGGGATCTTGTGAGAAGATCAAGGAGAGGCCCAAGTCACTTGTTGATTTGTATGCTGAGATTTTCCAAGGTTTCGACTTTTCAAAGGAAAGTGGTAAAATTCGGAACATCCAGCTCCCAGCTATGAGATACTTTGCCTATTTCATTACCAAGTGTGTTCTTGCTAGAAAGACTGCTAAAAAGTTGCCTTCTTTTGATCTAGCTTTTATTGCAGCTGCTCTGAATAGGAATAGTTCTTATAGTTTGGGTGCTTTGATAGCTCACCGTCTCACAACCAACCATGAGAAGGGTGGAATTTATGGAGGTCTCGTTTCTTGTAGGTTGCTAGCTTTCCATGGTTTAGAGCCTCATTATTCAGATTTTTAGTTTTCCATAGAGAGGCTTGATATTGAATACATGATTCAGCATGGTTTTGTTTCTTTGGGGGCTAATGTAATAAGTTTGCCATTTGAACTATCTTTTGTCCAGCAAGGTCGGAGAAAGGGTAGGAGTGAGAAAATAGTTTATTTGCCTGCACCTGCTTTGTTTAACTTTGATAACAGGCAAGGATGGTCACTTACGGAGGAATAGGTTGACACATATGTTGGGGAACTCTCCCAGCAAGAGGAGAATGTTGAAGAGTATGCCGAAGAAAATTCGATTCAGCCCTCCAACTTGGGAGAGTCTTCATACCAGCAGCCCTCTTTTGATTGGGGCGCGTCTTCTTCTTCATCGCAGGTGCCTGACTATGATCATTCCTATGATGACCCACCAGCATGGAGTTATTATCCGCGCTATTGAGCCCCACTTAGGCTAAAAGCCTAAGCTTGGGGGGAGGTACACCGACATCACACTCATCTATATATCATGTTCGGTCGGTTCTTTGTATATCCATTGTTTCGCTTTCTTTTTGGTTCTTGTTGCTTCTTTCTCAAAATCCTAAAAATACCAAAAATATTTTTGTTGTTTCTCTTAGTTTGTTTCTTTGCTTTGGTTTGCCTTAAAAGAAAGATCCAAAAAGATTTTGCTTTGTTTGGTTTGCTTTGTTTTTGTTTGGTTTTTCTTTGTTTGCTTGTTTCTAAAAAAATCAAAAACACCAAAAATATTTGTTGTCCTTCTTTGTTTTTGTGAGTTCTTTGTACGGTTCAGCCGTCCTTAGTGGATTTTGGTTTCATGTTAATTATTCAAGTCACAAAAGTGAAGGGCAATAATGAAGATTAAGACAACTCGAGGGTGGTAAGAGGCTGGTAACGAATTCTATTTGTTTCATTTTTGTACATATACTCATCATTGTGAGCATGCTTAGCCTGTTTGTGTAAAGTGTATGTCATTATAGATGCTTAGTAGTTCTTGCTTGTCTATGATTAGCTCCATCTTGCTAATAGTTTGTAGCATGTCATATGAATGTTTGCTTGCATTGTTTTATTCATACTTTGGTATGATATTGTGGTATCCTCCTCTGACTGTTCATGTGAATCGACTTGGAACATGCTCACGCATGCATATGACTAATCAATAGTCAGTAAGCCTCGATGATTTATTTTGCCTCAGAGTTCTTGTATCACTTTCATGCCATAATTAGTCTTGTTTTGTTGCAAGCACGATTATGACAGTTATTGCTCTCTCGTTTGTTGCTCCCTCTCTATTGCTAGCCTTCACTTGCACTGAGTATGTGCTCTACCTGTGCTTCCAACTCCTCAAAACCAATATTGCCAGCTATGTACACCATACCTACCTATTAGCATCATTTTCTATTTCAGTGCATATTCCATATGCCACGTTTTCTTCCAAAATTAAATGTTTGTATGTTTTGAGAAAGTTAGTTAGTGAAGCTCTCACAAAATTGATGGCACACTTTATATTCCTTGCGCTTAATAATCTTGAACCATTGTAACTTTTCCATGAAAGTTATATGCTTGCTTATTATATCTTTGGTCGTAGAACCGTCTTTGTCACGGGGAACGCTTTCAACACTTTTTGGATATCTCATCCAGTTGATTCCTTGCTCTTTTGTTTATGGATGTCGACGATGTGAAATAAAAGGGGAAGTTGTTAGTTCATGGAGTTTATACATTGTGTTAGAGAAACGCCTAGGCCGCTAGCCTAAGCCATGCTTAATCATGGTGGAAACTTGAAACATCCTATAATGAGCATCTATGAAGTGGCCTCAATAAAAAGCTATGCATATGGTAAATAAAAGGATTGTTGAGATGCTCATTGTCTGCTTGCCTTGTCATTTTGGTTATGGGAAAGCTCCTGTACCATGTGCAAGGGGTACCCTGTTGGCGTTTCTCGATGATATGCATGTATTTACAATGACAAGAACTTTCAGGTGACCAAAGTTGAGTATCATGCGGAGCAACCCTCATACTCAAGGGACTTGGGATTTCTAGTCTATGATCTGTCAAGCATATGATTCAGAGCGGACCTCACTTTCACCTTAACCACATGAAGATGCCTATGATAGGGTCAATGAGAGTTCAAAGCTAATGAGTACCTTCCTTTCAGCATTGGGAAGCCTTTCAAACCTTCACAAAACCATTTTCACTATTTTGTTGAGTCACCACTTATTCTATGAGCACCTTATTGAGAGCATGGTTGTCATTCTTGTGTTTGTTCCAAAACTTGGTTAATTATGTCATGACTTTGATGCTTGTATCTCTGATATCTTTATCTCTAGTCTTCATATGAACTTCAGAGGTGCCTTGGCATTTATACTGTGCTCTTCAAACAAAGGCAAGCGAGATACCACTCTATCATACCTTATTATGAGCATTGCAATGTTGCTTATGTTTATGTTTCATGCTACTTATTATTATTGAGTTGGTTCCTCTTCATAGCTTGGAATGACTATTGAGTAGACTTAGTTGCATACTTCTCATGAATTGTCTAAGCATCTACTCCTGTGCTGAGAATATATACATCATATGAAGCAAAGTGTTCGTGAAAGTTCTTTTATCGCACTCAGTTTTCAACTGAATTGCTTGAGGACAAGCAATAAGCTAAGCTTGGGGGAGTTGATACGTCCAAAACGTATCTACTTTCTCGAACACTTTGCTATTGTTTTTAATCTATACTTATGTGATTTGGATACAACTAACACGGACTGACGCTGTTTTCAGCAGAATTACCTTGGTGTCTTGTTTTTGTGCAGAAAATGAACTATCGGGAAAAATCCCAGAAAATATGCCAAAAAATATATTTCACCAGAAGATCCACGAAGGAGAGAAGGGAGGCGGAGGGAGGCTGGGGGCCCAGACCCACCCAGGCGGGCCGCCGGCCTTTGAGAGGTTTGGCCACCCTAGGCAGCTTCTCGGCCTCCCTCCGCGCCTATAAGTTGTCTTCTGACCTAAAAATAGAGGGGGGTTCGATAGTTTTCCAAAAAGAGTTCCGCTCCACCGCCGCCACCAGAAACCAAGATTCGGATCTAGAAACTCCATTCTGGCACCCTGCCGGGACGGGGAATTTGGAGAGGATCATCGCCATCGTTATCACCAACTCATCTCCATCAACCACCGATGTTTCCCTCATCCATGAGTGAGTAATCCCCCGCTGTAGGCTTGGGGATGGTAGGGATTGGATGAGTTCTATCATGTAATCGAATAAGATCTGTTAGGGGCATAGTGCCTAGTATCTCTATTAGTGCTATTTGACTTTGTTGCAACTTGTTGTCCTTAATGCTTGTCACTAGGGCCCGAGTGCCATGATCTCAAATCTGAACTTATTATTGAATCATTATGATAGTATTGTTTGTGGTCTTATCTGTAAGTTGTGTACACGTATCATTATCTGGATCCAAAGGCCCCAAAGTGACAATAATTGGGACAACCGGAGGGGATGGCTGTGGTGTGAGGATCACATGTGTTCACGGAGTGGTAATGATTTGCTCCGGTGCTCTATTAAAAGGAGCACCTTAATTGCCAGTAGTTCCCTAGAGGCCCCGCTGCCATGGGCTGGCTGGACAAAAGATGTTGTGCAAGTTCTCATTGCGAGCATGTATGACTATATTTGGAGCACATGCCTAGGATTGTATAGTACTTGGATGCTTGTTATTATTTATCTGCAATGCCCTAGTTCTTTGAAGTTACATGTTTAGACTCGTCCATGCAACGCCCGTCCATCCATCCCTATGCCTACGGCACTCGAATCCCTCTTTGCTACACTGTTCTTGTTACTATTGCTCTTGTTGCTTTGCTATTGCTACTACAAACTGTTACTACTGATAAACATCTATGAGCAAGAACTATTTCCAGGTGCAGCTGAAGTGACAACTCAGTTGTTAAGGCTTGCAAGTATTCTTTGTCTCCCCTTGTGTCGAATCAATAAATTGGGTAATACTACCCGTGAAGACTGTTGCGATCCCCTACACTTGTGGGTCATCAGTCATGGGCTAGCTAAGCGATTTGTTGAAGAGTGGCTAGATTGTCTTGACGCTCGGTCCTACCGGCTTCTCGGTTGGCTACTAACATTTGCAAGATTTGGACCGTTGGGTCTTGAGATGGGATGTTCCCTCCGCGAGGCATCTGAAGATTGAGATAGATCATGAGACAAGAGGAAAAAAATTCTAAGGTTTATGGGTTTGGTTTTTAAAGATTTTAAACTTTTGAGTAAGGCTAAGGTTTGAAAGCCAACAACTCATTCTCATTCATTCTAAGCACACAATACATGCAACACATTCCAAACAACAAACAGATGGTTTTAAGAACCATTCAGGCAAGCTACGATACAGTGGGACCGGATACAACTCACACCTATGATAGTGCTCAAGTGCTACTACAAATCAGAACCGGTGGATTCTTCATCATCAATGAAGGCACGATCCTCATCATCAGTGTGATACTCCTAGTCCATATCCTCAAGGTAGTCATCATCATTACTGAGATACGAGTAGGGATCTCCACGAATATCTCCCCCTTCGTTCTCCCTCTCCTCAAGCTGCATGTTCTGATCATGGATGGTCTCCTCCAAGTCTGACACTTTGTGATGAAGGCGCGCAATGATGCGATCCTTCTTATCACGCAGTTTGCGAAGTGACTTGCGCTCCCTCATGAGAATGGCGAAGGTCTGGTCCTTCTTGATGGTAGCAAGTTGCTTCATATTAGCGTTAGCACAAGCATTGTCCAGCTCCTTCTGACTCACACTAAGCGTGAAGGCAAGATGGTCCACATGGTGCGTCAAGTCAGGGTGGCCTGGCAGATCCAGGGGTTCTCTGTTGGAGTCACTTCTGGCATAGTGAGCAAAGCGGGTACCGATGATCTTGTTGATATTTTGCCCACATAGTCGTGCAAGTGCTTCCTACATAGCTCTGGCCAGTCCATTTATCCAGTTGTTCTCTCTAATGGTGAAATGAATCTTTTCCGATGTAGGTGGCTCCATATTTCCGCAAACATCGGCAACAATCATCCACTATAGCTCCCCTCCGGGATGATCATGGAGTTTAGCTCTATAGAACTCCGGATGCGGGCACTCCAGAAATTTAGCCAGCTCGCTTAGATCGTTCTCAAAGATGAGATTCCCTCCATTGCCTGTCTGGTAGAACTTGCTGTAGGCGTAATCCATCTATAAGCAATTAGAGAATAGTAAGTTAGAGAAGTGATCAAGTGTGCAAATTTTTAGGTAAGGCTGCAAAAAAATTAAGGAACTTATGATTCTATTTTATGGAAAGGATTTCAAGGGTAAGAGTGATAATAGGTTTTCAAAGATACTCACTTCTTTGGAAATTAAGTTTTTCTGACGTCCATGCTAACTAGGTTCTCCTATGGTCAGGATGGATCTGATACCAACTTATCAACACCCGGATTTTTAATTCCAGATGCATGTTATGCTGTACATCGCAATCCCAAGATTACTATTTTTGCGAGACATAACAGATTGGTACCATAGTTCATCATCCATTACAAACCATAATAGTCTTACAAATAGTTGATCTCATGATCAAGTCTAATTACAATCAAAGAAGCGGAATAATAATAAAGGTATCATGGTCAAGGCTCCATGTTCAGGATCACAGGCAATGCTGATGATGGGAGATGATCCTAGTTATCGTAAGCGTCATGCTGTCCTTCTTCCTCGTAGTCTCCTTCATAGTCTGGCCATGGGAATAGCCAGGGACAAAGCCATGAGTACTTCGAAGTACTCGCAAACTTGCACTAAAGCAGTAAGGCCATTCTATAGGATTCTTACGCTCTAGGTTTGTTTGCCGCAAGCCAATTTTATTTCAACCAGTATCTAGTAATAAAAGTCTAACTTTAGTTTTCTAAATTGCTTAGGTGGGAACCTAGCTTCATTTCCACAACTCGTGGGGTCAAGTCAAAGTCATCTTTCAAGTCATGGGTCATTTTGGAAAACGTCTGACAATAGAACAGTATGGCCATCCAACTGTCCATAATCGCAGACGCGGCTATTCGAATAGTTTGACACTCCGTAGAGGTGGTACACTTTCACCACGATATTCGATACATCCGTCAGGAACAATCCTGAATCATCATACTTAGTATGCGGATAATCAATCCTAACCTTTCAGTTACACAACCTAGTATAGGCACCTCCCCTATGAGTTTGGCCTCCCAACCATGACCATCTGTCATCTTGGGTACTGCATAGGTGGACAGTCACATTCACAAGGTAGCCTCGTCTCACCTCGTTCTGCGAGGGAACCCATACTGAGACATATAAACTTCCAGTCAAGCCCTACCCAAATCCGGGTATTGTGGTTGTATGGTAAATGTTGGAATGGTATCGCATTCGAACCCAACTATCAGTTTTTATCAAAGCCAAGTCACATCCTTCACCATTATCTTCAAGTCATTGTGTCCATAACACATGTCAAAGAATTTCAATAGAATTACTCATCACTCCAAGGTTTTCATAATCATTTGTTCCCATCTAGTGATCATGTTTAGATTAGCACTAGCATCTATCAAATGGGGGTGTGTGTCACTAGTTGAAGGGTACTAAGCTGGTGTAACTATCTTCATCAAGTTCCAAGCTCTTGATGGCACTTTCCTCATCATCCACTAATCATCCAATTAAATAACTACAGAAACAACTCTGAGAAAGATAAATCTTGCAAGTAAAACTAGGATTTGGTATACTCAATGGGTATCACAAAGGCTTGCAAGTGGGACTTGCATGGTTTAGCTTAGCTTGCTAACTTAGATAGAATAGCTTGCATAATGTAGCTTTCCTTGGTTGGTAAGGTGGTCGAAGTTCTCTTCCTCTTCTTCGTAGAATTCCTCCTCGTCGTAGCCCGGGTTGATACTAGCGTCTATAAATAAATACGAGGTACACAATCACCAAACAATACTTAACTACTTCTATTGATCACACAAGGGTCTCTCTAGATGATCTAGCATCATCTCTATCATTAAAAGAAAGGGTGATAAGATTTCATTTATCTTATTTTTAGGAAAGTAATTTCTACTCATTGAAAAGTTGTTTAAGATTTAATATTCTCCAAATTAAAAATATAGGATCATAATGACACATGTCATCACCACATACTCTAATAATTGGGAATGTGATTTAAAAAGGTTGGCCTAATTTATAAAGTTTAACACTATTATTTAATAATATTTAAGTGGCTAAAAATGACTAGAAAGGCATTCTTTTAGTTTGGGTCCAGGACTAATGTATGTAAGTATATTGATTTTTACAAATTTAGAAAGGTCTTGTCAAATGTGATTTTTGAGAGTTGGAATCAACTCAAAATCACTTATGATTGATTTTAGAAAAATGTTTGAAGTTGCAAAAGCTTTTGGATTGTTATTTTTACTGAGGGTGATCCATAGTTTCAAACTGTCTGAATCTAACGAGAGTGATTAGAGATTTTCATATAGTTTCAAAAATAATTGGATTCATTCAAATTGGTGCAGTGAATCTCTCTTAATTGATTTTTAAAGTTCACTACAGAAAAGGTTTTTGAATAAAAAGAAAAAGACTAGGTTTGAATTACTGGTCTCGTGCGGGAAACGTTACTGGACTGGCCCAACTACACAACGCGCGCAGCCGGCTCACTTAGGCTGGTCCCATGCGTCAGCGGGTCATCTAACACGAAGCGGTATCTATCAATATCAGCCCTATAATTACAACACGATCTACGGTCTAGGTTCATCGTCTACATCGCGGTGCTCCGACGAGATTCTAACCTAGCGGCACAGCGGGGGTGGTTGTGGGCTTACTAGGGCTATAGCTAGGGTCGGCGGTGCGGGCGAACGAGCTTGTTGACGACGGCGAATCGAATGGCGATCACGGCATCTCCTGGGGTGGCTCCACTCGACGGCGCCTTTCGAATGTTGCAACATGCATTTGCACATCAAGCCAAACTTCATGTACAGATCTAGTCAATCAAGAAGATCCAAGAAAAACAAATAAATCCAAATGTGGTACATATAACACACAATATTCTAATCCCGGAATATAGTAGTTGAGTATAATATCTCTAGAATTCAGGCTTAGTTTTGTAGTATATAACACCTCCTCATATAGGTTTATATTGTGATACATAGCACATAGGGTCAAACTATTCTTTGTCTCAACCTTTACCCAAATTGCTCAATTGCAATAGGATAATCTTAAACATAGTGGTTTTCAATCTGGTTTCGACTAACCTTTTGTCTCACTTATGAAAGGATTAACTATAACCAACCTTTCTTTATTAGTAAGTAACCTCATGTGATCTCTCAAAAAGACTAAAAAAAATTCTATTGAACACCCAAAACTAAATTTTATCAGGAATTATGACATCTATGGCTTCTATCATAGTTTTACCATGTTATTTCTTACTTCTACTTCAAAACAATTTACTAATTACCTGTCATATTAATACCCTCACAAGGGTTTCAGAGCTAATCTCATGTCACATCCCAAGATTTTGAAAATTGGGACTACAAAAAATTTTGCATTTGCATTGCATTGGCATAGCATTTTGCATTCATGGAAAATTTTGAATTGAAAAAAACCTCATATATAAACCCTATTTTGAGTTACTAAAATGCACCTACAAAGGATTATGCAAGGAATTAAAAATCCACTATTTGCAAACTAGTGAAAATGATGCAAAAATGATCCTAAGATGATCCACTGAATTTTAGAAAAAATTGAAAAAAAATCAATTCAATTGGATTATCTATTAAAAAGTTATAAAAGAAATAAGAAAAGCAAAATGAATAAAGGCAAAAGAACAAAAAAAACTAACTAACCTAAACTATCTGAGCCACAGGCCCACTTGAGCCAAGATAGCGCAGCGGCAGCAAGCGCAGCCCCGGCCCAACTCCGCCACCACCAGCCCGCACTCTTCCCCTCCATTGCTGACAAGCGGGGCCCGCTCCTCTCTTATTCCTCTCGGCCAGGAATCCAGGAAGAACACGAACCCCCTTCCTCGATCGATCCTCGTCAAATCTGCCGATTCGGCCTCCCCTTACCCTGTATCCACGCCACCCCCTCCTTATAAAAACCCCATCTCCGTCCGTGTTCTTTTTTTCGCTATTTTGAAACCCTAGCACCCCCAACGCCGAGCTCCCGATCCCGCCGCCGTCGGACCTAGCAGGTTGATCCCAATCCCGAGATTCTCGTCGCCCTCGACCCCTCTTTTCCCTCTGTCCTCTTCCCCTTGACACGTCGCATCTCCCTGATCTCCTTTTTCTCTCGCAGACACACCACAGCTGCCGCGTGAGCCTGCCGGAGCACCGCTGGAGCCCGAGCCGCTCCATTCGCCTATTGTCATCGCCCCTGGACGCAAAGGACCCCACCAATACCTCCATCGAGCTCTCCATCTTCTCTCGGTCCTCGTCCGACACCTCCCCACGCTGGAAAGACGCCGGAGAGCTCGCCACTGTCGCTCCCAAAGCCGCCACCGCCGCCACTCGCCATCGACCGCCGCTGGGCAGGAAGAAACGGTGCCCAGCCGTTAGATCTCGTCCGAACGGCCCCGATTAGATCTACTAGACGAAGGGGTACCGGCCACTCAGGCTTCGACGCGTGGCAGCACAGTCAGCGTGCAGCGTCACCGCTCCGTCAACGTACACGTCAGCGCCAGGTCAGCGAAGAATATTCCCAGGGAATATTCCCCGTGAATTTAAAATTGATTTCAAATTTCAGAAAATGGTATAAACTTGTAAAATTCATAATAAAAGATTGGTAGGTCCAAAAATAGCATATAATATATCAATAGATTCATAAAATTGAGTAGATTATTAATATCAAGTTGGATCTAACTTTTACAGTACGTGTTTACTGTAATAATGTAATTAGTTTTAATGGTCTTTTAGGTTAATAAATTCATAGTAAAATATCTACTGGTCCAAAAATCACAAATAATATACCTATGGATTCAAAATTATGTGTAGATCATCAATATGCAATTGGTTAAGTCAAATACTGTAAGGTTTTGCAGTAATTAAATAAATGGTTTAATGCCTTATTTAGAGTAATAAATTCATAAGAAAATAAATAATGTTCGGAAAATTACAAATAATATGTCCCTAGAATCACAATTCCATGGAGATTACAGATCTATTTTTAGTTTGATTTTTAGGCAAAAAAACTATATAAATGATTTAAAACCCATTAGACACTATTTAAATCATACAAAAAGATCTATAACTCCGATTAGGGTAAATCCAACGCCTATTGGTTTATATTAATGCACTCTATCCATTACACTTCAGATCCAAATTTAATTCGACAATTAGAACAGGCATTACAACAGAACTATTAAAAACCCTATATTGGCGAGTATTTATTAATAACAAATACTTCATTGCATTAATTGGCCTCTTGCATGCATCGTATACTTCAGTATTGTTTAGAGAACTAAAGTAACAACCATTCTGACTTATTAAATTGTCATGCATGCATTTGTTGCATTTGTTTGATCTCTATGTGCTATTGCTTATGTTGTATGCAATTTTTTGATCGATAGATTGCAAGGAGTGCAACGTGTGTGATTGCAACGAGTGCTTGAACGACTTAAACTACAACCAAGGCAAGTAGATGCTACCTTTTTCATGATGTTATCCTACTATTTTCAATGCATTGTCGTGTATTTTGTAGGCGCATGTGTAGGATAATACTATCGCTATGCTATGTCTTATTATGTGGTAGGGCTCCCCTTGTAGATGAACCACCGTTGGTAGATGTGCTTAGCCATGCTATGATGAACGAGGGTTGGGTTACATCACTGAGAGTTGTTTCTAAATGTGTTGGTTTGCAAAAACTAAAACAACTTAATCAATGAATCTCCTGGGTGTGATGGGATTGATAATTTTTGGTGATATTATTGCGAAAAGGCACCCAGGTATCATGAGAAAATGATTGGCTTCTTTATTTTGTAGCTTACGTGTACAACCACGTGCCAATAATGAAATGGGCGGTTGGTTGGACTCAGTAGGTTGTGGTAACTCGAACCCGCGTATCCAGAGATGTAGAATTTTGGTAGGTTGGACCGGTGCATGTCGGGATTGGGGAGCTACTTCCCGAACGGTCTCTTCTTGGACTTCTCCCTATCATCACCCAAAATGCGAGTGATGGTACGAGCTGGGCTGGCCAAGTCACATGGGTAAAGTGTACTAACCCCTACAGGGTGTATAATCTAATCGATTAGCCGTGTCCCCGGTTATGGACGTTTGAGTTGCTTGATATTGATTCCATGACATGTTTCTCGCTCATTCCAATTTCCTAATTGCTTTAATGTTGATGGGTTAACTTAATTGGGATCTTTTCAAAGAAAATCAAAAACTGTTTATGAAAGTAGGACAAAGGTATTTGCAAATGCAAGCTAGCCACAGCTCCATTTACCAAATATGCATGTAGATGTTAGCACTATTGTCTCCCTTAATAGCTCTACTTGCCATACATTCCATGTATTGACCCTTCGGGGCTGCTACGTTTCATGTTGCAGGATATTCCGATTCTGAGTAATCGATTTAGGCCACGGTACTCCACTCGGCACTTGTTCACTTGTGGGCAATTTGAAGAATGGAGGGTTTGCTTTATTTATGTTGCTACCTGAATAATTTGAGCTAGCCTTGAGCTAAGCTTCTATTGTAATAATGGTACTCTAGATCTTCATTATTTATGATACACGGATATTTTGCTATGTTATTCATCTTATTCTATTGTGGGCCAATAAACCGATCCAGGGATTGGCATGTCACATAGAAGCTACGGTCTTTTCAGAACTGTAGTGTTACAAGATGGTATCAGAGCCCGTGTGTCGACTGTAGGATCGTGACCTAGGTTTGGAATAGGAAAGCCATATGAAATTATAAACCCTATTTGATTCTATCTATTCTCTTCTTACACTTCTTTCTATTATCTCTTATCATTTCAATTCTCATACCCCTATCTTTTATGATATAGAAGGAAGGCTCTCCCTAGCAATGAACTCATAATTTTATAGTTATTAGATTCTTGTAATCCTTCATCTATCTTTTCTAATCTCATCTTGTTCAAACTTGTAGATGAACACTTGTGCAAGAAAGTGCTAGATTTAAAATAGTTAGATGATGACCACCATATAGTTTCATATGATCTCGTTTAGATATAGCAATCGATTGTTGTAAGGACTTGTTTGATAGTTGATTTATTATGTTTAGGTTGTGCTATTTGATACCTTAAAGTTCCAAAATATTTTTGTGAGATTCCATAATATATTAATGAAGGTTTTGATTAGAAATTCGTGATAGTTTTGATGCAGTTTTCTGATGACACAGTTGAGCGTCACGAATTTTCATATTTTATTGGTAACTGGGAAAAATCTGAAAAAAACTAGGGATGGTTCGAAACTCTCTGTACTCTATACACAAAAATTGTCTAAAATTCCTGATGAGTTTAGGGTGCCTAGAAAAAAACTCGTGAACTCTGCTGTAGTTTCAGGACAGAATCTGTCCATTGCTTTTATGATCGTAGGTTCACCCCCCCAAATGAATATTAGTCAATGGAAACTATTTTGTGGTTGTTATGCCATTAAAACAAAACTTCTGGAACATAAATGAAACTATTTTGGATTGAGTGTTGTTTGTGTTGAATGTTTGTTTGTGTGCTAATTGATTGTTTCATATAGTTATGGGTAGTAATACTTCTCTAGTCTTTCTATCTATAACTTATCTATGTTGTCCCAACAGATGCCGCCCCGCCGCCAACCCACTGAGATGGAGCAGCTGATGGTAGCCCAGGCGCAGCTAGCGCAGGTGATGACTCAATTCATGGCTGCGCAGAACAACAACAACAATGGGAACAACCAGCCCCAAGAGGATGCCCTCACCAGGTTTCTGAAACTGAGGCCAGCTAAGTTCTCCACTGCACTTGAACCTATGATTGCTCTTGACTGGTTGCGCTCGGTGAACAAAGATTTAGTGACTGTTGGAAGCACTGATGTTGAGCAGGTGAGATTTGCTGCTCACCTACTGGAGGGACCAACTGCTTCTTGGTGGGATACTTTCCAGATCACCCACCCACTGGACACGGTTACTTGGGCCATGTTTGAAGAAGGATTCAAGACCAACCACGTTTCTTCAGGAGTTCTGAGCCTGAAGAGGAAGGAGTTCCGCAACTTGCGCCAGACCAATCGCACCGTGGCTGAATATATAGAGGAGTTCACCAATCTGTCGCGTTATGCCCCTGAGGATGTTAACACCGATGCCAAGAGGAGAGAGAGGTTCCTGGATGGCCTCAGTGATGAGCTCTCGGTACAGATGTTAGTGGTCTATTGCCCCACTTTCCAAGAACTAATGGACAAGGCCAGAATTCTGGAGGGAAAACACAATCAAGTGGAAAGACGCAAGAGGAAGAACAACGATCACAACTCGGGATCACACCATAAGCGTACCAACCATGATGGTAATGGGAATTCTGGACATCACAAGCATGGAGGAAATGGACACAACCACAACGGAGGCAATGGACACAATTCAGGAGGCAACAATGGCCATAACCATCACTATCAGAAGAAGGATATTAGTCAAGTGATATACTTCAAATGCAACCAGAAGAGACACTATGCTGATAACTGCCCGGAGAAGAAGGGTGAAGCTGGAGCCAAGCCGGATTCACCTCCAAAGGCAAATGTGAACCATGTGAGCATGGGGAAAGCACTCAATAAGCCATGCCGTGTGACTAGTAAGTTCTCGCTAATTTATGCATCACGCTCGTAATGTTTTCAATACTGGTGCATCATGTTCATTCATATTGAGGCATTCATGGATAAGAATAGTTACATATGAAGTTACTTAGAGGAGTTGATGAAGAGAACCCACTAGAAAGGATTGATAGCTAGCACAAGATTCCACAATTAAGTATTGGATGTTGGAGATGCCAAGTTCGGTTTTCTTAAGGGGGTTAGCCTCGACAACAACACCCATAACCTTGCTAGCCATTCCGAATCTTGGGACGAGATTCATCTTAAGGGGGTTAGTCTGTCACACCCAAAGATTTTGAAAATTGGGACTACAAAAAAATTTGCATTTGCATAGCATTTTGCTTTCGTGGAAAATTTTGAATTGAAAAAAACCTCATATATAAACCCTATTTTGAGTAAAATGCACCTACAAAGGATTATGCAAGGAATTAAAAATCCACTATTTGCAAACTAGTGGAAATGATGCAAAAATGATCCTAAGATGATCCACTGAATTTTAGAAAAAATTGAAAACAAAAATCAATTCAATTGGATTATCTATTAAAAAGTTATACAATAAATAATAAAAGCAAAAGAACAAAAAAAACTAACTAACCTAAACTACCCGGCGAGCCCCCGGCCCAGCCCACCTGCCCCGCCTACCCTATCTACCGCGCGCGCCAGCGCTGAGCGCCGCATAGCGCAGCGGCAGCAAGCGCAGCCCCGGCCCAACTCCTCCGCCACCAGCCCGCACTCTTACCCTCTGTCACTGACAAGCGAGGCCCGCTCCTCTCTTCTTCCTCTCGACCAGGAATCCAGGAAGAACACGAACCCCCTTCCTCGATCGATCCCCGTCAAATCCGCCGATTCGGCCTTCCCTTACCCTGTATCCACGCCACCCCCTCCTTATAAAAACCCCATCTCCGTCCGTGTTCTTTTTTTCGCTATTTTGAAACCCTAGCACCCCCAATGTCGAGCTCCCGATCCCGCCGCCGTCGGACCTCGCAGGTTGATCCCAATCCCGAGATTCCCGTCGCCCTCGACCCCTCTTTTCCCTCTGTCCTCTTCCCCTTGACACGCCACATCTCCTTTTTCTCTCGCAGACACACCACAGCCACCGCGTGAGCCTGCCGGAGCACCGCCAGAGCCCGAGCCGCTCCATTCGCCTATTGTCGTCGCCCCTGGACGCAAAGGACCCCACCAATACCTCCATCGAGCTCTCCATCTTCTCCCGGTCCTCGTCCGACACCTCCCCATGCTGGAAAGACGCCAGAGCGCTCGCCACCGTCGCTCCCGAAGCCGCCACCGCCGCCACTCGCCGTCGACCGCCGCTGGGCAGGAAGAAACGATGCCCCGCCGTTAGATCTCGTCCGAACGGCCCCGATTAGATCTACCAGACGAAGGGGTACCGGCCACTCAGGCTTTGACATGTGGCAGCATAGTCAGGGTGTAGCGTCACCGCTCCATCAGCATACACGTCAGCGCCAGGTCAGCTCCTGCGCCCAGTCAGCGAAGAATATTCCCAGGGAATATTCCCCATGAATTTAAAATTGATTTAAAATTTCAGAAAATGGTATAAACTTGTAAAATTCATAATAAAAGATTGGTAGGTCCAAAAATAGCATATAATATATCAATAGATTCATAAAATTGAGTAGATTATTAATATCAAGTTGGATCTAACTTTTACAGTACGTGTTTACTGTAATAATGTAATTAGTTTTAATGGTCTTTTAGGTTAATAAATTCATAGTAAAATATCTACTGGTCCAAAAATCACAAATAATATACCTAAGATCTAATTTTAGTTTGATTTTTAGGCAAAAAAACTATATAAATGATTTAAAACCCATTAGACACTATTTAAATCATACAAAAAGATCTATAACTCCGATTAGGGTAAATCCAACGCCTATTGGTTTATATTAATGCACTCTATCCATTACACTTCAGATCCAAATTTAATTCGACAATTAGAACAGGCATTACAACAGAACTATTAAAAACCCTATATTGGCGAGTATTTATTAATAACAAATACTTCATTGCATTAATTGGCCTCTTGCATGCAGCGTATACTTCAGTATTGTTTAGAAAACTAAAGTAACAACCATTGTGACTTATTAAATTGTCATGCATGCATTTGTTGCATTTGTTTGATCTCTATGTGCTATTGCTTATGTTGTATGCAATTGTTTGATCGATAGATTGCAAGGAGTGCAACGTGTGTGATGCAACGAGTACTTGAACGACTTCAACTACAACCAAGGCAAGTAGATGCTACCTTGTTCATGATGTTATCCTACTATTTTTAATGCATTGTCGTGTATTTTGTAGGCGCATGTGTAGGATAATACTATCGCTATGCTATGTCCTATTATGTGGTAGGGCTCCCCTTGTAGATGAACCACCATTAGTAGATGTGATTAGCCATGCTATGATGAACGAGGGGTGGGTTACATCATTGAGAGCTGTTTCTAAATGTGTTGGTTTGCAAAAACTAAAACAACTTAATCAATGAATCTCCTGGGTGTGATGGGATTGATAATTTTTGCTGGTATCATTGCGGAAAGGCACCCAGGTATCATGAGAAAATGATTGGCTTCTTTATTTTGTAGCTTAAGTGTACAACCATGTGCCAATAATGAAATGGGCGGTTGGTTGGACTCAGTAGGTTGTGGTAACTCGAACCCGCGTATCTAGAGATGTAGAATTTTGGTAGGTTGGACTGATGCGCGTCGGGATTGGGGAGCTACTTCCCGAATGGTCTCTTCTTGGACTTCTCCCTATCATCACCCAAAATACGAGTGATGGTACGAGCTGGGCTGGCCAAGTCACATGGGTAAAGTGTACTAACCCCTGCAGGGTGTATAATCTAATCGATTAGCCGTGTCCCCGGTTATGGACGTCTGAGTTGCTTGATATTGATTCCATGACATGTTTCTCGCTCATTCCAATTTCCTAATTGCTTTAATGTTGATGGGTTAACTTAAATGGGATCTTTTCAAAGAAAATTAAAAACTGTTTATGAAAGTAGGACAAAGGTATTTGCAAATGCAAGATAGCCACAGCTCCACTTGGCAAATATGCATGTAGATGTTAGCACTATTTTCTCCCTTAATAGCTCTACTTGCCATACATTCCATGTATTGACCCTTCGGGGCTGCTACGTTTCATGTTGCAGGATATTCCGATTCTGAGTAATCGATTTAGGCCAAGGTACTCCACTCGGCACTTGTTCACTTGTGGGCAATTTGAAGAATGGAGGGTTTGCTTTATTTATGTTGATACCTGAATAATTTGAGCTAGCCTTGAGCTAAGCTTCTATTGTAATAATGGTACTCTAGATCTTCGTTATTTATGATGCACGGATATTTTGCTATGTTATTCATCTTATTCTATTTCGGGCCAATGAACCGATCTAGGGATTGGCATGTCACATAGAAGCTACGGTCTTTTCAGAACCGTAGTGTTACATCTCACCATGATCTTGTTATGTTTTGCCTCTTTATCATGATTTAAGAGCTAATCTAACCATGATGACTTTGTTTCACACTACACTATTATTAAATCTTAACATAATTTCACTTCATCACATAGAATTCTCAAGTGAACCCCACATGATTACTACTCATTACATCAACATTTATCCTGATTGTATTCATCATGTTGTCTTTGGTTATCAACTAACAATAAAATTCCACTATGCTACTTGAATTCTAGAGTTAGGCTACATCATTACGACTACTTCCATATGATGTCTTACACTTCCCTACAGTATCTTGGTGGTTTGTGTCTCCCTTGGAAGACACAAAAGAGCACTATACTGAGAAAAGATAAAATAATTACTCATAAGAAAGAATGATTTAAGCATCTGACTTAGGTGTGACAAGGTTATCCTCAAGTGGATACTCATCACAAGTCAGAAGAATATTTGGTTTAGATAAGATGGCTCCTTTAGTCATTTAGCGTCCTATTCATCACTTGAACATTCCGGGGTGGATTTCGAGGTGCCATGTGGAACTGTAGATAAGAATTTATCATCAGTCACATAGAGTTAAAACTCTTGGTAATGATCAGAATTGCCATCATACTAAAGAATTATCGCACTAGCAACATGACAGAATCATTCTCAGTTGAATATCCATCATATCACTGCAGAACTCTTTATTATTGCAGATATATTTCCTACAGGTTCTACCCATTTACTAGGTTTCCAACCTAAGCTCAAAGCATATGCTCTGATACCAACTACGGTGACCCAGCATACCACTGCATGATGTAGTACACTATAGTCGTTGACATAACACCCATGAAACACCGTTCACTAGTATTACATCCCTCAGAGTAGTACAACAGAAACATAGCAGGTCCAAGACATGACTATAGGTTACAACTCAACTTTTTACACAAGATCCAGAGAACACTCTAGGTTAAAGAGAGAGAAAGAAACTTCTTACGAAGAAGAATCAAGAATAAATAACTCATAGCTACCATACTTATAAAACTAGTAGCTGAACTACTGGCTTCCATTGCTGCTATTGCAATACTCTACAGAAGTAGGTTCTATGGTTAGAAATTCTATTCTTATCTAATCAGCAACTTCATATTCACTTGAGTTGATGTATATGTTGACTTTCTTGACTTCCTTGAAGAGCATTAGCTTTTGATGATGATTCCTGGAGCATAACTTGATGTAGACATCGTCTGTACTAGCTTTAGAACCTAGCAAGAGTTAAGAAGATACTTTAAGTACGAGCATATTCAGCAAGTCCACTAGAAAAGGAGTGTTTGATGCATTATAGCTATGGCCACAGACCATAGGTCGTAGGCAATGCAAGTTTTCATAAACATTTCTTCACAGGTTTCTTTTATTCTGAAAAACTATGTCCGTCAGCCTTCACGGGTTTACCAGAACCTTCATGGGGTTCCTTTCTGCGGTGACCCAGCATACCACTGCATGTGTAGTACACTATAGTCGTTGACATGACATTCACAGAACACCGTTCCGTAAATATCACATCCCTCAGAGTGGTACGACAGAAACATTGCAGGTCCATATTACAAAAGTACACACATTATTATCATTACAATACTGAAAGTTCAAGACTTCCAAAAGATCCAACTTACAAACCAAATATAAAGTGTTCAGCGGAAATTTAAGAGTAACAACTCCGACTAGGAGTGGGGCTCAACAGCTTATTCTATAGAGTTCATGCTGCTCGGATCCGTTAGTTACTACTAACTAGACACTTAAGTGGACTCGTTCTCATCGACACCGTAGCGGATCTCGTAGTCCACGCTTTCAACTCCTCCGGATAGATCCGGTTCCTCGTAGAACACGTCTTCTTGGCATTCGGCTGCATACATTTGCATGTCTTCGGGATCCTTAGAGTCTAAGCAAGAGATCAAAGGAAAGAATGAGTAACAGCGTTACCCAACAAGTTCATTATATGAAAGGTGGGAAGTTTGATGTTCTACCTACCACCTCGGATTATAAATCCTTGGCATTATGCAGTTTTTTGTAAATCTTTCTTCAAAGATTGATTTTATTCCAAAAAAACTATGACAATCAGCCTTCACAGGTTGACCAGAACTTTCATGGAGTTCCTTTCCTGCCGCGTTCGTAGCTCCTTCCCGGAACAGGGAGTAACAAGTTACAGTTCTTACACTCTGCAGAGGTGCGTTACTTTACCCATGAGAGATCAACTCCTTGTTGCATAACCGGGCGTACTTTCCTGTCCACAATTCCATGGTGTGGGGCCCAGTAGTTGGTCCAAGCCAATCACTGCCCCCTTCGCGACCCCGCATGCCTCCTTGGTGTACACCATGCCCACATAATGAATTACGGCAATGTTTTGTACAAACCGTTAGATGCCAGAACTATCATGGGACGTTGAGGGTTCCCACCCATATGCTGCATATCCTCTATGAATTACCAATTAATATGCACGCTATGAGGATAACAGCCACGACCTGCACATCCGGCTTCATGCGAGAGGAAGAAGATACAGCTGACTTCTCTGTCCCATTCCAAATCTCATGGCTAACGCGTAATATACGGCACTAGAATCACTAATGTCAGGGGTTGTTAAGTCCCTACTTATTCATCATTGTTGCAAATAGAACCCTAAGTTCTATTGCTCCATTATATCACCACTTAGGATGATATCTATGATTTCTTTATTTATGAAAATAATAATTTCTTTCTTTTATAGCATATATGATAACACACAATTTGCAAATACTTTGATAAAGACTCTTCAAAGGACATGAGCAAGTGATAAACTTGCCTTGTGATGACAAGGTAGTGAAGTCTGATGCTTGCACTAGACCTTGAGCTTCTAGTTCTACAAAAACATCATTATTGCCCGGTAAGGACAATATTTAAAGAAGCAAAATGATTATGCAAGTAATGTAATGCATTATTTAAATTTATATGCATTTACCCCAAAAAGTTCCTTTTTGAGTAATAAAGGATTTATAAATATTTCTTTTTAATATTTATAACATATATGGAGTTATTTTATTTTATTTCCCTTTATTTGACTTTTATTGATTTAATAATTCTTTTAGGAATTATTAATTATACAATAATTTTATTACTATAATATTAATAAATAATGAAAGTGATTTTTATTTATTTTTCTCACATTTCAATAATTTTGTAAAATTCCATAAGGAATATTTAAATTACAAAATTCTTATAAAAATTTGAATGTCCAAAATTTGATATCTTATTTTATTTGGACAGAGTGGATTATTGTGAATTCAAAAATATTTTATTTATAATTTTTGGACTTTTATTTTATTTTCTATAATTTTATTTAGGTTAGGGGCATTTTGGTCTTTTCTAATTGATCAAAAGATTTATTAAATAACTTGGGCTGGCCCCTTGGGCTTATTGGGCCAAGGTGGCCCAATAGGGCAGGGTCAAATAACTACCCCGAAGGGTTTTGGCCCACCCAGCCCACTCTGCCTCCTCTCTCTCCCTCGACCTTATCTACTCCTCCCCTGACTCGCCCCCGTGGCCGGCGATGCCGCCACCTTCGATTCTCGCTGTCGTCGGCCATTATGGCCGCCGCCGTGGTGCGGGTTGGGGTTGTCGACGATGCTATTTCGTCCTATCCACTTGGATTTGACTCCAGGGCTTCCCCGTGGTCAGTTCCACCCCATTCCCGAACCCTAGGGTTCGGAAAAGTTGTTGTCGCCGCCTCTGCAATCCCGCCTGCGGTGGTGTGCTGGTATCGTCTTATTTATTGCGGCCTTGTGGCGGCAGGTGCAGTTGCTTCTCCGGGTGCTCCACGTGTCATTGCGTCGGCCCCTCTGCTTCCTCTTCGATTCATCAGCGAGGACCTCGGGTAAGTGGTCTCTATGGTGTTTGTCCATGCTACTGCATTGATTCTTTTTGGTGTGTAGCTAGTGGCTTCTCATGTTGAGTGATTATGTGTTGATTGGGTTCATCTCTAGTTTAGGTTTCATCTCTGGATTAGGGTTCATAACCCCTCTGTTGATCATATATATGATGCTTTAGATCTAGTGTTGATCATATTTGATCATGGGAAATGATTGCCTGCTGTGGTTAAGGATTGATAGTAGCTTTGATGATACTAGTTGCCTGTCAGATTTTTCCTAGTGGTAATCCACCATGATCCTTGCTAGTTGTTTCAATAAAATCCTTGATTGGATTATGTTGTTGGTCTGAGAGTTTACTCTACTATCAGATTACTTATACTGATAGTAGTTTTCTCTTAGTGGTTTCTTACTGCAATTATAATATGGGTTTGTTTGAGATGATACACTCTGAATCAAATCATTATATGTAATGATTTTGTTTGGATGTATAGATTCATTTTAATGTTGATTCCTGGCACTTAGCTTCTGGAAATTACTAAATGTTTATTTAGTTGTCCCTTTTATGTGTGGATTATGAACAAGGATTGGTTTTAGTTCATATACAACATGTCCTTGTGATACCAATATGATTTGGCACACAAGTGATTGAGTCCTATTTCTGGGCTTAGCTTGATTATGCTTGTGATTAAAACTGATAAGATGATATGGAAGCTTTTATTATCTTTCCTGCCTATGATGTTGGTCTGAGGCTCTAGGATGTGATTCCTAGTTAGTTGGGCAATAGTTTGTTTGAATCTTATAGATTTAGAGGTGCTACTCTCTCTTTGAGATATGTGCCCTCATTTGGTAAGATCAAATGAAAATGATCTAAGTTGCAAAAATAACACTAAACCCAGTGATGCTGGTCTAAGGGTTTAGTGCTTGTGGTGGAGCTTGATTTCTTATCCTTATACTTGAAATCTCTAGGATAGATTCACCCCTCTTGGGTGCTTATTGAGAGATCATTACATAAAGCAACACATGCTTTTGTTTAGATATTCCGATGAAAGCATGTGATGGTTTTATGAGACTCACCACAAGATTTGATGTTGGTGTAGTATATTGATGATGATCTTGATCTTGATTTTGGTCTTGATCCGCTTTTGCTGGCTCCTAAGCTTGCTCTTGAGCTTGCCTGCTCCTCCTAGCTCCTAGGCTTGACCTTGCTATCCACCAGATCTATTCCCCTCCTTATGTCACCATCCTAGTGATGTTTGGGTTGATATGGGTGGTTGGTTTGGTTGCTGTTCTTGGTTTAACTGTTGTTCACCCTGGCTGTGCTGGTGTCTTGTGTAGTGGAATGATGCACTAGTGTGCTCCTCCACGGTTGTGCTGTGGTTTTGTGATATCTAGTTGTGCTTGTAAGGTCGACACCACACCCTTTTGCATGTTGTGTGTGCAGCTTGTGTGCCTGCTATGCACATGTGGATAGGTTCAGAATTTTTGAACTTACCATTACCAAACTACTTTTATCCTGGCTGGTGAATTGGTCCCTTTTGGCTGTCATTTGCATTCTGGCTTTAAATTTATGAAAGATGAAATCTTTCATATTGGTGAAACTTGCCCCTTTTATCATTTCTCAATGATGAGATTGTCAAGTGCACCTCTCTGACATATCTGAGAGAAACATTCTAACACTAATCTTATTTGTTTCCTATTTAATCTTTGCTTGCAGGTACAAAGATAAAGATGAAGATTTAGTGTAGTTTTAGATATAGGATAGTTAGTAGATATACAAATGTACTTTTCTTAATCTTTTGTAATTTTCCTTTTATAATTCTTGTAATCTTTATTTGGTTTATTTGTAATGAAGATTATATATTTATTAATAAAGAATATTTTATTCTTTTCTCTTGTGTGAATTGTAAAGTTTGGAATAACTTCAGTAAGTTATTCTCTGTAATTTGTTTATGAATAAGAAATGAACTTCATATACCATATTGCTTTTGAATAAGATTTTAAGTTATAAAACTTTTCTCTTAATTAATTTAAAAATTCAAATCTTATATCCAAATCATTTTAATTATTATTCAAAAATTCAAATTTAAAATTGAAATTCATTTTTAAGACACACACCATTCCTTTAAGATCATGTCAAAGTTTATAGCAATCCTCCTTTAAGATTAAACCTACTCTCAAAGTAAGAAAGAAACATTGATCACTCAAGGTTTTTATTTGGCAAAAATTTTACCCGCATTTTCACAAATGAATGCATGCAACAATACCTATTCCAAAATCTACCCTTCGTTAGGTCCTAAATACTGGGATGTTACAGACTTCCCCCCTTAAATTAAACTTCGTCCCGAAGTTTGTGGAGATGTACCTGAATAGTTCTAGATAAGCTTTTCTTAAATCGTCTTCCTTCTCCTATGTGGCTTCTTTCTTAGGGTGATGTTCCCATTGTACCTTGCAATATTTGATTGCCATGTTCCTCAATCTTTTCCAGTTTTCTTCCAGAATCTTGCAGGGTTTTTCAATATAAGTTAGGTCTGCTTGTAGTTCTATCTCTTGATGTGTTATTGCATCATCAGGAACTTTCAAACATTTGCGAAGTTGTGACACATGGAAAACATTATGCACTTGAGCCAATCTTGATGGTAACTCTAAAGCATAAGCTATAGTTATGTTTTGACTCAGTATCTTGAATGATCCAATATATCATGGACTCAATTTCCCTTTAACTCGGAATCTTTTTACTCCTTTCATTGGACTTACTTTCAAATCGACCATATCTCCCACTTCTGGATGCCATGATCTTCGGCTTTGATCCGCATAACTTTTCTGCCTGCTCTGGGCTATTTTCAATCTATCCCTGATCTTATCAATGATGTCTTGTCTCTCCTTGATATAATCTGGTGCAAATTCTTTGTTGCTTCCAGGTTCATACCAACATATTGGTGATCTACACTTTCTTCCATACAGAACCTCATATGGAGCTTCCTTTAGACTACTCTCATAGCTATTATTGTAAGAAAATTATGCCAATGGTAGGTGATCTTCCCATGTTCCTCCAAAATCTAGTGCACAGGCTCTCAACATGTCTTCTAGTATTTGATTTGTTCTTTCAGTTTGACCTCCTGTTTTAGGATGATATGTTGTGCTGAAATCTAATTTTGAACCAAGTGCTTCATGCAATTGCTTCCAAAATGCTGAAGTAAACACTGATCCCCTATCAGTTACGATCTTCTTGGGTACTCCATGCTTACTTACTATCTCTTTAACATATACTTCAACTAACTTCTTGGCATTATATTTTTGATTAACTGGAATAAAATGTGCACTCTTAGTGAGTCGGTCCACAATTACCCATATCATATCCTTCCTTTTTGGTGTCATAGGTAATCCTGTGATAAAATCCATGCCTATTTCCTCCCATTTCCATTCAGGAATTTCTAAGGGTTGTAATGGTCCTGCTGGACTTTGATGTTTAGCTTTCACCCTTTGACAAGTATGGCATTCAGATACATATTTAGCAATATCTCTTTTCATGTTATTCCACCAGAATAGTTCTTTCAAATCCATATACATCTTGGTACTCCCTGGATGTATAGAATAGGGTGTATCATGTGCTTCTTTGAGTATGACATTTCTGATCTCTGTCACATCTGGAACACATAGACGATCTTGAAACCATAAAGATCCATAATCCCAAGGCGAAAAACTGATTTTTGCCCTTGAGATATCCTCCAAATTTCCTCAGCAATAAAAGGATCTTTTTTCTTGATGTCTAAAAATTTCTTGTTTAAGATCACTGTCCTGCTCTGCAACTCCCTGCGTAGTTACTAATCCTCCAAGAACCTCTGTTCTGATGAATTGAAGTTCTAACCTTTCCAAGTCCATTTGTAACTCTTTTGGTAACTCTCTATTGGTTGGCTGAATATCTGCACTCTTTCTGCTTAAAGCATCTGCTACAACATTTGCGTTCCCTAGGGTGTAATTGATTGTTAAATCATAATCCTTGATTAATTCCAACCAACGCTTCTGCCTCATGTTCAATTCCTTTTGAGTGAAGAAGTACTTGAGACTTTTATGGTCAGTGTATAACTCACATCTGGCTCCATAAATAAAATGCCTCCATCCTTTCAGCGCAAAGACTACTGCTGCTAACTCTAAATCATGAGTTGGATAGTTGACTTCATGTGGTTTAAATTGTCTTGAACCATAAGCAATCACTTTCCGATCTTGCATTAATACACAACCCAAACCTTCTTTAGATGCATCACAATATATAGTGAAATCCTTCCCTGTTTTAGGAACTGCTAAGATTGGAGATGTGGTTAATATAGTATTCAACTCTTGAAAACTTGCTTCACACTTCTCATCCCACTTGAATGGTGTATTCTTCCTTAATAATTTGCACACTGGTCCGGCTATTTTGTAGAACCCTTCAATGAATCTCCGATAATAACCAGCCATTCCTAAGAAACCTCGAATTTGCTTCACATTGGTCGGTGCAGTCCACTCTAGTACCGACTGAACTTTGGATGGATTCACAGCAATCCCATCCTTACTGATCACATGACCGAGGAATTCTACCTCATCTAACCAGAACTCACACTTACTGAACTTAGCATAAAGCTTATGTTCTCTTAAAGTCTGCAATGCTATTCTCAAATGGTCAGCATGCTCTTCCTTATCCTTGGAATATATCAGAATATCATCAATAAAGACGATGACAAACTTATCCAAATATGGCATGAATATCTTGTTCATCAGATTTATGAATATTGCCGGTGCATTAGTCAAACCAAATGGTACCACCAGATACTCATGGTGTCCATATCTTGAGACAAATGTTGTTTTTGGAACATCTTTCGGCTTGATTTTTATTTGATGGTATCCAGATCTTAAATCGATCTTTGAAAATACTCCAGCTCCTTTCACTTGATCAAACAAATCTTGAATTCTTGGTAAAGGATACTTATTATTGATCGTCACGTTGTTCAGATTTCTATAATCACCACACATCCGTCTTCCACCATCTCTCTTATCCACAAAGATTACTGGTGTTCCCCATGGATATACACTTTCCTGTATAAATCCTTTTCTTGCTAACTCATCAATTTGCTCCTTGAGTTCTTTCAACTCTTTGGGTCCCATTTTATAGGGTGCTTGAGCTATTGGTGATGTACCAGGTATTAGGTCAATTGTGAACTCTATCTCCCGGTCTGGTGGCATTCCTGGTAATTCCGTTGGAAAAACATCTTGGAATTCATTAACTACATCAATCTCTTCTAATTTAACTTCTTTCATTGAATTCAACTGCAGATCCACCATGATATGACTGTGTTTATCTGCTTGGTAAACTATCCTTGCTCCAGTTGGAGTTTTGATTGAAACAGTCTTCTCCTCACAATTTATCTGAGCTCCGTGTTCCATCATCCAATCCATCCCTAGTACTACTGCAATTCCCTTCAAAGGAATCACATAAAGGTCTGCGAAATATGTACAACCATAGATTGAGATAACCTGATCTTGTTTTATGTGGCGTACAATCACATTCCCTCCTGCCGTAATTACGGTCATAGGACTTTCTAACGTTGCCCTTCTAATCCCGAACTTATCACAAAATTATTCAGAAATGAATGAAGTAGTTGCACCAGTATCAAATAGAACTTTGCCGGGATTGGTAAGGATATTGAGCGTACCTATCACTGCATGCTCCAAATTATCCACCTCCTCGAGAGTTGCACAGTTCATTTTCTGGTTGGTCGGTTTCTCTTGCCATTGTTGTTCTTGCCATTGTTTCCCCCTTTATTGGGCTGTCCATTTCCTCCACTAGCTTGTACTCCTCCCTTGATAGGCCATCCTCCCGGTGGTTTTCTCGGACAATCTGGCTTGATATGCCCCTTCTGGCCACAATCGTAACAGATCACTACAGGCTTTTTGCACTCCCTCTGGAAATGCCCTGGAATTCCACAGTTGTTACAGATAACATTCCTTCTCGGATTAGATTGATTTCCACTACTACCCTTGTTAAGTTGTTGTTATTGTTGTTGTTGCCATAATTTCTATTCCGAGGTTTGAACTCCAGGTTAGGTTTTGGTTTGCTTGCCTGAATTCTCTTGGTTTCCTTCTTGGCTCTCTTTCTCCGATCCTCTTGGACATTCTTGTAGTCATCTTCAAAAGTAATGGCTGCATCTAACAACTGCTGATAAGTTTGCTTATTGTCTAACCTTACCTGCATCCTCACAAACAGATTTAATCCACGCAGGAAATGCTTCTTCCGCTTCTCTTCAGTGTTAACATCCTCCTCAGCATAACGAGACAGTTGGCTAAACTCCCGGATGTACTTCATGACACTAGTATATCCTTGCTGAAGCTCCTCAAACTCTTTCCGCTTCAACTCCATGACACTTTCCGGAACATGATATTCACAGAATCTCTGCTTGAACTCCTCCCAGGTAAACTCCCTTCCTGGTTGTTGCATGGCTAACTGATTTTCCCACCATGATGCTGCAGGTCCAGTCAGCAGATGAGTTGCATACCTCAATTTTTCCTCATCATTGCAACCCACAGTTTTTAGCTTCCTTTTTGTATCTGCTAGCTAGTCTTCTGCATCCATTGGTTCAGGAGCTGATGCAAAAGGTAACGGCCTTGCATTCTGGAAATCAGATAGACTCACTCCTCCTCCTTCAGGTGCCCTCTGATTTGCTCGCCCCAGCAACTCCTCCATGAACTTGTTCTGGTTCTCTTGCATCATTTGCATGCATTGCATAAAGTTCTGCTCCATTAACGGCCTCATTGGTGGTGGTGGTGGTGGTAATGCTCCTTGATTTGCTGTATCAGCATCGGCCTTTTCCTTGGCCTCATGCTCCATCTGATGTTGCTCAGTTTCCATTTCTACACCCGTATCCATGACCCCCTAGTCCTGCAACATAAAGAGAATACTCATAATTACATCATGCACATGTGTTCTGAGCTCGACTTTACGCACAGAACTAGTCACACAATGAAAATCCAAGGAAAATCCAAATATGCATTTCACATATTATACATATTATCATAGTGATACAAGGTTCTTACAACATATACCATATAGGTATAGTCACAAACTACCGTAATCATCTAACTACCTTATTCCTTAGAGTACAATACACAGTGCTTGATACTGTTGACTACTTGTATTTTTCTAATAGTAACTATGCTCATCGTACATGCCTGATGTCCAACCGTGATGACGTGTTGTTCGTCGCACAGTTTGTGGAACATATGGCCTTCCAGAAGGAACATACTCTGTATCTGAAGTGTCGGGACTTGAGTCATTACTCAACCTGAGCGCATCGACTCCCTCCAGCTCAGCTGAAAAGTCTTCAGAAACATATTCAACATTATCTCCAGCCTGCATCACCTGAGCTACATTCTTTGAGTTGTCAACAGAATACGCAGATCCTGCTTCTTCCCAGGTGCTCTCATGGACAAGATAATTGAATACTGGATAATGTATATTCCCTGGGTTTTGAGAAGATGTTGATGATTCAAACACTCTCTCTTCAGGATCCTATTGTTCATCCTGATCATCTATTGACATGGTATTTCTACTTCTATTATTAAGGTTCATTCTTTTACCCATCCAACTGGATTGTCCAACATTTCTGCCAGGACCATCTATGGATATCTGGTGTTCATGAGATCCATTATATGACCCCATCCTCCAACCATCTGAATTCTCAATAGGAAGTTCTGAGTCAGGACCAGCCTCTGAGCCCTGTGGTACTGCATACCGCATATCTATAGTAGGATCATGTGTAGGTTCAGGTCTTGGTGAGTATGGATATGGTATAAAAGATTCCGGATCTATCGGTATATCCTTAAAGATAGGTGTTGTACTACTACCTGCTTCTTTCTCCAGCTGGAATGCTAACTTCTTCCTCCTTTCCGGATCAGTTAGATCCTCTAACATATCATTTTTGTCTTCAATAATCACTTGATGAGTCTTATAAAAAGACGCAACGAGTGTTCGGTATCTATCGATAAACTTGGAAGCTAACTTAGGATGCTTCTTAACCAAAGTAAGATGATCCGGTATAGGCTCCGAGTCTATAGAATCTTGAGGTATCACAGAGAATGTGCTACCTTCTAGCTCCTTCGTTTTCTGCTCCCAGATATTTGCTATTTCCTCTACAACAGCAACATGATAGGCTGCTAAATGACTCCTACCTTCTCCTATGGGTACATCGTGATATAATCCAAGCTTCTCTAGAAGTTGGATACTCACACGATACTTGGATAACATCCGGCCATCTAGGTAAGTGATAGTGTTCACTAGAATTCTAGTTGGACAATTAAAGAGCTTTAAAAGTTGACGAAGTTGGTCTGTAAACGATCCTTGATAATCATCAAGAGTCTCCTCTTTCCTTACCAAAGTCTGTTTTGGAAACTTTGGTGCCATATTTCTGTATATCAGAAAAATAATTTTGATTAGTATCCAATGGCATATTGCATCATAACAATGAATTATCGCACTAAAATATATAACAGAATATTCTCATTTGAATACCCATTATATTACTTTTAGAGAATTCTTTATCATTGCTAGCTTTCCTACAGGTAATACCATTTACTAGGTTTCCATCCTAAGGTCAAAGCAATTTGCTCTGATACCAACTGCGGTGACCCAGCATACCACTGCATGTGTAGTACACTATAGTCGTTGACATGACATTCACGGAACACCATTCCGTAAATATCACATCCCTCAGAGTGGTACAACAGAAACATTGCGGGTCCATATTACAAAAGTACACACATTATTATTATTACAATACCGGAATTTCAAGACTTCCAAAAGATCCAACTTACAAACCAAATATAAAGTGTTCAGCGGAAATTTAAGAGTAACAACTCCGACTAGGAGTGGGGCTCAACAGCTTATTCTATAGAGTTCATGTTGCTCGGCTCCGTTAGTTACTACTAACTAGACACTTAAGTGGACTCGTTCTCATCGACACTGTAGCGGATCTCGTAGTCTACGCCTTCAACTCCTCCGGATAGATCAGGTTCCTCGTAGAACACGTCTTCTTGGCATTCGGCTGCATACATTGGCACGTCTTCGGGATCCTCAGAGTCTAAGCAAGGGATCAAAGGAAATAATGAGTAGCAGCGTTACCCAACAAGTTCATTATATGCAAGGTGGGAAGTTTGATGTTCTAACTACCACCTCGGATTATAAATCCTTGGCACTATGTAGTTTTTTGTAAATCTTTCTTCAAAGATTGATTTTATTCCAAAAAAAAACTATGACAATCAGCCTTCACAGGTTAACCAGAACTTTCATGGAGTTCCTTTCCTGCCGCATTCGCAGCTCCTTCCCGGAACAGGGAGTAACAATTTAGAGTTCTTACACTCTATAGAGGTGCGTTACTTTACCCATGAGATATCAACTCCTTGTTGCACAACCGGGCATACTTTCCCGTCCACAATTCCATGATGTGGGGCCCAGTAGTTGGTCCAAGCCAATCACTGCCCCCTTCGCGACCCCGCATGCCTCCTTGGTGTACACCATGCCCACAAAATGAATTACGGCAATGGTTTGTACAAAAAATTAGATGCCAGAACTATCGTGGGACGTTGAGGGTTCCCACCCATATGCTGCATATCCTCTACGAATTACCAATTAATATGACGCTACGAGGATAACAGCCACGACCTGCACATCCGGCTTCATCCGAGAGGAAGAAGATACAACTGACTTCTCTGTCCCATTCCAAATCTCATGGCTAACGCGTAATATACGGCGCTATAATCATTAATGTCAGGGGTTTTTAAGTCCCTACTTATTCATCATTGTTGCAAATAGAACCCTAAGTTCTATTGCTCCATTATATCACCGCTTAGGATGATATCTATGATTTCTTTATTTATGAAAATAATATTTTTTTTCTTTTATAGCATATATGATAACACACAATTTGCAAATACTTTGATAAAGACTCTTCAATGGACATGAGCAAGTGATGAACTTGCCTTGTGATGACAAGGTAGTGAAGTCTGGTGCTTGCACTGGACCTTGAGCTTCTAGTTCTACAAAAACATCATTATTGCCCGGTAAGGACAATATTTAAAGAAGCAAAATGATTATGCAAGTAATGTAATGAATTATTTAAATTTATATGCATTTACCCCAAAAAGTTCCTTTTTGAGTAATAAAGGATTTATAAATATTTCTCTTCAATATTTATAACATATATTGAGTTATTTTATTTGACTTTTATTGATTTAATAATTCTTTTAGTAATTATTAATTATACATTAATTTTATTACTAAATATTTATTTAGTATTTTTCAAAAATACTGTAATATTAATAAATAATGAAAGTTATTTTTATTTATTTTTATCACCTTTCAATAATTTTGTAAAATTCCATAAGGTATATTTAAATTACAAAATTCTTATAAAAATTTGAATGTCCAAAATTTGATATCTTATTTTATTTGGACAGAGTGGATTATTGTGAATCCAAAAATATTTTATTTATAATTTTTGGACTTTTATTTTATTTTCTATAATTTTATTTAGGTCAAGGGCATTTTGGTATTTTCTAATTGATCAAAAGATTTATTGAATAACTTGGGCTGGCCCCTTGGGCTTATTGGGCCAAGGTGGCCCAATAGGGCAGGGTCAAATAACTACCCCGAAGGGTTTTGGCCCACCCAGCCCACTTTGCCTCCTCTCTCTCCCTCGACCTTATCTCCTCCTCCCCTGACTCGCTCCCGTGGCCAGCGATGCCGCCACCGTCGATTCTCGCCATCGTCGGACGTTCTGGCCGCCGCCATGGTGCGGGTTGGGGTTGTCGACGATGCTATTTCGTCCTATCCACTTGGATTTGACTCCAGGACTTCCCCGTGGTCAGTTCCACCCCATTCCCGAACCCTAGGGTTCGGAAAAGTTGTCGCCACGCCTTGATCCCTTTGTAGTGGTGTCTGGTCTCGTGTCTTCTGCCGCCGCCCGTGGAAGAAGGTGCAGTTGCGCCTCTGGGTGGTCCCTGTGCCGCTGCGGTTCGTCGGCCCCTCTGCTTCCTCTTCGATTCATCAGCGAGGACCTCGGGTAAGTGGTCTCTGTGGTGTTTGTCCATGCTACTGCCTTTATTCTTTTTGGTGTGTAGCTAGTGACTTCTCATGTTGAGTGATTATGTGTTGATTGGGTTCATCTCTGGATTAGGGTTCATCTCTGGATTAGGGTTCATAACCCCTCTGTTGATCATATCTATGATGCTTTAGATCTAGTGTTGATCATATTTGATCATGGGAAATGATTGCCTGCTATGGTTAAGGATTGATAGTAGCTTTGATGATACTAGTTGCCTGTCAGATTTGTCTTAGTGGTAATCCACCATGATCCATGCTAGTTGTTTCGATAAAATCCTTGATTGGATTATGTTGTTGGTCTGAGAGTTTACTCTACTATCAGATTACTTATACTGACAGTAGTTTTCTCTCAGTGGTTGCTTACTGCAATTATAATATGGGTTTGTTTGAGATGATACACTCTGAATCAAATCATTATATGTAATGATTTTCTTTGGATGTATAGATTCATTTTAATGTTGATTCCTGGCACTTAGCTTCAGGAAATTACTAAATATTTATTTAGTTGTCCCTTTCATGTGTGGATTATGAACAAGGATTGTTTTTAGTTCATATACAACATGTCCTTGTGATACCAATATTATTTGGCACACAAGTGATTGAGTCTTATTTCTGGGCTTATCTTGATTATGCTTGTGATTAAAACTGATAAGATGATATGGAAGCTTTTATTATCTTTCCGGCCTATGATGTTGGTCTGAGGCTCTAGGATGTGATTCCTAGTTAGTTGGGCAATAGTTTGTTTGAATCTTATAGATTTAGAGGTGTTACTCTCTCTTTGAGAGATGTTCCCCCATCTAGTAAGATCAAATGAAAATGATCTAAGTTGCAAAAATAACACTAAACCCAGCGATGCTGGTCTGAGGGTTTAGTGCTTGTGGTGGATCTTGATTTCTTATCCTTATACTTGAAATCTCTAGGATAGATTCACCCCTCTTGGGTGCTTATTGAGAGATTATTACATAAAGCAACACATGCTTTTGTTTAAATATTCTGATGAAAGCATGGGATGGTTTTATGAGACTCACCACAAGATTTGATGTTGGTGTAGTATATTGATGATGATCTTGATCTTGATTTTGGTCTTGATCTCGATTGGCTTTTGCTGGCTCCTGAGCTTGCTCTTGATCTTTCCTGCTCCTCCAAGCTCCTGGGCTTGACCTTGCTATCCACCAGATCTATCCCCCTCCTTATGTCACCATCCTGGTGATGTTTGGGTTGATTTGGGTGGTTGGTTTGGTTGTTGTTCTTGGTTTAACTTCTGTTCACCCTGGCTGTGCTGGTGTCTTGTGTAGTGGAATGATGCACTAGTGTGCTCCTCCACGGCTATGTTGTGGTTTTGTGATATCTAGCTGTGCTTGTGAGGTCGACAGCACACCCTTTTGCATGATGTGTGTGTGCAGCTTGTGTTCCTGCTATGCACATGTGGATAGGTTCAGAATTTTTGAACTTACCATTACCAAACTACTTTTACCCTGACTGGTGAATTGGTCCCTTTTGGCTGTCATTTGCATTCTGGCTTTAAATTTATGAAAGATGAAATATTTCATATTGGTGAAACTTGCCCCTTTTATCATTTCTCAATGATGAGATTGTCAAGTGCACCTCACTGACATATCTGAGAGAAACATTCTAACACTAATCTTATTTGTTTCCTATTTAATCTTTGCTTGCAGGTACAAAGATAAAGATGAAGATTTAGTGTAGTTTTAGATATAGGATAGTTAGTAGATATACAAATGTACTTTTCTTAATCTTTTGTAATTTTCCTTTTATAATTTTTGTAATCTTTATTTGGTTTATTTGTAATGAAGATTATATATTTATTAATAAAGAATATTTTATTCTTTTCTCTTGTGTGAATTGTAAAGTTTGGAACAACTTCAGTAAGTTATTCTCTATAATTTGTTTATGAATAAGAAATGAACTTCATATACCATATTGCTTTTGAATAAGATTTAAGTTATAAAACTTTTCTCTTAATTAATTTAAAAATTCAAATCTTATATCCAAATCATTTTAATTATTATTCAAACATTCAAATTTAAAATTCAAATTCATTTTTAAGACACACACCATTCCTTTAAGATCATGTCAAAGTTTATAGCAATCCTCCTTTAAGACTAAACCTACTCTCAAAGTAAGAAAGAAACATTGATCACTCAAGGTTTTTATTTGGCAAAAAATTTACCCGCATTTTCACAAATGAATGCATGCAACAATACCTATTCCAAAATCTACCCTTCGTTAGGTCCTAAATACTGGGATGTTACACTTTCCTTCCACGTTCGCAGCTCCTTTCCGGAACAGGGAGTAACAAGTTACAGTTTTTACACTCTGTAGAGGTGCGTCACTTTACCCATGAGAGATCTTAGCTTTGTTGCACATCCGGGCAGCGAACCCGTTCACACTTCCTTGGTGTGAGGCCCAGACTAAGACCCAAGCCAATCACTGCCTTCTCCGCGACCCCGCATGTCTCCTTGATGTACGCCAGCCCACCTATTGAATTACGGCAATGGAAGTACAGACCGTTCAGATGCCGGAACTATCGTGGGACGTTGAGGGCTCCCACCCATATGTTGCATATCCTCTACGAATTATCATAAAGAATATGCACGCTACGAGTGATAACAGCCACGACCCGCACATCTAGCTCCATGCGAGAGGGAAAAGATACAGCTAACTTCTTCGTCCCATTCCAAATCTCATGGTCCACGCGTAATATACGGCGCAAGAATCACTGGCGACATTGGTTGTTAATTCCTAGATAATATGTTCCTTTACCACCGAAACTCTTATAGTAGGTTATTACCTCATGGTAAATAACCTATAATCATATTATTATGAAAATAGTGTTTTCTGTCCTTTTTCAAATGCAGGTGATGATAATACTGGATTTGTAAAATATTTTACAGAAAATAATCAAAGGACATGAGCAAGTGTGAACTTGCCTTTTGTGATTGCAAGATTATGCACTCACGGGCTTCAAGACAATATAAGATCCAATAGCGGAAATCTGCATCATTGGTCCGGTAAGGACTAATGTTTAAAGAAGCAAGATGCTTTTATGCATAAGTAATGTAATGCAAGTTGATAAATGCGAATCCCGAGAATAACGTTGTTCTAGGGTTTGGATACTGGAAAGGGTTTCTTTGGGATGTGCTGTCCTTTTAGATTAAGTTGCATACATGTGCTTCTTATTAAGGCTTGTGAGTGTGTGGAAACAACATTTATTTATACAACAATAAAATACACAGTATGGAATGCTGCATAAGGTTGCTTACAGTTTAATTGTTTATCTTCAACTTTTACTTTATAAGTAATGTCACTTATAAAGAATTTAAGTATTAACAATCTTATTATACAAGTAAAGTATAAAGTAAAGTGATTGTGATTAGTTGTTATTTTCTTTTCTGAAGTGGCAAAATGAATAACTTTAGAAGAAAATATTACTCAATTAGGCAGAAGCATTTAAGCTTTTAAGTTAATCTTATGGGGTGTTCTTTCTAGTTATAGTCTTTAAGTTAGAAAGAATTGCCTTTACTAGAATAATGAAATTAGTAGTATTTGAGACTTATCTATCTTGTTCACTTTATATTTTTTCCTTAGAGTTACTTAAGAATGGCATTACTTCTATTGGAATAGTGATTTCTTTACATTTTAATGGTATAAAGGGATTTACCTTCCTATAAGGGTGTGGTTAATGTTTGTGAATAAGTAAACAATATTATTTATTACTTATGAACTCACTTATAGTGTTTTGATTTGTTTATAAACTTGTGGTTACAATAAAGGAATAAATTTTATCTCTTTACAATTATTCTTGGAGATTTTTAATAGATAAAAATTCTTTTATAAAATAATTTATACTTACGTTTGAAAGATAATTTAATAAAATTGTATTTAAAGTGTGCTAAATCATTTTGGCTTCACACAAAAATATTTAAGACTAATACTTTTTATCAGACTCAATTTATTAATTTAAGAAATATTAACAAATTTTATTTGACATAATATGAATTATTAACTAAAGAAATAGGTTTAAATTCAAGTTATGAAGGTGTTTAACTTTTTATTTAACTCAAAAGTGGAATACCACAATTTTAACATGTAGGTATTATTTTTGTGATCATTTTGGTATATTACATTTATTTTTGTGGTTTATAAATAATAAGATATGATTTTAATAAGGTTTATTACTTTATAAATACTTAATAAATAATAAATATTTAATTAAGAGGAATAATAATGCATAATTATAGTTTTAAATTCTAGTTCTTATTTTTCTAAGATTTTTGGTATTTTATTTATTTTCTTAACATTTACCATTATTAAAATATTAATTATCAAAGTATTAAAACTTTATAAAGTATTATTAAATAATATTTATTTAAATAATCATCATAATAATATTTAATAATAGTTTTAAGTTGTAGATTTTATTTTTTTCTGAACATTTTCATATATTATATGTATTTTCTGATTTATAAAACAAAAGATATCAATTTTACAAGATTTAATCATTTTATGAATTTCTTAATTAAATAACTAAATGTGTTTATTAGGTAATGCTGATGTCAGCATAGACTGAAGGGTTTTTCTCACCAGAGCCTAACCTACCCCCAGTCACTAACTGGTGGGGCATATGCCATGTCATGTTTATGCTTTTATTTATTACAGAAACATTATTATACAAATTCTAAAATAAATAAAATATGAATGTGGCATCAGCGTGATGTCACGCTCACGTCACCTACGTCTGATCTTATCTGGTTAATGATCAATCCTGCGATTGAGTGCGCGCGCGGAGTTGTACCCGGGCTTAATGGAAAGAGGAAGATGTGGGGAGTCTAATAGTGGTGGCGCCGCTCGATTTAGGTCGCTGGAGCAAGGGGTACGATGGTGGCCGACGGAGGCGATGTCGGGTGTTTGTGCTGGAAGCAAATCAAAGCGGAATACAAAGTACAAGAGGTACTGGAAGGACCAGTGGCTCAGCAGGATGCCGTTGGTTAGCTCGGGAAGACTTGGGGTAGCCAGAATCAACGGGAACGACGGCGGACGGAGTTGGGAACGTGGTCTTAATTCGAGCGTCTGGAACTTCATCGGCTGGTGCTGACGGGGGCAATCGCCAGAGTCGAACACGGTGAGTCTTCTAAGCATCACGGCGTGCCTCGGGACGGCCGGAAGCGAGCTCTAGCTCGATCCCTGGTGGGTTAGGGTTTCGGTAGAAAGGGAATTTGAGAGGAGGAAGGGGATTAGAGTTCGTCGACAGCGGCGTTGGGGTTAAATAGACATCGCAGAGCGCGACGCTCATCTTGGCACGCGGCGCGTATCGCAGCGCCGGCGAGCGGCGGTGGAGCTGCCACCGAGCTGCTTGCTCAAGGTAGAAGACGACAGATAGGATGGCCAAACGGTATGCGGGCCTGGGCCATTGTTGGGCTGCTACGGGGCGAGCGGCTCGTGGCTGCTGCTGCACGCAAGCAACATTTAGTTCCCTGAGAATGTGGGCCATGGGCCAGATTTGATGTTTCCCCTATTTTTTCCTGGTTCCATTTCTTTTCCATTTTCTATTTTCTGTTTTGTATTTTACTTTCAGATTTCTATATTTCTCAATTGTTTGAATATCTCCCATAGAAATTTATCAGCTAAGTAATTGCAGCAATTACTAAAATGTATTCAATATCATTTGTGAACTTTTATTATATATTGTGATATTTTCTTTATTTCCTTTATACATAATCTTTCTATAACATTGCTGTTACTTTTATTTGGAGTAATTAAGTTTTTAAAATATTTAATAATGTTCATAGGGTTGATTTATATGTATTTAATCACATAGTATAGGATGGAATGGTTTATACTATTGGATCCCCACTTATTCCATGCTCATATGGGATGAGTGGTTAGAGAAATGAATTAAAGATTTTTGTCTTATGATTATACATAGAATATTGATAAGATGTTGATGATAAAACTTATTAATAAGTTTAAAATTCTGAATTATACTTACTCACCCTAGGGTTTAAGGTACTTACTATACTTATTTTCTTTTGTTGATGTGAATAAAGATTAATGGCTAAACCTATTGTCTTTATGTTTGTGATTTTAATAATATCACCATTTAAAGTAAAATAGTGAAATTGTTTCCTAGGATAACTTATGAGAAAGAATTGATAAAGATGGTTCCTAAGCACCTATGATGATAATTAGAAATGATAAAGATGTGTTTAATTGATTTGTTATGGAAAAATATTCCAATAAAGCATTGTGGAAACAAGATGATAGATCAACCATAGTAAGTGGATACTAGGTTTGGTCTTAGATTTAAGGTTTAGTGTTTAACAAAGATTCCTATATTCCATACTTCATCATTCTGGACTTCTAATTAAGTAATTCCTTTCCTAGATATATTACTTCTTTATGTCCATCATCATGTGCTAACATGATGAGTTTTACTTCACAAAATATTCTTATCCACCTTTTATCCTTCTAAATCCACTTGTAAATTCCAATGAGCTTAATACTAAAGCTTTTCATAATCTTTTCATATCCATACTTCGTTATATCAACTACTCTACTGCTGATAATCTCCAATTCAACAAGTGATTACTTCTAACTCCAATCATACCCTTCCTTAATCATCCTTCACTAATATCACTTCAATAGATGTATACATCAAATCCTACTTCACCTCAAGGGCTTAGTATTTCCAAATAGGAAAATACTACTTCTATAATCCAATGTTATTTTAGCATCATCTTATTCATACTATCTTGTCTCTTCTTAACTCCAATATCTAACATTTCAACCTCACATTATATTAACGTGACTTTTAATGACTAATCTAGGATAATAAATCTATATTATGGTTCAATCATGTTTTATCCACCAATGTCACTTGTACTTGGTATAAGCATTCAATATTGGTGAGTAAGGCATGATCATTATGATCCTTTGATCCTTTTATGGTTCTGGTTTCCAGTTGACTAAACAAGGCTTCATCAATACAACACTACAGTTGTATTCTAATTATCTTCTGTTTAGCTCTATTGGATTAAGAAATATAATCCATTGACTATACCTTCTTGATCCAATAGGACTACTCCTATTAACTATCTTATTTATTCATCCTTGTAATCTTCTTTGTTACCATATTGATTTGATTTCCTCCAATCACTCCCATCCTATAGATGAGATCTAAAACTAGCATCACTATTTACCTCTTCTTACTTCTTTATTTATAAGCCTTAAGTGAATGCTATAATAAGGACAAGAGTTGATAGGTTAAGAATTGGTGAATCAATAGTTGATTTCTCAATATTGATGAACAACAGATGTTGGAATATCATTCCAATAGGAATGGTAAGGATTGATATGGAAAAGAGGATATGTGGTGAATGGTCTTGACTTTGGTTTCTTTCCTACTCAATATCACTAAAGAATTAAAGTTGGTTTTTTCCCTGATACTCATGGTATCAGTAGATAAGATTAAGATATAGTTGTTACATTCTTATTATTTGTGTTATATTTATAATTTGGTATTCATGGGTGATTATAATGAATACTATGATATGATCACCTAAGGATCAAATATAAATCATTAAGTCATGTATTAGGGTTTAACTCTTATTACATTTGATCCACCCTTAGATCAAATCATGTTTACCCAAAATAAGGTTTTAGCAAAGGTCATGTTGAAACTTATCGCAGTCAACTTGTAAGGTTCCCAACCTTTAATAAGGTAGAGATCCCTGTGTTTACAATGCTAGTCCCTGGATCAATAGCTAGCATCCACAGTTAAGATGTAGTATCAAGAAACAAAGGTCATAATACAACTTTATAACCAGGAATAAAAGAATTTATTACATCTTACATAGCTCATTTGGCTATCTAATTACAATGCAGCAGAATATAACAATACCATGGGGTCCTTCATCTTCAAAGTGCCACAGGCAGACATGTTGGTTGTAGACTTGTAATCCTAATCATTAAACTCCACTAATATCAAACAAACCTGCAACATAACAAGTTACAGCCACAAGGGTCAATACATTTGAATTGTATTGGCAAGTGATACTATGGTAGTATAGTGGAGTCTATCATCTATATGCTTTTGGCTAATTGGAGCTTAGGCTTGCTTTGCTCAAAATAGATTTTCCTTATCATTTGAAAACACTAAGTTTTTGTTTGACAAAATCTTTCCGAAGGCATCTCCCAATAGAAATTGGTGATCCTTTAACCCTTGTTCAACCACAAGTTTTTAACTTAGAAATTGGGATGAGGAGATTCTTGATAGCTTCCATGTCTTGATGCTCAAATTGTCCTTTGCCAGGGACATGGCTAAGTACTTAGATTTTTACACTCTGCAGAGGTGGTGCACTTTCCCCACAAGACTTGGTTTCACCAAGACAAGATCTTTCAGAAGCCTTCCCTTAGACCAGAATGGACGCGTTCCAACCTATCATCCCCTACCACCAACTATCCATTTGGCTAAGTTATTGCAACCTATATGATCCAGGCAGAGCCCATAATGCCAAGTGGCTCCACTTGAAGCTTCTCAACATTTGACATCTCAAATCTCTTTGTTCCTGGGTGGCCATCCACAAGTGAGACACCAAGTTTTCCCCAGCATGTTGGACTTGGTGATGCCCAAGTTTTCCCTAGCATACTGGACTTGCATGACCACTCAACACAAACCATTCCTTCCATTCCACCCAGGTTATTCATTCACTTAGTTGTTTTATTAAACAAAACACAAGTCCTCAGACTTAAAATTTTCCATAGCATGAATATATATTCCACCCTTGTTTTCTAATAGCTAAGCTAAGCATGATAGTAGTAGGAATCTTATCTTAGGAAATTTATACTAAGGTTTCATCTACTAGGATTTCCCATGGCATAGTTTACACTTAGCAAAATTCCATGCAAGTCCTACTTAGAAATATCACTAATGCATAGTGAAAATAATGGGACAAAAGTATGAAGCATCACTTGCCTTTTTGGTAGAGGGTATAAGTTCACTCCTTGATCTTTGCAGTGTTCACGCACTTCAAGTCACTACAATTCAATCAAGCAAACAATATTTCAATCTACCATTCAAGCAATTCATCACATAAAATGATAAAAACAAAGCAATGTATGCAAGCATTGTTTTATTTGAAAAAGTGGTTTATAATGGTTCATAAACATTTGAAAACACCTAATGGTCATTTTATAAAGTGGCAAAATCATTTGTATAAGATTTTACTTCATAAACCATTTTTAGATCAAGTCATTATTTTATGTGGTGAAGAAATGCTTTTAATAAGGCAAAATTCTATAGGTTTCACAAAATATGTTTTCAAACCATATAACCTTGTGTTTAGGGTCAGAGAGTTTATTTCCAAAACATTTCTCAAAGGTTTTCTTCCAAAACCATTTTTAATAATTAAACCATATTTTTATTTGACTAGAAGTGTTTTAAATCAAAGGTTCATTATTTTATTTCACCAAATACATTTTTGAAACCACCAATTGATTTCTAGGGTCACTAGGTTCAAAACACACCATTTGCCAAAGATTTTATCCTCAAAATCATTTTGGAATAAATTTTATATCCTAAACATGCATACACAAGTTTCTGTAAAAACAAACAATTTAACATAAGCTTTTTACTAAACAAAGTGCATGGTTGGCTGGGACTTGTCTTGCTGAATCCATTGATATAAATTTGCAAAATTTGGACGTGTGGTTTGAAAGTTATGAATTTTGCAAGTTTACTAATTCAATAGATCAAATTCTGTTTTTAAATCAACACACTGGCCACGCGTCGCGCTGTGATTGGTCGATACCGCTTCGGCTGGATCGCGCTCTCTGGTGCGTTGGATCTAACTTAAATCGCGTGGCTCAGATTCCTCCTTACCCTTTCAGTTAAGTTCTATCGTGACGCTACGATCTGGATCGGACGGTGCTTAGCTCGCTTGCCAGGGATGGGCGGCGGCTGGTGGCGGCGCTGGCTCTGGCTACGGCGGGGCTGGTGATAGAGGAAGCGAGGGAGGAAAGGGAGTGGCTCACCACGTTTTCCGAAGTGTGGGGATGCTCGAGGTGGTACTGGATGGCAAGGGGGCGCACGGGGTCGATGAGAATCGCTCGCCGGAGTTCGTGGGGTCGTCGGTTGCGCTCAAATGTCGACAGGGACGGGGCTTCGGTGCATGCCAGAGGGAGAGGAGTGTATGGTTAGATGCGCAAGGACGAGGAGAAGATGCGTGCGTGAAAGAGAAAGAGAGGGGCGATCAGATTCTTACCAGAGGAGTCGCCGGAGAAGAGGCAGACGGCGGCGGAGCTTGAGGTCATCGTTGTCAAGGTTCTAGGGCGCGCGGGGACGAGCTGGCGCTACGGGGAGATGCAGTGAACTATGGGGAGAAAGCTAGTGTGGTTGAGGAGGCGAGGGGCGGCAGGGTTCAGTCGGAATTGTCGCCGGAGTGTTGTCGGACAGAGGAGCTTCGAGGTAAAAATTCCAGCGGCCTGGTGGCTCCTGTGGGGTGAGGTCTGGGGAGAAGGGAGAGGAGACGCAGGCGACTAAGTACGCGTGATCACGGGGTCGTTTAATGGTGTCGTTACTGCGTATTAACGCGAGGAAACAGCGACAGAACGACCGAGGAGGAAAGAGGGGGCGTGGTCAACGCGGGGAGGAAGAAGGTGAGGTGGCAGTGGGGTCCGTTGTCAGCGTAAGGGAGAGAGGGGAGGTGGGTCCGGGCGTTCAATGACCGTGTGGGTTCAATTCGCGGTGAGAATAACGATTTAGGGGAGGGGGTGTGCGGTGGGCTGTTGGGTCTTAGTTGGGCCTACTGGCTGGGCTGGGTCCTTTAACTTTTTTTTTGTTCTGTTTGTTTTTCTTTTTCTCATTTGATTTTTCTGTTTTGATTTTGAATAAACAATTCAAACACTCATTTGAATTCAATCCTTTGCCAAAAATTTTGTAGGTTTAAATACTGATTTGTAATATATTCTGAAGTCAATTTTTGAAATAAAACTTTATTCCCTTTTGGGTCTTTTAATTATTTAATTAGGCCCTTGTTTTAAATCAATTAAGATTTAATAATATTTCAAGCACCATTTAAATTCTTTAAACTTTCCAAATCTTTTCAGTAGGTTTTTATTTGTTTAATAGGGTGTCAAAATATTCACCTTGAATTAATTGGAATATATTTAATATGATTCATAAATCATTTGAATTGGGTATTTGTTTTAATTCCAATGGATTTAAATATAGTTTTAATTCCCTAAAGTTTATTTGGAAGATTTCTTTAATCTTAATTAAGTTGAATTAAACAACTTTAATTTTACTTGGGTAAATTCCAAAATACTATTTTCTCATGAATTATGTAATTATTCTTATTAGAGATTTGTCTTTATTAAAATAGGGATAGAATGGTTAATGCCATTTTATTTCATTTTGGAAATTCTTTATTTTATTTAGATTTCGATTCTATTCATTCCCTTTGCTTAATGGATTAGTCCAAGATTTAATTTGGTCTTTAAATATTCTTTATTTAATATTTCTTTCTTCATCTTATAAAATCCATATCTTTTTATTTGGAGATCCAAACTTAGTGATTCCAATTTGTAAAATATTATTTGATATTTATTTATTCCTTTTAAATATCTTTAGGATTATTTGCTCACCATTTGGTATGGATTTTAGATAAGTGTTTTATTAGCCTTGGAAATTACTTTTCCTTATCTTATTTAAATTCATAAGATTTTATTTATGGTTCCAAATTAAGTGAAATCAATTTCTATGGTTTTATAATATTTCTATTTGTCTTTCTTGATCATTTGTAAATGTTTGTTTGACCAATTTTTATATGGATCAAATCCATGGGCTTGGAGATAACTTGCAAATGATTTTTATTCCATTAGGGTTTAGGGTTTGGATTTATTTTCCAAGTGTTTAAATTTCCAGATGTATTTTATGATGAATGCATTTTACTTGATTTGAATTTTGTTGGATTCAAACATTTACCAAAGTTTGTTCAAGATGGGATTTTAAGTTTCCATTTAGAAACAAAAAGTTTCTTTTCACCCTAAAATTCAACAATAATTTATTTTGTTTATTTATTTTTCACATTACAAGATTTGGAAAATCTTGGGATGTGACACCACTTGATGATCTACTTCGATTCCATCAAGTTAAGAGAAGCTTCAATCACTTTGACAAGTTTATTATTTAAAAGCGCGAAAATTATTCGGATTTTCTATGCATGAATGCAATTCTCACATCTGTGTTCAGCTTACTTCTAAGCTCTAATGCTGGGATGTTACAGGCGACCTCGGCGCTCTGTGCAGGTACGCGATGTTCGTCATCGAGTATGGTGGTCACACGGTGGCCAATGGGCATGTCTGGGCGGTGGCTGGTGACGTCGTGGTCGCGAGTACGAGCGGAGAGGTCGAGTCGCGGCATGTCTGCGCGAGGCGGCTTCGGCGCTCCATAATGCTCTCGGCATGTCCATGTCTTAAATGGGCGTGGGCGTTCTGGGGTCTCTGCGGCTTGCCGTTGGTCGAGGGATGGTTAGAGAGGGGCGGTGAGGTCACGCGGTCCAATCCTGGAAGGCAAGGCTTGCTACTGACTTATATCTGTTGGTCCACAGGACAAAAGAAGATTTACATCCACTCATCAAAAGCATAATCCGTATCTTGTAATTTCTTGGTTCCTATGCCTTTATACTTCTTCAGGATTTCTTAATCCTTTGTAATTTGTAAATATGTAACACTGCAACTTCCGACCCTTGATTTAATGAAAAAGAGGCAGTAGGAACCTTTCCTACTGTTAATACCCTCAAAAAAGATAGGGGTAGTGAGGTCACGACTACTATCTAGACATTGCGAACGAGTGAGGCGTGGCTTGTGGCGTGCTGCCCATGTCCGAGTGACATGGTGAGCTCGGGTACCACTGGCATTGATCAAGGAAGTGAAGAAGAATGGCTCAATTGCACGGTTGGGTACTGGGGGTGATAGTGGGTAAGCTAGGGCAAAGCTTTGGGGTACAATGGATGATCAATTGATTGATCACAAACATTAGATAGATGGTAGCTATACTGTGATCATCATGCGTTCGATCAAATGGCCGCATGAACTAAATCATCACCAAATTCAATGATTTTTGGTGAGTGATCATATACTAATATTGGTAGTCTCTAGGTGCAATGGTTTGCCAAGTGGTGGTGGTTTGAGTGGTTTTACAAAAATTGCTATCTTGACATATGAGATAGATTCAAATTTGAATTAACTCTCAAAAGAGTTTGAAAATGTTTTTGCAGGGTTGGTGAGTTCCATTTGGTTCAGTGTCACTAGGTCTAGCAAGGGGTGAAAACAAATGGGAAAGTTTCTGTTTGATATTAGTTGCTAGAGATGCTCAAAGTGAGCTAGTGGTTAACTTTGGAAGAAATGACAATTAGGTCTTATGCCTTATATTTTCAATTTCTTTTGTTTTGATTTGATTTGGTAGTGACTGATACGTCCAAAACATATCTACTTTCCCAAACACTTTTTCTATTGTTTCTCCTCTAAACTTGTGTGATTTCGATACAACTAACATGGATTGATGTTGTTTTCAGCAGAATTACCTTGGTGTCTAGTTTTTTGTAGAAAATCAACTATCACGAAAAATCTCGGAAAATATGCCAAAACACCTATTTCGCCAGAAGATCCATAGAGCCAGAAGACGAGACGGAGTGGAGGCCTTGGGGGGGGCACACCCCTTCCAGGCGCGTGTGGGCCTAGCCCGCGCCTAGGGGGGTGCGGCCATCCCAGGCACCCCCTCGGGCTCCCTCTTCGCCTATAAGTTACACATTGACCTAAAAACCGAGGGGGTTCATCGTTTTTCCAGAAGAGTTCCGCTGCGCCGCCACCACCAGAGGCCACGATTCGGATCCAAAAACTCCGTTCTGGCACTCTGCCGGGACGGGGAATTTGGAGAGGATCATCGCCATCGTCATCACCAACGCCTCTCCATCAACCATCAATGTTTCCCTCGTCCATGAGTGAGTAATCCTCCGCTGTAGGCTATGGGGATGGTAAGGATTGGATTAGTTCTATCATGTAATCGAATAAGATTGTTAGGGCATAGTGCCTAGTATCTCTATTAGTGCTATTTGACTTTGTTGCAACTTGTTGTACTTAATGCTTGTCACTAGGGCCCGAGTGCCATGATCTCGGATCTGAACTTATTATTGAATCATTATGATGGTATTGTTTGTGATCTTATCTGCAAGTTGTGTACACATATCATTGTCCGGATCCAAAGACCCCGAAGTGATAGAAATTGGGACAACCGGAGGGGGTGGCTGTGATGTGAGGATCACATGTGTTCACGGAATGTTAATGCTTTTCTACGGTGCTCTATTAAAAGGAGCACCTTAATTTCCAGTAGTTCCCTAGAGGCCCCACTGCCACGGGCTTGCAGGACAAAAGATGTTGTGCAAGTTCTCATTGTGAGCACGCATGACTATATATGGAGCACATGCCTAGGATTGTTTAGTACTTGGATGCTTATTCGTATTTATCTGCAATTTCCCTAGACTTGAAGTTACATGTTTAGACTCGTCCATGCAACGCCCGTCCATCCATCCCTATGCCTGCCGCACTCGAATCCTAATGTTTGCTACTACTGTTACTATTGCTCCTATTTTGCTACTGTTGTTGCTACTACAAACTGTTGCTACTGATAAACTTCTGTGAGCAAGAACTATTTCCAGGTGCACCTGAATTGACAACTCAGTTGTTAAGGCTTGCAAGTATTCTTTGGATCCCCTTGTGTCGAATCAATAAATTAGGTAATACTACCCGCGAAGACTGTTGTGATCCCCTATACTTGTGGGTCATCAAGACTATTTTCTGGCGCCATTGCCGGGGATCATAGCTTTATTTGTAAGTTCACTTGGATCTATTATTGTTCACTACTACTCCTTTCATCATGGGTAAGTCTCGTGATGGAAAGTTTCATATTTTACTATCCACTATAAGAAGAGATACAGTCCTAAGCACCTCTGTTGCTCTTGATTCACCATCTGTTATAAGTAAGCTTGTTACACCACCACCACATACTCATGCTACACACACTGCTACTACTGCTGAATCTGAAACTGCTTTTGATGCTCATGATGTTACTTCTACTATGCTTGATGCGAGTGGTTCATTAGGTCCTTTCCTAGATGCTACTATGGCTAGTCTAGGAAACACTGAAACTCCTAGTGAATACACTGTTACACCTGTTAGCTCACCTGAGTCTAGAGAGAGTTATGATATTAATGATGGTTACATTGAGTTCACTAATGAATTTGTTGAAGAGTGCCAAAACACACATGGTACTAGTGCTATTAAGAGTATCCTTGCAAGACGTATTATTATTCCTAAGCTGTCCTCTGATCCTAAGTTTGCCACCTCTCCCATAGATATTAAAGAAAAAGATTATGATTTCTCTCTTGATTTATCCTATTTGGACATTGTTGAGAAAGAACCTTTTTGTGGGACTGAAAATGAGAGTGTTGTGGCTCATATGAATGAGCTTTCTACTATGAGTGTTTTATTCTCTGATGATTTTAAGATGCGCAAGTACTTTGTTACTAAGATCTTCCCTTTTTACTAAAAGGAGAAGCTAGGGCTTGGTTTAATAGATTACCTCCTGGTTCCATTTATAGCCCTGATTGCTTGGTTGCTTCTTTCTTCCAGAAATATTTTCCTCCCAGTGCTAGACATGCTGCTTTGTAGGGACTTTTTGATTTTAAACAGGGAGAAGAAGAGAAATTGCCCGAGTCATGGACAAGGTTCTGTGCCTTGATTCATGCACATCCTGGATGTCCATTGCCTAAGAATGAGCTTCTTGATATTTATTATAATGTACTAACTGATGATTCTAGGACATACCTAGATAGTTTTGGTGATTGTGTTTTCAGGAAAAGAACTCCTACAGATGCTGAAGAATTAATGGCTAAAATAAGCAAGAATTATGATGATTGTACTTCAACTGAGCTAAATACACCTGAGCCTATTACTCCTGAACTAGTTGTGCCTGAACCAGATCCAATACCAACACCAAAGAAAAGGGGAGTTATTGAATTAAATGATGAAGTGATGAAGGAAGCTAAGAAGTCTCTAAAGGAGAAAGGTATTAGAGCTGAAGATCTGAAAAATCTACCTCCTATAGAAGAATTATGTAAGCCCATTCCCCACTCATCCACTATTGAGGTACACTCTCTCCATGATGAAGGTGATATTCCTTATGGTAAGCCTCTTGATCTATGTTTAGAGGAACTTGACATTTTTATTGTTAAGCAAGGTAATTTTAATAAACAAGTTCAGAATCATTTATTGGAAAACTCTAGAGCTATTAAAGAGTTGAGAGATATTGTGGAAAGAAATTCTAATGATATTAAAATGCTTTGTAAACACTTTCAAATGGTTCAAACCCAACTTGATCAACTTGCTCAGGTACAAAAGGATATGCTAGTTAATGCCTCAGGAGATAAACATGCTTATGGAATTAGAACTAGGAGTGGTATAGCTACTCAAGATCCTTTATATCCTGAAGGACAGCCTAAAAGAATTGAGCAGGATTCTCAACAAGGTGAAAGTAGTGGTAGTCCTCGTAAGAGAAAGAAAAAGAAACATAAGGTAGTTCAGGAACCACTTGAACCTGCTGTAGATCCTAATAGTATATGTATCTCTGATGCTGAAACTGAGAGTGGTAATGATAAAAATGATGCTCCTGATAAGGAGGAAGTTGAGGAAGAACCTGAGAAGCACACTAAGAACACCAGGTAAACTAAGGAAGATTTTATTGCTAATAAACATGGTAGTGAGAGAGAACCTTGGGTGCAGAAACCTATGCTTTTCCAGGTAAGAAACACAAGTCAAAGGAGGAAGAACACTACAACAAGTTTTGTGAGTGGATGAAACCTTTATTTTTGCAAATTCCTTTGACTGATACTATTAAGTTGCCTCCTTATTAAAATTATATGAAGGATATTATCTCTAATAAAAGGAAGATTCCTAATGAGGAAATTTCTACTTTGCTTGCTAATTACTCCTTCAATGGTAAGGTTCCAAAGAAACTTGGGGATCCAGGTATACCAACTATTCCTTGCTCTATTAAGAATAATTATGTTAGAACTGCTTTATGTGATTTGGGAGCTGGAGTTAGTGTTATGCCTTTTTCTCTCTACAAGAGACTCCAGCTAGAAAATTTGATACCAACTGATATATCTTTGCAAATGGCTGATAAGTCAACTACTATTCCTGTTGGTATATGTGAGGATGTTCCTGTTCAAGTGGCTCATAATTGCTTGGTTCTGACTAATTTTGTTGTCTTGAGATGCCTAAAGATGATAATATGTCTATTATTCTTGGGAGACCTTTTCTTAATACTGCAGGTGCTGTCATCAATTGTAATCAAGGAAAAGTAACATTCAATATTAATGACAAAGAGCATACTATTTATTTCCCCAAGAAGGTTGCTAAGAGCTATTGCCTGAATTCCATTGAAAATATTGAGAGCATCAAGGTTGGAGAAATATATTGTCCCATTCCATAAGAAAATTTTGAAACTATTATGATTGGGACCATTGATATCAAGTATGAGGTAACATAATCACCTTGTGGAATACAAAGTTTTGTTTCATATAAGATTGTTTTGGTAACAAGACTTGATCAACCTTGTTAACAAAAGGATTTTAATGAACAAAATAATGTTTTCACTATGGTTATACTTGCTTTTTTTTACCTTTCTCCTTCCTAGTCTTTGCCTTTTCTTTTGCTAGCTTTGATTTTGCTAGTTGTTTGCGTGTTAGTGTCTTAGAGCTTCTGTAGTTTGGTTTTTTTGCTTTTGCTTCTTCTAAAAAAACTGTTTCTGCGAGTAAATCAATTTTCATACCCTAAAAATTAGCCAAAATAAAGTTTTCCGAAAAATTCGAGAAAATTCAAATTAATTTTTTCCTCGAAAAAAGGGGCATAGGGACACCTGGAGTGACCCAGGGGGCCACCCCAGGCACCCACACCCCTGGTGGGTGCAGCCTCCCTACAGGTGGCGCCTGGGTGGGGTGTGGCCCACCTAGGCCCCTCCAAGGTGCCTCCTCCCAGCCATCTTCTTTCTCTCTCCCAAAAAACATCGGAAAACTTTCTCAAGCTCGAGTTCCTGCTGTTCTTGCTCGCGATTTTTGATCTCCTTGCTCAGCCCATCTTTGTTGCTGATTTTTGGAGGGGTTGCTCCTTGGTATGTGCCTCCTCCACTTGTCCAATTAGATTTGTGATTGATAGATTATATCTTGAGTATTTTGCTGCTATAGGTGACAGGTTGTGTGACCTTGCATGCTTGTTCTATGCTTAGAGAGTTCATTTTGATGCATGTGTAGCCCTCTAGCAAGTTCCTATAGTAGTTTCTCATCATTTATCAACTTGGGAATCACTTGGTTTGATGTTTGTCTAAAAATTTCAAAAAATAAGATGAGTGCATACCCACTGAATCAATATGACTTGATGGTACCTGAGCCAATGAAAGTTCATCGTGAGGAAGGAGTATTTCCTTCCATATATCCATGCCATGAATTTTTGAGAACTGCGGGAATCCTCCAGGATTTCCAAACTATGATTACCAATGCAGGATTGGAACACTTTATTGAAGGCAAGGATGGTCGCTCACGGAGGAGGAGTTTGACACATATGTGGCAGAGCTCTCCCATCAAGAGGAGAATGTTGGAGAGGATGCCGAAGATGATTCGGTTCAGCCCTCCAACTTGGGAGAGTTTTCATACCAGCAACCCTCATTTGATTGGGGCGCGTCTTCTTCCTCATCGCAAGCGCCTAAATATGATCATCCCTATGATGACCCACCACTTGGGGTTACTACCCGCGCTATTGAGCCCCACTTGGGCCAAAAGCCTAAGCTTGGGGGAGGTATACCGACATCACACTCATCTATATATCATGTTCGGTCGGTTCTTTGTATATCCATTGTTTCGCTTTCTTTTTGGTTTTTGTTTCTGCTTTCTCAAAACAAAAAAATACCAAAAATATTTTTGTTGTTTATCTTGGTTTGTTTCTTTGCTTTTTAGCTTTGGTTTGCCTTAAAGAAAAATCCAAAAAGATTTTGCTTTGTTTGTTTTTTCTTTGTTTTCTTGTTTGACAAAATCGAAAACACCAAAAATATTTGTTGTTCTTCTTTGGGTTTGTGAGTTCTTTCCAGGGTTCAGCCGTCCTCAGTGGATTTTGGTTTCATGTTAATATTTAAGTCACACAAGTGAAGGGCAATAATGAAGATTAAGACAACTTGACGTGTGGTAAGAGGCTGGTAACAAACTCTATTTGTTTTCATTTTTGTACATATACTCATCATTATGAGCATGCTTAGTCTGTTCATGTAAGGTGTATGTTACTGATGGATGCTTAGTAGTTCTTGCTTGTTTGTGATTAGCTCCATCTTGCTAATAGTTTGTAGCATGTCATATGAATGTTTGCTTGCATTTTTTTGTTCATATTTTGGTATGATATTGTGGTATCCTCCTCTAAAAGTTTCATGTGAATCGACTTGGCACATGCTCACGCATGCATATGACTAAACAAAAGTCAGTAAGCCTCGATGATTTATTTTGCCTCAGAGTTCTTGTATCACTTTCATGCCATAATTAATCAGCATGATTATGAAAATTATTGCTCTCTTGTTTGTCGCTCCCTCTCTATTGCTAGCCTTCACTTGCACTGAGTATGAGCTCGACTTGTGCTTCCACTCCCCAAAACCAATATTGCCAATAGTGTCCAACATACCTACCTATTAGCATCATTTGCTATTTTAGTGCATATTCTATATGCCTTGTTTTCTTCCAAATAAAATGTTTGTCTATTTGAGAAAGTTAGTTAGTAAAGCTCTCACGAACTTCATGGCACACTTTATTCCATGCACTTAATAATCTTGAACCATTGTGGCTGGCCATGAAAGTTATATGCTTGCAAATTATAGGCTGGGAGTTAGCAAAACCGTGTTGTCACGGGGAACGCTTTCGACACCCATGGATACATATCCAGTTGATACCTTGCTCTTTTGTTTGTGGATGTCGTCGGTGTGAAATAAAAGGGGAGATTGTGAGTTCATGGAGTATATATATGTGTTAGAGAAACGCCTGGGCCACTAGCCTAAGCCATGCTTAATCATGGTGGAAACTTGCAGCATCACCATAATGAGCATTCTGTGAAGCATCCTCAATAAAAAGCTATGCATATAGTAAATAAAAAGATCGCTGAGATGCTCATTGTCTGCTTGCCTTGTCATTTTGATCACGGGATAGCTCCTGTATCATGTGCAAGGGGTACCCCGTTGGCGGTTCTCTATGATATGCATGTATTTACAATGACAAGAACTTACAGGTAACCAAAGTTGAGTAGCATGCGGAGCGGCCCTCGCACTCAAGGGACATGGGATTTCCAGTTTATGGTCTGTCAAGCATATAACTTAGATTGGACCTCACTTCCACCTTAATCATCTAAAGATGTCTATGATAGGGGCAATGAGAGCTCAAAGCTAATGAGTACCTTCCATTCAGCATTAGGGAGCCTTTCAAACTTTTCAAAACCTTTTCACTTCCTTGTTGAGTCACCACTTATTCTATGAGCAACTTCTTGAGAGCATAGTTGTCATTCTTGTGTTTGTTCCAAAACTTGGTTAATTATGTCATGACTTTGATGATTGTATCTTTGATATTTTTACTTCTAGTCTTCACTTGAACTTCAGAGGTGCCTTGGCATTTATATTGTGCTCTACAAACAAAGGCAAGCGAGATACCACTCTATCATACTTTTTTATGAACATTGCAATGTTGCTTATGTTTATGTTTCATGCTACTTATTATTATTGAGTTGGTATATCTTCGTAGCTTGCAATGACTATTAAGTAGACTTAGTTGCACACTTCTTATTATGAATGGTTTAAGTATCTACTCCTGTGCTGAGAATATATACATCATATGAAGAAAATGTGTTTGTGAAAGTTCTTTTATCGCACTCAGTTTTCAACTGAATTGCTTGAGGACAAGAAATAAGATAAGCTTGGGGGAGTTGATATGTCCAAAAAGTATCTACTTTCCCGAAAACTTTTGCTATTGTTTCTCCTCTAAACTTCTCTGATTTGGATACAACTAACATGGACTGACGTTGTTTTTAGCAGAATTACCTTGGTGTCTAGTTTTTGTGCGGAAAATCAACTATTAGGAAAAATCTCGGAAAATATGCCAAAAATACTATTTCGCCAGAAGATCCCCAGAGCCAGAGGACGAGACGGAGTGGAGGCCTGGGAGGGGCACACATATGCCAGGCGCGGGTGGGCCCATCCCGCGCCTAGGGGGGTGCGGCCACCCCAGGCACCCCCTTGGGCTCCCTCTTCGCCTATAAGTTACCCCTTGACCTAAAAACCAAGGGGGTTCGCTGTTTTTCCAGAAAGAGTTCCACTGTGCCGCCACCACCAGAAGCCGCGATTCGGATCCAGAAACTCCGTTCTGGCACCCTGCCGGGACGAGGAATTTGGATAGGATTATCGCCATCGTCATCACCAACGCCTCTCCATCAACCATCAATGTTTCCCTCATCTGTGAGTGAGTAATCCCCCACTGTAGGCTATGGGGATGGTAGGGATTGGATGAGTTCTATCATGTAAACGAATAAGATTGTTAGGGCATAGTGCTAGTATCTCTATTAGTGCTATTTGACTTTGTTGCAACTTGTTGTGCTTAATGCTTGTCACTAGGGCCCGAGTGCCATGAACTCATATATGAACTTATTATTGAATCATTATGATAGTATTGTTTGTGATCTTATCTGCAAGTTGTGTACATATATCATTGTCCGGATCCAAAGGCCCCGAAGTGACAGAAATTGGGACAACCGGAGGGGATGGCCGTGATGTGAGGATCACATGTGTTTACGGAGCGTTAATGCTTTGCTCCGGTGCTCTATTAAAAGGAGCACCTTAATTGCCAGTAGTTCCCTAGAGGCCCCGCTGCCACGGGCTGGCAGGACAAAAGATGTTGTGCAAGTTCTCATTGCGAGCACGCATGACTATATATGGAGCACATGCCTAGAATTGTTTAGTACTTGTATGCTTATTATTATTTATCTGCAATTTCCCTAGATCTTGAAGTTACATGTTTAGACTCGTCCATGCAACACCCGTCCATCCATCCCTATGCCTACCGCGCTCGAATCCTACTATTTGCTACTACTGTTACTATTGCTCCTGTTTCGCTGCTGCTACTACAAACTGTTGCTACTGATAAACTTCTCTGAGCAAGAACTATTTCCAGGTGCAGCCGAATTGACAACTCGGTTGTTAAGGCTTGCAAGTATTCTTTGGCTCCCCTTGTGTCGAATCAATAAATTGAGTAATACTACCCGCGAAGACTGTTGCGATCCCCTATACTTGTGGGTCATCAGTGACCTAGATGATATGGTTTTGATATATAAACCAATTCTCATCATTTACAACAATCAAATATGGCATTGCAAGCATTCATACACTCACTTAATAAGATTTGAATTTGATTAATAAAATATTTTGTTAACCCTAATCTTGATTAATTAGGGGACGATCATCTCCGCTTGCTTGGTTTCCATGGGCACTACCAGGGGATGTGCCCTCTTATGACTACTCTACGCATTACCCTGGGGCTTCCTCGAGTACGTACCAAGACGAAGGCGCCTCTTTGTCATATTACAAAGGCGCTCCTTCTTGGACAGGCTATCAATGATCTCCACTTAGGCCAAAAGCCTAAGCTTGGGGGGAGGTATACCGACATCACACTCATCTACATATTATGTTTCGTCGGTACTTTGTATATCCATGTTTCGCATTGTTTTTCATTTTTGTTTCTGCTTTCCAAAAATATTTTTGTTGTTTCTCTTTGTTTGTTTCTTTGTCTTTTAGCTTTGGTTTGTTATAAGAAAAATCCAAAAAGATTTTTGCTTTGTTTGCTTTTTTCCTTTAGTTCTTGCTTTAAAAAATCGAAAAACCAAAAATATTTGTTGTTCTTCTATGGTTTTTGTAAAGTTCGTTGCAGGGTTCAGTGGTCCTCAGTGAATCCTTGGAGTTTGGTTTTATATTATTATTGAAGCCACACAAGTGAAAGGCAATGATGATTTATGACAACTCGAGGTGTGGTAAGAGGCTGGTAATGAACTCTATTTGTTTTCATTTTTGTACATATACTCATCATTGTGGGCATGCTTAGTCTGTTCATGTAAGGTGTATGTATTTAATGAATGCTTGGTAGTTCTTGCTCTCTTATGATTAGCTCCAACTTGCTAATAGTTTGTAGCATGTCATATAATTGTTTGCTTGCATTTTTATATTCATAACTTGGTATGCCATTGTGGTATCCTCCTCTGAACGTTTCATTTGAATCGACTTGGCACATGCTCACGCATGCATATGACTAAACAAAAAGTCAGTTAGGCCTCGTTGATTTATTTTGCCTCAGAGTTCTTGTATCATTTTTATGCCATAATTAATTTTGTTTTGCTGCAAACATAATTATGATAGTTACTGCTCTCTCGATTATCGCTCCTTTTCTATTGCTAGCCTTCACTTGCACTGAGTATGAGCTCTACTCGTGTTTCCAACTCCCCAAAACCAAAATTGTCAAAAAGTGTCCACCATATCTACCTACTAGCATCATTGCTATTCTGTGCATAGTTGTTATGCCTTGCTTTCTTCCAAATAAATTTTTTGCTTGTTATGAGAAAATTAGTTAGTAAATCTCTCACAAACTTGATGGCACATTTTATTTTCTTGCACCTAATAAACTTGAACCATTGTAACTGTCTATGAAAGTTATATGCTTGCAAATTATAGGTTGGGAGTTAGCAGAACCGTGTTGTCACGGGGAACGCTTTCAACACATGTAAATATTATCCAGTTGATACCATTCTCTTTTGTTTACGAATGTCGGTGGTGTGAAATAAAAGGAGAGCTTGTAAGTCCATGGAGTTATGTATATGTATTAGAGAAACGTCTGGGAGGCTAGCCTAAGCCATGCCTAATCATGGTGGAAACTTGCAGCATAACCATAGTGAGCAATCTATGAAGCATCCTTAGAAAAATATATATAGAAAAAAAGAGAAGAGAAAATAATATATGCACTATGCTCATGGTAAATAAAAGGATCGCTGAGATGCTCACTATCTATTGCCTTAGCATTTTGATATGGGATAGCTCCTGTGTCATGGGGCAAGGGGTACCCGTTGGCGGTTCTCTATGATACACATACACTTATAATGACAAGAACTTACCGGTAACTAAAGTTGAGTAGCATGTGGAACGGCCCTCGTACTCAAGGGACATGAGATTTCCATTTTATGATCTATCAAGCATATAACTCATATTGGACCTCACTTTTACCTTAACCATCTAAAGATGTCTATGATAGGGGCAATGGGATCTCAAAGCTAATGAGTACCATACTTTCAGCATTTGGAAGCCTTTCAAACTTCTCAAAACCTTTTCACTTCTTTGTTGAGTCACCATTTATTCTATGAGCACCTTCTTGAGAGCATAGCTGTCATTCTTAGTGTAATGTGCTTGTCTCAAAACATGGTTAATTATGACATAACTTTGATGCTTGTATCTTTGATATTTTTATCTCTAGTCTTCACTTGAACTTCAGAGGTGCCTTGGCATTTATGTTTTGCTCCACAATCAAAGGCAAGCGAGATACCACTTTATCATACCTTCTTATGAGCATTGCAATGTTGTTTATGCTTATGTTTCATGTTGCTTATTATTATTGTGTTGGAATATCTTCATAGCTTGCATGCCTATTGAGTAGACTCATTTGCATACTCCTTATTATGAATTGTCTAAGTATTGATCATATGCTGAGAATATATACATCACATGAAGCAAATGTGTTCGTGAAAGTTTTTTTATCGCACTCAGTTTTCAACTGAATTGCTTAAGGACAAGCAATAAGCTAAGCTTGGGGGGAGTTGATACATCCAAAACATATCTACTTTCCCGAACACTTTTGCTATTGTTTCTCCCCTAATTTGTGTGATTTGGATACAACTAACACGGACTGACGCTGTTTTCAGCAGAATTTTTTTGGTGTCTAGTTTTTGTGTAGGAAATCCACTTTCACGAAAAATCCCGAAAAATATTGCAAAACTCCTATTTTACCAGAAGACTCACGGAGGCAGAAGACGAGACGGAGAAGGGCCGCGAGGGACCCACACCACCTGGTGGCGTGGGCCAGGCCAGGTCGTGCCTGGGGGTGTTGTGGCCACCTCGGCCCCCCTCTATCTCCCCCTTCGCCTACATAAGCCCTATGACCTAAAAACAGAGGGGGGCCAACATTTTTCCAGATAGAGTTCCGCTGCACCACCACCACCAAAAACCGCGAATCGGAACCAGAAACTCCGTTCTGGCACCCTGCCAGGACGGGGAATTGGATGGGATCATCGCCATCATCACCAACGCCTCTCCATCAACCATCCATGTTTCACTCATCCATGAGTGAGTAATCCCCTGCTGTAGGCTATGGGGATGGTAGGGATTGGATGAGATCTATCATGTAATTGCATCAGATTGTTAGGGCATGGTGCCTAGTATCTTTGTTAGTGCTTTTTGACATTGTTGCAACTTGTTATGCTTAATGCTTGTCACTAGGGCCCGAGAGCCATGATCTCAGATCTAAACATGTTATTAATTCATGATGATAGTATTGTTTGTGATCTTATCTACAAGTTGTTTACACATATCATTGTTCGGAACCCGAGGTCCCGAAGTGAAATAAATTGGGATAACCAAAGGGGATGGCTGTGATATGAGGATCACGTGTGTTCAAAGAGTGTTAATGCTTTGCTCCGATACTCTATTAAAAGGAGTACCTTAATTTCTAGTAGATTCTCTTGAGGCCCCGCTGCAACGGGCTGGCAGGACAAAATATGTTGTGCAAGTTCTCATTGCGAGCACATATGACTATATATGGAACACATGCCTATGATTATTTAGTACTTGGATGTTTTATCTTATTTATCTGCAAATGCCCTAGATCTTGATATTACGTGAATAGTCTTGTCCATGCAACGCCCGTCCATCCATCCCTATGCCTACCGCACTCAAATCCTATTGTTTGCTACTATTGTTACTGTTGCCTTTATTTTACTACTGTTGTAACTTTGCTTTTGCTACTATAGAACTGTTGCTACGGATAAATTACCATGAGCAAGACTATTTTCAGGTGCAGCTAAATTGACAACTCAGTTGTTAAGGATTATAAGTATTCTTTGGCTCCCCTTGTGTCGAATCAATAAAATGGGTTATACTACCCTCAAAGACTGTTGTGATCACCTATACTTGTGGGTCATCAACGCCTAATATCGCTTTCACGGAGTACATATTTGGACAAAGTTCTAAAGAGGTTTGGAATAGAAGATAGCAAGAAAGGGTTCTTGCCCATGTTGCCCAATACGAACATGAGTAAAACTCAAAGTCCTGCTATGGCAGAAGATAGAGAAAGGATGAGTAAAACTCCCTATGCCTCAGCCATAGGATATATCATGTATGCCATGCTATGTACTAGACCCGACATTTCATATGCTATTAGTTTGAATAGCACATATCAAAGTGATCCAGGAGTGGATCATCGGATAGCGGTCAAAAATATCCTAAAGTACTTGAGAAGAACTAAGGATATGGTTCTTTCTTATGGAGGTGATGAACAACTCGTTGTTAATGGTTACACCGATGCTAGTTGGAACACCGATCCGGATGGTTCTAAATCTCAATCTAGATACGTATTTATATTGAATGGTGCAGCAGTGAGCTGGAGGAGTGCAAAGCAAAGCGTTGTAGCGATATCTTCAACTGAATCGGAATACATAGCTGCTTCGGAGGATTCACAAGAGGCGATATGGATGAAGGAGTTCATTACGAAGCTTGGTGTGGTTCCCAGTGCGCTGGACCCAATGTCTATCTACTATGATAACATGGGTGCCATAGCCAATGCGCGGGAGCTAAGGTCACACAAGAAGCTGAAGCATATCAAGTTGCATTTTCACTCTATTCGAGAGCATGTCCAATATGGTGACATAAAGATTTGCAAAGTACACACAGACCTGAATGTGGCGGATCCATTGACTAAACCTCTCCCGAGGACAAAACATGACCAGCACCAAACCGCCATGGGTGTTAGGTATATTACCATGTAATCTAGATTATTGACTCTAGTGCAAGTGGGAGACTATTGGAGATATGCCCAAGAGGCAATAATAAAATTAGCTATTATTATATCTTTGTGTTTATGATAAATGTTTACATTCATGCAATAATTGTATTAAATGGAAACATTAATACTTGAGTGATTTATAAACTTGTTAGAGTCCCTAGTAAAACCTCTTTATAATACTAGCTTGTTGGTTAATACATGATTATGGTTTCCTGATCATGAACATTGAGATGTTATTAACAACAAGATCATATCATTAGGATAATGGTGTGATGGACATACTCCTATAGTTAAGCGTAGCAGAAAGATCAAGTCATTTCAATAGTTTGTTTGCTATAAGCTTTCAGATACATAGTAACCTAAATCCTTCAACCATGAGATCATGTTAATCACCATCACCAGATGGATGCTTTGATTACATCAAACACCACTTCATAACTGGGTGGTTATAAAGGTGGCATTGAGTGTTCATAAAGTATGTGTTGAGGCACATGGATCAAGAGTGGGATTTGTCCATCCATATGACGAATATATATACTCTGGGCCCTCTCGGTAGAATGTCATCCAATTAGTTTGCAAGCATGTGACTGGCTCATAAGGGATCACATATCACAGGAACGAGTACTTATCGGTAACGATGTTGAACTAGGTATGCAGAGATACCGACGATTAGACCTAGGATAAGTAAAGTATCGTGATACAAAGGCAAATTGGCATCGTATGTAAATGGTTCATTTGGGAGCCATATGAATTTCCAGATTCCTCTATTGGTTATTGATCGGAGAAGAGTCTCGATCATGTCTGCATAATTCACGAACCGTAGAGAGACACACTTAAGGATTCGATGTTGTTTGATATATATGGAAAGTGATTAAAGAGACCGAATGTTGTTTGGAGTCTCGGATGGGATCCAGGATATCATGAGGAGATCCGGAATGGCCTGGAGAATAAGATTCATATAAGGAAAGTCCAATTCCGGAGTTCGAGAATGGTTTCGGTGTTTTCACCGGAATGTTCTAGAAGGGTCTAGAAGGTCCACCACTCCGGAGTGGGAAGGGTACATGGATGTGTCATGACAAAGTGGAATGGTTGCATCATGTCCTAGATCACTTGGCTAGGCAATGGGAAGAGAGAAATCAAACTCTAGTTTAAAAAGTCAAACGCCAATATGAAAAGTCAAATCCCAACATTGGTTGCCTAGTGGAGGGAAGGAGTCCTACCTAAGGAGGACTGCTCCCTCTCCTTGCAACCATCCAAGAAAGGGGAGTTGGGAGAGGACTCCCCTCCCCTTGCCACCCCTCCCTCTCATAAATATAGAGGACGGGGCGCCCCCTTGGCCCACACACACATCAAACCCTAGATTGCTTGCATCCTATAAAGTTGCAATCGATTTAGAGCCTCTAAAAGTAGCCGCCGTCTAAACCTCTCTAGCTGCCGGCCACCTCTAAACATTGGCCCTCTAAACCCTAGATCGCCAAGGCCCTCTTATACTCCACCATACCCGCTCTGGCTTAGGCGAAGCCCTGCGGGATTTCCCCTCTAAACTCTGACACCACGTCGTCGTGCTGCCGGAATCGCGAGGAGAGATATACAACCTCCGCTGCTTGCTGGAACAAGGGAGAGGAAGGTCTTCATCGAGTATCGAACGTGTGACCGACTACGGGAGCGCTGCCGGAACGTGGCGTCGAAAGGATCGTCTATACGATCTTGAGATCGGCAAGTGAACGACTACATCACCCACGAGAATCCGCTCTCATTAACCACTTTAGAATCTTCAAAGGTGATTACTCTATCGAATCGTTGCTATAATCTAGTAGATAGATATTGGCTTGCATGTGTTCATGCGGTAGAATTTTTTTGTTTTCCATGCTACGAACCCCTATATTTTGCATTGTTAAATATATAGTCATTTCTTACATGCCAAATGGCCCAACATAAAGCACAATCTCCAATTGGGATTTGTTCTTTAACTTTCCGCGCCACTCCTGTCAACCAATTTTCAAATAAATTTGTAATGTTATTGGGAGGAGAAATATTAAAATCTACATGTACAATATGCTAGACAATTTTCTCCAATTGATAATGATATGAATAAATGTTGTATTGTCTCATATTAATCACAAAAGCAACATTTTTTGCTCTCCTGTCCAATTTCTTTTTACAATATTATCTTTTGTAAGTAAAATTTTCCGATGCAAGAACCATATGTAAATTCTAATTATCAAAGGTACTTAAAATTTTTCCAAATATACTTCCGAAGGAACCTCTTGTGGTCATTCATGTAATCTTGATACAATGATTTAACCTTGAATGAACTGGTGTAATTAATCATAGTTTTAAAAACCGGACCGGTTCGATAGTTTAACCAGAAAAAACCTGAACCAATTGACTCACTGGTTTTTTAAAAGGCGTCGGTTCAAATAGCAAAAAACTAGAAAAAAAAAGATGTTTACTAGAGGAATCGAACTCGTGAATTTTATGTTAGGCATAGATAGCAACACGTAAAGCCCAATACCACTTGTACATGCCATGTTTTTGTGATTACATATTAAAATATACATTATATATATCTTTTATGATAATTGTGTTTCAAAATTTGCTTAAATTTTGATGGAAAAAATGGTTTTTTTGTCACTATCGAACTGAATGAACTGGTGATCCGACCAGAAAACCAGTAAACCAGTCATCTCACCGGTTCATCGGCCGGTCTGGTTTTGAAACTATGAGTTAACTTTTAAACAAAGACATTTGGTTCTGGGGTTAGGTGGACATCCATTAAGCGATGGACCAGATGCAGCCATTGCTCGCCTCTAATTCCCTCTAGGGCTTGTCGAAACCCGATGTTTAGAGGTGTTTGTAACATAATATTAGCCATGAAAACATGTTTTATTTGGACAATGCTATATAAAGATGGATATATTGTATAGATAAAGGAGTGTCCTCCAACCATGTGTCCTTCCAAAAACGAGTAGCTTCACCACTACTGTTAGCGTCCACTTGTCTAGCCCAGTACTCAGCCCACATTCTGGACGTTCATGCGCTCACAACCCAACAATAAGAAGAGAGCCCACTCCATCCCAAAAGCCCGGACTGAAAGCAGGAAGGAATCTCTTCCTTATAAGTTGGGTGTGGTCTCCTCCCGTAAGCGAGGTTGGACTAAACCAAACAGCCTTCACCGGTCAACAGAGGGGTCCTCATATCCCATCCTCCTGAGAAGCCCCTCAGGAAGGCATGACGATGCTGGATCTGATACCAGATGTTAGCGTCCACTTGGCCAGCCCAGCACTCGGCCCACGTTCTGGACGTTCATGCGCTCACAACCCAACAATAAGAAGAGAACCCACTCCATCCCAAAAGCCCGGACTCTGAGGAAGGAATCTCTCCCTTATAAGCTGGATGTGGCCTTCTCCCGTAGGCGAGGTGGGACTAAACCAAGCAGCCTTCACCGGTCAAAAGAGAGGTCCTCACAACTACCTATTGTAAACGCCCCTCGTTCGAAGAACTCATCTTTCACTTCCATAAGGCCCTTCCGGAAAGGTGTGTAAGAAATTTGCCTTTACTTGAGACAAAGATTTTGTGAGGAGATATTTATTTGTGATCAGTTCTTGCCAGACTCCATGTTTAGGTAGTAATTTGAAAAGCCACTTATTTAACAAATACTTGTTCTTGATATCTGACACCTCCACTCCAATATTTATTTGTGTGGCTACCGACTTAGAAATAAGATTGATCTATGAGTTACTCTCCTTAGTCTTGTTACGTTTTGGTTGGCTTTTCCCATATCATTGAGAATTTTTTCGTTTCAAAACTTTTTGTATGAATATAAATTTGCAATAAAAATGACGTTTGCATCAAGTTATGCACAAGCCATGCTCACCCTTTTAAAAATAAAAACTGAATATACTAATGCCTGCAGCAGGTCTCTCGCCCCACACATCTCTCTTCGTCATGCATGTGCCTGATACTCCTCTCTTGTGTAGCTTTTTCTCCCTCACAATCACTCCATGTAAATCTATTTATTTCACAGTTTCGTATATTCTTCCTTTCTGGATGCCCGTTTTTCCATATATATTGCCCACACGAATTTTTGTGTCATGGATGGGTGATTCCATGGTGGAGCTCGAGTTTCACGACACCAAGCTTCACGAAAGCACTATGAATATGGGAATGGATCAATAGTAGCTTCATACATCCTCGAGTGGGCTTTGACGAGATGGATTCGTGGCATGTGATCTTGAATCGGCAAAGTTAGTGCCTTGTTGATGGTCAGTGGCCGATTTGGGTTGATCTGGGCCTGGTCAGGCCTAATTTGGACTTAATCGACACTGCTGCTGTGTTCGGACAGCAACCACCGTCAGTGATGGAGGGAGGTTCCTCTCCCTTAGGCTACTGTGTAGCTTGACACCCGCGGGATAGAGTTGACCTACCTCGACCTACCCGTCTGCGGTTTTGTGATGTGGTCTTGGTCAGAGTTTTGGCTCGAGGTCGTGGAAGCTGAGGCGGCGGCTCCGGAAGGTGGACTGCACGGTCGACTCTGCAATGGCCGAAGTGGCGGTGGTGGTTGTCTCTCTCCTTGGTCATGTGGTTGGCGAGGAGTGGACGTTGGGGGACCTTGGTGCTTGCGGCGCTTTGACATTGGCAACTCCTGAATCGTGTGCCGGAGCCTGACTCGTGGATAGCGGGCACAGGCGGGAGATGCGGAGCGGTTTGAAGGTTTTTTCAGGCAAAAGCCCAGTGCTTCGTCACAACGGCGGCGATGCATGTGGGTGTCATTACCCTCCTGGGAGCGCCGTTGTGGCTACCTTCTCCGTGATAGGGCTCCGGGTGAAGAACCCTTGACAGTCGGTCTCGTTGACAGCGACGTGGTGAGTTGTTACTCTCTTGGGAGTGTCTTCGTGGAACCCTGGTTCTTTTGAAGGGTTTCGCAGCATAGTAAATCAAAAAATTTCTACGGATGCGAACGGGAAGGCCAAGATCTAATCTAGGAGATGCAAACAACGAGAGAGATTAGATGAGATCTTCATACCCTTGAAGATTCGCACAGCGGAACGTTCGTCGGAATGTGGGTGATGTAGTTGTACTCGCTTCTCCTCCTCGCGATCCGCTTCGATCTAACACCGCAAGTGGCGATGCCTCCGAGAGATGCACACGTGCGGCACCTCGATGTCTCCTCCTTCCTCGGTCCAGCAAGTATGGTGGAGAGACGGATTGGATCTACAACGCGATGGCGCGGTGCAAGTGGTGGAGAGTTTCTGCAGCAGGGCTTCGCCTACGTGCAGTCGAGAGGGAGAGAGAGAGGAGGGCAGCAGGGCGGCTAGGGCTTGAGGAGGAGGTGTGTGTGGGGGGGTGCGCCCCCAGCCCTCTTTATATAGAGGGGTGGGCGCCAACCCTAGCCCCTCCCCCAAGCCTAGGCCGGCGGCCAAGGAGGGAAGAGTGGGGGGCAAGTTTCCCCCCTCCTTCTAGAAGCTCCCCTAGGGTTTCCCCTTGGTTTGGCCGGCTGGGCCCTATGGGGCCTTGTGCCCCTGGCACAATGCGGCCAGGGCACTCCCTCATAGGCCCATTCCCCCTCCCGGCAGGTGGGGCCACGTTGGTCCCCCTCCGGAAGGTTCTAGAAGCTTCCGGTACAATACCGATTAACCCGAAACAATTCCGAACTCCAAAAACTGCATTGCCTTATATGAATCTTATTCTCCGGACCATTCCAGAACCTCTCGTGATGTCCCGGATCCCATCCGAGACTCCGAACAAAAACTCATAAACCAATTATCCAATCTATCCTAGCGTCGAGACACGTTAAGTGTGTGACCCTTCGGGTTCGAGAATATGCAGACATGATCTTCTATCAATAATCAACAGCGGGGTCTGGAAACCCATATTGACTCCCACACATTCATCGATGATCATATCAGATGAACCACGATGCCAGGATTCAACCAATCCCATATATATATTCCCTTTGTCTCGTGATATTTTACTTGCCCGAGATTTGATCGTCGGTACCGTCATACCTAGTTCAATCTCGTTCACAGCAAGTACTTTACTCGTTCCGTAATACGATATCACTTTGTGATTAACTCCTTAACCACATGATTGCAAGCGGTGTTGATATCGATTACCGAGTGGGCCCGAAGTATATCTCTCCGACTTGGGAGGGACAAATCCCATCTCGATACATACAACCCAACAGGTACTTTCCGATCACCTGAGAGACACCTTTATAATCACCCTCTCATAGGATGACGTTTGATGACCTCAAAGCTTTCTTCCGATACCAGGGAGTTGTATTATCTCATGGTCTAAGGAATACAATATTTGACATAAGAAAAGCTTCGCAAAGATGAACACGATGACACGATCTAATTGCTCCGCTTAGTTTGGGTATGTCCATCATATCATTCTCCCAATGATATGATCTTATTATTAATCAACAACTCATGTCTATGGTTAGGAAACCTTAACCATCATTAATCAATGAGCTAGTCCATATAGGCGTACTAGGGACACGGTGTTGTTCACAAACCACACAAGTATTAAAGTTTCCGCTTAATACAATTCTAGCTTGGAATATAAACATTATCATGAAAAAGAATTATAATAATAACATCTTTATTATTGCCTCTAGGACATAATTCCAACAGTCTCCAACTTGCACTAGAGTCAATAATCTAGTTTACATTTGGCAACAATCTCACACCCATGGCACTAAGGTGCTGATCATGTTTTGCACGTGGAAGAGGTTTAGTCAATGGATCTGCGACATTCAGATCTGTATGTACTTTGCTAATCTTCAGATCTCCATCTGCTATATAATCTCGGATTATATGAAACTTGCGGTTGATATGCTTGGTCTTTGGATGATATATTGGTTCCTTAGCGAGTGTTATGGCGCCAGTGTTGTCACACAATATCTCCAGTGGGTCCAATGCACTTGGAACCACGCCAACTCAGTGATGAAGTTCCTGATCCAAACTCCTTCACTTGACGCTTCTGCAGCAGCCATGTATTCCGCTTCTACTGTAGATCCCGCGATCACGCTTTGCTTGCAGCTTCTCCAGCTCACAGCTCCTCCATTCAAAATATAAACGTATCCTGTCTGAGATTTAGAATCATCCTTGTCGGTGTCGAAACTAGCATCTACGTAACCTTTTACGACGAGCTGTTCATCACCTCCATAGACTAAGAACATTTCTTTAGTCCTATTTAGGTACTTTAGGATGTTCTTCACGGCTGTCCAGTGTTCCACTCCTGGATCACTTTGATATCTGCTCGTCAAACTAAGAGCATTGGACACATCCGGTCTAGTACACAGCATGGCATACATGATAGAACCTATGGCCGAGGCATAAGGCATTTTGCTCATAGCTTCTCTATCATTTACCGTAGCTGGACACTGAGCCTTGCTCAACGTCTTACCTGACAACATAGGCACTGAACCTTTCTTTGCCTTATCCATTCTGAACCTTTTCAGAACTTTGTCTAGGTATGTACTCTGGCTTAAAGCTATCAGGCGTCTTTGTCTATCTCTATAGATTTTGATGCCTAATATATAAGCAGCTTCACCTAGGTCTTTCATTGAAAAACACTTGTTCAAATAACTCTTCACATCGTTAAGCATGTTAATGTCATTTCCAATAATCAATATGTCATCCACATATAGTACCAGAAATGTCACCGAGCTCCCACTCACTTTCTTGTAGATACAAGCTTCGTAGCAATTCGGAACAAATCCAAAGCTCTTGATCACTTGATCAAAACGAAGGTTCCAACTCCGAGATGCTTGCTTCAGTCCATAAATGGAACGCTGAAGTTTGCATACTTTATCAGCATCCTTAGGATCGACAAAAGCTTCGGGTTGCATCATATACAACTCTTCATCAATGTTGCCATTGAGGAACGTAGTCTTGACATCCATCTTCCATATTTCATAATCATGAAACGCAGAAATTGCTAATAAAATCTGAATGGACTTAAACATTGCTACGGGAGAGAAAGTCTCATCGTAGTCAACACCTTGAACTTGTCGAAAACCTTTTGCGACAAGTCGTGCTTTATAGACGGTAACATTACCATCCGCGTCCTTTTCTTCTTGAAAATCCATTTGCACTCAACGGCCTTTCGGTCGCTAGGAGGGTCCACCAAAGTCCATACTTGGTTTTCTCTCATGGATCCCAATTCGGATTTCATGGCTTCTAGCCATTTCTCAGAGTCTGGGCTCATCATTGCTTCCTCATAGTTCATAGGTTCACTGTCTTCTACCAACAAGACAGTCAAGACAGGGTTGCCATACCACTCAGGAGGGGCACGCGACCTTGTCGACCTGCGACGTTCAGCAGCAGCATCGTCCGAAGCTTCATGATCCTTGTCATTAGCTTCCTCTATTGTTGGTGCAAGCGGCACTGGAACAATTTCAGGTGTCGTGCTACTCTCCAATTCAAGAGAAGGTTTAACAACCTCGTCTAGCTCTACTTTCCTCCCACTCACTTCTTTCGAGAGAAACTCCTTCTCAAGAAAGGAACCGTTCTTTGCGATAAACACTTTGCCTTCGGTTCTGTGATAGAAGGTATACCCAATAGTTTCCTTAGGGTATCCTATGAAGACGCATTTCTCCGCTTTGGGTTCGAGCTTGTCCGGCATCAACTTCTTAACGTAGGCTTCGCATCCCAAAACTTTAAGAAACGACAACTTAGGTTTAGCACCAAACCACAGTTCATACGGTGTCATCTCAACGGATTTAGATGGTGCCCTATTTAAAGTGAATACAGCGGTTTCTAATGCATAACCCCAAAATGATAACGGCAAATCAGTAAGAGACATCATTGATCGGACCATATCTAATAGGGTTCGATTCCGGCGTTCAGACACACCATTGCGCTGTGGTGTTCCGGGTGGCGTGAGTTGCGAAACGATTCCGCTTGCTTTAAGATGCGTGAGAAAATCATAACTCAAATATTCACCTCCACGATCGGATCGTAGAAACTTAATTTTCCTGTTATGATGGTTCTCCACTTCATTCTGAAATTCCTTGAACTTTTCAAATGTTTCAGATTTATGTTTAATCAAATAGATATACCCATATCTACTTAAGTCATCAGTAAAAGTGAGAAAGTAGCAATATCCACCGCGCGTCGAAACACTCATCGGTCCGCACACATCGGTATGTATGATTTCCAACAAGTCCGTTGCCCGCTCCATCATTCCGGAGAACGGGGTTTTGATCATCTTACCCATGAGGCATGGTTCGCATGTGTCAAATGATTCAAAATCAAGAGACTCCAAAAGTCCATCAGAATGGAGTTTCTTCATGCGCTTTACACCAATATGACCTAGACGACAGTGCCACAAATAAGTAGTATTATCACTATCTACTTTGCATCTCTTAGCCTCAATGTTATGGATTTGTGTTTCATCCCTTTCGAGATTCAGAAGAAATAAACCATTCACAACAGGTGCATGACCATAAAAGATGTTACTCATATAAATAGAACAACCATTATTCTCCGATTTAAATGAATAACCGTCTTGCAATAAACACGATCCAGAAATAATGTTCATGCTCAACGCAGGCACATAATAACACTTATTAAGGTTTAAAACTAATCCCGAAGGTAAAACTAAGGAGAGCGTGTCGACGGCCATCACATCAACTCTTGATCCGTTGCCAACGCGCATCGTCACCTCATCCCTCGCAAGCCGCCGTCTATTCCGTAGCTCTGTTTGAGTTACAAATATTAGCAACGAACCAAAGATCAAATACCCAGGCACTACAACGAGGGCTAGTAAGGAAAACATCAATAACATGTATATCAAATATACCTTTGATGGTGCCAGCCTTCTTGTCCAAGAAGTACGATTGCGCCCAAAGGACCCTTGTCCTTGCAATAGAAGCACTCAGTGTCCGGCTTGGGTCCAGACTTGAGCTTCTTCTCAGCAGGGGCAACGCGCTTGCCGCCGCCTTTCTTGAAGGGCTTCTTTGCACCCTTACCTTTCTTGAAGGTGGGGGGCTTGTTGACCATCAACACATGATTATCCTTTTTGATGTCCACCTCCGCAGCCTTCAGCTTTGCGAAGAGCTCGGTGATCGTATCAGTGGAACCAATCTGATTATGAGTCACTACAAAACTTTTGTAGCTGGGAGGGAGTGATTGCAGAACCCTGTCAATCTTGAGCTCCTCTGGAATCTTGCAGTCCAGTTGCTCAAGGCGTTGAGTGTATCCCGACATCTTTATGGCGTGCTCACTAACGGAACTCCCTTCCTCCATCTTGCAGTTAAAGAATTTCTCAGAGATCTCATATCTCTCAGAACGGGCCTGAGTCTGAAACATAGTTTTCAGCTCCTCAAGAATCTCAAAGGGCCCGGGATAGTCTTTAAAACGATTTTGAAGGTCCAATTCCATAGCAAACAACATGGTGCTCTTAATCACACCATAATCATCTTTGCGCGACTGATAGACAGCTTTCTCATCAGCCAGCGCATCTACAGCAGGAGCGTCACCTAGCGCATTTTCAAGGACATAGTCCTTTTGACCGCCAGAGAGAATGATTCTCAGATTGCGGAACCAGTTGGTGAAGTTAGACCCATTGTTTCTAAGCTTTTCCTTCTCAAAGAAAACGCGTTGAAGTTGAAGTTGGACTTAGCCATTTGATCTACAATGTTTGCAAGTACAAATTAGACTATGTTCATGATAACTAGTTCAACTTTTAATCAGATTACTAGATGAACTCCCACTAAATTCAACATCCCTCAAGTTGTTTAGTGAACACGATCCAAATTCACCACACCTAATCCGATCTTCACGAGAATAGATGTGGCTTCAATGGTGGACAACAAAGTGTCGATCATATCATTCATATGACTCATGCTTAACCTTTCGGTTCATGTGTTCCGAGGCCATGTCTGTACATGCTAGGATCGTCAAGTCAAACCGAAGTATTTCCGCGTATGCAAAACTGGCTTGCACCCGTTGTATGTGAACGTAGAGTCTATAGCACCCGATCATCACGTGATGCTTGGACATGACGAACTTTCGCAACGGTGCATACATGGAGAGAACACAGTTTTATCTTGATCTTTAAGTGAGGAATCATCTTATAATGCTACCATCGCGATCTAAGCATAATAAGATACATAAAAGGATAAACATCACATGCATATAACTTTATGTGACATGGTATAGCCAATCTTCGTGCAATGATCTCCATCTTGTGCGTGCCGGCATGATCTCCATCACCCCACCATGATTGCCTCCACCACGAATAGCAACTACAACTATTGCTAACTACTTAGCGATAAAGTGAAACTATTACATGGCGTATAATAAGTTGACACACAGGTCATACACAATTATAAAGACAACCATATTCTCGGTTGTGTACTCATCGACATGCAAGTCGTGAAATATTACAAAACATGATCATTGCATACAACATATACATCACATCTTGGGTCATACCATATCACAGAAAACACTCCATGCAAAAACAAGTTAGACGCCTCTACTTTGTTGTTGCATGTTTTACGTGGCTTATGGGAGTAGCAAGCTAAGAACGATTCTTACCTACGGAAAGCCACAACGGTGATATTATGGTTGCCAAACTCCGGTGTAAATCCCATGACAACTATAGTGAGAGAAACTGGCATCCACCACCGCATGTGGAACAAGTCACACGTCAAGTGCGGGTCTCGTGAACGACGTCAACTAAGGTTGGACTGGACCGCTTCAATCTCACTATCCCGCGTCATAAGAAGAACACAAACAAGAGGCTTGCAACAGAAAACATCAACGCCCGCAACAACCATGTTGCGTTCTACTCGTGAAACACATCTACGCATAGATCTAGCTCTGATACCACTGAAGGGTTTCGCAGCATAGTAAATCAAAAAAATTCTACGGATACGAACGGGAAGGCCAAGATCTAATCTAGGAGATGCAAACAATGAGAGAGATTAGATGAGATCTTCATACCCTTGAAGATTTGCACAGCGGAACGTTCGTCGGAACGTGGGTGATGTAATCGTACTCGCTTCTCCTCCTCGCGATCCGCTCCGATCTAACACCGCAAGTGGCGATGCCTCCGAGAGATGCACACGTGCGACACCTCGACGTATCCTCCTTCCTCGGTCCAGAAAGTATGGTGGAGAGACGTATTGGATCTACAACGCGACGGCGCGGTGCAAGTGGTGGAGAGTTTCTGCAGCAGGGCTTCGCCTACGTGCAGTCGGGAGGGAGAGAGAGAGGAGGGCAGCAGGGCGGCTAGGGATTGAGGAGGAGGTGTGGGGGGGTGGTGCGCCCCCAGCCCTCTTTATATAGAGGGGTGGGCGCCAACCCTAGCCCCTCCCCCAAGCCTAGGCCGGCGGCCAAGGAGGGAAGAGTAGGGGGCAAGTTTCCCCCCCTCCTTCTAGAAGCTCCCCTAGGGTTTCCCCTTGGTTTGGCCGGCTGGGCCCTATGGGGCCTTGTGCCCCTGGCCCAATGCGTCCAGGGCACTCCCTCATAGGCCCATGCCCCCTCCCGGCAGGTGGGGCCACGTCGGTCCCCCTCCGGAAGGTTCTAGAAGCTTTCGGTACAATACCGATTAACCCGAAACAATTCCGAACTCCAAAAACTGCATTGCCTTATATGAATCTTATTCTCCGGACCATTCCGGAACCTCTCGTGATGTCCCAGATCCCATCCGAGACTCTGAACAAAAACTCATAAACCAATTATCCAATCTATCCTAGCGTCGAGACACGTTAAGTGTGTGACCCTTCGGGTTCGAGAATATGCAGACATGATCTTCTATCAATAATCAACAGCGGGTGCGGAAACCCATATTGACTCCCACACATTCATCGATGATCATATCGATGAACCACGATGCGAGGATTCGATCAATCCCATATATATATTCCTTCGTCTCGCGATATTTTACTTGCCCGAGATTTGATCGTCGTTCCGTCATACCTAGTTCAATCTCGTTCACGCAAGTACTTTACTGTTCCGTAATCCGATATCACTTTGTGATTAACTCCTTAACCACATGATTGCAAGCGGTGTTGATATCGACACGAGTGGGCCCGAAGTATATCTCTCCGACTTGGGAGGGACAAATCCCATCTCGATACATACAACCCAACAGGTACTTTCCGATCACCTGAGAGACACCTTTATGATCACCCTCTCATAGGATGACGTTTGATGACCTCAAAGCTTTCTTCCGATACCAGGGAGTTGTATTATCTCATGGTCTAAGGAATACAATATTTGACATAAGAAAAGCTTCGCAAAGATGAACACGATGACACGATCTAATTGCTCCGCTTAGTTTGGGTCTGTCCATCATATCATTCTCCCAATGATATGATCTCATTATTAATCGACAACTCATGTCTATGGTTAGGAAATCTTAACCATCATTAATCAATGAGCTAGTCCATAGAGGCGTACTAGGGACACGGTGTTGTTCACAAACCATACAAGTATTAAAGTTTCCGCTTAATACAATTCTAGCATGGAATATAAACATTATCATGAACAAGAATTATAGTAATAACATCTTTATTATTGCCTCTAGGGCATAATTCCAACATCTTTCCGGTCTCGTGTGTACATATCTTTTAGAAATACGCACTAGTGTTTAAGAAAAAGTTTAATTTATGTTTGTAATAATCGCATAAGAGCATCTTCACTCGTTGGCCGAACCCAGGCCGAAATCCGGACCTTTTTCCGGCCGGACGGCGCAAGTTTTTGGCCTGGGTACGCCTAGTTTCCCACTTGGCTACCTAGGCCGAGTACCCAGGCGAACACAAAACGACTATATATTTGAATCTTTATCGTTCCTGCCGGCGAGTGCTCGGCCACAAGGTGTTCGACAGATACGCCCACAAGTTTGGCGACATATTTTTTATTACATAATAGGGGAAACAACTCTCAGTCGTCGATGGGGATGGGCTCCTGCGGCGTGGCCGACGCGGCGTTGTCGTCCATCTCGCCGGTGAAGGCCCCCGGGTTGGAGGAAGTCGAAGCAGAGCTCGGCGTGGAAGCGTTCGGCGTAGGCACGTTCGGCGCAGAGGAGGAGAAGCCGTGATCATGCCCTCCAGGATGGCCTGACGTTGCGCCATGTACCAGGCCTTGACCGGCGAGCTCATGTTCGACGTGTCCTCGCCGCCCTTGAGGAACTTGAGGTCCGTGTGGCGCTTCTTCGCGGTGTAGTTGGCCTTCTTCTCGGCGAGGCTGGATTTCTTCTCGGCGAGGTTGGCCTTGATGAGGGCCATCTTTTCCCCTTGTGTCTCGATCAGTTTCTTCCGGCGAAGAGGAGTACCTCTGCCGAGCAGCCACCTGGCCCTCCTGGAAGCTGGCCGGAGAGATCGGCGAGAATCCGGCGGGTGAGCCAACGCTCGCCTGGCTTCCCCATTGTGGTGGGTACGGCGCGACCATCAACGCTGAACGCGTCGCCGCCGCCTGCTTCGCCTTCACCATTGCCTGTTCTTCCGCCGTCGCCTTCACCATCGCCTTCTCCTCCTCTGCTTGCTGTTGCCGGAGCTTCGCCCTCTCCTCCTGTCCTTCCGCTCGGCCGACGAGATCTGCCTGGCGTGCTCCCTCTTCTCCCACTCGGCCGAGGACATGCCCTCTGCCTTGGTCGATCTGGGTTGGACGAAACTCTTGGGCGGCATGTCGGGCGGGGTGATCGGCGGAGCGTCGGGGGTGGGGGAATAGGGAAGAAAGGCGGTAGGGGGAAGAAAAAGGCGAGAGCTCGGCGAATTGGCGGGAGTGGTGCCTTCTCTCGCCGACAGAGTTGGCCCACGCCCGATTTCGCTGAGTCCCGCGTTCCTGTATGCGTGCGGGATCTGAGTACTCCGGTAGGTCGACCAAAACACGCCGAAATCCGGACGAAAACAGATCCCTGGATACGCGACTGGACCGATTTTCGGTGTCCGGACCGACGTTCTGGATAGGCGAGTTGGGATGCTCTAACACCTTGCATCTTACGTGGCCTAAGAATCATCCGATTAAACAATCATGCCTAAAAAAAACGAGGCAGTATGATTGTGATCCCAAGAATATAATATACTCCACTCCATTCCATTCCTAAAAACAATCATGCCTAAGAATATAATATACTCCACTCCATTCCTAAAAAAAAATCTACTCCAATCCAGCCTGAAAAAAAGAATTGGGATCCCATTTGCCAGGCTCCAGCCTGAGCCGGAACAAAGTCGGGCAAACCCCATTCGTGGCGGCGCCAGGGTTAGACCCACCCAACATCCTCGCCGTCGTCTCCACCTCCTAAACCCAGCCCACCCACCGAGGCAGGGTTTTGCTCCCATGGCGGCCTGTCGGGCTCTCCTCGCCCGACTCTCCCTCCTCCGCCCCAAGATCCCGCCTCTCTCCCCAACCCTCTCTTCCGCCCACGCCCTTCTCCGGGGAGGAAGCCCTATGCCGCCGCCGCTGCGGCCCTTTGGTGACCGGCGGCGCGCGTTCCACGACGGGCGACCGCGCGGGCCGCTGTGGCGGAGCAAGAAGCTCATCGGGAAGGAGGCCCTGTTTGCGATCCAGGGGCTGAAGCGGTTCAAGGGGGACGAGGAGAAATTCAAGGAGTTCGTCAAGCGACACGTGGCGCGGCTGCTCAAGGCAGACAAGCTCGCCGTGCTAGGCGAGCTGGAACGCCAGGAGGAGGTCGACCTGTCCGTCAAGGTAAGGAGGCATTTTACTGCCCCCCTCTTTGATTTCTGCGACGGAGAGCACAGCTCGAAGCACGCTTCTGGTGATTAATTCGCCCAAATGTTTGTTTGGCGTAGGTGAATTAGAGAACATTTCTTGCCCTTAAATTGAACTTATTAGTTATATACTGAAATGTTTGTTACTTGCCTGAGAATGGTGGATAGATAGATGTTATGAATGAATTGAGCGGTGGTAGGGGTACATTTGGACATCTGGCTGTTGAGGCGAATTTTATTTAGTAGGTGGGGAATACCTATTGTGTTTACTCTATAAGGATTAATTTATGCTCTATGGGGATGAAATTGCTCTATGAGGAATAATTATGCTTTGAGGAATGTGTGCCCCCACATCGTATTTCTTTTCCAAGGGCCAAAATTGAATTAGTTTTGCTCCAAAATGTGGGGAATTAGCTTCTGTATGCATGGACGATTTTTGTGATTGCTTGATATAAACTAAAATTTGCGCATCATATGGTTCAAGAAGTGGCAAGTGGCTATTTTGGTCCATGATGAGACAAATGCTATGTACAGACTCCCAAATATTTGTTATCTTTTCTGTCTTATCAATTGCGTTTTTTTTTCTGCGGGAAATAAACTATGGCGCAAGACAAATTTGTCAAATATGTTAAACTCTCGTATTGTTTAATCTGTATTTTTCTTTGTTTGTGCATGTTTGTCTGGTTGAATGTATTTGCCAGTTCGATTATGTAAGGCGGATCCAGTTTTGGACTATAGCCCGGTAAGATAAATCTTCAATGACTAGTGTAGATGTAATTGTTATCTTCTCTATCTGAGAGATAAGTGTAATAGTGTATGCACATGAAAACCATACACTAATATAATGCTAGTTAAATAAGTCTGCAAACTGCAAACTACAGATAATTGTGTGATCTTGATTGAAGATCATCGATTTTTCTATTTATCGTATGATTTTCTTCAGAAAGGACTGTTGGCGAGTACAACCCGAACAGTGAATTTGGGGCACCCTGGTTTAATCACGAGGACCAACCGCGAGTGCCCTATGGGAATCGAGTGTGACACCCTTGGACCTTCGCCACTACGAGGTTCCCTTGGCATGACGAGGACTCTAGGGGTATCAGTTCACCCAAAGGGAGGCCACGCACACAAGGACTCTAGGGGTGTCAGTTCACCTGAATTTAGGGCACCCTGGTTTAATCACGTGAATGTATACAGTGATGCACACAGCCATTTATGAAATTAAACAAGTTCTTAGTTTCATACAAAGGAGTCTCAGCCATAAATAAGCAATGGAATGCTGTACCAGATACAAGTCAAGCATCACATAGAGTATTACTACGCCATCCATACTGGCTGAACAAATGCCAAGAGACGGTCTCCAAGTGGCTGCAGCACAGTAGCCAAAGAGTCCTGCACCTCCGCATGCTGTACTATGGACCAAGTAGTGCAATGGGTTGCCAAATGAATGAACCTGCAAAATAGGAGCTATCTTTTTGTTAAAGCAATATCGTTCTGCAATTCCAAATAGATCAACAAATAGCATATCCTCCCACTAGAATCAGTGCCCCAAGTGATGTATTTAACCCTGATAGCCATTTCCCATAATTAGAAATACTAAGAGGGAATCAGTGACCCCAGTGATGTACTTGACCCTGATAGCCATTTCCCAAATATATTAGAAATACTACGAGACGGAGGAAGGTTAAAAGCTACAAAAATGACCTACCAAACCGACTGCGTAGACTGGTACAGGAAAAAAAATGCTGATTGTTTTTTCCTAATCATAGAAGCAACACTTCTTTCCTCCCTTCAATTTGTTTTTCTTTCTAACCATGCAGGAGAACTGCATGTGATAATTAGAAGAAGAGAAAGCCAAAGAAAGGCAAAATCTACAGATCAAGGCCCTTCAGGCCAGAAAGAAAGAAAAGAGAAGACACAGTCATTGCCTATACAAAAGTCTATCTGTAGGCACTGAGCAAACAACTAGGACACGGCAAGGTAAAATGACCAGCACTAGCTAAGGTCCATTGCTTTGCTTTGCTTTGTCTTTGATTTGATCAGTGATGATGTGAGTTAGCTTGAAAGAGTTTTTGAAAACTCGCCCATTCCTTTCCCGCCATGTGATGAGCATCACCAGCGAATCCAGTCAAGATTTGCTTGCGCTCTGCAGATTGGATCTAACTAATTGCCACCATGATTGGAGAGATTTGTCCATGGTAGGAATGACCTGGTGGAGTCCAGCCCAGTTCGAAACTGAACCCCAGATTATACTGACGATCGCGCAGCCAACTAACAACTGTTCAGCGTCTTCTTCAGTCATGTTGCAGAAAACACATTTCTCGTTATGAGGTAGTTCCCGTTTTGCCAATCTATCTGCCGTCCAGACCCTTCCCCTGATGAACAGACAAACACCAATCTTGCATCGAAGGGAGTCCCAAGATTTCCATATTGCCATCGCTGAATCACATAGGGTTTTTGTTTGGAAATGAGCTTGGTAGAACAACTTTCTTGAAAAGCCTCCATTTGATTCCCATGACCACGTCCATCAATCATCTTCTTTCTGCTACAGATGAAAGTAATTGACTTCCTCCCAGGTCGCTAATACTTGGAGGAACATACGAATTGAGAGGTATCACACTAATTTTAATTTTAGGGGTATTTTGATTTCCAAATAATTCTTGTATGAAATTGACAGTGGTGTTTATCAAAGCTGTGTACTTAGACTTTACCGAGAACTATCTAGATGAGGTAGCTTCCAACGGAACACTTCTGCTCCTGGCTAAGAGTGATAATGGCAATCCGACCAACAAGGTGATTCCAAACCACACACCCACTAAGACTATCTAATATTCAGCGGCACTATGTTCATCACCTTTGCACTCTTGCATGGCAATGTTAACCAATCAAAACTAAACAGATTTTTTTTCACAACACGGAAATTAATGTAGACCTGTAGTAGTAAATATTAGCAAATTTAGTCAACTTAACCTTGTTCCTTCATACTCCCTCCGGTCCAGTTTATTAGGCACACACACGTAGTTTAAGAAAATCTTTGACCATCAATTTTAACCAATAAAATATGCAATATATGTCCCAAAAAATATACCATTGGAAACTACTTTTGAAGATGAATCCAATGGTATAATTTTTGTGACATATTATGTAAAATTTGTTGACCAAAATTAATGGTCAAAGTTATTCTTAAACTATGTGCGTGCCTAATAAACTGAACCGGAGGGAGTATTCAAGTTTGAAGACGACATTTTCTGATGCTTACATTGATGTATTGACCACTTTCTGAACATTTGTCTTGCAGATGTTTAGGATCATACAAAAGGAGGACTGGTATAAGCCAGATGTTTACATGTATAAGGACTTAATTATTGCTCTAGCCAAGTGCAAGAAGATGGATGAGGCAATGGAAATCTGGGGTAACATGAGAGATGAGAAACTGTTTCCTGACTCACAGACTTATGCTGAAGTCATAAGAGGATTCTTGAGATATGGTTCCCCATCAGATGCAATGAATATTTATGAGGACATGAAAAGGTCACCTGATCCACCGGAAGAATTGCCATTCAGGGTATTACTGAAGGGTCTTTTACCTCACCCACTATTAAGGAACAGAGTGAAGCAAGATTTCGAAGAGCTGTTCCCAGAGAGGCATATCTATGATCCCCCAGAAGAAATATTTGGAATGCACTAAGGTCGCATGAACCTGCTGAGCTCAAGATTTAGTCAGACCAGCCAGTTACTCCACTGATTATTGGACTACCAGTATCACAAAAAATCCAGATTTTGATGTTTGGGGTGAAATTTGTCAGGTGATATACAGAGAATTTATAGATGGTCTTATTGCAATAAGAAGCAAAAAGATCGTTCTGTTGGCCAGATTAGTTGTGTCCATGGTTACACAAATTCCCTTGTTCAGACGATCTCTTTAAATATCAGGTCATTTATTTACCTCAACAACTGCCACTGTGTGTCCTTGTAATCCAGGTTCTTGTGAGAAGTGCTAGTAGCATTCAACAATGACCCTTTTTTGGGTCCACTTGTATGATTAGGTTGTTAGAATAGTACACTGCTCACTTTTCATGATGTTTCCTTCTCTAACCACTTTAGGAACCTACTTTTGATGAATATGCCCGCATCTTTATTTCCTGGACATGAATTTCTGATTGTGGTCAGGTGAGCTCTGAATGACTAGAGGCTAACCAGCTAACAGAATAAAGTGAAGCAGATGGATTAGAAGTTAGAACAGGCTAACACTGGCTTAAGAAACTGTTGCCTGTTGGTATTAAAATGACAAAACAAGCAGCGTAGCTCTGTTTTTTGACATACTAGCTATCTGTTTCTTCTTTATGTGGTTCTTTGGAACTTTGAACATTAAAGCTTTCTAATGTTTTATTTGCGCTACAAGTTATATCTCTATCAAGCATTGTATTAAGCAAATACAGGTCTATCGCTAGGTTTTATGCAGTTATACTATCTGCATTCTCTACTAACTGTGCTCCAGAATCTTTACCATCGTTCCCAACCATAGTGATCATTGCCTAGTCACCACTGACTAATTATTGTTATTGATATTGTTATTATTACTTGACAGGGTCGCTGACTATTTTTCACCTTCTAGGATTGTGTTAGCGCTGAACAAATTTTACTGGCCTTGACACCAGGATGCATGTGTTCTTGCCTTCTTTTTATATGTTTTATATATGTGTGTCAAAACGCACACATGTTTCTTACAAATAGTCATAGTAAAGCAGATAATTACTCCATGGATGCTTCCGGTTTTGAGCGTAAATTGCCTCTTAATGTAATATCATGCTCAATTAGCCTCTTCACGTTGTTCTTCTGTGATCTTGGGCAGTAACGTTGTTCTCGTTTTAAGATCTCGAGGCAAGTCAGAGTTGTGTGCCATTGAGAATGAAACTATCACATTGATAACATGAACGGACTCGCAAGTGGCAAAGCCCAAGTTGATCACATGATATACAGCCGTACAGTGAGAGTACATCCACTTGTGTCAAATCTAACTGGTATTTCTGCACTTTACCATGGAATCTAACTGATAGATTACCAGGCTAGCAGTTAGTCTAAAATCGGCCATTTTTGTCGCCAAGTTGTGTTATTGCCTTCTTCGTAGAGAGAACATGAGTCTGTAGTGCTTAGACTATACTATCAAAATTCTGTGTTTTCTAGTACTAATATATATATGAAAACATCAACATGCTTTAATTAATGTGGATGCTTAAGTTTTCAGCATATTATGCCTCTAAACGGATTCTTTATGCTCAAAGTTTGCCTCTTCCCGGCATATTCCTCTGCGACCGGTCGGCAGTAATATGCCCGTTTGATGATCCGAATTGTACGGCGAGTAAGATTGTTACCCACAGCTAGTACAACATCTCAACTGATACTGAACCAGCCCTCTTGAGTTCCCTACCGTTGACAATTAACCTATCACATGGAAAACATAACTGGACTTTGCCAGTGGCCAAGTTGATCATATGATTCACAGCAGCAGCAGCAGCAGCAGCAGCGTCTTACAAGTACAGTGAATGTACTTGTAACTAGGCCCACTGGATGGTTTCGACATTAGCATTCCCGTTTTGAGATCCGAAGTGTGCCGCGATGAAGATTCAACTGATCTGCAGACAGCTACTGCAACGCTTCAACTATATACTGAGCCAGCCCCTTGCCCCCTTGAGATACGTCGAGTTCCTTACCGTTGACAACGAAGCTCTCACATGGTGACATGGATAACCGGACTCAGCCGTGACAACTCGCAAAGCTCAAGTTGATCACGTGTTACAGCACCGTCGTCTTACAAGTATGGCGAGTGCGCATCCACCTGTGTCAAATCTATCTAACTGGAATTTCTGCACTTCACCAGAGAATTTCTTGTCATCAGATTATAACAAAATAACAGTTGGTCCGAGACGAACCAAAAAGATCTGTCTCTGGTGGAGATGCCCTTAACAGACGCCATTCTCGTCCGTGATAAGCAGGTTAATCATGCCCAAGAAAGATCATTGGTACTGAACCCAATGAAAGCTCACTCTTGCTCTTCCCAGTTCACAAAACAATTGAACATCTGAACTGGACAAACGAATCGAATTTTCCTGCAGTTTTCAGTTTCGGCTGTCGGCGAGCTGGTCGTTCCAGATCGAGCGTGGTGCAGGGATGGTTCATCATGTCTCAATAATTGATTTCACCACGCATTCGTGTGTCTCGCAGCTAAAACTATGCTGCTGACATTAGCTCCCATGATTTGGTACAGAAAACCTGAAGAGGGGAACACGTACCCGCTCCTCAGATTCCTGCTTGAATATAACCAAGGGGACACCTGGAATACCAAAAACCTGCACAACATGCGTGGTTCAGAATCACACATTCAGACGGCGTTTCAAAGTTTGTTTGTTGTTTGTTTCAGGAGCATCGGGTAACATCTAAAATTATCGAATTCCAAAGTCCTGGCCTGTCTCCGTGTATTCAGAACAATGGTTTACATGCTAGTAGTGGGTGAATGAATTTTGGTGGAAAAACTTGTTTTTATATTCATATCAAAACATCAACATGTTTTTGTTACTCTATTGGATGCTTAAGTTTTGAGCATATTATGCCTCTTTACTTTTTTTTTTGCAGGGAGTATATTATGCATCTTGCTGAAATTTTATGCTGAAAGCTCGCCTCTTCCCGGCATTCTTCTGTGATCGTCGGCAGTAATACTCCCGTTTGATGACCCGAATTGTACGGCGAGGAAGATTCTTTACCGATCCGCCGACGGCTAGTAGTGCATTCACTTGATCACCGAACCAGCCCTCTCATGGACTTCCCTACCGTTGACACTGCAACATCCACATCACCACATGGACCGACCGACACTGCCAGCAGTAGGCATCTGGCAAGTCCAAGTTGATCACAGATATCACAGCAGCAGCGTCTTATGTAGTAACTGATGTTTCTGCACCTTACCAAGGAATCTCTTCTAAGATTTACCAAGATACAGAGTAACGGTTAATCTAAGACAAACCAAGAAGATCTGTCTCTAATGGAGATCTTAACAGAAGCAATTTTTGTCCGGTGATAAGCAGGCTGATCATGCCCAAAAAAGATCATTGGTATTGAACCGAATGACAGCTCACTCTGGCTGTCCGGTTCAGAAAACAATCGGGACGTATGAACTGGACGACGACGACGATTGGGAAGATCTCTGCAATTTTTAGTTTTGGTTGCACGAGGGGCTGGTTGGTTGTTCCAGAGCGTGGTGCAGGGATGGTTCATCATGTCTTCATAATTGTTTTGAGGGACATGTCTTTATAATTGTTTTGGGGTATCATTTGATTTGTTTGTTTTCTGCAACGTATACGTGTCGTCCTGCTCGATCTTCTCAGCTAAAATCTTGCTGACCTTAGCTCCCATGATTTGAGATACCCGCTCCTTAGATTCTTGATTGGATCTAACCTAGGGGACATCCGGAATACCAAAACCTGCATAACATGCGTGGTTCAGTGTCTAGACATTCCGATTATGTCCGGATGCTTTTCAGTCTGATGTTTGTTTCTTTCAGGAGCAACGGGCAACTTGGAACATCATAGAATAGAATTCCAGGTCCTGGCCTGTTTTCGCATATTCGGAACAGTGGTTTACATGCTGGGTAAATGAATTACCTGGTGGTAACTATTCTGAATATATATGTTGTCGGCCGGAAGAGGAGGAGAGTGATCTGTGCTTGTTTTGACTTGCGTTCTTGAGACACAAGAGTCAGAAGTTGGGAACCCAGAAGCTTCTACCTCCTATCCCTATGTTCCCTACATCAAAGAAAAGTGGCATCATCTAAGACCAGACGAGCCGACGAATTAAACAGCTGGGGTGCGCATTGTTCGCCTCCTGCATGACACGAGCGATGAGGTATTCTGAAACACGTAGTATTAAAATGGAGTTCTTGTCTGAGCTCTGTCCGGCGATTCCTCTGCACATGTAGTGGCATGTTGAGAGCATCTGAAGTCTGAACTGATCACATGGTCGAAGGTTGTATAAAATCAATGTGGCAACTTTGCTCCCTGAAAATCATTAGTTGGTGTTTTCCATCATGACCGCCCCTATATTCTCTGGTTAAGGAACTCTTGATGTTGCTCCATAATTCCTTGCTCATAATGAGAAAATCCGAGCTGTATTTCCAGTGGCCAATATTGTTGTAATTCGTTATGCTCTAGTCAAGGTTCTAAATACTAGCTTGAAGTAGCTCCATTTTAGCTTTTTGGACCCTGATCATGCTAGTGATGGACAAATAACTTTGCGATTTGTCGTAGCTCATAGCTAGCAGTAGCCTACGGACATTTTTTTCCCCACATTAAAGTTAATATTCAACTTCATTAAAAGTTCTAAATACATCTTAGAAGCTAAATTAAAATAAAATATATCCAAACTCGGTTTCTATTTTTAACCACCCATAAATCGATATTATTTTAGTGACTAAATACTTTGTTGTAAAAAAATGTCAATGATCAAGGATGTCAAGTAGAGGGGAGTTAAACAGGCAACTTACCATTTTTTGTTGATTTTAGGGAAATAAATTCCTAGTTGGGTTTTGTCTACACAAATAACCTTTCCTGATTTTCTTCGAGCTAACAACACATGCACCAATGCATAGTTGGTCTGAAAAATAAAATGCCTAGATCCTTTGTCACCATTGTTGTTCAACATTGTGGTTGATATTGCTGGCAATTCGCATTACTAGCGAAAAAGAGGATGACCAAGTGGGTGGTCCTATCCTTCATTTAGTTGAGGCATGAGTGTCCATCCTCCAATATGTTGGATGGTACTATTATTTTTATGGAGCATGACTTAGAGAAAGTCATGAATATGGAACTTATGCTTAGTGAAAGTCATGAATATGAAACTCATGCTTAGAGAAAGTCTTGAATATAAAAATCATTATTACATATTTGAACAACTATCTAGTCCAAAGATAAGCTTTCAAAAAGGTGATATTTGTTTGGGGAGGAAAAGGAGGATGAGAATCAGTATAAAATGTTATTTGGTTTCAAGGCTTTTTTTTAAAGAAAAGTGGTAGGGGAAACCCCTACGATGAGTTTTTTTAAAAAGATAATAAGAACCTAAATCTACATCTATGGGGGCTTGAACCTTGATGATTGGGTTGTACATCCACTTCTTTATTTAGTTTCGAGGCTAGTTCTTTACCCTTTAGACACTTGGGTGTCCATATCCATATAGAAGTTTGTCTACTGGCAAGGAAAGTTGCTCTCATATGAAGATCATCTTATTCTTATAAATCCCGTTCTTACTAGCTTGTAGATGATTATGTTGTCTTTTCACAAAATACCAAGGGTTTGGAAAATAATTTACTTCCACGGGTCCATATTCGTGTGCAAAGTAATAAGCGCAAACGAAACTATTGGCTGACTAAGTGGACCATCATACGTACACCAAATGATTGGGTGTGTGTGTGTGGGGTGGGGGGTGGGGGTGGGGGGGGGGGAGAGTAGAGGTATGTGATGTAAAGATCAAATGTTTACAGAACAAGTAGTTTTTTAAACTTTGAGCGGGGAGGGCATGTGACAAGAGTTGCTACATAATAGGTACCTTTACTCCAGTGCTTTGTCTCAAGGAAAACCCTAAACCTACCGATTCTTCTTTCTAAGGACTCATGTGAGTCAAAGAGGAGTTTTTATTACCCACAGAAAAAGAGGAGTTTTTATTTATTTTTTGGAGCAACCGGCAGGAGCCTGTCTTTTCTATTAGAGAAGAGAAAAACGCGACCATAATACATAGAGACATGTTTATATTAAAGTGCGAACATGCCAAAACCACTGAAAGAACTGAACGAATGCAAAGGAGGATGAGAATCAGTATAAATTTTTATTTGATTTCGAGGCTTTAAAAAAATATGGTAGGGGAAACCCCTATGATGAGTTTTTTTAAAAGATGATAAGAACCCAAATCTACATCCGTGAGGGCTTGAACCTTGGTGGCTGGACTGTACATCCACTTCTTTATTTGGTTTCGAGGCTAGTTCTTTATCCTTTAGATACTTTGATGTCCCTGTCCGTATAGAAGTTTGCCTACTGGCAAGGAAAGTTGCTCTCATATGGAGATCATCTTATTCTTATAAATCCCGTTCTTACTATAGCTTGTAGATGATCATGTTGTATTTTCACAAAATACCAAGGGGTTTGGAAAATAATTTACTTCCACAGGTCCATATTTCGTGTGCAAAGTAATAAGCGCAAACGAAAATATTGGTTGACTAAGTGGACCATCATAGGGTTTGGAGAGTAGAGGTATATGATGTAAAGATCAAATGTTTACCGAACAAGTAGTTGTTTAAACTTTGAGCGAGGAGGGCATGTGACATGAGTTGCTACATAATAGGTACCTTTACTCCAGTGCTTTGTCTCAAGTAAAACCCCAAACCTACCGATACTTCTTCTTGAAGACTCATGTGAGTCAAAGAGGAGTTTTTATCCCCCCAGACAAAGAATTCAGCCGGCTTGCGGGTTTCAGGTGCATACTCGGGGTGGAGACCGGGTGGAGTCTGTACTAGTTTTTGTTTTTTTGAGAGAAGAGTCTGGAGGTACGGCATATGAGACCAGGCGGGATAGTATGACCGGGTGGAGGTAGAGGCCGTTTGTATAGGCCGGGTCACGAATCACGTACGAGACCAGTTGTAAGTCGTACAACGGATGGACGTAAAGGCGATCGTTTAAAATTAAAAAGGAAAATAATTTGTTAACAAATGCTTGGCATGCGTGTGTAATTTTTTCAATTTAACATACTTCCTCCGGTTCTAATAATATATTCTCATATTTGTCTAAATTTGGATATATCTAGTCATATTTTAGTGCTAGATATATCTAAACCTAGATAAATCTGAAAACAATAATTAGGATCGAATGAAGTAACATTTTCTTGTATTGTCCAATGTTTTAGTTTTTTAACAAACGTCAATGATGCATCTCACATGTTTGAACAAACGGTCTCAGCTTACGTGTATTCCTTGGAAAAATAAAGAAAAAAATGTATTTCAATGAACTATGAACTGTGAAAAAGAAAAAGAAAGAGTAATCAGTACCAGGAGCTAGACATTGTATCTATGGATATTTCAACACACTTTGTGGACATATGCTAGGGTTCAGATGAAAATTTTCGTTGGATCCCGGCTTAGTAGATCTTACGGTGCCCATAAACTAGAGTTTTACTCGAAAAAGAACCACCGAAACGCCGAACGCGAGAAGCTAATGAAAACTTGCATATGATCCTAGCATATGTCCATGTGTGTTGAAATGTCAGTAGATGCAATGTCTAGCTCCCGATTTTGATTTCTTTTTTTACAGTTCATTGAAATATATATTTTTCTTTCAAATTTCCTTTTAATAGTAGCTGAAACTGTTTGTTCAAACACGTCAGGTGCATCATTGGCGTTTGTTAAAAAACTAAAATATGGGACAATACAACAAAATATTACTTCACATAGGGAAATTGATATTTCTCCCCCGAGGGATATCACGACCGCATCCCCGGTTCCTTCCCATGACGCGCACGACACAATGGGCCTACCATGTGTCCTTTTTGTTTTCTCTCCCCAACCATGTTGCTCTCTCTAGGATCTCGCTGCACGCTGCCGCCAGGAGCCACCGCCGCGGGGATCTCCACCGTTGCTCACTACCACCACCACGGGGATCTCCACCGCCGGTATCTCCACGACCACCCACTCCCTCGCACGTCGCTGGCCTCCCATCTCCAACCACGATAGGCGTCGCCCCCTGCTATCTCCATGAGAGTTCCCCTATCACCGGACCTCCATGAGAGCACTCCATCGCCGGTCGCCGCCTCCATGAGAGGGCCCACACCGCCCCACGTTGGTGCTCTCCCTCGTCTCCCACCTCGTGAGCTTGCCTCACCGCTGGCGACACCTCCTGTGAGCACGACACACCTCTGTGGCAGTGTTGATGTGTTGCTATCGACGGCGGCCGCGCTCGGCCTCGTTTGCTCCTGACGGCGGTTATTTTGGCTTTTCTATAGCAGTGTACATTTTCTACTACGAGGCCTCCGACAAAGTCTTCGGTGAAATCGGGTTTTTGCTATTAGTATATTTTTTTGCTACATTGTTGTCGCTCGCCATAGAGCCGCCCGCGCAGTCCACCTTCCGGGGCCACCGCCCCAGCCTCCACGAACTCGAACTCGAGCCCATGATCCAACTAACATTGCACTGAAAAGCCGACGGATTGGACTAGGTAGGTCAATAGCCTAGGAGAAGAGACCCGCCCTCCACCACCCGAGGTGATCACTGTCCGGATGCAACATTAGGGTCAATTAGTGCCAAATCAAGCCCAGACGCCTACTAGGCTCAGATCTGGCCAATTAGCACCGTCGTCGCACTGTTGCACCCTGGTTGTCGCCGCCATCCACCTGCAACCATGTGTTGAACCGTCCCTTGTCACCACCGACCGAACTCGTCACCATGCTCTGTCAGCTGCCGCCATGAGCTGCGTCGCCGCCACCTTACTCCATGCAAGACGACCCCCGGTCAAAACCGCACGCCGCTGCATAAGAGCACCCTAGCCACGACGCCTGGGGACGGGCTGCCGTTAACGCCGCCACACCGGCGAACTCTCTAGCGAGGTCTAGTCTGTCTAATATGTTTTTGAACCGAACCGTTTTCTGCTACATGTACCAAAAGCAGGACTATTTGTAGCAAAAGTGAGACTATTTATAGCAAAAGCAAGACTATTTAGAGTAAAAGCGAGACTATCTGTGGCAAAAGCGGGATGAAGGGACAAGAAAAAATATCTGACCATCGATCTGGTTCGATCGGACGGTCGATCTGGTTCGATTGGACGGCTGGGACCCTAGGATGGACGTGAAGCACTGTCCGAAGCTGAGACTGTTTGTTCAAACATTGGCATTTGTTTAAATATTGGAGTATGTTAAATTGGAAAAATTACGATGCATATCTGCCAAGCATTTGTTAACAGATTATTTTCCTTTTTATTTTAAACTATCGTGTCTACATCCACCTAGTCGTATGACTTGCAATTGGTCTCGTACACGATCGTGACCGTGGCCTGTATAAACCGTCTCTACCTCTACCTGATCGTATGATCCCGCCCGGTATGCCTGATTGTAGTAGTACGGACTCTAATTTTCACCGGGTCTCCATCGCAAGTATGCACCCAAACCCCGCTAACCGGCTGACTTCCTTGTCTAGGGGGGGACACCGAAGCAAGGGCCTTTATTTAGTTATTGAAGCCTTGTCTTTTCTATTAGAAGAGAAAAAAATATGACCATGATACAGAGAGACATGTTTATATTATAGTGCGAACGTGTCAAAACCACCAAAAGAACTGAAAGAAACAAAAACGATTAATCTGGCACAACAGAATTGTTATGTGGTTTCTATTAAAAAGTACCATTCACTAAGGATAGCCCCGCAAAACAGAACTAGAACGAGAAACAGAAATATCGTTTTTGTGACTCAGACGAAACGATTTGTATTTTAGTTTCACCTTTGTATTCGATCAAGAGATACATCTAGCCGACACTTTTCCCCTTTACCTCCAGCAGGTCTGCAATCTGTGGGGGCTGTCAATTTCACCTTCCAAGAACCTGCACCCAAATGCACAAGCTCCATGTCAACACACTGCTGAACACAAGGTCCTTCCTGGACACAGTTGTAAGCTGATAGCTGACTTTTTTCGAACAGCATGCGTATAGAGAGATTCTCCGCTTGCGAAATTGTCAATTAGGAGGACATTGCAGTTGCAGGTGTCAGCTGCTCATGGCCTCACGCTCACATCCACCTGTGCCATGACCCAAATGATTCCTAGAAAGCCACCACCCTCCTATCATTTTTTTTACAGCCACCAGCCAACAAATCAAGATCCATAAAGAGTGGGCGCGCGCATGCACGCGCCCAGTTCCCCGATTTTTCTTTATTTTAGATTTAGATCATTGAGCAAACTGAACCGCAGACCGAAGTTCCAACAGCACACAGCCTTGGCGTCTCCTATATATAAGAGCCCCCTCCTGGCCATCATCGTCATCAACACCACCAACAAGTCCCCTACTTGTGAAAGCTAGCAAGGCTCTCCTTGGCAGGTAGCTCAACTCTTGCCATATCTCCTATACACACATCCATTCTCCTGAGCCCTGATCCCTCCAACCAAAGATGGCTCGCCTGCTCCTCTTCTGCCTGGTGTCTAGCCATCTCGCCGTGACCGCCGTCATGGCGCGGCAGTTCCCGGTGGACGGCGGCCGCGTGAGCGCCATCACAGCGGACTCTCCTTCCGCCTCCGCGGCTGGTTATCGGCTGCATGTCCATTCCCTTCTGGAGTCCACGTTCGCTGCGTCGCCGCTGGGCTCGTCGCGTCACCACGCACGGCACCACCCCTTCGACAGAAACTTCGCCGGGGGCAAGATCATACTGGCGGGCCTCGCGGCGGCGATCATCGCCTCCGTGTTCTGCTACATCCGCATCACGAGGGCGAAGAAGATCGTCGAGCCCAAAACTTAACCTTTGTACCTCTTCTTGCATACTACTTCCTCTGTTGCTTTTTAATTAAAGACTTTTTGGAAAGCTTATTAGTAGCTTCTTAAAACGTCTTATAAAAGGATACAGAGGGAGTACGTGCTTTTTTTCCCCTTTATTTGTAGAGTGGATATGTGAAGAGAAACAACAAGCGTACGATAGCCCCATAGGTTTGTTTGTTATAACATGTGCAAAGAACAGTTTTAGTTGCTTCTGGTGGTGTGGTGGCTTAGGTGATTCTTCTCGTTTCTTGCAGGGCCAAATGTGCTATGTATTTAAGTTTCTTGCTGAAATCCTTCTCTCTCTCGTCCAATTAACTGTACCTGAAATGAATCTTAGTGTTCTGAGAGTGCATGAATGATGCAATTTGAGGACTTGGAGTTTTGGACAGTTAAGATGTGCTTTTTGAGGACTTGGAGTTTTGGACGGTGATGGGTTGCTGTCCTAGAAGCTAAAAGATATGTAATTTGTGATCTAGAAGTTAATGCAGGCACGTGATCTGTCATCAGCTTCCCCTGCAATATTAGCTATGTACTTAGAAAGCCCTAAACTCTAAGCCAAATCCGGTTAAAGAAAAGCAAATCCTTGGCCGCTAAAGTCTTCGGGGCCCATTCTAAGTCTAAATCTTCTCATGTCTCATCCTTCATGACATGATCCTGGCTGGCCGTTAGACTGTTAGAGGATGCACGACCAAACTTATCAGCTTTGTTTGAGGAGTGCCCTTTACCAAGAAAGTTGGACAACTTCCTCCCAAAAAGTGACAAGACCCTGGCGGCGACCGGAATACTTCGGTTCCTATCAACACTTAGAGCATCTCCACTCGTCCTCAATACTGCGTCCGGTGTGGTTTGATTTTGGGCCATATGGGGAGCGTCGGATTAGTTCACGAATTGGGGGGTGCTGGCTCCTAACCGTGCCCCCCCCCCCCCCCCATATAAAAAAAACATTCAAACACTTCAGAATTTGTGTAAACAGCGATTCCATAGATTGTTTAAACATGTTTACACAAATATTGATGCAAATTTACATAAAACGGAAAAGCTAAAAACTAACGCCTCCGGCGGCCAGAGGCACTGCTCTCTCGCCAGGAGGGCGTGGCGGCGGCGACGGCGGCCCTCCGGCGACACCCCACACATTAAACAACGAGTTTTATCTCGCTAGCTGCGTCTCGGCCTCCTTCTTAGCTCGGTCACGACTGACACGCAGTATCAAGGTTGCCCATTCTGCCTTTGAGGACATAAACTAGAGAAACCTTTCTTTTGGCACCACTGTCCAACTTGTATCGCCTGATCACGGGCTGATTTTGATAAGAACGTGGTTCATTCGAGGGATCAACGACGTACTATTTGTAAATTTTCTCTCTTAATATAAAAGCAGCGCTCCTGTAGTTGCTTGGGTAAAGGATCAACCTTCTTATTTATTTCTCAAAAAACAAAAAACAAAAACTAGCACGATGGATATGTGTCTGCTATCATCCGACGTTGCTTCATTATAGGCTGATAGCACCACCTCATTATCAGAAGGGAGAAGGTGGCACATCAGAGTTGCAGGATCCGTATGAAGGACCACACATCGATCTGTTCAGCCTCGGCATGTGCAATAATTCTTGCTAACTAACATACTAGTACCAAGTTCTCTTCTGCTTTCTGGTAAAGAGGAGATGGATTCAGTCAACTGCTAGTACGATTGCTTTTGTATCTTCTTAAGCATCCTTATTTCCTCACGCAAAAGAAGCATCATTAATTCCACATTGCCCTTTCTGTTAGGGCTACTGATGTTTGTTTCAATGTCTAGGCCGGCGATTGCGCTTTCTTGTTTAGAATCACCACATTTTAATTTGGCACGGTGTTTTTTTACTATGCATAGGTACATTGAGCCTCATAGAATATTTTCCGTGAGCGGTAACTCGTACTGGCACCGTCGACTGAAGCATTTCTATGTAGGGTGCATTTGCCACGACCCATTAACTGTACAACTTTTTCCTCGACCCATTAACAGTACAACTTTTACCATGACCCAATTTAAATAATGCAAAAAATGTTCATGTATGGTGTTGTAAATAGGTTCACCCCTACCACAATGTTCATATAATGCAATAAGTTTGCATAGTCGAAAAAGAATTATATACATCCCCAAATTTGTTCTCATATGTCAAAAAAATGTTCATAACTATTAAAATATGTGCACCATACAAATAAACAAATGTTCATGTGTTACAGTATGGTGTAGTGTATATGTGATAAATGTTTATGTATCCCATAATGTACATACTAAAAAGGAAATACATAAATAAAATGTAACGTGGACACAAAAGAAATTTGTCTTCACATTTCCCGGTCTCTTTTGTGAAGAACTCTCTAGGCCGGCGAATTATATTTGTCTTTTCAAAATGTATTTACAAATAAAGTAGAAATGTGAAGAACTTTGTCATTCACGCAACCCTTCCAATAGGGCCGCGGTCACAAGAGAGAGAGAGGGATGGAGGACACTTGGAGGGAGAAATCTCAAGCTTGGGATTTATTGTTGTGTTTAAATCCCTCCCTGTGACCTCCTTTATATAGGAGTAGGGGAGTCACCACCTTCCTCAAAGTCCCGGGGTGAGACTAAACAAGAGGGAGGATGGGAGGAGGCGCACCGGCCACCCCCCCCCCACATGGGCCCCACGTGGTGGGAGGCCTACTAGGGCTGGCGGCCCTCCCTTGGCCTTCCCTAGGGCGCGACCCCTCTTGGGCCTCCTCTAGTGAGGCTCAATTAGGTGGGATGCCCCAATAAATCATATTTAAATCAATAAATAAATGTATAATTCAATAATTAACATATATTTACATATTATTTAATTCCTATTATAGCGGAACTCTTTCTGGACAATTTCGGACACTCATCGGACTTTCCCGGAACCCTTTCGGTTTTTCCTTCTCTTTTCTTTGGTGATTCCTATGATACCAAAACGATCTCCGAGCGTTGTCAAACCCTTAAGTGTGCTTGATATGTCGTAAATATATCTATAATTTTTGATGTTCCATGCTTGTTTAATATCTACTTTGTTTTGCTTTGTCTTCACTTTGAGGTATTTTTATATGTTTTCTAGGACTAACCTATTAACAAGATGCCACAGTGCCAGTTGCCTGTTTTCTATTGTTTTTGGTTCCAGAAAATTCAGAAAATGAATATTCTCGGAATTGGACGGGACAAAAGCCAAAGTAAATATTTTTCCGTGGGGAACACGGAGCTAGAAGACAAGACGGAGGAGGGCCTCGAGGGGGCCACACCCCTGGCGCACGGCCTGGCCCACGCCTAAGGGGTGCAGCCGCCTCGGGCATCCCTCGGCCTCCCTCTTTGCCTACAAGAAGCCCCCGATACCTAAAACCTAAGTACGCAATCAATCTTCCACGAAACAGTCCGTAGCCACCGCCACCATCGTCCCTAGATAGGGGGGATCTGAAGCTCTTCCCGGCACCCTATCGGAGGGGAGAGATCATCCCAGAGGCCTTCTTCATCACCATTCCAGCCTCCGGTATGATGCGTGAGTAGTTCCATCTTGGACTATGGGTCCATGTAGTTGCTAGATGGTTGTTTCTCCTCCTTTGTGCTACCATGTTTAGATCTTGTGAGCTCCGTTCATGATCAAGATCATCTATTTGTAATCATGCGTGTTGTGTTTGCGGGGATCCGATGGATATTGAGATTACTATGTCAGATTGGTTAATGATTTTATCTTATTGATTCTATCATGTCTGTGTTGTTTGAGATCTTGCATGCTCTCCGTTTCTAGTAGCTATCTTGGCCAAATAGATTTTAGTGACTCCAAGAGGGAGTATTTATGCTCGATAGTGGGTTCATGCCTCTATTTAATCTGGGGAAGTGACAGAAATATCTAAGGTTGTAGATGTGTTGTTGCTACTAGGGAGAAAACAATGATCTCTTGTTCATGGAACAAGTGGATTGTTTACTTTACACACCTTGCTTAAAGTAGTTATCTGTTGCTTGCAACTTAGTACTGGAGGGGGTTCGGATGATAACCTGAAGGTGGATTACTAGTCATAGATGTAGTTGGATGGCGGTCTATGTATATTGTTGTATTGCTCAATCAAATCTCACAGGATCATGAATGTCTAGTGTTGCATTGTTATGCCTTGCTCTGTCCTGTCAATTGTCCCGCTGTAATTTGTTTACCTAGCATGTTATGTTGTTTATCTTAAGGAGAACACCTCTAGTGAACTATGAACCCCTCTCCAATCTTTACCATTGATACATCTTCCACTGTTCCTGTTTAATTTCTGCAAGCCACCATTACCTTCCACACCATACAGTTAATCCTTTGTTTTTAGCAAACCGGTGAGATTGACAACTTCACTGTTCATTGGGGCAAAGACTTGAGTATGTGTTGTGCAGGTTTCCAAGTTGCTAGCAACGCCTTTGGGTCGTTTACTTCCTCCTACTGGTTCGATAACCTTGGTTTCTTTCTGAGAGAAAACTTGTTGTTGTGCTCATCATACCTTCCTCTTGGGGTTTCCCAACGAATCTCTACAGTGATCTGAGCTGCATCAAGCTGTTTTCTAGCGCCGCTGCCGGGGAGGCTAAGGACAAATACACAAGGGGAGTCCTTCATAACCTTTCTCTTTACTTTGTTTTTGTTTTGCTTAGTTTGTTTTGCTTTGTTTTGTTTGCATCTTTTTTATCAAAAAGTCCAAAAATATTATTTTCGTTTGGTTTGCTTTCTCTTATCAAAAACACAAAAAATAGTTCCTACTCTAGTTGTTGCTGCTGTTGGTTTGCTCCACTTTTGCAAAAATGAACTCTGCTGAGAACACCAAGTTGTGTGACTTCACTAGCACAAACAACATTGATTTCCTGAGTACACCTATTGCTCCACCTACTCCTGATGCTACCTTTTATGAAATTAAGCCTGCTTTGTTGAATCTTGTGATGAAAGAGCAATTTTATAGTGCTAGTTCTGATGATGCTGCTGCCCACCTCAATAACTTTGTTGAACTTTGAGATGCAAAAATATAAGGATGTATATGGAGATATCATTAAGCTCAAATTGTTTCCTTTCTCCTTGAGAGGAAAAGATAAAAAAGGTTGCTATCCTTGCCTAGAAATAGTATTGATTCTTGGATTAAGTGCAAAGATGCTTTTATTGGAAAATAGTATCCTCCTTCTAAGATTATATCTATGAGAAGTGAAATAATTAAATTTAAACAACTTGATAATGAACATGTTGCTCAAGCTTGGGAAAGAATGAAATATTTGGTTAAGAACTGTCCCACTCATGGACTTACTGCTTGGATGATTATCCAGACTTTTTATGCAGGGTTGAACTTGTCTTCAAGAAATCTATTGGATTCAGCTGCTGAAGGTACCTTTATGACCATTACCTTGGGTGTTGCAACAAAGCTCCTTGATAATATGATGGTCAACTATTCTGAATGGCACACTGAGAGAGCTCCACATGGTAAGAAGGTAAATTCTGTTGAAGAAATCTCCTCTTTGAGTGATAAGATTGATGTTATCATGGCTATGCTTGTTAATGGAAAAACTCATATAGATCCAAATAATGTTCCTTTAGCCTCTTTGGTTGCTCAAGAAGAGCAAGTTGATGTGAACTTCATTAGAAACAACAATTTTAGCAATAATGCCTATAGGAATAATTTTGGTAGTAACAATAATTATAGGCCTTATCCTCCTAATAATGGCAATACCTATGGAAAATCCTACAACAATACTAGAAGTGCTACCTCTGAACTTGAAGTCATGCTTAAAGACTTTATTAGTAAACAAACCACTTTCAACAAAACTGTGGAGGAAAAGCTTATGAGTGCTGAGAAAAGTATATCCTCTTTATCTAAAGCACAGTCCTCTTTGATTAATAAAATGGCTGCTGAACCTGAATCCTTGGAAAGTACCTTTGCTGCTACTCATGCCATACAAGTTACTATTGATGAAAATATTAGACTGTTAGCTCAACTACATGCTAAATGGGAAAGAGAAGCTGAAATTGCTAGAAACAATAGTGTGTGCACTATTACCACCACCAATATGGATACCACCAAACCACAAGAAGTCCCTATTCCTCCTACCACAATGCCTAAACCCAATGAGTCTACTACCAGTGATGCTAAGTTTTATTTTTATATTGATGGTTGCAATATTTCTAAAGTGATTATGTTCCTACAAAAGCTTGCTATAAGTTCTAATGCTAGTGAAATGAATGTGGCTTTCACCAAGCACATTACAGATACTCTTATTAAAATTAAGGAAGAAAAGTTGAAACACAAAGACTATATTCCTAGGAAACTATAAGATAGTTGGGAACCCATCATTAATATGCAAGTGAATGACTTTGATCTCAAAGCTTCATGTGACCTTGGTTCTAGTGTCTCTATTATGCCTAGAAAGATTTATGAAATGCTTGATTTGCCACCTTTGGAAGATTGCTATTTGGATGTCCCACTTGATGATAATGTTAAAAATAAACTCATGCGGGGTGTTAATAATGTTCTTGTTATGGTTAACAATTCTTATGTACCTGTTGATTTCTATGTTTTGGATGTTGAATACAATGCTTCTTGTCCTATTACTCTGGGAAGACCTTTTCTTAGAACTGTTGGTGACATCATTGATATGAAAGAAGGCACCATTAAATATCAATTTCCCTTCAAGAAAGGTATTGAACACTTCCCTATGAGGAGAGAGAAGTTGCGTTTTTCTCCTCCTTTGAAAGCAAGGTTTGATGTTAATGCTTCTTCATTTGAAAATACTTGATTCTTGCTTCTTGTGCCTAACTTAAAGGCGTTAAAGAAAAGTACTTCTTGGGAGATAACCCAATAGTTTTATTGAGTCTTGGAAGTTATTACTTCTGTAATAACCTCACCTTATCATTTTTATTTGATTTTTGTGCCAATAATAACCTCTAATGAGAGGAAAGTAAGATTTGGGGAGTTGCTGTCCCGAAACAGATTTTTGTGCTCCACTGTAAAAATTAGTGTAAAATCTCTATAAGTCGGATTGAGCTATAAGTTTCTGAATAAATCCCCCAGGTTGTTACATAACTTTCATTAGTTCAACACTTTTTGATTTGAGCAACAAAAGGTCTTCGAAAAAATCGGTTTCTACCTGCTGGTCTGTTTTGACATATTTCTGCCATTATTTTCATTTGCTTATTTATCGGTTTCTTTTTGGGTTCTTTTTGGGAAATTGAGATTTTTAAGGGAATTGCTACAGTATCTTGTATTTAGTGAAAAATTTTCCGTTTTAAAACTAAACCCCAAAGGTCTATTATCTTTTGAATGCACTAATGTTGCTAATGAAGATTGTGTGAAATTTTGTATGAAGGAAAATTTGCAGGTGTAGAGAAAGAATGATATAATGAGATGAAGAATGGACAAAAGATCAAGCTTGGGGATGCCACCCCGTGTCACCCCAAGAAATTTTCAATAGGTACAAGCATCAAAGCTTGGGGATGCCCAAGGCATCCCCTTCTTCATCAATAAAAATCTCAGGTCTTTCTAGACACTTCGTTTTTATTGTTTCATGCACAGTTGTATTGTTCTTGGAGCGTCTTAGTTTTCGTTTTTGGTTTTTGTTTGCTTAGTTTGCTTGAATAAATTAGTTGGACCCCTGTTTTTGCCGTGTTGTTTCAAATAAGTTGATTGGTGTTGGAGAGGAGTAGAAAGTTCTTGCTTTAGTAGTACAAGAGGAGCTTGCTTTGACTGTGACTTAGACTTTATCATGTCATGCTATATGTGGTTTTGAACTTATGCTTAGTGATTATTGCTATATCATGACTTGTTCCAAACAATTAGTATTGCTTAATGTGCCTTGAAAGAATCATGCATTGTTTTAGCATACAAAATCATAGTATTATGGTATTCTCCTTTGATGCTTTGTTTGGGTTGACTTGGCACATGCTCACACCATGTTATGACTATGAAACAGTCACCATAGCCTCTATGATCATTTATTTTTTGACTTGTGGTACCACTTTATGCTTTGATTGATAATGTTTTGTCGCTCTGCATGATTATGGACATTATTGCTCTCTTAGTTGGTCGCTCCAAGTCTTTTGCTAGCCTCCACTTGTATGACTAAGCTCTACTCATGCACCCAACTCCCAAGAAACCAAGTTATTCCAAAGTGTCCACTATAAATTCCTATGCATGGTGTGTGATGTATACGCACTTCTATTCTTGTAGACAGTTGTTGAGCCCCCAAGTGTAGAGGTTTGTAGAACAACAGCAAGTTTCTCTTAAGTGGATCACCCAAGGTTTATCGAACTCAGGGAGGAAATGGTCAAAGGTATCCCTCTCAAGCAACCCTGCAATCAAGATACAAGAAGTCTCTTGTGTCCCCAACACACCCAATACATTTGTGAGGTGTATAGGTGCACTAGTTCAGCGAAGAGATAGTGAAATACAAGTGGTAACAGTGCTAGAAAAGAGATTATGACTTGTTGTTGACATGGTAGAGACTAAAAGCAAACTGAAATAAAGATGGAAGCAAGCAAACATGCAACAGATCTGGATGCAAACGGTGTTTCAATGCTTAGAAACAATGCCTAGGGATCATACTTTCACTAGTGAACACTCTCAATAAATATATTCTCTTCATGATACTACTCTTAACTACTCTCCGGTTGGAATATTACTAATGACAAATATATATGTAATCTAGCTTAATTGCCACACACGGCATGCACGCTGTCACTTTCACACACGTGGGAAAAATCATAGATCTATTAAAGCACAATGAGTATTTATGTAACCTCTAGCCTAAGTGCCACCACGGTATGCACGATGTCACTTACACACACGTGGGGAGAGCAGAGATCTATTGAAGCACTTGAGTAGCAAAGTAGATATACTTGATTGCAAAGCTCATGATCACAATATGATCACACATAGAGAGAGAGATGAACACATAGCTACCGATAGAGCCCTTAGCCTCGAGGAAGAACTACTCCCTCCTCATCATGGAGATCAGCAATGGTGATAAATATGGCAATGGAGATCGATGGAGATGGTGGTGGAGATCAAAGGAGATGGCTCCGGGGGCACTTCCCCGTCCCGACAGGGTGCCGGAACAGAGACTTTCTGTCCCCCAAATCTACCCTTTAGTGGCGGCAGCGCTGCAGAACTTTTTGTGGCTTTCTAGTTGATGATTTAGGGTTTCTGAGTTGGGGTCTTCTTATAGGCGAAGGAGGCAAGGTCAGTGGAGGGCCAGGGGGCCAGACCCTCTATGGGCGTGGCCAGGGTGGGCCCAAGCCCACCTAGGGTGTGACCACCCTGGTGTCCTCCTCCGTCTCGTCTTCGGTTTTCCATATCATTTAGGGAAAATATGAACTTTGGCTTTCGTCCCGTCCAATTCCGAGAATATTCATTTTTTAGCTCTCTGAAACCAAAAACAGCAGAAAACAGGCTACTGGCACTGTGGCATCTTGTCAATAGGTTAGTTCGAGAAAGTGTATAAAAATACCTCAAAGTGTAGATAAAACAAAGCAAAGTAGATACTAAACAAGCATGGAACATAAAAAATTATAGATATGTTTACGACATATCAGTGTGTTACACCATTCCAAGTATATTCTTGTTTTATCTATCTTCCAAATTAAACTTGTTATGTGAAACTTAGTGATTAAAGCTCTCACAAACTTGATGGAACACTTTATTTTCTTGCCCCTAAATAAACTTGAACCATTGTGTCATCTATGTTGTATATGCTTGCACTTATACGTTGGAATTAGCAGAACCATGTTGTCATGGGGAATGCTTTCAATATTGCACTTGTACATTGTACACAATTGATATCATGCTCTTTTGTTTGCGGATGTCGTCAGTGTGAAATAAAAGGGGAGCTTGTAAGTCCATGGAGTTATGTATGTGTGTTAGAGAAACGCCTGGGCCGCTAGCCTAAGCCATGCCTAATCATGGTGGAAACTTGCAGCATCACCATAGTGAGCAATCTATGAAGCTTTCTTCTTATAAAAAAGAGACATATCAAAAAGAGGAAAGAGAGAAAAAAGCACCATTTTCCCATGGTAAATAAGAAGATTGCTGAGATGCTCATTGTCTGCTTGCCTTGTCATTTTCATTATGGGATAGCTCCTATATCATGTGCAAGGGGTACCCTGTTGGCGGTTCTCTATGATACACATGTACTTACTATGACAAGAACTTACCGGTGACTAAAGTTGACTAGCATGAGGAGCGGCCCTCGTACTCAAGGGACATGAGATTACCAACTTATACTTTGTCAAGCATATAATCCATACTTTGTTCACTTTAACCTTAATCACTTCAAGATGCTTATGATAGGGGCAATGAGAGCTGAAAGCTAACTAGTACCATCATTTTTGGAAGCTCTTTATGAGACTTGAAATCCCTGATTCCCTTTTATGAAGGGCCTTTCTTCCACCTTTATATTGAGTCTCCACCTTCTATCCTTAGGCACCAATTAAGAGATAATAGTTGTCATTCTTAGTTCTATGTGCATTGTCCCAAAACTTATTGATTGATGCATATTATTAATATTGCTTTTGCTTGAACTATTTGTATCTAGTCACTCTTATGAACTTTGAAGGTGTCCTATGCATTTATTTACTCCATGAGGGACAAGCTGAATGCCACTATGCTATGTTTTCTATATGTGAAACAAAAAAATGTATTTCAATGCATTGTTATTCATGATCTTTGTTTGTGTCCTTTCATGTTGCATGCATAGTTACTTTGTCTTATTGTTAGAACTTCTTCTTTCATGCTCATGTTTAGAATTCTTTGATCCCAGCTTTCAATGCTTGCAAATGATTTGATATTGATTTTGATGGTGCATGTCACCTACAAAATTATTCTTTTTACCACTTACCTACTCGAGGACAAGCAGGAGTTAAGCTTGGGGATGCTTGATACGTCATAAACGTATCTATAATTTGTGATGTTCCATGCTTGTTCAGTATCTACTTTGCTTTGTCTTCACTTTGAGGTATTTTTATATGTTTTCTAGGACTCACCTATTAACAAGATGCCACATTGCCAGTTGCCTGTTTTCTGTTGTTTTTGGTTCCAGAAAAGTTAGAAAATGAATATTCTCGGAATTGGATGGGACAAAAGCCAAAGTCGATAGTTTACCATGGGGAACACGGAGCCAGAAGATGAGATGGAGGAGGGCCTCGAGGGGGCCACACCCCCTGGCCGCGTGGCCTGGCCTGGCCCACGCCTGGGGGTGCAGCCGCCTCGGCCTACCTCTTCGCCTATAAGAAGCCCCCGATAACGAAACCCTAAGTACCCAATCAATCTTCCATGAAACAGTCCGTAGCCACCGCCACCATCATCCCTAGATCGGGGGGATCTGACTCTTCCTGGCACCCTGCCGGAGGGGAGAGATCATCCCGAGGCCATCTTCATCACCATGCCAGCCTCCGGTATGATGCGTGAGTATTTACACCTTGGACTACAGGTCCATGTAGTAGCTAGATGGTTGTTTCTCTTCCTTTGTGCTACCATGTTTAGATCTTGTGAGCTCCATTCATGATCAAGATCATCTATTTGTAATCATGCGTGTTATGTTTGCGGGGATCCAATGGATATTGAGATTACTATGTCAGATTGGTTAATGATTTTATCTTATTGTTTCTATCATGTATGTGCTGTTTGAGATTAATGACCCACAAGTATAGGGGGTGTATCGTAGTACTTTCGATAAATAGGAGTGTCAATCCCAACGAGGAGCAGAAGGTGCTGAACAGTGGTATGGAACAGGAAATTCCTGTGAATACTTAGCAAACGGATTTTTAGTGGTTTTCTAACAAGGCAACACAACAAGGAGCAAGTAACAAAAGTAACGAACAAACTGAGCAAGTGGCCCAATCCTTTCTTAGCAAAGGACAACCCGGTGGAAATACTTATAAGGACCAAACGTTCTCGAGGACACATGGGAATTCTGTCAAGTGCTTTCGCTTCAAATAGCTGAGTACTCTTCTTTGGTGTTTGTAAGTGTTGTGTGGGTGAACCTGTGCTAACATACCGACATTCTTGGGACTAATACATACTTATGATTAAACTCCCTGCAAACATCCGTAACTACAGGAAAGTAATTAAGATATAAATCTAACCATAGCCTTAAAATCTGAGATCCTACACTCCCTTGTGCAAAGGTGTCCTAACGGGGGTTCAGGTTTCTGTCACTCTCGCAACCCCACGATTAGTAGCCAAATACACAATGCATCCCCCTAGGCCCATAAATGGTGAAGTATCATGTAGTCGACATTCACATGACACCACTAGAAGAATAGCATCACAACTTAAATACTAAACCAATGAATAATAACTCATCACAGATTCACTACTAACAACATGACTTCTCCCATGTCCTCAAGAACTAAACGAACTACTCACAAGAAATCATATGGATCAAGATCAAAGATGATATGATAATGGATAACAATCTGAACATAAACAATAATCCAATGGTTCCACTCACAAGCATCAACTACAATAGTAATCAACACCGGGAAAGTTCCCCTAAGAACTAAAGCAATATCCAACACAATTGTTACAGCGGGACGGAGTGGTGGTGATGGTGCTGATGGAGATGATGGTGTGGATGATGATGATGATCCCGATGAAGCCTAGCTTGATGACGGTGTTGATGGCGATGGTCTCCCCTCTCCGGGATGGAATTCCCCTGGCAGAAATCTGTCTGCCAGAGAGATCTTTCTCTCACGGTGTTTTCCGCCCCCAGAGGCGGCGGAAATCTATCTGTGGTCACCCCTTGGTATTAGGGTTCCGTAGGGAAGATATAGGCAAAGGGGCGGAGTCGGAGGCCGGGCAGGTGGGCCACACCTGCCCTAGGCGCGGGGTCAGGTGGGCCCGTGCCTAGGGGGTGTGGGCCCCTTGAGGCCCATCTTCGTCCCTCCTTCTGGGTTCCTTCGTCTTCTGGTAAAATAATATGTTTCCATATTTTTCTGGTATTTTTCTAATCTTCGCGAAATTGCACTGAAACGCCTTCTTTTCTATCAGAATCTAGACTCCGGCAGTCCATCCTCCAGGAATCATCCAACATGCATAAATAGATGAAAAGCCATAAGTAATACCTCATAATAAGACAAATATCAATGAATAGAGGTAAATTATGATATAGAGGGGTGATGCAAATTGGGCGTATCAACTCCCCCAAGCTTAGACTTCGCTTTTCCCCAAGCGAATACTGAGCTCAGTAAACATGTCCATAGGTTTATGGAGTGAAGTGTCGATAAAATAATACGAACAAGAAGCATCACACTTACCGTTGCACAACTCATAGAAGAAAGCAACTCACCATTATATAACTTAGCTTGCAACCAAGTATAGCAGTTACAATAGAGATGCATAAATATAAATCATAATTGGAATTGGCAAACTTGTTCTTCGTCAGAGAACACCTGGCAAACAGTTTCACAAAAGCTTTTTGTAGAAGTTTCAAAACAGTAGCACTCTTTGCTCAAAAAGGTTTTTTTACAAGTGAAGGATTTCAAAGTAATACTCAATAGATAAGAGTTTCGTGCAAACAAAGAATATGAATAACATGATTGAATAAATCACCATCTGAATGCTTGAAACACAACAACTCAAATGCTTGCTGGAGATAGAGAGGAAGTAGGTTTACTGAATCAACTGGTAACTAGGAGAAAGGTCCCTTTATAGAGGGTAGCAGGGATTACAAGTCATAAAGAGCTTCCAAAATATTATGGTACTTACTAGCTTTGAGCCCTCATTACCCCTATCATAAGCATCTTGAGATGATTAAGGTTAAAGTGAAAAAAGATGGATTATATGCTTGACGTGACGTAGTATAAGTTGGCAATCTCATGTCCCTTGAATATGAGGGCCACTCCTTATGCATACTCAACTTTGGGTCCAGGTAAGTTCTTGTCATTGTAAGTATTTGCATATCATTGAGAACCACCAACGGGGTACCCCTTGCACATGGTACAGGAGCTTTCCCATAATCAAAATGACAAGGCAAGCAGACAATGAGCATCTCAGCAATCTTTTTATTTACTATGTGTATAGCTTTTTTATTGAGGATGCTTCATAGATGACTCACTATGGTGATGCTGCAAGTTTCCACCATGATTAAGCATGGCTTAGGCTAGCGGCCCAGGCGTTTCTCTAACACAAAATACAAACTCCATGGACTTACAAGTTCCATCTTTATTTCACACCGTTGACATCCATAGACAAAAGAGCACGATATCAACTATGTATAGAGTACAAGTGCAATGTTGAAAACGTTCCACGTGACAGCACGGTTCTGCTAATTCCAACGTATAGATGCAAGCATATACAACTTTGATGTTCACAATGGTTCGAGTTTATTAGGGGCAAGTAATAAAGTGTGCCATCAAGTTCGTGAGAGCTTTACTAACTAGTTTTCACATAACAAAATACTTTTTAATTCGAAAGGTAGACGAAGCTCGAGATTTTTCTTGGAATAGAAAAAGCTACTAAGTAGATATGGTGGACACAAGTGGCAAAAGTTTTGGGTTCAAAGGATTTTGGAAACATGAGAAGTATGCTTTCTCAAAACAGGTTTTTGGCTAGCAAGGCTGGGTATCAAGCAACAGAGTTGAAAGAAATAAGCAAACATACAAGTAATAAAGCCAAACATGCAATCGTCCTTGAAGACACAAAATAATCTTAAATAAAGAATAATAAGCTTATGAGACAACAAGAAAGAAAACAAATGATACCAAATACCTGTAATCTTTTTTCTTTCTTTTCTTTCAAACTAAAGCCACTAACCAGAACTTGGTTTGCCAAAACCAATTTAGATCCACTTGATGATCCCAAAGTGGTGCGAATACTGATCGACAAGATCCATCATATAATAGAGATTGCAAACTAAAATAAGAAGTGCAAAAAGTACGAGATGAGACTTCTCATTAATAATCCAATAAAGGTACTCACACCAAGGGATACATAGATAATCAACTAAAGGAGAGATACTTCCACATGCAAAACAAACTATAAGATAACCTATCTACCACAGATATGAATCCACTAAAAAGGTAAAAGATAAAGATAATGGTGGTGATACCGCGGCACTCCCCCAAGCTTGGAACAAGCCAAGGGAATGCCAAACCTGATGACGAATTACTCCTTCGGTGGTGGTGGTGTTCTCTTGATAATCTCCTCAATAAGTTTCTTCAAATCCTCCATATCGAAGGTCAGAGTACGAATTAACTCCAAATTATGCTCAATGTAGCCCATGATCAACTCAGACCGAGGATCCCAGTCCTTGTTATTCTTTCTCCATTCTTCCAAATTAGAGTGTTTCTTCCCTGCACGGTTAGAACAAGGGGTACTAGGAGGAAGTGTGCGTGGAGCGAGGATATGACGTGGAGTTCTCCCTCCTGTAGACATCCGTGTTGTCCTCCTAAGCTGGGTAGGTTGTGCCACCAATCCAATGCTTGCGACGGTAGCGCGGGTGTCCAGTTGCTTGTCCTCCTCCATATCTCCTTCATAACCTACCGGAATCTCCTCTTCCTCGCGCTTCTTGCCTTTGTCGTTGGCGGAGGCCATGGTGCTCTAAACTTGAGAATATTTCCTGACAGAAACAGATCGAAACGAAAACACGACGAGAACACGATGCACGAACCTTGGGGGATCCGGGGGGTTATATATTACGAATTTTCAATGCATAAGGAAGGTTTTGACACGGAAACGAGGCGGAGACGGAGTTCGAGGGTGGAACACCCCTCTCAGGCGCGGCTAGGCTAGGCCCGCTCCTGGGGTGGGTTTGTCCACCCCGGGCTCCGTTTCCTTTTCAGTTTCGTCTCGTAACTTCCCTTATGTATTAAAAACATAAAAAATATAAAAAGATTGGGGTTTCACGAACCTTCTGTTTTTACCACTTTTACCTATTCAAACACGAACTCTGCAGAATCCTTTTCTCTTTCTCCTAAAAATTTCCTTCTTAAAAAACCCTTGCACAAAATCAATTACTACATGAGTGTAAGCAAAAACAATAAACCTTTGATGCACATTTCAACTGAAAACCCATCAAAACAAAAGCTTCTGTAAGTGGAAAATGCAAATGATGGCAGAAATCTGTCAAAACAGACCAGCAGGTAAAGATTGATTTTTCTGAAGACCTTCTGTTGCTCAAATAAAAAAGTGCATAACTGATGAAAGTTGGGTAGCAACTTGGAGAACAAGATCAGAAAAATTCAGGTCCATCCAAAGTACTGAGCTCCCTCACGAATTTTTACAATACAACACAAAAATATGTCCTAGGACAGCCACTTTTCACAACTCCTCTACTTCACAAAAGTAGTTGAACTTGACACAAAAACCAAAACAAAAAGGATAAGGAGCGGTTATTACAGAGGTAATAACTTCCAAGACTCGACAAAACTCTTGGTTTATCTCCCAACAAGTACTTTTCTTTAATGCCTTTAAGTTAGGCTTGAAACTTTCAAAGTTGCTCACAAAGGAGATATATATTTGAAGTGAAAGAGAGCATCAAGAAGCAAATAACCAACACACTTGAGTCTAACCCACTTCCTATGCATGGGGGTATCATGGGAAAATGAATTGTTGAAACAAAAAGCCATAAGCATAGGAAGACAAAAAAGATGCAACCTCAAAGCTTTCAACATAAAACGGGGAAACTTAACATTATTGAGATGCATAAAACCATGTTCCCCTCTCTCAAAATAACCTTCAGTAGCACTTTGAATAAAGTTGACAATATAACTATCACTGGTAACAACTTTATCATCAGAGTAGGCATAATTCCTGTCATTGAAAAGAGCTCCAAGGTCATAAACCGGATCAATAGAAGCAAGTTGTTCCATCCTGAAATATTTATTAGGCAAGCTATTTTCACAAGGAGCTTTAGCAAATTTGGAAAAGTCAAACTCATAAGAATCTCCATCAAACTTAGTTAAAACCTTTTCCTTTCTACAATCAATAATAGCTCCACAAGTGTTCAAGAAAGGTCTACCAAAAATGATAGGACAACTCTTGCTAGCTGCTGAATTAAGCACTAGAAAATCAGCAGGATACTTAATCTTACCACAGATAACCTCCACATCTCTTACAATGCCAATGGGGCAAATGGTTTCCTTGTTAGCAAGGTGAATAACCACATCAATGTCCTCAAAATCAGAAGGACCAATCTCATGCATAATTTCCCTGTAAAGCTCATAAGGAATAGCACTAGAACTAGCACCAATATAACATAAACCATAGTAGCAATGATCACAAATTTTAACAGAAAGCACAGGAACACTAGCTTTTCTAGCCTTACTAGGATGAGAGATAATATTAGAAGCGTCTTCACAGAAGACAATGTGCTCATCCTCTCTACTTCTAGTGATAGTGTCTTTCACAATAGCTACCACAGGTTCATCACTCAAATGCTTACCAGGCTCCACAGTTTTCATTGTACCTTTTTTATTTGCACTAATAATCATAGAATACTCCTTTACCTTAGCTGGGAAAGGAGTTTTCTCAATATAAGGTTCAGGCAAAATAGGATCAACAGTGCAAACCTCTATACTAGTAGGAATATGGGTGACAATGTATTTATAAGGAGTGTGGTACTTGTCCCACTCTCTCTTGGGAAGTTCAATATAAGAGTCAAAGGCATTAAAACATTTTGCAAGAACTTGGGGATAAAGGCCAAACTTATTGCAAATATCACGGAAGTTATCAGTACCCATAAAAGATTTAACACATTCATAATCATAGTTTATACCTGACTTTCTTCCTTTGTTATTCTCCCAAGCCTCAGTGTTATCTTGAATACGGTCTAAAAGATCCCATTTAGCTTCTTCCTTCATACGTGTGAATGATCCAGCACAAGAGGCATCTAGTAAATCTTTATCATGAAGAGAAAGCCTAGCATAAAAGTTATTGAGAATAATATTGTTAGGGAGTTCATGAATAGGACATTTAAGCATTAGTAACTTCAATCTCCCCCAAGCTTGAGCTGTAATCTCTCCATCAAGAGGCCAAAAGTTATATATAAGATTTCTATCTTTATGAATTTCACTGGGAGGATAAAATTTAGAGTAAAAGAGAGATGCCATCTCCTCCCATTCCATGGATTGTCCATTCTTCAGCAGCTTATACCATGCTTCAGCTCTCCCTTTCAAGGATATGGAGAGTAACTTCTTCTTCACCTGTTCAGTTGTGATACCTGCACACTTAAACAACCCGCATAATTCATGGATAAAAAGCAAGTGATCACCAGGATGGACAGTTCCATCCCCAAAATAATAATTATCCATGACACGATTAACAATACTTGTAGGTATCTTAAAAGGATCTATCCAAACAGGAGGTGGTTGATCTACTACTCTAGTAGTGGTAGTAGTTTTCCCAAACAAAAAACCAAGTGGGTTATCCATATTGGAAACAAAGTAACAAGTAGTAACAAAATCAATACTCATAGTAAAAGTTTCCCTTACCAGTTCCACTCTTCAATAGCGCTTCACTCCCCGGCAACGGTGCTAGAAAATAGTCTTCATGACCCACAAGTATAAGGGGCGTATCGTAGTACTTTTGATAAATAGGAGTGTCGATCCCAACGAGGAGCAGAAGGTGCTGAATAGTGGTTTGGAGCAGGAAATTCCTGTGAATATTTAGCAAATGGATTTTTAGTGGTTTTCTGACAAGGCAACAAAACAAGGAGCAAGTAACAAAAGTAACGAACAAACTGAGCAAGTGGGCCAATGCTTTCTTAGAAAAGGACAAGCCGGTGGAAATACTTATAAGGACCAAACGTTCTCGGGGACACATGGGAATTCTGTCAAGTGCTTTCGCTTCAAATAGCTGAGTACTCTTCTTTGGTGTTTGTAAGTGTTGTGTGGGTGAACCTGTGCTAACATACCGACATTCCTAGGAATAATACATACTTGTGATTAAACTCCCTGCAAACATCCGTAACTACAGGAAAGTAATTAAGATATAAATCTAACCATAGCCTTAAACTCTGAGATCCTACACTCCCTTGTGCAAAGGTATCCTAACGGGGGTTCAGGTTTCTGTCACTCTGGCAACCCCACGATTAGTAGCCAAATACACAATGCATCCCCCTAGGCCCATAAATGGTGAAGTATCATGTAGTCGACGTTCGCATGGCACCACTAGAAGAATAGCACCACAACTTAAATACTAAACCATTGAATAATAACTCATCACAGATTCACTACTAACAACATGACTTCTCCCATGTCCTCATGAACTAAACGAACTACTCACAATACATCATATGGATCAAGATCAAAGATGATATGATAATGGATAACAATCTGAACATAAACAATAATCCAATGGTTCCACTCACAAGCATCAACTACAATAGTAATCAACACCGGGAAAGTTTCCACTAAGAACTAAAGCAATATCCAAAACAATTATTATAGCGGGACGGAGTGGTGGTGATGGTGCTGATGGAGATGACGGTGTGGATGATGATGATGATCCTGATGAAGCCTAGCTTGATGACGATGTTGATGGAGACGGTCTCCCCTCTCCGGGAAGGAATTCCCGAGAAATCTCACGGAGATCTTTCTCTCGGTGTTTTCCGCCCCCAGAGGCGGCGGAAATCTATCTGTGGTCGCCCCCCGGTGTTAGGGTTCCGTAGGGAAGATATAGGCGAAGGGGCGGAGTCGGAGGCCGGGCAGGTGGGCCACACCTTCCCTAGGCGCGAGGTCAGGTGGGCCCGCGCCTAGGGAGTGTGGGCCCCCTGAGGCCCATCTCTGTCCCTCCTTTTGGCTTCCTTCGTATTCTGGTAAAATAATATGTTTCCATATTTTTCTATATTTTTTCTGATCTTCGCGAAATTTCACCGAAACGCCTTCTTTTCCATCAGAATCCAGACTCCGGCAGTCCATCCTCCAGGAATCATCCAACATACATAAATAGATGAAAATCCATAAGTAATACCTCATAATAAGACAAATATCAATGAATAGAGGTAAATTATGATATAGAAAGGTGATGCAAATTGGGCGTATCAGAGATCTTACATGCTCTCCGTTTCTAGTAGCTATCTTGGCCAAGTAGATGCTAGTGACTCCAAGAGGGACTATTTATGCTCGATAGTGGGTTCATGCCTCTATTTAATCTGGGGAAGTGACAGAAATCTCTAAGGTTGTAGATGTGCTATTGCTACTAGGGAGAAAACAATGATCTCTTGTTCATGGAACAAGTGGATTGTTTACTTTACACACCTTGCTTAAAGCAGTTATCCGTTGCTTGCAACTTAATACTGGAGGGGGTTCGGATGATAACCTGAAGGTGGATTACTAGTCATAAATGCAGTTGGATGGCGGTCTATGTATATTGTTGTATTGCCCAATCAAATCTCATAGGATCATGAATGTATAGTATTGCATTTTTATGCCTTGCTCTGTCCTATCAATTGCCCCGCTGTAATTTTTTTACCCAACATGTTATGTTGTTTATCTTAAGGAGAACACCTCTAGTGAACTATGGACCTCGGTCCAATCTTTACCATTGATACATCTTCCACTGTTCATGTTTACTATCTGCAAGCCACCATTACCTTCCACACCATACAGTTAATCCTTTGTTTTCAGCAAACCGGTGAGATTGACAACCTCACTATTTGTTGGGGCGAAGTCTTGAGTTTGTGTTGTGCAGGTTTCCAAGTTGCTAGCAACACCTTTGGGTTGTTTCCTTCCTCCTACTGGTTCGATAACCTTGGTTTCTTTCTGAGGGAAAACTTGCTGCTGTGCTCATCATACCTTCCTCTTGGGGTTTCCCAACGAAGCACTACAGTGATTTGAGATGCATCAGTGCTACCCTACGGTTTGGGAACACTTAGACATGGTCAAGACCCCTCTCGGACCAATGCTCATCTACAGGACCTGGATGCCCATAATAACCTTTGTGCATTCCACGAGAATCTTTGTTGTTGAACCATTAAACATAGTCCTATTCCCTTTGTTACTATGATATTTGACTTGTCCGATGCTTGATCAACGGCATCATCATGACGGGTTCAATCTCGTTACCAAGTACAACTTTACTTGTTCCAAGCTATGCAATCCCCGTGACCTAGTCACACGCTATAGCTTTATGGATGTCATGTCTCTAGGTGGGCCCAGATTATCATTCGTCAAATGGAAGAACAAATCCCGCTCTTGACACATACGCGTCAACATGCCCCTATGAATACTTCAAGACATCTTTATGATCACCGTTCTAGCGAGTGACGTTTGATGCAAACAAGGCACTCTCAGGTGACAGTGATTAAATATGGTCTCATGGTCTAAGGAATTGGTTACTAAATTTCCCAGTCATTATAATGGTGAACTTCATGACTTGATCGTGTTAAAATCCATGTGTTGGGTATGTCCATCACTTTCATTCACCTAATGAAATGACCCCATTGTCAATTGACATAAAGGTCCATGATCGGTAAACGTCGATCATCGATTGACCAATGAACTAGTGTCTAGAGGATCACTACGGACTTTGGTGGTTTACATATCACACATGTATTGATGTTCCTATCAATACAATTATAGCATGATATAAAACCTATTATAAACTTAATGAAATATGTCAATAATCTATATTATTATTTGCCTCTAGGGCATATTTCCAACAGTCTCCCACTTTCACTAGAGTACAAATAAACTAGCTGCATTTGATATGAATCATTACACCATAACATTTTTGGTGTTTTGATCATGCCTGCTCATGGAAGAGGTTTTGTCTATGGACTGTACTATACAGATCCTTATGTCTTTGCAAATTGTTAATGTCACCTAATTTGACATTCTTCTTATCATCACATAATAACTTTGTGGTGTAAATATTTACGTTTTGGCGACAGAGTGTTGTTTTTGTTCCTTCTGTCATGACATCCGATTAATCAATCAAAAGATGACGTTTTCATTGTCATGAGCATTAGGAACACAATCTATGGGAAGATGGACTTCCCCAGCCGTAGCATTGCATATTTTACCTTTGAAGTAATCATATACTTCTTATGTCAATGTAAATCTTATCGACAGTGAAATAAATGCCACTTTGATGTCTAACCATGCTTCCCTTATTATACGGCATTCAATGTTGTGAGAATTCCAATCATCTAGGTTGGGTGGAACCTCCTAGTGTAACCCTTTTACGCTCAAGTTCAGCATCCTTTACATATCAAATGTGTACCTTCAGTTTTCTCTAGACCCTAAAGACTATACTTAACTTCTCATTCGGTGATTCACTCAGATATCACTTCAGAACCTGTTCTTCTGATTAAGAACTTGGGTCATACTATGTCGAATATACAACATGGTTTATAAGATTGAACCTATGACTGAGGCATAGTAGATGTTACACATCTTCTCCTTCTTTTAACCATCATTGTTTTTTTAGGGTAAAACAGTAGGGCAAAATACCCCACTGCAATTTTTATATATCATAGAGTGTTACAAAAAATATTTACAAACTCAATCCACCTCAAAAGAGGGATAACATTCTAAGCAGCTATCTCCTATCTAAATTATTTTCAATCCAATGTTTGAGGCCCTGATAATACTTCTTCTTAATTCTATACAGGACCCATCTTAATTCCTGAAGCGAAGCATGCTTGTTGTTGAAGATTTCATTGTTTCTGCAAATCCATTAACCATCATTGTACCGAGACCATCTCAATATTTCTCCTAGTCACACATGCAAGAACTTACTTCTTGACTTTTTCCATTCTGAAGTTCTTTTGAATCCAGTCTAGGAAAACATTCCGACTTAATGTTATTAAATATATTAATCTATCTTGATAGATCTCAATATTTAATACACGTTCAACTTCATCTACATGATATTCACTAATAATTACTAATACCAACTATACCATTCACTATATGTCAATCACATATATGAATGCTTCATTAAACTCGCACTCAAAAATGTCAATCACATATAAGAAATCAGGACAGCTAGCTAGCTCCCACTCAGTTTATTGTAAATGCAGGTCTTCTCAATGTTCTGGGTATAATCCCAAAATCCTTTGATCATAATCAAATAGAGAATTCCATCTACAAGATTCCATTTGTTCGATTTAAGCATCACTACATATTATAGTCAACTAATTGAATTTGTTCAAGACATTCTTGACACAAATCGAGCTTTATGTCTTACTTTAAGTTTCATTTCTTCCATGCGACTCATTTAGAGAGACTATGAACATGGGCATGGAGGTGCGAATACTTTCGACCTTGCCCCATGATCACTTACTGATGGCGCCCAGCACTGTCGTGGGACGCTTTGTTAGAAACCCCAAGAGCAAGGTATGATGAGCACAACAACAAGTTTTCCCTCAGTAAGAAACCGAGGTTATCGAACCAGTAAGAGGAAGGAAAGGTCTCAAAGGTGTTGCAAGCAACGTGGAAACCTGCACAACACAAACTCAAGACTTTCCCCCAACAAATCAGTGAGGTTGTCAAGCTCACCGGTTTGCTGTAGCAAAGGATTAAACGTATTGTGTGGAAGATGATGGTTTGCAGCAAGTAAACAAGTAACAGTGGGAGATGTATCAATGGTAAAGATTGGACTGGGGTCCATAGTTCACTAGAGGTGATCTCCTTAGATAAAGAACATGGCATGAAAGGTAAACAAATTACATCAGGGCAATTGATAGGAACTGAGCATGGCATAACAATGGAATACTAGACAAAAAGATCTTATGAGATTCGATTAGGCAATACAACAATATACATAGACCGCCATCCAACTGCATCTATGACTAGAAGTCCACCTTCAGGTTATCATCCGAACCCCCTCCAATATTAAGTTGCAAGCAACAGACAACTGCTTTAAGCAAAGTGTGTAAGGTAAACAATCGACTTGTTCCATGAACAAGAGACCGTTGTTTTCTCCCTAGTGGCAACAACACATCTACAAACAAAGAGATTTCTATCACTTCCCTTGGAAACTAGAGGAATGAACCCACTATCGAGCATAAATACCCCCTCTTGGAGTCACTAGCAACTACTTGGCCAAGATAGCTACTAACAACGGAGAGCATGCAAGATCACAAACAACACAGACATGATAGAATCAAATAGACAAAACCATTAATCAATCCGACATATTAATCTCAATATCCATCGGATCCACGCAAACACAACATGCATGATTACAAATAGATCTTGATCATGAACGGAGCTCACAAGGTCTATACATGAAAGCACAAGGAGGAGATACAACCATCTAGATACTACGTGGACCCGTAGTCCAAGGTGGAGCTACTCATGCTTCATACCGGAGAAGAAGGCCTCCGGGATGATCTCCCCTTCGGCAAGGTGCCAGGAAGAACTTCAGATCCCCCCGATCTAGGGACGATGGGGGCTGCTACAGAAGGTTTCATGGAGTTTTGATCGGGTGCCTATGGTTTATGCATCAGGGGCTTCTTATAGGCGAAGGGGCGAGCCAGTAGGGCCACCAGGGGGCCACACCCTACCCAGGCATGGGGTGGGCCCACCCACGCCTAGGAGGGTCCGGCCGCCCTATGGCGCCCCTCCGTCTCGTCTTCTGGCTCCACGTCGCCCATGGTAAAATATTGACTTTGGCTTTTGTCCCGTCCAATTCTGAGAATATTGATTTTCTGCCTTTCCGGAACCAAAAACAGAAGAAAACAGGCAACTGACACTATGGCAACTTGTTAATAGGTTAGTTCCAGAAAAGATATAAAAACACCTCAAAGTGTAGACAAAGCAAAGCAAAGTAGATACTAAACAAGCATGGAGCATCAAAAATTATAGATACGTTTCTGACGTATCAAGCATCCCCAAGCTTAACTCCTGCTGGTCCTCGAGTAGGTAAGTGATACAAGAATAATTTTTGAGGTGACATGCACCATCAAAACCAAGATCAAACCATTTGCAAGCATTGAAAGCTGGGATCAAAGAACTCTAAACATGTGCATGAAATATGGAGTTCTAACAATAGGACATAGTAACTATGCATGCAACATGAAAGGCTACAAACAAAGATCATGAATAACATGCATTGAAAAACGTTTGTTTGTTTCACATATAGAAAACATGGCATAGTGACATTCAGCTTGTCCCTCATAGAGTAGCAAATAGATGCATAGGACACCTTCAAAGTTTATAAGAGTGACTAGATACAAAAAGCACAAGAACAAGTAATATCACAATATGCATCAATCAATAAGCTTTGGGACACTGCACATAGAATGGAAACTATGCTCTCTTAATGGTGCCTAAAGGTAGAATGTGGAGACTCAAATAATGGTGGAAGAAAGGCCCTTCATATAGGGAAGCAGGGATTTCAAGTTTCAAAAAGAGCTTCCAAAATATATGGTACTTGTTTGCTTTCAGCCCTCATTGCCCCTATCATAAGCATCTTGAAGTGATTAAGGTTAAAGTGAACAAACCATGGAGTATATGCTTGACAAAGTATAAGTTGGCAATCTCATGCCCCTTTATACGAGGGCCACACCTCATGCTACTCAACTTCGGTCACCTGTAAGTTCTTGTCATAGTAAGTACATGCATATCATAGAGAACCACCAATGGGTACCCCTTGCACATGGTACAAGAGCTATCCCATAACCAAAATGACAAGGCAAGCAGACAATGAGCATCTCAGCGATCTTTTTATTTACTATGTGCATAGCTTTTTTGAGGATGCTTCATAGAGTGCTCATTATGGTGATGCTACAAGTTTCCACCATGATTAGGCATGGATTAGGCTAGCATCCCAGGCGTTTCTCTAACACAAAATACATAACTCCATGGACTTACAAGCTTTCCTCTTTATTTCACACCGGTGACATCCATAGACAAAAGAGCATGATATCAACTGTGTAGAAGTACAAGTGCAATGTTGAAAACGTTCCCCGTGACAGCATGGTTCTGCTAATTCCAACGTATAAGTGCAAGCATATACAACATAGATGACACAATGGTCCAAGTTTATTAGGGGCAAATAATATAAAGTGTGCCATCAAGTTTGTGAGGGCTTTAATCACTAAGTTTTCACATAACAAAATACTTTTTTTATTGGAAGATAGCTGAAAACAAGAATATACTTGGAATGGTGTAACACACCATGCATAGGAGTTTATAGTGGACACTTTGGAGTAACTTGGTGTCTTGGGAGTTGGAAGCATGAGTAGAGCTTACTCATACAAGTGGAGGCTAGCAAAAGACTAGCAGCAACCAACTAAGAGAGCAATAATGGCCATAATCATGCAGAGCAACAAAACATTACTAATCAAAGCATAGAGTGGTACTATAAGTCAAGGACTAGATGATCATAGAGGCTATGGTGACTTGTTCATAGTCATAACATGGTGTGAGCATGTGCCAAGTCAACCCACACAAAACATCAAAGGAGAATACCACAATACTATGCTTTTGTATGCTAAAACAACGCATGATTCTTTCAAGGCACACTAAGAAATCCCAATTGTTTGTAACAAGACATGCTACAGCAAGAATCACTAAGCATAAGGTCAAAACAACACCTAGCATGTCATGCTAAAGTCTAAGTCACAGTCAGTGCAAGCTCCTCTTGCACTTATCAAGCAAGAACTTTCTACTGCTTTCCAACACCAAGCAACTTATTTGAAACAACACAACGAGAATGGGGGTCCAAACTACTTTATTCAAGCAAACTAAACAAACTAAGCAAAGCAAACAATAACTAAGACGCTCCAAGAACAACACAATAGTGCATGAAACAAAAAAACGAAGTGTCTAGACAAACCTGAGCTTTTTATTGATGAAGAAGGGGATGCCTTGGGCATCCCCAAGCTTTGAGGCTTGTACCTCTTGGATATTTCTTAGGGTGACACCAGGGTGGCATCCCCAAGCTTGAGCTTTTGTCCATTATTCATCTCATTACATCATTCTCTCTCTACAACTGAAAGTTTTCCTTCATACAAAACTTCACACAATCTTCATTAGCAACATTAGTGTATTCAAAAGATAATAGACCTTTGGGTTTAGCTTTGGAACAGAAAATCTTTTCATTAAAAACACAAGCTACTGTAGTAACTCCTTAAAAAATCTCAAATCCCCAAAATAGAACTCAAAAAGGAATCAATAAGAAGCAAATGCAAATAATTTCAGAAATCTGTCAAAACAGACCAGCAGGTAGAAACCGATTTTTTCGAAAATATTATGTTGCTCAAATAAAAAAGTGTTGAACTAACTAAAGTTATCTAACATACTGGGGGAGTTATTTGTAAATTTTCAGCTCAATCCGACATACAGAGACTCCTCACGAATTTTTATGGTGGAGGACATAAATCTGTTTCGGGATAGCAACTACCCAAATCTCACTTCCCTCTCATTAGAAGTCATTCTTGGCACAAAAAGCAAACAAAAAGGATAAGGAGATGTCATTACTGAAGTAATAACTTCCAAGACTCAAGGAAACTCTTGGGTTATCTCCCAATAAGTACTTTTCTTTAACGCCTTTAAGTTAGGCACAAGAAGCAAGAAATCAAGTATTTTCAAACGAGGAATTGAGATCAATACTTGCAAAATCTTCAACTATGAGAGGTATCTCATCCAAATGAGTCTTGGAGGATCCCTTATCATTTCTCTTTGGTTTACTACTTTCATCAAAAGGATTTTCAGGAACAATCCAATCAAAATTCTTTTCAAAGGCCTCATGCATCCCAACAAGCTTAAAGGGTATGGGTATCTTAAATTCATCTTTAGGCTTGGTTTTATCTGAAGTACCCACAACATCTACACATGATCCTAGCATATTAAAATGCTCAAAGACGTTTTTGGCTTCCTTAGCAACATCATGGAACTCTTTCACTGTGTTTGGATGTAAGAATTTTACCTCGGAATTGAATTGGACTAAAAATTCCAAATCCAAGATGGAAAGGAAATGTGCTCAATTACCAATTAAGGTGTTTGGATGTGCATGGAATTTGTTGTTAGAATCAAAATGTGACACCAAATTCCAAATCCTGTTTGGATGCACAAACCATGGAATTGAAAGTTTTTTCGAGTTTTGGCAACATAAACTTGTGTGTATGAAGAACAACACATTTGCAAGCATAGATAGGAAGAACAACACATGTGTATATTTGCAAATATTGAATTTCAGAAAACAAACACAATTAAGAAAGAACATGGAAGTACAAGAAATAAGAAATAGAATACGACAGGAAGAGGCCTGCTCAGGACAGTCCAGGGCCATGGCCGCCTTTCCCCTCCGTCCATCGTAGGCCTCCCGCCGTGTCCCCTCTGGCTGCATCACCTCCCACCGCATCCCCTCTGGCCTCCATCGTTCCCACTCCTATCGATCTAGGGTTTGGGGGCGAGGCACTGGATGGGGAAAAATCCATGGCCACCTCCGGCTTTCTCTAAAGAGAAAGAAGAGTACGGATCCGCCGGCAAGGAAGAGGAGGTGGAGGTGAAGATACGCCAGAGTCGCCGGAGCGGCCTTCCTATAGGAGCCGCCGGAGGGAGCGTCTTCTGTCGATAGGGGACGAACAGGTACACAGGGCTCGTTTCCAAGCCTTTCCGAGCTCACACGCTCGGAAACGAGCGACAATAAGTTACACGGGGCGCGGGCCTCGCATGGAATTTGTTCCAGTTTCCACGCCGCAATTCGTAAGCCACCCAAACGATTGAATTCGGCTGGACCAATTCCAAAAGTCTAATTTTGAGGCCCATTTCCTACATCCAAACACTGCGTTTGAGTAAAGTTTCAAGAATAAACTCTCTCTTTTCAGCATTCTTTTCTTCTTTTAGTTTTAGGAACAAAATTTGCATCATGGGGTTAAGGCTAACAAACCTAGACTCCAACATATGAACTAAAGAAGCTGCAGGAATTTCATAATTAGGAGCAAGTTCTGCTATAGATTTATCCTCACTATCCTCGTGCTTGCTAACATGATTAAAGAATTCTTCAATATTGTCTTTCCCAATTATGGAGCCACTACCTATAGAAAGGTCCTTCAGAGTGAACTTGGGGAGCAACATGGTGAGCTAGAACAAGGTGGCAACTAGAGTAGGAACTAATTTTTTTGTGTTTTTGATAAGAAAAAGCAAACCAAACTAAACTATTTTTTTTTGCAGTTTCTGATACAAAGAGGCAAACAAAACCAAGCAAAAGAAACTAAGCAAACTAAAAACAAAGTAAAGAGAAAGGTTGAGGAGGACTCCCCTTGTGAAGATGTTCTTAGACTCCCCGGCAATGGCGCCAGAAAGAGCTTGATGGCGCCCAACACTGTCGTGGGACGCTTCGTTGGAAACCCCAAGAGCAAGGTATGATGAGCACATCAGCAAGTTTTCCCTCAGTAAGAAACCGAGGTTATCGAACCAGTAGGAGGAATAAAACGTCTCAAAGGTGTTGCAAGCAACGTGGAAACCTGCACAACACAAACTCAAGACTTTGCCCCAACGAATCAGTGAGGTTGTCAAGCTCACCGGTTTGCTGTAACAAAGGATTAAACATATGGTGTGGAAGATGATTGTTTGCAGCAAGTAAACAGGTAATAGTGGAAGATGTATCAATGGTAAAGATTGGACCGGGGTCCATAGTTCACTAGAGGTGCTCTCCTTAGATAAACAACATGGCATGAAGGGTAAACAAATTACAGTAGGGCAATTGACAGGAACTGAGCATGGCATAACAATGCAATACTAGACAAAAAGATCCTATGAGATTCGATTGGGCAATACAACAATATACATAGACCGCCATCCAACTGCATCTATGACTAGAAGTCCACCTTCAGGTTATCATCCGAACCCCCTCCAGTATTAAGTTACAAGCAACAGACAACTGCTTTAAGCAAAGTGTGTAAGGTAAACAATCCACTTGTTCCATGAACAAGAGACTGTTGTTTTGTCTCTAGTGTCAATAGCACATCTACAACCAAAGAGATTTCTGTCACTTCCCTTGGAAACTAGAGGCATGAACCCACTATCGAGCATAAATACCCCATCTTGGAGTCACTAGCAACTACTTGGCCAAGATAGCTACTAACAATGGAGAGCATGAAAGATCACAAACAACACATACATGATAGAATCAAATAGACAAAACCATTAATCAATCTGACATAGTAATCTCAATATCCATCGGATCCCTACAAAAACAACATGCATGATTATAAATAGATTAGATCTTGATCATGAACGGAGCTCACAAGATCTATACATGAAAGCACAAGGAGGATATACAACCATCTATCTAGTACATGGACCCGTAGTTCAAGGTGGAACTACTCACGCTTCATACCGGAGAAGAAGGCCTCCGGGATGATCTCCCCTCTGGCAGGGTGCCGGGAAGAACTTTAGATCCCCCTACCGATCTAGGGACAATGGTGGCGGCAGCTACAGAAGGTTTCATGGAGTTTTGATCGGGTGCCTAGGGTTTCTGCATCGGGGGTTTCTTATAGGCGAAGGGGCGAGCCAGGAGGGCCACCAGGGGGGCCACACCCTACCTAGGCGCGGGGTGGGCCCACCCGTGCCTAGGGGGTCTGACCGCCCAGTGGCTCCCCTCCGTCTCGTCTTCTGGCTTCGTGTCGCCCACGGTAAAATATTGACTTTGGCTTTTGTCCCGTACAATTCAAAGAATATTGATTTTGTGCCTTTTTGGAACCAAAAATAGAAGAAAACAGGCAACTGGCACTGTGGAAACTTGTTAATAGGTTAGTTCTAGAAAAGATATAAAAACACCTCAAAGTGTAGACAAAGCAAAGTAGATACTAAACAAGCATGGAGCATCAAAAATTATAGATACGTTTTCGACGTATCACTTACTCTGGTAGTCCCTTTGGAAGATGAAGTAAAACATCTTTACCTTGATAAGATCAAGTAACATTTTACTTTACCATCTTAAATGTAACTTAATGCACGGGATTTCATGACTCTAAGTCATTTCTCGTACTTGGGTTCACCATCGCTTCTTTGTAGTTTGTAGGTATGCCATTGTTCCATTAACATGACAAGTGAATCATGAATTCAATTCTGCAATGAGGCAAAACTTATTCATGAATCCTACTTTATTTTAGTAAAAGCTCCCAGTGAAACTTTTGATCATTATCATTATTTATCCTCTATTTGTAGAGTTTTGTTCCAAAATAATTTCGTTGTACTACTCTGACATGTGCAGGCAAGGTTCTCAACCATATTTGAGCTTTCACCTTTATCCATAAACTCTTTTATTAAGAAACTCTTCTCGATAAATCACCACTTTGAGGAATACAAATTTACCCCTTTGGTTGTAGTTCTGGAATTATTCTTAGTTTCCTGGGAATACACTACAAAGCTTTATTCATTCTAATTATGAATTATCACATAACTCTAGAATTTCTGGAAACCACATTGTGCCATACACTTATGGTGTTGTTTCCACGAATGTTTGATGATTCTTTATACAACAAGTAAGTGTTTGCTATTCTAATCTATCTGTTCTAAATAATAACGCTAACGCGATAAGAAATTAGTTTAGACCATACTATATCTAATACAATATGATTATAATTCTTTATACATGTCAACACATTGACATATTCTTAGCATTGTAAATTGTGGAACACTTTTCCCAAGTCTTATATGCCTGAATCACAACTCAAATACTTGTCGTTTTGATCAAATCACAAAGACTCGTATTCTTGTTAATTCAATATTCTTCTTCACTCTGAAATTGTTTGTTCATAACAAATAGTTTTAGACTTGTGTCTCATTCAGCGAATACATTTATTTGCTTAGATTCACAATAAAGTTTTACGAAATAATAATATCCACCATTTGTTGAACAACAAAACATATCATCATGTATGATATATAATTATTCAACACACACTCCGTTTTACCAGAATGTGTAGTTTTAGTCATTTTGCCTAATAGGGGCATGGTTTGTATTTGTCAAAAGATCAAGTATCTTTAAGACCTTGGTTTAATCACTTATGAATCCTTTCATATGTACCATTATGACTTAACACAATAGTGCCATTCAAAATTATGTCATTATTATTAAGTTTGAATATCTTTTGGCATTTTCACAATTTTATAAACATTTAAATTTCTATCATCAAGATCAAAATATGAATAACCCATTCATAATCAAAACCATGAACATAAAATACATTACTCATAGGAATAAAGCAATCGATTTGTCTCATTCATATGGATAGGCGTCTTACAAATGCAAGTCACACACTAATGTAGTTCACTCTCATTGATTACAAATTTATTCAAAACTTCTAATCCAAATGATAACTTTAGAAGGAGATCGTTGTTGGCATCTTGTTTGCCATCAACAGGTGTTGTCGCGCCCACTCTTTCAATCACTTCTCAAGTAGCGGGTCCTATTTTCACAAAACAGTACAAGTATCAAATACTTCGTAAATTTCTATAAGTATTTGAAAATTAAACATTTATAACTTTGTATATCAAATATATACCTTTCCTATTGATGACTGCTCCTAGTGTAGGCACTACATTTTGGGTTCTCATATGAGCCATGAATTCAAGAAAGGTAAACTCTTTCCCTTCCAAGAGATAGTTCAAGACAACATCTTTGTAGTTGTGGGGTAGTGAGCGCAACACCACATCTATCGCAAATTTATCGGTCACCCAATAGTCCATGATGTCCACAACAAGCTCATGAATTCTTTCCATGATATCCAAGTGGTCCTCCAGGTTGGTGTCTTCCCTCATCTTGGTTGAGAGGAATTCATCCTTGTATTCAAACGCCATTATTCTGACTTGAGATGGAAAGAGCATCTTAAGTCCTTCGTCCAGGATGAAGGCAACAATCCCATGGAACGGTGCTCCCAGAGCAGGCTCCATGACATGAACCATCGTGTTTTTGACTGTCATGAAGGCGTCACGTCGGGCCCGGTAATCATGATCATCTGCCCATCCGGTGAAGCCCACGGGAAAATATCCTAGCGGTTCTCGCAGCACATAGAATAGATCATTGACGATGAGGAGGTTCCTCAGGCGTTGGTACTAGTCTATGAAGTTGGACCCAACTACTTTGAGTTTCTCACTCTTCATGAATGCCTCAAAACTAAACAGAGACTTGGGTTTTGACATGAACTACAAAAGTTTTTAAAAACATTTAGACTAAGTTCATAATATGAGTTCAAATTATAATCACATTATATTCGATGATATCTCACTAAATCAAACATCCCTAAAGAAGTTTTACTGATTACACGATCCTAGCTCACTATGTCACCCCTGATCGTCACGACCCGTAACATATCTGCAAAGGTAGACATTCTCCAATGTCAATCACATCATTCACATGAGTCATGCTCGATCTTTCAATCATCTGTGTTCCTAGGCCATGTCTGTATATGCTAGTCTCTCCAATCCAACCTCTAGTGTATTCACTATGCAATATTTCTTACACCCACCATATGCGAATGCAGATATGTCTGACACCTGATCGTCATAGCGTGCCTCATAACGGAAAAATTTCTTGGTGGTGCACACTAAGGGCGAACACAATATTGGTGTTATATTAAAGGATCATCCTATTAATTCTACCATCGAGTATCTAATACTAGCACAAACAATATGCACACAATAAACATCAAATGTAAATACGTGTGACATGATATGGTCGTAGATCGTCGCGCCATGATCTCCATCGTGCGCTCTGGTGTGTGGCACCAAGCCCTTCATGCCACAATCCTATTACTATAACTTAGCAACAAGAAACTAAACTACTTTACTTTTTACTTTTACCATATCATATCACAAGCCCCTGCAAAATAAAGTTAGACACTGATAACCCCTAAATGTAGGGGATCACTGTAGTACAATTTGGTAAGTATTTGAGTGTCGAACCCATGAGGATATGAAGGTAAACTATCTATTTTCTAAAGCCCTATAACCCACTTATATGGCCTTCTATGCAAAGCTAGGATCTAGAGTGTGTATGTGTGTGTGTGTGTGGTTGTTTTTACTATTAACTAGAAAACGGTAAATTGTTGAATATAAATATTATAAGTAAACTATTTGTAAGATCCCACCTTTATAAAGGTAAAGATCCCTGTGATTGCAATGCTAGTCCCTAGATCAATGCTAGCATCCACAGTTTAAGATGAAGTACACAGAAACAAAGGTCATTATTACATCGCCATTCTAGAGATAACATAGTCTTTTACAACTCCATAGCCATAGGCTAGTACAAGAGTTTAACTTAACAATATATAAATAGAAGTCTTCATCTTCATGTGCCACAGGAAAGCATGTTGAGTGTAGACTCATAACCCCTAATCATCATCAGAGTAACCTGCAACATCACAAGTTATAGCCACAGTGGGTCAATACATTGGAATAGTATTGGAAAGTGATACCTTAGTAGAATATTAGCATCTAGTTACTACATGAATTTGGCTAACTGTAGCTTAGGCTTGCTTTGCTCAAAAATAGGTTTTACCTGTTAGTTGAAAACACTAAGTTTTTCTTTGGCAAAAACTTTCCCAAGGAACCACCAATAGAAATTGGTGAACCTTCACCCTTGTTCAACCACAAGTTTTAACTTAGAAAATTGGGATGAGGAGATTCTTGATAGCTTCCATGTCTTGATGCTCAAGTTGTCCATTACCGGGGACACGGCTAAGTACTTAGCTTCTTCCATCTGCATAGGTTGTGCACTTTCCCCACAAGACTTGATTTTCACCAAGACAGGACCTTTCAGAAGCCTTCCCTTAGACCAAAATGGACGCGCTCCAAACCTATCAATCCCCTACCAACAACTGTCCATTTGGCTACGTTATTGCAACCTATATGATCCAGGCAGAGCCCATAATGCCATGTGGCTGCACTAGAAGCTTCTTAACATTTGGCATCTCAAATCCCTTTGTTCCTGGGTGGAAATCCACAAGTGAGATACACAAGGTAGACCATAGAAATGGTCCTTGTGTAACCACTCAACCAAAAACCACCAAGAAATTACCATTCCACCCAGGTGTTTCATTCACTTAGTTGTTTTATTAAGCAAAAACATAAGTCAAAGACTTAGCAATATTTTTCCATAGCATGTACATGTTCCACCCTTGGTTACTACTAGCTAGGCTAAGCATGGCAATAGCAAGTATCTTCACTTAGAGAAAATTCTAACAATTCTACAACTACTAGGATTTCCCAAGCATAGCATATAGATACTTAGCAAAATACTCATGCAAGCCTATACAAATATATCTAATGCATAGTCAAAATATAGGAAAAAATATGAAGCACCACTTGCCTTGGTAGTTGGGGGAGTAGCAACAATCCTCACAATCACCACTAGCACCAAAATCTACACATAAAATGATAGCACCAAATTCACATATCAAAATAAACAAGCAAAAATATATGAATGCATGCAAATGCCATGTGATGATTTTCTAAATCGAACAAGACAATTGGAACAATACTAAATCATAAAAAAACAATTATACACTAAATAAAATTAATTTGGCCTTTAGAACATTTTCCATACAATTTTTATATACAAAATAAGCTTATAAATGTCTCTGCAAAAACAACCCATTTTACAGATGCAATTTATTAAACAAAGTGCATAATTGGATAAAATTCTTTCTCCTGATTCCAATGATATAAAATTTATAAAATTTGAACGTGTGGATCAAAAGTTATAAATTTTGCAAGTTTGAATAACTAATAGATCTAATTCTAGATTTTAAATCAAAACCCAGGCCACGCGACGCTTCCTGATTGGACGATACCGCTTCACACTGGATCACGCTCGCAGGCCGTTGGATCTAACTAACTAAGCACGGCCCAGATCTAATCATACCGCTTCGATCAAGATCTAATTGTGGCCTTTGGTCAATCCAAACGACATCAATATTGTGCATTGGTCAATCCAAACGACATCACGGTGTACTCATACAATCCATACCTAGTGGTGAAATCTGTCTTAGGTATGTGTTGTTCCCTTATCTTAAGCTGAAAATAACCTGACCGGAGATCAATCTTTGAGAACACACAGGCTCCTTCTAACTAATCAAACAAGTCATTGATTATGGGCAAAGGATATTTGTTCTTGATAGTCACCTCATTGAGTGATCGATAATCTATGCATAACCTTTGACTTCTATCTTTCTTTTCCACAAACAAGACTGGTGCTCCCCAAGATGAAGAACTTGGTTGAATAAATCCTTTCTGCAATTGTTCTCCAAGTTGTTTCTTGAGTTCTTTCAACTCATCAACTGACATCTTGTAAGGTCTCTTTGCTATTGGTCCTGATCCTGGCAGCAAGTCAATCAGAAATTCCACATCTCTATCTAGTGGCATTCCCGGCAATTCTTCTGGAAACACATCCGGATATTATCTCACAATTGGTACGTTGTCTATGCTAACCCCCTTAAGAGAATTTAGCTTACTCCCTTTTGATTTGAAGTTAGACTTGAATCTTATCCGTTTCTTTTCTGGGGTTGTGAGTGCGATAGTACGATTGGAACAATCTAGTACTCCTTCATACTTGGTCATCTAGTCCATTCCCAAAATTACATCCAGTCCTTGGAATCTAGGATTATCAAACTCACTGGAAACTTATGCTTTCCAAATTCTATCACTAGATCACGACATCCAAGACTTACTATCGTATCTCTACCGGGAGAACTTACTTTTATTGGACACCCAATATTTTTAGTTGGAAACCCATTTCTATCAACAAATCCTTTTGATATGAATGAATGTGATGCACCAGTATCAAAAAGAACAAGTGCTGGAATAGAATTGAGTTTGAACTTACCAGCCACAGCATCGGACTCCTCATAAATCTCTTCCACATTGATGTGGTTCACTTGTCCCTTCTGGAAAGGGTTGGGCTTGTTGGTTCCTTCAACTTTCTTTTCTGGGCATTCATTTGCATAATGCCCCAGCTTCTTACACTTGAAACATTCAACCTGACTGATATCTCTCTTTGCAGGCTGACTGCCACTTCCACTTCCACCTCCACTGTGGTGACTCTTGTGTCCACTCTTGTTGTTCTTGTACTTGTCATTATCATGACTACGGTGATGCTTGTTGTCATGATGGCGGTTGTGGCTGTGGTGGTTGTTGTACTTTCCATGTTTGTGGGATCCAGAACTCCCATTATCATCATGATGGGAACGCTTGTGAGACGATCCCGATCTGTGCTTATCAGAGCTGTGCTTCCTCTTTCTGCTTTTAACCTGTTTCATCTTGTTCTCCAAGATGGTAGCCTTGTCACAAAGTGATTGGTAGGTTGGGACATAGGCAATAGATAGCCGCAGATTCAGTTCATCGTTCAGTCCTTCGAGGAATTTGTCCTTCCTCTTGGCATCAGTATAAACTTCATCCGGTGCATAACGCGCCAGATTGTTGAACTCCTCAATATATTCAGCCACGCTGCGGTGACGCTGCTTCAGGTTATGGAACTCCTTCTTCTTAAAATTCATCACCCCGGATGAGATGTGAGATGTACGGAATACATCTTCAAAGATAGCCCATGTCACATCCTCAATGGGAGTGGTGATATGGAAGTTATCCCACCAAGTGGCTGCTGGTCCTTCCAACAGATGTGCTGCAAACCTGACTTTCTCTTCGTCGGTGCAGCGATTCTAAATCCTTGTTCACCGAACGTAGCCAATCATTGGCCACCATTGGGTCAGTGGTTCCTAAGAACTTCGCAGGCCTCAGTCTTAGGAATCTGGTGAGCATGTCAAATCCTGGTGGATTGTTCGGATTATTGTTGTTGTTATTGTTGTTGTTGTTATTGTTGTTGTTGTTGTTATTCTGATTCTGCATAAAAGTGGTCATCATCTGCATCAGCTGTGCCTGTGCTGTCATCAGCTGCTGCATCTCGGGGGTGACGTTGTTGTTGTTTGGGTTGGGGTTGGCACGTCGAGGAGGCATCTGTGGTTTTCATAAGGATAAGAATGAGATACCCATAGATGCTTAACATGCACAATACATCACATAGACAATCACCAAAACAAGCATCAAAATAACATGAGGTTCAAACGACGCAAACAACAAGTTTGAAAAAGTAAACACACCATAGCAAGCCACCCACATGTTGGATGGTCATTGCGACTCAATAATCATAAGTACGGTAATTGAAAGATAAATGAGTAGTCATCACTACTCCTCTGCATCAACCTCCACATCAACAAGTGTAAGACCTGCATTCTCCATAGCGGTCTTGTATTCCTCGACATTGGTAGTCAAGGCCTCTATCTTGGCCTTAAGAGCCCTCTTCTGTGAGTGAAGTCTCTCAATCACACCCTGCTGATGCTCGAGCTCAAAGTCCTTGGCCTCCAGCTCTTCCTTCATCTCCTGGAACTTCTTGTTCCGGTCTTGTACTCTCTTCTCCTGGCTCCTGTCCTGGCTCTCAAACTTGGCCTCCATTTCCTTGACTATCTCGTCTTGCTCCGCGAAGAGCTTGTCCTTCTCACGAAGCTGCACCTGGAGCTCGTCATTGCTAAGCATGACGTTGGTCCTATCAGTATCTAGGTGCCTAATAATAACCTCTAGGTCCTGAAGGTACAGACGAATCGGCTCCACCGTCTCTCTAGCAGCATCCTTGAACTCAATAGCCTCACCCTCCTCGCGCGTCTCTCGAAGGGGTGAAAGTAAAGACCTCTAAGCTCCCTGGAGTGTCTCCCTACCAGGCGCCCAAGTAACTCCTGCATGACTACATCTAGGCCTTTCTCCTTGTCGTCATGCATGAGCTTGAAGGTGATGGTCTTCGTGGTTGGCTCTGCTTAGCATCCGGGCTAAGTGACTCTGAAGCCCCAAAGGTCCTTCCTCTCAAACTTGGTGAGGGGAAGCGTCATGATGCTAGGGAGTGGAAGGTTGAGCACGTTAGTGAGCTCAATGAGACGAGTGCCAAATCGAGTTCCCTTGAACTCCTCTTCCGTGTTGATAATAACAGTAGGCATCTTTTTTTATAAGATAGAAAAAGTTAGAATCAACATCGATAGAGAAAAATCACAAGACAAAATATCATAAGCATATCTTTGGCAACAATCACACAAGTCATGGCATACACAAATCCATTACAAGAATCAAAGGTTCAACATAACCTAGCCAAATTTTGGAAATAAAACGATAGATGTGGTGGTCCAACTAACGAAGTACGTTACAACTCTCACTCACTAGACAAAATAGCTATTAGGGCATCCTTAGTAGCCATCTGTCTATCTTGCTCACAAGACTCCCAAATTAAGTCTATGATGTCTCCCCTTAGTTGTTGGTTGGTAGTCTCTAACTCTTGGGTATGCTTCTTTTCTTCCCTAAGGTCATTTTGGGTGTTTAGCATTCTGCACTTGAGTCTATTACCAAGCTCCTTGATGGCATTCCAAGCTGCATTTCTTGCAGAGTCAAAGAATGTGGTGTGCATTTCTGAGTTGGTGACCATGCAGAATCCTGACTCCTTGTGGTTGTCTTCCTTGTTTTTGTACAAGTGAAGTTGCACCCACCAGTACTCTACTCCTTCATCCATCACGGGGAATCCTCTGTACATAGCTACACCATGTATCCCCATGGTAACCATGAGGTTCTTGAGGGCCTTGGGGAATTCTGCCTCACACTCCAAGGTCATGGTCATGAGTGGTCCCTTTCTCATGGCTCCATTGATGGAGTTCATCTACAAATAGAGATGAGAAAGAAGATTAGAAAAGTTTACGAGAAGAAAAGACAAGTGTGGAAATTGTTGAAATTTTTTTCCTTAGTGGTTTCTAATCCAATCCTAGGGTCATAATCCTACAGGAAACACAGTGCTCCGATACCATCTGTAAGATCCCACCTTTATAAAGGTAAAGATCCCTGTGATTGCAATGCTAGTCCCTGGATCAATGCTAGCATCCACAGTTTAAGATGAAGTACACAGAAACAAAGGTCATTATTACATCGTCATTCCAGAGATAACATAGTCTTTTACAACTCCATAGCCATAGGCTAGTACAAGAGTTTAACTTAACAATATATAAATAGAAGTCTTCATCTTCATGTGCCACAGGCAAGCATGTTGAGTGTAGACTCATAACCCCTAATCATCATGAGAGTAACCTGCAACATCACAAGTTACAACCACAGTGGGTCAATACATTGGAATAGTATTGGGAAGTGATACCTTAGTAGAATATTAGCATCTAGTTACTACATGAATTTGGCTAAGTGTAGCTTGGGATTGCTTTTCTCAAAAATAGGTTTTACCTATTAGTTGAAAACACTAAGTTTTTGTTTGGAAAAAACTTTCCCAAGGAACCGCCAATAGAAATTGGTGAACCTTCACCCTTGTTCAACCACAAGTTTTAACGTAGAAAATTGGGATGAGGAGATTCTTGATAGCTTCCATGTCTTGATGCTCAAGTTTTCCATTACCGGGGACACGGCTAAGTACTTAGTTTCTTCCATCTGCAGAGGTTGTGCACTTTCCCCACAAGACTTGATTTTCACCAAGACAGGACCTTTCAGAAGCCTTCCCTTAGACCAAAATGGACGCGCTCCAAACCTATCAATCCCCTACCACCAACTGTCCATTTGGCTAAGTTATTGCAACCTATATGATCCAGGCAAAGCCCATAATGCCATGTGGCTGCACTAGAAGCTTCTTAACATTTGGCATCTCAAATCCCTTTGTTCCTGGGTGGCAATCCACAAGTGAGATACACAAGGTAGACCATAGAAATGGGCCTTGTGTAACCACTCAACCAAAAACCACCAAGCAATTACCATTCCACCTAGGTGTTTCATTCACTTAGTTGTTTTATTAAGCAAAAACATAAGTCAAAGACTTAGCAATATTTTTCCATAGCATGTATATATTCCACCCTTGGTTACTACTAGCTAGTATGCATGGCAATAGAAAGTATTTTCACTTAGATAAATCTCTAACAATTCTACAACTACTAGGATTTCCCAAGCATAGCATATAGATACTTAGCAAAATACTCATGCAAGCCTATACAAATATTTATAATGCATAGTCAAAATATAGGGACAAAAATATGAAGCACCACTTGCCTTGGTAGTTGGGGGAGTAGCAACAATCCTCACAATCACAATCACCACTAGCACCAAAATCTACACATAAAATGATAGCACCAAATTCACATATCAAAATAAACAAGCAAAAATATATGGATGCATGCAAATGCCATGTGATGATTTTCTAAATCAAACAAGACAAATGGAACAGTACTGAATCATAAACAAAACAATTATACACTAAATAAAATTAATTTGGCCTTTAGAACATTTTCCATACAATTTTTATATACAAAATAAGCTTATAAATGTCTCTGCAAAAACAACCCATTTTACAGATGCAATTTATTAAAAAAAGTGCATAATTGGATAGAATTCTTTCTCCTGATTCCAATGATATAAAATTTATAAGATTTTAACGTGTGGATCAAAAGTTATGAATTTTGCAAGTTTGAATAACTAATAGATCTAATTCTAGATTTTAAATCAAAACCCAGGCCACGCGGCGCTTCCTGATTGGACGATACCGCTTCGCACTGGATCACGCTCGCGGGCCGTTGGATCTAACTAACTAAGCACGGCCCAGATCTAATCATACCGCTTCGATCAAGATCTAATTGTGGCCTTTGGATCTCGATCCGATGGATCAGATCAATCTGACCAGAAATCAGCGGCGCAAATGGTGCCCACGGCGGCGACGGTTCTGGCGGTGACACACCGGCGAGGCCAGAGGGGTAAGGGGGGCGTGCTAGTGCTTACCGAGATCGCGAGAACGCGGAGATGCTCAACGCGTTGACTGCAGGGTCGGGGCGCACGGACACAGCAGCAGGACCTCGTCGGAGTTCGTCTGAGCGTCGGGTGCTCACTGCCGGAGTTGAAGACGACGTTCTGGGGCACAAGGATTCAAACGGAAAACGTTAACAGATGCACAAGGCACTGGCGGACATGATTGCATGAACCAGAGACAGAGGGGAACACAGGGCTCACCAGAATAGCTCGTCGGAGTCGAGTCAAGCTTCGGTCGTTTCCAGAGGTTGACGAGGGCGACGACCTAGGGCGATTCAGAACAAAAGGAGAGCATGAGAAGGTGGGCAGGATGATTGCGAAGCAGCTCACGTGAACCAGAAGGCAAGGCGCGCTCGGGACTCACCGTGATGGATCACCGGAGTTCCTCGGTGCCGCGGCGGTGTTGGGTGAAATTTGGGGAGCCTGGCGACGCTCTGGTGGTGCTGAGTGAGGGGAAAAGAGCGTGGTGGGGAGGTGGTTAAGTAGCCAGAGTAGGGGCGACTATCACGCGGCCAATCAATGGGATTTACGCCGGGCTTAAACGCGGCATCATTGCATAGAGGTAACGATGGAGCGGCGTCTGCGCGCGAGGATTCGGGGAAGACGACGCTGACGTGGAGAGGCCCCAGCTTCAATGGCTGCGGGGTACGTTCCACGTGGATGAGAGAGAGGGTAGAGGGAACTAGCCGGGTGGTGCAGTTACATTGTTGGGCGAAATCTGGCGCCCATTGTTTCTATTTCTTTAATCTTTTTCTATTTCTATTTTGATTTTCAGGAACCAAATTCAAATGAATTCCAAATGAGTTTGAATTAGACCACTTGTGGACTTTTGTAAAGTGGAAGCTACGGAACAGTGTTGAACACTTGGTAATATATTTGCACATTGGAATTAAAAATAAGCAATGCCTTTATCAATTGTTTAATAAAGACATATGAATGGTTTTAAATTCATACTTTGTTTTGAAAATTTTGTCCAAGCTTTGGAAAACATCAATCAACCATAGGATCAATTCACTACTGATCAAAACAAGGTCTTCCTTCTTATAAGGTAGCAATAAGGCTAATGCCTTGCTTGCGTAAAATACTAAACCCTTCAAATGCTTCTGTTTTTGAAATAACATTGAAAATGATCCTAAAATGATTATGAATGCATGGATGATATGCAAACTTTGAAATCATCATTTTTGGGATGTTACACTATTGTAAGTAAAGTAGATCTAGTGAAGTGGAGTGATGGCAAGTTTTCCTAGGGGAGTAAATGTTTAAGCAAATTGTTATTTCATTCATTTAGTTGACACAATTAGTGAAGCACATAGATAGTATTTTTATTGTTTCTTCTAGGAAGAGCCATAACTAGGTGTAGCCGTAGATATGAACAAATACAACACTAATGATTGATCCCAAGACCAATTAAGTACAAACAAGGGAATTATTAAGACATAAAGTCCAACACTGAATTCATATCTAAGGTCCTATGATAATACCCCCGTTGATTTAACCATGAATTAATATAACATGCATATCTAAAAATTGGGATCCGGTTCTTATCAAACTCCGACTATCCCTCCTCCTATCATCATGCAACGGTGACAACCTTGTGTATCTCCTAACATATCATATGCTAGTACAACAAGATCATCATAGAAGATAACATAAACTTGTATGCAACTACAATGAACTATGTCACAATTGCCATAACAATTCACTACTCAAACATCAACATAGAGATACAATATATCATGGGAAAGTAAAATATTGCCTCATACATCATGTTTTCCAAGAGATTACAGTGGAGGATGATGAAGAGGTGCTATAGATGGTGATGGATATTATCCTCCCCAAGGGGGAGAGGCGGCGTCGACAGTGGAAGGAGGCGGCGCCGGTGGCAAGGAGGCCCCGGGGCCCTCCTATGGCGGCGGCTGCCCTTGGGGGCATTGCCTCTTGGCCTCTTCTTCTTCCTTTGAGATGGTGCTGGTGTGGAGGAGCTTCTCCCCCTACTTGGGGGCTGCCAAGGAGCGGGAATTTCGTGACTATGGTTGGATGCCTCCAAAAATAGGGTTTCTCCTTAATATATAGTGGTGGAGGCTTCACCGGAGCCATCAGATCAAAAACCTTTGATCCAAGGGGTTTTGGAAATCTCTAATGTAGGGGTTCATAGCATGGAAAACAAAAAAATTCTACTGCATGCACACAAACAAGCCAAGATCGATCTACTAGATTGTAGCAACGGGTCGATTAGAGTACTCAGCCTTGAAGATTCTAAAGAGGTTAACGAGAACAGATTCTCGTGGGTGATGTAGTCGTACACTTGCCGATCTCAAGATCGCGTAGACGTTCCTTCTGGCGCTGCGTTCCGGTAGCGCTTCCGCAGTCGGTCACACGTTTGGTACTCGATGAATACCTTCCTCTCCCTTGTTCCAACAGGCAGCGGAGGTTGTAGTTCTCCCCTCGCGATTCCGGCAGCACGACGGCGTGGTGTCGGAAGTAGAGGAAAAATCCTGCAAGGCTTTGCCTAAGCTGGAGCAGGTTATGGTGGATCTAGGGTTTCCGGCGATATAGGGTTTAGAGGGACGGAGAGGAGGAGGCGTGGCCGGCAACGGCTAGGGTGGCGATGGAGAGCCGGTGGCGGTGGTGAGCGGCTAGGTGGGAAGGGGCTGGTGTTGTGTGGCCTTGGGGCACCGCCTCCCCTCTATTTATGAGAGGGATGGTAGATTGGGAGAGGGGAGTTTGAATCCTTCCCCAACTCCCTCTCCTTGTTGGCTTGTGGTGGAGGGAAAGAAGGATTGTTTCCTTCCTCCACCAGGACACATTGTCCCAGTTTGACTTTTCAAACTTGCCTTTTGACTTTCAATTTGGAGCTTGATTTCTTTCTTGCTAATGCCCAACCAAGTGACCTAGGACATGATCCAATCATTCCACTTATACATGACACATTCATGTTCCCTTCCCCTTCCGGTCTGGTGAACCTTCTAGACCCTTCTAGAACCTCTCCGATGAAATCATCGGAATCATTCCCGAACTCCGGAATTGGACTTTTCTTATATGAATCTTATTCTTCGGACCATTCTAGATCTCCTCGTGATATCCCAGATCCCATCCGATACTCCGAACAACATTCAATCTCCCTACTTACATTCCATATCTACTAAACAACATCGAATCCTTAAGTGTGTCTCCCTACGGTTCGTGAATTACGCGGACATGACCGAGACACTTCTCCGATCAATAACCAATAGAGGAATCTGGAAATTCATATGGCTCCCACATATTTCTACGATTACTTTGCGATCGAATGAACCACTTACATACGATACCAGTTTCCCTTTATCTCATGATAGTTTACTTATCCGAGGTTTGATCGTCGGTATCTCTGCATACCTAGTTCAATCTCGTTACCGATAAGTACTATTTTCTCGTTCCTGTGATATGTGATCCCTTGTGAGCCAGTCACATGCTTGCAAGCTAATTGGATGACATTCCACCGAGAGGGCCCAGAGTATATCTATCCGGCATATGGATGGACAAAACCCACTCTTGATCCATGTGCCTCAACACATACTTTCCGAACACTCAATGCCACCTTTATAGCCACCCAGTTACGGTGTGGTCTTTGATGTCATCAAAGCATCCATCCGGTGATGGTGATTAGCATGATCTCATGGTCGGAGGATTTAGGTTACTATGTATCTGAAAGCTTATAGCAACTGAACTATATTAAATGACTTGATCTTTATGCTATGATTAACTATAGTTTTATGTCCATCACACCATTATCCTAATGATATGATCTTGTTGTTAATAACATCTCAATGTTCATGATCAGGAAACCATGACCATATATTAACCAACAAGCTAGTTTAACAAGAGGCTTTACTAGGGACTCTTTTATGTTTACAAATCACACAAGTATTAATGTTTCCGGTTAATACAATTATAGCATGGTATGTAAACATTTATCATAAGCATGAAGATATGATAATAACCTCTTTATTATTGCCTCTTGCGCATATCTCCAACAGTCTCCCACTTGCACTAGAGAAAATAATCTAGTTTCAAATCTTTGTCTATTCAACACCTATGGCTTTTCGGTGTTGTATTTACACGATTGTCAGTGGTCAACTGATCTTTGGATCCGACTCTTTCAGGTCCGTGTGTAATTGCATGTATTTGCGTCTCTACGCATCACTCATTCTCTAATGAGATGGCTTTGTATAAATTTGGTCCTCTGGTGAGACCTTTGGTTCCTTGGGGTTAAAACATGTTGATAATATTGTCGTACAATATATCTTCATGGTACTATCCTGCTGTGAACCGCACCTAGTTTTATAACAAACTACTTAACACAAATGCCCTCTTTTGATTCTAGATAAGAGTAGTCATATACTTAGCCTTTTGTTGTAGTATCTGTCACAATGTCTTAACTTTGGAGCTCATCCAAATCCATTATGGAACTTACTTTCCATTATATTGTTCCACCCTTAGTTTAGATTGAAATAAACTTAATTTGTACTTTGTGACAAAACTAGCATCAATGTAGTACTTTTACAATGAACTAATCATCTATTTGTCACATCTACAAAAATAATATATTCTTAGTTCTTCCAAAAGATCATAAGAATATCCTTACTATCATCCAATGATCATCTTATGAATCATTCTGGTATATGCTCATAACATTTAGAGCATAGGACATATCTGGATTTGTACATATCAAAGTATGATTGATATAAATACTCTTTGTGATTTTATACATCAAGTATCAATCTATACTTGAATCTTTGTTTCACTTACCAAGTGTCGATACACTTGAATTTTGACTTAATCCATTCTGTGTGGTAAGAACCTTTCTTGTCATTTCCATATTGAACTCATTCAATATCTCATCTATGTACATTTGGCACAACCATATTAGTGTCTCAATCTATCTATATAGATATTGATGCCAAATATTCGGGTTTTGCCTAAGTCTTTCATCGAGATGAAATTCTTAACATGTGTTAATAAAAGATACATCATTTCCAACCAACAATATGTCTTCCACATAATGTATTAGAAATATGTCTTAGCGCTCCCACTTAATTTCTTGCAAATGCAAGCATCTTCATCGTATCTGATGAATTTAAACTCTTTTAACAGTTTCATCATGGTGAAGATTCCAACTCCGCGATGCTCACTTCAACCATTATAGTTTGCATACGCTTTTAACATCCTTTGAATTAACAAAACCCTATGTACCATGTTATGAAGACGTCCTAGGTAACAATTCTATCAGAAGAACTTGTTTTGTTTATTCAACTACCACATAACAAAATTATATGTAGTGGTTGCTACATTAATCCGTCTAGACTAAACATCGCTATGAAAGATAAAATCTTGTCGTAGTAAACCTTTGAACATTGTTGTGAACTCTTTCCCAACATTTCGACTATTTTATAGATATGAAACATCCAAGTCTATTTCTTTATAGATCCAAACACGACTGTAAGGTTTTACACCTTTCCAGAGGGTCTTTCAAGTTCAAAGCTTGATTTCTCATGTATGGAACTATCACGGATTTTATGGCTCCAAGCCATTTGAAGGAGTTAGGGCCCATCATCGCTTCTTTGCATGCAGCTGGTTCATTATTGTCAAATAATGATTCAACCCTCAAATCTTGGTATTTGATTGTTTATCCGACCTACTTGGTTCAATAGGAACTTAGACTTCCGTGACAACAACCTTTGAGGCACGTGAGCCATGAGCATTGTTGCTGCCTCCGGAACACTTTTCGGCTTTGCGCAACTTTGCACATATAGCTAAGGTTCTTTTAACCTTTTCAAAGTTCTATTGTCCTCCCACTTAACTTTTCATGGAAAATTCCTTTCTCAAAGAAACTTTACGTTCTAAGCGACAAACATTTTTGTCTTTGGTGTTATGTAGGAATACTAAACGATTATTCGAAATAACATCCAAAGATATGTTCATCCGATTTTGGTTGCAAACATCTTTCTTATGCATAGCATACCATTGTTTAAGAAAGGACAACTTGGGTTTTATCCCAAACCATAACTTTATATGGTGTCATTTCAATGGATTATGATGGAGCTCTTTTCAGTGGAAAAGGGTAGTCTCTAAAGCTTTAATCTTTAAAATATAATGGCAGATTTATAAATTACACCTTTGATCTTACCATGACAAACAAGGTTTCATTACATATCTCAAACGCTCCATACTCTTATGGTGTTTCAGGAAATGAAAATCCACGGAACGATTCCTCAAATCTAAGGTATTATGCTAAACTTGTAACTCAAATATCTTCCTTTATGATCCTATCATAAATTCTTTATTTTCTTGTTACATTGATTTTGCACTTCATCTTGAAAGTTTTTGAAATTTTCAAATGTTTCACACTTCATCCTCATTAAGTAAATATTCATATATTCACTCAAATTTTCAGAGAAAGCATATGAAGTTGAAATCCATCGCTCTTGACTACACGTAATGGACTTCATACATCAAATATGTACAAATTCCAATAATCTAGTCATCCATTCCCTTTTGGCCTATGAACAGAGTTTTAATTATCTCTAGGAAAGTTTCACAAGCGTCATTTGATAAAAAATCAAAGACTCTAAAATTCCATCCACATGGAGTTTGTTCATGTTTTCTTTTCAATATAATTTAAACGGCGATGTCACTTCCTAAGTGATCTTTCAATCAATTTGTCTTTTGACATTTTTAGCACTAGTTTTATGGATGTGGTTTCTAAAAAGAGATTTGTAAATCATTCATCTTTTATGGATTGCGGTAATTATTTGAACAACCCTTTTGTTCTCATAATACCTGATAAAACAAATCTTGAAGGGAAGCTTTGATTTCAACGAGCAACACAATAACCCTTTATTTGTTCTCGATGAACATCATCACACATTCTTTTGCTGGTTAATTAGGCCATTGTAGTTCATGAATTGTGTTGTTTCGTATGACGATTCACACCAACAAATTTAGTATCTAATACTTAAGAACCACATTATTTAACAAGCAAAGAATACGGCCATAACACGTATATCCTCTATATACCTAAGATGAAAAATTCTGATCTTTTCTTTTCTGCCATATATTTATGAGATTCTCTTTCAGTATTTCCTTTTCTATTTGAAATAATCTATCAACATCAATAGTGGAGCCATACACATGACAAATAGTCCAAAGCATGTATATTTAAATACCAATGTCTTTGGACTTGCACTTTGAAGTAGACCACCATCGTCAAATGTTTGGTGTTCTTTCAAATTCCATTCTTTAGTAATATCTTGGTGTAGTAAACATTTTACCTACATCAAATATTCATCCTTATCATGGAATTATTCATGATCAAGCTGCTTTAGCTTATAACAGTGAATCGCGAGTATAATGTTGTTCTCCAAAACCTTTTGGAAGATTAGGACGACTAGCATCTCCAACCTTTTGAAAATTCCCATCAAATATGAGAACATAAACTTTGTCGTATTATACTCTATCATGTTATAATCAAAAACATCATTTTAGATATTGCAATATCTTCCACATGTGATGTTCCTAGATAACCTTGATATTAAAACAATCTTTTGAATATCAAGAATCATGTAGATAAACATGATACTTATATACTAACACTGGAATTGTTACTCCTGATTTAATACCAATTATTAAACTTCACAGAGTAACCAAAACTTACTGAAAGTTTGCAATAGGACTTTTAAACTTTAGATTACCACTTCAAAACAATACGATACCAGTTCGTAAAGTAATTAACCAGAATTCTATAGTTCTATTATCTCAATTATAACTAAGCACAAGGTGGTAAAGGGATGCCAATAACTACAAAAATTATGCAAATTCACTTTGATTTAATTTATGATAAATAGTGTTCAAATTTTAATCATATTGTTGTTGAACTCCCACTCAAAACAATATCCCTCACATTGTTTTAGTGATCACACGAACCAAATTAACTACACCAAGTTCGATCATCACGTGACATGATATAGTTTGTCGTGGGAATGACCACGGCAGACACTGCAATCGGCGGCGAGTAGTAGAACATGGGTCAAGGGCGGCCAGCCATCTGCGGTGCGAGATGAGGGCGGAGACACAAGGGTTTACCCAGGTTCGGCCCCCCGGAGGGTAAAGACCTACTCCTGCTAGATTGTATTATGGAGAGAGTACAAGGGGCAAGCTCGACGACTAGGCGGCGAGTCGCTTGGGTGTATGATAGAACGTGTGCTCTATGCGTACCCTAGGGAGGTTTATATAGGCTCACCTCGCTAGGGTTTACAGATCTATAACCGAATTAGTTAAGGATTTGGAGGGTCTTCGACCTAGTCCGACTGGGCCTAGCTACGCTTCTGGGCCTCCAGCTTCCAGTCGCCTGAGTCCTCGCCAAGTCTCGATCCGATCGCCGTCCTGAGGCCCACTCATTTGGCTTGGGCCAATAGGAAACGTCCTGCTGGGCATACCCCGGTAGGCATATCCCCATCAGTACTCCCTGAGGCCGTCGTTGATTCGTCGCAGGTGTTTGTTGGCAGTCAGAGTATGCGGGTCCAATACGGACGCCCATTCGAATCGGCGGCGGACTCCTGAATAAAGGAAAGAACTAGTCATTTTAGTCGCAATAACGGCGACCAATCATGTCGCAGCTTGGCGAGCGGGTCGGTGAATAATTAGTCACTGTCATAGTGATCAGGTCGGCGAATCGTCGAGTCGCCGAAGGCAGCGAGTCGAGTAAACGAAGTTGGACCGTCAGCTTGGTCAAACTAGCCGTTGGGTAATCCAACGGTAATATTGGCGTAATTACCGAGTGGTAACGGCTCCCCGAAAATGGTGGGTAAAAACTTCTATATAAGGAGAGTGACGGGTGAAGGGGAAAACGCTTCCCTCACTTCCTCCTAACTTGCACATCCTCGTTTCTGCATTCCACGCAGCGACCAGTTCCACTCAAAGCGATCCGCATCCCATGACCCTCCAACCGATGGCTCCTCCTGCTGAACCATGGGGCAGATCCAAGTGCACGAAGGCGCTGCTAAAATCATTCGAGGAGGCGGGGATCCTCCATGCCGGGAGATGGCGCATCCCCGCGGCCGGAGAAGTAATTCCAGATCCGCGCGAAGGGGAGTTTGTATGCTTCACCAGTCACCTGGAGCGGGGGCTCGGATTCCCCACTTCCATCTTCTTCCGGCGCTTATGCGCCTACTACGATATCCAGCCATCGGATCTGGGTACGCACAGCATCGAGCAGCTCGCCATTTTCGTGGCGTTCTGCGAGTGCTACCTGGGCTGCAGGCCCTATTTTCCCCTATGGCAAGATCTATTCCATGGGAGAATCAGCCGCGAGGAGGCAGGCGGCCCAATGCTAGCCGTGACTTGACTTTCGGCTAAAGTCGAAGGCATCATTCTTTGATCTGATGTTGCCCGCCAAGGCAGTGAATGAGTGGAAGAAAAGATGGTTCTATGTGACCGAGTCGATTCCAGGCGACGAGGTGGCGCTTCCAAGGTATTCCGCCGACCGGCCCGAGCCGCGCCGGCTCCAAGTTACCAAACTTCCGCTAGAACAGCGGATGGTCGTCGACAAGATGCTGCAGACCATCCGCAACCTGAAGAAGAAAGGCCTCCAAACCATCAACCTCTACAACTGCTGGCTCGGGCGACGGCTCGTCCCCTGGCCAGCCGTGCCCACTACATGTACGAATACACGGGCAAGGACGACCCGACGAAGTCCTGCCTCGACGAGTGGAGACTCAATGACTACACCCTGGCTCTGAAGAAGATCACCCAGGCAGTGTATCTCGACGCGAAGGCCGGGGTCGCGCCTTACACCGCAAGGCGCCCAGCTCCGACGGTGAGTTAGTATTCCCTTTGCACTCGTAGTCGCAGTTTGTGCACTCGCGGTTGTGCTAATGTTGTTTGGCTACTGCAGTTGTTTCAAGTGGTGGAAGGGTGGCTTCCACCCTGCAGATGACGAGAACTCGAGCTCGTCCACCGAGGATGGAAGTGAGCCATTGCCCGACAAGGGCGATGCCAGGAGTGATGAGGGTGATGGCGACAACGATGATGACGAACCCGTGGAGGTCGCTGCCCCACGGTCCGCAAGACTCGCGGGCAGCACCAACGTGAACTCGAGGCTAGCAGAAGCCTCGAGGTCCACGAGGACGACGACGATGAGCTCCCTGAGCACACCTCACAGCGCAATGTTACGCCGTCGAAGAAGAAGAAGCATGCTCCACCCAAGAAGAAGGCGAAGCCAGCCAAGCCGGCGTCTCCGCCTCGGCCTGCGAGTAGCTCCGACGCTACCAGCACGGCCGAAGAAACAGCGGCGCACGCGACCGCAGCAACTAGCGCTACCGTCGTATAAGACGAGGCGCCGCTGGCATCATTGCTTCCGCCGTTCGCCCCATTCGCCGGGTTGGCGGCCGCTCCAGCCGCAGGGGCCTCGCCATCGAGAGGAGCTCCCGCAATGATTGCCACGGAGGCTCCCGCCATGGCGTCATCCTCGAAGAAACCGTCAGTGTCTTTGGCACATAATGTGTTCGAGACGGGCCTCAGTCAGAAACTGGGGCCAGAATTGGAGAAGCCGGCCAGCATCCGCACCGGCCTGCAATTTATTCCAGTCGCCAAGTACTCTTTGACCTTCTATTCGTTTGCTTGCTTAGTGTTTCGATCGGAAAGTGTTATTGAAAGAATTGTTTCACAGGACTAGAATTAAGAAGATAGGCCACCCTTCGGTGGCCAAGGTTCCACCAGCCACCACAGAGACGCCAACCGATCCCTCGAAGAGGAGGAAGGGCGACAAAGTCGTTGCACCCGCCGAAGACACTAAAAGATTAAAGGGTGATGACGTCGTCACGATCTCTGACGAGCCGGCGGCTGCCCCGAGCGAACCTTCGACCGCGGTGGACGTAGATCTGAAAGCCAAGGAGGACGCGGGGTCGCAGCATGCGGTACCCGTGGGTTCGACCGAGCTGCCCTCGAGTGGCGCGGGCGCCGCAGTGCCGACATTCCCTCGCTTTATGGCGAAGGCCGCCACGGCGAGTGCCTCGGTGCCGTCGAGCCAGTTTCCTGGTGCCTCTGGCATGGAGGTTGAGGAGCGTCGCGGTCATACTCCGCTCGTTCTTGCATCCGTGGACGCGATGGAGCTTCATAGCATGCTAGGTGCCGCCATCCAGGTATGTCCAGACCCCGAGGATCTGGCCACTGAATTTCAGTGGTCGGATTCTTAATATTTTTGCGTTATCGAGTCCCCGAGTGCCTAGTCGATGAATTTCAGCGGCTGGGCACTTAGGAATTTTGTCATCCAGTCCCCGAGTGCCTAGTCGTTGAATTTTAGCGGCTGGGCACTTAGGAATTTTGTCATTAAGTCCCCGAGTGCCTGGTTGCTGAATTTCAGCGGCTGGGCACTTAGGAATTTTGTCATCCAGTCCCTGAGTGCCTAGTCGCTGAATTTCAGCGGCTGGGCACTTAGGAAGTTTTGGTTGCTGACGCTGTGATTGTTTCACAGGCACTGCCTGTGAATCAACCGGCGGCTTTGCGAAGTGCCGCGTTGAGAAGGAGCTTATCGCCGTCTAGGAGACGAACGAGGAGCTTCGAGCGGCTGAGGGTGAGTATTTACCTTATTTGGCGCTGGTCGCTAACTTTTTGTGGTGTTGACCATTTTGTTTTGGAAACAAAGAATAGTGCGGCTGAGGTGAAGGAGGCTCGCCAAGGCCTTGTCCTGATGGGTGATTTGACGGCGGCTTAGTCCGCTTTGAGCGTGGCGGAGAAGCGAATCGCTGAACTGGAGCGTGAGATCAAGGAGGCGAAGGCAGAAGTGAGCTCGGCGGAAGGACGAGCCAAGGCCGCCGTCACTTACGCTGAGGCAGAAGGTGTCGATGCGCGCTTGTTCTGGGTTGCGATGATTTCTCTTCTCTTCAGAGTTTCATCACGGACCTCTGCCGCCCGCTGATTGGTAAGCTTTCCTTCAGCCGATTTCTGATTGGACGTACCGCGTTGTGGTTTTGGTGCTTTGCTTACTGTTTGCTTGTGTGATGTAGGCCGGATCACTGATAATGCGGAAGAGGCGCAGTCGTATGATGCATGGCAATGCGTGACCACCCTGGTCGACTCAGCCGCGCTGTCAGCGACTTGTCTCCAGGCATATCTTCAGGAGATCTCGCCAACGGAGGTGATCCCCAGCGACCTCGTCGAGGTATGTCGCTACCTAGAGAAGGCCCCGTCAGTCGTTGAATTCATGACGCGGTCGGCCTTCCGTCGTGGAGCAACGACTACGCTGAGCCTTGGGCTCGCACACTTTCCGGACGACTTCGACCTCGACGACGTCACGAGCGGTTACCCCTCGTCGACCGGCTTGATCGAGATTGCCGAGGTGTTGAAGCTGACGGATCGAGTCGCGGTGTACTCCAACCGCCTTTGGGCGATGGGCGACCTTATCCCCTACCAGGAGATGGTCGTGGCCCCCAATGACCCTGAGCCGAAGCACCGTGATTTCAAGGTGGAGCAACCGTTCCGTGCGGCGATGGCGGGCGAGCTAACGACGTACCCGTCGAATCCCTATGTGCCTTTTATCCGCAGCCGCAAGGATGGTGGCGTGTCTTCATCAAAGCCTGCGGAATAAGATGTTGTTCCTTTCGGCGTTAGTATACGATAATCATGTAATTCTCCTTGTATGCGAAACAAATTTTGCTGCTATGAAGGAATGCTCGGGTTATTTTGTCATTGTTTTTGTGATTTGATTGTTGGTTGTACGAGTCCCCGGGCGCGTCCGCCCTTTTTATGGGGTTTACCTCGTTTTTATATGTTGTGTGAACTGTTAGTGAGTTAGGGTCGACTCACCATGGCTCGGGAAGCCAGTCGCGTGGCGACTCCCAGGGGTGCTCTTTACTTGGCCGTTTTCCTGAGCGCGAACGGGGTTGGGTCACCGAGTCTCCAAGCATGGTACTTGGCCGTTCTAGTCGCATGCCCAAGGTAGGTGAGGACTAAGCGCGTTGTGTTGGGTGCGTCACTCCGCCTGATCCGTAAGACCAGTCGCATGGCGAGTCCTAGGCGCGCTCTCTTACTTGGCATTTTTCCCTAGCCACTCGCCGTTCGAGTCGCTGCGCTAAGGGTGCGGAGGACTTGGTCGTTGTTGGAAGCGAGTGCAGTCGTCTTGGCCCGGGGATCCAATCGAGCTAGGCAACTCCAATGGGGCTCCGGGTTAGCTTTTTCTGTGGACGGTACGAGGCCTGAATTTTTCCAGTACTCTCGTACCGCACTACTTGGCCGTGCCGGTCGCGTTACCAAAGGTTGACTTCTGCGAATAGCGTAACACTGTTATTACGAGTGCGAGTGGCACAAGGCATGGAGAGTAGACGCAATTTGCAAGAACCAATCTATTTTATTTCATAGCGGTTAGGGGGTACATGTCTGGAGTTCTAAGAGTAGAACTTCCGTAGGAGGTTTACATTCCATGGCCGCTTGACGTCAAGTTTTCCGACGCCTCGGATGTCGGTGAGGTAGTAGGCGTCGTTGCCCAGGACTCGACCGATGGCGAATGGTCCCTCCCAAGGGGGAGAGAGCTTGTGCATGCCTTTCTTATCCTGGATTAGACGCAGTACCAAGTCGCCTTCCTAGAAAGTGCGAGTCCGTACTCGTCGGTTGTGGTAGCGGCGGAGCCCTTGCTGGTAGATGGCGCTGCGGTAGCGAGCTAGGTCGCGCGCTTCGTCGAGCTGGTCGACTCCGTCCTGGCGTGCGAGCTCGTTGTCGGCCTCCGTGTAGTTGACTACCCGTGGCGAATCGTGCTCAAGGTCGGTTGGAATGACCACATCGGCACCATATACCATGAAGAAGGGGGTGAACCCTGTCGACCTGTTAACGGAGGTGCGGATGCCCCAGATGACCGAAGGGGGTTCTTCGACCCAGCACCCGGCGGTGCGCTCGAGTGGTACTTGTAGCCGTGGCTTCAGGCCATGGAGGATGCTCTGGTTGATGCGTTCCGCCTGTCCATTGGACTCCGGGTGGGCGACTAAGGCGAGGTCGAGTCGGATGTTGTGATCCTCGCAGAACTCGACCATGGCTCCCTTGGCGAAGTTGGTGTTGTTGTCCGTGATGATGCTATTTGGGAACTCGTAGCGATAGATGAGCTCGCGTAGAAATTTCGTAGCGGTCTTCCCGTCGCACTTGCGGACTGGCTTAGCCTCCACCCATTGTGTGAATTTGTCGACGGCGACTAGGAGGTTGGTGAAGCCAGAGGGGGCCTTCTTGAAGGGGCCTACCATATCCATGCCCCACACGGTGAATGGCCAGGTGATGGGGATTGTCTTGAGCGCCAAGGTCGGTACGTGAGTCTGGTTGGCGTACTTCTGGCACCCGATGCATCGCTGGACGATGTCTACTGCGTCGGCATGTGCGGTGAGCCAGTAGAAGCCGTGTCGCATGGCCTTGGCGACCAGAGAGCAGGCGCCGGCGTGGTGGCCGCAGTCGCCGGAGTGGATGTCCTGGAGGATCTTGCGTCCTTCAGTGGGTTGGACGCAGTGTTGGAACACGCCGATCACGCTGCGCTTGTGGAGCTCGCCGTTGATGATGACGAAGGATTTGCAGCGGCGTGCTATTATCCGGGCCTCCGTTTCGTCTGCGAGTAGGGTGCCTCCCTCCAGGTAAGCGACGTATGGCGTGGTACAGTCGCTTGGCTTGGCGATTAGTGCGACCATGGCTGCTTCTGGTTGCAGTGGAATTCCGATGTCGATCTCCCTTGGGGGAGAGACGGAGGGCTTGGTGATGGTGTGGAGGAAGACACCGGCGGGTGGTGCGAGTCGAGCCAAGCCGATGTGAGAGAGTGCGTCGGCCTCCTCATTCTTCATCCTATCGATCCACTCGACGGAGTAGCCCGCGAAGTGTCCTCCTAGCTGGTCCACTACTTGGCGGTATGCCGCCATGGTGGAGGAGACGGCGTCGCAGGTGCTGGAAACTTGCCCGGTGACGAGGTCGGAGTATCCGTAGCAGCGCAGGCGATTGATGTTCATCTACTTGGATGCCCTCATGTCGTGGAGTAGCGCCTCGTACTCAGCCATGTTGTTGGTGCAGGGGGTGAAGTCGAGGTAGAGGACGTAGCGGAGCTTGTCGCCCTTCAGAGATGTTAGCACGATCCCCGCTCTTGCATCGTCTGCGTTCTTGGAGCCGTTGAAGTGTAGGCTCCAGTAATGGAGGTATGGCAGCTTCTCTGGCTGCTGGGCCTCCTCCCAGTCGGCGAGGAAATCTGCAAGAGCCTACGATTTGATCGCCTTGCGCGGCTCGTACTTGATGTTGTGGACGCCGATCTCGACGGCCCACTTAGCGACTCGCCCAGTCGCCTCGCGGTTGCAGATGATGTCCTGCAGCGGTGCTGAGGAGATGACCGTTATTGGGTGCTCCTGGAAGTAGTGCGGCAGTCGCCGCTGTGCTCTGAAGACCACGTATACCAATTTCTGGTATTATTGCGGGTACAGGCGCGACTTCGGTGAGACTTCGCTGATGTAGTATACGGGTCGCTGCACCGGGCATTCCTTACCTTCCTCTAGCCGTTCGACGACCATGACGGCGCTGATGACGCGCTCGGAAGCCGTGACGTAGACCAACATGGGCTCCTTGTCGACGGGGGCGGCGAGTAGCGGTGCTGCGAGCAGCACCTCCTTGAGAGCGTGGATCGCGTCGTCTGCCTCCTTGTCCCACTGGAAGGTGGGGTTCTTGCACATTAGGCGATAGAGAGGCATCGCCTTCTCGCCTAGCCGGGGGATAAACTGACTGAGAGCCGTGACTCGTCCGGCCAGCTTCTGGACGTTGCGCAGGCACTCGGATCTGTCGAGTCGGGCGATCGTTTTGATCTTGGCGGGGTTCGCCTCGATCCCGCGCTTGGAGACGACGTATCCCAGTAGCTGTCCAGTAGGTACACCGAAGGTGCACTTTCCTGGGTTTAGCTTTATCTTGTACCTTCGCAGGTTGGCGAAGGTTTCCGCCAGGTCGGCGAGTAGATCGCCCTGGTGAGTGGATTTTATCACCACGTCATCGATGTAGACGTGGATATTGCAGCCAATTTGGCTCGCAAGGCACTCATGCATGCACCTCTGGTAGGTCGCCCCGGCATTCTTGAGGCCGAAGGTCATGGCGGTGTAGCAGAAGGCTCTGAATGGCGTGAATTTAAGTTTGTGTAATCAATACACATTCTCCAGGTCCCTTTTTTCTTCTCGACCAGGACTGGTTTTGCCAGCCACTTGGAGTATTTGATTGGTCGGATGAAGCCTGCAGCGATTAGACGTTGCACCTCCTCGGCGATTGCCCAGCGGCGCTCTTCATTGAAGGGTCGTAGCGACTGCTTGACAGGTCGCTCTTTGGGTTTGGCGTTGAGTTTGTGCTCAGCGAGTTCCCTCGGGACACCAGGCAGGTCGGATGGCTTCCATGCGAAGATGTCCCGATTCTCACGTAGGAACTCGATGAGCGCACCTTCCTATGCTGGGCTCATGCCCTTCCCGATCGTCACCATCTGGCTGGAGTCGCCTAGGACCATCTCGATGGTGCGGGTGTGTGTCGTTGCCTTGAACGCGGTGGAGTTGCCACCCTCCGAATTGGGCTTCTTGAGTATGGTGGGGTCGTCGTTGTTGACCCTGCTCGCGTACTTGGAGAGCTCCTCGGCGTGGTTGGCCTCCTCCGCGATGACGGCGTCAGCGAGTTCGGTGCCTTTGGCCTCGCATTCTGCGGCCACGTCGGGGTCTCCATGGACAGTGATGATGCCACATGGCCCGAGTAGCTTCGTCGCGTTGTATGCGTAGTGGGGCGCTGCCATGAATTTGGCGAACGCCTGGCGCCCCAGGACACAGTGGTAGGGGCTGTTGAACGACACCAGCTCGAAGACGATCCGCTCGGTGCGGAAGTTTGCTGGTGTGCCGAAGGTGACTGGCAGCGTCACCTTGCCGATTGGGTACGCCTTTCGACCGGGGACGATGCCGTGGAAGGTGGTGTAGGTCGTCTCGATCATCGACTACGGGAGCCGCAGTCGCCTGAATGTGTCCAGGTATAGGATGTTGATGGAGCTGCCGCCGTCCATCAGCGTTTTGGGGAGCCAGTAGTCCCCAACCTTCGGCTTGACCACCAAGGCGACTCGGCCCGGATATTTGATCCGTGGCGAGTGGTCCTCGCGGCTCGAGGTGATTGGCTGCTCGGACCAGTTGAGGAACTGGGGGATGTCTATCTGGGACACCGCGTTGACGGCGATGGTGCGGGAAATGACCTTCTTCTTGCGCTTCGTGTTGAAGCCTGTGAAAGTGTGGAGCGAGCCGGCGATGCTGCCGAATTTTCCGCTGTTTGGCGGGTTGTTGTCGGGGTCTTCCCGCGCGCCGTGCCTTCTCAATCTCCTTGAGAGAGTGGCAGTCGGCGGTAGTGTGCGTGGCGGTCTTCCCTTCCCTGCTATGAAACACACAGGGTTGGTTGAGGAGAGCCGTGGGATCGAACCTCGGCTTTGCCTTGTAGTTGCCACCATCACGGCGCTGGCCTCCTTCGCGGAGGAAGCTCTTTGGTTCGCGTGGCGCGTATCCGGCATTGGCGACGAAGTTGAATCGCCCATCACCGCGGTGCTTGCCGGTGAGGCGAGTGTTGCTGTAGCGTAGCTCAGGTCGCCTCCCGTTGTCGTGGCCGCTCGTGCGGCGTTTTCCTCCTGACTCGTCGTCGGTTTCTTGGTTTGGGTCCTCCTCCGCGTACCGCTTGGCGATCTCCAGGAGGTCTGGTATGTTGTCGAGTGTTCTGTACACTCGCTTGAGCTTGGCGACCAGGGGCTCGTAGCGGCATGAGGTCTTGAAGCGGTGGATCGCGGTGTCCGGGTGGATTCCGGCCGCGTTATACCACAGTTCTTGCCACCGTTGGACCCAACTGCGGGTCTACTCGCGGGGTCCCTGGACGCATCGCTCCAGGTCCTCGATGGTGGTGGCGCGGGTGTAGGAACCCTCGAAGTGCCTAACAAAGGTGTCGCACATTTCCTCCAGGAGTCGATGCTATCCGCGGGGAGGGTGTTAATCCACTGCCTGCACGCTCCCTCCATCATCAGGGGACGGTAGCAGGCGGCGAGTAGATCGGTGTGGCCGGCAATTCCCATCGCCATGAGGTAAGTGTCCAGCCACACGGACGGATCATACGAGGGGTCATACTTCTCGATCTCCTTCGGTGCTTTGAAGTTCGCCGGGTATCTTTCGTCTCGGATCATCGGTCCGAAGCATTGGGGTTCGACTCGGCTCAGCGATCCCCTTGGTTCGCCGTCACGGCGGTTGGTGAGGGTATGCCTCAGGTCGTCGGGCTGGCGTGCGCGCTAGCTCTGGTTGTTGATGATGTGGGTGCACGCATCGACGAGCTACGCGTTGGCGGCGATGAAATTGTTCGCCGGCCGTGGGTCGTTGGTGGAGAGTGCCGCGTTCGCGGGTCGGTGTTGGAGCTGCAGGGGCTCAGATGGTGGGCAGTTGAGGGTATTCGCCACCATTGGGCGGCCGCTCGAGGCCGCCCTGCTGCCTGATGAACGCGAGTACATCTGACCCTGTGAGTCGACGACCGCGTTTTGTTGCTCGACTGCTTTAGCGAGCAGAGCCTTGGCGTACTAGATCTGCAGGGCGCCTTCCCCAATGACGTTTATGTTGTCGACTGCTGCTCGGCTCGCGACGACATTGTCCATTGGAGTGGAGAACAGCGGGAGGCCATTCGCATCTCGCTCCCGTGAGGAGACCACGATCCTTGGTTGGTCCCTGGGGCACGCACGATACTCATATGGATGAAGATCAACCCGGACGAGCTCCGCCTACAGCGCTGGAAAAGGGGAAGGGGCCACTCATTGCTGCTGACGATGATCGCAGAAAGGTCATGCCTCCTCCGCCTAACCCAGTGCAGCAGCCGCAGGAACTCGTCACCGGCCCGAGCAACAATAACACCGCAAACTTGACGCCTCTAGCATCTACGTCTGCAGCAGCCCAAGTTACTCCAGCTGATAGAGTGATGTACGGCAATGTCCTCGTCGAGCCACTGACTGTTGCTCATATCCGGAACGTGACCAAGCTTGACGAGAAGCGCCAGCAACTGCTGGAGGAAGCACAAGCCATCGCGGAGCAAGGCGCCAAGCTAGATCGAGATCTGGTCAACGGGCAGAAGTACATAGAGAAAGCTAGAGTAATGGAGGCCGAGTACAAGACTTTGCTGCAGCAGCAGAAGGCTAAGAAAGCTCCGGCTCGCGTCATCAACGATCCTGGTGTGCGGCGTAACCTAGGATGGTCCCCCTTGAAGCCAGCACAAGCCAAGCCATACATTGATAGTGAAGGCAAGCAGGTGATGCCCACCCCACTCCTTAACCTCGCCGTCGCCAAGACCCTTCTGGAGCAGGATAGATCGCCTGAGGCAGTGGAACAGGTCTATGACCTAGTGGCCAAGGCAGTGAAGCAGCAGGAAAAGGCCACCTCTCAGAGGCTTGAGTCTGACCCAGCGCTCTGCCAGTCTAGCCAGTACAAGCCGCCAAGAGACAGATCTCCTCTTGATGTCGGTCCCAGACGGGCTCATCAGAACAAAGACGGAGGGATGCGCGCAACAGGAAGGATGCCATCCCCATATCCTCCGACCACGCAGCAAAGGCCCGACCTCGTCGCCCATCGCCACCGCCCCGATCTCCCAGACATCGCGAAGATTACAAGGCTCACCATCATACGGATAATGCCCCCACCAAAGCAGTGTGGCATCATCATCCGCAACAATGCGGAGCAGACCCATCATGACAGAGAGCGCAACCACGGGCACAAGAGCAGGTCACACCACGACCCTCCACGTCCGACAGGCAACCGTGACAGGTGTGAGGCATCGCATGAGGGTAACAGCAAGAAGGCTAACCCACCGCCACCTCCGCCTCCGTCACCACCAAGCAGTCACCATGGCGGAGGAGGCCCGCGTCGTTCACGCAGCCCATCCCCTGTTGACAAGAAGAAGAAGAACCCGGAGCCGTACAATGCACGTTCACGGATCGATAAGATCCACGAGGCCCGGGAAGGACCATACCTAGGACCACGTTGCTCTGGACCTGCAATACGATGCGCAACTTACCCCAAAGGTTTCCTGATTGACAAGACCATCAAGCCCTATGACGGCACCGCCAAGCCAGCCACATGGTTGCAGGACTACGGCAACACGGTGGAGATTGCCGGAGGCAACCCCAACGTCGTCGTCAAGTATCGTCCATTAATGTTGGCGGGCTCGGCCCGTCAATGGATCGATGACTTGCCGGAGAAATCTATCTACAACTGGCTGGACATGCAAGAAGCGTTCACCAAGAACTTTGAGGGTACATACAAGCGTCCCTGCACTATGGGCGATCTACAGTGGTGCGTGCAAGAGAAAGACAAGACATCTCGCGCCTACCTCTCCCGCTGGCTGGATATGAAGAACTCCTGCACAGGAGTGCATGCTCAGACCGCCATGGCCGCCTTCATCGATGGGTTGGAAAGGGGCACGTTGCTCTGATATAAGCTCAAACGCTTGCAGCACAATCACCAGCTTGACTTGAACCAGATGATCAGTTGGCTAGTGAGTTCACATCTGCCGATGATGATGCTCGTGGCTCCTTGCCGGCAACACCCATTCCAACTCAAGCTCGGAGGAATAGCAGTACAAAGAGGAAAACCGCTCCAGAAGAAAAGCAATCTACCGACATGGTTGCTATGACTTTTGCAGGACGAGGAGAAGGCAGACAACGTGGCCGAGGAAGGGGAGCTGGTCGTGGGCAGCAACGGGGAAGTGAAACCACCTCGGCGCCGCTCCGCGTTCCCCAAACCTACGAGGAGTACCGCGATATGCCATGCCTCGTACACCTCGATGCCAACGGCAAGGCCACCCATACCAATCGACACTGCAAGTTCATCAACGACCTCAAGGAAGACCCGGAGTCCGGCTACAAGCAAATTCGAAAGAACAGACCACGAGGCAAGGGCAAGGGGAAGAAGAAGGAGGAGGAGTCCAAGGATTCAAGTGACATGGACGAAGACGTTGACCCCAAGCACGCCGCCAAGAGCGACGACAAGGGCAAGAACCCCTTCGCAAAGAAGGCTCCAGTCTACCACACTTTCCTTGGCACCCCCACCGTCCGACAACAGAAGACCTATCTGAGGATCCTGATGGCTACTCTCCCCCCAGTTCCCCAGTACCTGCGCTGGTCGGAAGTTCCAATCACTTGGGACAGGACAGACCACCCAGACCTTATACCTATGGAGAACCAGTACGCCATGGTCATCAACCCCTTGATTGACGGTGTGGAGTTCACCAAGTTTATGGTGGATAGTGGAAGCAGCATCAACATCATGTACCTGGATACACTGCAGAAGATGAACTTGACGGAGGCAAACCTAAGGCGGACCAACACCATCTTCCACGGCGTAGTTCCTGGTCGGGAGGCTCGGTCCCTTGGGTGAATTACACTTCAGGTTGCCTTTGGCGATGTTAATAATTACCGCCAAGAGCGCATGACCTTCGAGGTGGTCCCCTTCAAGAGCGTGTACCACGTCACATTCGGCCGCAACATATTCCACACGTTCATGGCCAAACCATGCTTCACCTACAACAAACTCAAGATACCCGGACCGAACGGTATCGTCACCGTATCCGGAAGCTTTACCAAGGCAAGGGACTGCGAGATCAATGAAGCAGCCGTTGCAGAAGTTGTCCTCTATAGCAAAGAATTCAAAGAAATCCAGAGCAAGGTCGATGACTCAGAGATGCCCGCGTCGAAGAAGCAGATCTCTGACTCCGCTCCTGCGTTCAAGGCCGCCATCGAGACCAAGCCGGTGGAACTTGTGGTAGGCGATGCCTCCAAGGTCACCGCCATTGGGACGAACCTGGATCCCAAATAGGAAAGCGCGCTCGTCGAGTTCCTCCGTGAGAATAGGGACATCTTTGCCTGGCAACCAGCCGACATGAAAGGTGTACCTAGGGAACTTGTCGAGCACATCTTAAACATTGATCCAAAATGCAAACCAGTGAAACAACCTCTACGACGCTTTGGAGATGATAAGAGACGTGCCATTGGCAAAGAGATAGCTAGGTTACTTAAAGCTAGATTTATCCGAGAAGTCCTTCACACCCGATGGGTGGCCAATCCTGTACTTGTCCCCAAAAAGGGAACCAATGAATTAAGAATGTGCATTGATTACACCGGCTTGAACAAAGCATGTCCCAAAGATCCGTTTGCTTTGCCTCGCATTGACCAAGTCATTGACTCGACGGCTGGCTCGGAACTTTTGTGTTTTCTCGATGCATACTCAGGATACCACCAGATCAAGATGAGGAAGTCGAACCAATTGGCCACTTCGTTCACTACCCCATACGACATGTTTTGCTATGTCACGATGCCCTTTGGGCTGAAAAACGAGGTGCCACGTACCAGCGGACAATGCAACATTGCCTCCACGACCAAATTGGTCGGAACATTCACGCCTATGTGGACGATATCGCGGTGATGTCTAAAAAGTCAAATGACTTAATCTCTGACTTAAAAGAAACCTTTGGTAATCTTCGGAAATACAACATGATGCTTAACCCTAAGAAGTGCGTCTTCAGGGTTCCAGCTGGCAAATTGTTGGGTTTCATCGTTTCTCAACACGGAATCGAGGTCAACCCGGAGAAAATCAAGGACATCTTAAACATGAACCGTCCGACATGCCTAAAGGACATTCAACGACTAACAGGTTGTGTTGCAGCAGTGAGTCGGTTCGTCAGCTGACTTGGAGAGAAGGCTCTGCCACTGTACAAGTTGCTGAAGAAGGCGGACAAATTCATGTGGACGGATGAAGACATTGAAGCAGCTCAAGGAGATTCTTTCCTCGGCGCCCATCCTTGCAGCACCGAACAGAGAGCCCCTGTTAATATACATGGCGGCAACCAACCGGGTAATCAGCATCGTCGTCGTGGTAGAGCGGAAGGAACCAGGCTATGAGCACGGAGTTCAACGACCAGTTTACTACGTGAGCTAGGTCTTGACGGAGTCCAAGCAGCGTTACCCGCACTACCAAAAGATAGCTTATGGAGTATTCCTTGCTTCTCGGAAGCTGAGGCATTACTTTCAGGAGCACCCAATCACAGTGGTGAGCAAGACTCCACTGTCTGACATTATCAATAACAGCGACGCTACAGGAAGGGTCGCGAAGTGGGGCATTGAACTTGCCGCCTTCGAGATCACCTACAAGAGACGCGACGCTATCAAGTCACAAGCCTTGGCGGATTTTGTTGCAGATTGGACGAAGATGCCAGATGCTACTCCGTTGCCGGAACCAGAGTATTGGGTAATGCACTTTGACGGATCAAAGATGCTCAACGGCTCGGGGGCTGGTGTATTGCTACAGTCACCAACAGGAGACAAGCTACACTACGTTCTGCAAATCCACTTCAAGGCTACAAACAACATGGCGGAGTATGAAGCACTCATTCACGGACTACGTGTAGCCAAGGATATTGGCATCAAGCGCATAGTTTGCTGTGGAGATTCCGACTTGGTTGCCCAGCAGGTGGCTGGCACCTGGAATGTGCGGAACCCTACGATGGAGGCATATCGAGACGAAGTGGACGAGATAGCCAAGAGCTTCTTGGGCTTCGAAGTCAAGTATGTACCTAGGGAGCAAAACGAGGTGGCTAATCTACTGTCTAAGCTTGGATCAGGGCGCAAGCAAATTCCGTCAGGAGTTTTCCTAGAGCACCTACGCACACCATCTGTGAAGGGAGCCGACATAGACAACCCGAATAGAGCTGACTCTTTCGTCAACATGGTGACTAAGGTCCCTCCGTCTTGGACAAAACCGTTCATGGAGTATCTCGAACACGGAACTTTGCCCGATGACAAAGTCGAAAGACGACAAATAGTACGACGAGCAAAGGGTTATACCATAATTAATCGGCAACTCTACAAAAGGAGCACTACTGGTGTATACCTAAAGTGTGTTTCCCAGCTAGAAGGTATGGAAATCCTACGCGAAATCAATCTCGGAGATTGCAGGCATCATGCCGCTCCTCGATCGTTGGTCGCGAAAGCCTTACGGCAAGGATTCTACTGGCTGACCGCGAAGGCGCATGCCGACAAGATGGTTGAGACATGCATGGGATGCTAGTATTATGGCCGACAACCACATGTTCCTGCTGAAGAACTACGAACAATACCAATAACTTGGTTGTTTGCAGTATGGGGGCTGGACATGGTGGGACCGTTACAGACGGCACCTTGTGGGTTTACGCATCTGCTTGTAGCAGTTGACAAATTCACTAAATGGATAGAAGCTAAACCCATTAGAAAGCTTGATGGGGCAACTGCCCTCAGGTTCGTCCGAGATCTAGTGGTGAGATTTGGTCTCCCACACACCATTATCACTGACAACGGCAGCAATTTATCACTCGGAGAAGTGGAGGCTTATTGCTGGGAGAAAGGTCTCCGACTTGACCTTGCATCTATGGCACACCCACAATCCAATGGTCAGGTTGAGCGAGCCAATGGATTAATTCTGCAGGGAATCAAGCCACGTCTTGAGGCACCACTACATAGAGCAGCTGGAGCCTAGGCAGAAGAATTGCCTTCTGTGTTGTGGAGTTTACGAACTACACCCAACAGATCAACCGGCTACACCCCTTATTTCATGGTATATGGAGCAGAAGCCATCCTCCCTTCCGACATACTTCACGATGCACCAAGAGTTGCCGCCTATGATGAAGATGACACTGAAGAATCCAGACGCCTAGATGTGGACCTTCTCGAGGAGGAGCATGTTTTGGCATGCCAAAGATCCGCCATCTACCAGCAGAAGCTACGCAGCTACCATAGTCGCCGTATTTGGCATCGCTCGTTTAAAGAGGGGGATTTGGTGCTCCGACTTAAGCAGAAGAAGTCACACAAATTATCCCCGCCATGGGAAAGACCGTTCATCATTAGCAAGGTGCTACTCAATAGGTCTTACTACCTCGTTGACAATCGTGAATTGAGGGATAGACCCAATGAGGATCACAAGCGTAAGCGACGTGACCCGGATGATGACTACCCGGAGCTTGATCGGCCATGGAACATAGCACAGCTACGTCCTTTTTACACTTAGCATTTTTATCTAATTGTATACCTCTTATATGATTAATGAAATAAAGCTCTCTGGTTCACTCATATTTCTGAGTCTTTTACCTCCTTTAGTGTTCATTTTTTGATCATGTAAAACCTTTATGCACAAGTCTTGCGTTTGCACTTGTGTAAATTCCGCCTACGGGCGTTAGCTTAAGTTTTCTGGTCTACACGTTGTTTATCGTTTTTATGTGGATTCTGGAGTAGTGAATTTTGGCACTTATTGTCGGCGATTTTGTGCTCAGGTTATTGACGGTGCCATTGGGCATCATCACCTGAGCGCATGGTTCCGACAACGAGTCTTCCGACTCATGAAAGGTCAAGCATAAAAACCAAAGTAATGGATAAGCCAGCACTTGCTTAAAAAATATATACATGCTGAAAACTAGTTCTTAAGTAGCAGGAAGTAACAACCATTGTTTTCTGCCTTAAGTTACATCAATAAGTTTTTCCCGCACATACACCAAAGGTGAAACAAATAATACAAAGTTGTTCTTCATTCCTTTGGCGCGGGAGACTTAGACGCAGCGTCGTCACCATAGGAGAAACCACCCTCGAATTCGGCGCTATGGTTGGACTTAGAATAATCTTGGTTGCCGCTGTCGATGGTGTTCATGGGCACGAAGACGTCGATATCCACCAACTCGGCAACTCTGGTGTCATAACCCGCGAGAGATGACAAGATGGCTTCGTGATTAATCTCTTTACCATCATCATCGACGTCAGGGATGCCAGAGGTCACCGTGTCGATGTCGGCACCTTGGTAGTGTGCCTTCACCATTGACAGCGCCATCCTCGGGCCAGCCCGTGCACATGAAGCTTTCCAGCTTGTGGCACGCTCGGGGGCTCGGCGTAGAATCTTCGAGTACTTCGCCACGGAGTCCGATGCCTTGATATGTATCTGGAGGGGCTTGGCAATCTCTTTGGCTTGGGTGATGGTGGTGTTGATGAAGTTGCTGACAAGAACCATGCATTCCTTGTCCGAAGGAGGCGATCGGGTTAAACCCATAGGAGCTGCAAGTTCCTACAAGGAGCACATGAGTTCAATAAATTCAAAGTATCCAGACTACAGAAATACAAGGCAGAGGAAACTTACTGAAGATGCTGGCCTTAGCCTGCCAGAGGGTGTCTGCCAGGGATTCTTTATCTTGTTGGAGGAGCTTATATGCCTCGCTGTGGCGTTGGTTTTGCTCGTCAGCAGCTTGCTTCTGATCTTTTAAGATCGCAAGCTCCTCCTTCAAGCGATTGATTTCCGTGGAGGCGGAGTCCTGCAGGGTCTTCATTGAATCCTCATGCATTTTTAGCATGTCTTTCCTCTCCTCCTTAAGGATCTTGTTCTCACTGTCCAGCTGCTGGATGTGCTTGGACTGCTCGACAATGTCCTTGGTCTTGGCAACATGTTCTGCAAAGTCGGATAAAACAAAGTACACAGTGAGTACTCAGAGAATGTAGGCACAAAACCAAGACGGAATGCGCAAAAAGAAAACAGACTCTTGTTTTTGATGATCTGTTCCTTCAAGATGGCAGTTTTACCCTTTTCAGCTTCAAGATCTGCACGCATCTTCTGGTACTTGTCATTGGCCATGCCCCTCCGAGCATTCTTGTTCTGTGGAAAAAGAACAAAGTTAAACCGTTGTTTAGTCTACATGGAGCATCTAGTCGGAAATTTTCCACCTATACGCTCAGGGGCTACAGCGAGAGTTTTTGACTTAACAATATGCATAGCTTTCTTTAAGCATCTAGTCAGAACTAATTCAGTTGCAACTAGAAGCTTGGGGGGCTACTGTATAAAGTTTTCAACTCGGATATATGCTTAGCTTTCTTTAAGCATCTAGTCGGAACTAATTCAGTTACAACTAGAAGCTTGGGGGCTACAATGCTGAAATTTATAAACACTGTGTATGCTACTCTTAAAGCATCTAGTTGGAACATTTCATTCCATCTACATGCTAGGGGGCTACAGTGAGAAGTTTTCTAGCTTAGTCACTCTTAGAGCATATAGATGTAAAACCTATGGTTTTCCGTCTACATCCTCGGGTACTACAGTGGGATACTCATATGAAACGCAAAAGGCAAAGTAAAACTTACAAGTGCAATGATCTTGAGGTTTGTAGCGCTCTCGGCTAGCAGCTTGCCAAAGGAGATGCTATTTCCTTGCAATATTTCTGCTTGTCGGAGGAGCTCCTCAAGACCGCATGTCGGAGATGTTGGTGCTGCTCCAGGAACCAGAGTTGTGCTACTCGGCGTCAGTGCCGGGTAGACTATCTTGGGGAACTCAAAAGGTTTCTGGGGAGCAAGGGCGCCGCCTTCGGCAGAAGTACCAGCTTCCACCACCGCCTTGCCGCCACCGATGGCATCCTTAGCTGAAGCTTCAGCCATTTGTTGAGCGGTGCTCTCCTGCGTTGCCTGCTCACCGACAACAGCGAGTTCGGTAGAGGCGCCAGAATCCACTTCCATGGCGGAAGGGCCTGATGCCTCCTTAGCTTGTGAGCTTGTCGGAGCAGACGAAGGCTTGACGGCAGGAGTAGCAGGGGTGATGGCGGGAGAGGCGTCGCGATGCAGCATGTCCTGGATATTTCGAGAAGCCCCCGATGTTTTGGAGGTCTTCTTGAGGCTGGTCGTGGCTTTCTTCCTGAAACGTGCGAAATGGATAAGTACAGGAGCAAGACAGATAAATAGACAATGTCGGAAAATGAGAAACTTACACAAGTGGGGGTGCTTTGGCAAAGGGGATCCCGATAACTTTTCTCTTTTCCGCCTCCAGGGCGGCGGTAGTCTTCTTGGAGGCTCCACCCTCCGTCTTCTTCTTCTTGCCTCCGTCGGCAGCGTCAGAGGTGGAGCTCTTCTGCTTCCGCGCCAATGGAACCTCGTCGTCGGACACGACCGTGACTTCCTTCATCTTTGGATCGTAGATTTGGGAATCTAGGTTGCCCTCCTCTAGATTGCTAAGTTGTTAAGTAAGAAATCACCGTGTTAGATAAGATGGTATTTGCAAGATGGAAGAACTGGAGCATATGTCGTACACGGAAAATAAATACCTACCTTTGGGAACTTGCCATCTACGAACATGTTGTAGGTGATGGTGAAGCCACGCTTCTTATCCTTCACCTTGACGATGTCCTTAAGGAGGAGCTTGACGGAGTCGCTCGAGAAGTTGTCCACGGATATGCGGAGACTATCATACATCGCTGGTATACTCGTGCATGTACTTTGCGGTCTTTGAAGAGGTTGGATTACACGATGAACCAGCACATGGCTAGGCCAAGCCGGTTAAACCCGTCTCTACGAACCATTCGATCCGCCTTATAGCACGAGAAGCGTCGAGGTCGGAGGGAAGGAAGGCTTGGGATCTCCATGTGGAAACTTCAGCGGCGGCTCCATCCACGAAGTCCGGGTACGTTACTTCTCGGCCAGCCAGAGGAATGTCTGGGCCGTAAAAGTACGTTCGTTGCCAATTCTTGCAAGACTCGTGGCCGACAATGTCGGGGAACCGCCGGCCAGGTCGAATCTTGAAGCTTATGGTGCCGCAGTTCCTAAGATCTTCCTTGCTGTGTCCGGCTTCACGTTTGATGGTGAAGAAGTACACGAAAAGGTCTAACCTAGGCCTTATCCCTAGATATCCCTCACAAAGTGCCGCGAAGTTGCTAAGCACTAAGATACTATTGGGGGAAAGGTTCTAGGGCTGGACTTTATAGTGATTCAAGACGGAGAGGAAGAAGTTGGAGAGAGGCAGAGAAACGCCGCGTACCAGATGAGCTTTGAGGTACACCTTTTCTCCGGCTTGGGGAGAAGGTGTCACCTCGCCGGCCGGTGCCGCCCGCCAGGCGAGCCCCTCCGTCGCAGGAAGGTAGCCTTCGGCGATCATCTCTTGGATGTCACGGTCAGTGATATACGAGCCGTGCCAGTCGCCCTTGTGCTAGTCTAGTTCCTCCTCCAACGGCTCCAGCGCCGCCAGATTAAGGTCACCGCCGGTGGACTCGATGACCACCGATGCAGGGATGACTAGCCCCTCTGGAGGCACGACGATGGAGCTCGCCGGCTTCCCCGCGGCTTCGCTCGACGCCACCAGGGAGGGAGAAGCACTGCTACTGCTGGCCATGGAGTGAGGATGAACGCAACTGGTGCGGATTGGAAGCTAGGGTTTTTTCGCAAGTCAGGCGCGGAGAGCTCGAAGGGGCGTGCACTGGAGGAAGAAGATGATGCGAGGAGAATGAGGTAAAAAGTGGAAATTTCCCCATGGTTACTATTTATCATCCTCGGCGTCAAGATTCGTGCAGCTTGATCGGACGGTTGCCGCGTAGACGACGTGTTCGCGAACGTGCGCGGAAATTTCGCCACGTCTCCAACCGTCGCCGCCAACAGTTCGTATTGCTCGCGCGGGAAAATCGGACATGATTGCATTCTCTGCATGTGTGAGTTACGAGGTGTCGCTGACCTAAGCCTACATCATCCTAGCTGACATGGGTAGATGAGCCATGACGGATCTAATCCGACTACAGAAGTGTACGATGGAAGATTCAGCATTTCTCTGGCTTACAAATTGAAGACGAAGAGAGTTTTGCAGGATTCTTTGGGAGGACTACAAGATATTGCTTGACGATTTGCCGACATCCAACTACACGGAGCGTTCATCTGAAAAGGCAAGACGGCGCAAAATCTCGGAGTTCTTCGGGGGCTACTGTTGGGGATATGCTATATGGCTATCCTCATAGCATGTCACCTATCCGGATAAACCGGGTGGCCTGATTGGTAGCATGGCCTATGGCTCTGGCCTTGATTAGATGGATCCATAAGGGAGGCCCATGTCGGATAAAGGAAGGCTACGGTGGAGTCACCAGCGTACCCGGAGCCTTGGAGTGCAAGATACACAAGACTAGTAATAGACGGTGTAGAACTCTGTAACCTGTCCGGCTAGGACTTTTCCCTGTAACCCCAGGACCTAACGACTATATAAGTCGGGCCTATGGGAGCCTTTAGGACACAACGTTCATAGACAACTTCATACAATCTCGCATATCGAGCCAATCCCTGTAACTCGGCGTATTGCCCTTATAGTGATTTATAGCAGGAGTAGGATTCCGCCACCGTTGTGGGATCTGAACCTGGGTAAGCTGTATTACCTCGTACCCGTCAACCGAAGGCCTTCCCCCACGTCTCTAAACACGCACTATGAGGACCCCTCCATGGCGTACTCGTCGGCAATACCACGACAGGTGTATGATAGAACGTGTGCTCTATGCGTACCCTAGGGAGGTTTATATAGGCTCACCTCGCTAGGGTTTATAGATCTATAACTGAATTAGTTAAGGATTCGGAGGGTCTTTGACCTAGTCCGATTGGCCTAGCTATGCTTCTGGGCCTCCAGCTTCCAGTCGCCTGAGTCCTCGCCAAGTCTCCATCTAGTCGCCGTCCTGCAGGACCACTCACTGGCGGCTTGGGCCAATAGGAAACGTCCTGCTAGGCATACCAAGGTAGGCATATCCCTATCATAGTTTCAAATGCGAACAATCATCATGTTCATCATATCATCTATATGACTCATGCTTTACCTTTCGGTGTTCCGTGTTCTGAGACCATGTATGTACATACTAGGCTCCTCAAGATCAAATCTTAGCTTCCGCATGAGCAAATCTGGCTTGATCCCATTGTATACACTCGTAGAATCTAACACACCCGATCATCACATGGTGCTTCGAAACAGCGAGCTTTGGAAACGGTGCCTACTAAGGACGAATGGATCATCTTATAATGCTACCGTCGTGAACTAAGCAATACAAGATGCATAAAAGGATTAACATCACATGCAATTCAAAATATGTGATATGATATGGCCTTTCTTCTTGTGCTTCCGATCTCCATATTCAAGCACGAACATGATCTCCATCATCACCGGCGTGGCATCAAGGTCAATGGCGCCGCTCCATGGTTGTCGTCCACCAGCATCAACTATTACAACTACTTTGAATAATAGACACGCAGGTCTAGACGAAATTAAAAGACAACCATACGGCTCCTGCCGGTTGCCGACTTACAATAAGGAACATTGTAGACAACATATATAATCACAATCATGGGCATATCACATCACAGCACACCCCTGCAAAACAAAGTTAGACGCCTCTAATTTTATTTGCATGTTTTACGTGGTTTGGGGCTTTCATCAAGTGTCATTCTAACTTACGAACAAGAACCACAACGTTGATACTAGTATTGGCAATCACCCGTTGTAAATTGAATCTTCACTATGTTGGGAGAAACAGGCACCCGCAAAGCCACTTATGCAATACAAGTTGCATGTCAAGTGTGGAGCAAGTCTCATGAACGATGACATGTAAGGTTATCCCGGGACGCTTCATCCCACTATCCCGCAAGATGCAAAGTACACAAGAAGCAATCGACAATAAAAGCATCAACGCCCACAATGATCATTGTGTTCCACTCTTGCAATAGATCTACATATAGACCTGGCTCTGATACCACTGTAGGGGTTCGTAGCATGGAAAACAAAAAAATTCTACCGCATGCACACAAACAAGCCAAGATCTATCTACTAGATTATAGCAACAAGTAGATTAGATTACTCACCCTCGAAGATTCCAAAGCGGTTAATGAGAGCAGATTCTCGTGGGTGATGTAGTCGTACACTTGCTGATCTCAAGATCGCTGACGATCCTTCGGGCACTGTGTTCTAGCAGTACTTCCTTGATCGGTCACGTTGATTTTCGATGAAGACCTTCCTCTCCCTTGTTCCAGCAGGCAGCGGAGGTTGTAGTTCTCCCCTCGCGATTCTGGCAGCACGACGGCGTGGTGTGGGAAGTAGAGGGAAAATCCCGCAGGGCTTCGCCTAAGTCGGAGTAGGTTATGGTGGATCTAGGGTTTCGGGCGATCTAGGGTTTAGAGGGCCGGAGAGGAGGAGGCATGGCCGACGGCGGCTAGGGCGGCGACGGAGAGCCACTGGCGGCGCGAGGCGGCGACGGCGTGGTGATGTCTATGCACTTCTATTCTTGTAGACAGTTGTCGGTGTCCTGGGGATGACCACGGCAGATGCTGCAATCGGCAGCGAGTAGTAGAACATGGGGCAAGGGCGGCCAGCCATCTGCGGTGCGAGATGAGGGCGGAGACACAAGGGTTTACCCAGGTTCGGCCCCCGGAGGGTAAAGACCTACTCCTACTAGATTGTATTATGGTGAGATTACAATGTGGCGAGCTCGACGACTAGGCGGCGAGTCGCTTGGGTGTATGATGGAACTTATCTCCTATGCGTCCCCTAGGGAGGTTTATATAGGCTCACCTCGCTAGGGTTTACAGATCACAACCGAATTAGTTAAGGATTCGGAGGTTCTATGACCTAGTCCGTCTGGGCCTAGCTACGCTTCTGGGCCTTCAGCTTCCAGTCGCCTGAGTCCACGCCAAGTCTTGATCCAGTAACCGTCCTACAGGCCCACTCACTGACGGCTTGGGCCAGTAGGAAACATCCTGCTGGGTATACCTCGGTAGGCATTTCCCCATCAGTAGTCCCCGAGGACGTCGTTGATTTGTCGCAGGTGTTTGCTGGCAGTCGGAGTATGTGGTAACAATGCGGACGCCTAGTCGAATCGGCGCCGGACTCCTGAACAAAGGAAAGAACTAGTCATTTTAGTCGCAATAACGGCGACCAATCGTATCGCATAACTTCGTGAGCGAATTCGTGATACTTAGTCACTATTACAGTGATCGGGTCGGCGAATAATTTGTCACTGTTATAGCGATCGGGTCAGCGAATTGTCGAGTCACTGGGAGCAACGAGTCGAGTAGATGAAGTTGGACCGTCAATCGTGGTCAAACTAGCCATTGGTTAATCCCAACGGTAATATTGGCATAATTACCGGCGTAATGTGACTCGAAAATGGCGGGTAACAACCGCTATGTAAGGAGAGTGAAGGGCGAACAGGGAAAACACTTCTTTCGCTTCCTCCGATCTCGCGCCTCCCTGTTTCCCCCTTCCGCACAGCGACCAGAGCAAGATCCAGAAAGTTCCGACCCCCACGATCCTCAGCCGATGGCCCCCTCCACCGAGCCATGGGGTAGATCCAAGTGCACGAAGGCACTGCTAGCATCTTTCGAGGAGGTGGGGATTCTCCGCGCCGGTAGATGGCGCATCCCCGTGGCTAGAGAAGTAGTTCCGGATCCACGCGAGGGGGAGTTCATCTGCTTCACCAGCCACCTGGAGCAGGGACTTGGCTTCCCAACTTCCCTCTTCTTCCGGCGTTTCTGCGCCTACTACGGAATCCAACCATTGGATCTGGGTCCGCATAACATCGAGCAGCTCACCATTTTTGTGGAGTTCTGCGAGTGCTATCTGGGCTGCAGGCCCTACTTCCCCCTATGGAAAGACCTGTTCCACGGGAGAATCAGCCGTGAAGAGACAGGCGGCCCGATGCTAGCCGCGGGTGGCCTGAAGTTCCAACTGAAGTCGAAGGCATCGTTCTTTCACTTGATGTTGCCCGCCAAAGCGGCGAACGAGTGGAAGAAGTACTGGTTCTACGTCATCGAGTCGACTCCAGGCGACGAAGTGGCGCTTCCAAGGTACTCCGCCGACCGACCCGAGCCGCGTCGGCTCCAGGTCATCAAACTCCTGCTGGATCAGCGGATGGTTGTTAACGAAATGTTATAGACCATCCTCAGCCTGAAGAAGAAAGGCCTCTAGACCATCAACCTTTACAACTGCTGGCTCGGGCGGCGGCTCGTGCCCCTGGCCAGCCGTGACCACTACATGTACGAGTATATGGGTAAGGACGACCCGACGAAGTCCTGCCTCGTTGAGTGGAGACTCAACGATTATACGCAGGCCCTGAAGAAGATTACCCAGGCGGTATATCCCGACGCGAAAGCCGGGGTCGCCCCTTATACCACGAGGCGTCTAGCTCCAACGGTAAGCCATTATTCCGTTTGCACCCGCAGACGACGAGAACTCGAGCTCGTCCGCCCAGGACGGAAGTGAATCATCACCCACCAAGGGCAACGCCGAGAGCGACGGAGGTGACAACGATGACGACGATGATGACGAACCCGTGGAAGTTGTTGCGCCCACGGTTCGCAAAACTCGCGGGCAGCACCAGCGCAAGCTCGAGGCCAGCAAGAGCCTCGAGCCTCATGATGATGACAATGACGAGCTCCCTGAGCACACTTCACATCGCGAGGCTACGTCGTCGAAGAAGAAGAAGAAATCTCCGCCGAAGAAGAAGACGAGGCCGGCGAAGCCGATATCTCCGCCTTGATCTGTGAACAGCTCCGACGCCACCAGCTCGGCTGAGGGCGCAACGGCGCACGCGGCCGCGGCAGCTGGCGCTGCCGCCACCAGGGACGAGGCGCCGCTGGCATCGTTGCCACCGCCATTCGCCCCAATCGCTGGCTTGGGTGCCGCACCAGCCGCAGGGGCCTCGCCACCAAGGGGGGTCCCATAGCAATTGCCACGGAGGCTCCCGACGCGGCTTCATCTTTGAAGAAGCCGCAGTGTCTTGGGCACACGATGTGTTCGAGACGGGCCTCACTCGGAAGTTGGGGCCCGAACTGGAGAATCCGGCCAGCATCCGCACCGGTCTACAATTCCTTCCAGTCACCAAGTGAGTGCTCCTCTGTCCTTTACTCGTCTGCTTGCTTTGTGTTTCAATCGGACAGTTTTATTGATAGAACTATTTCTCAGGACTGGTGTTAAAAAGATCGGCCATCCTTCTATGGCCAAGGTTCTGCCAGTCGCCATCGAGGTGCCAGCAGATTCCTCGCAGAAGAGGAAAGGCGACGAGGTCGTTGCTCCTGCCAAAGGCGTCAAAAGGACGAAAGGCGATGATGTCATCACGGTATCTGATGATCCGGCGGTTGCTTCGAGCGAACCTCCAACCACAGCGGAAGTGGCTTCGAAAGCCAAGGAGGGTGTTGAGTCGCAGCACGTGGTGCTTGCTGGCTCACCCGATGTGGCCGAGCCGACCCCAACTGGCGCAGCGGCCGTTGCAGCGACCTTCCCCCGCTTCATGGCGAAGGAGGCCACAGCGAGTGCCTTGGTGCCGGCAAGCCAGCTTCCTGGGGCCGCCGAGACGGAAGTTGAACAGTGTCGCAGCCACACTCCGGTCGTGCTCGCGTCGGTGGATGCGCTGGAGCTTCATGGCATGCTAGGCGCTGCTATCCAGGTATATCCAGTCCCCGAGGATCTGGCCACTGAATTTCAGTGGTCGGATTCTTAATGTTTTTATGTTATCTAGTCCTCGAGTGCCTAGTCGCTGAATTTCAGCGGGTGGACACTGAGGAATTTCATTGTCCAGTCCCCGAGTACCTAGTCGCTGAATTTCAGCGGGTGGGCACTGAGGAATTTCATTGTCTAGTCCCCGAGTGCCTAGACGCTGAGTTTCAGCGGGTGGGCACTTATGAACTATTTGTTGTTGATACTGTAGTTTGTGCGCACGGCCTGCAGCGCGAGTCAGCCGAATGGATTGCTACAAAGTACCGCTTGGAAAAGGAGCTTGTTACCGTCCAGGAGACAAACAAGGAGCTTCAAGCAGCTGCAGCCGAGGTGAAGGAGGCCCGCCAAGGCCTTGTCCCGGTGGGTGACTTGACGGCGGCTCAATCCGCTCTGAGCGCGGCCAAACAGCGAGTCACCGACCTGGAGCGTGAACTCAAGGAGGCGAAGGCGGAAGCGAGCTCAGCGAAGGGACGAGCCAAAGCTGCCGTTACTTCTGCCGCTGAAGAGCGGAAAGTATCTGATGCGCTCATTGCTGGGTTGCAGAATGACGTTTCTTCTCTTCAAAGATTCATCACGGACCTCTGCCGACCGTTAATTGGTAAACCCTCCTTCAACCAACTTCCGACTGCAATAACTGTATTGTGATGTCGATGTTTTGCTTAATGCTTGCTTCTGTGCTGTAGGCCGAATCATTGATAACGCGGAAGAGGCGCAGTCGTATGACGCGCGGCAATGTGTGACCACCCTGGTCGACTCAGCCGCATTGTTAGCGACTTGCCTTCGTGCCTATCTTCAGGAGATATCACCCACGGAGGTGATCCCCAGCGACCTTGTCTAGGTATGGCACTACCTGGAGAAGGCTCCGACGGTCGTCGAGTTCATGACGCGGTCGGCCTTCCGTCGTGGGGCAGCGACGAGGCTCAGCCTTGGGCTCGCCCACTTTCCGGAGGACTTCGACCTCGACGATGTCACGAGTGGTTACCCTTTGTCGACGGGCTCGGTGGAGATTGCCGAGGTGCTAAAACTGACGGACCAGGCCGCGGTATACTCTGATCGCGTTTGGGCGATGGGCGACCTCATCCCCTATCAGGAGACGATTGTCGCTCCCAATGATCCTGCACCGAAGCATCAGGACTTCAAGGTCGAGCAGTCGTTCCGTGCGGCGATGGCGGGAGAGCTGACGACGTACCCGTCAAACCAGTATGTTCCCTTCATCCGCAGCCACAGGGACGGTGGCGTGTCTTCATCAAAACCTACGGAGTAGAAGTATTTTGCCATTGGGCATTAGTATGGAATAACTATGTAACTTTCCTTGTATGTGGAACAAATTGTGCTGCTATAAAGGAAGCTCGTGTTATTTTGTCATTCGTTTTGCGATTTTGTATGTTGATTGTGTGAGTCCCCGAGCGCGTCCGCCCTTTTATGGGGTTTACCTCGTTTTTATACGTTTTGTTAACTTTTATGAGTTAAGGTCGACTTGCCATGGCTCGGGGAGCCAGTCGCATGGCGACTCCCAGGGGTGCTCTTTACTTGATCGTTTTCCCGGGCGCGAACGAGGTCGGGTTGCCGAGTCCCCGAGCGTGGTACTTGGCCATTCTAGTCGTAGGCCCAGGGTAGGTGAGGACTAAGCACGTCATTTAAGCGCATCACTCCTGCCTAATCCGGAGGATCAGTCGCATGGCGAGTCCTGGGCACGCTCTCATACTTGGCGTTTTTCCCTAGTCGCTCGTATTGGGCCGGGTGTCGGTCCCCGAGCGTGCTACTTGGCCGTTCGAGTCGCTGCGCCAAGGATGCGGAGGACTTGGTCGCTGTGGGGAGCGAGTGCAGTTGTCTTGGATCGGGGAGCCAGTCGAGCTAGGCGACTCCAATGGGGCTCCGGGTTAGCGTTTTTCGTGGACGTTACGAGGCCTGAGGTTTCCCAGTGCCCTCGTATCGCACTACTTGGCCGTGCCGGCGCTTTGCCAAAGGTTGACTTCTGCGAATAGCGTAACGCTGTCATTACGAGTGCGAGTGGCACAAGACACGGAGAGTAGACACAATTTTGCGGTAACCAATCTGTTTTATTTCATAGCTGGTGGGGGTACATGTCTGGAGTTCTAAGAGTAGAACTTCCGTAAGAGGTTTACATTCCATGGCCGCTTGACGTCGAGTTTTCCGTCTCCTCGGACGTAGGTGAGGTAGTAGGCGTCGTTGCCCAGGACTCACCCGATGGCGAATGGACCCTCCCAAGGGGTTGAGAGCTTGTGCATGCCTTTCTTGTCCTGGATTAGACGCAGCACCAGGTCGCCTTCCTGGAAAGTGCGTGTCCTCACTCGCCGGCTATGGTAGCGGCGGAGGCCTTGCTGGTAGATGGCGGTGCGGGAGCGAGCCAGGTCGCGTGCTTCGTCTAGCTGGTCGACTCCGTCTTGGCGTGCGCGCTCGTTTGCGGCCTCCGTGTATTTGACCACCCTTGGTGAGTCGTGCTCGAGGTCGGTTGGCATGACTGCCTCGGCACCGTAAACCATGAAGAAGGGTGTGAATCCTGTCGACCTGTTGACGGAGGTGCGGATGCCCCAGATGACGGAGGGTATCTCCACGACCCAGCACCCGGCGGTGTGCTCGAGTGGGACTTGTAGCCGTGGCTTCAGGCCATGGAGGATGCTCTGATTGGCACGTTCTGCCTGGCCATTGGACTCTGGGTGAGCGACTGAGGCGAGGTCGAGCCGGATGTGGTGTTCCTTGCAGAACTCGGCCATGGCTCCTTTGGCGAAGTTGGTGCCATTGTCCGTGATGATGCTGTTTGGGAACCCGTAGCGATAGATGAGCTCGCGTAGGAACTTGGTGGCGGTCTTACCATCGCACTTGCGGACTGGCTTGGCCTCCACCCATTTTGTGAATTTGTCGACTACGACTAGGAGGTGGGTGAAGCTGGAGGGGGCCTTCTTGAAGAGGCCTACCATGTCCATGCCCCATACGGCGAACGGCCAGGTGATGGGGATTGTCTTGAGTGCCAAGCTCGGCACGTGAGTCTGGTTGGCGTATTTCTGGCATCCGACGCACCGTTGGACAATGTCGACAGCGTCTGCTTGTGCGGTGAGCCAGTAGAAGCCGTGCCGCATAGCCTTTGCGACCAGAGAGCGGGCGCCGGAGTGGTGGCCGCAGTCGCCGAAAAGGATTTCTTGGAGGATTTTGCGTCCTTCGGCGGGTTGAACGCAACGTTGGAACACGCCTGTCACGCTGCGCTTGTGGAGCTCGCCGTTGATGATGTCGAAGGATTTGCAGCGGCGTGCTATCATCCGGGCCTCCGTTTCATCCGCGGGTAGGGTGCCTCCCTCCAGGTAGGCGACTTATGGCGCGGTCCAGTCGCTTGGCTCGGCGACTAGTGCGACCAGGGCTGCTTCGCCACGGAGTCCGATGCCTTGATATGTATCTGGAGGGGCTTGGCAATCTCTTTGGCTTGGGTGATGGCGGTGTTGATGAAGTTGCCGGCAAGAACCATGCATTCCTTGTTCGAAGGAGGCGATCGGGTTAAACCCATAGGAGCTGCAAGTTCCTACAAGGAGCACATGAGTTCAATAAATTCAAAGTATCCAGACTACAGAAATACAAGGCAGAGGAAACTTACTGAAGATGCTGGCCTTAGCCTGCCAGAGGGTGTCTGCCAGGGATTCTTTCTCTTGTTGGAGGAGCTTATACGCCTCGCTGTGGCGTTGGTTTTGCTCGTCAGCAGCTTGCTTCTGATCTTTTAAGATCGCAAGCTCCTCCTTCAAGCGATTGATTTCCGCGGAGGCGAAGTCCTGCAGGGTCTTCATTGAATCCTCATGAATTTTCAGAATGTCTTTCCTCTCCTCCTTAAGGATCTTGTTCTCACTGTCCAGCTGCTGGATGTGCTTGGACTGCTCGACAATGTCCTTGGCCTTGGCAACATGTTCTGCAAAGTCGGATAAAACAAAGTACACAGTGAGTACTCAGAGAATGTAGGCACAAAACCAAGACGGAATGCGCAAAAAGAAAACAGACTCTTGTTTTTGATGATCTGTTCCTTCAAGATGGCAGTTTTACCCTTTTCGGCTTCAAGATCTGCGCGCATCTTCTGGTACTTGTCATTGGCCATGCCCCTCCGAGCATTCTCGTTCTATGGAAAAAAGAACAAAGTTAAACCGTTGTTTAGTCTACTTGGAGCATCTAGTCGGAAATTTTCCACCTATACGCTCGGGGGCTACAGCGAGAGTTTTTGACTTAACAATATGCATAGCTTTCTTTAAGCATCTAGTCGGAACTAATTCAGTTGCAACTAGAAGCTTGGGCGGCTACTGTATAAAGTTTTCAACTCGGATATATGCTTAGCTTTCTTTAAGCATCTAGTCGGAACTAATTCAGTTACAACTAGAAGCTTGGGGGCTACAATGCTGAAATTTATAAACACTGTGTATGCTACTCTTAAAGCATCTAGTCGGAACATTTCATTCCATCTACATGCTAGGGGGATACAGTGAGAAGTTTTCTAGCTTAGTCACTCTTAGAGCATATAGATGTAAAACCTATGGTTTTCCGTCTACATCCTCGGGTACTACAGTGGGATACTCATATGAAATGCAAAAGGCAAAGTAAAACTTACAAGTGCAATGATCTTGAGGTTTGTAGCGCTCTTGGCTAGCAGCTTGCCAAAGGAGATGCTATTTCCTTGCAATATTTCTGCTTGTCGGAGGAGCTCCTCAAGACCGCATGTCGGAGATGTCGGTGCTGCTCCAGGAACCAGAGTTGTGCTACTCGGCGTAAGTGCCGGGTAGACTATCTTGGGGAACTCAAAAGGTTTCTGGGGAGCAAGGGCGCCATCTTCGGTAGAATTACCAGCTTCCACCACCGCCTTGCTGCCACCGATGGCATCCTTAGCTGGAGCTTCACCCATTTGTTGAGCGGTGCTCTCCTGCGTTGCCTGCTCGCCGACAATAGCGAGTTCAGTAGAGGCGCCAGAATCCACTTCCATGGCGGAAGGGCCTGATGCCTCCTTAGCTTGTGAGCTTGTCGGAGCAGACGAAGGCTTGACGGTAGGAGTAGCAGGGGTGATGGCGGGAGAGGCGTCGCGATGCAGCATGTCCTTGATATTTCGAGAAGCCCCTGATGTTTTGGAGGTCTTCTTGAGGCTGGTCGTGGCTTTCTTCCTGAAACATGCGAAATGGATAAGTACAGGAGCAAGACAGATAAATAGACAATGTCGGAAAATGAGAAACTTACACAAGTGGGGGTGCTTTGGCAAAGGGGATCCCGATAACTTTTCTCTTTTCCGCCTCTAGGGCGGCGGTAGTCTTCTTGAAGGCTCCACCCTCCGTCTTCTTCTTCTTGCCTCCGTCGGCAGCGTCAGAGGTGGAGCTCTTCTGCTTCCGCACCAATGGAACCTCGTCGTCGGACACGACCGTGACTTCCTTCATCTTTGGATCGTAGATTTGGGCATCCAGGTTGCCCTCCTCTAGATCGCTAAGTTGTTAAGTAAGAAATCACCGTGTTAGATAAGATGGTATTTGCAAGATGGAAGAACTGGAGCATATGTCGTACACGGAAAATAAATACCTACCTTTGGGAACTTGCCATCTATGAACATGTTGTAGGTGATGGTGAAGCCACGCTTCTTATCCTTCACCTTGACGATGTCCTTAAGGCGGAGCTTGACGGAGTCGCTTGAGAAGTTGTCCACGGATATGCGGATACTATCCCTTATGTCGCTGGTATACTCGTGCATGTACTTCGCGCGGTGCTAAAGAGGTTGGATTCGCCTGATGAACTAGCACATGGCTAGGTCCTAGCCGGTTAAACCCGTCTCTATGAACCATTCGATCCGCCTTATAGCACGAGAAGCGTCGAGGTCGGAGGGAAGGAAGGCTTGGGATCTCCATGTGGAAACTTCAGCGGCGGCTCCGTCCACGAAGCCCGGGTACGTTACTTCTCAGCCAGCCAGAGGAATGTCTGGGCCGTAAAAGTACGTCTGTTGCCAATTCTTGCAAGACTCGTGGCCGATGATGTCGGGGAACCGCCGGCCAGGTCGAATCTTGAAGCTTATGGTGCCGCAGTTCCTAAGATCTTCCTTGATGTTTCCGGCTTCACGTTTGATGGTGAAGAAGTACACGAAAAGGTCTAACCTAGGCCTTATCCCTAGATATCCCTCACAAAGTGCCGCGAAGTTGCTAAGCACTAAGATACTATTGGGGGAAAGGTTCTGGGGATGGACCCTATAGTGATTCAAGACGGAGAGGAAGAAGTTGGAGAGAGGCAGAGAAACGCCACGTACCAGATGAGCTTTGAGGTACACCTTTTCTCCGGCTTGGGGAGAAGGTGTCACCTCGCCGGCCGGCGCCACCCGCCAGCCGAGCCCCTCCGTCGCAGGAAGGTAGCCTTCGGCGATCATCTCTTGGATGTCACGGTCAGTGATATACGAGCCGTGCCAGTCGCACTTGTGCTAGTCTGGTTCCTCCTCCAACGGCTCCAGCGCCGCCAGATTAAGGTCACCGCCGGTGGACTCGATGACCGCCAATGCAGGGATGACTAGCCCCTCTGGAGGCACGACGATGGAGCTCGTCGGCTTCGCCGCGGCTTCGCCGTGGCTTCGCTCGACGCTGCCAGGGAGGGAGAAGCGCTGCTGCTGGCCATGGAGTGAGGATGAACGCAACTGGTGCGGATTGGAAGCTAGGGTTTTTTTGCGAGTCAGGCGCGGAGAGCTCGAAGGGGCGTGCACTGGAGGAAGAATATGATGCGAGGAGAATGAGGTAAAAAGTGGAAATTTCCCCATGGTTACTATTTATCATCCTCGGCGTCAAGATTCGTGCAGCTTGATCAGACGGTTGTCGCGTAGACGATGTGTTTGCGAACGTGCGCGGAAATTTCGCCACGTCTCCAACCGTCGCCGCCAACGGTTCGTATTGCTCGCGCGGGAAAATCGGACATGATTGCATTCTCTGCATGTGTGAGTTACGAGGCATCGCTGACCTAAGCCTATGTCGTCCTAGCTGACATGGGTAGATGAGCTGTCACGGATCTAATCCGACTACGGAAGTGTACGATGGAAGATTCAGCATTTCTCTGGCTTACAAATTGAAGACGGAGAGAGTTTTGCAGGGTTCTTTGGGAGGACTACAAGATATTGCTTGACGATTTGCCGACATCCAACTAGACGGAGCGTTCATCTGAAAAGGCAAGACGGCGCAAAATCTCGGAGTTCTTCGGGGGCTACTGTTGGGGATATGCTATATGGCTATCCTCATAGCATGTCACCTATCCGGATAAACCGGGTGGCCCACAGTTGGTAGAATGGCCTATGGCCTGCTGGGCGGCCCAGTTAGATGGATCCAGAAGGGAGGCCCATGCCGGATAAAGGAAGGCTACGGTGGAGTCACCAGCGTACCCGGAGCCTTGGAGTGCAAGATACACAAGACTAGTAATAGACGGTGTAGAACTCTGTAACCTGTCCGGCTAGGACTTTTCCCTGTAACCCCAGGACCTAGCAACTATATAAGTCGGGCCTATGGGAGCCTTTAGGACACAACGTTCATAGACAACTTCATACAATCTCGCATATCGAGCCAATCCATGTAACTCGGCGTATTGCCCTTATAGTGATTTATAGCAGGAGTAGGATTTCGCCACCGTTGTGGGATCTGAACCTGGGTAAGCTGTGTTACCTCGTACCCGTCAACCGAAGGCCTTCCCCCACGTCTCTAAACACGCACTATGAGGACCCCTCCATGGCGTACTCGTCGGAAATACCACGATAGGTGTATGATAGAACGTGTGCTCTATGCGTACCCTAGGGAGGTTTATATAGGCTCACCTCGCTAGGGTTTACAGATCTTTAACTGAATTAGTTAAGGATTCGGAGGGTCTTTGACCTAGTCTGACTGTCCTAGCTACGCTTCTGGGCCTCCAGCTTCCAGTCGCCTGAGTCCTCTCCAAGTCTCGATCTAGTCGCTGTCCTGCAGGACCACTCGCTGGCGGCTTGGGCCAATAGGAAACGTCCTGCTAGGCATACCAAGGTAGCCATATCCCTATCATAGTTTCAAATGCGAACAATCATCATGTTCATCATATCATCTATATGACTCATGTTTTACCTTTCGGTATTCCGTGTTCCGAGACCATGTATGTACATACTAGGCTCGTCAAGATCAAATCTTAGCTTCCGCATGAGCAAATCTGGCTTGCTCCCATTGTATACACTCGCAGAATCTAACACACCTGACCATCACGTGGTGCTTCGAAACAGCGAGCTTTGGCAACGGTGCCTACTAAGGACGAACGGATCATCTTATAATGCTACCATCGTGAACTAAGCAATACAAGATGCTTAAAAGGATTAACATCACATGCAATTCAAAATATGTGATATGATATGGCCTTTCTTCTTGTGCTTCCGATCTCCATCTTCAAGCACGAACATGATCTCCATCATCACCGGCGTGGCATCAAGGTCAATGGCGCCGCTCCATGGTTGTCGTCCAGCAGCATCAACTATTACAACTACTTTGAATAATAGACACGCAGGTCTAGATGAAATTAAAATACAACCATATGGCTCATGCCGGTTGCCGACTTACAATAAGGAACATTGCAGACATCATATATAATCACAATCATGGGCATATCACATCACAGCACACCCCTACAAAACAAAGTTAGACGCCTCTAATTTTATTTGCATGTTTTACGTGGTTTGAGGCTTTCATCAAGTGTCGTTCTAACTTACGAACAAGAACCACAACGTTGATACTAGTATTGTCAATCACCCATTGTAAATTGAATCTTCACTATGTTGGGAGAAACAGGCACCCGCAAAGCCACTTATGCAATACAAGTTGCATGTCAAGTGTGGAGCAAGTCTCATGAACGATGACATGTAAGGTTAGCCCGGGACGCTTCATCCCACCATCCCGCAAGATGCAAAGTACACAAGAAGCAATCGACAACAAAAGCATCAACGCCCACAATGATCATTGTGTTCCACTCTTGCAATAGATCTACATATAGACCTGGCTCTGATACCACTGTAGGGGTTCGTAGCATGGAAAACAAAAAAATTCTACCGCATGCACACAAACAAGCCAAGATCTATCTACTAGATTGTAACAACGAGTCAATTAGATTACTCACCCTCGAAGATTCCAAAGCGGTTAATGAGAGAAGATTCTCGTGGGTGATGTAGTCGTACACTTGCTGATCTCAAGATCGCGTAGACGATCCTTCCGATCTTGCGTTCTAGCAAGATACTTCCTGATGGTCACCGTTGATTTTCGATGAAGACCTTCCTCTCCCTTGTTCTAGTAGGCAACGGAGGTTGTAGTTCTCCCCTCGCGATTCTGGCAGCACGACGGCGTGGTGTGGGAAGTAGAGGGAAAATCCCGCAGGGCTTCGCCTAAGCCGGAGTAGGTTATGGTGGATCTAGGGTTTCCAGCGATCTAGGGTTTAGAGGGCCGGAGAGGAGGAGGCATGGCCGGCGGCGGCTAGGGCAGCGACGGAGAGCCGCTGGCGGCGCGAGGCGGCGACAGCGTGGTGATGTCTATGCACTTCTATTCTTGTAGACAGTTGTTGGTGTCGTGGGGATGACCACGGCAGATGCTGCAATCGACAGCGAGTAGTAGAACATGGGGCAAGGGCGGCCAGCCATCTGCGGTGCGAGATGAGTGCGGAGATACAAGGGTTTACCCAGGTTCGGCCGCTAGAGGGTAAATACCTACTCCTACTAGATTGTATTATGGTGAGATTACAATGTGGCGAGATTGACGACTAGGCGGCGAGTCGCTTGGGTGTATGATGGAACTTATCTCCTATGCGTCCCCTAGGGAGGTTTATATAGGCTCACCTCGCTAGGGTTTACAGATCACAACCGAATTAGTTAAGGATTCGGAGGTTCTATGACCTAGTCCGACTGGGCCTAGCTACGCTTCTGGGCCTTCAGCTTCCAGTTGCCTTAGTCCACGCCAAGTCTTGATCCAGTCACCGTCCTGCAGGCCCACTCGCTGACGGCTTGGGCCAGTAGGAAACGTCCTGCTGGGTATACCTCGTAGGCATTTCCCCATCAGTAGTCCCCGAGGACGTCGTTGATTTGTCGCAGGTGTTTGCTGGCAGTCGGAGTATGTGGGTACAATGCGGACGCCTAGTCGAATCGGCGCCGGACTCCTGAACAAAGGAAAGAACTAGTCATTTTAGTCGCAATAACGGCGACCAATCGGGTCGGCGAGTACTTAGTCACTGTTACAGTGATCGGGTCGGCGAATAATTTGTCACTGTTATAGCGATTGAGTCGGCGAATCGTCGAGTCGCTAGGAGCAACGAGTCGAGTAGATGAAGTTGGACCGTCAGTCGTGGTCAAACTAGCCGTTGGTTAATCCCAACGGTAATATTGGCATAATTACCGCGTAGTAACGGCTCCCGAAAATGGCGGGTAACAACCGCTATATAAGGAGAGTGAAGGGCGAACAGGGAAAACACTTCTTTCGCTTCCTCCGATCTCGCGCCTCCCTGTTTCCCCATTCCGCACAGCAACCAGAGCAAGATCCAGAAAGTTCCGACCCCCACGATCCTCAGCCGATGGCCCCCTCCACCGAGCCATGGGGTAGATCCAAGTGCACGAAGGCACTGCTAGCATCTTTCGAGGAGGTGGGGATTCTCCGTGCCGGTAGATGGCGCATCCCCGTGGATGGAGAAGTAGTTCCGGATCCACGCGAGGGGGAGTTCATCTGCTTCACCAGCCACCTAGAGCGGGGACTTGGCTTCCCAACTTCCCTCTTTTTCCGGCATTTCTGCGCCTACTACGGAATCCAACCATTGGATCTGGCTCCACATAACATCGAGCAGATCACCATTTTTGTGGCGTTCTGCGAGTGCTATCTGGGCTGCAGGCCCTACTTCCCCCTATGGCAAGACCTGTTCCACGGGAGAATCAGCCGTGAAGAGACAGGCGGCCCGATGCTAGCCGCGGGTGTCCTGAAGTTCCAACTGAAGTCGAAGGCATCGTTCTTTCACTTGATGTTGCCCGCCAAAGCGGCGAACGAGTGGAAGAAGTACTGGTTCTACGTCACCGAGTCGACTCCAGGCGACGAAGTGGCGCTTCCAAGGTACTCCGCCGACCGGCCCGAGCCGCGTCGGCTCCAGGTCATCAAACTCCCGCTGGATCAGCGGATGGTTGTTAACGAAATGTTACAAACCATCCTCAGCCTGAGGAAGAAAGGCCTCCAGACCATCAACCTTTACAACTGCTGGCTCGGGCGGCGGCTCGTGCCCCTGGCCAGCCGTGACCACTACATGTACGAGTATATGGGTAAGGACGACCCGACGAAGTCCTGCCTCGTTGAGTGGAGACTCAACGATTATACGCAGGCCCTGAAGAAGATTACCCAGGTGGTATATCTCGACGCGAAAGCCAGGGTCGCCCCTTATACCGCGAGGCGTCTAGCTCCAATGGTAAGCCGTTATTCCGTTTGCACTCGCAGTCGCAGCTTATGCATTCGCGGTCGTGCTAACATCGTTTGTTTTTGTTGCAGTTGTTTCAAGTGGTGGAAGGGTGGCTTTCACCCGCAGACGACGAGAACTCGAGCTTGTCCGCCCAGGAAGGAAGTGAATCATCGCCCACCAAGGGCAACGCCGAGAGCGACGGAGGTGACAACGACGACGACGACGATGACGAACCCGTGGCAGTTGTTGCGCCCACGGTTCGCAAAACTCGCGGGCAGCACCAGCGCAAGCTCGAGGCCAGCAAGAGCCTCGAGCCTCACGATGATGACGACGACAAGCTCCCTGAGCACACCTCACATAGCGAGGCTACGTCGTCGAAGAAGAAGAAGAAATCTCTGCCGAAGAAGAAGACGAGGCCGGCAAAGCCGATATCTCCGCCTTGATCTGTGAACAGCTCCGACGCCACCAGCTCGGCTGAGGGCGCAACAGCAAGACACGGCGGCTGGCAATTGCCGCCGCCACCGAGACGGGCGCTAGCATCGTTGCCATCGCCATTTGCCCCAATCGCTGGCTTGGGTGCCGCACCAGCCGCAGGGGCCTCGCCACCAAGGGGGGTCCCATAGCAATTGCCACGGAGGCTCCCGCCGCGGCTTCATCTTCGAAGAAGCCGTCAGTGTCTTGGGCACACGATGTGTTCGAGACGGGCCTCACTCGGAAGTTGGGGCCCGAACTGGAGAATCCGGCCAGCATCCGCACCGGTCTACAATTCCTTCCAGTCACCAAGTGAGTGCTCCTCTGTCCTTTACTTGTCTGCTTGCTTTGTGTTTCAATCGGACAGTTTTATTGATAGAAGTATTTCTCAGGACTGGTGTTAAAAAGATCGGCCATCCTTCTGTGGCCAAGGTTCTGCCAGTCGCCATCGAGGTGCCCGCAGATTCCTCGCGGAAGAGGAAAGGCGACGAGGTCGTTGCTCCTGCTAAAGGCGTCAAAAGGACGAAAGGCGACGATGTTGTCATGGTCTCTGATGATCCGGCGGTTGCTTCGCGCGAACCTCCAACCACAGCGGAAGTGGCTTCGAAAGCCAAGGAGGGTGTTGAGTCGCAGCACGTGGTGCTTGCTGGCTCACCCGATGTGGCCGAGCCGACCCCAAGTGGCGCAGCGGCCGCTGCAGCGACCTTCCCCCGCTTCATGGCGAAGGAGGCCACAGCGAGTCCCTTGGTGCCGGCAAGCCAGCTTCCTGGGGCCGCCGAGACGGAAGTTGAACAGTGTCGCAGCCACACTCCGGTCGTGCTCGCGTCGGTGGATGCGCTGGAGCTTCATGGCATGCTAGGCGCTGCTATCCAGGTATGTCCAGTCCCCGAGGATCTGGCCACTGAATTTCAGTGGTCGGACTCTTAATGTTTTATGTTATCCAGTCCTCGAGTGCCTAGTCGCTGAATTTCAGCGGGTGGACACTGAGGAATTTCATTGTCCAGTCCCCGAGTACCTAGTCGCTGAATTTCAGCAGGTGGGCACTGAGGAATTTCATTGTCTAGTCCCCGAGTGCCTAGACGCTGAGTTTCAGCGGGTGGGCACTTATGAACTATTTGTTGTTGATACTGTAGTTTGTGCGCAGGGCCTGCAGCACGAGTCAGCCGAACGGCTTGCTGCGAAGTACCGCTTGGAAAAGGAGCTCGTTACCGTCCAGGAGACGAACAAGGAGCTTCAAGCAGCTGCAGCCGAGGTAAAGGAGGCCCGCCAAGGCCTTGTCCCGGTGGGTGACTTGACGGCGGCTCAATCCGCTCTGAGCGCGGCCAAACAGCGAGTCGCCGACCTGGAGCGTGAACTCAAGGAGGCGAAGGCGGAAGCGAGCTCAGCGAAGGGACGAGCCAAAGCTACCGTTACTTCTACCGCTGAAGAGCGGAAAGTATCTGATGCGCTCATTGCTGGGTTGCAGAATGACTTTTCTTCTATTCAAAGCTTCATCACGAACCTCTGCCGACCGTTAATTGGTAAACCCTCCTTCAACCAACTTCCGACTGCAATAACTGTATTGTGATGTCGATGTTTTGCTTAATGCTTGCTTCTGTGCTGCAGGCCGGATCATTGATAACGCGGAAGAGGCACAGTCGTATGACGCGCGGCAATGTGTGACCACCCTGGTCGACTCAGCCGCGTTGTCTGCGACTTGCCTTCGTGCCTATCTTCAGGAGATATCACCCACGGAGGTGATCTCCAGCGACCTTGTCTAGGTATGGAGCTACCTGGAGAAGGCTCTGTCGGTCGTCGAGTTCATGACGCGGTCGGCCTTCCGTCGTGGGGCAGCGACGGGGCTCAGCCTTGGGCTCGCCCACTTTCCGGAGGACTTCGACCTCGACGATGTCACGAGTGGTTACCCTTTGTCGACGGGCTCGGTGGAGATTGCCGAGGTGCTGAAACTGACGGACCGGGCCGCGGTATACTCCGATCGCGTTTGGGCGATGGGCAACCTCATCCCCTATCAGGAGACGATTGTCACTCCCAATGATCCTGCACCGAAGCATCGGGACTTCAAGGTCGAGCAGTAGTTCCGTGCGGCTATGGCGGGAGAGCTGACGACGTACCCGTCAAACCAGTACGTGCCCTTCATCCGCAGCCACAGGGACGGTGGCGCGTCTTCATCAAAACCTACAGAGTAGAAGTATTTTGCCATTGGGCATTAGTATGGAATAATTATGTAACTTTCCTTGTATGTGGAACAAATTGTGCTGCTATAAAGGAATCTCGTGTTATTTTGTCATTCGTTTTGCGATTTTGTATGTTGATTGTGCGAGTCCCCGAGCGCGTCCGCCCTTTTATGGGGTTTACCTCGTTGGTATACGTTTTGTTAACTTTTATGAGTTAAGGTCGACTCGCCATGGCTCGGGGAGCCAGTCGCATGGCGACTCCCAGGGGTGCTCTTTACTTGACCGTTTTCCCGGGCGCGAACGAGGTCGGGTTGCCGAGTCCCTGAGCGTGGTACTTGGCCGTTCTAGTCGCAGGCCCAGGGTAGGTGAGGACTAAGCACGTCATTGTAAGCGCATCACTCCTGCCTAATCCGGAGGATCAGTCGCATGGCGAGTCCTGGGCACGCTCTCATACTTGGCGTTTTTCCCTAGTCGCTCGTATTGGGCCGGGTGTCAGTCCCCGAGCGTGCTACTTGGCCGTTCGAGTCGTTGCGCCAAGGATGGGGAGGACTTGGTCGCTGTGGGGAGCGAGTGCAGTTGTCTTGGATAGGGGAGCCAGTCGAGCTAGGCGACTCCAATGGGGCTCCGGGTTAGCGTTTTTCGTGGACGTTACGAGGCCTGAGGTTTCCCAGTGCCCTCGTACCGCACTACTTGGCCGTGCCGGCGCTTTGCCAAAGGTTGACTTCTGCGAATAGCGTAACGCTGTCATTACGAGTGCGAGTGGCACAAGACACGGAGAGTAGACACAATTTTGCGGTAACGAATCTGTTTTATTTCATAGCTGGTGGGGGTACATGTCTGGAGTTCTAAGAGTAGAACTTCCGTAAGAGGTTTACATTCCATGGCCGCTTGACGTCGAGTTTTCCGTCTCCTCGGACGTAGGTGAGGTAGTAGGCGTTGTTGCCCAGGACTCACCCGATGGCGAATGGTCCCTCCCAAGGGGGTTAGAGCTTGTGCATGCCTTTCTTGTCCTGGATTAGACGCAGCACCAGGTCGCCTTCCTGGAAAGTGCGCGTCCTCACTCGCCGGCTATGGTAGCGGCGGAGGCCTTGCTGGTAGATGGCGGTGCGGGAGCGAGCCAGGTCGCGTGCTTCGTCGAGCTGGTCAACTCCGTCTTGGCATGCGCGCTCGTTTGCGGCCTCCGTGTATTTGACCACCCTTGGTGAGTCGTGCTCGAGGTCGGTTGGCATGACTGCCTCGGCACTATAAACCATGAAGAAGGGTGTGAATCCTGTCGACCTGTTGACGGAGATGCGGATGCCCCAGATGACGGAGGGTATCTCCACGACCCATCACCCGACGGTGCGCTCGAGTGGGACTTGTAGTCGTGGCTTCAAGACATGGAGGATGCTCTGATTGGCGCGTTCTGCCTGGCCATTGGACTCTGGGTGAGCGACTAAGGCGAGGTCGAGCCGGATGTGGTGTTCCTTGCAGAACTCGGCCATGGCTCCTTTGGCAAAGTTGGTGCCATTGTCCGTGATGATGCTGTTTGGGAACCCGTAGCGATAGATGAGCTCGCGTAGTAACTTGGTGGTGGTCTTCCCATCGCACTTGCGGACTGGCTTGGCCTCCACCCATTTTGTGAATTTGTCGACTGCGACTAGGAGGTGGGTGAAGCTGGAGGGGGCCTTCTTGAAGAGGCCTACCATGTCCATGCCCCATACGGTGAACGGCCAGGTGATGGGGATTGTCTTGAGTGCCGAGCTCGGCACGTGAGTCTGGTTGGCGTATTTCTGGCATCCGACGCACCGTTGGACAATGTCGACAGCGTCTGCTTGTGCGGTGAGCCAGTAGAAGCCGTGCCGCATAGCCTTTGCGACCAGAGAGCGGGCGCCGGAGTGGTGGCCGCAGTCGCCGAAATGGATTTCTTGGAGGATTTTGCGTCCTTCGGTGGGTTGAACGCAACGTTGGAACACGCCTGTCACGCTGCGCTTGTGGAGCTCGCCGTTGATGATGTCGAAGGATTTGTAGCGGCGTGCTATCATCCGGGCCTCTGTTTCATCCGCGGGTAGGGTGCCTCCCTCCAGGTAGGCGACTTATGGCGCGGTCCAGTCGCTTGGCTCGGCGACTAGTGCGACCAGGGCTGCTTCGCCATGGAGTCCGATGCCTTGATATGTATCTAGAGGGGCTTGGCAATCTCTTTGGCTTGGGTGATGGCGGTGTTGATGAAGTTGCCGGCAAGAACCATGCATTCCTTGTCCGAAGGAGGCGATCGGGTTAAACCCATAGGAGCTGCAAGTTCCTACAAGGAGCACATGAGTTCAATAAATTCAAAGTATCCAGACTACAGAAATACAAGGCAGAGGAAACTTACTGAAGATGCTGGCCTTAGCCTGCTAGAGGGTGTCTGCCAGGGATTCTTTCTCTTGTTGGAGGAGCTTATACGCCTCGCTGTGGTGTTGGTTTTGCTCGTCAGCAGCTTGCTTCTAATCTTTTAAGATCGCAAGCTCCTCCTTCAAGCGATTGATTTCCGCGGAGGTGGAGTCCTGCAGGGTCTTCATTGAATCCTCATGCATTTTCAGCATGTCTTTCCTCTCCTCCTTAAGGATCTTGTTCTCACTGTCCAGCTGCTGGATCTGCTTGGACTGCTCGACAATGTCCTTGGCCTTGGCAACATGTTCTGCAAAGTCGGATAAAACAAAGTACACAGTGAGTACTCAGAGAATGTAGGCACAAAACCAAGACGGAATGCGCAAAAAGAAAACAGACTCTTGTTTTTGATGATCTGTTCCTTCAAGATGGCAGTTTTACCCTTTTCGGCTTCAAGATCTGCGCGCATCTTCTGGTACTTGTCATTGGCCATGCCCCTCCGAGCATTCTCGTTCTGTGGAAAAAAGAACAAAGTTAAACCGTTGTTTAGTCTACTTGGAGCATCTAGTCGGAAATTTTCCACCTATACGCTCGGGGGCTACAGCGAGAGCTTTTGACTTAACAATATGCATAGCTTTCTTTAAGCATCTAGTCGGAACTAATTCAGTTGCAACTAGAAGCTTGGGGGGCTACTGTATAAAGTTTTCAACTCGGATATATGCTTAGCTTTCTTTAAGCATCTAGTCGGAACTAATTCAGTTACAACTAGAAGCTTGGGGGCTACAATGCTGAAATTTATAAACACTGTGTATGCTACTCTTAAAGCATCTAGTCGGAACATTTCATTCCATCTACATGCTAGGGGGCTACAGTGAGAAGTTTTCTAGCTTAGTCACTCTTAGAGCATATAGATGTAAAACCTATGGTTTTTCGTCTACAGCCTCGGGTGCTACAGTGGGATACTCATATGAAACGCAAAAGGCAAAGTAAAACTTACAAGTGCAATGATCTTGAGGTTTGTAGCGCTCTTGGCTAGCAGCTTGCCAAAGGAGATGCTATTTCGTTGCAATATTTCTGCTTGTCGGAGGAGCTCCTCAAGACCGCATGTCGGAGATGTCGGTTGTTGCTCGGGAACGAGTTGTGCTACTCGGCGTAAGTGCCGGGTAGACTATCTGGGGAACTCAAAAGGTTTCTGGGGAGCAAGGGCGCCGTCTTCGACAGAAGTACCAGCTTCCACCACCGCCTTGCCGCCACCGATGGCATCCTTAGCTGGAGCTTCAGCCATTTGTTGAGCGGTGCTCTCCTGCGTTGCCTGCTGGTTAAACCCGTCTCTACGAACCATTCGATCCGCCTTATAGCACGAGAAGCGTCGAGGTCGGAGGGAAGGAAGGCTTGGGATCTCCATGTGGAAACTTCAGCGGCGGCTCCGTCCACGAAGTCCGGGTACGTTACTTCTCGGCTAGCCAGAGGAATGTCTGGGCCGTAAAAGTACGTCCGTTGCCAATTCTTGCAAGACTCGTGGCCGACGATGTCGGGGAACCGCCGGCCAGGTCGAATCTTGAAGCTTATGGTGCCGCAGTTCCTAAGATCTTCCTTGATGTGTCCGGCTTCAAGTTTGATGGTGAAGAAGTACACGAAAAGGTCTAACCTAGGCCTTATCCCTAGATATCCCTCACAAAGTGCCGTGAAGTTGCTAAGCACTAAGATACTATTGGGGGAAAGGTTCTAGGGCTGGACCCTATAGTGATTCAAGACGGAGAGGAAGAAGTTGGAGAGAGGCAGAGAAACGCCGCGTACCAGATGAGCTTTGAGGTACACCTTTTCTCCGGCTTGGGGAGAAGGTGTCACCTCGCCGGCCGGCGTCGCCCGCCAGGCGAGCCCCTCCGTCGCAGGAAGGTAGCCTTCAGCGATCATCTCTTGGATGTCACGGTCAGTGATATACGAGCCGTGCCAGTCGCCCTTGTGCTAGTCTGGTTCCTCCTCCAACGGCTCCAGCGCCGCCAGATTAAGGTCACCGCCGGTGGATTCGATGACCGCTGATGCAGGGATGACTAGCCCATCTGGAGGCACGACGATGGAGCTCGTCAGCTTCGCCGCGGCTTTGCTCGACGCCGCCAGGGAGGGAGAAGCGCTGCTGCTGCTGGCCATGGAGTGAGGATGAACGCAACTGGTGCGGATTGGAAGCTAGGGTTTTTTCGCGAGTCAGGCGCGGAGAGCTCGAAGGGGCGTGCACTGGAGGAAGAAGATGATGCGAGGAGAATGAGGTAAAAAGTGGAAATTTCCCCATGGTTACTATTTATCATCCTCGGCGTCAAGATTCGTGCAGCTTGATCCGACGGTTGTCGCGTAGACGACGTGTTTGCGAACGTGCGCGGAAATTTCGCCACGTCTCCAACCGTCGCCGCCAACGGTTTGTATTGCTCGCGCGGGAAAATCGGACATGATTGCATTCTCTGCATGTGTGAGTTACGAGGCGTCGCTGACCTAAGCCTACGTCGTCCTAGCTGACATGGGTAGATGAGCTGTCACGGATCTAATCTGACTACGGAAGTGTACGATGGAAGATTCAGCATTTCTCTGGCTTACAAATTGAAGACGGAGAGAGTTTTGCAGGGTTCTTTGGGAGGACTACAAGATATTGCTTGACAATTTGCCGACATCCAACTAGACGGAGCGTTCATCTGAAAAGGCAAGACGGCGCAAAATCTCGGAGTTCTTCGGGGGCTACTGTTGGGGATATGCTATATGGCTATCCTCATAGCATGTCACCTATCCGGATAAACCGGGTGGCCCACAGTTGGTAGCATGGCCTATGGCCTGCTGGGCGGCCCAGTTAGATGGATCCAGAAGGGAGGCCCATGTCGGATAAAGGAAGGCTATGGTGGAGTCACCAGCGTACCCGGAGCCTTGGAGTGCAAGATACACAAGACTAGTAATAGATGGTGTAGAACTCTATAACCTGTCCGGCTAGGACTTTTCCCTGTAACCCTAGGACCTAGCGACTATATAAGTCGGGCCTATGGGAGCCTTTAGGACACAACGTTCATAGACAACTTCATACAATCTCGCATAGCGAGCCAATCCCTGTAACTCGGCGTATTGCCCTTATAGTGATTTATAGCAGGAGTAGGATTCCGCCACCGTTGTGGGATCTGAACCTGGGTAAGCTGTGTTACCTCGTACCCGTCAACCGAAGGCCTTCCCCCACGTCTCTAAACACGCACTATGAGGACCCCTCCATGGCGTACTCGTCGGCAATACCACGATAGGTGTATGATAGAACGTGTGCTCTATGCGTACCCTAGGGAGGTTTATATAGGCTCACCTCGCTAGGGTTTACAGATCTATAACTGAATTAGTTAAGGATTTGGAGGGTCTTTGACCTAGTCCGACTGTCCTAGCTACGCTTCTGGGCCTCCAGCTTCCAGTCGCCTGAGTCCTCGCCAAGTCTCAATCTAGTCGCCGTCCTGCAGGACCACTCGCTGGCGGCTTGGGCCAATAGGAAACGTCCTGCTAGGCATACCAAGGTAGGCATATCCCTATCATAGTTTCAAATGCGAACAATCATCATGTTCATCATATCATCTATATGACTCATGCTTTACCTTTCGGTATTCCGTGTTCCGAGACCATGTATGTACATACTAGGCTCGTCAAGATCAAATCTTAGCTTCCGCATGAGCAAATCTGGCTTGCTCCCATTGTATACACTCGCAGAATCTAACACACCCGATCATCACGTGGTGCTTCGAAACAGCGAGCTTTGGCAACGGTGCCTACTAAGGACGAACGGATCATCTTATAATGCTACCATCGTGAACTAAGCAATACAAGATGCTTAAAAGGATTAACATCACATGCAATTCAAAATATGTGATATGATATGGCCTTTCTTCTTGTGCTTCCGATCTCCATCTTCAAGAACGAACATGATCTCCATCATCACCGGCGTGGCATCAAGGTCAATGGCGCCGCTCCATGGTTGTCATCCAGCAGCATCAACTATTACAACTACTTTGAATAATAGACACGCAGGTCTAGACGAAATTAAAAGACAACCATATGGCTCATGCCGGTTGCCGACTTACAATAAGGAACATTGCAGACATCATATATAATCACAATCATGGGCATATCACATCACAGCACACCCCTGCAAAACAAAGTTAGACGCCTCTAATTTTATTTGCATGTTTTACGTGGTTTGGGGCTTTCATCAAGTGTCGTTCTAACTTACGAACAAGAACCACAACGTTGATACTAGTATTGTCAATCACCCATTGTAAATTTAATCTTCACTATGTTGGGAGAAACAGGCACCCGCAAAGCCACTTATGCAATACAAGTTGCATGTCAAGTGTGGAGCAAGTCTCATGAACGATGACATGTAAGGTTATCCCGGGACGCTTCATCCCACCATCCCGCAAGATGCAAAGTACACAAGAAGCAATCGACAACAAAAGCATCAACGCCCACAATGATCATTGTGTTCCACTCTTGCAATAGATCTACATATAGATCTGGCTCTGATACCACTGTAGGGGTTCGTAGCATGGAAAACAAAAAAATTCTACCGCATGCACACAAACAAGCCAAGATCTATCTACTAGATTATAACAACGAGTCGATTAGATTACTCACCCTCGAAGATTCCAAAGCGGTTAATGAGAGCAGATTCTCGTGGGTGATGTAGTCGTACACTTGCTGATCTCAAGATCGCGTAGACGATCCTTCCGGCACTGTGTTCTAGCAGTACTTCCGCAGTCGGTCACACGTTCGGTACTCGATGAAGACCTTCCTCTCCCTTGTTCCAGCAGGCAGCAGAGGTTGTAGTTCTCCCCTCGCGATTCTGGCAGCACGACGGCGTGGTGTGGGAAGTAGAGGGAAAATCCCGCAGGGCTTCGCCTAAGCCGGAGTAGGTTATGGTGGATCTAGGGTTTCCGGCGATCTAGGGTTTAGAGGGCCGGAGAGGAGGAGGCATGGCCGGCGGCAGCTAGGGAGGCGACGGAGAGCCGCTGGCGGCGCGAGGCGGCGACGGTGCGGTGATGTCTATGCACTTCTATTCTTGTAGACAGTTGTTGGTGTCGTGGGGATGACCACGACAGATGCTGCAATCGGCAGCGAGTAGTAGAACATGGGGCAAGGGCGGCCAGCCATCTGCGGTGCGAGATGAGGGGGAGATACAAGGGTTTACCCAGGTTCGGCCCCCAGAGGGTAAATACCTACTCCTACTAGATTGTATTATGGTGAGATTACAATGTGGCGAGATCGACGACTAGGCGGCGAGTCGCTTGGGTGTATGATGGAACTTATCTCCTATGCATCCCCTAGGGAGGTTATATAGGCTCACCTCGCTAGGGTTTACAGATCACAACCGAATTAGTTAAGGATTCGGAGGTTCTATGACCTAGTCCGACTGGGCCTAGCTATGCTTCTGGGCCTTCAGCTTCTAGTCGCCTGAGTCCACGCCAAGTCTTGATCCAGTCATCGTCCTGCAGGCCCACTCGCTGACGGCTTGGGCCAGTAGGAAACGTCCTGCTGGGTATACCTCGGTAGGCATTTCCCCATCAGTAGTCCCCGAGGACGTCGTTGATTTGTCGCAGGTGTTTGCTGGCAGTCGGAGTATGTGGGTACAATGCGGACGCCTAGTCGAATCGGCGCCGGACTCCTGAACAAAGGAAAGAACTAGTCATTTTAGTCGCAATAACGGCGACGAATCAAGTACTTAGTCACTGTTACAGTGATCGGGTCGACGGATAATTTGTCACTGTTATAGCGATTGAGTCGGCGAATCGTCGAGTCGCTGGGAGCAACGAGTCGAGTAGATGAAGTTGGACCGTCAGTCATGGTCAAACTAGCCGTTGGTTAATCCCAACGGTAATATTGGCATAATTACCGTGTAGTAACGGCTCCCGAAAATGGCGGGTAACAACCGCTATATAAGGAGAGTGAAGGGCGAACAGGGAAAACACTTCTTTCGCTTCCTCCGATCTCGCGCCTCCCTGTTTCCCCATTCCGCACAGCGACCAGAGCAAGATCCAGAAAGTTCCAACCCCCACGATCCTCAGCCGATGGCCCCCTCCACCGAGCCATGGGGTAGATCCAAGTGCACGAAGGCACTGCTAGCATCTTTCGAGGAGGTGGGGATTCTCCATGCCGGTAGATGGAGCATCCCCGCGGCTGGAGAAGTAGTTCCGGATCCATGCGAGGGGGAGTTCATCTGCTTCACCAGCCACCTGGAGCGGGGACTTGGCTTCCCAACTTCCCTCTTCTTCCGGCGTTTCTGCGCCTACTACGGAATCCAACCATTGGATCTGGGTCCGCATAATATCGAGCAGCTCACCATTTTTGTGGCGTTCTGCGAGTGCTATCTGGGCTGCAGGCCCTACTTCCCCCTATGGCAAGACCTGTTCCACAGGAGAATCAGCCGCGAAGAGACAGGCGGCCCGATGCTAGCCGCGGGTGGCCTGAAGTTCCAACTGAAGTCGAAGGCATCGTTCTTTCACTTGATGTTGCCCGCCAAAGCGGCGAACGAGTGGAAGAAGTACTGGTTCTACGTCACCGAGTCGACTCCAGGCGACGAAGTGGCGCTTCCAAGGTACTCCGCCGACCGGCCCGAGCCGCGTCGGCTCCAGGTCATCAAACTCCCGCTGGATCAGCGGATGGTTGTTAACGAAATGTTACAAACCATCCACAGCCTGAAGAAGAAAGGCCTCCAGACCATCAACCTTTACAATTGCTGGCTCGGGCGGCGGCTCGTGCCCCTGGCCAGCCGTGACCACTACATGTACGAGTATATGGGTAAGGACGACCCGACGAAGTCCTGCCTCGTTGAGTGGAGACTCAACGATTATACGCAGGCCCTGAAGAAGATTACCCAGGCGGTATATCCCGACGCGAAAGCCGGGGTCGCCCCTTATACCGCGAGGCGTCTAGCTCCAACGGTAAGCCATTATTCCGTTTGCACTCACGGTCGCAGCTTATGCATTCGCGGTCGTGCTAACATCGTTTGTTCTTATTGCAGTTGTTTCAAGTGGTGGAAGGGTGGCTTTCACCCGCAGACGACGAGAACTCGAGCTCGTTCGCCCAGGACGGAAGTGAATCATCGCCCACCAAGGGCAACACCGAGAGCGATGGAGGTGACAACGACAACGACGACGACGATGACGAACCCGTGGAAGTTGTTGCGCCCACGGTTCGCAAAACTCGCGGGCAGCACCAGAGCAAGCTCGAGGCCAGCAAGAGCCTCGAGCCTCACGATGATGACGACGACGAGCTCCCTGAGCACACCTCACATCGCGAGGCTACGTCGTCGAAGAAGAAGAAGAAATCTCCGCCGAAGAAGAAGACGAGGCCGGCGAAGCCGATATCTCTGCCTTGATCTGTGAACAGCTCCGACGCCACCAGCTCGAGGCGCCAGCATGACGCGGCAGCAGCCGGGCACTGCCGCCACCAGGGACGAGGCGCCGCTGGCATTGTTGCCACCGCCATTCGCCCCAATCGCTGGCTTGGGTGCCGCACCAGCCGCAGGGGCCTCGCCATCAAGGGGGGGTCCCATAGCAATTGCCACGGAGGCTCCCGTCGCGGCTTCATCTTCGAAGAAGCCGTCAGTGTCTTGGGCACACGATGTATTCGAGACGGGCCTCACTCGGAAGTTGGGGCCCGAACTGGAGAATCTGGCCAGCATCCGCACCGGCCTACAATTCCTTCCAGTCACCAAGTGAGTGCTCCTCTGTCCTTTACTCGTCTGCTTGCTTTGTGTTTCAATCGGACAGTTTTATTGATAGAACTATTTCTCAGGACTGGTGTTAAAAAGATCGGCCATCCTTCTATGGCCAAGGTTCTGCCAGTCGCCATCGAGGTGCCAGCAGATTCCTCGCAGAAGAGGAAAGGCGACGAGGTCGTTGCTCCTGCCAAAGGCGTCAAAAGGACGAAAGGCGACGATGTCGTCACGGTCTCTGATGATCCGGCGTTTGCTTCGAGCGAACCTCCAACCACAGCGGTAGTGGCTTCGAAAGCCAAGGAGGGTGTTGAGTCGCAGCACGTGGTGCTTGCTGGCTCACCCGATGTGGCCGAGCCGACCCCAAGTGGCGCAGCCGCGACCTTCCCCCGCTTCATGGCGAAGGAGGCCAGAGCGAGTGCCTTGGTGCCGGCAAGCCAGCTTCCTGGGGCCGCCGAGACGGAAGTTGAACAGTGTCGCAGCCACACTCCGGTCGTGCTCGCGTCGGTGGATGCGCTGGAGCTTCATGGCATGCTAGGCGCTGCTATCCAGGTATGTCCAGTCCCCGAGGATCTGGCCACTAAATTTCAGTTGTCGGATTCTTAATGTTTTTATGTTATCCAGTCCTCGAGTGCCTAGTCGCTGAATTTCAGCGGGTGGACACTGAGGAATTTCATTGTCCAGTCCCCGAGTACCTAGTCGCTGAATTTCAGCGGGTGGGCACTGAGGAATTTCATTGTCTAGTCCCCGAGTGCCTAGACGCTGAGTTTCAGCGGGTGGGCACTTATGAACTATTTGTTGTTAATACTGTAGTTTGTGCGCAGGGCTGGCAGAAGTCAGCGAACGGCTTGCTGCGGCACCGCTTGGAAAAGGAGCTCGTTACCGTCCGAGGCGAACAAGGAGCTTCAATTTGCAGCCGTAGAGGTGAAGGAGGCCCGCCAAGGCCTTGTCCCGGTGGGTGACTTGACGGCTCAATCTGCTCCAGCGACAAACAGCGAAGTCGCCGACACAGGAGCGTGAACTCAAGGAGGCGAAGGCGGAAGCGAGCTCAGCGGAGGGGCGAGCCAAAGCTGCCGTTACTTCTGCCGCTGAAGAGCGGAAAGTATCTGATGCGCTCATTGCTGGGTTGCAGAATGACTTTTCTTCTCTTCAAAGCTTCATCACGGACCTCTGCCGACCGTTGATTGGCAAACCCTCCTTCAACCAACTTCCGACTGCAATAACTGTATTGTGATGTCGATGTTTTGCTTACTGATTGCTTCTGTGCTGTAGGCCGGATCATTGATACTTGCGGAGGAAGAGGCGCGGTGACAGCATGATGTGTGACCACCCTGGTCGACTCAGCCATGTTGTCAGCGACTTGCCTTCGTGCCTATCTTCAGGAGATATCACGCACGGAGGTGATCCCCAGCGACCTTGTCTAGGTATGGCGCTACCTGGAGAAGGCTCCGTCGGTCGTCGAGTTCATGACGCGGTCGGCCTTCCGTCGTGGGGCAGCGACGGGGCTCAGCCTTGGGCTTGCCCACTTTCCGGAGGACTTCGACCTCGACGATGTCACGAGTGGTTACCCTTTGTCGACGGGCTCGGTGGAGATTGCCGAGGTGCTGAAACTGACGGACTAGGCCGCGGTATACTCCGATCGCGTTTGGGCGATGGGCGACCTCATCCCCTATGAGGAGACGATTGTCGCTCCCAATGATCCTGCACCGAAGCATCGGGACTTCAAGGTCGAGCAGTCGTTCCGTGCGGCGATGGCGGGAGAGCTGACGACGTACCCGTCAAACCAGTACGTGCCCTTCATCCGCAGCCACAGGGACGGTAGCGCGTCTTCATCAAAACCTACGAAGTAGAAGTATTTTGCCATTCGTTTTGCGATTTTGTATGTTGATTGTGCGAGTCCCCGAGCGCGTCCGCCCTTTTATGGGGTTTACCTCGTTGTTATACGTTTTGTTAACTTTTATGAGTTAAGGTCGACTCGCCATGGCTCGGGGAGCCAGTCGCATGGCGACTCCCAGGGGTGCTCTTTACTTGACCGTTTTCCCGGGCGCGAACAAGGTCGGGTTGCCGAGTCCCCGAGCGTGGTACTTGGCCGTTCTAGTCGCAGGCCCAGGGTAGGTGAGGACTAAGCACGTCATTGTAAGCGCATCACTCCTGCCTAATCCGGAGGATCAGTCGCATGGCGAGTCCTGGGAACGCTCTCATACTTGGTGTTTTTCCCTACTCGCTCGTATTGGGCCGGGTGTCAGTCCCCGAGCGTGCTACTTGGCCGTTCGAGTCGCTGTGCCAAGGATGCGGAGGACTTGGTCGCTGTGGGGAGCGAGTGTAGTTGTCTTGGCTCGGGGAGCCAGTCGAGCTAGGCGACTCCAATGGGGCTCCGGGTTAGCGTTTTTCGTGGACGTTACGAGGCCTGAGGTTTCCTAGTGCCCTCGTACCGCACTACTTGGCCGTGTCGGCGCTTTGCCAAAGGTTGACTTCTACGAATAGTGTAACGCTGTCATTACGAGTGCGAGTGGCACAAGACACGGAGAGTAGACACAATTTTGTGGTAACCAATCTGTTTTATTTCATAGCGGGTGGGGGTACATGTCTGGAGTTCTAAGAGTAGAACTTCCGTAAGAGGTTTACATTCCATGGCCGCTTGACGTAGAGTTTTCCGTCTACTCGGACGTCAGTGAGGTAGTAGGCGTCGTTGCCCAGGACTCACCCGATGGCGAATGGTCCCTCCCAAGGGGGTGAGAGCTTTTGCATGCCTTTCTTGTCCTGGATTAGACGCAGCACTAGGTCGCCTTCCTAGAAAGTGCGCGTCCTCACTTGCCGGCTATGGTAGCGGCGGAGGCCTTGCTGGTAGATGGCGATGCGGGAGCGAGCCAGGTCGCGTGCTTCGTCGAGCTGTTCGACTCCGTCTTGGCGTGCGCGCTCGTTTGCGGCCTCCGTGTATTTGACCACCCTTGGTGAGTCGTGCTCGAGGTCGGTTGGCATGACTGCCTCGGCACCGTAAACCATGAAGAAGGGTGTGAATCCTGTCGACCTGTTGATGGAGGTGCGGATGCCCCAGATGACGGAGGGTATCTCCACGACCCAGCACCCGGCGGTGCGCTCGAGTGGGACTTATAGCCGTAGCTTCAGGCCATGGAGGATGCTTTGATTGGCGCGTTCTGCCTGTCCATTGGACTCTGGGTGAGCGACTGAGGCGAGGTCGAGCCGGATGTGGTGTTCCTTGCAGAACTCGGCCATGGCTCCTTTGGCGAAGTTGGTGCCGTTGTCCGTGATGATGCTGTTTGGGAACCCGTAGCGATAGATGAGCTCACGTAGGAACTTGGTGGCGGTCTTCCCATCGCGCCGCGGTGGCTTGGCCGCCACCCATTTTGTGAATTTGTCGACTGCGACTAGGAGGTGGGTGAAGCTGGAGGGGGCCTTCTTGAAGAGGCCTACCATGTCCATGCCCCATACGGCGAACGGTCAGGTGATGGGGATTGTCTTGAGTGCCGAGCTCGGCACGTGAGTCTGGTTGGCGTATTTCTGGCATCCGGCCGGCTGGACAATGTCGGCGTCTGCTTGTGATGAGCGATGAAAGCCGTGATGCATAGCCTTTGTGACCAGAGGCGGGCGCGGAGTGGTGGCGATCGCGAAATGGATTTCTTGGAGGATTTCGTCCTTGCGGGTTGAGCAGCGTTGGAACACGCTTGTCACGCTGCGCTTGTGGGCTTCGCCGTTGATGATGTCGAAGGATTTGCAGCGGCGTGCTATCATCCAGACCTCCGTTTCATCCATGGGTGGGGTGCCTCCTCGGTGGCGACTTATGGCGCGGTCCGATCGCTTGGCTCAGCGACTAGTGCGACCAGGGCTGCTTCGGTTGCACCTTGAGTTTGTTCGATCTCCCTTGGGAGAGATGGAAGAGTTTGGTGATGGTGTCGATGAAGACACGGTGATACTGATTAGAGCTGTGCGATGCGAGAGGGTAATGTGGGCGCTCCTCGTTTTGCTGTCGATCCCTTTCGGCAGTACTTCTTGATGTCACCAGCTGGTCACGCTTGGCGGTATACTGCGCTCATAATTGGGGAAAGACGGCGTCGCAGGTGCCGTATTTCTTGACGGCGGTGGTATCTCCGTGTATTGTGAGCGTTAACATTCATCTCATGGCTGCTGCATGTCCGTAAGGAGTGGCATCGCCGTGCTACAGCCATGTTGTTGATGCGGTGAAGATTGAGTGGCGAAGAACATGGAGCTTATGCATGCTCTCTTGAGGACATTAGCGATCCGCCCTACGTCCGTTCTTGGGCTGTCGAAGTGTGACTCTAGTAATGGAGGTATGGCGACTACCGGCTCTTGGGCCTCTCAATGTGAGAAATCTCGAAGCCTGCGATTTGATATATAGCGTGCTTCGTGCAATGTTGACCGGTCTCGTGTTGCTGGCGACTTCATGGGTGCCTGATTCTGGACCGCAATGGTCTTTGAAACGTGCGGTGGGTGTGGGTGCTCCCTAGAAGTGAATGCGGCGTTAAGCGTGTGCTCTGAACCCTGCGATACGCAATTTTCTGTTATTGCTGGTGGCGGCTGGCGGCGACTTCGGTGGACTTAAGCTGATGTGTGTACGAATTACATTTGAAGCTAGGCGCTCCCTTTCCTTCTCTGACGCTTCGGCGACCATGGCTGACGCGGCGACGCGTTAGGAAGCAGGCGCAGACCAACATGGGTTTGCGCTTGAAAGAGGTGGTAGCGGTGCTGCGGTAGCACCTCCTTGAGGCGATGGGCCCATTAAATGCGCCTCGCCATCCCCTTTGGAATGTGGAGTTCTTCGCATTAAGCGGTGAGGGCATCGCCTTTTAAGCTAACCCGGGATATAAACTGGCTGAGCATGACTCGCCCGGCCCGACTCTGAACGTGGCACTAAGATACTGCCCGGTCGACGTCGTCATTGATCTTGAGTGATGGTGTTCGCCTCGATTCCCGCTTGAAATGACGTATCGATGTGTCCGGTTGGCACGAAGGTGCCACTGGGTTTGCTTTATCTTGCTTTCCTTGAGTTGGCGAATGTTTCCGTGATCAATGATGATCATATGCAGTGGATTTTACCACCATCATCGATATGAGCGTAGATGATACGTAATTTATTTCATAGAGCTCTGCATCCTGCACAGCTGGTAAGAATTAAACTCGGCGTTTGAAGTAGAAGGTCATAAGCGGTGTAGCGAGCTCCGAACAGCGTGATGAAACGCCGTCTTCTCTTCATCTCGGCCAGCCATTTTGATCTGGTTGTACCCAAGTAGGCGTCGAGGAAGCTTATGGCGCCTCCGAGCCACCGGTGGAATCGATGATTTGGTCGTCAGCGGGAGAGACAAATGCTCTTCGGCGCTGGCCCCAAAGTTTAATATGTCGACCACCATTATCCAGACCCGCTTTTCTTCTACGACCGGGGCCGGGACACTGACCGCCGGTGAATTAGCGGATGGCTTTGCCGCTGAGTAAACCTTTACCTCCTCGGTGATGGCTGGTGGCATTTCTTGTTGAAGAATATGGCCTTTGACGAGTCGCACTTTGAAGTCGGCGTTGAGTTTGTGCTCAGCGAGTTCCCTCGGGACACCGGGCATGTCGGATGGCTTCCATTTCTCACCATAGATAGTGATTATGCCGCACGGCCCAGGTATCTTCATCACGTTGTACGCGTAGTGGGGTGCTGCCATGAATTTTGTGAACGCCTGGCGCCCCAGGACGCAGTGGTAGGGGCTGTCGAAGGGCACCAGCTCGAAGATGATCCGCTCTGTGCGGAAGTTTGCTGGTGTGCCGAAGGTGACTGGCAGCGTCACCTTGCCGATCGGGTACGCCTTCTGACCGGGGACGATGCCATGGAAGGTGGTGTAGGTCGTCTCGATCATCGACTGTGGGAGCCGCAGTCGCCTGAAGGTGTCCAGGTACAGGATGTTGATGGAGCTGCTGCCGTCCATCAGCGTTTTGGGGAGCCAGTAGTCTCCCACATTGGGCTTGACCACTAGGGCGACTCGACCCGGATACTCGATCGGTGGCGAGTGGTCCTCGTGGCTCCAGGTGATTGGTTGCTCAGACCAGTTGAGGAACTGGGGGATGTCTATCTAGGACACCGCGTTGACGGTGATGGCACGGGCGATGACCTTCTTCTCGCGTTTCGTGTTGAAGCCTATGAAGGTGTGGAGCGAGCCGGCGATGCTGCCGAACTTTCTGTCGTTTGGCGGGTTGTTGTCGGGGTCTCCCCGCGCGTGTCGTGCCTTCTCGATCTCCTTGAGAGAGTGGAAGTCGGCGGTCGTGTGCGTGGCGGGCTTTCCTTCCCTTCTATGAAACACACAGGGTTGGTTGAGAAGGGCCGTGGGATCGAACCTCGGCTTTGCCTTGTAATTTCCACCGTCATGTGCGTCTTTGTCCTCCGTCATGGGGGCGAAGCTTGGCTCGCGGCTGCGCCAGATCCGGCGTTGGCGACGAAGTCGACTCGCCCGTCACCACGGCGCTTGCCGGTGAGGCGAGTGTTGCTATAGCGTAACTCGGGTCGCCTCCCGTTGTCGTGGCCGCTCGTGCGGCGATGTCCTCTCGACTCGTCGTCGGTTTCTTGGTTTGGGTCCTCCTCCGCATACTTCTTTGCGATCTCTAGGAGGTCCGGTATGTTGTCGAGTGTTTTGTACACTCGCTTGATCTTGGCGACCAGTGGCTCATAGCGGCACGAGGTCTTGAAGCAGTGGATCACGGTGTCCGGGTGGATTCCGGCCACGTTATACCACAGATCTTGCCACCGTTGGACCCAACTGCGGGTCGACTCGCGGGGTCCCTGGACGCATCGCTCTAGGTCCTCGATGGTGGTGGCGCGGGTGTATGAGCCCTCAAAGTGCCTGACGGCCGCAGGGAGGGTGTTAATCCACTGCCTGCACATTCCCTCCATCATCAGGGGGAGGTAGAGGGCGGCGAGTAGATCTGTGTGGCCGGCGATCCCCATCGCCATGAGGTATGTGTCCAGCCACACGGATGGATCGTACGAGGGGTCGTACTTCTCTATTTCCTTCGACGCTTTGAAGTTCTCCGGGTATCTTTCGCCTTGGATCATCGGTCCGAAGCACTGGGGCCCCACTCGGCTCAGCGATCCCCTTGGTTCGTTGTCGCGGCAGTTGGTGAGGGTGTGCCGCAGGTCTTCGGGCTGGCGTGCGCGCCAGCTCTGGTTGTTGATGATGGGTGCGCGCCGACGGTCGCCCGCTGGCGCGAAAAAAGTTGTTCACCGGTCGTGGGTCATTGGTGGAGAGTGCCGTGTTCGCGTGTCGGTGTTGGAGCTGCAAGGGCTCGGGTGGTGGACAGTTGAGGGTATTCGCCGCCATGGGGCGGCCGCTCGAGGCCATCCTGCTGCCTGACGAGCGCGAGTACATCCGACCCTGTGAGTCGGCGCCCGAGTTTTGTTGCTCAACTGCTTTGGCGAGTAGAGCCTTGGCATACTAGATCTACAGGGCACCTTCGCCGGTGACTTGGATGTTGTCGACCGCAGCTCGTCTTGCGACGACCTTGTCCATTGGGGTGGAAAACAGCGGGAGGCGTTGCTATGCTCGCTCTCGCGAGGAGACCATGATCCTTGGTTGGTCCCTTGGGGAGCGCGGTTGGGTGGTGGTGGTGCGCCATTGGCTGTCGCCTCTGGTGGGGGTCCAGCGCTTCCTCCTAGTGGCACGTTCTCGAAGATTGAGCGCTCGGCCATGCGAGTCGGGTCGTTCTCGTCGTCAAAGTTCAGGGCACGCCCCTGGATGGCGGGGTTTAGGCGTGAGCTGATTCAAAGTTGGTGATAATGCGATAGCTCCTGCGCTGTCGCCTGCTCGAGGCGAAATTTTTCGCGCTCGGCTTGCTCCTTGCGGACTGCCTCCGCCAGCTTCAGGCGGAGTTCCTCTACCTCCATTGCAGTCGTGTTTGGTGGGATCAGCGTGGAGAAGGGGTCTTCCGGAGGGTCGGCGTCGGTCGCCATGTAGGTCGCGGCATGGCAACCGGTTCCGTCGTGGAGGTCGGTGGAGTTCTCCGACCCGGAGTCAGAGTCAAAGATCCCAAGGATGGAGGGATCCTCGAAGTCTCCGACGTTGGACACCTGGGTGATGGAGCCCATGGGCGATGCAGAGACGATGGATCCGGCAAGTGACGCCGGGGTCGCCGAATCGGCGTCGTCGTTGAGGGCCGCGTCGTCCATGGCCGCAGTGGTTTCGGCCACGTTGCTATGGGCCGAGTCGTAATCGGAGGCGAGGCGGTGAATCGTGCGAACCTGTCTCTCAGAGAGCCGGTCACGTGGCGGCGACTCGCGGATGCGAGCTGAGTCTTCCGAGGCGATGACGTCAGTGAGGCCGACGAAGAGGCTGATTGTGCCGACCGGCAGGATCACGCTGTGCGTGACGGGTCGCGCCGCCGGGACGTAGCTGATCGGCAAGATATGGAGCATCTCGCCGATCGCGATCATGCGGCCGGTGGCGATCTACTCGTTGATGGGCAGATTGGATCTTGCCGCAGAACACCGGCCTGACCGGCCAGGCCCCACGGTGGGCGCCAATGTCGTGGGGATGACCACGGCAGATGCTGCAATCGGCAGCGAGTAGTAGAACATGGGGCAAGGGCGGCCAGCCATCTGCGGTGCGAGATGAGGGCGGAGACACAAGGGTTTACCCAGGTTCGGCCCCCCGGAGGGTAAAGACTTACTCCTGCTAGATTGTATTATGGTTAGAGTACAATGGGGCGAGCTCGACGACTAGGCGGCGAGTCGCTTGGGTGTATGATGGAACGTATCTCCTATGCATCCCCTAGGGAGGTTTATATAGGCTCACCTCGCTAGGGTTTACAGATCACAACCGAATTAGTTAAGGATTCGGAGGTTCTATGACCTAGTCCGACTGGGCCTAGCTACGCTTCTAGGCCTTCAGCTTCCAGTCGCATGAGTCCACGCCAAGTCTTGATCCAACATCCCGTCTGCAGGCCTCACTCGACGGCTTGGGCCAAGAGGGAAGCCCTGGGGTATTACCCCGGTAGGCATTTCCCCATCAGTTGGGCCTCCAAGTGCAGAGGTTTGTAGAACAGCAGCAAGTTTCCCTTAAGTGGATCACACAAGGTTTATCGAACTCAGGGAGGAAGTGGTCAAAGGTATTCCCTCTCAAGTAATCCTGCAATCAAGATACAAGAAGTCTCTTGTGCCCCCAGCACACCCAATACACTTGTCAGGTGTATAGGTGCACTAGTTCGGCGAAGAGATAGTGAAATACAAGTGGTAACGGTGCCAGAAAATAGCTTGACGGTGAGGTAAAGACTAAAGCAAGCAAACATGCAACAGATCTAGATGCAAACGGTGTTTCAATGTTTAGAAACAAGGCCTAGGGATCATACTTTCACTAGTGAACACTCTCTCATATAAATATTCTCTTTTCATGATACTACTCTTAACTACTCTCCGGTTGGACATTCTAATCATCGGTAGGGATATAACAGCACTCCTCAAAGTCCTCCTTCCCCAATCTAGATAACCCCACACTGTCACCTTGAGCGCTAGATGGTTCCAACAAACACCACAATTTCTTAGATACAACGAACTCAAAATATAACTCATAACAAATATTCAATCTAGCCAAAGTGCCACACACGGTATGCACGCTGTCACTTTCACACACGTGGGAAAAAGCATAGATCTATTAAAGCACAAAGAGTATTTATGTAGACTCAAACCTAAGTGCCAGCATGGCGTGCACGCTATCACTTTCATACACATGGGGAGAGCAGATATCTAATGAAGCACTTGAGTAGCAAGGTAGATCTACTTGATTACAAAGCTCATGACCACAAAATCATGCATAGAGAGAGAGATGAACACATAGCTACCAATAGAGCCCTTAGCCTCGAGGAAGAACTACTCCCTCGTCATCATGGGAATCAGCAACAGTGATGGAGATGGTGGTGGAGATCGATGTAGATGGCTTCGGGGGCACTTCCCCTTCCCGGCAGGGTGCCGGAATAGAGACTTTCTGTCCCCCGAGTCTCCCTTTCGGTGGCGGTGGCGCAACGGAGGTTTTCGTGGATTTCTTCTGGATTGTTTAGGGTTTTCCCATCGGAGGCTTCTTATAGGCACAAGAATCAAGGTCGGTGGGGGTCCAGGGGGCCCACACCCCCTCCAGGCGCCTCTAGGGCTTGTCCGCGCCTAGGGGGGTTTGGACACCCTGTGCCCCCCCTCCGGCTCAGCTTCGTGGTTCCGTGTTGCTTCGGGAAAATAATAACTTTTACTTTTGTCCCGTCCAATTCCGAGAATATTGATTTTCTGCCTTTCTCGAACCAAAAACGGAAGAAAACAGGCAACTGGCACTGTGGAAACTTGTTAATAGGTTAGTTCTAGACAAGATGTAAAAACACCTCAAAGTATATACAAAGCAAAGAAAAATAGATACAAAACAAGCAAGGAGCATCAAAAATTATAGATACGTTTCCGACGTATCACGCGGTGGCGGCGGCTGGCAGCGAGCGGCTAGGTGGGGAGAGGTTGGTGTTGTTTGGCCTTGGGGCACACCCTCCCCTCTATTTATGAGAGGGAGGGCAGCTTGGGAGAGGGGAGTTTGAATCCTTCCCCAACTCCCTCTCCTTGTTGGCTTGTGGTGGAGGGAAAGAAGGATTCTTTCCTTCCTCCACCAGGACACATTGTCCCAGATTGACTTTTCAAACTTGCCTTTTGACTTTCAATCTGGAGCTTGATTTCTTTCTTGCTAATGCCCAACCAAGTGACCTAGGACATGATCCAATCATTCCACTTATCCATGACACATTCATGTTCCCTTCCCCTTCCGGTTCGGTGAACCTTCTAGACCCTTCTAGAACCTCTCCGATGAAATCATCAAAATCATTCCCGAGCTCCGAAATTGGACTTTCCTTATATGAATCTTATTCTCTGGACCATTTTGGATCTCCTCGTGATATCCCGGATCCCATCCGAGACTCCGAACAACATTCGGTCTCCCTACTTACATTCCATATCTACTAAACAACATCGAATCCTTAAGTGTGTCTCCCTACGGTTTGTGAATTACGCGGGCATGACCGAGACACTTCTCCGAGCAATAACCAATAGAGGAATCTGGAAATTCATATGGCTCCCACATATTAATACGATTACTTTGCGATCGAATGAAACACTTACATACGATACCAATTTCCCTTTGTCTCGTGATAGTTTACTTATCCGAGGTTTGATCGTCGGTATCTTTGCATACCTAGTTCAACCTCGTTACCGATAAGTACTATTTTCTCATTCCTATGATAATTGGATGACATTTCACCGAGAGGGCCTAGAGTATATTTATCCGTCATATGGATGGACAAATCCCACTCTTGATCCATGTGCCTCAACACATTCTTTCCGAACACTCAATGCCACCTTTATAGCCACCTAGTTACGGTGTAGTGTTTGATATCATCAAAGCATCCATCCGGTGATGGTGATTAGCATGATCTCATGGTCGAAGGATTTAGGTTACTATATATCTAAAAGCTTATAGCAACTGAACTATATTAAATGACTTGATCTTTATGCTATGCTTAACTATAGGAGTATTTCCATCACACCATTCTCCTAATGATATGATCTTGTTGTTAATAACATCTCAATGTTCATGATCAGGAAACCATGGTCATATATTAACCAACAAGCTAGTTTAACAAGAGGCTTTACTAGGGACTCTTTTATGTTTACAAATCATACAAGTATTAATATTTCCGGTTAATACAATTATAGCATGGTATCTAAACATTTATCATAAGCATGAAGATATGATAATAAGCTCTTTATTATTGCCTCTTGGGCATATCTCCAACATCTAGAACCTTCATGGTGACTCCTAGAAAGGTCCACAAGTCTCCAAATTCGTGGATTGGCCGAATTGATATCATATGGAAAGATTTTGAGTCAACCTCATCACCAAATTTCAGAATACCGAAACTGCTTCTATACCCTTCAGTAATCGGGTCATGAAAAATGCATCCAGACTCCGATTGGGGCGAATTTTATGTCTAAATCATAAGGCTTGAAATTACCTAAAACTTTCATGTTGATCATTGTTTCATTTTATTGCATCTTCAAGTTCTTACGAGTCAATTTTTTAAAAGTATTCAGCAGGATATATTTCAGGAAACTCCAAATATTGCTATATTGAGCGATTTTTCTTCCATATTCATATTTTTCCTACACAACAAAGTGTAAAACAAGAACTTGTGCACTTTTGCAACTATTAGTAGGTTAGTCTCAATAAATATAATAAAGTTGCAAAATAATAAGCATTTTAAGCAATAAACGACAAAGTTCATGGATGCATTTTACATGCATCAAGCATCCACAAGCTTAACCTATGCTCGTCCTCGAGCATAAAGGTGATAAAACTAACATGGACTTTGGAGTTTGTTACCTTTTGCTTCCTTCATTATCATGTGAAGTTCATAGGCTCAATTCCTTTCGATGAAACATAATATGCAAGTGTATTATCAAGTCGTATCTTTTACACATCTATAAACATATTAAATAATAATTAATGGTGTGATAAAACAAATGATGAGCAAAACAAACCTTCAAGCACACTTTGATGAACCTATAGAATAAGATACTCTTTTCATATTTGGCATTAGTGCTTTATGCCTTTTATTTTGGGCTACTTCTTAGTTTCATGCCCATGACTAGAAGACTTACTTCTTAGTTTTATGTCTTCCCTTGAGATGTTTTGCATCTCATACTGAAAGTAAGTATTGAATACATATGTTAATCATCCATAAAGAATTTAAAATAAAATTTTAAGCTATGTAGTTCATGTCAACAATACTAATAAGGATGGGGTTCCCAAGTATCTTTTATTTCAAAGCTTTATATGGTTTATGTTCTAAACATCTTACAAGTTAATTGTCTCATGCACCATACATATGACCTTGCACTCCTCATGTTACTCAACTTAAGCCTATCATTGTATGCTCATGTTGGTATTAGAAATCGCATCACTGAAGTACCTCTTGCTCCCTATGTAGCTATATGCCCCCTCTTTATTTATTTTGTTTATTTATTTATTCATTTAGCATAAGAGTTAATATAATTCCTTAGTTATGTTCAAGGTGTGAGGGGGCAGTATCTCTACTCCAGAAGAACAACAAAAACAGACATATGAATTATATCAACAAGGATCATCATGCTGTAAGTTTCCACCATGAGTTGTCGCACGGCGCATGGATTTGACTAGTGGTTCAAGAGTGTTTTCTCTCAACATGCCTACTGCAGTGTGCACACTATATTTCACATCGATGCAATCCATAGGCAGAACTTAAACATGAATAATTATCAACATTCAACATCGAAATCTTGTGGCATGCCAGCAGGGTTTAGCCAACAACAACTAATAAGATGTAAAACACAAAAACATTCATAGTGGTATCACCCCAAACCTTACTTTCTTATGAGCTTTAAAATACATGAAAAAGGTGTTTTTAAGAATGTTTGGAGAATTAACATACATACTATACTTAAAAGTAGCTTTTTCCACAAATATGTGGATATGCCTAGTCTAGTTTATGGGGTTTGGAACAAGTCTTAGCTTGTATTGTGAAGTCTTAGCAAAAAGAGATCTAAAGAGTGTGCCATATAGTTCATAATGTCAACATTTATTTTCTCACCTTGCTCCTTAATGTTGAACATTAATATACACAAGCAAAGGATACAAATTAATAGGCATAAAACAAATCATGATTCATATAAATTACTTGAGCTTAAGAACTAGACACAACATGAATTTCAGCATTTTGCTTTTATCTCCCCTTTTATTTTGATAGCACACAACTCATTCTCATCAAGAAATTTAATCATGGGATAGATTGTTTCAGTATATATTTCCTAAGAATAAAATAATCTATCATGGTTGTTTCATTTATTATCGAGGCAACATGAAAAACTAGACATAAAACTAGACAAAGACGCTCCAAGTTTCTATGATCATTCTATGTTTCTCAAAAAATGAAGTTTAGAGGTTTGCAAACCGAGATTTTGATAGGTCTAGTGGGGTGCATTGTGCATCCCCGAGCTTATGTTCTTCACCATTCTTGGATAACTCTTAGTGTGGTGTTCCTCTATTCCCTGCCAAAAAACTTCAAGACAAAACTTTCTCCCATTTCTTTTTTATGGGGTGACATTAGTGGTACAAAGATATAGTGATAGCTGTGATAAAAGCCCCAAATAAAATTTGGTTTTAAATATCCAGAGATTAAATTAAGTGGAAAATATAAATAAAATATCAAAAGACTCAAAAATAATCAAATCAAAAGTCAAAAAGGCCACTCTTGCAACAAAAGGCAGATTCTGTCCAGAAAAACAGCAGTTGCAGAACGTATTTATTTATCCCACTTAAACATGTCACAAATTTTAGAAACAATTTGTGCGTATAGAGGATTAAAAGTTGTAACTTTAGTAGAAAATTTAGCTCAATCGGAGTTACAGAAAAATCATAAAAATCGTTTGGTAAACAGCAGCATGCAGAAATTTTCAACTCCAAATATATGTTTCAACTTTAACATCCAAAATGGGTAAAACTTGGTACTCTTTTTTTGTAAATATTAAAAAAATATAAAGCCTTTATTTTAAAAGAGAACAAATTTCCAAAATCCAAAAACCCAAAAGAATAAAAAAGAACTAAGAAATAATCAAACAAGGAATGAGAAACAAGAAAGAGCAAAGAAGAAAGCAAATCTTTTTGTAGTTCTTGTTTTTTCTAGAAAGGGCAAAGAAGAAGCAAAAAGAACCAAATAAACATAAAATATTTTTGGTATTTTGTTTTTATAAATAATATTCAAAATAAGATCCAAACAAAAAAAAAAGGTAATTCAAACATGGTTCCAAAAACATACAAATAAGAACATGAAGGTAAAACTAAAACATGAGTTTGGAATGATATTACTTGAAATACTTGAAAGAAGAGAGGGATGCATGGGAATCCCCAAGCTTGTGGTCTTGCTACTTCTTGTCATGTACTTCTTTCTCATCATATCATGTCACTCATCTCAAACAAAAAAATATTTTCGTCTTCATGTTACTTTAATGGCTACAAAATGGTTAGTTCTCCAAACAAATGATATAATAGTTTCTACCATGATGCAAACTGTAGTAATTATTGGAAAGCATTTTATTTAAGATGCTAACATATTAAAAAAAGACACTCTCTTTATTTTTTTTATGTGGGGAAAGTTTTAATGATATAGGCTTTGCAGTGTTTCCATTCGCATGAACAACACATGCTCAAGGTCAACCTCAACTTCTCCATTGCTAATCCTTCTCATTTGCTCTCCCAAATTTTATATTTAGTTAAAATCTTAAACTAATTGTTAAATAATAGTACCTAAAGTTATTTTACATATTACATGGATATCAAGTGTGCTCAAATAGAATAGTAAGCATATGGAGCACACCACAAAGCACATAGACATTAACATTTAAGTCTAACTTTCTTCCTATGCATTGGCATTTTATATATGAATAAATAGAAGCAAGGTTGTGGTATCCAATGCACATAATGATTAGTAGCTTACATTTAAAATAGAACATAAAGAGGGTTTTTATCTCTTCCTCTTTCATAATTTTTGCAAGCATCAAAATAAAACTTAATCTCATAGTTTTGAATAGATTCACCATATAAAGACAAATCATCTAATGAGCATAATGGATCATCTAACTCAATTATATCACTTTCATCATCCCATATATTACATACAGTTATATCACATAGAGGATCATCATCAATAGTATAAGAAGGGGTATTCTTACGAATTTCTGTGTTACCATTGTTGGGAGTTAGAGATGGGTAGCTACTCCATTCTTCCTCCACTTGTTCTTCTTTGTCCTCGTTGTTCTTTTATTTTGGATGCATAGGAATCCCCAAGCTTAGCCTTTTGTCATCTTCTTCGCTAACACTTTCATCATGATTTCTTGCATTCAAAAAGTTAGTGCCCAAGGGAATATTTAAGATTTCAACATATTTGACTAGCATATCATACACATCATTGTGAGCCTTGTGAAAAGGATCCATAGCATTTTACATTATCCAATTTTTTGGGATTTTAATTTTATATGAAAGGTACTAAAATAAACTAGCAATGAAAACAAGAATAGAAGCCTAGCTCTACGCTCCTCGGCAACGGTGCCAGAAAAGTATCTTTATAACCCCCAAATGGAACCAGGTGGAGGCGGAGGTGTCGGCCTGGGAGGATGCAGCATGGTGGGGAGAGCAGGGCGACGGCGATGGGAGGGTTGTAGGGCGGCGGGGATCGATTTTGGGGAGGAGTTTTGGGAGGCGAGGCTGAAAATGAGGAACCGTCCATAAATTCCGTGATTATGGGTTGCATGCAGTTATTGAAAGAAAATTGAGACAAGTAAGGGCCATTCGGCGGAGATTAGATGGACAAGCTCGATCGATCCGATGATTTCTTTCACATCGGACTATGATATGTAGTATTTACCTTATAGTTATCAACCAATTCCATATCAAGTTATCCATGTGTTCAAGGTATAGTTATCCATGTGTTTACCATATAAATATTGTGACCAGTTCGATATAGTTACCATGCTCTCTAAGTAATAGTTATCCACATATTACTTATAGAGTTATCCGGTTAGGTGTTACAGGATATATTCATCACCAATTCGATGTAGTTACCCACTCCCTAGATAAAATTTATCTACCCACTGCTTATAGAGTTATCCACCTAATCAGGTTATAGTTATCAACTGATTCCAAATAGATTTATCCATCTCCTGCTTATAGATGTATCCACCTGATGAGATTATAGTTATCAAGTGATTCCAAATGGAGTTATCCAAGTGTTTAAGATAGAGTTACCCATGTGTTTTCCATATAGCTATCATCATCGGATCGATGTAGTTCCATGCTCTATATATGATAATTATCCACCTGATGATGATATCCATGTGTTTACCATATAAATATCATCACCAGATAGATGTAGTTATCATGCTCTCTAGGTAATAGTTATCCACCTATTCATTATAAAGATATATGGCCTGTTGTTACAGCATAGCTATCATCACCAATTCGACGTAGTTATCATACCATCTATGTAAAATTTATTCACCCATTTCTTATATATTTATACACTAATCAGGGTTTATAGTTATCAACGATTATATATGGATTTATCCAGGTGTTCAGGGTAGAGTTACCCATGTGTCTACCATATAGCTATCATCGTCAGATCGATGTAGCCACCATACACTATAGTCACCATAGTTTTGTTCTTCTATGTTTATGGACTAAACCACTTGTAACTAACGTTGTTTAGGAACTAAATGGAGAATGTTGGCCATGCATGCACATGCACGAAGGTTGGTCGGAACTATCCTTTGTCAGATCCCACTGGATTTTGATATTTATAGGGTGTCCATTGGATCTTCGAAACTAGATCTCATATTAATATGTTTCGACAATTTTTTTAACTCAAAAATTACCAATCCCTAACATGTGAGTTATCTATGTTGTACTATGTAAGTTACCCACTCCGTGAAAAATCTATGTGAAATCTCTTTTATCATGTAAGTTACGACCTGTAAATACTTCTTTTTTATGTGGGTAACTTTTTATACTTGTGTTACTCATGAAACATTGGTTACCCTCTTATTTTTGCTTACTCAAGTCAATATAGTTATCATTCTCTATAGATACATTACTTGTGAATTTATTCAGGTGTTTACAGTATAACTATTATCACAAATTGGATATAGTTATCCTATCTTTTAAATAAAAATTATCCACTGGTTTGTTATGGAGTTACCCACCTGATCAAGGTATAGATACCAATAGGTTAGCGTTCTCCACCTATTTCTTATGGATATAACTCACATGCTACAGGTGTGTACCTTTTGGGGCCGAGAAAAAAATCATCAAAACATATCAACCTTCAACAGTCAAAATGGATTTTTGATCGGATAAAGGGTATGCGCTACATATCTTTAAATTTTGAAATATTGCAATAGACGATGATAATGTCGGCAGTTTTGCTATTTAGTCTCATGCACAATTTTCACCAGACGCGCTCGTGCGGCAGTTGAGTTGATTCAACCGATTCAAGCCGCAAGCCTATTTCTTCTAACAACACGGGTCGCGTCTTCCTAACTTCCGATGACACGGGTAGTAGCACATGGATTCTCATATCGCGACATTGGTCTGAAGGCGAGTACGCGTCGATATAGTGGTTTATGAATGCCTGCTAGGATTTTCCCTCCATAGAATGACAACTACGTAACTCAGTGATGGTAGCTATACCCTAAACAGGTTGATAACTTCGTGTGTGACGGATCCACATTAAATATAGATGATATTGACAATTTTTTGTCATTTCTGCATGCATGTGAAAGAATTTAATACAACAAGTTAATAGACTGAATAGATTACATACACTAGCATGGATCACTCATGTGGGTAACTTTTAGGTTCGAAAAAAAGTTTCTGAAACATATCAATATGAGATTTAGTTTCAAAGATCTCGTCGCGACCAATCTAATAGTAGAAACGGATCCTAAATCAAATAAACGGTTTGATCTATAAATATTTTTAAATTTGATATTTGAATTGAGCTAGCTAATTGTGGCTTTGTTTTTCCGGGTTTGCATGAAAGCTTCACGATTGAAAGCCTACTAAGCTGGCGCGTGGCCTCGTTGTCTAATCTGGCGCGCGGTCTTATCTCTCGTCGTCATGATATTTGTCGGAACGTCCGTCAAGTTTGGCTAACCAACGGGCACAGTTGTATAGCAAAGTTTTTTTCACAATGATAACACATTTTTCTTACAAAGCGCTCTTGCCTTGTCCCTTTGCCGAGTCTTGGATCCCTTAGGCTAGTCTTAGTGGGAGTATTATAACTAGTATCATGCATGACATGTTGACAAAAATCTGATGTGGTATAATAATTAATTAAGAAAGAGAGTGTTAAAGTATCATAGATAGATACCATATCATAGCACGTAAAACTAAAAATCCTACATCTTGTACACAATTTTACATTGAGATTCTATAAATTATTAAATATAGTGCTACTATGATACTACCATATCATACCATGTATTATAAAGATAGTATCATACACTAGTATCATATGTATGATACTAGTAGTATGATACTTCCACTAAGATCAGTTTTAGGTTGGTCATAGTGCAAAGTAACATATGATGACCCACAAGTATAGGAGATGTATCATAGTACTTTCGATAAATAGGAGTGTCGATCCCAACGAGGAGCAGAAGGTGTTGACTAGTGATATGGAGCAGGAAATCTCTGTAAATACTTAGCAAATGGATTTTTAGTGGTTTTCTGATAAGGCAACAAAACAAAGAGCAAGTAATAAAGAACAAACGCATCAAGTGGCCCAATCCTTTCTTAGCAAAGGACAAGCCGGTGGAAATACTTATAAGGACCAAACGTTCTCGAGGACACATGGGAATTATGCCAAGTGTTTTCGCTTCAAATAGCTGACTACTCTTCTTTGGTGTTGTAAGTGTTGTGTGGGTGAACCTGTGCTAATGTATCAACCTTACTTGGACTAATACATACTTATGATTAAACCCCCTGCAAACATCTGTAACTATAGGAAAGTAATTAAGATATAAACTTAACCACAGCCTTAAACTTTGAGATCCTACGCTCCCTCGTGCAAAGGTGTTCTAACGGGGGTTCAGGTTTCTGTCACTCCGGCAACCCCACAATTAGTAGCCAAATACACAATGCATTCCCCTAGGCCCATAAATGGTGAAGTATCATGTAGTCGACGTTCACATGACACCACTAGAAGAATAGCACCACAACTTAAATACTAAACCATTGAATAGTAACTCAACACAGATCCACTAATAACAACATGACTTCTCCTATGTCCTCAAGAACTAGATGAACTACTCACAAGACATCATATGGATCAAGATCAAAGATGATATGGTGATGAATAACAATTTGAACATAAACAATAATTTAATGGTTCCACTCACAAGCATCAACTACAATAGAAATTAACACCGGGAAAGTTTTCCCTAAGAACTAAAGCAATATCCAACACAATTGTTATAGCGGGACGGAGTGGTGATGATGGTGTTGGTGGAGATGATGGTGTGGATTATGATGATGATGATGATCCCGATGAAGCCTAGCTTGATGACGGTGTTGATGGTGACGATCTCCCCTCTCCGGGAAGGAATTTCCCCTGCAGAAATCTGTCTGCCGGAGAGATCTTTCTCTCTCGGTGTTTTCCGCCCCGAAGAGGCGGCGGAAATCTATGTGTGGTCGCTCCCCTAGTATTAGGGTTCTGTGAGTAAGATATAGGCGAGAGGGCGCAGTCGGAGGCTAGGCAGGTGGGCCACACCTGCCCTAGGCGCGGGGTCAGGTGGTCTCGATCCTAGGGGGTGTGGGCCCCTGTGGCCCTTCTTCTCCTCCCCTTCTGGCTTCCTCAGTCTTCCGGGGAAATATAATTTTCCCATATTTTTCTGGTATTTTTATGATCTTCGCGAAATTGCATCAAAACACCTCCTTTTCCATCAGAATCCAGACTCCGACAGTCCATCCTCCAAGAATCATCCAACATGCAAAACGAGTGGAAAAGACATAAGTAATACCTCATAATAAGACATATATCAATGAATAGAGGCAAATTATGATATAGAATGGTGATGCAAATTGGACGTATCAACTCCCCCCAAGCTTAGACCTTCGCTTGTCCCCAAGCGAAAACTGAGCTCAGTAAACATGTCCACATGTTTATGGAGTAAAGTGTCGATAAAAGAATACGGACAAGAAGCATCACACTTACCATTACACAACTCATAGAAGAAAGCAACTCGCCATTATATAACTTAGCTTGCAACAAGTACATGAGTCACAATAGAGATGCATAAAGATAAATAATAATTGGAATTGGCAAACTCTTGTTCCTGGTCAGAGAACAACTGGCAAATGGTTTCACAAAAAGCTTTTTGTAGAAGTTTCATAACAGGAGCACTCTTTGCTCAAAAAGGTTTTTCAATAAAGGCTTTCAAAGTAATACTCAATAAATAAGAGTTTTATGCAAACAAGGAAAATAAAGAACATTATTGAATAAATCACCATATGAATGCTTGAAACACAACAACTCAAATGCTTGCTCGAGATAGAGAGTAAGTAGGTTTACTGACTCAACTTGGTAACTAGGAGAAAGGTCCCTTTATAGAGGGTAGCAGGGATTACAAGTCATAAAGAGCTTCCAAAAGATTATGGTACTTACTAGCTTTGAGCCCTCATTGCCCCTATCATAGGCATCTTGAGATGATTAAGGTTAAAGTGCATTACGATGGAGTATATGCTTGACGAAATATAAGTTGCCAATCTCATGTCCCTTGAATATGAGGGCCACTCCTCATGCTACTCAACTTTGGTCACCGGTAAGTTCTTGTCATTGTAAGTACATGCGTATCATAGAGAACTGCCAACGGGGTACCCCTTGCACATGGTACATGAACTTTCCCATAACCAAAATGACAAGGCAAGCAGACAATGAGCATCTCAGCGATCTTTTTATTACTATGTGCATAGCTTTTTATTGAGGATGCTTCATAGATAGCTCACTATGGTGATGCTACAAGTTTCCACGATGATTAGGCATGGCTTAGGCTAGCGGCCCAGACGTTTCTCTAACACAAAATACAGACTCCATGGACTTACAAGTTCCCTCTTTATTTCACACCGTTGACATCCATAGACAAAAGAGCACGATATTAACTGAGTACAAAGTATAGGTGCAATGTTGAAAGCGTTCCCCGTGACAGCACGGTTCTGCTAATTCCAACGTATAGATGCAAGCATATACAACTTCGATGGCACAATGGTTCAAGTCTATTAGGGGCAAGAAAATAAGGTGTGCCATCAAGTTCGTGAGAGCTTACTAACTAGTTTTCACAAAACAAAATACTTTTTAATTCGAAAGGTTAGATGAAGCTTGAGAATTTGCTTGGAATAGCAAAATCTACTAGGTAGATATGGTGGACACAAATGGCAAAGGTTTTGGTTAAAGGGATTGGAAACATGAGAAGTTGCCTTCTCAAAACAGGTTTTTGGCTAGCAAGGCTGGGTAGCAAGCAAGAGAGTTGAAAGAAACAAGCAAATATACAAGTAATAAATCCAAACATGCAATCTTCTTTGAAGACACAAAAGAACTTAAATAAAGAATACTAAGCTTATGAGACAACAAGAAAGAAAATAGATGATACAAAATACCTGTAAGCTTTTTCTCTTTTTTTCTTTCAAACCTCAAAAAGTATTGCTACTGACTAGAACTCGGTTTGCCAAAACCAATTTAGATCCACTTGATGCTCCCAAAGTGATGCCAATACTGATCAACAAGATCCATCATATAATAGAGACTGCAAACTAAAACAAGAAGTGCAAAAAGTAAAAGATGAAACTTCTTATTAATATTCCAATAAAGGCACTCACACCAAGGGATACATAGATAATCAACTAAAGGAGAGATACTTCCACATGCAAACCACCCTATAAGATAACCTCTCTACCAAAGATATGAATCCACTAAAAAGGTAAAAGATAAAAGATAATGATTGTGATATCGCGGCACTCCCCCAAGCTTGGAACAAGCCAAGAGGATGCCAAACCTGATGACGAATTACTCCTTTGGCGGTGGCGGTGTTCTCTTGTCATCATAAAACTTCCAAGGAAAAGGTTCCCCATCCAAAAAGGATATCCTTGTCTCTGCAATCCTGAAACTAGCAGCGGAGCTTATGCGATCAAATCTTGCCTCATACTCACAGTTTTGATTTTGTATGTCGTAGAGTTGTGCATGTAATTGGTTGGTGGTCTGACAGAGCGAGAAGATTTCTTCTCGGAGATCAGCCACCTCCTCCTCATGTTTGGTGATGAGTTCTAAACTTATCTTGTGAATAACATCCACTTCGCGTTCCGCCATCTTCTTGTACCTGAAAACCTCCTGCTCCAATGCTTACATCTTGTCTTCCCGACTTCCTTCTCCCTTGGGGCCTTGAACTTATTTCATCTGTACCTTCCCATCTTTGAGAATCAACTAGCTGGGATGGATCTTCAACTCATACATGTATGGGTTGAGGACATCTGCAGAGGAATCCTCTATGGGTGATCCAGAGGAAGACATTGTAGCTCCAAAACTGAGAATTTGCCTGACAGAAACAGATCGAAACAAAAACACGGCGAGAACTCGATGCAAGAACCTCGGGGAACCCGGGGGGTTATATATTACGGAGTTTCAAAGCATAAGGAAGGTGCTGATATGAAAACAAGGCAGAGTCGAATCTCGGGGTGCTCACACACCCTCCAGGCGCGGGACAGCTGGGGCCCGCGCCTGGGGTGAGTTTGACCACCCCGGCCTCCGGTTCCTCCTCTGTTCCATCTCATAACTTGCCTTATGTATTAAAAACACCAAAAATATAAAAAGATCAGGATTTCACGAACCTTCTGTTTTCACCCCCTTTTTTTACCTATTCAAAGACGAATTCTGCAGTTTCTGGTGTTTGGTTTCTAATAAATTCCTCTGGGGTTACCATTTGAATAACATCAACATCTTCATTATAAGAATCCCCAGAAATATAATGTTTTAGTCTTTGACCATTCACCACCTGTGTTGTGTCATCCTTCAGAGAAGATATTTTGATAGCTCCTGAACGATATACTTCCTAAAAACAAAAGGTCCTTCCCATTTTGAGAGTAGTTTCCCTGCAAAAAATCTGAGACGAGACCTATACAAAAGAACTTTCTCCCCAACATGGAACTCTCTTTTGTGAATCCTCCTATCATGCCATCTTTTTACTTTTTCCTTAAAGAGTCTAGCATTTTCATAAGCTTCACTCCTCCACTCATCTAAGGCACTCATGTCAAGCAATCTTTTCTCACCAGCAAGTTTAAAATCTCTATTCAACTCTTTCACTGCCCAATAATCTTTGTGTTCTAATTCTAAAGGCAGGTGGCAAGATTTCCCATAGACCATTTTGTAAGGAGACATCCCCATAGGATTTTTATAAGCAGTTCTATAAGCCCACAAAGCGTCATTCAACTTTTTATCCCATTTTTATCTAGATCTATTTACAGTCTTCTGTAAGATAGATTTAATTTCCCTATTGGAAAGTTCTACTTGTCCACTGGTTTGGGGGTGATAAATTGAAGAAATTTTATGGTTTACTTCGTACTTAGCGAGAGTTTTTCAAAAAAAAACATGAATAAAATGAGAGCCTCCATCAGTCATGAGATATCTAGGAACACCAAACCTAGGAAAAATAATATCCTTAAGCATTTTCAAAGAGGTCTTACCATCAGCACTATTTGTAGGTATGGCTTCTACCCACTTTGTAACATAGTCTACAACAACAGGAATATGAGTGTACCCTTTTGAAGGGGGAAAAGGACCCATAAAGTCAAATCCCCAACAATCAAAAGATTCAATAACAAGAGAATAATTCATAGGCATTTCATTGCGTCTAGAAATGTTACCTACTCGTTGACATTCATCACATGATAAGACAAACTTCCTTGCATCTTTGAAAAGGGTAGGCCAATAAAATCCAGATTGTAAAAAAAATTTGTGTAGTCCTATCCCCTGCATGATGTCCTCCATAAGCACTGCCATGGCATTTTCTCAGTATCTCTTGTTGTTCAAATTCTAGAACACATCTTCGCATAATACCATCTACTCCTTCCTTATATAAGTGTGGGTCATCCCAAAAGTAATGCCTTAGATCATAAAATAATTTCCTTCTTTGCTGAGCTGTAAAAGTTGGAGGCAAATACTTGGAAACAATAAAGTTAGCATAATCATCATACCAAGGACTCTCATGCGGACTTACCCTTATTGCAGCCAACTGCTCGTTTGGAAAGCTATCATTAACATGCAATGGGTCAAAAGAAATGTTTTCCAAACGAGATAAATTATCAGCAACAGGATTATCAGCACCTTTCCTATCCATAATATGTAGATCAAACTCTTCCAAAAGCAACATCCACCTAATAAGCCTTGGTTTAGCGTCATTCTTTGTCATAAGGTACTTAATAGCAGCATGATCAGTATAAATAGTAACCTTTGAATCAACAATATAAGGTCTAAACTTATCACAAGCAAAGATTACAGCTAAGAACTCATTTTCAGTAGTAGCATAATTCTTTTGAGCAGCATCAAGACTCTTGCTAGCATAATGAATAACATTCAACTTCTTATCAACACGCTATCCAAGGACAACACCCACAGCAAAATCACTAGCATCACACATAATTTCAAAAGGTAAACTCCAATCAGGTGGTTGAACAATAAGAGCAGTAGTCAAAGCTTTCTTCGAAGTTTCAAAAGCTTCCTTACAATCATAATCAAAAACAAAAGGTACATATTTTTGAAGAAGATTAGTAAGGGGCTTTGAAATTTTGGAGAAATCTTTAATAAACCTCCTATAGAAACCAACATGACCAAGGATACTACGAATACCTTTGATATCTCTAGGACAAGGCATCTTCTCAATTGCTTCAATTTTGGCCCTGTTAACTTCAATGCCTATTTCAGAGATCTTGTGTCCAAGAACAATCCCTTCATTAACCATGAAGTGGCATTTCTCCCAATTAAGAACAAGGTTGGTTTCTTCACATCTCTGCAAAACTTTATCAAGGTTGTGCAAACAGTTATCAAAAGAAGTTCCATAGACGGAAAAATCGTCCATGAAAACTTCCACAATTTCTTCACAAAACCATGAAAGATAGCAGACATACACCTCTTAAAGGTAGCAGGAGCATTACATAAACCAAAAGGCATACGCATGTAAGCATAAGTACCATAAGGACAAGTGAAAGTAGTTTTCTCTTGGTCTTGTGCTTTCACGACAATTTGAGAAAACCCAGAATAACCACCAAGAAAACAAAAGTGAGTCTTTTTGGACAACCTCTCAAGCATTTGATCAATAAATGGCAAAGGATAATGGTCTTTCTTAGTAACTTTATTATTTTTTCTAAAATCAATGCACATTCTATACCCAACCACTACTCTTTGGGTATAAGCTCATTTTCTTCATTAGGCACAACAGTTATTCCCCCTTTCTTGGGAACGCAATGAACAGGGCTAACCCATTGACTGTCAGCAATAGGATAAATAATACCAACATCAAGGAGTTTTAATACCTCATTTCTTACCTGTCGTGGTGGTGGCACGGCAGATGCCACGGGTAGGCTAAAGTATGGGGCCAATGGATGCTAGAGGGATCCGGGGAGGGAAGATGTAGTGATTTCTACACTCAAGTATCCTCTAAATAGATCTCTATTTTCTTCTCAAGAACTACAAGTGCTCCTAGAGCTGTTTCATGGAGAAGAAATAAACAACCACACGAGCCTTATGGCGTAGAATGAGTCGATCCCTTCTCTGGAGCCCGTGTCCCCCTTATAAAGAGGTTCCTTGGTTCCTTCCAGGGCTGATGTGGCAAGCATATCCTTGGAATATGCTTGTCCCAATATGGTAACTCGGCGGCCTCCTTTCCGTGTCCCTCTTCTATCTGCGGCAATGTTCCAGAAACCTTCACATGCGCGCCTCAGGCTTCCTCACTGTCACCTCTGTGACGCTTGTCTGCCCTTCTGCTGCTCTGATCCTTGTCCTTTGTGCTTGGCTCTGTCTATATTCCTCTTAGCCAGTGACTAGGGTTTGACTATAGGCGCCTCCTTCTCCTGCAAGCTTCATGTTATTCAGCCTTATCTCGCATAACTCGGCTCGTCCTTCACCTGCATTCAAGTTAGTCAGACTCATTCGACCGACTTACTCCATATGTCGGCCGTATAAGGTGTTACTTATACTACATTTGTCATGGCCATGCTTATCTCGGCCGAATCTTACATGATTCGGCCGACACAACCAGTAATTCGGCTTAAGATGAGGGAGAATACTTTCGTCTTTCCCCTGTCTTGACCCTATCCGGGGTCACCCCCCCCCCAACATTACCACATCCTTCATCTTAGGATTTAGATGGCGTTGGTGCTCAACAATTGGTTTTGCATCAGGCTCTATATTAATAGCATGCTGACATATAGTGGGAGAAATTCCTTTTAAATCGTCAAGAGTATAACCCATGGCTCCTCGGTGTTTCTTCAGTATCTCCAATAACCTTTCCTCTTCCTTTCCTGAAAGTTTAGAACTAATAATAATAGGATATACTTTCTTATTATCAAGATAAGCATATTTAAGATCATCAGGTAAGGGTTTTAATTCGAAAACAGGGTCCTCTTTAAGTGGTAGTGTGGTTCCCAAGTCTTCCATAGGTATATTATGCTTAAGTTGCTCCGGTTGACGAAGGAAAACCTCGTCAATCTCATTTCTTTCCTTCATGAAGACATCACTTTCATGATCTTCCATAAACTGCTGCAAGGCATTGTTAGGAGCAAGAGAAATAGCAGAAAGTTGTTCAATCTTGAAATCATCATTAGGCAGTTCATTTTCATAAGGAGTTTTGGAAAATTTGGAAAAATTAAACTCATAAGACTCTCCATCAAAGTTAGTCAAAACTTTTTCCTTCCTACATCTATAATAGCCCCACAAGTATTCAGGAAGGGTCTACCAAAGATAATAGGATAGGTTTTACTAGCTTCTTTACCAAGTACTAGAAAATCAGCAGGATATTTAATCTTACCATAAAGGACCTCTACATCTCTTACAATGCCAATGGAGCAAACTTGCTCTCCATTAGCAAGGTGAATAACCACATCAACATCCTCAAGCTCACAAGGACCAATTTCATGGATAATTTCCCTGTAAAGCTCATAAGGAATAGCACTAGAACTAGCGCCAATATCACACAAACCATAATAGCTATGATTACCAATTCTAACAGAAAGCACATGGACACTAGCTTTTCTAGCTTTTTAGGATGAGAACCAATATTAGTAGCATCTTCACAAAATACAATATGCTCATCCTCTATGTTTCTAGTGACAAGATATTTTACAATAGCTACCACAGGCTCAATATTAATAAGCTCGTCAGGCTCCACAGTTTTTTTTTGCAATTTTGCTAACCACGTTAGCTATAATGGAATGTCCCCTTAACTTAGCAGGAAAAGGGATTTTCTCCACATAAGGTTCAGGCAAAACAGGATCAACAGTACAAACCTCTATGCTAGCAGGAACATGGGTGACAATGTATTTATAAGGAGCATGGTACTTGTCTCACTCTTTCTTGGGAATTTAAATATAAGAGGCAAAGGCATTAAAACATTTTGCAAGAACTTGAGGATCAAGACCAAACTCATTACTAATATCACGGAAGTCATCAGTTCCCGTAAAAGATTTAATGCATTCATAATCATAGTTTATACCTGACTTTCTTCCTTTGTCATTCTCCCAAACTTCAGTGTTCTCTTGAATACGGTCTAGTAGATCCCATTTAGCTTCTTCCTACATACGTGTGAATGCTCCAACACAAGAAGCATCCAGTAAATCTTTATCATGAAGAGAAAGCCTAGCATAAAATTTATTGATAATAATATTGTTAGGGAGTTCATGAATAGGACATTTAAGCATTAGTAACTTCAATCTCCCCCAAGCTTGAGATGTACTCTCTCCATCACGAGGCTAAAAGTTATATATCAGATTTTTATCCTTATGAATCTCACTGGTAGGATAGAATTTAGAATAAAAGAGAGAAGACATTTCCTCCCATTTCATGGATTGTCCAATCCTTATGAATCTCAGTGGTGGATTTAGCCGAGGAGGAAGCCATCTTCTCCATTCCTGAATAAAGGAAAGAACTAGTCATTTTAGTCGCAATAACGGCGACCAATCATGTCGCAGCTTGGCGAGCGGGTCGGTGAATAATTAGTCACTGTCATAGTGATCAGGTCGGCGAATCGTCGAGTCGCCGAAGGCAGCGAGTCGAGTAAACGAAGTTGGACCGTCAGCTTGGTCAAACTAGCCGTTGGGTAATCCAACAGTAATATTGGCGTAATTACCGAGTGGTAACGGCTCCCCGAAAATGGCGGGTAAAAACTTCTATATAAGGAGAGTGACGGGTGAAGGGGAAAACGCTTCCCTCACTTCCTCCGAACTTGCACATCCTCGTTTCTGCATTCCACGAACCGACCAGTTCCACTCAAAGCGATCTGCATCTCATGACCCTCCAACCGATGGCTCATCCTGCTGAACCATGGGGCAGATCCAAGTGCCCGAAGGCGCTGCTAAAATCATTCGAGGAGGCGGGGATCCTCCATGCCGGGAGATGGCGCATCCCCGCGGCCGGAGAAGTAATTCCAGATCCGCGCGAAGGGGAGTTTGTCTGCTTCACCAGTCACCTGGAGCGGGGGCTCGGATTCCCCACTTCCATCTTCTTCCGGCGCTTATGCGCCTACTACGATATCCAGCCATCAGATCTGGGTCCGCACAGCATCGAGAAGCTCGCCATTTTCGTGGCGTTCTGCGAGTGCTACCTGGGCTGCAGGCCCTATTTTCCCCTATGGCAAGATCTATTCCATGGGAGAATCAGCCGCGAGGAGGCAGGCGGCCCAATGCTAGCCGCAGGCGGCTTGACTTTCCAGCTAAAGTCGAAGGCATCATTCTTTGATCTGATGTTGCCCGCCAAGGCAGTGAATGAGTGGAAGAAAAGCTGGTTCTATGTGACCGAGTCGATTCCAGGCGACGAGGTGGCGCTTCCAAGGTATTCCGCCGACCGGCCCGAGCCGCGCCGGCTCCAAGTTACCAAACTTCCGCTAGAACAGCGGATGGTCGTCGACGAGATGCTGTAGACCATCCGCAACCTGAAGAAGAAAGGCCTCCAAACCATTAACCTCTACAACTGCTGGCTCGGGTGACGGCTCGTCCCCTGGCCAGCCGTGCCCACTACATGTACGAATACACGGGCAAGGACGACCCGACGAAGTCCTGCCTCGACGAGTGGAGACTCAATGACTACACCCTGGCTCTGAAGAAGATCACCCAGGCAGTGTATCTCGACGCGAAGGCCGGGGTCGCGCATTACACCGCAAGGCGCCCAGCTCCGACGGTGAGTTAGTATTCCCTTTGCACTCGTAGTCGCAGTTTGTGCACTCGCGGTTGTGCTAATGTTGTTTGGCTGCTGCAGTTGTTTCAAGTGGTGGAAGGGTGGATTCCACCCTGCAGAGGACGAGAACTCGAGCTCGTCCACCAAGGATGGAAGCGAGCCATTGCCCGACAAGGGTGATGTCAGGAGTGATGAGGGTGACGGCGACAACGATGATGACGAACCCGTGGAGGTCGCTGCCCCACGGTCCGCAAGACTCGCGGGCAGCACCAACGCGAACTCGAGGCTAGCAGAAGCCTCGAGGTCCACGAGGACGACGACGATGAGCTCCCTGAGCACACCTCACAATGCAATGTTACGCTGTCGAAGAAGAAGAAGCATGCGCCACCCAAGAAGAAGGCGAAGCCAGCCAAGCCGGCGTCTCCGCCTCGGCCTGCGAGTAGCTCCGACGCTACCAGCACGGCCGAAGAAACAGCGGCGCACGCGACCGCAGCAACTAGCTCTACCGTCGTATAAGACGAGGCGCCGCTGGCATCATTGCTTCCGCCGTTCGCCCCATTCACCGGGTTGGCGGCCGCTCCAGCCGCAGGGGCCTCGCCATCGAGAGGAGCTCCCGCAATGATTGCCACGGAGGCTCCCGCCATGGCGTCATCCTCGAAGAAACCGTCAGTGTCTTGGGCACATAATGTGTTCGAGACGGGCCTCAGTCAGAAACTGGGGCCAGAATTGGAGAAGCCGGCCAGCATCCGCACCGGCCTGCAATTTATTCCAGTCGCCAAGTGAGTACTCTTTGACCTTCTATTCGTTTGGTTGCTTAGTGTTTCGATCGGAAAGTGTTATTGAAAGAATTGTTTCACAGGACTGGAATTAAGAAGATAGGCCACCCTTCGGTGGCTAAGGTTCCACCAGCCACCACAGAGACGCCAACCGATCCCTCGAAGAGGAGGAAGGGCTACGAAGTTGTTGCACCCGCCGAAGACACTAAAAGATTAAAGGGTGATGACGTCGTCACGATCTCTGACGAGCCGGCGGCTGCCCCGAGCGAACCTCCGACCGCGGTGGACGTAGATCTGAAAGCCAAGGAGGACGCAGGGTCGCAGCATGCGGTACCCGTGGGTTCGACCGAGCTGCCCTCGAGTGGAGCGGGCGCCGCGGTGGCGACATTCCCTCGCTTTATGGCGAAGGCCGCCACGGCGAGTGCCTCGGTGCCGTCGAGCCAGTTTCCTGGTGCCTCTGGCATGGAGGTTGAGCAGCATCGCGGTCATACTCCGCTCGTTCTTGCGTCCGTGGACGCGATGGAGCTTCATAGCATGCTAGGTGCCGCCATCCAGGTATGTCCAGACCCCGAGGATCTGGCCACTGAATTTCAGTGGTCGGATTCTTAATATTTTTGCGTTATCGAGTCCCCGAGTGCCTAGTCGCTGAATTTCAGCGGCTGGGCACTTAGGAATTTTGTCATCCAGTCCCCGAGTGCCTAGTCGTTGAATTTTAGCGGCTGGGCACTTAGGAATTTTGTCATTAAGTCCCCGAGTGCCTGGTCGCAGCGGCTGGGCACTTAGGAATTTTGTCATCCAGTCCCCGAGTGCCTAGTCGCTGAATTTCAGCGGCTGGGCACTTAGGAAGTTTTGGTTGCTGATGCTGTGATTGTTTCACAGGGCCTGCAACGCGAATCAGCCGAGCGGCTTGCTGCGAAGTGCCGCGTTGAGAAGGATCTTATCTCCGTCCAGGAGACGAACGAGGAGCTTCGAGCGGCTGAGGGTGAGTATTTACCTTATTTGGCGCTGGTCGCTAACTTTTTGTGGTGTTGACCATTTTGTTTTGGAAACAAAGAATAGTGCGGCTGAGGTGAAGGAGGCTCGCCAAGGCCTTGTCCTGATGGGTGATTTGACGGCGGCTCAGTCCGCTTTGAGCGTGGCGGAGAAGCAAATCGCCGAACTGGAGCGTGAGATCAAGGAGGCGAAGGCAGAAGTGAGCTCGAAGGAAGGACGAGCCAAGGCCGCCGTCACTTCTGCCGCTGAGGAATGGAAGGTGTCTGATGCGCTCGTTGCTGGGTTGCAGAATGATTTCTCTTCTCTTCAGAGTTTCATCACGGACCTCTGTCGCCCGCTGATTGGTAAGCTTTCCTTCAGCCGATTTCTGATTGGACGTACCGCGTTGTGGTTTTGGTGCTTTGCTTACTGTTTGCTTGTGTGATGCAGGCCGGATCATTGATAATGCGGAAGAGGCGCAGTCGTATGATGCATGGCAATGCGTGACCACCCTGGTCGACTCAGCCGCGCTGTTAGCGACTTGTCTCCAGGCATATCTTCAGGAGATCTCGCCAACGGAGGTGATCCCCAGCGACCTCGTCGAGGTATGTCGCTACCTAGAGAAGGCCCCGTCAGTCGTTGAATTCATGACGCGGTCGGCCTTCCGTCGTGGAGCAGCGACTACGCTGAGCCTTGGGCTCGCACACTTTCCGGACGACTTTGACCTCGACGATGTCACGAGCGGTTACCCCTCGTCGACGGGCTTGATCGAGATTGCCAAGGTGTTGAAGCTGACGGATCGAGTCGTGGTGTACTCCAACCGCGTTTGGGCGATGGGCGACCTTATCCCCTACTAGGAGACGGTCGTGGCCCCCAATGACCCTGAGCCGAAGCACCGTGATTTCAAGGTGGAGCAACCGTTCCATGCGGCGATGGCGGGCGAGCTAAAGACGTAGCCGTCGAATCCCTATGTGCCTTTTATCCGCAGCCGCAAGGATGGTGGCGTGTCTTCATCAAAGCCTGTGGAATAAGATGTTGTGCCTTTCGGCGTTAGTATACGATAATCATGTAATTCTCCTTGTACGCGAAACAAATTTTGCTGCTATGAAGGAATGCTCGGGTTATTTTGTCATTGTTTTTGTGATTTGATTGTTGGTTGTACGAGTCCCCGGGCGCGTCCGCCCTTTTTATGGGGTTTACCTCGTTTTTATATGTTGTGTGAACTGTTAGTGAGTTAGGGTCGACTCACCATGGCTCAGGAAGCCAGTCGTGTGGCGACTCCCAGGGGTGCTCTTTACTTGGCCGTTTTCCTGAGTGCGAACGGGGTTGGGTCACCGAGTCTCCAAGCATGGTACTTGGCCGTTCTAGTCGCATGCCCAAGGTAGGTGAGGACTAAGCGCGTTGTGTTGGGTGCGTCACTCTGCCTGATCCGTAAGACCAGTCGCATGGCGAGTCCTAGGAGCGCTCTCTTACTTGGCATTTTTCCCTAGCCACTCGCGGTTCGAGTCGCTGCGCTGAGGGTGCGGAGGACTTGGTCATTGTGGGAAGCGAGTGCAGTCGTCTTGGCTCGGGGATCCAATCGAGCTAGGCAACTCCAATGGGGCTCCGGGTTAGCTTTTTCCGTGGACGGTACGAGGCCTGAATTTTTCCAGTACTCTCGTACCGCACTACTTGGCCGTGCCGGTCGCGTTACCAGAGGTTGACTTCTGCGAATAGCGTAACACTGTTATTACGAGTGCGAGTGGCACAAGGCATGGAGAGTAGACGCAATTTGCAAGAACCAATCTATTTTATTTCATAGCGGTTAGAGGTACATGTCTGGAGTTCTAAGAGTAGAACTTCCGTAGGAGGTTTACATTCCATGGCCGCTTGACGTCAAGTTTTCCGACGCCTCGGATGTCGGTGAGGTAGTAGGCGTCGTTGCCCAGGACTCGACCGATGGCGAATGGTCCCTCCCAAGAGGGAGAGAGCTTGTGCATGCCTTTCTTGTCCTGGATTAGACGCAGTACCAAGTCGCCTTCCTAGAAAGTGCGAGTCCGTACTCGTCGGTTGTGGTAGCGGCGGAGCCCTTGCTGGTAGATGGCGCTGCGGTAGCGAGCAAGGTCGCGCGCTTCGTCGAGCTGGTCGACTCCGTCCTGGTGTGCGAGCTCGTTGTCGGCCTCTGTGTAGTTGACTACCCGTGGCGATTCATGCTCGAGGTCGGTTGGGATGACCACCTCGGCACCATATACCATGAAGAAGGGGGTGAACCCCGTCGACCTGTTAACGGAGGTGCGGATGCCCCAGATGACCGAAGGGGGTTCTTCGACCCAGCACCCGGCGGTGCGCTCGAGTGGTACTTGTAGCCGTGGCTTCAGGCCATGGAGGATGCTCTGGTTGATGCGTTCCGCCTGTCCATTGGACTCCGGGTGGGCGACTAAGGCGAGGTCGAGTCGGATGTTGTGCTCCTCGCAGAACTCGGCCATGGCTCCCTTGGCGAAGTTGGTGTTGTTGTCCGTGATGATGCTGATTGGGAACCTGTAGCGATAGATGAGCTCGCATCGAAATTTTGTAGCGGTCTTCCCGTCGCACTTGCGGACTGGCTTAGCCTCCACCCATTTTGTGAATTTGTCGACGGCGACTAGGAGGTTGGTGAAGCCAGAGGGGGCCTTCTTGAAGGGGCCTACCATATCCATGCCCCACACGGTGAACGGCCAGGTGATGGGGATTGTCTTGAGCGCCAAGGTCGGTACGTGAGTCTGGTTGGCATACTTCTGGCACCCTATGCATCGCTGGACGATGTCTACTGCGTCGGCATGTGCGGTGAGCCAGTAGAAGCCGTGTCGCATGGCCTTGGCGACCAGAGAGCGGGCACCGGCGTGGTGGCCGCAGTCGCCGGAGTGGATGTCCTGGAGGATCTTGCGTCCTTCAGCGGGTTGGACGCAGCGTTGGAACACGCCGATCACGCTGCGCTTGTGGAGCTCATCGTTGATGATGCCGAAGGATTTGCAGCGGCGTGCTATCATCCGGGCCTCCGTTTCGTCTGCGGGTAGGGTGCCTCCCTCCAGGTAAGCGACGTATGGCGTGGTACAGTCGCTTGGCTCGGCGATTAGTGCGACCATGGCTGCTTCTGGTTGCAGTGGAATTCCGATGTCGATCTCCCTTGGGGGAGAGACGGAGGGCTTGGTGATGGTGTCGAGGAAGATGCCGGCGGGTGATGCGAGTCGAGCCAAGCCGATGCGAGAGAGTGCGTCGGCCTCCTCATTCTTCATCCTATCGATCCACTCGACGGAGTAGCCCGCGAAGTGTCCTCCTAGCTGGTCCACTACTTGGCGGTATGCCGCCATGGTGGAGGAGACGGCGTCGCAGGTGTTGGAAACTTCCCCGGTGACGAGGTCGGAGTATCCGTAGCAGCGCAGGCGATTGATGTTCATCTACTTGGCTGCCCCCATGTCGTGGAGTAGAGCCTCGTACTCAGCCATGTTGTTGGTGCAGGGGGTGAAGTCGAGGTAGAGGACGTAGCGGAGCTTGTCGCCCTTCGGAGATGTTAGCACGATCCCCGCTCTTGCATCGTCTGCGTTCTTGGAGCCGTCGAAGTGTAGGCTCCAGTAATGGAGGTATGGCAGCTTCTCTGGCTGCTGGGCCTCCTCCCAGTTGGCGAGGAAATCTGCAAGAGCCTGCGATTTGATCGCCTTGCGTGGCTCGTACTTGATGTTGTGGACGCCAATCTCGACGGCCCACTTGGCGACTTGCCCAGTCGCCTCGCGGTTGCGGATGATGTCCTGCAGCGGTGCTGAAGAGATGACCGTTATTGGGTGCTCCTGGAAGTAGTGCGGCAGTCGCTGCTGTGCTCTGAAGACCGCGTATACCAATTTCTGGTATTGCGGGTAGCGCTGGCGCGACTCGGTAAGGACTTCTCTGATGTAGCATACGGGTCACTGCACCGGGCATTCCTTACCTTTAGCCATTCGACGACCATGACGGCACTGATGACGCGCTCGGAAGCCGTGACGTAGACCAACATGGGCTCCTTGTCGACGGGGGCGGCGAGTAGCGGTGCTGCGAGCAGCACCTCCTTGAGAGCGTGGATCGTGTTGTCTGCCTCCTTGTCCCACTGGAAGGTGGGGTTCTTGCGCATTAGGCGATAGAGAGGCATCGCCTTCTCGCCTAGCCGGGGGATAAACTGACTGAGAGCCATGACTCGTCCGGCCAGCTTCTGGACGTTGCGCAGGCACTCGGGTCTGTCGAGTCGGGCGATCATTTTGATCTTGGCGGGGTTCGCCTCGATCCCGCGCTTGGAGACGATGTATCCCAGTAGCTGTCCAGTAGGTACACCGAAGGTGCACTTTCCTGGGTTTAGCTTTATCTTGTACCTTCGCAGGTTGGCGAAGGTTTCCGCCAGGTCGGCGAGTAGATCGCCCTGGTGAGTGGATTTTATCACCACGTCATCGATGTAGACATGGATATTGCAGCCAATTTGGCTCCCAAGGCACTCATGCATGCACCTCTGGTAGGTCGCCCTGGCGTTCTTGAGGCCGAAGGTCATGGCGGTGTAGCAGAAGGCTCTGAATGGCGTGAATTTAAGTTTGTGTAATCGATACACATTCTCCAGGTCCCTTTTTTCTTCTCGACCAGGACTGGGTTTGCCAGCCACTTGGACTATTTGATTGGTCGGATGAAGCCTGCAGCGAGTAGACGTTGCACCTCCTCGACGATTGCCCAGCGGCGCTCTTCATTGAAGGGTCGTAGAGACTGCTTGATAGGTCGCACTTTGGGTTCGGCGTTGAGTTTGTGCTCAGCGAGTTCCCTCGGGACACCAGGCAGGTCGGATGGCTTCCATGCGAAGATGTCCCGATTCTCACGTAGGAACTCGATGAGCGCGCCTTCCTATGCTGGGCTCATGCCCGTCCCGATCGTCACCATCTGGCTGGAGTCGCCTAGGACCATCTCGATGGTGCGGGTGTGTGTCATTGCCTCGAACGCGGTGGAGTTGCCACCCTCCGAATTGGGCTTCTTGAGTATGGTGGGGTCGTCGTTGTTGACCCTGCTCGCGTACTTGGAGAGCTCCTCGGCGTGGTTGGCCTCCTCCGCGATGACGACGTCAGCGAGTTCGGTGCCTTTGGCCTCGCATTCTGCGGCCATGTCGGGGTCGCCATGGACAGTGTTGATGCCACATGGCCCGGGTAGCTTCGTCACGTTGTATGCGTAGTGGGGCGATGCCATGAATTTGGCGAACGCCTAGCGCCCCAGGACACAGTGGTAGGGGCTGTTGAACGACACCAGCTCGAAGACGATCCGCTCGGTGCGGAAGTTTGCTGGTGTGCCGAAGGTGACTGGCAGCGTCACCTTGCCGATTGGGTACGCCTTTCGACCGGGGACAATGCCGTGGAAGGTGGTGTAGGTCGTCTCGATCATCGACTGCGGGAGCCGCAGTCGCCTGAATGTGTCCAGGTATAGGATGTTGATGGAGCTGCCGCCGTCCATCAGCGTTTTGGGGAGCCAGTAGTCCCCAACCTTCGGCTTGACCACCAAGGCGACTCGGCCCGGATATTCGATCCGTGGCGAGTGGTCCTCGCGGCTCTAGGTGATTGGCTGCTCGGACCAGTTGAGGAACTGGGGGATGTCTATCTGGGACACCGTGTTGACGGCGATGGTGTGGAAAATGACCTTCTTCTCACGCTTTGTGTTGAAGCCTGTGAAAGTGTGGAGCGAGCCGGCGATGCTGCCGAATTTTCCGCTGTTTGGCGGGTTGTTGTCGAGGTCTTCCCGCGCGCGCCGTGCCTTCTCAATCTCCTTGAGAGAGTGGCAGTCGGCGGTAGTGTGCGTGGCGGTCTTCCCTTCCCTGCTATGAAACACACAGGGTTGGTTGAGGAGAGCCGTGGGATCGAACCTCGGCTTTGCCTTGTAGTTGCCACCATCACGGCGCTGGCCTCCTTCGCGGCGGAAGCTCTTTGGTTCGCGCGGCGCGTATCCGGCGTTGGCGACGAAGTTGACTCGCCCATCACCGCGGCGCTTGCCGGTGAGGCGAGTGTTGCTGTAGCGTAGCTCGGGTCGCCTCCCGTTGTCGTGGCCGCTCGTGCGGCGTTTTCCTCCCGACTCGTCGTCGGTTTCTTGGTTTGGGTCCTCCTCCGTGTACCGCTTGGCGATCTCCAGGAGGTCTGGTATGTTGTCGAGTGTTCTGTACACTCGCTTGAGCTTGGCGACCAGGGGCTCGTAGCGGAATGAGGTCTTGAAGCGGTGGATCGCGGTGTCTGGGTGGATTCCGGCCGTGTTATACCACAGTTCTTGCCACCGTTGGACCCAACTGCGGGTCTACTCGCGGGGTCCCTGGACGCATCGCTCCAGGTCCTCGATGGTGGTGGCGCGGGTGTAGGAACCCTCGAAGTGCCTAACAAAGGTGTCGCACATTTCCTACAGGAGTCGATGCTATCCGCGGGGAGGGTGTTATTCCACTGCATGCACGCTCCCTCCATCATCAGGGGACGGTAGCGGGCAGCGAGTAGATCGGTGTGGCCGGCAATTCCCATCGCCATGAGGTAAGTGTCCAGCCACACGGACGGATCATACAAGGGGTCGTACTTCTCGATCTCCTTCGGTGCTTTGAAGTTCGCCGGGTATCTTTCGCCTCGGATCATCGGTCCGAAGCATTGGGGTCCGACTCGGCTCAGCGATCCCCTTGGTTCGCCGTCACGGCGGTTGGTGAGGGTATGCCTCAGGTCGTTGGGCTGGCATGCGCGCTAGCTCTGGTTGTTGATGATGTGGGTGCGTGCATCGACGGGCTGCGCGTTGGCGGCGATGAAATTGTTCGCCGGCCGTGGGTCGTTGGTGCAGAGTGCCGCGTTCGCGGGTCGGTGTTGGAGCTGCAGGGGCTCGGATGGTGGGCAGTTGAGGGTATTCTCCACCATTGGGCGGCCGCTCGAGGCCGCCCTGCTGCCTGATGAACGCGAGTACATCTGACCCTGTGAGTCGACGACCGCGTTTTGTTGCTCGACTGCTTTAGCGAGCAGAGCCTTGGCGTACTAGATCTACAGGGCGCCTTACCCAGTGACGTTTATGTTGTCGACTGCTGTTCGGCTCACGATGACATTGTCCATTGGAGTGGAGAACAGCGGGAGGCCATTCGCATCTCGCTCCCGAGAGGAGACCATGATCCTTGGTTGGTCCCTGGGGGCCGCGCGGTTGGGTGGTGGTGGGGCGCCGTTGGCCGTCGTGCCTGGTGGGGGTCGGGAGCTCCCTCCTGGCGGTGCGTTCTCGCAGATCGCGCGCTCGGCCACTTGAGCCGGGTCGTTCTCATCGTCGAAGTTCAGGGCGCGCCCCTGAATGGTAGGGTTCAGGCGCGACCTGATTCGGAGTTGGTGATAGCGCGAAAGCTCCTGCGCTGTCACCTGCTCGAGGCGAAATTTTTCGCGCTCGGCTTGTTCTTTGCGGACCGCCTCCGCCAGCCGCAGGCGGAGTTCCTCGACCTCCATTGCCGTTCCGTTTGGTGGGATTGGCGTGCAGAATGGGTCTTGCGGGCGGTCGGCGCCAGTCGCCATGTAGGTCGCGACATGGCAACCGGTTCCGTCGTGGAGGTCGGCGGATTTCTCCGACCCGGAGTCGAAGTCGAAGATACCAAGGATGGAGGGATCCTCAAAGTCTCCGATGTTGGAGACCTGGGTGATGGAGCCCACGGGGGATGCGGCGACGATGGATCCGGCGGCCGATGCCGGGGTCACCGAATCGGCGGCGTCATTGAGGGCCGCGTCATCCGTGGCCACGGTGGTTTCAGCCACGTTTCTATGGGCCGAGTCGTACTCGGAGGCGAGGCGGTGGATCGTGCGGACCTGGCTCTTAGGGAGCCGGTTGCGTGGCAGTGACTCGCGGATGTGAGCCGAGTCCTCTGAAACGATGACGTCGGTGAGGCCGACGAAGAGGCTGATCGTGCCGACCGGCAAAATCACGCTGCGTGTGACGGGGCGTGCCGCCAGGACGTAGCTGCTCGGCAAGATGTGGAGCATCTCGCTGATTGCGATCATGCGGCCGGTGGCGATCGACTCGTTGATGGGCAGATTGGATCTCGCCGCAGAACACCGGCCTGACTGGCCAGGCCCCACGGTGGGCGCCACTGTCGTGGGAATGACCACGGCAGACACTGCAATCGGCAGCGAGTAGTAGAACATGGGGCAAGGGCGGCCAGCCATCTGCGGTGCGAGATGAGGGCGGAGACACAAGGGTTTGCCCAGGTTCGGACCCCCGGAGGGTAAAGACCTACTCCTTCTAGATTGTATTAAGGAGAGAGTACAAGGGGCAAGCTCGACGACTAGGCGGCGAGTCGCTTGGGTGTTGTTGGGGATATGCTATATGGGTGTCCTCATAGCATGTCACCTATCCGGAGAACCCGGGTGGCACACAGTTGGTAGCATGGCCTATGGCCTGCTGGGTGGCCCAGTTAGATGGATCCAGAAGGGAGGCCCATGCCGGATAAAGGAAGGCTATGGTGGAGTCACTAGCGTACCTGGAGCCTTGGAGTGCAAGATACATAAGACTAGTAATAGACGGTGTAGAACTCTGTAAACTGTCCGGCTAGGACTTTTCCCTGTAACCCTAGGACCTGGCGACTATATAAGTCGGGCGTATGGGAGCCTTTAGGGCACAACGTTCATAGACAACTTCATACAATCTTGCACATTGAGCCAATCCCTGTAACTCGGCGTATTGCCCTTATAGTGATTTATAGAAGGAGTAGGATTCTGCCACCGTTGTGGGATCTGAACCTGGGTAAGCTGTGTTACCTCATACCCGTCAACCGTCCTCCTTCCCCCACGTCTCTAATCACGCACTATGAGGACCCCTCCATGGCGTACTTGTCGGCAATACCACGACAATTGGCGCCCACCGTGGGGCAAGAGGCGCTTCAGGCTCTTCAGCGGGCGAGGACCAAGATCTTCGTGAGAATCGGCGAAACCGTAGCCATCGGTCGCGTTCTCTTCTCCGGCAACATTCCGATCGTCCCTCCGAACGAGTTCTGGATCCCGGCGAACACGAACCCTACGCGGTGTTTGATCTTTCCTATCGGAGACATCCACCTCTTCATTGACGAAACCGACTCGGGCACTAGTTCCCTAGGAGTCGGAGGAGCATCAAGGCCCGCACGGACTGCCTACGGGCTGGATACGTCCGCAGGAGCATCTAGACAGCAGAGATCCAAGTTCGTCGGCGTGGTTACCATCTTCGATCTGGCGCGCTGCGTTCAGAGAGAGGGCGAAAACCCCCGCGATTACCTAGCCAGGTGGCTCCCTATACGAGCCGATCTGGCCCACTACCCCGATGATAACGCTTTGTATCACTTCGTGGAAGGACTGGACCGTGGCACACTTCTCCGACATTCTCTAAGACGGCAGCAGTCAACAGGACGTCTTACCCTCGAAGAGATGGTGAGCACCGTCAACAACTATGCGGAAGCTGACGCAGCAGCCCAGATGGCGCTTGCGCTCAGGGACGGAGAACCTCCGATTCAGCAACCGCCACCACCGCCTCCCGCCGCCATCGTCGTAGCAGCACCACCACCTCCAGTCATCGTCGAGGCCATCGCACCTCCACCGCCCGTCATCGAGGAAGTCCTGGCACCCTCCGACTCTGTCATTGACGCGCTTTATGCTGATTTTAGTGCAGATTCAGAGGAGATAGATTTCAGTCCAGAAGAGCTAGATTCCGCTATGCAGGAGATGGAGGAGGATTACTCGCGCGACGAGCAAGCCAACAATGCCGTCATGTCTCGAGGGGTGTTCGTCACCATTGGGACGGTGATGGATGAAGATCAACCCGGACGAGCTCCACCTACAGCGCTGGAAAAGGGGAAGGGGCCACTCATTGCTGCTGACGATGATCGCACAAAGGTCTTGCCTCCTCCGCCTAACCCAGTGCAGCAGCCGCAGGAACTCGTCACCGGCCCGAGCAACAATAACACCGCAAACTTGATGCCTCTAGCATCTACGTGTGCAGCAGCCCAAGTTACTCCAGCTGATAGAGTGATGTACGGCAATCTCCTCGTCGAACCACTGACTGTTGCTCATATCCGGAACGTGACCAAGCTTGACGAGAAGCGCCAGCAACTGCTGGAGGAAGCGCAAGCCATCACGGAGCAAGGCGCCAAGCTAGATCGAGATCTGGTCAAAGTGCAGAAGTACATAGAGAAAGCTAGAGTAATGGAGGCCGAGTACAAGACTTTGCTGTAGCAGCAGAAGGCTAAGAAAGCTCCGGCTCGCGTCATCAACGATCCTGGTGTGCGGCGTAACCTAGGATGGTCCCCCTCGAAGCCAGCACAAGCCAAGCCATACATTGATAGTGAAGGCAAGCAGGTGATGCCCACCCCACTCCTTAACCTCGCTGTCGCCAAGACCCTTCTGGAGCAGGATAGATCGCCTGAGGCAGTGGAACAGGTCTATGACCTAGTGGCCAAGGCGGTGAAGCAGCAGGAAAAGGCCACCTCTCAGAGGCTTGAGTCTGACCCAGCGCTCTGCCAGTCTAGCCAGTACAAGCCGCCAAGAGACAGATCTCCTCTTGATGTCGGTCCCAGACGGGCTCATCAGAACAAAGACAGAGGGATGCGCGCAACAGGAAGGATGCCATCCCCATATCCTCCGACCACGCAGCAAAGGCCCGACCTCGTCGCCCATCGCCACCGCCCCGATCTCCCAGACATCATGAAGATTACAAGGCTCACCATCGTACGGATAATGCCCCCACCAAAGCAGTGTGGCATCATCATCCGTGACAATGCGGAGCAGACCCATCATGACGGAGAGCGCAACCACGGGCACAAGAGCAGGTCACACCACGACCCTCCACGTCCGACAAGCAACCGTGACAGGTGTGAGGCATCGCATGAGGGTAACAGCAAGAAGGCTAACCCACCGCCACCTCCGCCTCCGTCACCACCAAGCAGTCACCATGGCGGAGGAGGCCCGCGTCGTTCACGCAGCCCATCCCCTGTTGACAAGAAGAAGAAGAACCCGGAGCCGTACAATGCACGTTCGCGGATCGATAAGATCCACGAGGCCCGGGAAGGACCATACCTAGGAACATGTTGCTTTGGACCTGCAATACGATCCGCAACTTACCCCAAAGGTTTCCTGATTGACAAGACCATCAAGCCCTATGACGGCACTGCCAAGCCAGCCACATGGTTGCAGGACTACGGCAACACGGTGGAGATTGCCGGAGGCAACCCCAACGTCGTCGTCAAGTACCGTCCATTAATGTTGGCGGGCATGGCCCGTCAATGGATCGACGACTTGCCGGAGAAATCTATCTACAACTGGGTGGACATGCAAGAAGCGTTCACCAAGAACTTTGAGGGTACATACAAGCGTCCCTGCACTGTGGGCGATCTACAGCGGTGCGTGCAAGAGAAAGACAAGACATCTCGCGCCTACCTCTCCCGCTGGCTGGATATGAAGAACTCCTGCATAGGAGTGCACGCTCAGACCGCCATGGCCGCCTTCATCGATGGGTTGGAAAGGGGCACGTTGCTCTGATATAAGCTCAAACGCTTGCAGCACAATCACCAGCTTGACTTGAACCAGATGATTCAGTTGGCTAGTGAGTTCACATCTGCCGATGATGATGCTCGCGGCTCCTTGCCGGCAACACCCGTTCCAACTCAAGCTCAGAGGAATAGCAGTACAAAGCGGAAAACCGCTCCAGAAGAAAAGCAATCTACCGACATGGTCGCTATGACTTTTGCAGGACGAGGAGATGGCGGACAACGTGGCCGAGGAAGGGGAGCTGGTCGTGGGCAGCAACGGGGAAGTGAAACCACCTCGGCGCCGCTCCGCGTTCCCCAAACCTACGAGGAGTACCGCGATATGCCATGCCTCGTACACCTCGATGCCAATGGCAAGGCCACCCATACCAATCGACACTGCAAGTTCATCAACGACCTCAAGGAAGACCCGGAGTCCGGATACAAGCAAAGTCGAAAGAACAGACCGCGAGGCAAGGGCAAGGGGAAGAAGAAGGAGGAGGAGTCCAAGGATTCAAGTGACATGGACGAAGACGTTGACCCCAAGCACGCCGCCAAGAGCGATGACAAGGGCAAGAACCCCTTCGCAAAGAAGGCTCCAGTCTACCACACTTTCCTTGGCACCCCCACCGTCCGACAACAGAAGACCTATCTGAGGATCCTGATGGCTACTCTCCCCCTAGTTCCCCAGTACCTGCGCTGGTCGGAAGTTCCAATCACTTGGGACAGGACAGACCACCCAGACCTTATACCTACGGAGAACCAGTACGCCATGGTCATCAACCCCTTGATTGACGGCGTGGAGTTCACCAAGTTTATGGTGGATAGTGGAAGCAGCATCAACATCATGTACCTGGATAAACTGCAGAAGATGAACTTGACGGAGGCAAACCTAAGGCGGACCAACACCATCTTCCACGGCGTAGTTCCTGGTCGGGAGGCTCGGTCCCTTGGGTGCATTACACTTCAGGTTGCCTTTGGCGATGTTAATAATTACCGCCAAGAGCGCATGACCTTCGAGGTGGTCCCCTTCAAGAGCGTGTACCACGTCATATTCGGCCGCAACATATTCCACACGTTCATGGCCAAACCATGCTTCGCCTACAACAAACTCAAGATACCCGGACCGAACGGTATCGTCACTGTATCCGGAAGCTTTACCAAGGCAAGGGACTGCGAGATCAATGAAGCAGCCGTTGCAGAAGTTGTCCTCTACAGCAAAGAATTCAAAGAAATCCAGAGCAAGGTCGATGACTCAGAGATGCCCGCGTCGAAGAAGCAGATCTCTGACTCCGCTCCTGCGTTCAAGGCCGCCATCGAGACCAAGCCGGTGGAACTTGTGGTAGGCGATGCCTCCAAGGTCACCGCCATTAGGACGAACCTGGATCCCAAATAGGAAAGCGCGCTCGTCGAGTTCCTCCGTGAGAATAGGGACATCTTTGCCTGGCAACCAGCCGACATGAAAGGTGTACCTAGGGAACTTGTCGAGCACATCTTAAACATTGATCCAAAATGCAAACCAGTGAAACAACCTCTACGACGCTTTGGAGATGAGAAGAGACGTGCCATTGGCAAAGAGATAGCTAGGTTACTTAAAGCTAGATTTATCTGAGAATTCCTTCACACCCGATGGGTGGCCAATCCTGTACTTGTCCCCAAAAAGGGAACCAATGAATTAAGAATGTGCGTTGATTACACCGACTTGAACAAAGCATGTCCCAAAGATCTGTTTGCTTTGCCTCGCATTGACCAAGTCATTGACTCGACGGCTGGCTCGGAACTTTTGTGTTTTCTCGATGCATACTCAGGATACCACCAGATCAAGATGAGGAAGTCGGACCAATTGGCCACTTCGTTCACTACCCCATACGGCACGTTTTGCTATGTCACGATGCCCTTTGGGCTGAAAAACGCAGGTGCCATGTACCAGCGGACAATGCAACATTGCCTCCACGACCAAATTGGTCGGAACATTCACGCCTATGTGGACGATATCGCGGTGATGTCTAAAAAGTCAAATGACTTAATCTCTGACTTAAAAGAAACCTTTGGTAATCTTCGGAAATACAACATGATGCTTAACCCTAAGAAGTGTGTCTTCGGGGTTCCAGCCGGCAAATTGTTGGGTTTCATCGTTTCCCAACACGGAATCGAGGTCAACCCGGAGAAAATCAAGGACATCTTAAACATGAACCGTCCGACATGCCTAAAGGACATTCAACGACTAACAGGTTGTGTTGCAGCAGTTAGTCGGTTCGTCAGCCGACTTGGAGAGAAGGCTACGCCCTTTGTACAAATTCTTTGAAGAAGGCGGACAAATTCATGTGGACGGACGAAGCAGATGCAGCATTGAAGCAGCTCAAGGAGATTCTTTCCTCAGCGGCCATCCTTGCAGCACCCGAACCTGGAGAGCCCCTGTTAATATACATGGCGGCAACCAACCGGGTAATCAGCATCGTCGTCGTGGTAGAGCGGAAGGAACCAGGCTATGAGCACGGAGTTCAACGACCAGTTTACTACGTGAGCTAGGTCTTGACGGAGTCCAAGCAGCGTTACCCGCACTACCAGAAGATAGCTTATGGAGTATTCCTTGCTTCTCGGAAGCTGAGGCATTACTTTCAGGAGCACCCAGTCACAGTGGTGAGCAAGACTCCACTGTCTGACATTATCAATAACAGCGACGCTACAGGAAGGGTCGCGAAGTGGGGCATTGAACTTGCCGCCTTCGAGATCACCTACAAGAGACGCGGCGCTATCAAGTCACAAGCCTTGGCGGATTTTTTTGCAGATTGGACGAAGATGCCAGATGCTACTCCGTTGCCGGAACCAGAGTATTGGGTAATGCACTTTGACGGATCAAAGATGCTCAACGGCTCGGGGGCTGGTGTATTGCTACAGTCACCAACAGGAGACAAGCTACACTACGTTCTGCAAATCCACTTCAAGGCTACAAACAACATGGCGGAGTATGAAGCACTCATTCACGGACTACGTGTAGCCAAGGATATTGGCATCAAGCGCATAGTTTGCTGTGGAGATTCCGACTTGGTTACCCAGCAGGTGGCTGGCACCTGGAATGTGCGGAACCCTACGATGGAGGCATATCGAGACGAAGTGGACGAGATAGCCAAGAGATTCTTGGGTTTTCGAAGTCAAGTATGTACCTAGGGAGCAAAACGAGGTGGCTAATCTACTGTCTAAGCTTGGATCAGGGCGCAAGCAAATTCCGTCAGGAGTTTTCCTAGAGCACCTGCGCACACCATCTGTGAAGGGAGCCGACATAGACAACCCGGATAGAGCTGACTCTTTCGTCAACATGGTGACTAAGGTCCCTCCGGCTTGGACAAAACCGTTCATGGAGTATCTCGAACATGGAACTTTGCCCGATGACAAAGTTGAAAGATGGCAAATAGTACGACGAGCAAAGGGTTATACCATAATTAATCGGCAACTCTACAAAAGGAGCACTACTGGTGTATACCTAAAGTGTGTTTCCCAGCTAGAAGGTATGGAAATCCTACGCGAAATCCATCTCAGAGATTGCAGGCATCATGCCGCTCCTCGATCGTTGGTCGCGAAAGCCTTACGGCAAGGATTCTACTGGCTGACCGCGAAGGCGGATGCCGACAAGATGGTTGAGACATGCATGGGATGCCAGTATTATGCCCGACAACCACATGTTCCTGCTGAAGAACTGCGAACAATACCAATAACTTGGTTGTTTGCAGTATGGGGGATGGACATGGTGGGACCGTTACAGACGGCACCTTGTGGGTTTATGCATCTGCTTGTAGCAGTTGACAAATTCACTAAATGGATAGAAGCAAAACCCATTAGAAAGCTTGATGGGGCAACTGCCCTTAGGTTCGTCCGAGACCTAGTGGTGAGATTTGGTCTCCCACACAGCATTATCACCGACAACGGCAGCAATTTATCACTCGGAGAAGTGGAGGCTTATTGCTGGGAGAAAGGTCTCCGACTTGACCTTGCATCTGTGGCACACCCACAATCCAATGGTCAGGTTGAGCGAGCCAATGGATTAATTCTGCAGGGAATCAAGCCACGTCTTGAGGCACCACTACATAGAGCAGCTGGAGCCTAGGCGGAAGAATTGCCTTCTGTGTTGTGGAGTTTACGAACTACACCCAACAGATCAACCGGCTACACCCCTTATTTCATGGTATATGGAGCAGAAGCCATCCTCCCTTCCGACATACTTCACGATGCACCAAGAGTTGCCGCCTATGATGAAGATGACACTGAAGAATCCGGACGCCTAGATGTGGACCTTCTCGAGGAGGAGCATGTTTTGGCATGCCAAAGATCCGCCATCTACCAGCAGAAGCTACGCAGCTACCATAGTCGCCGCATTTGGCATCGCTCGTTTAAAGAGGGGGATTTGGTGCTCCGACTTAAGCAGAAGAAGTCACACAAATTATCCCCGCCATGGGAAAGACTGTTCATCATTAGCAAGGTGCTACTCAATGGGTCTTACTACCTCGTTGACAATCGTGAATTGAGGGATAGACCCAACGAGGATCACAAGCATAAGCGACGTGACCCGGATGATGACTACCTGGAGCTTGATCGGCCATGGAACATAGCACAGCTATGTCCTTTTTACACTTAGCATTTTTATCTAATTGTATACCTCTTATATGATTAATGAAATAAAGCTCTCTGGTTCACTCATATTTCTGAGTCTTTTACCTCCTTTAGTGTTCATTTTTTGATAATGTAAAACCTTTATGCACAAGTCTTGCGTTTGCACTTGTGAAAATTCCGCCTACGGGCGTTAGCTTAAGTTTTCTGATCTACACGTTGTTTGTCGTTTTTATGTGGATTCTGGAGTAGTGACTTTTGGCACTTATTGTCGGCGATTTTGTGCTCAGGTTATTGACGGTGCCATTGGGCATCATCACCGCATGAGTTCACAACGTAGTCTTCCGACTCATGAAAGGTCAAGCATAAAAACCAAAGTAATGGATAAGCCAGCACTTGCTTAAAAAATATATACATGCTGAAAACTAGTTCTTAAGTAGCAGGAAGTAACAACCATTGTTTTCTGCCTTAAGTTACATCAATAAGTTTTTCCCGCACATACACCGAAGGTGAAACAAATAATACAAAGTTGTTCTTCATTCCTTTGGCGCGGGAGACTTAGACGCAGCATCGTCACCAGCCGGAGAGCCACCCTCGAATTCGGCGCTATGGTTGGACTTAGAATAATCTTGGTTGCCGCTGTCGATGGTGTTCATGGGCACGAAGACGTCGATATCCACCAACTCGGCAACTCTGGTGTCATAACCCGTGAGAGATGACAAGATGGCTTCGTGATTAATCTCTTTACCATCATCGTCGACGTCAGGGATGCCAGAGGTCACCGTGTCGATGTCGGCACCTTGGTAGTGTGCCTTCACCATTGACAGCGCCATCCTCGGGCCAGCCCGTGCACATGAAGCTTTCCAGCTTGTGGCACGCTCGGGGGCTCGGCGTAGAATCTCCGAGTACTTCGCCACGGAGTCCGATGCCTTGATATGTATCTGGAGGGGCTTGGCAATCTCTTTGGCTTGGGTGATGGCGGTGTTGATGAAGTTGCCGGCAAGAACCATGCATTCCTTGTCCGAAGGAGGCGATCGGGTTAAACCCATAGGAGCTGCAAGTTCCTACAAGGAGAACATGAGTTCAATAAATTCAAAGTATCCAGACTATAGAAATACAAGGCAGAGGAAACTTACTGAAGATGCTGGCCTTAGCCTGCCATAGGGTGTCTGCCAGGGATTCTTTCTCTTGTTGGAGGAGCTTATACGCCTCGCTGTGGCGTTGGTTTTGCTCGTCAGCAGCTTGCTTCTGATCTTTTAAGATCGCAAGCTCCTCCTTCAAGCGATTGATTTCCGCGGAGGCGGAGTCCTGCAGGGTCTTCATTGAATCCTCATGCATTTTCAGCATGTCTTTCCTCTCCTCCTTAAGGATCTTGTTCTCACTGTCCAGCTGCTGGATGTGCTTGGACTGCTCGACAATGTCCTTGGCCTTGGCAACATGTTCTGCAAAGTCGGATAAAACAAAGTACACAGTGAGTACTCAGAGAATGTAGGCACAAAACCAAGACGGAATGCAAAAAAAGCAGACTCTTGTTTTTGATGATCTGTTCCTTCAAGATGGCGCTTTACCCTTTTCACTTCAAGATCTGCGCGCATCTTCTGGTACTTGTCATTGGCCATGCCCCTCCGAGCATTCTCGTTCTGTGGAAAAAAGAACAAAGTTAAACCGTTGTTTAGTCTACTTGGAGCATCTAGTCGGAAATTTTCCACCTATACGCTCGAGGGCTACAGCGAGAGTTTTTGACTTAACAATATGCATAGCTTTCTTTAAGCATCTAGTCGGAACTAATTCAGTTGCAACTAGAAGCTTAGGGGGCTAATGTATAAAGTTTTCAACTCGGATATATGCTTAGCTTTCTTTAAGCATCTAGTCGGAACTAATTCAGTTACAACTAGAAGCTTGGGGGCTACAATGCTGAAATTTATAAACACTATGTATGCTACTCTTAAAGCATCTAGTCGGAACATTTCATTCCATCTACATTCTAGGGGGCTACAGTGAGAAGTTTTCTAGCTTAGTCACTCTTAGAGCATATAGATGTAAAACCTATGGTTTTCGTCTACATCCTCGGGTGCTACAGTGGGATACTCATATGAAACGCAAAAGGCAAAGTAAAACTTACAAGTGCAATGATCTTGAGGTTTGTAGCGCTCTCGGCTAGCAGCTTGCCAAAGGAGATGCTATTTCCTTGCAATATTTCTGCTTGTCGGAGGAGCTCCTCAAGACCGCATGTCGGAGATGTCGGTGCTGCTCCAGGAACCAGAGTTGTGCTACTCGGCGTAAGTGCCGGGTAGACTATCTTGGGGAACTCAAAAGGTTTCTGGGGAGGAAGGGCGCCGCCTTCGGCAGAAGTACCAGCTTCCACCACCGCCTTGCCGCCACCGATGGCATCCTTAGCCGGAGCTTCAGCCATTTGTTGAGCGGTGCTCTCCTGCGTTGCCTGCTCGCCGACAACAGCGAGTTCGGTAGAGGCGCCAGAATCCACTTCCATGGCGGAAGGGCCTGATGCCTCCTTAGCTTGTGAGCTTGTCGGAGCAGACGAAGGCTTGACGGCAGGAGTAGCAGGGGTGATGGCGGGAGAGGCGTCGCGATGCAGCATGTCCTTGATATTTCGAGAATCCCCCGATGTTTTGGAGGTCTTCTTGAGGCTGGTCGTGGCTTTCTTCCTGAAACGTGCGAAATGGATAAGTACAGGAGCAAGACAGATAAATAGACAATGTCGGAAAATGAGAAACTTACACAAGTGGGGGTGCTTTGGCAAAGGGGATCCCGATAACTTTTCTCTTTTCCGCCTCCAGGGCGGCGATAGTCTTCTTGGAGGCTCCACCCTCCGTCTTCTTCTTCTTGCCTCCGTCGGCAGCGTCAGAGGTGGAGCTCTTCTGCTTCCGCGCCAATGGAACCTCGTCGTCGGACACGACCGTGACTTCCTTCATCTTTGGATCGTAGATTTGGGCATCCAGGTTGCCCTCCTCTAGATCGCTAAGTTGTTAAGTAAGAAATCACCGTGTTAGATAAGATGGTATTTGCAAGATGGAAGAACTGGAGCATATGTCGTACACGGAAAATAAATACCTACCTTTGGGAACTTGCCATCTACGAACATGTTGTAGGTGATGGTGAAGCCACGCTTCTTATCCTTCACCTTGACGATGTCCTTAAGGAGGATCTTGACGGAGTCGCTCGAGAAGTTGTCCACGGATATGCGGAGACTATCCCTTCTGTCGCTGGTATACTCGTGCATGTACTTCGCGCGGTGCTGAAGAGGTTGGATTCGCCTGATGAACCAGCACATGGCTAGGTCCAAGCTGGTTAAACCCGTCTCTACGAACCATTCGATCCGCCTTATAGCACGAGAAGTGTCGAGGTCGGAGGGAAGGAAGGCTTGGGATCTCCATGTGGAAACTTCAGCGGCGGCTCCGTCCATGAAGTCCGGGTACGTTACTTCTCGGCCAGCCAGAGGAATGTCTGGGCCGTAAAAGTACGTCCGTTGCCAATTCTTGCAAGACTCGTGGCCGACGATGTCGGGGAACCGCCGGCCAGGTCGAATCTTGAAGCTTATGGTGCCGCAGTTCCTAAGATCTTCCTTGCTGTGTCCGGCTTCACGTTTGATGGTGAAGAAGTACACGAAAAGGTCTAACCTAGGCCTTATCCCTAGATATCCCTCACAAAGTGCCGCGAAGTTGCTAAGCACTAAGAAACTATTGGGGGAAGGTTCTGGGGCTGGACCCTATAGTGATTCAAGACGGAGAGGAAGAAGTTGGAGAGAGGCAGAGAAACGCCGCGTACCAGATGAGCTTTGAGGTACACCTTTTCTCCGGCTTGGGGAGAAGGTGTCAGCTCGCCGGCGCCACCAAAGTAGCCCCTCCGTCAGAGGAAGGTAGCCTTGGCGATCATCTCTTGGATGTCACGGTTAGTGATATCTGAGCCGTGCCGATCGCCCTTGTGCTAGTCTAGTTCCTCCTCCAGCTCCGGCGCCAGATTAAGGTCACCGCGGTGGACTCGATGACCGCCGATGCGAGGATGACTAGCCCCTGGAGGCACGACGATGGAGCTTCGCTTCGGCCTGCCGCTGATGCCGCCAGGAGGGAGAAGCTGCTGCTGGCCATGGAGTGAGGATGAACGCATAAAAGTGCAGATTGGAAGCTAGGTTTTTTCATGAAGTCAGCGGAGAGCTCAAGGGGCGTGCAATCGGAGGAAGAAGATGATGCGAGGAGAATGAGGTAAAAAGTGGAAATTTCCCCATGGTTACTATTTATCATCCTCGGCGTCAAGATTCGTGCAGCTTGATCGGACGGTTGCCGCGTAGACGACGTGTTCGCGAACGTGCGCGGAAATTTCGCCACGTCTCCAACCGTCGCCGCCAACAGTTCGTATTGCTCGCGCGAGAAAATCGTACATGATTGCATTCTCTGCATGTGTGAGTTACGAGGTGTCGCTGACCTAAGCCTACGTCGTCCTAGCTGACATGGGTAGATGAGCCATCATGGATCTAATCCGACTACAGAAGTGTACGATGGAAGATTCAGCATTTCTCCGGCTTACAAATTGAAGACGGAGAGAGTTTTGCAGGGTTCTTTGGGAGGACTACAAGATATTGCTTGACGATTTGCCGACATCCAACTAGACGGAGCGTTCATCTGAAAAGGCAAGACGGCGCAAAATCTCGGAGTTCTTTGGGGGCTACTGTTGGGGATATGCTATATGGCTATCCTCATAGCATGTCACCTATCCGGATAAACCGGGTGGCCCACAGTTGGTAGCATGGCCTATGGCCTGCTGGGCGGCCCAGTTAGATGGATCCAGAAGGGAGGCCCATGCCGGATAAAGGAAGGCTACGGTGGAGTCACCAGCGTACCCGGAGCCTTGGAGTGCAAGATACACAAGACTAGTAATAGACGGTGTAGAACTCTGTAACCTGTCCGACTAGGACTTTTCCCTGTAACCCCAGGACCTAGCGACAATATAAGTCGGGCCTATGGGAGCCTTTAGGACACAACGTTCATAGACAACTTCATACAATCTCGCATAGCGAGCCAATCCCTGTAACTCAGCGTATTGCCCTTATAGTGATTTATAGCAGGAGTAGGATTCCGCCACCGTTGTGGGATCTCGAACACAGGTAAGCCGTGGTTACCTGCACTACACAACCAAGGCCTTCCCCCACGTCTCTAAACACGCACTATGAGGACCCCTCCATGGCATACTCGTCGGCAATACCACGACAGGTGTATGATAGAACGTGTGCTCTATGCGTACCCTAGGGAGGTTTATATAGGCTCACCTCGCTAGGGTTTACAGATCTATAACTGAATTAGTTAAGGATTCGGAGGGTCTTTGACCTAGTCCGACTGGCCTAGCTACGCTTCTGGGCCTCCAGCTTCCAGTCGCCTGAGTCCTTGCCAAGTCTCGATCTAGTCGCCGTCCTGCAGGACCACTCGCTGGCGGCTTGGGCCAATAGGAAACGTCCTGCTAGGCATACCAAGGTAGGCATATCCCTATCATAGTTTCAAATGCGAACAATCATGATGTTCATCATATCATCTATATGACTCATGCTTTACCTTTCGGTATTCCGTGTTCCGAGACCATGTATGTACATACTAGGCTCATCAAGATCAAATCTTAGCTTCCGCATGAGCAAATCTAACACACCCGATCATCACGTGGTGCTTCGAAATAGCGAGCTTTGGCAACGGTGCCTACTAAGGACGAACGGATCATCTTATAATGCTACCATCGTGAACTAAGCAATACAAGATGCATAAAAGGATTAACATCACATGCAATTCAAAATATGTGATATGATATGGCCTTTCTTCTTGTGCTTCCGATCTCCATCTTCAAGCACGAACATGATCTCCATCATCACCGGCATGGCATCAAGGTCAATGGCGCCGCTCCATGGTTGTCGTCCACCAGCATCAACTATTACAACTACTTTGAATAATAGACACACAGGTCTAGACGAAATTAAAAGACAAACATATGGCTCCTGCCGCTTGCCGACTTACAATAAGGAACATTGCAGACATCATATATAATCACAATCATGGGCATATCACATCACAGCACACCCCTGCAAAACAAAGTTAGACGCCTCTAATTTTATTTGCATGTTTTACGTGGTTTGCGGATTTCATCAAGTGTCGTTCTAACTTACGAACAAGAACCACAACGTTGATACTAGTATTGTCAATCACCCGTTGTAAATTGAATCTTCACTATGTTGGGAGAAACAGGCACCCGCAAAGCCACTTATGCAATACAAGTTGCATGTCAAGTGTGGAGCAAGTCTCATGAACGATGACATGTAAGGTTAGCCCGGGACGCTTCATCCCACCATCCCGCAAGATGCAAAGTACACAAGAAGCAATCGACAACAAAAGCATCAACGCCCACAATGATCATTGTGTTCCACTCTTGCAATAGATCTACATATAGACCTGGCTCTGATACCACTGTAGGGGTTCGTAGCATGGAAAACAAAAAAATTCTACCGCATGCACACAAACAAGCCAAGATCTATCTACTAGATTATAGCAACGAGTCGATTAGATTACTCACCCCCGAAGATTCCAAAGCGGTTAATGAGAGCAGATTCTCGTGGGTGATGTAGTCGTACACTTGCTGATCTCAAGATCGCTGACGATCCTTCCGGCACTGCGTTCTAGCAGTACTTCCACAGTCGGTCACACGTTCGGTACTCGATGAAGACCTTCCTCTCCCTTGTTCCAGCAGGTAGCGGAGGTTGTAGTTCTCCCCTCATGATTCTGGCAGAACGACGGCGTGGTGTGGGAAGTAGAGGGAAAATCCCGCAGGGCTTCGCCTAAGCCGGAGTAGGTTATGGTGGATCTAGGGTTTCCGGCGATCTAGGGTTTAGAGGGCCGAAGAGGAGGAGGCATGGCCGGCGGCGGCTAGGGCGGCGACGGAGAGCCGCTGGCGGCGCGAGGCGGCGACGGCGCGGTGATGTCTATGCACTTCTATTCTTGTAGACAGTTGTCGGTGTCATGGGGATGACCATGGCAGATGCTGCAATCGGCAGCGAGTAGTAGAACATGGGGCAAGGGCGGCCAGCCATCTGCGGTGCGAGATGAGGGCGGAGACACAAGGGTTTACCCAGGTTTGGCCCCCGGAGGGTAAAGACCTACTCCTACTAGATTGTATTATGGTGAGATTACAATGTGGCGAGCTCGACGACTAGGCGGCGAGTCGCTTGGGTGTATGATGGAACTTATCTCCTATGCGTCCCCTAGGTTGGTTTATATAGGCTCACCTCGCTAGGGTTTATAGATCACAACCAAATTAGTTAAGGATTCGGAGGTTCTATGACCTAGTCCGACTGGGCCTAGCTACGCTTCTGGGCCTTCAGCTTCCAGTCGCCTGAGTCCACGCCAAGTCTTGATCTAGTCACCGTCATGCAGGCCCACTCGCTGACGGCTTTGGCCAGTAGGAAACGTCCTGCTGGGTATACCTCGGTAGGCATTTCCCCATCAGTAGTCCCCGAGGACGTCGTTGATTTGTCGCAGGTGTTTGCTGGCAGTCGGAGTATGTGAGTACAATGCGGACGCCTAGTCGAATCGGCGCCGGACTCCTGAACAAAGGAAAGAACTAGTCATTTTAGTCGCAATAACGGCGACCAATCGTATCGCAACTCGGCGAACGGGTCGGCGAGTACTTAGTCACTATTACAGTGATCGGGTCGGCGAATAATTTGTCACTGTTATAGCGATCGGGTCGGCGAATCGTCGAGTCGCTGGGAGCAACGAGTCGAGTAGATGAAGTTGGACCGTCAATCGTGGTCAAACTAGCCGTTGGTTAATCCCAACGGTAATATTGGCATAATTACCGCGTAGTAACGGCTCCCGAAAATGGCGGGTAACAACCGCTATATAAGGAGAGTGAAGGGAAAACAGGGAAAACACTTCTTTCGCTTCCTCCGATCTCGCGCCTCCCTGTTTCCCCATTCCGCACAGCGACCAGAGCAAGATCTAGAAAGTTCCGACCCCCACGATCCTCAGCTGATGGCCCCCTCCACCGAGCCATGGGGTAGATCCAAGTGCACGAAGGCACTGCTAGCATCTTTCGAGGAGGTGGGGATTCTCCGCGCCGGTAGATGGCGCATCCCCGCGGCTGGAGAAGTAGTTCCGGATCCACGCGAGGGGGAGTTCATCTGCTTCACCAGCCACCTGGAGCGGGGACTTGGCTTCCCAACTTCCCTCTTCTTTCGGCGTTTCTGCGCCTACTACGAATCCAACCATTGGATCTGGGTCCGCATAACATCGAGCAGCTCACCATTTTTGTGGCGTTCTGCGAGTGCTATCTGCGCTGCAGGCCCTACTTCCCCCTATGGCAAGACCTGTTCCACGGGAGAATCAGCCGTGAAGAGACAGGCGGCCCGATGCTAGCCGCGGGTGGCCTGAAGTTCCAACTGAAGTCGAAGGCATCGTTCTTTCACTTGATGTTGCCCGCCAAAGCGGCGAACGAGTGGAAGAAGTACTGGTTCTACGTCACCGAGTCGACTCCAGGCGACGAAGTGGTGCTTCCAAGGTACTCCGCCAACCGGCCCGAGCCGCGTCGGCTCCAGGTCATCAAACTCCCGCTGGATCAGCGGATGGTTGTTAACGAAATGTTACAAACCATCCGCAGCCTAAAGAAGAAAGGCCTCCAGACCATCAACCTTTAGAACTGCTGGCTCGGGTGGCGGGTCGTGCCCCTGGCCAGCCGTGACCACTACATGTACGAGTATATGGGTAAGGATGACCCGACAAAGTCCTGCCTCGTTGAGTGGAGACTCAACGATTATACGCAGGCCCTGAAGAAGATTACCCAGGCGGTATACCTCGACGTGAAAGCCGGGGTCGCCCCTTATACCGCGAGGCGTCTAGCTCCAACGGTAAGCTGTTATTCCGTTTGCACTCGCAGTCGCAGCTTATGCATTCGCGGTCGTGCTAACATCATTTGTTCTTGTTGCAGTTGTTTCAAGTGGTGGAAGGGTGGCTTTCACCCGCAGACGACGAGAATTTGAGCTCGTCCGCCCAGGACGGAAGTGAATCATCGCCCACCAAGGGCAACGCCGAGAGCGACGGAGGTGACAACGACGACGACGACGATGACGAACCCGTGGAAGTTGTTGCGCCCACGGGTCGCAAAACTCGCGGGCAGCACCAGCGCAAGCTCGAGGCCAGCAAGAGCCTTGAGCCTCACGATGATGACGACGACGAGCTCCCTGAGCACACCTCACATCGTGAGGCTACGTCGTCGAAGAAGAAGAAGAAATCTCCGCCAAAGAAGAAGACAAGGCCGGCGAAGCCGATATCTCCGCCTGACGCCTGTGAACAGCCTCGGCCGAGGGCTGGAACGGCGCTGTATGGCAAGCGCTACCGCCACCAGGGACGAGGCGCCGCTGGCATCATTGCCACCGCCATTCGCCCCAATCGCTGGCTTGGGTGCCGTACCAGCCGCAGGGGCCTCGCCACCAAGGGGGGGTCCCATAGCAATTGCCACGGAGGCTCCCGCCGCGGCTTCATCTTTGAAGAAGCCGTCAGTGTCTTGGGCACACGATGTGTTTGAGACAGGCCTCACTCGGAAGTTGGGGCCCGAACTGGAGAATCCGGCCAGCATTCGCACCGGTCTACAATTCCTTCCAATCACCAAGTGAGTGCTCCACTGTCCTTTACTCGTCTGCTTGCTTTGTGTTTCAATCGGACAGTTTTATTGATAGAACTATTTCTCAGGACTGGTGTTAAAAAGATCGGCCATCCTTCTATGGCCAAGGTTCTGCCAGTCGCCATCGAGGTGCCAGCAGATTCCTCGCGGAAGAGGAAAGGCGACGAGGTCGTTGCTCCTGCCAAAGGCGTCAAAAGGACGAAAGGCGATGATGTCGTCACGGTCTCTGATGATCCGGCGGTTGCTTCGAGCGAACCTCCAACCACAGCGGAAGTGGCTTCGAAAGCCAAGGAGGGTGTTGAGTCGCAGCACGTGGTGCTTGCTGGCTCACCCGATGTGGCCGAGCCGACCCCAACTGGCGCAGCGGCCGCTGCAGCGACCTTCCCCCGCTTCATGGCGAAGGGGGCCACAGCGAGTGCCTTGATGCCGGCAAGCCAGCTTCCTGGGGCCGCCGAGACGGAAGTTGAACAGTGTCGCAGCCACACTCCGGTCGTGCTCGCGTCGGTGGATGCGCTGGAGCTTCATGGCATGCTAGGCGCTGCTATCCAGGTATGTCCAGTCCCCGAGGATCTGGCCACTGAATTTCAGTGGTCGGATTCTTAATGTTTTTATGTTATCCAGTCCTCGAGTGCCTAGTCGCTGAATTTCAGCAGGTGGACACTGAGGAATTTCATTGTCCAGTCCCCGAGTACCTAGTCGCTGAATTTCAGCGGGTGGGCACTGAGGAATTTGTGCGCAGGGCCTGCAGCGCGAGTCAGCCGAACGGCTTGCTACGAAGTACCGCTTGGAAAAGGAGCTCGTTACCGTCCAGGAGACGAACAAGGAGCTTCAAGCAGCTGCAGCCGAGGTGAAGGAGGCCCGCCAAGGCCTTGTCTCGGTGGGTGACTTGACGGCGGCTCAATCCGCTCTGAGCGCGGCCAAACAGCGAGTCGCCGACCTGGAGCGTGAACTCAAGGAGGCGAAGGCGGAAGCGAGCTCAGCGAAGGGACGAGCCAAAGCTGCCGTTACTTCTGCCGCTGAAGAGCGGAAAGTATCTGATGCGCACATTGCTGGGTTGCAGAATGACTTTTCTTCTCTTCAAAGCTTCATCACGGACCTCTGCCGACCGTTAATTGGTAAACCCTCCTTCAACCAACTTCCGACTGCAATAACTGTATTGTGATGTCGATGTTTTGCTTAATGCTTGCTTCTGTGCTGCAGGCCGGATCATTGATAACGCGGAAGAGGCGTAGTCGTATGACGCGCGGCAATGTGTGACCACCCTGGTCGACTCAGCCGCATTGTCAGCGACTTGCCTTCGTGCCTATCTTCAGGAGATATCACCCACGGAGGTGATCCCCAGCGACCTTGTCTAGGTATGGCGCTACCTGGAGAAGGCTCCGTCGGTCGTCGAGTTCATGACGCGGTCGGCCTTCCGTCGTGGGGCAGCGACGGGGCTCAGCCTTGGGCTCGCCCACTTTCTGGAGGACTTCGACCTCGACGATGTCACGAGTGGTTACCCTTTGTCGACGGGCTCGGTGGAGATTGCCGAGGTGCTAAAACTGACGGACCGGGCCGCGGTATACTCCGATCGCGTTTGGGCGATGGGCGACCTCATCCCCTATCAGGAGACGATTGTCGCTCCCAATGATCCTGCACCGAAGCATCGGGACTTCAAGGTCAAGCAGTCGTTCCGTGCGGCGATGGCGGGAGAGCTAACGACGTACCCGTCAAACCAGTACGTGCCCTTCATCCGCAGCCACAGGGACGGTGGCGCGTCTTCATCAAAACCTACGGAGTAGAAGTATTTTGCCATTGGGCATTAGTATGGAATAACTATGTAACTTTCCTTGTATGTGGAACAAATTGTGCTGCTATAAAGGAAGCTCGTGTTATTTTGTCATTCGTTTTGCGATTTTGTATGTTGATTGTGCGAGTCCCCGAGCGCGTCCGCCCTTTTATGGAGTTTACCTCGTTGTTATACGTTTTGTTAACTTTTATGAGTTAAGGTCAACTCGCCATGGCTCGGGGAGCCAGTCGCATGGCAACTCCCAGGGGTTCTCTTTACTTGACCGTTTTCCCGGGCGCGAACGAGGTCGGGTTGCCGAGTCCCCGAGCGTGGTACTTGGCCGTTCTAGTCGCAGGCCCAGGGTAGGTGAGGACTAAGCACGTCATTGTAAGCGCATCACTCCTGCCTAATCTGGAGGATCAGTCGCATGGCGAGTCCTGGGCACGCTCTCATACTTGGCGTTTTTCCCTAGTCGCTCGTATTGGGCCGGGTGTCAGTCCCCGAGCGTGCTACTTGGCCGTTCAAGTCGCTGCGCCAAGGATGCGGAGGACTTGGTCGCTGTGGGGAGCGAGTGTAGTTGTCTTGGCTCGGCGAGCCAGTCGAGCTAGGCGACTCCAATGGGGCTCCGGGTTAGCGTTTTTCGTGGACGTTACGAGGCATGAGGTTTCCTAGTGCCCTCGTACCGCACTACTTGGCCGTGCCGGCGCTTTGCCAAAGGTTGACTTCTGCGAATAGCGTAACGCTGTCATTACGAGTGCGAGTGGCACAAGACACGGAGAGTAGACACAATTTTGTGGTAACCAATCTGTTTTATTTCATAGCGGGTGGGGGTACATGTCTGGAGTTCTAAGAGTAGAACTTCCGTAAGAGGTTTACATTCCATGGTCGCTTGACGACGAGTTTTCCGTCTCCCCGGACGTCGGTGAGGTAGTAGGCGTCGTTGCCCAGGACTCACCCGATGGCGAATGGTCCCTCCCAAGGGGGTGAGAGCTTGTGCATGCCTTTCTTGTCCTGGATTAGACGCAGCACCAGGTCGCCTTCCTAGAAAGTGCGCGTCCTCACTCGCCGGCTATGGTAGCGGCAGAGGCCTTGCTGGTAGATGGCGGTGCGGGAGCGAGCCAGGTCGCGTGCTTCGTCGAGCTGTTCGACTCCGTCTTGGCGTGCGCGCTCGTTTGCGGCCTCCGTGTATTTGACCACCCTTGGTGAGTCGTGCTCGAGGTCGGTTGGCATGACTGCCTCGGCACCGTAAACCATGAAGAAGGCTGTGAATCCTGTTGACCTGTTGACGGAGGTGCGGATGCCCCAGATGACGGAGGGTATCTCCATGACCCAGCACCTGGCGGTGCGCTCGAGTGGGACTTATAGCCGTGGCTTCAGGCCATGTAGGATGCTCTGATTGGCGCGTTCTGCCTGGCCATTGGACTCTGGGTGAGCGACTGAGGCGAGGTCGAGCCGGATGTGGTGTTCCTTGCAGAACTCGGTCATGGCTCCTTTGGCGAAGTTGGTGCCGTTGTCCGTGATGATGCTGTTTGGGAACCCGTAGCGATAGATGAGCTCACGTAGGAACTTGGTGGCGGTCTTCCCATCGCACTTGCGGACTGGCTTGGCCTCCACCCATTTTGTGAAATTGTCGACTGCGACTAGGAGGTGGGTGAAGCTGGAGGGGGCCTTCTTGAAGAGGCCTACCATGTCCATGCCCCATACGGCGAACGGCCAGGTGATGGGGATTGTCTTGAGTGCCGAGCTCGGCACGTGAGTCTGGTTGGTGTATTTCTGGCATCCGACGCACCGCTGGACAATGTCGACAGCGTCTGCTTGTGCGGTGAGCCAGTAGAAGCCGTGCCGCATAGCCTTTGCGACCAGAGAGCGGGCGCCGGAGTGGTGGCCGCAGTCGCCGAAATGGATTTCTTGGAGGATTTTGCGTCCTTCGGCGGGTTGAATGCAGCGTTGGAACACGCCTGTCATGCTGCGCTTGTGGAGCTCGTCGTTGATGATGGCGAAGGATTTGCAGCGGCGTGCTATCATCCGGGCCTTCGTTTCATTCGCGGGTAGGGTGCCTCCCTCCAGGTAGGCGACTTATGGCGCGGTCCAGTCGCTTGGCTCGGCGACTAGTGCGACCAGGGCTGCTTCGCCATGGAGTCCGATGCCTTGATATGTATCTGGAGGGGCTTGGCAATCTCTTTGGCTTGGGTGATGGCGGTGTTGATGAAGTTGCCGGCAAGAACCATGCATTCCTTGTCCGAAGGAGGCGGTCGGGTTAAACCCATAGGAGCTGCAAGTTCCTACAAGGAGCACATGAGTTCAATAAATTCAAAGTATCCAGACTACAGAAATACAAGGCAGAGGAAACTTACTAAAGATGTTGGCCTTAGCCTGCCAGAGGGTGTCTGCCAGGGATTCTTTCTCTTGTTGGAGGAGCTTATACGCCTCGCTGTGGCGTTGGTTTTGCTCGTCAGCAGCTTGCTTCTGATCTTTTAAAATTGCAAGCTCCTCCTTCAAGCGATTGATTTCCGCGGAGGCGGAGTCCTGCAGGGTCTTCATTGAATCCTCATGCATTTTCAGCATGTCTTTCCTCTCCTCCTTAAGGATCTTGTTCTCCTTGTCCATTGCTGGATGTGCTTGGACTGCTCGACAATGTCCTTGGCCTTGGCAACATGTTCTGCAAAGTCAGAGAAAACAAAGTACATAGTAAGTACTCGGAGAATGTAGGCACAAAACCAAGGCGGAATGCGCAAAAAGAAAACAGACTCTTGTTTTTGATGATCCGTTCCTTCAAGATGGCAGTTTTACCCTTTTCGGCTTCAAGATCCGTGCGCATCTTCTGGTACTTGTCATTGGCCATACCCCTCCGAGCATTCTCGTTCTGTGGAAAAAAGAACAAAGTTAAACCGTTGTTTAGTCTACTTGGAGCATCTAGTCGGAAATTTTCCACCTATACGCTCGGGGGCTACAGCGAGAGTTTTTGACTTAACAATATGCATAGCTTTCTTTAAGCATCTAGTCGGAACTAATTCAGTTGCAACTAGAAGCTTGGGGGGCTACTGTATAAAGTTTTCAACTCGGATATATGCTTAGCTTTCTTTAAGCATCTAGTCGGAACTAATTCAGTTACAACTAGAAGCTTGGGGGCTACAACGCTGAAATTTATAAACACTGTGTATGCTACTCTTAAAGCATCTAGTCGGAACATTTCATTCCATCTACATGCTAGGGGGCTACAGTGAGAAGTTTTCTAGCTTAGTCACTCTTAGAGCATATAGATGTAAAACCTATGGTTTTTTGTCTACATCCTCGGGTGCTACAGTGGGATACTCATATGAAACGCAAAAGGCAAAGTAAAACTTACAAGTGCAATGATCTTGAGGTTTGTAGCGCTCTCGGCTAGCAGCTTGCCAAAGGAGATGCTATTTCCTTGCAATATTTCTGCTTGTCGGAGGAGCTCCTCAAGACCGCATGTCGGAGATGTCGGTGCTGCTCCAGAACGAGTTGTGCTACTCGGCGAAGTGCGGGTAGACTATCTTGGGGAACTCAAAGGTTTACGGGGAGGAAGGCGCCGCCCGGCAGAAACCAGCTTCCACCACCGCATTGCCGCCACCGATGGCATCCTTAGCGAGCTTCAGCCATTTGTTGAGCGGTGCTCTCTCTCTGCGTTGCTTTCACGACAACAGCGAGTTCAGTAGAGGCGCCAGAATCCACTTCCATGGCGGAAGGGCCTGATGCCTCCTTAGCTTGTGAGCTTGTCAGAGCAGACGAAGGCTTGACGGCAGGAGTAGCAGGGGTGATGGCGGGAGAGGCGTCACGATGCAGCATGTCCTTGATATTTCAAGAATCCCCGGATGTTTTGGAGGTCTTCTTGAGGCTGGTCGTGGCTTTCTTCCTGAAACGCGCGAAATGGATAAGTATAGGAGCAAGACAGATAAATAGACAATGTCGGAAAATGAGAAACTTACACAAGTGGGGGTGCTTTGGCAAAGGGGATCCCGATAACTTTTCTCTTTTCCGCCTCCAGGGCGGCGATAGTCTTCTTGGAGGCTCCACCCTCCGTCTTCTTCTTCTTGCCTCCGTCGGCGTCCAGAGGTGGAGCTCTTCGCTTCCGCCAATGGAACCTGCGTCAAATGGACTGTGACTTCCTTCATCTTTGGATCGTAGATTTGGGCATCCAGGTTGCCCTCCTCTAGATCGCTAAGTTGTTAAGTAAGAAATCACCGTGTTAGATAAGATGGTATTTGCAAGATGGAAGAACTGGAGCATATGTCGTACACGGAAAATAAATACCTACCTTTGGGAACTTGCCATCTACGAACATGTTGTAGGTGATGGTGAAGCCACGCTTCTTATCCTTCACCTTGACGATGTCCTTAAGGAGGAGCTTGACGGAGTCGCTCGAGAAGTTGTCCACGGATATGCGGAGACTATCCCTTCTGTCGCTGGTATACTTGTGCATGTACTTTGCACGGTGCTGAAGAGGTTGGATTCGCCTGATGAACCAGCACATGGCTAGGCCAAGCCGGTTAAACCCGTCTCTACGAACCATTCGATCCGCCTTATAGCACGAGAAGCGTCGAGGTCGGAGGGAAGGAAGGCTTGGGATCTCCATGTGGAAACTTCAGCGGTGGCTCCATCCACGAAGTCCGGGTACGTTACTTCTCGGCCAGCCAGAGGAATGTCTGGGCCGTAAAAGTACGTCCGTTGCCAATTCTTGCAAGACTCGTGGCCGACAATGTCGGGGAACCGCCGGCCAGGTCGAATCTTGAAGCTTATGGTGCCGCAGTTCCTAAGATCTTCCTTGCTGTGTCCGGCTTCACGTTTGATGGTGAAGAAGTACACGAAAAGGTCTAACCTAGGCCTTATCCCTAGATATCCCTCACAAAGTGCCGCGAAGTTGCTAAGCACTAAGATACTATTGGGGGAAAGGTTCTGGGGCTGGACCTTATAGTGATTCAAGACGGAGAGGAAGAAGTTGGAGAGAGGCAGAGAAACGCCGCGTACCAGATGAGCTTTGAGGTACACCTTTTCTCCGGCTTGGGGAGAAGGTGTCACCTCGCCGGCCGGTGCCGCCCGCCAGGCGAGCCCCTCCGTCGCAGGAAGGTAGCCTTCAGCGATCATCTCTTGGATGTCACGGTCAGTGATATCCGAGCCGCGCTAGTCGCCCTTGTGCGAGTCCAGTTCCTCCTCCAACGGCTCCAGCGCCGCCAGATTAAGGTCACCGGTGGACTCGATGACCACCGTCGAGGATGACTAGCCCCTCTGGAGGCACGACGATGGAGCTCGCCGGCTTCCCCGCGGCTTCGCTCGACGCCACCAGGGAGGGAGAAGCGCTGCTACTGCTGGCCATGGAGTGAGGATGAACGCAACTGGTGCGGATTGGAAGCTAGGGTTTTTTCGCAAGTCAGGCGCGGAGAGCTCGAAGGGGCGTGCACTGGAGGAAGAAGATGATGCGAGGAGAATGAGGTAAAAAGTGGAAATTTCCCCATGGTTACTATTTATCATCCTCGGCGTCAAGATTCGTGCAGCTTGATCGGACGGTTGCCGCGTAGACGACGTGTTCGCGAACGTGCGCGGAAATTTCGCCACGTCTCCAACCGTCGCCGCCAACGGTTCGTATCGCTCGCGCGGGAAAATCGGACATGATTGCATTCTCTGCATGTGTGAGTTACGAGGCGTCGCTGACCTAAGCCTACGTCGTCCTAGCTGACATGGGTAGATGAGCCATCACGGATCTAATCCGACTACAGAAGTGTACGATGGAAGATTCAGCATTTCTCCGGCTTACAAATTGAAGACGGAGAGAGTTTTGCAGGGTTCTTTGGGAGGACTACAAGATATTGCTTGACGATTTGCCGACATCGAACTAGACGGAGCGTTCATCTGAAAAGGCAAGACGGCGCAAAATCTCGGAGTTCTTCGGGGGCTACTGTTGGGGATATGCTATATGGCTATCCTCATAGCATGTCACCTATCCGGATAAACCGGGTGGCCCACAGTTGGTAGCATGGCCTATGGCCTGGGGCCCAGATTAGATAGATCGGAAGGGAGGCCCATGCCGGATAAAGGAAGGCTACGGTGGAGTCACCAGCATACCCGGAGCCTTGGAGTGCAAGATACACAAGACTAGTAATAGACGGTGTAGAACTCTGTAACCTGTCCGGCTAGGACTTTTCCCTGTAACCCTAGTACCTAGCGACTATATAAGTCGGGCCTATGGGAGCCTTTAGGACACAACGTTCGTAGACAACTTCATACAATCTCGCATAGCGAGCCAATCCCTGTAACTCGGCGTATTGCCCTTATAGTGATTTATAGCAGGAGTAGGATTCCGCCACCGTTGTGGGATCTGAACCTGGGTAAGCTGTGTTACCTCGTACCCGTCAACCGAAGGCCTTCCCCCACGTCTCTAAACACGCACTATGAGGACCCCTCCATGGCGTACTCGTCGGCAATACCATGATAGGTGTATGATAGAACGTGTGCTCTATGCGTACCCTAGGGAGGTTTATATAGGCTCACCTCGCTAGGGTTTATAGATCTATAACTGAATTAGTTAAGGATTCGGAGGGTCTTTGACCTAGTCCGACTGGCCTAGCTACGCTTCTGGGCCTCCAGCTTCCAGTCGCCTGAGTCCTCGCCAAGTCTCGATCTAGTCGCCGTCCTGCAGGACCACTCGCTGGCCCACGCTAGTCATACCAAGGTAGGCATATCCCTATCATAGTTTCAAATGCGAACAATCATCATGTTCATCATATCATCTATATGACTCATGCTTTACCTTTCGGTATTCCGTGTTCCGAGACCATGTATGTACATACTATGATGCAGCCCGACCTACGGTCGTTACTACATCAAGGTCTCCAACTTATGCCAAGTCGTCATGGACTCCAAAGGTGAATCCGTTCCTCTATGCGAGCCCACTTCCTACCCTAGTGAATGGCATGCTACTTCATACTCTGTCACATATGCATGTTAGGTTCACACCGACCAGTACGGAGGCAAGGGAGGAAGCCCGGAACATCAAGCCCGACAAGACGGAGGCTTGGAAGAGGAGACGGAAGAAGACAGGTCGATAACTGCCAGGTCCAAGCGGTACTACCGGTTGTCGGAACCGGTACTACCGGTCAATGATACTCGCCCCTTCTACCGCCGCTCTTGACGGCTCCAACGGATGCTCCAAGACCAAGCGGTACTACCGGTGCTAAGCGGTACTACGGTGATGACCGGTACTACTGGTCCTAAGTCCGTACTACGGTCATGTATGTGCCTCAGCGACCTGTTGGGCCTGACCCATGTATCCCGCTTTACTTACCTATTCGCCTAGTTTATCCCCAAACTACCCATGTTTAGTGGCTGGCCTATAAATAGAGCCCCCACCCCTCATGTATCCCTTAGGCATAGATGATAGACTAAAGACAACCCCCATTATGGAATCTCTAGTTTTGCCTCATCCCCTTGACCAAGGGGACCGACTATCGTCACCAACCTCGATTGGACTTTGCATCACGCATCCATCGTTGAACAAGGCCTTGGGTTCTCGGTTTCTCGCCCCCAAGTCGTCAAGACCCTCCTCAAGGTGTTCTTCCCTCTCCGATGTGGATTTGAGGGAGCACGTTGACCGATCTTTCCTTGCGAGGATTCTATCGGACCGGTGGCCGCCGTTCGGGAGCAATCGGCCTTGTATCGTGTGAGTTTTGCGCGTGTTCATTGTGTTCTTCGCGAGGTGTGTGTTCGCTTCCGCTACCTTCTCCCTTTCCCCTCGCTTTCCCATCGATTTGACCACGAGATCCGTGAAGATCGGGCACCCAAGAGGTTAACCCTTCCATCATCTGGTATCAGCAGCTTTTGGTTGCCACGGATTTCTCATCGATTTGGTCTTTTCCCCATAAATTCGAAAATTCCACCAAAAACAGCCCCAATTCGTGTTTTGGATCGATCTGTGATTTGAGTGCGTTTTGGTAGGTTTTGATCCGTGGATTACTTGCTAAACTAGTTGATCTACCTTCCCCTGCGTTCCCATGGCCTAATTCCTTGATTTCCCCCTTCGATTTGGTGCTTTTCTTGAAGATTTTCCGCCCAAATCACCCCAATATCGCGAAAACGCGTCAAAACTAGAAGTTTCTGGACCCAGCGGTACTACCGGGCTTAAAATCCGGTACTACCGCCCTTTTCCGGTACTACCGGGCTCAAAAATCCGGTACTACCGCCCCATATAGATCAAAAACAGCAAGTTTCAGATTTCAGCCTCTCACCGTTTTGAGCATAACTTTTGCATACGAACTCGGATTTTGGTGTTCTTTAGCTCGTTTCGAAGAGGAGAAGGAGCTCTACATCATCATCCACGTGGTTCATGCTATATACTCCATACAAATTCCGTGAGCAAGGCGGAATCCAACAATAAAGGGTGAAGATCGTCAACGAAAGGTATAAACATTCCGCGACTTCTCCCCACTTGCATTCCTTTGTGAACCACACTATCTTTGCGAGCAACAAACACCTATTGAGACTAGTTCCTCTTATGATTGCTTGGGCTATGCACATTTGATACCTTGTAGAATTCCGAGCAAACATTGTGAGCGCTATCTCTTATAGTTATCTTGTATAGTTGTTGGCACAAGGAAGAGGCAAGTGAAAAAGAAATAAAAAGAAAAAGAGTGATACAAAAAGAAAAAAAAAGAAAAAAGGAAAAGAGAAAAATAAAGAATTATACATGTGCCTCATAGAATAGGAAGCGCAAGCTCGATGAACATCATATAGGTGGTACTTTTGTGCATATCTTGTAGCCCACCAATTTTGTGCAATCGAACTAGCGTCTCTCCTTGTACTTGTGTGACACGAGCTTATAGTCTTCGCTAGGTAATCATTTGGTTCTTAGCTCACTTTCTCCATCGCATAAGTCCTATTTATCCCACCGTGTGTGTTTCCTTGTACATATTTCCTATCTTGTGGATTAACTTGTTTGCTTTGTGATCATTGTGGTTCTTTACTTGCCATTACAACATCTTGATTTCGGATTTGTTCTTGACATGCCACATTCCATACCTATCCACCATAGGCCTTGTGTGTGTTTGTTTTTTGGTTCGTAGTTGGTTTTGGTGTTCCGCGTGAACTTCACTTTGCTTGGTTTATTGCTCTCAAGTGTGGCCACTTGTACGATACGATCTTCCAAGGTAAAGTAAGGTTTGATGTTGTATCCCTAACACCCTCTACCACTTCCATATACACCGCTTGGTCTTGTGAAGCATGTCTAGGGACTCCGGGACCGAGGATGATTTCCATGAAGAATCCATGATGAGCCACCATGCATATGTCTCCACAAGCATGGATAACATGATGGAGCACTACACCAACAATGGCTCCACATGCTTGGGTGACATGGAGTGCTACAACAACAACGACTCCCCAAGCATGGGCGACTTCAAGAACGACAACGACAAGCTCCTCACGTAGCACCGGCCAAGACGGAGCCTCCAACTCGAGTGCGCCAAGGTCCATCATCAAATGGACAAGTTCCAAAGCGACCTCCACAACTTCAAGAAGGACATGGACAACGACTTCGACAAAAACATGAGGATGGTCGCCAAGACTAATGATGCTTTGCGCTCATTAGAAAAACTTACAAGGAAGAGTGCCAAGGACAAGGGTCATCATCGCGAGCGTCATGTGGATGACCAAGTACGCCACCTACACCAACCATCGGCAAGGCACGCCAATGACCACCGTCGACACCGTCACAAGGCACCTTCAACTACTAGTGCCACCACCAAAATGGCACCAAGAGCAAGCCTTCGTCCACGCCATCAAGGTTCAACGACTACGCTTGCATTTGAAGACCTCATGAACGAGGAAAATGAAGACCTCTACTTCGCCAAGTTGGATAGCATGAGCCTACCTCCACCACTACTACGAGATGGCCACAAGACGGTCGAGCATGGGATTTTCCCTTCGACCATGGAGGCGAGCAATGATGCCCATCTTATGGCATCCACCCTTGAAGGCGACAAGGTCAAGAATGGTGAGCATGGGATTTTCCCTTCACCAAAGGAGGCGCATGGAGTTGAAGAAACCGAGCCTACCCCCATATGCTTGAGTGATGATGTGGTACCAATCCCATGTGAGTATGAGAGCCACTTAGCCCACTTGAGTGAGAACAAGAGTGAGATGAGTGACTCCACCTTATGTGAGATTGAGTGCTTCCACTTTGAGGGCATGAGTGATACACCGAGTGAGTTGAGAGTGGTAGTTGATAGGTCAAGTGAGACCATTTTGAATTCTAACAACTTACCCTCTACCTCTAGTGTGTTCTCTTATGTTGTGCTAGGTTCCATGGATGAAGACGCGCCAAGCTATGAAGAAATGATGCCTCGAATGGAGAAGATGTACATGGTGGATGAAGATGATGCTACGCCATGGATACATCAAGATGAAGTCGTCCACAAGGAGGCCACTACTTCCACAACACCCACTTCATATGAGAGGAGGTATGACCAATGTAACAATAAGGGTGTTGATGATGCCATGATCCCACTAGTGGACATGATGAATTGTGAGGATATGCATGCTATGGATGATACTTGTGACATTACATATGCTTCATTCATATTCCCATGTGATGCTTTGCCTTTGCATAATATTGCTCATGTGGAATTGTTTGATTGCGATAACATTGCCATAAACATGCCATGCTATGCATCTTGTGTGTATCCTCCAATTGCTTTGGACTTGCCTTGTCATGCTAGTCATTCAATTTCTCCCGTTGCTTGCGATAAGATGAATACTTGCTATTTCACTTGTTTTGCTTGCAACAATATTGATCATATGCGTTATAATGAGATGGCCCCATAGCTTTCTCAATTTTAGGAGATTTTGATGATTGCCATGATAAGCATGTTCCCCACTTGCATACTCACCATGCATCTATTTCATACTTAATTGACATTAATGGTGATGTGCACAAGAAGAGATACGTCATGATGGATGATGTGTATCTCTACCATGCACACACGTTCTTCCTTTTACATATGATGTGTGTAGGTACCCGCACAAGAATGTCAACCTCGGTTGAGCACGAGTTGAAAAAAAGAGCTCTTGAGAGCATCCCACAAGTGAGTTCAAGATCGAACCCAGCTCTGATACCTTTTGCATGCTTTGCATCTTTCATGTTGGCAAATTGCTCTTTCCTATGGTTTGCTTGCAAGCATGTTAATGGTATTATCTTCCCTCGTGACATTCATGTTTCTTCGCATTTAGATAATGATGCTTTGTGTGTTGCAACAAAAATGTTGAACATTTTCTCTTTCTGATGTTTTGTGTGCAACCACAATTCCATTAAAAGCATGTATTGTCATGAGAGCTTCCAAGAATCTCGTCTTGTTGTTGCAACAAACATAAGGACCACTTGCTCTTTCATTTGGTTTGTTTGCAAACATAATACTTTTGTTTTGGATATGCTTCCTTGTGTGTTTTTGCCAAATTCTCCAAGCTTTGCATCAAAGATGTTGATAAAATTTCTATTCGATTGCTTTGAGTGCCACAATAAGATGTTATATGGAGTTTTTGAGTTTCCACATTTGTATGATGTTCAAACGATTTCCATGCACATTGACCATGCATATGCATCCCGTTTGCTATACTTGAGTTGTGCTAATCGTGTTGTGAACAAGAATGGACATGCCACAAATGACATGCTCCTCTATCACACACAAACATATGTTGCTTGGTCTTTGTTGTATGAAGGTACAAATGCATACACGTCAACCTCTATGGACTAATGTTGACAAGAAGAACCGAAGAGAGTTACCTATGGCTACACTTCTTTGAGCTATATCTACAAGCTAAGGTGACTTCCTTCTACTTGAGGACTCATGCTATAATCTTCATGAATTGGCTACGCTTTGAGTGTTGCTTTGCTTTTGTTGTGAGCTTTGTAGGCTTCAAGGAAGGTGAAGGAACATTGAAGTGTCGTCAAGTCAATCTTCCCGAGGACGACTATATGGTGAACCCCAGGATCAAGAAGGTCTCTCGACCGCTTCTACTTTGTGATGAGCATGTAGAGTCGAGGACGACTCTTTTTGAAGGGGGGGAGATGATGCAGCCCGACCTACTGTCGTTACTACATCAAGGTCTCCAACTTATTCTAAGTCGTCATGGACTCCAAAGGTGAATCCGTTCCTCTATGCGAGCCCACTTCCTACCCTAGTGAATGGCATGCTACTTAATACTTCGTCACATATGCATGTTAGGTTCACACCGACCAGTACGGAGGCAAGGGAGGAAGCCCGGAACATCAAGCCCGACAAGACGGAGGCTTGGAAGAGGAGACGGAAGAAGACAGGTCGATAACTGCCAGGTCCAAGCGGTACTACCGGTTGTCGGAACCGGTACTACCGGTCAGCGGTACTACCGCCCCCTTCTACCGCTCGCTACTGACGGCTCCAACGGATGCTCCAAGACCGCAAGCGGTACTACCGGTGCTAGAGCGGTACTACCGGTGATGACCGGTACTACCGGTCCTAAGTCCGGTACTACCGGTCATGTATGTGCCTGCGCGCACCTGTTGGGCCACAGCCCATGTATCCCCCTTTACTTACCTATTCGCCTAGTTTATCCCCAAACTACCCTTGTTTAGTGGCTGGCCTATAAATAGAGCCCCCACCCCTCATGTATCCCTTAGGCATAGATGATAGACTAAAGACAACCCCCATTGTGGAATCTCTAGTTTTGCCTCATCCCCTTTACCAAGGGGACCGACTATCGTCACCAACCTCGATTGGACTTTGCATCACGCATCCATCGTTGAACAAGGCCTTGGGTTCTCGGTTTCTCGCCCCCAAGTCGTCAAGACCCTCCTCAAGGTGTTCTTCCCTCTCCGATGTGGATTTGAGGGAGCACGTTGACCGATCTTTCCTTGCGAGGATTCTATCGGACCGGTGGCCGCCGTTCGGGAGCAATCGGCCTTGTATCGTGTGAGTTTTGCGTGTGTTCATCGTGTTCTTCGCGAGGTGTGTGTTCGCTTCCGCTACCTTCTCCCTTTCCCCTCGCTTTCCCATCGATTTGACCACGAGATCCGTGAAGATTGGGCACCCAAGAGGTTAACCCCTCCATCATACTAGGCTCGTCAAGATCAAATCTTAGCTTCCGCATGAGCAAATCTAACACACCCGATCATCACGTGGTGCTTCGAAATAGCGAGCTTTGGCAACGGTGCCTACTAAGGACGAACGGATCATCTTATAATGCTACCATCGTGAACTAAGCAATACAAGATGCATAAAAGGATTAACATCACATGCAATTCAAAATATGTTATATGATATGGCCTTTCTTCTTGTGCTTCCGATCTCCATCTTCAAGCACGAACATGATCTCCATCATCACCGGTGTGGCATCAAGGTCAATGGCGCCGCTCCATGGTTGTCGTCCACCAGCATCAACTATTACAACTACTTTGAATAATAGACACGCAGGTCTAGACGAAATTAAAAGACAACCATATGGCTCATGCCGGTTGCCGACTTACAATAAGGAACATTGCAGACATCATATATAATCACAATCATGGGCATATCACATCACAGCACACCCCTGCAAAACAAAGTTAGACGCCTATAATTTTATTTGCATGTTTTACGTGGTTTGGGGCTTTCATCAAGTGTCGTTCTAACTTACGAACAAGAACCACAACGTTGATACTAGTATTGTCAATCACCCATTGTAAATTGAATCTTCACTATGTTGGGAGAAACAGGCACCCGCAAAGCCACTTATGCAATACAAGTTGCATGTCAAGTGTGGAGCAAGTCTCATGAACGATGACATGTAAGGTTAGCCTGGGACGCTTCATCCCACCATCCCGCAAGATGCAAAGTACACAAGAAGCAATCGACAACAAAAGCATCAACGCCCACAATGATCATTGTGTTCCACTCTTGCAATAGATCTACATATAGACCTGGCTCTGATACCACTGTAGGGGTTCGTAGCATGGAAAACAAAAAAAATCTACCGCATGCACACAAACAAGCCAAGATCTATCTAGTAGATTATAGCAACGAGTCGATTAGATTACTCACTCTCGAAGATTCCAAAGCGGTTAATGAGAGCAGATTCTCGTGGGTGATGTAGTCGTACACTTGCTGATCTCAAGATCGCATAGACGATCCTTCCGGCACTGCGTTCTAGCAGTACTTCCGTAGTCGGTCACACGTTCGGTACTTGATGAAGACCTTCCTCTCCCTTGTTCCAGCAGGCAGCAGAGGTTGTAGTTCTCCCCTCGCGATTCTGGCAGCACGACGGCGTGGTGTGGGAAGTAGAGGGAAAATCCCGCAAGGCTTCGCCTAAGCCAGAGTAGGTTATGGTGGATCTAGGGTTTCCGGTGATCTAGGGTTTAGAGGGCCGGAGAGGAGGAGGCATGGCCGGTGGCGGCTAGGGCGGCGACGGCGCGGTGATGTCTATGCACTTCTATTCTTGTAGACAGTTGTTGGTGTCGTGGGGATGACCACGGCAGATGCTGCAATCAGCAGCGAGTAGTAGAACATGGGGCAAGGGCGGCTAGCCATCTGCGGTGCGAGATGAGGACGGAGATACAAGGGTTTACCCAGGTTCGGCGCCCGGAGGGTAAATACCTACTCCTACTAGATTGTATTATGGTGAGATTACAATGTGGCGAGATCGACGACTAGGCGGCGAGTCGCTTGGGTGTATGATGGAACTTATCTCCTATGCGTCCCCTAGGGAGGTTTATATAGGCTCACCTCGCTAGGGTTTACAGATCACAACCGAATTAGTTAAGGATTCGGAGGTTCTATGACCTAGTCCGACTAGGCCTAGCTACGCTTCTGGGCCTTCAGCTTCCAGTCGCCTGAGTCCACGCCAAGTCTTGATCCAGTCACCGTCCTGCAGGCCCACTCGCTGACGGCTTGGGATAGTAGGAAACGTCCTGCTGGGTATACCTCGGTAGGCATTTCCCCATCAGTAGTCCCCGAGGACGTTGTTGATTTGTCGCAGGTGTTTGCTGGCAGTCGGAGTATGTGGGTACAATGCGGACGCCTAGTCGAATCGGCGCCGGACTCCTGAACAAAGGAAAGAACTAGTCATTTTAGTCGCAATAACGACCTAAATCGTATCGCAACTTAACGAACGGTCGGCGAAGTACTTAGTCAACGTTATGTTGATCGGGTCGGCGAATAATTTGTCACTGTTATAGCGATCGGGTCGGCGAATCGTCGAGTCGCTGGGAGCAACGAGTCGAGTAGATGAAGTTGGACCGTCAATCGTGGTCAAACTAGCCGTTGGTTAATCCCAACGGTAATATTGGCATAATTACCGCGTAGTAACGGCTCCCGAAAATGGCGGGTAACAACCGCTATATAAGGAGAGTGAAGGGCGAAAAGGGAAAACACTTCTTTCGCTTCCTCCGATCTCGCCTCCTGCTTCCCCATTCCGCAGCGACGAGCAAGATCCGTAAAGTTCCAACCCCACGATCCTCAGCCGATGGCCCCCTCCACCGAGCCATGGGGTAGATCCAAGTGCATGAAGGCACTGCTAGCATCTTTCGAAGAGGTGGGGATTCTCCGCGCCGGGAGATGGCGCATCCCCGCGGCTGGAGAAGTAGTTCCGGATCCACGCGAGGGGGAGTTCATCTGCTTCACCAGCCACCTGGAGCGGGGAATTGGCTTCCCAACTTCCCTCTTCTTCCGGCGTTTCTGCGCCTACTATGGAATCCAACCATTGGATCTGGGTCCGCATAACATCGAGCAGCTCACCATTTTTGTGGCGTTCTGCGAGTGCTATCTAGGCTGCAGGCCCTACTTCCCCTATGGCAAGACCTGTTCCATGGGAGAATCAGCCGTGAAGAGACAGGCGGCCCGATGCTAGCCGCGGGTGGCCTGAAGTTCCAACTGAAGTCGAAGGCATCGTTCTTTCACTCGATGTTGCCCGCCAAAGCGGCGAACGAGTGGAAGAAGTACTGGTTCTACGTCACCGAGTCGACTCCAGGCGACGAAGTGGCGCTTCCAAGGTACTCCGCCGACCGGCCCGAGCCGCGTCGGCTCAAAGTCATCAAACTCCCGCTGGATCAGCGGATGGTTGTTAATGAAATGTTACAAACCATCCTCAGCCTGAAGAAGAAAGGCCTCCAGACCATCAACCTTTACAACTGCTGGCTCGGGCGGTGGCTCGTGCCCCTGGCCAGCCGTGACCACTACATGTATGAGTATATGGGTAAGGACGACCCGACTAAGCCCTGCCTCGTTGAGTGGAGACTCAACGATTATACGCAGGCCCTGAAGAAGATTACCCAGGCGGTATATCTCGACGCGAAAGCCGGGGTCGCCCCTTATACCGCGAGGCGTCTAGCTCCAACGGTAAGCCGTTATTCCGTTTGCACTCGCAGTCGCAGCTTATGCATTCGCGGTCGTGCTAACATCATTTGTTCTTGTTGCAGTTGTTTCAAGTGGTGGAAGGGTGGATTTCACCCACAGACGACAAGAACTCGAGCTCGTCCGCCCAGGACGGAAGTGAATCATCGCCCACCAAGGGCAACGCCGAGAGCGACGGAGGTGACAACGACGACGACGACGATGACGAACCCGTGGAAGTTGTTGCGCCCACGGTTTGCAAAACTCGCGGGCAGCACCAGCGCAAGCTTGAGGCCAGCAAGAGCCTCGAGCCTCACGATGATGACGACGACGAGCTCCCTGAGCACACCTCACATCATGAGGCTACGTCGTCGAAGAAGAAGAAGAAGAAATCTCCGCCGAAGAAGAAGACGAGGCCGGCGAAGCCGATATCTCCGCCTTAATCTGTGAACAGCTCCGACGCCACCAGCTCGGCTGAGGGCGCAACCAAGACGCGGCATTGGCGCCGCCACCAGGACGCAGGCGCCGCATCGTTGCCACCGCCATTCGCCCCAATCGCTGGCTTGGGTGCCGCACTAGCCGCAGGGGCCTCGCCACCAAGGGGGGGTCCCATAGCAATTGCCACGGAGGCTCCCGCCGCGGCTTCATCTTCGAAGAAGCCGTCAGTGTCTTGGGCACAAGATGTGTTCGAGACGGGCCTCACTCGGAAATTGGGGCCCGAACTGGAGAATCCGGCCAGCATCCGCACCGGTCTACAATTCCTTCCAGTCACCAAGTGAGTGCTCCTCTGTCCTTTACTCGTCTGCTTGCTTTGTGTTTCAATCGGACAGTTTTATTGATAGAACTATTTCTCAGGACTGGTGTTAAAAAGATCGGCCATCCTTCTGTGGCCAAGGTTCTGCCAGTCGCCATCGAGGTGCCAGCAGATTCCTCGCGGAAGAGGAAAGACGACGAGGTCGTTGCTCCTGCCAAAGGCGTCAAAAGGACGAAAGGCGACGATGTCATCACGGTCTCTGATGATCCGGCGGTTGCTTCGAGCGAACCTCCAACCACAGCAGAAGTGGCTTCGAAAGCCAAGGAGGGTGTTGAGTCGCAACACGTGGTGCTTGCTGGCTCACCCGATGTGGCCGAGCCGACCCCAAGTGGCGCAGCGGCCGCTGCAGCGACCTTCCCCCGCTTCATGGCGAAGGAGGCCACAGCGAGTGCCTTGGTGCCGGCAAGCCAGCTTCCTGGGGCCGCCGAGACGGAAGTTGAACAGTGTCGCAGCCACACTCGGCCGTGCTTTCGCCGGTGGATGCGCTGGAGCTTCATGGCATGCTAGGCGCTGCTATCCAGGTATGTCCAGTCCCCGAGGATCTGGCCACTGAATTTCAGTGGTTGGACTCTTAATGTTTTTATGTTATCCAGTCCTCGAGTGCCTAGTCGCTGAATTTCAGCGGGTGGACACTGAGGAATTTCATTGTCCAGTCCCCGAGTACCTAGTCGCTGAATTTCAGCGGGTGGGCACTGAGGAATTTCATTGTCTAGTCCCCGAGTGCCTAGACGCTGAGTTTCAGCGGGTGGGCACTTATGAACTATTTGTTGTTGATACTGTAGTTTGTGCGCAGGGCCTGCAGCGCGAGTCAGCCGAACGGCTTGCTGCGAAGTACCGCTTGGAAAAGGAGCTCGTTACCGTCCAGGAGACGAACAAGGAGCTTCAAGCAGCTGCAGCCGAGGTGAAGGAGGCCCGCCAAGGCCTTGTCCCGGTGGGTGACTTGACGGCGGCTCAATCCGCTCTGAGCGCGGCCAAACAGCGAGTCGCCGACCTGGAGCGTGAACTCAAGGAGGCGAAGGCGGAAGCGAGCTCAGCGAAGGGACGAGCCAAAGCTGCCGTTACTTCTGCCGCTGAAGAGCGGAAAGTATCTGATGCGCTCATTGCTGGGTTGCAGAATGACTTTTCTTCTCTTCAAAGCTTCATCACGGACCTCTGCCGACCGTTAATTGGTAAACCCTCCTTCAACCAAATTTCGACTGCAATAATTGTATTGTGATGTCGATGTTTTGCTTAATGCTTGCTTCTGTGCTGTAGGCCGGATCATTGATAACGCGGAAGAGGCGCAGTCGTATGACGCGCGGCAATGTGTGACCACCCTGGTCGACTCAGCCGCGTTGTCAGCGACTTGCCTTTGTGCCTATCTTCAGGAGATATCACCCACGGAGGTGATCCCCAGCGACCTTGTCTAGGTATGGAGCTACCTAGAGAAGGCTCTGTCGGTCGTCGAGTTCATGACGCGGTCGGCCTTCCGTCGTGGGGCAGCGACGGGGCTCAGCCTTGGGCTCGCCCACTTTCCGGAGGACTTCGACCTTGACGATGTCACGAGTGGTTACCCTTTGTCGACGGGCTCGGTGGAGATTGCCGAGGTGCTGAAACTGACGGACCGGGCCGCGGTATACTCCGATCGCGTTTGGGCGATGGGCGACCTCATCCCCTATCAGGAGACGATTGTCGCTCCCAATGATCCTGCACCGAAGCATCGGGACTTCAAGGTCGAGCAGTCGTTCCGTGCGGCTATGGCGGGAGAGCTGACGACGTACCCGTCAAACCAGTACGTTCCCTTCATCCGCAGCCACAGGGACGGTGGCGCGTCTTCATCAAAACCTACGGAGTAGAAGTATTTTGCCATTGGGCATTAGTATGGAATAACTATGTAACTTTCCTTGTATGTGGAACAAATTGTGCTGCTATAAAGGAAGCTCGTGTTATTTTGTCATTCGTTTTGCGATTTTGTATGTTGATTGTGCGAGTCCCCGAGCGCGTCCGCCCTTTTATGGGGTTTACCTCATTGGTATATGTTTTGTTAACTTTTATGAGTTAAGGTCGCCATGGCTCGGGAGCGATCGCATGGCGACTCCTGGGTGCTCTTTACTTGACCGCTTTTCCGGCGCGAACGAGGTCGGGTTGCCGAGTCCCCGGCGTGGTACTTGGCCGTTCTAGTCGCAGCCTGTGGTAGGTGAGGACTAAGCACGTCATTGTAAGCGCATCACTCCTGCCTAATCCGGAGGATCGGTCGCATGGCGAGTCCTGGGCACGCTCTCATACTTGGCGTTTTTCCCTAGTCGCTCGTATTGGGCCGGGTGTCAGTCCCCGAGCGTGCTACTTGGCCGTTCGAGTCACTGCGCCAAGGATGCGGAGGACTTGGTCGCTGTGGGGAGCGAGTGCAGTTGTCTTGGATCGGGGAGCCAGTCGAGCTAGGCGACTCCAATGGGGCTCTGGGTTAGCGTTTTTCGTGGACGTTACGAGGCCTGAGGTTTCCCAGTGCCCTCGTACCGCACTACTTGGCCGTGCCGGCGCTTTGCCAAAGGTTGACTTCTGCGAATAGCGTAACGTTGTCATTACGAGTGCGAGTGGCATAACACACGGAGAGTAGACACAATTTTGCGGTAACCAATCTGTTTTATTTCATAGCGGGTGGGGGTACATGTCTGGAGTTCTAAGAGTAGAACTTCCGTAAGAGGTTTACATTCCATGGCCGCTTGACGTCGAGTTTTCTGTCTCCTCGGACGTCGGTGAGGTAGTAGGCGTCGTTGCCCAGGACTCACCCGATGGCGAATGGTCCCTCCCAAGGGGGTGAGAGCTTGTGCATGCCTTTCTTGTCCTGGATTAGACGCAGCACCAGGTCGCCTTCCTGGAAAGTGCGCGTCCTCACTCGCCGGCTATGGTAGCGGCGGAGGCCTTGCTGGTAGATGGCGGTGCGGGAGCGAGCCAGGTCGCGTGCTTCGTCGAGCTGGTCGACTCCGTCTTGGCGTGCGCGCTCGTTTGCGGCCTCCGTGTATTTGACCACCCTTGGTGAGTCGTGCTCGAGGTCGGTTGGCATGACTGCCTCGGCACCGTAAACCATGAAGAAGGGTGTGAATCATGTCGACCTGTTGACGGAGGTGCGGATGCCCCAGATGACGGAGGGTATCTCCACGACCCAGCACCCGGCGGTGCGCTCGAGTGGGACTTGTAGCCGTGGCTTCAGGCCATGGAGGATGCTCTGATTGGTGCGTTCTGCCTGGCCATTGGACTCTGGGTGAGCGACTAAGGCGAGGTCGAGCCGGATGTGGTGTTCCTTGTAGAACTCGGCCATGGCTCCTTTGGCGAAGTTGGTGCCGTTGTCCGTGATGATGCTGTTTGGGAACCCGTAGCGATAGATGAGCTCGCGTAGGAACTTGGTGGCGGTCTTCCGATCGCACTTGCGGACTGGCTTGGCCTCCACCCATTTTGTGAATTTGTCGACTGTGACTAGGAGGTGGGTGAAGCTGGAGGGGGCCTTCTTGAAGAGGCCTACCATGTCCATGCCCCATACGGCGAACGGCCAGGTGATGGGGATTGTCTTGAGTGCCGAGCTCGGCACGTGAGTCTGGTTGGCGTATTTATGGCACCCGACACACCGCTGGACAATGTCGACAGCGTCTGCTTGTGCGGTGAGCCAGTAGAAGCCGTGCCGCATAGCCTTTGCGACCAGAGAGCGGGCGCCGGAGTGGTGGCCGCAGTCGCCGAAATGGATTTCTTGGAGGATTTTGCGTCCTTCGGCGGGTTGAACGCAGCGTTGGAACACGCCTGTCACGTTGTGCTTGTGGAGCTCGCCGTTGATGATGACGAAGGATTTGCAGTGGCGTGCTATCATCCGGGCCTCTGTTTCATCCGCGGGTAGGGTGCCTCCCTCCAGGTAGGCGACTTATGGCACGGTCCAGTCGCTTGGCTCGACGACTAGTGCAACCAAGGCTGCTTCTGGTTGCAACGGGATTTCGATGTCGATCTCCCTTGGGGGAGAGATGGAAGGTTTGGTGATGGTGTCGATGAAGACACCGGCGGGTGGTGCGATTCGAGCTGAGCCGATGCGAGAGAGTGTGTCGGCCTCCTCGTTTTTCTGCCTGTCGATCCACTCGACGGAGTAGCCTGCGAAGTGTCCGCCCAGCTGGTCCACTGCTTGGCGGTATGCCGCCATGGTGGGGAAGACGGCGTCGCAGGTGCCGGCGACTTGCCCGGCGACGAGGTCGGAGTCTCCGTAGCAGCGCAGGCGATTAACATTCATCTCCTTGGCTGCTCGCATGTCATGGAGTAGCGCCTCGTACTCGGCCATGTTGTTGGTGCAGAGGGTGAAGTTGAGGTAGAGGACATAGCGGAGCTTGTCGCCCTTCAGGGATGTTAGCACGATCCCCGCCCCTGCGCCGTCCACGTTCTTGGAGCTGTCGAAGTGTAGGCTCTAGTAATGGAGGTATGGCAGCTTCTCTGGCTGCTGGGCCTCCTCCCAATCGGCAAGGAAATCTACGAGAGCCTGCGATTTGATCGCCTTGCGTGGCTCGTACTTGATGTTGTGGACGCCGATCTCGATGGCCCACTTGGCGACTCGCCCGGTCGCCTCGTGGTTGCGGATGATGTCCTGCAATGGTGCTGAGGAGACGACCGTTATTGGGTGCTCCTAGAAGTAGTGCGCCGCCACAGGCTCAAGATCGCGACACCAATTTCTGGTATTGCGGGTAGCGCTGGCGCGACTCGGTGAGGACTTCGCTGATGTGTACACGGGTCGCTGAACTGGGCGCTCCTTTCCTTCCTCTGGCCTTTCGACGACCATGACGGCACTGACGACGCGTTCAGAAGCCGCGACATAGACCAGCATGGGTTCCTTGTCGAAGGGGGCGGTGAGTAGCGGTGCTGCGAGTAGCACCTCCTTGAGGGCGTGGAGCGCGTCGTCTGCCTCCTTGTCCCACTGGAATGTGGGGTTCTTGCGCATTAGGCGGTAGAGGGGCATCGCCTTTTCGCCTAACCGGGGGATGAAGCGACTGAGAGCCGCGACTCGCCCGGCCAGCTTCTGGACGTCGCGCAGGCACTCGGGTCTGCCGAGTCGAGCGATCGTGTTGATCTTGGTGGTGTTCGCCTCGATTCCCCGCTTGGAGACGACGTATCCCAGTAGCTGTCCGGTTGGCACACCGAAGGTGCACTTTCCTGGGTTTAGCTTTATCTTGTACTTTCGCAGGTTGGCGAATGTTTCCGCTAGGTCGGCGAGTAGATCGCCCTGGCGAGTGGATTTTACCACCACATCATCGATGTAGACGTGGATATTGCAGCCAATTTGGCTCGCAAGGCACTCCTGCATGCACCGCTGGTAGGTCGCTCCGGCGTTTTTGAGGCCGAAGGTCATGGCAGTGTAGCAGAAGGCTCCGAACAGCGTGATGAACGCCGTCTTCTCTTCATCCTCGACGGCCATTTTGATCTGGTTGTACCCAGAGTAGGCGTCGAGGAAGCATAGCGCCTCCGAGCCCACGGTGGAATCGATGATTTGGTCGATCCGCAGGAGGACAAATTGCTCCTTCGAGCAGGCGCTATTTAAGTTTGTGTAATCGATACACATTATCCAGGTCCCGCTTTTCTTCTCGACCAGGACTGGGTTTGCCAGCCACTTGGAGTACTTGATTGGCCGGATGAAGCCTGCCGCGAGTAGACGCTGCACCTCCTCGGTGATGGCTCGGCGGCGTTCTTCGTTGAAGGGCCGCAGCGACTGCTTGACGGGTCGCACTTTGGGGTCGGCGTTGAGTTTGTGCTCAGCGAGTTCCCTCGGGACACCAGGCATGTCGGATGGCTTCCATGCGAAGATGTCCCTGTTCTCACGGAGGAACTCGATGAGCGCGCCTTCCTATGCTGGGCTCATGCCCGTCCCGATCGTCATCGTCTGGCTGGAGTCGCCTAGGACCAGCTCGATGGTGCTGGTGTGTGTTGTTGCCTCGAAGGCGGTGGAGTTGCCACCCACCGAATTGGGCTTCTTGACTATGGTGGGGTTGTCGTTGTTGAACCCGCTCGTGTACTTGGCGAGCTCCTCGGCGTGGTTGGCCTCCGTTGCGATGACGGCGTCAGCGAGCTCGGCCCCTTTGGCCTCGCATTCTGCGGCCATGTCGGGATCGCCATAGATAGTGATTATGCCGCACGGCCCAGGTATCTTCATCACTTTGTACGCGTAGTGGGGTGCTGCCATGAATTTTGTGAACGCCTGGTGCCCCAGGACGCAGTGGTAGGGGCTGTCGAAGGGCACCAGCTCGAAGACGATCCGCTCTGTGCAGAAGTTTGCTGGTGTGACGAAGGTGACTGGCAGCGTCACCTTGCCGATCGGGTACGCCTTCCGACCGGGGACGATGCCATGGAAGGTGGTGTAGGTCGTCTCGATCATCGACTGTGGGAGCCGCAGTCGCCTGAAGGTGTCCAGGTACAGGATGTTGATGGAGCTGCTGCCGTCCATCAGCGTTTTGGGGAGCCAGTAGTCTCCCACATTAGGCTTGACCACTAGGGCGACTCGACCCGGATACTCGATCCGTGGCGAGTGGTCCTCGCGGCTCCAGGTGATTGGTTGCTCAGACCAGTTGAGGAACTGGGGGATGTCTATCTAGGACACCGCGTTGACGGCGATGGCACGGGCGATGACCTTCTTCTCGCGCTTCGTGTTGAAGCCTGTGAAGGTGTGGAGCGAGCCGGCGACGCTGCCAAACTTTCCGTCGTTTGGCGGGTTGTTGTCGGGGTCTCCCCGCACGCGCCGTGCCTTCTCGATCTCCTTGAGAGAGTGGCAGTCGGCGGTCGTGTGCGTGGCGGGCTTTCCTTCCCTTCTATGAAACACACAGGGTTGGTTGAGAAGGTCCGTGGGATCGAACCTCGGCTTTGCCTTGTAATTGCCACCGTCGCGGTGCTGTCCTCCGTTGCGGCAGAAGCTCTTGGGCTCGCGCTGCGCGTATCTGGCGTTGGCGATGAAGTCGACTCACCCGTCACCATGGCGCTTGCCGGTGAGGCGAGTGTTGCTATAGCGTAACTCGGGTCGCCTCCCGTTGTCGTGGCCGCTCGTGCGGCGATGTCCTCTCGACTCGTCGTCGGTTTCTTGGTTTGGGTCCTCCTCCGCATACTTCTTTGCGATCTCTAGGAGGTCCGGTATGTTGTCGAGTGTTTTGTACACTCGCTTGATCTTGGCGACCAGTGGCTCATAGCGGCACGAGGTCTTGAAGCAGTGGATCGCGGTGTCCGGGTGGATTCCGGCCGCGTTATACCACAGATCTTGCCACCGTTGGACCCAACTGCGGGTCGACTCGCGGGGTCCCTGGACGCATCGCTCTAGGTCCTCGATGGTGGTGGCGCGGGTGTATGAGCCCTCGAAGTGCCTGACGGCCGCGGGGAGGGTGTTAATCCACTGCCTGCACATTCCCTCCATCATCAGGGGGAGGTAGAGGGCGGCGAGTAGATCTGTGTGGCCGGCGATCCCCATCGCCATGAGGTATGTGTCCAGCCACACGGACGGATCGTACGAGGGGTCGTACTTCTCTATTTCCTTCGACGCTTTGAAGTTCGCCGGGTATCTTTCGCCTCGGATCATCGGTCCGAAGCACTGGGGCCCCACTCGGCTCAGCGATCCCCTTGGTTCGTTGTCGCGGCAGTTGGTGAGGGTGTGCCGCAGGTCTTCGGGCTTGCATGCGCGCCAGCTCTGGTTGTTGATGATGTGGGTGCGGGCGTCGACGGGCTGCCCGTTGGCGGCGAAAAAGTTGTTCACCGGCCGTGGGTCATTGGTGGAGAGTGCCGTGTTTGCGTGTCGGTGTTGGAGCTGCAGGGGCTCAGGTGGTGGACAGTTGAGGGTATTCGCCGCCATGGGGCGGCCGCTCGAGGCCATCCTGCTGCCTGACGAGCGCGAGTACATCCGACCCTGTGAGTCGGCGCCCGAGTTTTGTTGCTCAACTGGTTTGGCGAGTAGAGCCTTGGCATACTAGATCTACAGGGCACCTTCGTCGGTGACTTGGATGTTGTCGACCGCAGCTCGTCTTGCGACGACCTTGTCCATTGGGGTGGAAAACAGCGGGAGGCCGTTTGCGTCTCGCTCTCGCGAGGAGACCATGATCCTTGGTTGGTCCCTTGGGGGAGCGCGGTTGGGTGGTGGTGGTGCGCCATTGGCCGTCGCCTCTGGTGGGGGTCCAGCGCTTCCTCCTGGTGGCGCGTTCTCGAAGATTGAGCGCTCGGCCATGCGAGCCGGGTCGTTCTCGTCGTCGAAGTTCAGGGCACGCCCCTGGATGGCGGGGTTTAGACGTGAGCTGATTCGAAGTTGGTGAAAATGCGACAGCTCCTGCGCTGTCGCCTGCTCGAGGCGAAATTTTTCGCGCTCGGCTTGCTCCTTGCGGACTGCCTCCGCCAGCTTCAGGCGGAGTTCCTCTACCTCCATTGCAGTCGTGTTTGGTGGGATCAGCGTGGAGAAGGGGTCTTCCGGAGGGTCGGCGTCGGTCGCCATGTAGGTCGCGGCATGGCGACCGGTTCCGTCGTGGAGGTCGGCGGAGTTCTCCGACCCGGAGTCGAAGTCAAAGATCCCAAGGATGGAGGGATCCTCGAAGTCTCCGACGTTGGACACCTGGGTGATGGAGACCATGGGAGATGCGGAGACGATGGATCCGGCGAGTGACGCCGGGGTCGCCAAATCGGCGTCGTCGTTGAGGGCCGCGTCGTCCGTGGCCGCAGTGGTTTCGGCCACGTTGCTGTGGGCCGAGTCGTAATCGGAGGCGAGGCGGTGAATCGTGCGAACCTGGCTCTCAGAGAGCCGGTCATGTGGTGGCGACTCGCGGATGCGAGCTGAGTCTTCCGAGGCGATGACGTCAGTGAGGCCGACGAAGAGGCTGATCGTGCCGACCGGCAGGATCACGCTGTGCGTGACGGGTCGCGCCGCCGGGACATAGCTGATCGACAAGATATGGAGCATCTCGCCGATCGCGATCATGCGGCCGGTGGCGATCTACTCGTTGATGGGCAGATTGGATCTTGCCGCAGAACACCGGCCTGACCGGCCAGGCCCCACGGTGGGCGCCAATGTCGTGGGGATGACCACGGCAGATGCTGCAATCGGCAGCGAGTAGTAGAACATGGGGCAAGGGCGGCCAGCCATCTGCGGTGCGAGATGAGGGCGGAGACACAAGGGTTTACCCAGGTTCGGCCCCCCGGAGGGTAAAGACCTACTCCTGCTAGATTGTATTATGGTTAGAGTACAATGGGGCGAGCTCGACGACTAGGCGGCGAGTCGCTTGGGTGTATGATGGAACGTATCTCCTATGCATCCCCTAGGGAGGTTTATATAGGCTCACCTCGCTAGGGTTTACAGATCACAACCGAATTAGTTAAGGATTCGGAGGTTCTATGACCTAGTCCGACGGGGCCTAGCTACGCTTCTAGGCCTTCAGCTTCCAGTCGCCTGAGTCTACGCCAAGTCTTGATCCAGTCACCATCCTGCAGGCCCACTCGCTGACGGCTTGGGCCAGTAGGAAACGTCCTGCTGGGTATACCCCGGTAGGCATTTCCCCATCAGTTGGGCCTCCAAGTGCAGAGGTTTGTAGAACAGCAGCAAGTTTCCCTTAAGTGGATCACACAAGGTTTATCGAACTCAGGGAGGAAGTGGTCAAAGGTATTCCCTCTCAAGTAATCCTGCAATCAAGATACAAGAAGTCTCTTGTGTCCCCAGCACACCCAATACACTTGTCAGGTGTATAGGTGCACTAGTTCGGCGAAGAGATAGTGAAATACAAGTGGTAACGGTGCCAGAAAATAGCTTGACGGTGAGGTAAAGACTAAAGCAAGCAAACATGCAACAGATCTAGATGCAAACGGTGTTTCAATGTTTAGAAACAAGGCCTAGGGATCATACTTTCACTAGTGAACACTCTCTCATATAAATATTCTCTTTTCATGATACTACTCTTAACTACTCTCTGGTTGGACATTCTAATCATCGGTAGGGATATAACAGCACTCCTCAAAGTCCTCCTTCCCCAATCTAAATAACCCCACACTGTCACCTTGAGCGCTAGATGGTTCCAACAAACACCACAATTTCTTAGATACAACCAACTCAAAATATAACTCATAACAAATATTCAATCTAGCCAAAGTGCCACACACGGTATGCACGCTGTCACTTTCACACACGTGGGGAAAAGCATAGATCTATTAAAGCACAAAGAGTATTTATGTAGACTCAAACCTAAGTGCCAGCATGGCATGCACGCTATCACTTTCATACACATGGGGAGAGCAGATATCTAATGAAGCACTTGAGTAGCAAGGTAGATCTACTTGATTACAAAGCTCATGACCACAAAATCATGCATAGAGAGAGAGATGAACACATAGCTACCAATAGAGCCCTTAGCCTCGAGGAAGAACTACTCCCTCGTCATCATGGGAATCAGCAACAGTGATGGAGATGGTGGTGGAGATCGATGTAGATGGCTTCGGGGGCACTTCCCCTTCCCGGCAGGGTGCCGGAATAGAGACTTTCTGTCCCCCGAGTCTCCCTTTCGGTGGCGGTGGCGCAACGGAGTTTTCGTGGATTTCTTCTGGATTGTTTAGGGTTTTCCCATCGGAGGCTTCTTATAGGCACAGGAATCAAGGTCGGTGGGGGTCCAGGGGGCCCACACCCCCTCCAGGCGCCTCCAGGGCTTGTCCGTGCCTAGGGGGGTTTGGACACCCTGTGGCCCCCCTCCGGCTCAGTTTCGTGGTTCCGTGTTGCTTCGGGAAAATAATAACTTTTACTTTTGTCCCGTCCAATTCCGAGAATATTGATTTTCTGCCTTTCTCGAACCAAAAACGGAAGAAAACAGGCAACTGGCACTGTGGAAACTTGTTAATAGGTTAGTTCCAGACAAGATATAAAAACACCTCAAAGTATAGACAAAGCAAAGAAAAATAGATACAAAACAAGCAAGGAGCATCAAAAATTATAGATACGTTTAGGCGTATCACATGGTGCGTTGGCAATGGCGTGGCTAGGTGGGGAGGGGATGGTGTTGTGTGGCCTTGGGGCACACCCTCCCCTCTATTTATGAGAGGGAGGGCAGCTTGGGAGAGGGGAGTTTGAATCCTTCCCCAACTCCCTCTCCTTGTTGGCTTGTGGTGGAGGGAAAGAAGGATTCTTTCCTTCCTCCACCAGGACACATTGTCCCAGATTGACTTTTCAAACTTGCCTTTTGACTTTCAATCTGGATCTTGATTTCTTTCTTGCTAATGCCCAACCAAGTAACCTAGGACATGATCCAATCATTCCACTTATCCATGACACATTCATGTTCCCTTCCCCTTCCGGTCCGGTGAACCTTCTAGACCCTTCTAGAACCTCTCCGATGAAATCATCGAAATCATTCCCGAGCTCCGAAATTGGACTTTCCTTATATGAATCTTATTCTCTGGACCATTTTGGATCTCCTCGTGATATCCCGGATCCCATCCGAGACTCCGAACAACATTCAGTCTCCCTACTTACATTCCATATCTACTAAACAACATCGAATCCTTAAGTCTGTCTCCCTACGGTTTGTGAATTACGCGGGCATGACCGAGACACTTCTCCGAGCAATAACCAATAGAGGAATCTAGAAATTCATAGGGCTCCCACATATTAATACGATTACTTTGCAATCGAATGAAACACTTACATACGATACCAATTTCCCTTTGTCTCGTGATAGTTTACTTATCCGAGGTTTGATCGTCGGTATCTTTGCATACCTAGTTCAACCTCGTTACCGATAAGTACTATTTTCTCATTCCTATGATAATTGGATGACATTTCACCAAGAGGGCCCAGAGTATATTTATCCGTCATATGGATGGACAAATCCCACTCTTGATCCATGTGCCTCAACACATTCTTTCCGAACACTCAATGCCACCTTTATAGCCACCTAGTTACGGTGTGGTGTTTGATATCATCAAAGCATCCATCCGGTGATGGTGATTAGCATGATCTCATGGTTGAAGGATTTAGGTTACTATATATCTAAAAGCTTATAGCAACTGAACTATATTAAATGACTTGATCTTTATGCTATGCTTAACTATAGGAGTATTTCCATCACACCATTCTCCTAATGATATGATCTTGTTGTTAATAACATCTCAATGTTCATGATCAGGAAACCATGGTCATATATTAACCAACAAGCTAGTTTAACAAGAGGCTTTACTAGGGACTCTTTTATGTTTACAAATCATACAAGTATTAATGTTTCCGGTTAATACAAATATAGCATGGTATCTAAACATTTATCATAAGCATGAAGATATGATAATAAGCTCTTTATTATTGCCTCTTGGGCATATCTCCAACATCTAGAACCTTCATGGTGACTCCTAGAAAGGTCCACAAGTCTCCAAATTCGTGGATTGGCCGAATTGATATCATATGGAAAGATTTTGAGTCAACCTCATCACCAAATTTCAGAATACCGAAACTGCTTCTATACCCTTCAGTAATCGGGTCATGAAAAATGCATCCAGACTCCGATTGGGGCGAATTTTATGTCTAAATCATAAGGCTTGAAATTACCTAAAACTTTCATGTTGATCATTGTTTCATTTTATTGCATCTTCAAGTTCTTACGAGTCAATTTTTTAAAAGTATTCAGCAGGATATATTTCAGGAAACTCCAAATATTGCTATATTGAGCGATTTTTCTTCCATATTCATCTTTTTCCTACACAACAAAGTGTAAAACAAGAACTTGTGCACTTTTGCAACTATTAGTAGGTTAGTCTCAATAAATATAATAAAGTTGCAAAATAATAAGCATTTTAAGCAATAAACGACAAAGTTCATGGATGCATTTTACATGCATCAAGCATCCACAAGCTTAACCTATGCTCGTCCTCGAGCATAAAGGTGATAAAACTAACATGGACTTTGGAGTTTGTTACCTTTTTCTTCCTTCATTATCATGTGAAGTTCATAGGCTCAATTCCTTTGATGAAACATAATATGCAAGTGTATTATCAAGTCGTATCTTTTACACATCTATAAACATATTAAATAATAAGTAATGGTGTGATAAAACAAATGATGAGCAAAACAAACCTTCAAGCACACTTTGATGAACCTATAGAATAAGATACTCTTTTCATATTTGGCATTAGTGCTTTATGCCTTTTATTTTGGGCTACTTCTTAGTTTCATGCCCATGACTAGAAGACTTACTTCTTAGTTTTATGTCTTCCCTTGAGATGTTTTGCATCTCATACTGAAAGTAAGTATTGAATACATATGTTAATCATCCATAAAGAATTTAAAATAAAATTTTAAGCTATGTAGTTCATGTCAACAATACTAATAAGGATGGGGTTCCCAAGTATCTTTTATTTCAAAGCTTTATATGGTTTATGTTCTAAACATCTTACAAGTTAATTGTCTCATGCACCATACATATGACCTTGCACTCCTCATGTTACTCAACTTAAGCCTATCATTGTATGCTCATGTTGGTATTAGAAATCGCATCACTGAAGTACCTCTTGCTCCCTATGTAGCTATATGCCCCCTCTTTATTTATTTTGTTTATTTATTTATTCATTTAGCATAAGAGTTAATATAATTCCTTAGTTATGTTCAAGGTGGGAGGGGGCAGTATCTCTACTCCAGAAGAACAACAAAAACAGACATATGAATTATATCAACAAGGATCATTATGTTGTAAGTTTCCACCATGAGTTGTCGCACAGCGCATGGATTTGACTAGTGGTTCAAGAGTGTTTTCTCTCAACATGCCTACTGCAGTGTGCACACTATATTTCACATCGATACAATCCATAGGCAGAACTTAAACATGAATAATTATCAACATTCAACATCGAAATCTTGTGGCATGCCAGCAGGGTTTAGCCAACAACAACTAATAAGATGTAAAATACAAAAACATTCATAGTGGTATCACCCCAAACCTTACTTTCTTATGAGCTTTAAAATACATGAAAAAGGTGTTTTTAAGAATGTTTGGAGAATTAACATACATACTATACTTAAAAGTAGCTTTTTCCACAAATATGTGGATATGCCTAGTCTAGTTTATGGGGTTTGGAACAAGTCTTAGCTTGTATTGTGAAGTCTTAGCAAAAAGAGATCTAAAGAGTGTGCCATATAGTTCATAATGTCAACATTTATTTTCTCACCTTGCTCCTTAATGTTGAACATTAATATACACAAGCAAAGGATACAAATTAATAGGCATAAAACAAATCATGATTCATATAAATTACTTGAGCTTAAGAACTAGACACAACATGAATTTCAGCATTTTGCTTTTATCTCCCCTTTTATTTTGATAGCACACAACTCATTCTCATCAAGAAATTTAATCATGGGATAGATTGTTTCAGTATATATTTCATAAGAATAAAATAATCTATCATGGTTGTTTCATTTATTATCGAGGCAACATGAAAAACTAGACATAAAACTAGACAAAGACGCTCCAAGTTTCTATGATCATTCTATGTTTCTCAAAAAATGAAGTTTAGAGGTTTGCAAACCGAGATTTTGATAGGTCTAGTGGGGTGTATTGTGCATCCCCGAGCTTATGTTCTTCACCATTCTTGGATAACTCTTAGTGTGGTGTTCCTCCATTCCCTGCCAAAAAACTTCAAGACAAAACTTTCTCCCATTTCTTTTTTATGGGGTGACATTAGTGGTACAAAGATATAGTGATAGCTGTGATAAAAGCCCCAAATAAAATTTGGTTTTAAATATCCAGAGATTAAATTAAGTGGAAAATATAAATAAAATATCAAAAGACTCAAAAATAATCAAATCAAAAGTCAAAAAGGCCACTCTTGCAACAAAAGGCAGATTCTGTCCAGAAAAACAGCAGTTGCAGAACGTATTTATTTATCCCACTTAAACATGTCACAAATTTTAGAAACAATTTGTGCGTATAGAGGATTAAAACTTGTAACTTTAGTAGAAAATTTAGCTCAATAGGAGTTACAAAAAAATCATAAAAATCGTTTGGTAAACAGCAGCATGCAGAAATTTTCAACTCCAAATATATGTTTCAACTTTAACATCCAAAATGGGTAAAACTTGGTACTCTTTTTTTGTAAATATTAAAAAAATATAAAGCCTTTATTTTAAAAGAGAACAAATTTCCAAAATCCAAAAACCCAAAATAATAAAAAAGAACTAAGAAATAATCAAACAAGGAATGAGAAACAAGAAAGAGCAAAGAAGAAAGCAAATCTTTTTGTAGTTCTTGTTTTTTCTAGAAAGGGAAAAGAAGAAGCAAAAAGAACCAAATAAACATAAAATATTTTTGGTATTTTGTTTTTATAAATAATATTCAAAATAAGATCCAAACAAAACAAAAAGGTAATTCAAACATGGTTCCAAAAACATACAAATAAGAACATGAAGGTAAAACTAAAACATGAGTTTGGAATGATATTACTTGAAATACTTGAAAGAAGAGAGGGATGCATGGGAATCCCCAAGCTTGTGGTCTTGCTACTTCTTGTCATGTACTTCTTTCTCATCATATCATGTCACTCATCTCAAACAAAAAAATATTTTCATCTTCATGTTACTTTAATGGCTACAAAATGGTTAGTTCTCCAAACAAATGATATAATAGTTTCTACCATGATGCAAACTTTAGTAATTATTGGAAAGCATTTTATTTAAGATGCTAACATATTAAAAAAAGACACTCTCTTTATTTTTTTTATGTGGGGAAAGTTTTAATGATATAGGCTTTGCAGTGTTTCCATTCGCATGAACAACACATGCTCAAGGTCAACCTCAACTTCTCCATTGCTAATCCTTCTCATTTGCTCTCCCAAATTTTATATTTAGTTAAAATCTTAAACTAATTGTTAAATAATAGTACCTAAAGTTATTTTACATATTACATGGATATCAAGTGTGCTCAAATAGAATAGTAAGCATATGGAGCACACCACAAAGCACATAGACATTAACATTTAAGTCTAACTTTCTTCCTATGCATTGGCATTTTATATATGAATAAATAGAAGCAAGGTTGTGGTATCCAATGCACATAATGATTAGTAGCTTACATTTAAAATAGAACATAAATAGGGTTTTTATCTCTTCCTCTTTCATAATTTTTGCAAGCATCAAAATAAAACTTAATCTCATAGTTTTGAATAGATTCACCATATAAAGACAAATCATCTAATGAGCATAATGGATCATCTAACTCAATTATATCACTTTCATCATCCCATATATTACATATCACATAGAGGATCATCATCAATAGTATAAGAAGGGGTATTCTTACGAATTTCTGTGTTACCATTGTTGGGAGTTAGAGATGGGTAGCTACTCCATTCTTCCTCCACTTGTTCTTCTTTGTCCTCGTTGTTCTTTTATTTTGGATGCATAGGAATCCCCAAGCTTAGCCTTTTGTCATCTTCTTCGCTAACACTTTCATCATGATTTCTTGCATTCAAAAAGTTAGTGCCCAAGGGAATATTTAAGATTTCAACATATTTGACTAGCATATCATACACATCATTGTGAGCCTTGTGAAAAGGATCCATACCATTTTACATTATCCAATTTTTTGGGATTTTAATTTTATATGCAAGGTACTAAAATAAACTAGCAATGAAAACAAGAATAGAAGCCTAGCTCTACGCTCCTCGGCAACGGTGCTAGAAAATTATCTTTATAACCCCCAAATGGAACCAGGTGGAGGCGGAGGTGTCAGCCTGGGAGGATGCAGCATGGTGGGGAGAGCAGGGCGACGGCGATGGGAGGGTTGTAGGGCGGCGGGGATCGATTTTGGGGAGGAGTTTTGGGAGGCGAGGCTAAAAATGAGGAACCATCCATAAATTCCGTGATTATGGGTTGCATGCAGTTATTGAAAGAAAATTGAGACAAGTAAGGGCCGTTCGGCGGAGATTAGATGGACAAGCTCGATCGATCCGATGATTTCTTTCACATCGGACTATGATATGTAGTATTTACCTTATAGTTATCAACCAATTCCATATCAAGTTATCCATGTGTTCAAGGTATAGTTATCCATGTGTTTACCATATAAATATTGTGACCAGTTCAATATAGTTACCATGCTCTCTAAGTAATAGTTATCCACATATTACTTATAGAGTTATCCGGTTAGGTGTTACAAGATATATTCATCACCAATTCGATGTAGTTACCCACCCCCTAGATAAAATTTATCTACCCACTGCTTATAGAGTTATCCACCTAATCAGGTTATAGTTATCAACTGATTCCAAATAGAGTTATCCATCTCCTGCTTATAGATGTATCCACCTGATCAGATTATAGTTATCAAGTGATTCCAAATAGAGTTATCCAAGTGTTTAAGATAGAGTTACCCATGTGTTTTCCATATAGCTATCATCATCGGATCGATGTAGTTCCATGCTCTATATATGATAATTATCCACCTGATGATGATATCCATGTGTTTACCATATAAATATCATCACCAGATAGATGTAGTTATCATGCTATCTAGGTAATAGTTATCCACCTATTCATTATAAAGATATTTGGCCTGTTGTTACAGCATAGCTATCATCACCAATTCGACGTAGTTATCATACCATCTATGTAAAATTTATTCACCCATTTCTTATATATTTATACACTAATCAGGGTTTATAGTTATCAACGATTATATATGGATTTATCCAGGTGTTCAGGGTAGAGTTACCCATGTGTCTACCATATAGCTATCATCGTCAGATCGATGTAGCCACCATACACTATAGTCACCATAGTTTTGTTCTTCTATGTTTATGGACTAAACCACTTGTAACTAACGTTGTTTAGGAACTAAATGGAGAATGTTGGCCATGCATGCACATGCACGAAGGTTGGTCGGAACTATCCTTTGTCAGATCCCACTGGATTTTGATATTTATAGGGTGTCCATTGGATCTTCGAAACTAGATCTCATATTAATATGTTTCAACAATTTTTTTAACTCAAAAATTACGAATCCCTAACATGTGAGTTATCTATGTTGTACTATGTAAGTTACCCACTCTGTGAAAAATCTATGTGAAATCTCTTTTATCATGTAAGTTACGACCTGTAAATACTTCTTTTTTATGTGGGTAACTTTTTATACTTGTGTTACTCATGAAACATTGGTTACCCTCTTATTTTTGCTTACTCAAGTCAATATAGTTATCATGCTCTATAGATACATTACTTGTGAATTTGTCCAGGTGTTTACAGTATAACTATTATCACAAATTGGATATAGTTATCCTATCTTTTAAATAAAAATTATCCACCGGTTTGTTATGGAGTTACCCACCTGATCAAGGTATAGATACCAATAGGTTAGCGTTCTCCACCTGTTTCTTATGGATATAACTCACGAGCTACAGGTGTGTACCTTTTGAGGCCGAGAAAAAAATCATCAAAACATATCAACCTTCAACAGTCAAAATGGATTTTGATCGGATAAAGGGTATGCGCTACATATCTTTAAATTTTGAAATATTGCAATAGACGATGATAATGTCGGCATTTTTGCTATTTAGTCTTATGCACAATTTTCACCAGACGCGCTCGTGCGGCAGTTGAGTTGATTCAACCGATTCAAGCCGCAAGCCTATTTCTTCTGACAACACGGGTCGCGTCTTCCTAACTTCCAATGACACGGGTAGTAGCACATGGATTCTCATATCGCGACATTGGTCTGAAGGCGAGTACGCGTCGATATAGTGGTTTATGAATGCCTGCTAGGATTTTCCATCCATAGAATGACAACTACGTAACTCAGTGATGGTAGCTATACCCTAAACAGGTTGATAACTTCGTGCGTGACGGATCCACATTAAATATAGATGATATTGACAATTTTTTGTCATTTCTGCATGCATGTGAAATAATTTAATACAACAAGTTAATAGACTGAATAGATTACATACACTAGCATGGATCACTCATGTGGGTAACTTTTAGGTTCGAAAAAAAGTTCCTGAAACATATCAATATGAGATTTAGTTTCAAAGATCTTGTCGCGACCAATCTAATAGTAAAAACGGATCCTAAATCAAATAAACGGTTTGATCTATAAATATTTTTAAATTTGATATTTGAATTGAGCTAGCTAATTGTGGCTTTGTTTTTCCGGGTTTGCATGAAAGCTTCACGATTGAAAGCCTACTAAGCTGGCGCGTGGCCTCGTTGTCTAATCTGGCGCGCGGCCTTATCTCTCGTCGTCATGATATCTGTCGGAACGTCCGTCAAGTTTGGCTAACCAACGGGCACAGTTGTATAGCAAAGTTTTTTTCACAATGATAACACATTTTTCTTACAAAGCGGTCTTGCCTTGTCACTTTGCCGAGTCTTGGATCCCTTAGGCTAGTCTTAGTGGGAGTATCATAACTAGTATCATGCATGACATGTTGACAAAAATCTGATGTGGTATAATAATTAATTAAGAAAGAGAGTGTTAAAGTATCATAGATAGATACCATATCATAGCACGTAAAACTAAAAATCCTACATCTTGTACACAATTTTACATTGAGATTCTATAAATTATTAAATATAGTGCTACTATGATACTACCATATGATACCATGTATTATAAAGATAGTATCATACACTAGTATCATATGTATGATACTAGTAGTATGATACTTCCACTATGATCAGTTTTAGGTTGGTCATAGTGCAAAGTAACATATGATGACCCACAAGTATAGGAGGTGTATCGTAGTACTTTCGATAAATAGGAGTGTCGATCCCAACGAGGAGCAGAAGGTGTTGACTAGTGATATGGAGCAGGAAATCTCTGTAAATACTTAGCAAATGGATTTTTAGTGGTTTTTTGATAAGGCAACAAAACAAAGAGCAAGTAATAAAGAACAAACGCAGCAAGTGGCCCAATCCTTTCTTAGCAAAGGACAAGCCGGTGGAAATACTTATAAGGACCAAACGTTCTCGAGGACACATGGGAATTATGCCAAGTGTTTTCGCTTCAAATAGCTGACTACTCTTCTTTGGTGTTGTAAGTGTTGTGTGGGTGAAAGGTGCTAATGTATCAACCTTACTTAGACTAATACATACTTGTGATTAAACCCCCTGCAAACATCTGTAACTATAGGAAAGTAATTAAGATATAAACCTAACCATAGCCTTAAACTTTGAGATCCTACGCTCCCTCGTGCAAAGGTGTTCTAACGGGGGTTCAGGTTTCTGTCACTCCGGCAACCCCACAATTAGTAGCCAAATACACAATGCATTCCCCTAGGCCCATAAATGGTGAAGTATCATGTAGTCGACGTTCACATGACACCACTAGAAGAATAGCACCACAACTTAAATACTAAACCATTAAATAGTAACTCAACACAGATCCACTAATAACAACATGACTTCTCCCATGTCCTCAAGAACTAGATGAACTACTCACAAGACATCATATGGATCAAGATCAAAGATGATATGGTGATGAATAACAATTTGAACATAAACAATAATTTAATGGTTCCACTCACAAGCATCAACTACAATAGAAATTAACACCGGGAAAGTTTTCCCTAAGAACTAAAGCAATATCCAACACAATTGTTATAGCGGGACGGAGTGGTGATGATGGTGTTGGTGGAGATGATGGTGTGGATTATGATGATGATGATGATCCTGATGAAGCCTAGCTTGATGACGGTGTTGATGGTGACGATCTCCCCTCTCCGGGAAGGAATTTCCCCTGCAGAAATCTGTCTGCCGGAGAGATCTTTCTCTCTCGGTGTTTTCCGCCCCGAAGAGGCGGCGGAAATCTATGTGTGGTCGCTCCCCTAGTATTAGGGTTCTATGAGTAAGATATAGGCGAGAGGGCGCAGTCGGAGGCTAGGCAGGTGGGCCACACCTGCCCTAGGCGCGGGGTCAGGTGGTCTCGATCCTAGGGGGTGTGGGCCCCTGTGGCCCTTCTTCTCCTCCCCTTCTGGCTTCCTCAGTCTTCCGGGGAAATATAATTTTCCCATATTTTTCTGGTATTTTTATGATCTTCGCGAAATTGCATCAAAACACCTCCTTTTCCATCAGAATCCAGACTCCGACAGTCCATCCTCCAAGAATCATCCAACATGCAAAACGAGTGGAAAAGACATAAGTAATACCTCATAATAAGACATATATCAATGAATAGAGGCAAATTATGATATAGAATGGTGATGCAAATTGGACGTATCAACTCCCCCCAAGCTTAGACCTTCGCTTGTCCCCAAGCGAAAACTGAGCTCAGTAAACATGTCCACATGTTTATGGAGTAAAGTGTCGATAAAAGAATACGGACAAGAAGCATCACACTTACCATTACACAACTCATAGAAGAAAGCAACTCGCCATTATATAACTTAGCTTGCAACAAGTACATGAGTCACAATAGAGATGCATAAAGATAAATAATAATTGGAATTGGCAAACTCTTGTTCCTGGTCAGAGAACAACTGGCAAATGGTTTCACAAAAAGCTTTTTGTAGAAGTTTCATAACAGGAGCACTCTTTGCTCAAAAAGGTTTTTCAATAAAGGCTTTCAAAGTAATACTCAATAAATAAGAGTTTTATGCAAACAAGGAAAATAAAGAACATTATTGAATAAATCACCATATGAATGCTTGAAACACAACAACTCAAATGCTTGCTCGAGATAGAGAGTAAGTAGGTTTACTGACTCAACTTGGTAACTAGGAGAAAGGTCCCTTTATAGAGGGTAGCAGGGATTACAAGTCATAAAGAGCTTCCAAAAGATTATGGTACTTACTAGCTTTGAGCCCTCATTGCCCCTATCATAGGCATCTTGAGATGATTAAGGTTAAAGTGCATTACGATGGAGTATATGCTTGACGAAATATAAGTTGCCAATCTCATGTCCCTTGAATATGAGGGCCACTCCTCATGCTACTCAACTTTGGTCACCGGTAAGTTCTTGTCATTGTAAGTACATGCGTATCATAGAGAACTGCCAACGGGGTACCCCTTGCACATGGTACATGAACTTTCCATAACCAAAATGACAAGGCAAGCAGACAATGAGCATCTCAGCGATCTTTTTATTACTATGTGCATAGCTTTTTATTGAGGATGCTTCATAGATAGCTCACTATGGTGATGCTACAAGTTTCCACGATGATTAGGCATGGCTTAGGCTAGCGGCCCAGACGTTTCTCTAACACAAAATACAGACTCCATGGACTTACAAGTTCCCTCTTTATTTCACACCGTTGACATCCATAGACAAAAGAGCACGATATTAACTGAGTACAAAGTATAGGTGCAATGTTGAAAGCGTTCCCCGTGACAGCACGGTTCTGCTAATTCCAACGTATAGATGCAAGCATATACAACTTCGATGGCACAATGGTTCAAGTCTATTAGGGGCAAGAAAATAAGGTGTGCCATCAAGTTCGTGAGAGCTTACTAACTAGTTTTCACAAAACAAAATACTTTTTAATTCGAAAGGTTAGATGAAGCTTGAGAATTTGCTTGGAATAGCAAAATCTACTAGGTAGATATGGTGGACACAAATGGCAAAGGTTTTGGTTAAAGGGATTGGAAACATGAGAAGTTGCCTTCTCAAAACAGGTTTTTGGCTAGCAAGGCTGGGTAGCAAGCAAGAGAGTTGAAAGAAACAAGCAAACATACAAGTAATAAATCCAAACACGCAATCTTCTTTGAAGACACAAAAGAACTTAAATAAAGAATACTAAGCTTATGAGACAACAAGAAAGAAAATAGATGATACAAAATACCTGTAAGCTTTTCTCTTTTTTACTTTCAAACCTCAAAAAGTATTGCTACTGACCAGAACTCGGTTTGCCAAAACCAATTTAGATCCACTTGATGCTCCCAAAGTGATGCCAATACTGATCAACAAGATCCATCATATAATAGAGATTGCAAACTAAAACAAGAAGTGCAAAAAGTAAAAGATGAAACTTCTTATTAATATTCCAATAAAGGCACTCACACCAAGGGATACATAGAAAATCAACTAAAGGAGAGATACTTCCACATGCAAACCACCCTATAAGATAACCTCTCTACCAAAGATATGAATCCACTAAAAAGGTAAAAGATAAAAGATAATGATTGTGATACCGCGGCACTCCCCCAAGCTTGGAACAAGCCAAGGGGATGCCAAACCTGATGATGAATTACTCCTTTGGCGGTGGCGGTGTTCTCTTGTCATCATAAAACTTCCAAGGAAAAGGTTCCCCATCCAAAAAGGATATCCTTGTCTCTGCAATCCTGAAACTAGCAGCGGAGCTTATGCGATCAAATCTTGCCTCATACTCACAGTTTTGATTTTGTATGTCGTAGAGTTGTGCTTGTAATTGGTTGGTGGTCTGACAGAGCGAGAAGATTTCTTCTCGGAGATCAGCCACCTCCTCCTCATGTTTGGTGATGAGTTCTAAACTTATCTTGTGAATAACATCCACTTCGCGTTCCGCCATCTTCTTGTACCTGAAAACCTCCTGCTCCAATGCTTACATCTTGTCTTCCAGACTTCCTTCTCCCTTGGGGCCTTGAACTTATTTCATCTGTACCTTCCCATCTTTGAGAATCAACTCTCTGGGATGGATCTTCAACTCATACATGTATGGGTTGAGGACATCTGCAGAGGAATCCTCTATGGGTGATCCAGAGGAAGACATTGTAGCTCCAAAACTAAGAATTTGCCTGACAGAAACAGATCGAAACAAAAACACGGCGAGAACTCGATGCAAGAACCTCGGGGAACCCGGGGGGTTATATATTACGGAGTTTCAAAGCATAAGGAAGGTGCTGATATGAAAACAAGGCGGAGTCGAATCTCGGGGTGCTCACACACCTCGGTAGCGGGGCATGGGGCCGCACAGGAGTTTGACCACCCCGGCCTTCGGTTCCTCCTCTGTTCCATCTCATAACTTGCCTTATGTATTAAAAACACCAAAAATATAAAAAGATCGGGATTTCACGAACCTTCTGTTTTCACCCCCTTTTTTTTACCTATTCAAAGACGAACTCTGCAGTTTCTGGTGTTTGGTTTCTAATAAATTCCTCTGGGGTTACCATTTGAATAACATCAACATCTTCATTATAAGAATCCCCAGAAATATAATGTTTTAGTCTTTGACCATTCACCAGCTGTGTTGTGTCATCCTTCAGAGAAGATATTTTGATAGCTCCTGAACGATATACTTCCTAAAAACAAAAGGTCCTTCCCATTTTGAGAGTAGTTTCCCTGCAAAAAATCTGAGATGAGACCTATACAAAAGAACTTTCTCCCCAACATGGAACTCTCTTTTGTGAATCCTCCTATCATGCCATCTTTTTACTTTTTCCTTAAAGAGTCTAGCATTTTCATAAGCTTCACTCCTCCACTCATCTAAGGCACTCATGTCAAGCAATCTTTTCTCACCAGCAAGTTTAAAATCTCTATTCAACTCTTTCACTGCCCAATAAGCTTTGTGTTCTAATTCTAAAGGCAGGTTTCCCATAGACCATTTTGTAAGGAGACATCCCCATAGGATTTTTATAAGCAGTTCTATAAGCCCACAAAGCGTCATTCAACTTTTTAGCCCATTTTTTTCTAGATCTATTTATAGTCTTCTGCAAGATAGATTTAATTTCCCTATTGGAAAGTTCTACTTGTCCACTGGTTTGGGGGTGATAAATTGAAGCAATTTTATGGTTTCCTTCGTACTTAGCGAGAGTTTTTCAAAAAAAACCATGAATAAAATGAGAGCCTCCATCAGTCATGAGATATCTAGGCACACCAAACCTAGGAAAAATAATATCCTTAAGCATTTTCAAAGAGGTCTTACCATCAACACTATTTGTAGGTATGGCTTCTACCCGCTTTGTAACATAGTCTACAACAACAGGAATATGAGTGTACCCTTTTGAAGGGGGAAAAGGACCCATAAAGTCAAATCCCCAACAATCAAAAGATTCAATAACAAGAGAATAATTCATAGGCATTTCATTGCGTCTAGAAATGTTACCTACTCGTTGACATTCATCACATGATAAGACAAACTTCCTTGCATCTTTGAAAAGGGTAGGCCAATAAAATCCAGATTGTAAAAAAATTTGTGTAGTCCTATCCCCTGCATGATGTCCTCCATAAGCACTGCCATGGCATTTTCTCAGTATCTCTTGTTGTTCAAATTCTAGAACACATCTTCGCATAATACCATCTACTCCTTCCTTATATAAGTGTGGGTCATCCCAAAAGTAATGCCTTAGATCATAAAATAATTTCCTTCTTTGCTGAGCTGTAAAAGTTGGAGGCAAATACTTGGAAACAATAAAGTTAGCATAATCATCATACCAAGGACTCTCATGCGGACTTACCCTTATTGCAGCCAACTGCTCGTTTGGAAAGCTATCATTAACATGCAATGGGTCAAAAGAAATGTTTTCCAAATGAGATAAATTATCAGCAACAGGATTATCAGCACCTTTCCTATCCATAATATGTAGATCAAACTCTTCCAAAAGCAACACCCACCTAATAAGCCTTGGTTTAGCGTCATTCTTTGTCATAAGGTACTTAATAGCAGCATGATCAGTATAAATAGTAACCTTTGAATCAACAATATAAGGTCTAAACTTATCACAAGCAAAGATTACAGCTAAGAACTCATTTTCAGTAGTAGCATAATTCTTTTGAGCAGCATCAAGAGTCTTGCTAGCATAATGAATAACATTCAACTTCTTATCAACACGCTATCCAAGGACAACACCCACAGCAAAATCACTAGCATCACACATAATTTCAAAAGGTAAACTCCAATCAGGTGGTTGAACAATAAGAGCAGTAGTCAAAGCTTTCTTCGAAGTTTCAAAAGCTTCCTTACAATCATAATCAAAAACAAAAGGTACATCTTTTTGAAGAAGATTAGTAAGGGGCTTTGAAATTTTGGAGAAATCTTTAATAAACCTCCTATAGAAACCAACATGACCAAGGATACTACAAATACCTTTGATATCTCTAGGACAAGGCATCTTCTCAATTGCTTCAATTTTGGCCCTGTTAACTTCAATGCCTATTTCAGAGATCTTGTGTCCAAGAACAATCCCTTCATTAACCATGAAGTGGCATTTCTCCCAATTAAGAACAAGGTTGGTTTCTTCACATCTCTGCAAAACTTTATCAAGGTTGTGCAAACAGTTATCAAAAGAAGTTCCATAGACGGAAAAATCGTCCATGAAAACTTCCACAATTTCTTCACAAAACCATGAAAGATAGCAGACATACACCTCTTAAAGGTAGCAGGAGCATTACATAAACCAAAAGGCATACGCATGTAAGCATAAGTACCATAAGGACAAGTGAAAGTAGTTTTCTCTTGGTCTTGTGCTTTCACGACAATTTGAGAAAACCCAGAATAACCATCAAGAAAACAAAAGTGAGTCTTTTTGGACAACCTCTCAAGCATTTGATCAATAAATGGCAAAGGATAATGGTCTTTCTTAGTAACTTTATTATTTTTTCTAAAATCAATGCACATTCTATACCCAACCACTACTCTTTGGGTATAAGCTCATTTTCTTCATTAGGCAAAACAATTATTCCCCCTTTCTTGGGAACGCAATGAACAGGGCTAACCCATTGACTGTCAGCAATAGGATAAATAATACCAACATCAAGGAGTTTTAATACCTCATTTCTTACCTGTCGTGGTGGTGGCACGACAGATGCCACGGGTAGGCTAAAGTATGGGGCCAATGGATGCTAGAGGGATCCGGGGAGGGAAGATGTAGTGATTTCTACACTCAAGTATCCTCTAAATAGATCTATATTCTTCTTCTCAAGAACTACAAGTGCTCCTAGAGTTGTTTCATGGAGAAGAAATAAACAACCACACGAGCCTTATGGCGTAGAATGAATCGATCCCTTCTCTGGAGCCCGTGTCCCCCTTATAAAGAGGTTCCTTGGTTCCTTCCAGGGCTGATGTGGCAAGCATATCCTTGGAATATGCTTGTCCCAATATGGTAACTCGGCGGCCTCCTTTCCGTGTCCCCCTTCTATCTGCGGCAATGTTCTAGAAACCTTCACATGCGCGCCTCAGGCTTCCTCACTGTCACCTCTGTGACGCTTGTCTGCCCTTCTGCTGCTCTGCTCCTTGTCCTTTGTGCTTGGCTCTGTCTATATTCCTCTTAGCCAGTGACTAGGGTTTGACTATAGGCGCCTCCTTCTCCTGCAAGCTTCATGTTATTCAGCCTTATCTCGCATAACTCGGCTCGTCCTTCACCTGCATTCAAGTTAGTCAGACTCATTCGACCGACTTACTCCATATGTCGGCTGTATAAGGTGTTACTTATACTACATTTGTCATGGCCATGCTTATCTCGGCCGAATCTTACATGATTCGGCCGACACAACCAGTAATTCGGCTTAAGATGAGGGAGAATCCTTTCGTCTTTCCCCTGTCTTGACCGTATCCGGGGTCACCCCCCCAACATTACCACATCCTTCATCTTAGGATTTAGATGGCGTTGGTGCTCAACAATTGGTTTTGCATCAGGCTCTATATTAATAGCATGCTGACATATAGTGGGAGAAATTCCTTTTAAATCGTCAAGAGTATAACCCATGGCTCCTCGGTGTTTCTTCAGTATCTCCAATAACCTTTCCTCTTCCTTTCCTGAAAGTTTAGAACTAATAATAATAGGATATACTTTCTTATTATCAAGATAAGCATATTTAAGATTATTAGGTAAGGGTTTTAATTCGAAAACAGGGTCCTCTTTAGGTGGTAGTGTGGTTCCCAAGTCTTCCATAGGTAGATTATGCTTAAGTTGCTCCGGTTGACGAAGGAAAACCTCGTCAATCTCATTTCTTTCCTTCATGAAGACATCACTTTCATGATCTTCCATAAACTGCTGCAAGGCATTGTTAGGAGCAAGAGAAATAGCAGAAAGTTGTTCAATCTTGAAATCATCATTAGGCAGTTCATTTTCATAAGGAGTTTTGGAAAATTTGGAAAAATTAAACTCATAAGACTCTCCATCAAAGTTAGTCAAAACTTTTTCCTTCCTACATCTATAATAGCCCCACAAGTATTCAGGAAGGGTCTACCAAAGATAATAGGATAGGTTTTACTAGCTTCTTTACCAAGTACTAGAAAATCAGCAGGATATTTAATCTTACCATAAAGGACCTCCACATCTCTTACAATGCCAATGGAGCAAACTTGCTCTCCATTAGCAAGGTGAATAACCACATCAACATCCTCAAGCTCACAAGGACCAATTTCATGGATAATTTCCCTGTAAAGCTCATAAGGAATAGCACTAGAACTAGCGCCAATATCACACAAACCATAATAGCTATGATTACCAATTCTAATAGAAAGCACATGGACACTAGCTTTTCTAGCTGTTTAGGATGAGAACCAATATTAGTAGCGTCTTCACAAAATACAATATGCTCATCCTCTATGTTTCTAGTGACAAGATATTTTACAATAGCTACCACAGGCTCAATATTAATAAGCTCGTCAGGCTCCATAGTTTTTTTTGCAATTTTGCTAACCACGTTAGCTATAATGGAATGTCCCCTTAACTTAGCAGGAAAAGGGATTTTCTCCACATAAGGTTCAGGCAAAATAGGATCAACAGTACAAACCTCTATGCTAGCAGGAACATGGGTGACAATGTATTTATAAGGAGTGTGGTACTTGTCTCACTCTTTCTTGGGAATTTAAATATAAGAGGCAAAGGCATTAAAACATTTTGCAAGAACTTGAGGATCAAGACCAAACTCATTACTAATATCACGGAAGTCATCAGTTCGCATAAAAGATTTAATGCATTCATAATCATAGTTTATACCTGACTTTCTTCCTTTGTCATTCTCCCAAGCTTCAGTGTTCTCTTGAATACGGTCTAGTAGATCCCATTTAGCTTCTTCCTACATACGTGTGAATGCTCCAACACAAGAAGCATCCAGTAAATCTTTATCATGAAGAGAAAGCCTAGCATAAAAGTTATTGATAATAATATTGTTAGGGAGTTCATGAATAGGACATTTAAGCATTAGTAACTTCAATCTCCCCCAAGCTTGAGATGTACTCTCTCCATCACGAGGCTAAAAGTTATATATCAGATTTTTATCCTTATGAATCTCACTGGTAGGATAGAATTTAGAATAAAAGAGAGAAGACATTTCTTCCCATTCCATGGATTGTCCATTCTTTAGTAGCTTATACCATTCTTCAGCTCTCCCTTCCAAGGATATGGAGAGTAACTTCTTCTTCACCTGTTCAGTTGCGATACCTGCACACTTAAACAACCTGCATAATTCATGGATAAAAAGCAAATGATTATCGGGATGGATAGTTCCATCCTCAAAATAATAATTATCCATAACACGATCAATAATACTTATAGGTATCTTAAAAGGATCTATCTCAGTAGGTGGTGGTTCATCTACTACCCTAGCAGTGGTAGTAGTTTTCCCAAACAGAAAATCAAGCGGGTTATCTATATTGGAAACAAAGTAACAAGCAGTAACAAAAAGCAATACTCACAGTAGAAGTTTCCTTTACCAGTTCCACTCTTCAATAGCGCTTCACTCCCCGACAACGGCGCCAGAAAATAGTCTTGATGACCCACAAGTATAGGGGGTGTATCGTAGTACTTTCGATAAATAGGAGTGCCGATCCCAACAAGGAGCAGAAGGTGTTGACTAGTGGTATGGAGCAGGAAATCTCTGTAAATACTTAGTAAACGGATTTTTAGTGGTTTTCTGATAAGGCAACAAAACAAAGAGCAAGTAATAAAGAACAAACGCAGCAAGTGGCCCAATCCTTTCTTAGCAAAGGACAAGCCGGTGGAAATACGTATAAGGACCAAACATTCTCGAGGACACGTGAGAATTCTGTCAAGTGCTTTCTCTTCAAATAGCTGAGTACTCTTCTTTGGTGTTGTAAGTGTTGTGTGGGTGAACCTGTGCTAATGTACCGACCTTACTTGGATCAATACATACTTGTGATTAAACCCCCTACAAACATCTGTAACTATAGGAAAGTAATTAAGATATAAACCTAACCACAGCCTTAAACTCTGAGATCCTACGCTCCCTTGTGCAAAGGTTTCCTAACGGGAGTTCAGGTTTCTGTCACTCCGGCAACCCCACAATTAGTAGACAAATACACAATGCATTCCCCTAGGCCCATAAATGGTGAAGTATCATGTAGTCAACGTTCACATGACACCACTAGAAGAATAGCACCACAACTTAAATACTAAACCATTGAATAATAACTCAACACAGATCCACTGATAACAACATGACTTCTCCCATGTCCTCAAGAACTAGACGAACTACTCACAAGACATCATAAGGATCAAGATCAAAGATGATACGGTGATGAATAACAATCTGAACATAAACAATAATCCAATGGTTCCACTCACAAGCATCAACTACAATAGTAATTAACACCAGAAAAGTTTCCCCTAAGAACTAAAGCAATATCCAACACAATTGTTACAGCGGGACGGAGTGGTGATGATGGTGCTGGTGGAGATGATGGAATGGATGATGATGATCCCGATGAAGCCTAGTTTAATGACGGTGTTGATGGCGACGATCTCCCCTCTCCAGGAAGGAATTTCCCTGGCAGAAATCTATCTGCTAGAGAGATCTTTCTCTCTCGGTGTTTTCCGCCCCGCAGAGGCGGCGAGAATCTATTTGTGGTCGCTCCCCTGGTATTAGGGTTCCGTGAGAAAGATATAGGCGAGAGGGCGGATTCGGAGGCCAGGCAGGTGGGCCACACCTGTCCTAGGCGCGGGGTCAGGTGGGCCCACGCCTAGGGGGTGTGGGCCCCCTGTGGCCCTTCTTCTCCTCCCCTTTTGGCTTCCTCAGTCTTCCGGAAAAATATAATTTTCCCATATTTTTTTGGTATTCTATGATCTTCGCGAAATTGCATCAAAATACCTTCTTTTCCATCAGAATCCAGACTCCGGCAGTCCATTCTCTAAGAATCATTCAACATGCAAAAATAGTGGAAAATACATAAGTAATACCTCATAATAAGACATATATCAATGAATAGAGACAAATTATGATATAGAATGGTGATGCAAATTGGACGTATCAATATATTCCATCTGTCAATAATTATCCTGCATTCTAGGTTTAGTCAAAGTCAAACTTTATAAAGTTTGATAGAACATATAGAAAAAACTATACACATCTATAACACCGAATGTATATAATATAAAAATATATCTTATAACGATTATAATGGTACTTATATTGTATTATAGATGTATATCAATTTTTTCTATATGTTTGGTCAAACTTTGTGAAATTTGACCTTGACTAAACCCAGAATGCAGGGTATTTCCGGATAGAGAGAGTAGAGTAGTAATATGCATATGTTACTAGTTTATGTTACTATATCTATAGTGAGAAATAATTTATGTGTGGTAATATGCAATATCACATTAATTAGGTTGTGGACCCATTTTGCCTCGATATGTGTGATGTTAACATAGCTACTACCTACATTCCGGTTTAAAGGAAAATACGTATTTCGAGAAAATAGTTTAATTGTAAATTTGGTCAATAAAATATAAACTATATTTAACAAAAAATTATACCATTATATTTATATTTAACATTCGCTTTTAATGGTATAATTTTTGTAACATATGATTCATATATTGTTGACCAAATTATGGTCAAACTTTTTTTTAATACGTATTTATCTTATAAACCGGAATGGAAGTAGTAGTTAATCTATCCACCTATGTCTTCATTAACTCACCGCCACATAAGCAAAAAATGTTGACTTAAACTTTTACTAGTAAAATTACCCCTACTATGACAGGATTTGACGCGATTTGGGCAGAATATTATGGGTTTGGACTTGGGCTTGGGCTTAGGCTTGGGCTGGACCACCATGGCATGGGGCAAGCAACTACGACGATACAAGGAGCGTTGGACAGATATCGTACGTGAAGCATTTCTGCTCCAGAAAGAGAAAACCGCACCCGCGGTCCTAAATATTTGCGAGTTGCGTCAGTTTGGTCCCTAATCTTTGAAATGGAACACCTAGGTTCTAAATATTTCATAAGTAAGCCACGCGCGGTCCTAATTGGGCCTGACCCGCGCCACGTCGTCTGCTGGTTGTTAGGCGGGAGATTTCTCGTGGTTGGCTGATGGATATTTTGCAACTAAGCCCCTATAAGTAGTTGCCTTCTCCTTTCCCAGCCCCCAGACCTTCTCCCCTTCTCTGTTTCTTCTCCAGCCACTGCCTGTCGCCATGAGTGCCACAGCAAGCTCATCCGAGTGGATTTAGCCGAGGAGGAAGCCATCTTCTCCATTCCCATCGCAAGAACTCGATGTAGCTTCTCTCCCGCCACCGCTATCAGCTGGAACTCTGCCGTTGATGCCATGTACGTCTTGTCGAGTTCGCAGAACCATTCGTCTTGTCGATAAGTCAAGCTCCAATCCTGGGCGTGTCTTCTACAAATGCCCCAAACATCGGGTAAGATGTTGTTCTTAGGATTAGCTGATTCATTCCCCCCCCCCCCCATTTTCTTATTTATATCTCAGGTTACTCTTAATCCTTGCAACCACTACTATTGGGAAAATGGAGAAGACAACTATATTGATTTTCTGGTCCACAAACAGCTGGAAGTATTGGAATTTAGGAAGAACGGAAATTATGTGCATTGGGTCAATATCACGGTCTATAATTCTAAGCCCTGATCCAAGATCTTGTCCAGGGAGCAGCCAATACAAAGAGTAGTTTTCTGGTTGACTATAGCCTAGCTTCTCTATAAAGTCAGTGAGCCACAAAGATGACTATGTATCTGCTTCATATCCATCAAACCTAGCAACTTTGCCATCATCATAGCTCTTGGAAAGCCCAAATCCACACAAAAAACAGCATAATTAATTTCTACTGTGAACTCCTCCTCATGTGGTCCTAATTAATAGACATTTCATCAATTTCTATCCGATTCGAGCTACCAATCTAATGGTGCTACACAGAGGAGATATAGGGTTACTTACCGTAGCGCGCAGGAGGATCTCTGGGTCGCCGCATCTTCGGCCCCTTGCTCGTAGGCTCCATCCTCACGGGTCTCGTCCCCACGGCGGCCTTCGTCGGTATGTCACCTCCGGTCATCACCGGAGCAGCACCGTCGCGGCCAGCTCGCCTCCACCGTCACGGGAGAGAAAGGGGTGAGGAGATGGAGCGTCGAGTGTGCGAGAGAGGAACAAAAGGGGCTCTTTGCATTTTATCACATCCAGCAGTTGAGCCTCATAGGCTCTATAGCCGATGTGGCCACGACGTGGCGCCAGTCAACATGAGTCAGACCCAATTAAAACCGTGGTATGTCTCACTTATGAAACATTTAGTACCTAATAAATATTCTATTTTAAAGATTAGAGACCCAACTGATAACTCGCAAACATTTAGACCGCGGCTGCTGTTTTCTCCTCAAGAAATAAACCCCGCGAGGACACGACCACCGCTTCACCGCTTCCACGACCGACCACGGTGACCGACGCCTCCGCCACCGTATCGCCTCTCGCCACCTGCCAGCCAGCCGCGACCACCGCCCACAGCGACACGATGGTAACTGACGCGGCCGCAATGGCGGTCCTGAAGGCCGCGCGCCCCGCCTTCCGCGGCGCCCACGACGGCGTCGCGTTCGCCGCCAACGCCGCGTTCCTCGCCGCCGGGTACTCCCTCTGCGCCGTTGGGCCCTCCGCACTCACCGATCCCCCGCCCACTGGTACGCTCCGCCTCCCCCCTTAAGCCCCAGGGTTCCGATTTTCAGTATGACCGTACTGTAGTCTGACCCCATGCTTAGGGTTAGCGTTGTATCTGGGATGATGATTAATTACACGAGTGGATACATATGAGTCGATGTTTCTATTATACTTATATATTCTGATCTAAATTAGCAGTTTGATCTACGCAGTTGAGTGAAATTCCTATTTCTGAGTTAGTAATTTGCCTGTGTGACTGAAACCTAATAACCCACGATATTTTACTATGCTATATGTTGCTTCCACCATATGTAGGTTGCTTAATTTCTATACTGAGCCTCAGCCTTCATTAGGTTCATTGGAATAGTCAAAGGCTCAAAGCTGTTTTGTGCAACAGTAGTGCTACCTGATTATTGCAGTGTTCTGCTCTGGTGTATATATATACTAATAAGGACACTAATATGACTCTAGATGCATAAAATGTTACACAAAAGCTCATATTACTCATGTTATGTATAAAGTATAAAAGTAGAATTATATTTCTAGCCAAACATATGCTAATAGGCAGGACATAGACATCTGCTCTGTTTGGCACTGCGAAGTATTTCCAAAACCTAAGTTTTGTAAAACTGAAGCATTTCCAGGCCTAGGCATTGAATACTACATTATTGGAAAAGAGAGGCCTAGAGCATTTTTTGTAAAGTGCAAAGATAGCTCAGGTTTTGCTAATACCATGGTATATGATATTGCAGTTGTTGCTAACGCCAAACACCTCAAAATATTTGAAACCAGGGTATTTTCAGAAACCACAGTATTTCTTTGATTACTTTTAAAAACTTAGCTGCCAAACACACCCCTAGAAAGTCGGAGGTTTAAATACTGTCACCGCGTTTAAGAAGGGTGTGGACATTCCAGTCATGTACTGGTCAGACCCCGTGCAGTGGAGCTGAATTATATGGGAATGGAATACATGCCATTTATTCTTGCTCGCATGGTTGGGTGGAACATTCCAGTCATGTACTGGACGGACCCGTGCAGTGGAGCTGAATTATGTGGGAATGGAAGACGTGCCATTTTACTCGTGCTCGCATGGTTGACTACTGTACTATAATTCCAGCTGGAATATACCTAGTGCTAACTTTTAGCATCGGTGATTATTTTGTTTTAATATGTCAGCGATGGAGCAACTTTAGTTGTTTTTAGTTTCATTTTGTCGTGAGATTAAAAGAGGAAAGTGACTGTGCGAAGTCATGACTTATATTATAATTATGATCCTTTTAGTTTATAGAAGTGAAGTTCTAATTGTGCTTAAATTTTAGCTGACGAGGAGGTGGGGATCGATGGGTGGAACGATATGGACAGCTGCTATGCCTTTTTGTACTCTAAGGAGGAGGATGGCAAGAAAAAGCGCATTTTAATGAAATGTCTAGTGATTGATGACTTCCTTGCTATTGATGTGCTGGATCTAGAGGCACACAAGGAACCTTGCAATGTTCAAATCAAGTATGTTTCAGCCTTACCTGTTATTATCTTATCTTAGTTCATTCTTTTGTGCCATAGGATTTTCATATTGGTACTATAACGCACTAGAACAAAACGGATAGTTGCAGGGTTAGACTATATCAGAGTTACCTATACCCAGTTGCTTTCACCCAGAAAATATGGTTTGTATTCTAGGATGTATGTGCAGTATGTATCTTAGCTTCTACAACAGTTTTGGTGATGATCTGTTCACCATCTACTACTTGGTTACCAACAAGTGGGGCTAATTGGGAATTTTCTTTGTCTTTGGTCCTGTGTGTAAGTTAGCTAGTTCTGATGCTCTATTTGAACTAACTATAATATTTGGCAAAATTATAACACAATCTTCAAGCCATGCCATTTGAACTCAAAGACATTTTTATTTGGATGTTTGAAGTATAACCACAAGTATAAATAATACTGCAGCTGTATAACACATTTTATGTTTTTGTGTGCGTGGAGACTATTCGCACATGTGAAACTACTTCGATGGTTGAAGCTACTGCTATGGTTATTGGGCTCTGTTGTAATGCACATAAACTCTGACAGTTAGCAAAAATAGTTGGTACCAAACACATTCTTGTATTAAGTACCTCACTTGTATTTATCAGCATGAGAGATATCGTGTCTCTGTAAGCTGAACAGTTTCAATGGTGTCGAGCTGGACATGCATAGTCTATTTATGAGTTCTCAGTACGACTTAGCTGCTGCTTGCTACTAAGTGACGACTTTGGTTGCTACAAACACCTTATTATAGAATTTAGTTTTGCTGGATGGAATATGATTTTGTGCCAAAGCTATGGATATGGATACACAGCATGATACAAGGTGCAGTAAGTAATACTGGCACAGTTTCTAAATTATCTGTTAAAGGAGACCTATGCAGTCAACGGTGCAATATGTTCCTGTTGTAATTAAAGGATATGGAATATGCTTGTTCTGTTGGCTGACCTTTTGTTAAATATTCCCCCCGTCCCAAATTACGTCAATTATTTGGGATGGAGGGAGTAGTTATGTTCACATGGATCTTCCATTTTATGGTTTTGAGTTTTTTGACATTCGTTCCTCGTATACAGTGTGAAGGATTTCTTCGCTGAAGAACAGCTCAAGAATTACAAGGATATGTACAAGAATTTTACGGGCTTGATTGATACCCTTAACTCGAGCTTATTTGTTAAATTGGATGGTAAGAAGCAAGATGTTGAGAGCAGTTCATCAAAAAGGTATTTCTATGCTGGTTTTGGACTCCTCATGACAGCCTACAATCTTCCCTCTTTGACATTAAACATCAGGACAATTTTCTGTTCATCTTACATATTTATTTGTTTATATTACTGCCACCTGTAATCACTTCCATGTGTCTGTTTTACTTAGCTGGATGAAATCATACTGGAAATTTTGCTTATTTCTTGTTATATTCTGCTGATTTTGCTTATTTACCTAATACTGTAACTGGAATATACCATTGAAAACTGGAATATACCATTCAAATCTTTTGTGTTGTAGCTGGTCTCATTTGCTAATAATTCTCTAACACATGGCATTTCTCTTCCAGCTCGGAAAATGTTCTGCGGGAAAATCCAACTAGTGGGACTACCGAACCTTCTGGGTATGACTACAGCTCAGCCATTTTTGTTTCACCTAGTTTTTTGTGTGGACATTATCTATGAGTTACCCCTTCTTCTCAAGATAATTGCTCCTCTATTGTATTTTGTTGATATTTTCTCGTCAGGTGCTGTCCAATATAATTAGCATCTAACTATCTATGTATCAGGGTTTCTAGTAATATTTTGGTATCATAACGGAAACAAAAGATGCAACCTGCTGAGGCTTAGCAACTAGGGACCATATTTTCTCAACTTTTTCATGCCGTAGGAGTTAGGCCCTGCTTTGATCACGGCAGTCAGAGAACTCAGGAATAGGATAACAATGAATTAAGTAACATTTCTCGTGGATTCCTACAGGAATGTGAAACTTGGGAATTTCACAAGGTTGCTGTTTGGATGCCATATAGGAATTTTGCAGGATTTTTTTTACTGATTGTATATAGAAGAGGGGAGAGAAAGGCTATTGTGCCTTGGACTTCTCGAAAGAATTTTAACATGAGGTTGGAGCTCATGTTTAGTATCCTCCAAAATGTGAAGGAAATTTCCTGTGGGAAGTCTTAGGTTCCTATAATCCAAAGGGCTCTATAGAGAATTTTTATAGGATTCCAATCCTATGAAATTCCTTTGTTTCAAATAAGCCCTTAACTGCATCAGTTACAAGCCTAATGCCCTGATCCATACCTTCGAGATTTCATGGGATTAAAGCTTGTTGGGTCCTGATACCAACTGGCCTCCTTCAGTTTTCAGTTTTTCACCAGCATGCATGTCCTTGCATTTTGCTTAATAAATTACTTTAACTATTGATACTGTTAACATATTTAAAGGTTATACTTTAGATTTATACATGGAGTGAATGAGTTCGCTTGATCCATGCCAAAAGTCAACAGAAGAAAATCCGTGGAGTGATCATTGTTGTTACTTTTGGTTATACCATTGGAATAGCATATCTACTGGTAGTATTCAAGACATGTATAATGTTACTTAAGTCTTGACATTCATTTTATAAATATCGCTGCTAAAGTACAAGGAAATATTTGTTGAAGTTCAAGTAAATCAAGTGGTTGCATAATAATAACTATGGCATGTCCGTAGTACAAGTTTAGTTCAAAGAATGTTTGATCTACAAGAGTATCATCGAAAATTGCACTCCCTATCACTCTTGTAGATTAGAAAGTTGCTTATAGGATATTGATACTGTGGTTAATATTTTCATTTATATATTATGATACAGCTTGATTTATCCCCCAGTAGCTCCATTTGGTCATGATGACCTCTTCCCTGCTCCTGGTGCAGGCTTCTATCCTCGTAGGTTTGTCTCATATCATAATCTTCATGTAAAAACATTGGCAAATCAGTAGCCTCAGAAATGAGTAACCGTGTCTCTTGTTTTTTTTGCAGTGGTGGGAGTGGTGGTGGTGGTATGCACGTAGGTAATATTTTGTCCATTTTCCAGAATCTCGTTATATTTGTGTCTCTGTGCAGTCTAACTTACAGCGTGTTTGGTATTACAGGTCCTAACGACCCACGCTTCTTCCCTTCCAATCCTTTTCCTGGCCCATTTGGTGGCCCTGGGTATGTTCATTTCTCCTTCACTCTTGTGCCATTGCAATAATTGTTTTTTGATGTCCTCAGTTATAAATGGAACTGGATGTCTTTATAGGAGTGTCCCGCCTGGTGGTCGTTACGATCCAATTGGCCCACCTGACGTTCCAGGATTCGACCCATCTCGTTTTGTGAGGTAAGTTAATTATTCTTATATATTTTGCTAGCATCCAGTATGGTTGAGGATGGACTGTTATTGCCATTCAATGCTGCCTGCTTAGACAGGTTCAAACTCCAGCTTCCAGGATGGATGAAACCGAACCGTTGTCCAAATATTTCATTTTCGTAGTGCTTATTGCTATCTTGTCGGATCTGTTGTGGATGGTTATCTGTAGTTACATTTCACAGGGCAACCACTGCCTGAGGCAACAGCTGATGCGGACCTAATGATTTTCCTTTTCATGCAGGCGTCCCAGGCCTCCTGGCGGGGGCGCCCACCCCGACCTTGAGTTCTTCCAGCAAGGCCCAGATTTCTTCTGAGAGACTCGTACCGAGTGGCCTGACGTGTTGACGCCAACCTTTCTGAATAATCCTGCTTTGTTTATCAAGCCTACGTTAGTTTGCCCTTGCTGAAAAAGTGGCAAATAGTGCCAACAGACTCTGCTTGTAAACGTGGATGAAAACTTGTGTAATCACCTGGTAGTTCCAAACCGTGCTTTGTCACAGCCGACTGTACAGATTGTATATAGAGCTATCTTGGTAATCCCACCTTGCATTTCGCCTAAACTGATGCTGATGGTATGGGAATTGACAGGCTGTTTGATGGAAACGCATTCCTGAAAGTATGCCCTTGTCACTTATCGCCTGGTGCATCTTCAGCCGGCAAGCCGCGCGAATACCCATCGCCTGGGTGGTATGCCCATCCAGATCGACACGATGCTCTAGCGAAAGCGATGCACAGACGCACAGTGGTTAGTGGCGTGGCAGAGCGCTTACGGGGCATTATTAGCCCTTGTCCCGACCCGGTGGGCCGTGTGTGTTTGCGCGGAATGTTTCGGTTGCCTCGGGGGCGTCCTCCATTCCGCCTTTTGGTGTCCTCTGTGGGTTGTGGTGCCTTCAACTCTCCCGTGCCGCCTTTTCGTTTTTTCTCCTTTTCTTTTCTGTCCAGCGTTTTGTATCGCGGGTGTTGGAGCCAAGATTGGAATCATTCCACGATGCCCCTTTTGGTAGTCCTTATGTTTGAGGGCGCTGCTCGCCGCAGACGCCGGTTTGGGAACTCCGGGTCCCTCCCAAGCATCATGCGCTGCGCCGACGCCGGTGGACACAATTATTTAAGCGTGCAATTAGAGGAAAACACGTTAAAGCGAGGAGAAATGAGCGCGTTTAGCATCCGAGCGCTACCTACGGCTCAACAAAGCGCAAATGTTTTTTTCTTTCTATTCCCTCCGATTAATAAATATAAAGGGCTCCTCCAGTATAGGCACAGCTAACAATTGTTTTTTCGTACACTACCTCCTTCCATGCCGCTCTTCCTTTCTCTCTCCATGCCGCCATCCTTCCGTTGAGTGGTTACCAAGAGCATCTTCACTCGTCTACCCAGGACGCCGATCCGAACGCTGAAAATCGACCCAGTCGCGTATCCAGGTATCCGTTTTCGTTCGGATTTGAGCGTGTTTTGGTCCGGCCTATCTAGGCCGTACCCAGGATCCCGGGTACGCCCTGGTACGCCGGACGCTGCGAAAACGGGCATGGGCTAGCTCTATCGGCGAGAGAAGGCTGAGCTCCCGCCACTTCGCCAAACTCCCACCCTTTTCTTCCCCCTCCCGCCTTCTTTCCTATTCCCCTCCCGCCACTCCGCCGAGCTCCCCACCCAACATGCCGTCCAAGAGCTTCGTCCAACCCAGATCGATCCTCGGCGAGGGTCCGTCGGAGAAGAAGGCGAGGAAGCCGAGAGCGCCGCCGACGAAGCCGGAGGGCATGTCCTCCGCCGACTGGGAGAAGAAGGAGAACGCCAGGCAAATCGCGTCGGCCCGGAAGCGAAAGGAGAGAAAGGCTCTCAACAACAAGCGGCGGAAGAGCAAAGCGATCGTGAAGGCGAAGCCGGCGGCGGCGACGAGGTCGGCGATGATGGCGATGCGTACCCACCACATCGGGAAGCTTGAAGGCCGGCTTCGCTCGCCGGATTCGCCGTTCTCTCCCAGAAGCCAGAGAGCCACTGCTCGGTGTTGGAGATATGCCCTAGAGGCAATAATAAAAGTGGTTATTATTATATATGATAAATGTTTACATTCATGCTATAATAGTATTAACCGGAAACATTAGTACTTATGTGATTTGTAAACTAAATTAGAGTCCCTAGTAAAGCCTCTTTGTAATACTAGCTTGTTGGTTGATAGATGATCGTGGTTTTCCGATCATGAACATTGAGATGTTGTTAACAACAAGATCATATCATTAGGAGAATGATATGCTGGACATACTCCTATAGATAAGCGTAGCATTAAGATCAAGTCATTTCAATAGTTCATTTGCTATAAGCTTTCTGATACGTAGTAACCTAATTCCTTCAACCATGAGATCATGCTAATCACCATCACCGGAAGGATGCTTTGATGACATCAAACACCACACCGTAACTGGGTGGCTATAAAGGTGGCATTGAGTGTTCGGGAAGTATGTGTTGAGGCACATGGATCAAGAGTGGGATTTGTCCATCCATATGACGGATAGATATACTATGGGCCCTCTCGGTGGAATGTCATCCAATTAGCTTGCAAGCATGTGACTGGCTCACAAGGGATCACATACCACGGGAACGAGAAAAGAGTACTTAACGGTAACGAGGTTGAACTAGGTATGCAGAGATACCGACGATCAAAACCTCGGATAAGTAAACTATCGTGAGACAAAGGGAAATTGGTATCGTATGTAAGTGGTTCATTCGATCGCAAAGTAATCGTAGAAACATGTGGGAGCCATATGAATTTCCAGATTCCTCTATTGGTTATTGTTCGGAGAAGTGTCTCGATCATGTTCGCATAATTCACAAACCGTAGGGAGACACACTTAAGGATTCGATGTTGTTGAGTAGTTATGGAATGATGAGTAAGAGACGGAATGTTGTTCGGAATCTCAGATGGGATCCGGGATATCACGAGGAGATCCAGAATGGTCCGATTCATATAAGGAAAGTCCTGTTACGGAGTTGGGGAATGATTCTGGTGTTTTCATCGGGAATGTTCTAGAAGGTTCCGGAAGGTCCGGCACTCTGGAGGGGAAGGGTACATGAATGTGTCATGTCAATGTGGAATGGTTGCATCATGTACTAGGTATCATGGCTGGGCAAAATAAAGGGAGAAATCAAATCCTAGTTTGAAAAGTCAAACGCCAATTTGAAAAGTCAAACGACAGTTTTGCTTGGTGGAGGGAGAGTAGGAAACCTACTTGGGGAGGAGTTCCTCTTCCTCCACCCGCCGGCCAAGGAGGCCGACTTGGGGGAGGAATCCTCCCCCTTGGCCGCACCCTCCCACCTATAAAAGGAGGGGCAGGGCTGCCCCTCTTCCCTACACCCAACACCACCAAAACCCTAACCCTAGCCACCGGCCTCCTGCAAGTCCCCGCCGCCCCTAGGGTTTCTCCTAGCAGCCGACTTGGGGCTTTCCCAAGCCCTAGCTGCCGGCCAAGCTCCGCACCTTGGTGCCCTCTAAACCCTAGATCGCCAAGGCCTCTCTCATAGTCCACCATACTCGCTCCGGCTTAAGGCGAAGCCCTGCGAGATCTCCCCTCTACTTCCGGTACCACACCGTCGTCACGCTTAATCGCGAGGAGAGTGCTACAACCTCCGCTTTCTTTGGAACAAGGAGAGGAAGGTCTTCATCGAGTACCGAACGTGATCATTCGTGAAGCGCTGCCGGAATGCAGTGCCGGAAGGATCGTCTACGCGATCTTGAGATCGGCAAGAGTACGACTACATCACCCACGAGAATCTGCTCTCGTTAACCGCTTTGGAATCTTCGAGTGTGAGTTCCTCTATCGATTCGTTGCTACAATCTAGTAGATAGATCTTGGCTTGTTTGTTTGCATGCGGTAGAAATTTTTGGTTTTCCATGCTACGAACCCCTACAGATAGATCTTGGCTTGTTTGTTTGCATGCGGTAGAAATTTTTTGTTTTCTATGCTACGAACCCCTACAGTGGTATCAGAGCCGTGTCTATATGTAGATATGTTGCACGAGTAGAACATAATGGTCATTGTGGGCAGTGGTGCTTTTATTATCAATTGTTTTTGTGTACTTTGCATCTTGCGGTATGATAGGATGAAGCGGCTCGGGCTAACCTTACATGACATCGTTCATGAGACTTGCTCCACGCTTAACATGCAACTTGTATTGCATAAGTGGCTTTGAGGGTGTCTGTCTCTCTCATCATAGTATAGATTCAATTTACAACGGGCACTTGATAGTTCAAGCATCAACGTTGTGGTTCTTGTTCGTAATTTAGAACGACACTTATTGAAAGCCCCAAACCACGTAAAACATGGAAAGAAAATTAGAAGCGTCTAACTTTGTTTTGCAGGGGTGTGCTGTGATGTGATATGGCCATGATTGTGATTATATATGATGTATGCAATGTTCCTCATTGTAAGTCGGCAACCGGCAGGAGCCATCTGGTTGTCTTTTTAATTCCGTTAAGACCGGCGTGTCTATTATTGAAAGTAGTTGTAATAGTTGATGCTGGTGGACGACAACCATGAAGCGGTGCCATTGACCTTGACGCCATGTCGGTGATGATGGAGATCATGTTCGTGCTTGAAGATGGAGATCGGAAGCACAAGAAGAAAGGCCATATTATATCACATATTATGAATTGCATATGATGTTAATCATTTTATGCATCTTGTATTGCTTAGTTTGCGACGGTAGCATTATAAGATGATCCCTCAAGCACAAAAAAAATTCAAGTTATAAAGTGTTCATCCTTAGTAAGCACCGTTGCTAAAGCTCGTTGTTTCGAAGCACCACGTGATGATCGGGTGTGTTAGATTCTGCGAGTGTATACAACGTGAGCAAGCCAGATTTGCTCATGCGGAAGCTAAGGTTTGATCTTGACGAGTCTAGCATGTACAGACATGGTCTCGGAACACGGATCACCAAAAGGTAAAGCATGAGTCATATAGTAGATATGATGAACATGTTGATTGTTCGCCATTGAAGCTACATCAACTCTCGTGATGATCGATTTTGGTGTGGTTGATTTGGTTCATGTGATCACTAAAACAATGTGAGGGATATTGTTTTGAGTGGGAGTTCACCTAGATTAATTTAACTATTAATTAGAACTCAATTTATCATAAACTTAGTCTAAACTATTGCAAATACGTTGTAGATCAATGGCGGCCCTTACCATCAATTTTAATGCGTTCCTAGAGAAAGAAAAGTTGAAAAATAATGGAAGCAACTTCGCGGATTGGTTCTGCAATTTGAGGATTGTCCTCAATGCTGGTAATTTGACCTATGTGCTAGATGCACCGCTGGGTGACCCACCTGCAGCTGATGCTACCGATGAGGTAAAGAATGTTTTCCTCGCTCGGGAGAATCGGTACTCCACAGTTCAGTGTGCTATCTTGTATGATTTGGAATCGGAGCTTCAGAAAAGGTTTGAGAACCATGACCCACATGATATTGTCTGTGAACTCAAAATGATATTTGAGGCTCACGCGACAGCTGAGAGTTATGAGGCTTCTGAAAAGTTATTTAACTGCAAGATGGAAGAGGGTAGCTCCGTCAGTGAGCACGTGCTTAATATGTCTGGGCACGCAAGTAAGCTTCAAAGCTTGGGTATAGTGATTCCTAATGCTTTGGGGATTCACCGTGTCCTCCAATCACTACCATCAAGTTACAAGAACTTTGTGATGAACTATAATATGCAAAACATGGACAAGTCGTTGCCTGAACTCTTCTCCATGTTAAAGTCTGCGGAAGTGGAGATCAAGAAAGAGCACCAAGTCTTGTTGGTCAATAAGACCACCAAATTCAAGAAGCAAGACAAGTCTAAGAAAAGGGAAACTTTAAGAAGGGCGGTAAGAAAGTTATCACGCCGGCGAAGAAGACCAAGGCTGGGCCTAAGCCTGATACTGAGTGCTTTTACTGTAAGGGAGAAGGTCACTGGAAGCGGAATTTCCCGAAGTACTTGGCGGATTTGAAGAACGGCAACATCAAGAAGAAAGGTATATCCGATATACATGTTATTGAAGTGTATCTCACTAGTACTCATAGTAGTGTCTGGGTATTTGATACTGGTTTGGTTGCTCACATTTGTAACTCGAAACAGGTGCTGCAGAATAGACGGAAACTAGCGAAGAACGAGGTGATGATGCGCGTTGGAAATGGATCAAACATTGATGTGATCGCGGTCGGCACGCTACCTCTTCATTTACCATCGGGATTAGTTTTATACTTAAATAATTGTTATTTGGTGCCTACGTTGAGCATGAACATTATATCCGGATCATGTTTATTGCGAGACGGTTACTTGTTTAAGTCCGATAATAATGGTTGTTTGATTTATATGAGTAATATGTTTTATGTACATGCACCTTTCATAGATGGTCTATTATTATTGAATCTCGATTGTGGAAATACACACATTAATAACATTGAAGTTAAACGTTTGAAATTGAGCGATAACTCGACCTATATGTGGCACTGTCGTCTTGGTCACATTGAAGTGAAGCGTATGAAGAAACTCCATTCCGATGGACTTCTTGAATCACTTGATTTCGAATCACTTGAAAGATGCGAAGAATGTTTGATGGGTAAAATGACTAAGACTCCATTCTCTGGTATGATGGAGCGAGCTACGGACTTATTATAAATCATACATACCGATGTGTGTGGCCCAATAAGTGTAACATCGCGCAGTGGTTATCGTTATGTTCTTACCTTCACGGATGACTTGAGTAGATATGGGTATATCTATTTCATAAAACATAAGTCAGAAAATTTCGAGAAGTTTAAGGAATTTCAAAGTGAGGTAGAGAATCAACGTAACAAGAAGATTAAATTTCTACGATCTGATTGTGGAGGTGAATATATAAGTTACGAGTTTGGCGAGCATTTGAAGAAATGCGGAATACTTTCACAATTGACACCGCCGGGAACACCACAACGTAATGGTGTGTCCGAACGTCATAATCGAACTCTCTTAGATATGATTCGTTCTATGATGTCACTTATAGATTTACCGCTATCGTTTTAGGGTTATGCATTAGAAACAGACGCATTCATTTTAAATAGGGCACCATCTAAATCCGTTGAAACGACACCGTATGAATTATGGTTTGGGAAGAAAACTAAATTGTCGTTCCTTAAAGTTTGGGGTTGCGAAGCTTATGTAAAGAAGTTACAGCCCGACAAGCTTGAACCCAAAGCGGAAAAATGCATCTTCATAGGATACCCGAAGGAAACTATTGGGTATACCTTCTATCATAGATCCGAGGGCAAAATCTTTATTGCCAAGAATGGATCCTTTCTAGAGAAGGAGTTTCTCTTGAAAGAAGTGACTGGAAGGAAAGTAGAACTTGACGAGGTTGTTGAACCTTATCCCGAACTTGCGAGTAGCGCAGCACCGGAAGTAGTTCCTGTGTCGCTTACACCAATAAGAGAGGAAGCTAATGATTTTGATCATGAAACTTCGGTTGAAATTACTACGGAACCTCGTAGGTCAACGAAAACTCGTACCACTCCTGATTGGTATGATCCCGTTATGAGTGTCATGTTGGTGGACAACACCGATGACCCTGCGACATATGAGGAAGCGATGATGAGCCCAGATTCCAATAAATGGCAAGAAGCCATGAAATGCGAGATTGGATCCATGTACGAAAACCAAGTATGGACTTTGGTGGACTTAACGGATGGCCGGAAGGCTGTCGAGAACAAATGGATGTTCAAGAAGAAAACAGATGCTGATGGTAATGTTACTGTCTATAAAGCTCTACTTGTCGCAAAAGGGTTTCGACAAATTCAAGGAGTTGACTACGATGAGACTTTCTCACCGATAGCGAAGCTAAAGTCTGTGAGGATTTTGTTAGCAATCGCTGCATATTATGATTATGAGATATGGCAGATGGATGTCAAAACAGCGTTCCTCAATGGAGACATTGATGAAGAGTTGTATATGATGCAACCCAAAGGTTTTGTCGATCCTAAAGATGCTAACAAGGTATGCAAACTTCAACGGTCCATTTATGGATTGAAGCAAGCATCCCGAAGTTGAAATCAATGTTTTGATAAGGTAATCAAAAGCTTTGGATTTATACAAACTTATGGAGAAGCTTGTATTTACAAGAAAGTTAGTGGGAGCTCTATAACATTCTTAATACTATATGTAGATGACATATTGTTGATTGGGAATGATGCAGACCTTCTTAATAGTGTCAAGGATTATTTGAATAATAGTTTTTCAATGAAAGATCTTGGCGAAGCAGCTTACATAGTAGGCATAAAGATTTATAGAGATAGATCGAGACGCCTAATATCATTGTCACAGAGTACATATTTGGACAAATTTCTAAAGAGGTTTGGAATGGAAGATAGCAAGAAAGGGTTCTTGCCCATGCTGCCCAATACGACCTTGAGTAAAACTCAAAGTCCTACAACCGAAGAAGATAGAGAAAGGATGAGTAAGACTCCCTATGCCTCAGCCATAGGATCTCTTATGTATGCCATGCTATGTACTAGAACCGACATTGCATATGCTGTTAGTTTGACTAGCAGATATCAAAGTGATCCAGGAGTGGATCATTGGACAGCGGTCAAAAACATCCTTAAGTACTTGAGAAGAACTAAGGATATGGTTCTTTCTTATGGAGGTGATGAACAACTCGTTGTTAATGGTTACACCGATGCTAGTTGGAACACCGATCCGGATAATTCTAAATCTCAATCTGGATACATATTTACTTTGAATGGTGCAGCAGTTAGCTGGAGGAGTGCAAAGCAAAGCATTGTGGCGAGATCTGCAACTGAGTCGGAATACATAGCTGCTTCGGAGGCTTCACAAGAGGCGATATGGATGAAGGAGTTCATTACAGAGCTCGGTGTGGTTCCAAGTGCGCTGGACCCAATGTCTATCTACTGTGATAACATGGGAGCCATAGCCAATGCGCAAGAACCAAGGTCACACAAGAAGCTGAAGCACATCAAGCTACGCTTTCACGCTATTCGAGAGCATGTCCAAGATGGTGACATAAAGATTTGCAAAGTACACACAGATCTGAATGTGGCGGATCCGTTGACTAAACCTCTCCCGAGGGCAAAACATGACCAGCACCAAACCGCCATGGGTGTTCGGTATATTACCATGTAATCTAGATTAGTTGACTCTGGTGCAAGTGGGAGACTGTTGGAGATATGCCCTAGAGGCAATAATAAAAGTGGTTATTATTATATCTTTGTGTTTATGATAAATGTTTACATTCATGCTATAATAGTATTAACCGGAAACATTAATACTTGTGTGATTTGTAAACTAAATTAGAGTCCCTAGTAAAGCCTCTTTGTAATACTAGCTTGTTGGTTGATAGATGATCGTGGTTTCCCGATCATGAATATTGAGATGTTGTTAACAACAAGATCATATCATTAGGAGAATGGTATGATGGACATACTCCTATAGATAATCTTGAGATCGGCAAGTGTACGACTACATCACCCACGAGAATCTTCTCTCGTTAACCGCTTTGGAATCTTCGAGGGTGAGTACTCTAATCGACTCGTTGCTACAATCTAGTAGATAGATCTTGGATTGTTTGTTTGCATGCGGTAGAATTTTTTTGTTTTCCATGCTACGAACCCCTACACTCGGCAGAGGTACTCCTCGTCGCCCGAGTTCGACGGCGGGTTCAACCCCAACATGATCTTCCCTGACCGGCTCCGCGCCCTCCTTCGTCCTTCCCTACGTGGACATCAACCTCCTCTACTCCACCTCCTACGCGTACGCAAGCCCCGCTCTGCACCGAGGACCACTGCCTTTCGGCAGAAGCTCGTCGCCCTTCAGCAAGGCCGACGCGCGCAACCTATTCGGCGGAATGCCGGCTGCACTGTCGGTCGCCATGTCGGCCGAGGCATACATGGAGGACATGATCGCAACAGGCTCGGCCTCCAACCACCCCTCTTTCACGGAAGAGCAGACCCGGGCCAACGCCGAGCACGGCATCGAGTCCCAGGATCTCGCCGACACTGACGCCGAAGAGACGCAGGCCGAGCAGACGCAGCCAGAGGACGCCGAGGGTGAAGCCTTGCTGCTGGCGAAAGGAAAGAAGGGGAAGAAGAAGCCGGGCACTTCGGCGAACGCTCGGATCAAGTGGACCGTGGCCGAGGACACCTGCCTCGCCGAAGCTTGGAAAACGTGTTGAAGATATGCCCAAGAGGCAATAATAAAGTGGTTATTATCATATCTTCATGCTTATGTTAAATTTTTACATACCATGCTATAATTGTATTAACCGGAAACATTAATACTCGTGTGATTTGTAAACATAAAAGAGTCCCTAGTAAAGCCTCTTGTTAAACTAGCTTGTTGGTTAATATATGATCATGGTTTCCTGATCATGAACATAGAGATGTTATTAACAACAGGGTCATATCATTAGGAGAATGATGTGATGGACATACTCCTATAGTTAAGCATAGCATAAAGATCAAGTCATTTAATATAGTTCACTTGCTATATGTCAACACCCGGATTTTTAATCCCAGATGCCTATTATGCCATACATCGCAATCCTAGGATTACCATTTTTGCAAGACATAACATATTTGGATATCACAGTACAACATCCATTACAAACCATCAATAAGGTCTTACACAAATAAGGATTTCATGATCCAGTTCAATACAATACAAGCAGCGGAATAACGTAATAGTAACAATAGCGTAGGCGAAACTCCATCTTCAGGGTCACAGGCAATGCTGACGATGGGAGATGATCCTAGTTGTCGTAACCTTCCTGCGGTCCTTCATCCTGATACTCCTCTTCATAGTCTGGCCACGGGAATAGCCAGGGACAAAGCCATGAGTACTCTTTAAGTACTCGCAAACTAATACTAACAAGTTAAGGGGGGTTTGTAGTAGGATACTAAGCTCTAAGGTTGTTTTGCAAAAAGCCAGATTTACCTCTAGTAAGTTTAGAAGCAAAGAAAACTAGTTGAAAGTTTTATAACACCTAAGTGGGAATTTGAATTTCATATCACAACTCTGTTGTGGTCAAGTCAAAGTCATAATTCATTTCACAAGTCCTTTTGAAAACATCTGACGGGGGAACAGTATGGCCACTCCAACTGTCCATAACCACGGAGCGGCTATTCGAATAGTTCGACACTCTAAAGAGATTGTACACTTTCACGACAACATTCGATACATCTGTCAGGAACAATCCTGAATTCACCATACTCAGTATGCGGATAACCAATCCTAACCTTTCAATTACACGCCCTAGTATAGGCACCTCTCCTGTGAGTTTGGCCTCCCAACCATGACCAACTATCATCTTGGGTACTACACAGGTGGAAAATCTTCACAAGGTAGCCTCAGCTCAGACCTTGGCCGCGAGGAAACCCATACTAAGGTATATAAATTTCCAGTAAAGCCCTACCCAAATTTCGGGTATTGTGGTTGTACGATAAAATTGGAATGGTATCGCATCCAGACAACCATCAGTTTTAAAAAGGGCTAAGGCTCATGCCTCAACATTTTCTTCATCCAAATCATCTGGTGTTCGGAAACACATGTCAAAACATTTTAGTAGAATGACTCATCATTCTAAGGTTTTCATAACCATTTTCACCAAGTATTCCCATCTAAAGTTGATCAAGTTTTATACTTAGCACTAGCATCTACAAGTAGTGGTAAATACTAATGAGGGGTGATAAACAAGTGGGGGTTTGCTAAGTTCAATCTCATGCCTTAGGATGACATCAAGATTGTCTAACTTAGGCCAAATTTTATGTTCTTTATGCTACCTTTAGTTATCTTTCTAGAATCTACAAGTCACCATGTAAACTCTAAGAGAAGCCTTGATAAAGAAAAATAAAGTATTAAGCTTGCAAGTAAAACTAGGATTGGGTTATCAAGTGGGTATGATCACATATGCTTAAGGTATATAGTTGGCATAGTAACAAGCAAGTATTGGCTTGCATAATTTGCAAGGGTAGCTTGCTAAGTTAATATCTTGCTAAGATATTGGTATAATCTTGCCTTGAGCAGATCAGTGGTTGAAGTTCTCCTCGGCTTCTTCCTCGTAGTATCCTCCTTCCTCCTCGTATCCTTGGTCGGTACTAGCGTCTATAAATAAATACGAGGTACACAATCACCAAACAATACTTAACTATTTTTAATCATCACACAAAAAGTCACACTAGATGATCTAGCATCATCACTATTATCACAAGGATTAAATCACTTTTCTTATTTATTTTATTTTAGAAAAGTAATTTCTACTCATTGAAAAAACTACTTAAGATTTAATATTCTCCAACTCAAACATGGGATCATGTTGACACATGTCATCACCACATATTTCAGTACATGGGAATGTGATTTAAAGTGCTGTCCACAATTTAATGAGGTTTAACCTTTTTATTTTAATTAAATAAAGTGACTTGAAATGCCTATGTGGCATTCTTTTATTACTTGAACATTATTTCTGCAAGTAAACCCATATGTTTTTATATATTCTGAAAGGTATGATCAAATGTGATTTTGAGAGTTGGAATCAACTCAAAAGCTTTTATGGTTGAAATTTGAAAAAAAATTGAATGCAGAAAAGCTTCTGCCTTGTTATTTTTACCATGGTTGATCTATTACTCCAAATGGTTTGAATACAACGGGCTTGGATTAAGCATTCCAGTATCTCTCTAACAAAATTGGTTTCATGCATTTTGGTTCAGTGAATCGAGCTAGGTGGATTTTTGAATCTAGGTACAGAACTATGTTTGAAATTAAATGAATAAAGCTTAATTTGAATTGTTGGGTCGCGCGGGATGTTTTACTGGGCCGGCCCACTACACACAGCGCGTACGTGGGCTGGTTAAGTAGTTTTCCCCACGCGTCAGTGAGACAGGGAGGGGCGAAGCAGTACGGGGCAATGTGAACCGCACGATCTAACTCTAATCGAATGGCTATGGTTCATCGTCCACGTCGGGCAGCGCCGGCGAGACAAACCCTAGCGCGGCAGGTGGGGGTCGTGGGAGGCTCGCCGGGGCTCAGGTGAGGGTCGGCGACGGGGGCGAACGATGAAGTCGATGACGGCGGTTCTCCTGGTACCGGCAGCTTCTCCTGGGGCGGCTCCAATCGACGGCTCCCTTCTTCTCCAGCAGCGGCGGGCTCCGGCAAAATTCCGGTGATGCGCTGCTCGCCTTGCTCCGGGAGTGAGGTGGGGTGGTTCTGGGTGAGAGGGGAGTGAACTAGTGTGGTGAAAACGAGCGGTGGAGGCCTCTATTTATAGTGGCAGAAGGGGACCGACGGGCGTGGGCTGAGCTCGTCGTGGTCGACGGCACAGAGGGCTACTGGCATGGGCGATGGTAGGGGGCGGTGTTGTGCTCCCTGGCGAAGCTCAACGGCGCGGTGGCGAGGTGTGGGGCGGTGCTGATCGGTTGGAACACGCTGATGCTCTGGGCGGGTCTGGCGGCGGTTTTAATGTCGCACAACACGCGTGGTCCGCGCAGCGGCGAACAGGCATGTCTGGCAGGGTGCTAGGGTGCTGGTGATCATCCCTGCAAGCGGAGAGGGTGGCGCACGGTCTGTGGGTGCTGGTTGAGCGTGGCGCACTGGCGCGCTCTCGGCATGGTCGTAGAGGAGTTTGGCATGGGTGTGTCGTGTGGTCCAGGGGCTGGCATTGCTCGGGGCTGGGACAGTGGGTGGCGGTGGACGGTGCTGCATGTCCCAGACAAGGTTGGCGAGGCTAGTGCGGCCTCTAGCTCGCTGGCGACAATGGGGTGGTAATGGTGCTCTCGGCATGCTTGACATTAATGTCTAGGCTTGCTCATAGTGGTGCTAAAGCTAGTTAAATTACTTTGATCATCTACTGAGAGTGTAGAGTGAGCTATACAGGGAACAACTTAGGCCAATTTTACTGCACACTATAGTGTTTGATGTTTGTTTGATTTGTATCTGCAAGGTGTTTGATGAAATGGCCGCAATAACTTTAAATTTGAATTTTGGATTCAAACTTGGTGGGTTTGCTAGGCACATACTAGGGAGTGTCTGGTTAGTTGGATTAGTCAAGGGGCACTGGTTTGGTTGGGTTTTGAAAATGTGTGATCTTCACATATGATAAAGGTTCAATTTTGAATTGTGATTTGAATGAGGTTGCCAAATATTTCTGCAAGTTTGAAAGGTGGGATTTGATTTACTTTTACTTGTTCTACCAAGGGGTGAAAAGAGTTGGAAAAGTTTCTGTTTGAAATCTTGAACTAGAAACACTCAAAGTGACCTAGTGAGCAAGATTGGCAAAAATGACCATTTGCTTTATTTTATTTGTTTTTGATTTTCTCTTGTTTTGTTTCTGCATGGAAATGTTTTATATGATGTTATTTTCATATTTAAACCATTTCTTGCTATTTAGGTTAATCACACAAGTTCATTCATGCATTTATCAAATCATCTCTTTCACACATGCATTCATATGATTTTAAATTAATCAAAGTTTTTGTTAACCCTAATTTTAGTGATTAGAGTTTTGATGATCCTTGGGTTATATTTTTGGGATGTTACAAAGCTTCCCCCCTTAAACAAAATATCGTCCCGAGATTGAAAAAGGAAGAAAAAAAAGATTACCTAGGATTTAAAGAGATCGGGAAAGTCCGTCCTGATGTGATCTTCGCTCTCCCAGGTAGCTTCTTCTTCAGTGTGGTTGCTCCACTAAATCTTGAGAAACTTGATGCTTCGGGTCCTGGTGGTTCTGAAAACTTCTTCCAAAATACGGATGGGTACTTCGGGATAGGTCAGGTCATCGTTGATCTCTATGGTCCGGTGATCAATGTTCTTGAAAACTTCAGTCTTCTCCGGAACTTCAAGGCATTTGCGAAGTAACGATATATGGATCACATTATGCACTGCTAACATTTCTTCTGGCAGTTCCAATTGGTATGATACTTCTCCTCGACGATTTAGAATCTTGAAGGGTCTGATATATCTGGGGGCTAACTTTCCTTTCAGCTGGAAACGTTGCATTCCTTTCAAATACGACACCTTAAGGTACACAAAATCTCCGATATTAAAAGCGAGGTCTCGACGTCTCTTATCGGCGTAACTCTTCTGTCTTGACTGGGCGGCCTTGAGGTGCTCACGAATCTTGTGAACCTTCTCTCCTGCTTCTCGTAGGATGTCGGGTCTGAAAATATGACTCTCTCCTACTTCCGACCAATTCAAAGGGGTGCGACATTTCCTTCCATACATGAATTCAAATGGGGCCATTTGCAGACTAGCTTGATAACTGTTGTTGTATGAAAATTCTGCGAAAGGCAAATAGTCTTCCCATTTATATCCATACTCTAGCACACATGCTCTCAACATATCTTCGAGTATTTGATTTACTCGCTCTGTTTGTCCATCGGTCTGAGGGTGATAAGTTGTGCTGAAATCTAGTCGGGTTCCTAAACCTTCTTAGACTTTCTTCCAGAATCTCGAGGTAAACTAGGTTCCTCGATCCGATACGATGTTCTTGGGGACTCCATGCAAGCTGACGATTCTAGCGATGTATAACTCTGCTAGCTTCAAACTCCGGTATGTGGTCTTAACTGGTACGAAATGGGCGACTTTGGACAATCGGTCTACTATGACCCAGATAGAATCATTTCCCCTACTAGAAGTAGGCAATCCGGTGATAAAGTCCATTCCAACTGAATCCCATTTCCATTCCGGAATCTATAGAGGTTGCAATAGTCCAGAGGGTCTTTGATGTCCCGCCTTGACTCTCTGACATATATCACACTTGGCGATATAGCTTCCGATTTCTCTCTTCATCTTATGCCACCAAAATTGTTCCTTCAAATCCTGATACATCTTTGTTCCTTCGGGGTGGATAGAATAAAGAGTATCATGGGCCTCTTTCAAAATCACTTCTTTCAATTCCGAATCTGATGGTACACAAAGGCGTCCTTTGTACCATAGAACTCCTTCTTCATCTTCCGTGAATCCGGGTACTTTGCCTGTATTGATACGACATTTGATTCCGCCGATACTAGCATTTCCTTTCTGCGCCTCTTTGATCTGACTGATCAAAGTGGGTTGAAGTTCTATGCTAGCCAAAAATCCTTCAATCACTAATTCCATTCGGAAATCTTCCATATCTTTGTGCAAACTTGGTTGCTCCTTTAGAATCTAGAGTTCAAGCGACACGGCAATCTGCTAAGGGCATCTGCTACCACATTGGCTTTACCGGGGTGATAGTGAATGTCCAGATCATAGTCCTATATTAGCTCAATCCATCTTCTCTGTCTCATATTCAGCTCCTTCTGAGTGAATATATACTTCAGGCTTGTGATCCGAATAAATCTCACAACGGTTTCCCATGAGATAATGCCTCCATGTCTTTAGGGCTAGAACTACGGCTGCGAGTTCGAGGTCATGGGTGGGGTAGTTCTGTTCATGCTGCTTCAGTTGTCGGGATAGATAAGATATAACTTTGCCTTCTTGCATTAGCACACATCCTAGGCCGATCTTGGATGCGTCACAATACACGTCAAAGGGTTTGGTGATATCCGGCAAGATCAAGATTGGGTCTGAAATCAATCTTCTCTTGAGTTCTTGAAAACTCGCTTCACATGTCAAAGGAGTTGGAATCTTCACTATGATGAAACTGTTAAAAGAGTTTAATTTCATCGGAGATGATAAGATGCTTGCATTTGCAAGAAATTAAGTGGGAGCGCTAAGACATGTTTCTAATACATTATGTGGAAGACATATTGTTGATTGGAAATGATGTATCTTTTTATTGACACAGGTTAAGAATTTCATCTCGATGAAAGGCTTAGGCAGAACCCAAATATTTGGCATCAATGTCTATATGGATAAATTGAGACGCTAATATGGTTGTGCCATAAGTACATAGATGAGATATTGAATGAGTTCAATATAGAAACTACAAGAAAGGTTCTTGTTGCACGGGAAGGATTGAATAAAGATTCAAGTGTTTTTTTATACTTGATATATAAAATCACAAAGAGTACTTTATCAATCATGCTGTGATGTGTACAAATCCAGATATGTCCTATGCTCTAAATGTTATGAGCGTATACCAGAATGATTCATAAGATGATTATTGGACGATAGTAAAGATATTCTTATGATATTTTAGAAGAACTAAGAATATATTATTTTGTAGAAGTGACAAATAGATGGTTAGTTCATTGTAAAAGTATTACATTGATACTAGTTTTGTCACAAAGTACAAATTAAGTTTATCTCTATCTAAACTAAGGGTGGCACAATATGATGGAAAGTAAGTTCCATAATGGATTTGTATGAGTTCCAAAGTTAAGACATTGTGACAGATACTACAACAAAAGGCTAAGTATATGACTGCTATAATAGCAGCAAAAGAGGCCATTTGTGTCAAGTAGTTTGTTATCAAACTAGGTGTGGTTCACAGCAAGATAGTACTATGAAGATATATTGTACGACAATATTATCAACATGTTTTAACCCCAAGGAACTAAAGGTCTCACCAAAGGACCAAATTTATGCAAAGCCATCTCATTAGAGAATGAGTGATGCGTAGATACACAAAGACATGCAATTATACATGGACCTGAAAGTGTCGGATCCGGACATCAGTTGACCACTAGCAATCGTGTAAATACAACACCGGTAAGCCATAGGTGTTGAATGCACAAAGGTTTGAAACTAGATTATTGACTCTAGTGCAAGTGGGAGACTGTTGGAGATATGCCCAAGAGGCAATAATAAAGTGGTTATTATCATATCTTCATGCTTATGATAAATGTTTACATACCATGCTATAATTGTGTTAACCGGAAACATTAATACTTGTGTGATTTGTAAACATAAAAGAGTCCCTAGTAAAGCCTCTTGTTAAACTAGCTTGTTGGTTAATATATGATCATGGTTTCCTAATCATGAACATAGAGATGTTATTAACAATAGGGTCATATCATTAGGAGAATTATGTGATGGACATACTCCTATAGTTAAGCGTAGCATAAAGATCAAGTCATTTAATATAGTTCACTTGCTATAAGCTTTCTGATACATAGTAACCTAATTCCTTCGACCATGAGATCATGCTAATCACCATCCCCGGAAGGATGCTTTGATGACATCAAACACCACACCGTAACTGGGTGGCTATAAAGGTGGCATTGAGTGTTCAGAAAGTATGTGTTGAGGCACATGGATCAAGATTGGGATTTGTCCATCCATATGACGGATAGATATACTCTAGGCCCTCTCGGTGGAATGTCATCCAATTAGCTTGCAATCATGTGACTGGCTCACAAGGGATCACATATCATGGGAACGAGAAAAGAGTACTTATAGGTAACGAGGTTGAACTAGGTATGCAGAGATACCGACGATCAAACCTCGGATAAGTAAAGTATCGTGAGATAAAGGGAAATTGGTATCATATGTAAATGGTTCATTCGATCACGAAGTAATCGTAGAAATATGTGGGAGCCATATGAATTTCCAGATTCCTCTATTGGTTATTGATTGGAGAAGATTCTCGATCATGTCTGCATAATTTACGAACCATAGGGAGACAGACTTAAGGATTCGATGTTGTTTAGTAGATATGGAATGTGAGTAAAGAGACCGAATGTTGTTCGGAGTCTCGGATGGGATCCGGGATATCACGAGGAGATCTGTAATGGTCCGGAGAATAAGATTCATATAAGGAAAGTCCAATTTCGGAGTTCGGGAATGATTCTGGTGTTTTCACCCGAATGTTCTAGAAGGGTCTAGAAGGTTCACCAATCCGGAAGGGGAAGGGTACATGGATGTTTCATGACAAAGTGTAATGGTTGCATCATGTCCTAGGTCACTTGGCTGGACACTTGGAAGAGAGAAATCAAACTCTAATTTGAAAGTCAAAAAGGCAGTTTGAAAAAGTCAAATCCCAACATGGTTTCCGAGTTAGGGAGGGTTTCTGAGTTAGGGAGGATTTCCACCTGGGTTGGGAACACCCTTGGACGCCCCCACTGACATGGTTATACCCTACGGGTACATAACTTCAGCATACCTGGTCCAGCCCAAGGAAGGCCCACGGCAGATATACGCCGGCCCATGAAGATTTTCGGGTGGCCCAGGCCCATGACGCCTTCGGATCCTTGGAGAGCAAGACTAGAGTTTGAATACAACTTGTAACCTAATCGTATTGGCACCCGAGACCTAGCCTCCTCATATATAAAGGCTAGGAGGGTCCAACGAGGGGACGACGATTACACACGACAGACACACCTCCACGCCAGATCGAATCTGCGCACCTTGTAATCTTCGGTTCCGCTGTAATAAAAGAGCAGACAAGCAGGAGTAGGGTTTTCCCTCCGGGGGCCTGAACCTGGGTAAATCTCGTGTCCCCTGGTTGCTTGTCTGTTAACCGTGCCACGATCTCCAGCATCCCCATCTTCTCCAAAACCCAAGTCCATAACAATGGGCATTGACGAGATTAAACCTCGTCAATTGGCGCCGTCTGTGGGAATCGGGGCTGCTGATTGTGCGGTCGTGACGGTTCCGACCCGATCGATCTACAACTCCACGGCGACGGAGAATCACCTCCTCTTCGGCGCTTTCGACTTCACCGCCCACTCGCCGGATACCATGAAGGATTTCGAGCCCGTAGGCGACGGACTCGAAATTACCGGCTCTGCTTCCAGGTGGGACAAACTGGCACTCTCCGCCTCCCTGAGCGGATGCCCGTGCCGCCAATCAGGCCCGCTTCATGGGCTCCACACCTCGTGCTACGCACGTCACCATCAACAGATGAGTTCTACATCAGCAGCAGCTGCAACTCCGATCTGTGCGATCCACCTTCGGAGGAAGGGACCTACGGCTCCGGATCCGAAAGCTGCGGCGAGCCAACCAATCTGCGGCGCTATCATGCGCGCAATCATCAAACCGACGAGGCGCCTAACCCGCCGCCCAACCCCAACCCGCAGGACACAAACGGTAGCAGGGGACAATAGGGCCACCTCATCCAACTTAGCAAAGAAGGATGGGCCGAAGCACGCCGCACTGTCGCAGGCGAAATAGTCCTACCTCTGGACTCCCCACATGATCTGCTGATGGCATACCACTACCTCCTCATCGAGGAGCACAAGAAGCAAGTCAAGATGCAGGAGACGCTCGACAAACGCAAGAAAGCAGCCTCTGAGTCCAGTGCGCGACGAGCTGCGCTCTCCGCCATGGGACCCGGCTCTAGCACGAACGGAAACCAGGGAAACAAGCACCACTCCCGGGTGGAAAACATGGACCCGAAGGAGCGGCGTGACGTGACCCGAACCCTCCACACATCTATCATGGATATGGACGCCGACGGCAACATCACTCCGACGCCACAAGCTGCGATCATGGCAGCCGCTGCGTATCTCGGCTCACCCACCTCGGAGGGACCCGAAAAAGGGCCATGCATAGGTCCGCACTCACCGAACTAGGACTAATCGAGCTGCGCTCCATGAAGACGCCTCCACGGAGCCGAAGAAGAAAGCTCCGCCAGCGGCCGGACCCCACTCCCTCATCCAAGATGAAGAAGAACACGACCTTCCTCGAAGGAAGAAGAGCTCACGCCATAAACACGACTACGACGCCAGAGACAAGCTTACACAGCGCAAGATCGACAAAGCACGCGCCAAACGCGCATGCTCGTCCGAATCTGAGATGGATGAAGACGAAGGAGAACTCTGCGGAGCTCGATGCTTCAGCAGATCCGTCCGGCGAACACAGATGCCACGCAACTTCAAGCTTCCTTCGGATACTCCGAAATTCAATGGCATGCAAGATCCAAAGTCCTGGCTCAGTGACCATCTGTAATCCGTTAAGCTTCACGGAGGCAACAAAGAAACCGCCATGCAATGCCTTCATTTGCGGTGGCGGCAGCGCGAGTGCAGCTTAGCAGCCTATCATCAGGATCCATCCGAAGATGGGAGGAGCTCGCTTATAGCTTCATCCGAAACTTCAAAGGCACCAGCAAGAGGCCCGCCTCAATCGAAGAGTTGCGAGCCTGCACTCAGAGAACGGGTGAATCTATTCGCTCGTACATACTACGCTGGTCTACAACCAAGAACTCCGCAACACACATCTCCAAAGAGCGGGCCATCGACGCCTTCAGGGACGGCGTCAAACGCCCAGACTTCAAGGAAAAACTTGGACGTGTAAAGCCCAAGTCACTCGACCAGCTCATGGAAATCGCCAACAGTTGGGCAGACGGCGAAGATTGCATCCAGCGAGCGCAATCAGATGAAGAGGACGACTACGGCCGAAGACGCGAATGCCGCAAAGAAGAGGAGATCGCGTCTCACGAAGACCGCGACGGACCCGACATGGTCGCAGCCCGGCCACGCCGTAACGACAACGCCAACATAGCGGAGGATACCGCAGCGGAAACTTCCGCGACAACGGACGACCAGCGGCAACGCGATAACGGACCCTCGGCATTCGACAAACTTTCAGGTCCATGCACCATCCACTTCTACATGGACAAACAAGATGGCAAAAAAGCTAGCCACATGCTCAAGGACGCCGCGAGTTCCGAAACTCAGCGAAGGCATGATGAGATGAGGCAACAAGCTCCAATTCCTGCGTTGAAACACACTGCGCCCGGTGAAATAGCACACGAGCTCCTCCACCACCGCCTATTGAGGCCCACATCAACCAACGCACCAATCAAAACAACGCCGGGCCGCATACCCCACCAAAGGGAGCACTAAATATGATCTGAAGGAAGCCCAACCAACAAGGTGCGAAGAAAATCACCCGACAAATCAATATGGCCGTGCAACTCCGCCTGCAATCCCTGAGTACCTCAGCGGATCGGAGTCCTGCATCACATTCACTCGCGCGGATCACCCTTGCCAGATCCCTCGCCCAGGTCATGATGCCCTGGTGCTGGAGGCGCAGATCGGAGGCTTCGAGATGAGTCGCGTCTTCATGGACGGTGGCAGCGGCATCAACCTAATGTTCGCAAGCACTCTAGCAGCTATGCGGATCCCGCAATGCAGCCTGGAACAATCAGACACAACGTTCCACGGCATTGACCCAGGGAAGGGCATCTTCCCCCTGGGCAAAATAGGGCTCGACGTCATCTTCGGGAAGCCGGACAACTTTCGGCAGGAGCGCCTAGAATTCGAAGTGGTGGACTGGCCGTCGCAATACCACGCCATCCTGGGACGCGTAGCATTCGCAAGGTTCCTGGCCGTCCCACACTACGCATACCTACTACTCAAGATGCCAGGACCAAGGGGCGTCATCACAGTCCACGGGAGCTTCACCCGATCGGACCAATGCGATAGAGATTTCAACAAAATCTCCCAGTCTTTTGGCATGCAAGACGAGCTTGTAAAGCTCCGTGAAGTAACAGACAATGGGCTACCCCCAGTCACCAAGCAGAATGTCCTTCGGGCTAAAGAACGCGGGTGCCACGTTCCAGCGATGCATGCAGGCCTGCCTCAAGGACCAGATCGGTCGCAACGTCCAAGTCTATGTCGACGACATAGTCATCAAAACCAAGGAGGCAAGAACACTTATCGACGATCTCCGTAAGACGTTCGACAACCTCGATCGCTACAGGATCAAGCTCAATCCAGAAAAGTGCGCCTTCAAGGCCCCTCGGTCATTGCTCGGGTACTTCATCTCTCAACGAGGGATAGAAGCAAACCCGAAGAAAATCAAAGCTATCATGACAATGGAGAAGCCGAAAAACCTCAAGGGCGTTCAGCAGCTCGCAGGGCGAGTAGCGGCACTAAGCAGGTTCATCAGCCGCATGGGCGAAAAGGCCCTACCATTTTACCAGCTGCGCAAAACAGACAAGTTCGAGTGGACACCAGAAGCCAACGACGCATTCGAAAACCTCAAGCGGCTCCTCTCCACCTCGCCAGTTTTGGTCACGCCAAAAGAGCGCGAGCCGCTGTTGCTGTACATAGCAGCCACACACCAGGTGGTCAGCACAGTACTCGTGGTCGAACGACCCGAAGAAGGCAAGACCCACGGGGTACAACGCCCAATTTACTACCTCAGCGAGGTTCTCACTCCAACAAAACAGCGGTACCAGACTACGAGGTAGCCTACGGCGTGTTCATGACGGATCGACGACTGAGCCACTACTTCCAGGAGCATCAGGTGATGGTCGTCAATGAGGCACCCCTAAACAGCATCCTAAATAACCCAGAGGCCACAGGACGCGTGGCCCTGTGGGGCATTGAACTATCACCCTTGGACATCATCTACGAGAAGCGACACGCAATCAAATCTCAAGTTCTTCCGGACTTTCTGGTGCACTGGATGGAGCTGCAGCTGCCTGACACCCCAGACATGTCGCAGTCCTGGACAATGCATTTTGACGGCTCCAAACGTGAAGCCGGAGCAGGGGCAGGAGTCATACTGACCTCCCCGCAAGGTGACAAGATGAAGTACGTCCTTCGGATGAAATTCAGAGCCTCCAACAACGAGGCCGAATACGAAGCCCTCATCCATGGCATGAAGATGGCAAAAATATGCGGCGCAACGCGCCTGGTCATCTACGATGACTCCAACCTTGTCGCATGCAAAGGCGATGAATGAGTGCGACGACACGCCAAAACATGATCGCGCATCACTGCGCTATACAACGCACTCGAAGGAGAATTCGACGGCTGCGAACTTTGGCACGTTGGAAGAGAGAGCAACGAGGAGGCCGATAGACTCGCCAACATCGGCTCCACTTGTGCAAAGGTACCACCAGGTGTGTTCCTCGAACAGATCTGCGTGCCATCCATCAAGCGGAAATTCCCCAAGGGATCACCCGAAGAAGCAGAACACTCGGGGGCTACGCTACCCGAAGGTCATGAAGGACCCGAAAAGTTGGACACCGAAGTGGCCATGGTCAACCTGATGCAGGTCATGGCAGTCGAAGAAACTTGGACACGTCCATACGTCCAGTTCCTGATAAACGGAGAATTGCCAGACAGCCCGACAGATGCCCGACGCGTATCCCGTCGGTCGAAAGCCTTCACCATCATCAACGGAGAGCTGTACAAACGAAACATTACGGGCGTACTACAATGATGCGTCACCATCCATGACGGAAAGGCCATACTCCAAGATATCCACGAGGGCATCTGCGGCCACCACGCAGGCAGTCGCTCCCTCGTGTCCAAAGCTCTGCGAGCAGGATTCTACTGGCCAACGGCCATGAGCGACGCGAAGGACATCGTCCGAAGATGCAACGGGTGCCAACGGTTCGCCGACAAACCGCACGCACCTGGGTCCGAACTTCGACCCATACCCATAGCCTGGCCTTTTGCCCAATGGGGCCTCGACATGATCGGCAAACTGCCAAAATCCTCGAAGGGAGGACACGTCTTCCTCCTGGTCGCGGTCGACAAATTCACCAAGTGGATCGAAGCCATGCCAGTCACCAACCAGAAGGGCAAAACCGCCGTCAAATTCTTCGAATCCATTGTCTACAGATTTGGCATACCGCACAGCATCATCACCGACAACGGATCGAACTTCATCTCAGAAGAATTCCAGGACTTCTGCGAAGGCCTCGGGATCAATATCACGTATGCCTCAGTGGCGCACCCGCAAACAAACGGGCAAGTGGAAAAGGCCAACGGCCTAATCGGCACTGGCATCAAGAAACGCCTCATGAGCTCACTCGAGCACAAAGCTGGCAACTGGACAAAAGAGCTACTGTCTGTCCTGTGGAGCTTACGGACTACGCCAAACAGCTCCACCGGTTACACACCGTTCTTCATGGTGCACGGAGCTGAGGCCGTGCTACTACCGGCAATCGCCACCAGGCTCCACGAGTCGTCCGCCATAGCCGAATCCACGGCTGCACTCGAAGATGCCGTCGATACACTCGACGAAGCACGAGATATAGCAGCAGCTAGATCAGCGGTGTATCAGCAAAGCCTCCGCAACTACCACAGCCGCCGGCTGCGCCCAAGGTCCTTCGTCGAAGGAGACCTCGTCTTGCGACTTAAGCAAAAGCGACCGAATAAACTCGAGTCGCCATGGGAAGGACCCTATGCCATCACCGAGGTCATCCCAGGTGGCGCCTATCGCCTCAAGCATGTGGAGTCTGGAGTCGCATACTCCAACCCATGGAACATCTCGCACCTGTGACGATTCTACCCATAGCAATGTACCCCTTTTTTTTACTCTCAATAAGGCTTACAGCCAAGGCTACTCAGCCGAACCATGTACCTCCTCCATTACGCTGCAAATAAAGCTAAGTGTCTCGCCCCCAACCTTCGGTTGACTATTTCTCTGCAACCTTATTACATGCTACCTACGCACTCGGGGGCTTCCCCCACCTCACGATTTCATCGACTGAGGACAAAACGTGTACACCTGAGTAGCTGACCACGTCAGGCAAACGAAAAGGGCACGTACTACATCAAAGCACTCGGGGGCTCCCCCCACCTCACGATTTCATCGACTGAGGACAACACGTGTACACCTGAGTAGCTGACCACGTCAGGCTAACGAAAAGGGCACGTACTAAATCAAAGCACTGTGTGCTCGCTAACAAGCGAACCTTTACAACAAAGGGCACATACACGCCCAGCCGCAATATACAAATTTTACACCTATCTGTTTATTTTCAGGTACTACCTATTCTGAAGAATAACCTGAGCACGCTGCTCAAACAAATCTACAATCTGTTCGGCATACTGCCTTACAGCCACGTAATGCGGACGCATATTCCACTCGCCACCATCTGGTCGAGGAGGTGGCCCAGTCGCCACAATAGCCAAATCTACATCAGGGCGATGCACCCTCACAAGAGACAAGGCAGCCTTCACCCCTGCGACGAGCTGCTGCCGCACCAGCTCCTTGACATTGCTGGTACTCCGAAACTTTGCCAGAAGACCTGCAAGGGTCGTCGGCCCGCCATCCAACGGAAACATGACGTGCAGCACCGAGGACAGCGATGCCTGCACCTGGCGGAGCACCCGCGAAACCTGGTAGACACGATCCTGCACCATCGCCAGAACTATGGCGCGATCGTGATCCATCCAGAAGAAGCCGCCGGCTTCCATGTCCTGTTGAGTCAAGCAATTGACTCGAACAGCAATGCGCTCCTTTTCTTCCCTCGGAGCAAGATTCGCACCTGCGACAACAGCACAGAACAAGAGTAAGGCCAGCAGGCTCACCCGAAGGACTGAGCTACAACCCGAAAGATGGATCAACTTACATTGCATCTGCTCGGACAGCCGACCCAGCTCCGCCATCAAGTACTCCTCTCTGGCTGCACTACGATCTGCTTTGGACTTCCAAACATCAGCGCAACCCAAGCAAATCTCTCTCCAAGCTGCGCACGCGATCTCGAAGAAACGCGAGCTGCGAGGAATCATCCAATGATGCTCGCAAGGGCCTTTCGGATGACGTGTCAACCGGGTCAGCACCCGAAGGAACCTATAGCAGCAGAAAAAAGAAAGCACACAGACATTCAGCCAAGGGAAAAGCTCAACTCGGAGGAATTCATTAAAATAAGGCCACTGCGTGGCACAAGGATGGTGCTACAAAAGATATTTACAGCAAAAGTAAACTACATACTACCCTACATCTCCTATGCCTAAGGCGTAGGACACCGAGTCGCCTCAGAGCTGATCGCTAGCTTTGGCCTCGCCTGCTGCAGCGTACTCGAACAACAAGTCAATGAGCTCAGGCCCATATCGTCTCTGCATGGCGGAGTAGGCAGCGAAGGCTACCTCTGATCCATCCGCAGCCGTCGGCATCCGAGAAGTGATCTGGGGCAAGTCCAGCTCCGCCCAGCCGCCATGGCCATCGCCAGCCCGACGGACGCGCCGATGCCCTTCTGCTTGCGCTTGTACGCTGCAGGCGCTTCGGCTGACAGAGCCTCTGCCAGGGCACCCACGTCTTCAAGGGATGCGCCCTTCGGGAAGAGCTCCTGGTAAAAGCGACCAAGGACCTCTTTCGCCTTGGCAAGGGAGTTGACGACGGTCTTTGCGGCGGTCTTCGACCGCTCTGATGGCATCATCGAGCACTCCGTGCTCCGAGCACCACGGTCAAACTCGATGCCTGCGGCATCTGAGACAAAACAGAAGAAAACATGAAGAAAGGCAACGTAGAAGAAGACCCGAAGAAAAAGAAGCAAGTACAAAAGCTAGCACTCACCCGAAATAGCCTTGGCAGCAGCCATGAGCTTCTCCGCCACCCCTACTTCACGAGCAGCCGCAACGGTGGCCAGCTGCTCCTCACGACCTGCGGCTTCCTGCTGCAGACGCTCTTTCGCTTCGGCTGCCTTCGTCAGCTCCAGCTCAAGGCGCTCTTTCGCCTCAGCGGCAGCTTCGGCCTTCTGCTCCGATTGGCCAAGGCTCTTCTTCAGAGCATCAACCTGACGGCCTTATGCTCCTCTACATTTACAACAAGCAAGTGTCAAAGAACAAGACCAAGATAAATAAGCCAAGTACTACAAGGCGGTGAATACCTTGAAGTCTGCGGTTTAGCCTCCGTGGGCGTTTCCTCCACCGCTTGGCCTCTTGGACAAAAGGCTGCAGCAACAGGCAATAATAGTAAGAGCAGGACTTGGGGCTACGCCCAATACAAATAAGCATAAACAACATCAGCATACGAAGACACTCGGAGGCTCCCCCCATCCAGCAGAAAAACTTACGTGCTCCGAAGGCGAACCCGCAGGCCCGCCTGCAAAACTCTAAGGCGCAACCACCAGCCTCTCCTGCACAGGAGGATCTGGAGCAGCACCACCCGAAGTAACCACCGTATGAGGAGGAGGCGACGCAATGTTCGACTCCCCCATCATTTCCCCCGCACCATCCTTTGGAGCCGTGGAGGATTGCAGCATCTGAAACCAATCAGCACAGGTCATAAGAACAGACGAACAACAGTACAACAAGAACAACTTACGAGCCCAGTGCGCTCAGGTCGAAGATAGGAGAAGCCCTTCGGGCCCTCTTCTCCTCCTCCTTCTCCTCCTTCTTCTCTTCCTTCTTCCGCTTCTTTGGCGGGTCTTGAACAACAGCTTCGCCAGGGAATGGCAGGAAGGGGAGAGGAAGAACCCCCAGGAACATCATCATGACGCTCAAGGCCCAGAGGATTTCTGGGAGTCGGAGGAGTTGAAGCATCCGAAGACTCGCTCAAAGTCCGTGATCTCTCGCGCGTATGGTCCTCACTCGACTCATCAGCATCCTCCGCTGGGGATCAGCGACGGCTTCGGACACGGAGTCCACCACTTCATTATCCGCATTCGGATACCTTTTCGAACGGTGGTGCCATGCCCGCACTTTGAAGATCTGCAAGCGGAAAAAGAACTTTGTTAGCAAACAAAGGACACAAATAAACACCCAAACAAAAGGAAGCACTACGTGCAAATCTACACCTTTGGCACGCTAACGCTGAAGAAAACGGAGGAGTCAGCGACTTCCCCGGGATTTTTTCGTCGACCTTGAACTTCAACAGCACGCGAAGATCCTTGTCAAGCTCCACCTCGGAGATTTTCTCACTTGAAACCCTCGTCGGATCACGGCGCCCAGAGTAAAGAAACATCGGATGCGCCCTCGCTTGAAGGGGCTGCACCCGACGCTCAAGAAACATCTGGATGATGTCGACACCGTTCACTTCCTTCTCAGGAATCAGTTGGAGATCCTCCACCCGACGATACAGGGCCTCTATCTCTGCCACCTCACCATCCAAGATTTGGTTTTTCCAGGATCTTTTCTTCACAATCAACTGGGAGGGGTCAAAAGGAACGAGACCAAAATCTTGCCCAGGCAGCACAGAGTCACGGATGTAAAACCATTTCCTCCGCCAGTACTGGACAGATTCGGACATGGAGAAGGAAAAGAATTGCACATTGGGACTGAGGGAGATGATGAAACCCCCAATAGGATACACACCATCCGAACCAGACTGCCTCTTCACGGAATAAAGCTTCCGGAAGAGGCCAAAGTGTGGCTCAATGCCAAGCCAACACTCGCAAAGCGTGATAAAACACGCAATGTGGAGAAGGGAGTTGGGAGACAGATGATGGAGTTGAACCCCATAGAAAAAGAGCAGTCCATGAAGGAAGTCATGGACAGGAAAAGAAAATCCGCGAATCACGAAGGCAACGAACATAACCCGGAACCCAGATGGGGGACGGGGGATTACCTCATTGCCGGGGAGTATCACGGCTGTCGTGTCTTGCGGGATCAGGCTCCGCTCGTGCAGCTTGCGGAGATCGCTCTCCCGCGTCTCTGATCGCTGCCAGCCACCATCGGTGACATGAGCAGCGGCGGCGCCCTTCTTGCCTCCGGCGGCGCTGGTCCCAACTGCAGATGAAGACTTCTTTGGTTTCCCCATCACGCTACGGCGGCGCCGGCGTTGCCAACGAAGAAAGACAAGGGCAATGTGGAGAAAACTCTCTGGCGCAGCAAGAACAGCTCAAGAACGAGGGAGCAGTAAAACACAAGAACTGGCGCGGTGAAAATAAACCACGATTTCACCATGGATTATAACAGCGAAGACGACGCACGCTGGCCGTCCATCGAGAAGACCTAACGACAATGGTAGATCTGATCGTACACGTGTCAGCACCAAAACGAACCGTCGTTACCACGCCGTCCACTACGCGCGGAAATCGAGGAGACGCCGTAATCATCTCCACGCCGCGCGTGACCGGTCAATTCAAAGTCAGGAAGTGGGACCCATGCTTCGACCAGTCAAGTCACCCCTGGCGTAGCAGACGCTTGAGGTCATCGATCGTCAGCACTGACGTCATCAAAAGCTATACTAGCACCACTTCGGCTCCACAGCTAAAAGTACTCACTCGAATCTACGATTCGACTAAATACTTGGGGGCTACTCCTATCAGGAGCGCTGGTCGCGAACCCGATGTACTTCCGGGTCAGCGGTACGCCCGCGAGATTTCCTACTAAAACTGTACGATACCAGACTCGAGTCTCTGCCCGAGTCTACGACTCCAACAGACACTTGAGAGCTACTCCAAACTGGAGCGTCGGCCGCGCACACACAAGATCTTCGAGTCCTACGTCGAGTCTACGACTCCACTACGGACTCGGGGGCTACTCCCATAGGGAGGATGGATTCACGTATCCGAAAATTTTCGAGCCCTTCGGACTTAATGATTTAAACAATCCTTGAACTAAAAGTCTCCGTTTGAGTCTACGACTCGAACAGACACTTGGGGGCTACTCCCATAGGGAGCGCTGGTCGCGCACCCTATGAACTCTTCGACTGCGATCCTTCGGATCAGCATACAAACTTTTTTCGGCAACTCTGCCCTAATTAACGCTAAGTGAGCAGCGACCTCCTTGGCCACCCGAAACACCTCCGCGGTGATAAACATTCAGATGTTGTGTCTGCGACGCAAAGATAAGACCTACAGATATCATCTGATGGCCTGGCAACGCACACGAATGCGCTCTGCTAGTATAAATCCATGCCAACAGGCGTGATGAAAAATCCCGACGGACGCGTTGGGTACACCAATTAAAATCACCGAATTCCACTCTGTAAGTCCTCCGCGGCCTGAGTTGAATTACGCCAAGATATGTTCCAGCTTCGAGTTGAGGGACTCGAACTCAAGAAGATCGTGTTGTTTTGTCCTAAGACGCTTAATCGACCACGATCCGTCGGGAGAGTCGTGCACACGCATCAACAATCCCTACACATTCTCTTGAAAGACAGCTACACCGAAGGATTGAAGAGTCCTCACCGAATCTACGATTATTTGAACACTCGGGCTCTTGACATGGTTATACCCTACGGGTACGTAACTTCAGCATACCTGGTCCAGCCCAAGGAAGGCCCACGGCAGATATACCGCCCATGAAGATTTTCGGGTGGCCCAGGCCCATGACGCCTTCGGATCCTTGGAGAGCAAGACTAGAGTTTGAATACAACTTGTAACCTAATCGTATTGGCACCCGAGACCTAGCCTCCTCATATATAAAGGCTAGGAGGGTCCAACGAGGGGACGACGATTACACACGACAGACACACCTCCACGCCAGATCGAATCTGCGCACCTTGTAATCTTCGGTTCCGCCGTAATAAAAGAGCAGACAAGCAGGAGTAGGGTTTTCCCTCCGGGAGCCTGAACCTGGGTAAATCTCGTGTCCCCTGGTTGCTTATGCTGTACCACGATCTCCAGCATCCCCATCTTCTCCAAAACCCAAGTCCATAACAATGGGCATTGACGAGATTAAACCTCGTCACCCACCTATATAAGGAGGGGTAGGGGCGCACCCCAAGGTATCCCCCTTGCCCTAAGTGCCCAAGAAACCCTAGGTTGGCCGCCGTCCCCCTCTCTAGTTGCGACCAATCTAGATCTAATCTAAACCGCTACCGACTAGCTAAACTCTAGTTGCTAGCTACCTCTAAACCTCGGCCCTCTAAACCCTAGATCGTCGGGGCTCCCTCTACTCCACCATACTCGCTTCGACTTAGGCGAAGCCCTACGGGATCTCCCCTCTACTTCCGACACCACGCCGTCGTGCTGCCGGAATCGCGAGGAGAGAGCTACAACCTTTGCTGCCTGCTGGAACAAGGGAGAGGAAGGTCTTCATCGAGTACCGTACGTGTGACCGACTGCGGGAGCGCTGCCGGAACGCGGCGCCGGAAGAATCGTCTACGCGATCTTGAGATCGTCAAGTGAACGACTACATCACCCACGAGAATCTGCTCTCGTTAACCGCTTTGGATCTTCGAGGATTAGTACTCTATCAACTTGTTGCACCGATCTAGTAGATAGATCTTGGCTTGATCATAGATTATATCTTGATTGTGTGTTCATGCGGTAGAATATTTTTGTTTTCCATGCTACGAACCCCTACAAAACGGTGAGCATGGATCCGATCACCTGTGCTAACCAGAATTCAGACAACCTTTGGCGGCGCGTGAAGGCAACATTCGACGAGCGTAGCCTTTGCGACCCAAAGTATCACAAAATCCACATGGAGCGAGGGGAGAAGGCTATTACCAATCATTGGGCGATCATCCAGACTGCCTGCAGCAAGTGGCACGGCTGCGTGGAAGAGGTCGACCGCACACAAGCCAGTGGGGAAAACATGGACAAAAAGGTACTCACGGACACTAGCTTTGTCGTGCACTCTCTTCCATTTTGACACACTTGACACACTTTCATTTTGCAGCTTCATCGTGCACTTGCTCTGTTTTGAAAAGGACATGAAGATGGAGGTCAAGTTCTATCATGTGTTCGAGCAAATCGAGAATTGCGAGAAGTGGCGGGACACTCGCCTGAGTCTCTCCAAGAGCAAGGACGACGTCTACAACCCCGAGGCCCCGGCCGCTGCTGCCGGCGAAGGAAGACCAGAGATCGTCCAGAAGAAGGCAAAGATGCTCAAGGCCGTCGGACCTCCCGCTGAGCGTCTCCAGGCTTCGATTGAGAAATGCATCGCCGACACGAGGGCGCGGGCCGAAAAGAGGGCTAAGAAGAGCGAGGAGCGCTGGAAGCAGCTAATCGAGACACAAGGGGAAAATGTGGCCGTCATCAAGGCCAACCTCACCGAAAAGAAAGCCAACCTCGCTGAGAAGAAGGCCAACTATGCCGCCAAGAAGCGCAACACGAACCTCAAGTTCCTGATGGGCAGCGAGGACACGTCGAAGATGAGCTCACCGGTTAAGTCCTGGTACATGGCGAAATGTTAGGACAGCCTCCAGGGCGTGATCACGGCTTCCCCTTCCTCTGCGCTGAACGCACCTGCATCGGACGCCCCCATGCCGAGCTCTGCTTCCACTTCCTCCAACCTGGCGGCCTTCGCTGGCGAGACGGACGACAACGCCGCGTCGGCCACGCCGCAGGAGCCCATCCCCATCGACGACTAAGAGTCTTTTTCCGCCGCAGGAGCCCATTCCTTCTCTAGAAAGGATCCATTCTTGGCAACGAAGATTTTGCCCTCGGATCTATGATAGAAGGTATACCCAATAGTTTCCTTCGGGTATCCTATGAAGACGCATTTTTCCGCTTTGGGTTCAAGCTTGTCCGGCTGTAACTTCTTTACATAGGCTTCGCAACCCCAAACTTTAAGGAACGACAATTTAGGTTTCTTCCCAAACCATAATTCATACGGTGTCGTTTCAATGGATTTAGATGGTGCCCTATTTAAAGTGAATGCGGCTGTTTCTAATGCATAACCCCAAAATGATAGCGGTAAATCTGTAAGTGACATCATAGAGCGAACCATATCTAAGAGAGTTCGATTACGACGTTCGGACACACCATTACGCTGTGGTGTTCCCGGTGGTGTCAATTGTGAAAGTATTCCGCATTTCTTCAAATGCTCGCCAAACTCGTAACTTAGATATTCACCTCCACGATCAGAACGTAGAAATTTAATCTTCTTGTTACGTTGATTCTCTACCTCACTTTGAAATTCCTTAAACTTCTCGAAAGTTTTGGACTTATGTTTCATGAAATAGATATACCCATATCTACTCAAGTCATCCGTGAAGGTAAGAACATAACGATAACCACCGCGCGATGCTACACTCATTGGACCACACACATCGGTATGTATGATTTCCAATAAGTCCGTAGCTCGCTCCATCATACCAGAAAATGGAGTCTTAGTCATTTTACCCATCAGACATGCTTTGCATCTATCAAGTGATTCGAAATCAAGTGATTCAAGAAGTCCATCGAATGGAGTTTCTTCATCGCTTCACTCCAATGTGACCAAGGCAGCGATTACCACATATAGGTCGAGTTATCGCCGATTTCAAACGTTTAGCCTCAATGTTATTAATATGTGTATTTCCACTATCGAGATTCAATAAGAATAGACCATCTATCAAAGGTGCATGTGCATAAAACATATTACTCATATAAATCGAACAACCATTATTCTCGTACTTAAACAAGTAACCGTCTCGCAATAAACAAGATCCCGATATAATGTTCATGCTTAACGCGGCACCAAATAACAATTATTTAAGTATAAAACTAATCCCGATGGTAGATGAAGGTAGCGTGTCGATCGCGATCACATCAACCTTTGATCCGCTTCCCACGCGATCGTCACCTCGTTCTTCGCTAGCTTCCGTTATTCTCAAAGACTGTTTCGAGTTACAAATATGAGCAACCGAACCAGTATCAAATACCCAGGCACTACTACGAGTACTAGTGAGATACACATCAATAACATGTATATCGGATATACCTTTCTTCTTGATGTTGCCGTTCTTCAAATCCGCCAAGTACTTTGGGCAATTCCGTTTCCAGTGACCTTCTCCCTTGCGGTAAAAGCACTCAAGGGGCTTAGGTCCAGCCCTCGTTCTTCTTAAATGCGGTAACTTTCTTACCACCCTTCTTGAAGTGTCCCTTTTGCTTAGACTTGCCTTTCTTGAATTTGGTGGTCTTATTGACCATCAACACTTGGTACTCTTTCTTGATCTCCACTTCTACAGATTTCAACATAGCAAACAGTTCTGGCAACTGCTTGTTCATGTTTTGCATATTGTAGTTCATCACAAAGTTCTTGTAACTTGGTGGTAGTGATTGGAGGACACGGTAAATCCCCAAAGCATTAGGAATCACTATACCCAAGCTTTGAAGTTTGTTTGCGTGCCCAGACATATTAAGCACATGCTCACCGGATGAGCCCTCTTCCATCTTGCAGTTAAAGAACTTTTCAGAAGCCTTATAGCTCTCAATTGCCGCGTGAGTCTCAAAGATCAATTTGAGATCACGGACAATATCATGTGGGTCTGAATTCTCAAACCTTTTATGAAGCTCCGATTCCAAACCATACAAGATAGCACACTGAACTGTGGAGTACTGAGTCTTCCGAGCGAGGTAAACATTCTTTACTTCGTCGGCAGCATTAGCTGCAAAGGGTCACCAATGTGCATCCAGCACATAGGTCAAATTACCAGCTGTGAGGACAATCCTCAAATTGCGGAACCAATCCGCGAAGTTGCTTCCATTGTTTTTCAACTTTTCTTTCTCTAGGAACGCATTAAAATTGATGGTAGGGGCCGCCATTTATCTACAACATATTTGCAATAGTTTAGACTAAGTTTATGACAAATTGAGTTCTAATTAATAGTTAAATTAATCTAGGTGAACTCCCACTCAAAACAATATCCCTCACATTGTTTTAGTGATCACACGAACCAAATCCACCACATTAACACCGATCATCACGAGAGTTGATATAGTTTCAATGGCGAACAATCAACATGTTCATCATATCTACTATATGATTCATGCTTTACCTTTCGGTGATCCGTGTTCCGAGACCATGTCTGTACATGCTAGGCTCGTCAAGATCAAACCTTAGTTTCCGCATGAGCAAATCTGGCTTGCTCACGTTGTATACACTTGCGGAATCTAACACACCCGATCATCACGTGGTGCTTCGAAACAACAAGCTTTAGCAACGGTGCTAACTAAGGGTGAACACTTTATGACTTGAAATTCATGTGCATGAGGGATCATCTTATAATGCTACCATCGTTAACTAAGCAATACAAGATGCATAAAGGATTAACATCACATGCAATTCATAATATGTGATATGATATGGCCTTTCTTCTTTGTGCTTCCGATCTCCATCTTCAAGCACGAACATGATCTCCATCATCACCGGCATTGCATCAAGGTCAATGACGCTTCTCCATGGTTGTCATCCACCGGCTTCAACTATTACAACTACTTTGAATAGACACGCGGGTCTTAACAAAATTTAAAGACAACCATATGGCTCCTGCCGGTTGCCAACTTACAATAAGGAACATTGCATACATCAAATATAATCACAATCATGGCCATATCACATCACTGCACACCCCTGCAAAACAAAGTTAGACGCCTCTACTTTCTTTGCATGTTTTACGTGGTTTTGGCTTTCAATAAGTGTCGTTCTAACTTACGAACAAGAACCACAACATTGATACTAGTATTGTTAATCACCCGTTGTAAATTGGATCTTAACTATGCTAGGAGAAACAGGCACCCGCAAAGCCACTTATGCAATACAAGTTGCATGTCTAGCGTGGAGCATGTCTCATGAACGATGTCATGTAAGGTTAGCCCGGGCCGCTTCATCCCAACATCCCGCAAGATGCAAAGTACACAAGAAGAAATCGACAATAAAAGCATCAACGCCCACAATGACCATTGTGTTCTACTCGTGCAACAGATCTACATATAGACACGGCTCTGATACCATTGTAGGGTTTCGTAGCATGGAAAACAAAAAAATTCTATCGCATACAAACAAACAAGCCAAGATATATCTACTAGATTGTAGCAACGAGTCGATGGAATAACTCACCCTCGAAGATTCCAAAGTGTTTAACGAGAGCGGATTCTCGTGGGTGATGTAGTCGTACTCTTCCCGATCTCAAGATCGCGTGAGCGATCCTTCCGGTGCTGCGTTAAAGCGCGCTCCTTGATCGGTCACCGTTCGATACTCGACGAAGACCTTCCTCTCCCTTGTTCCAGCAGCGGAGGTTGTAGCACTCTCCTCTAATTCGGCAGACAACCGTGGTACCGGAAGTAGAGGGGAGATCTCGCAGGGCTTTGCCTTAAGCCGGAGCGAGTATGGTGGACTATGAGAGAGCCCTCGACGATCTAGGGTTTAGACACGCCGAGGAGGAGGCTTGGCCGGCGGCTAGGGTTGCTAGGCGGCGTGGGTTTGCCTAGGGCGGGTGGGCATAGGTGGCGGTGGCGCTAGGGGTTTAGAGGTGGAGGTGTTGGGTGTCTAGGAGGGAGCCCTGCCCCTCCTTTTATAGGTGGAGGGGCCGGCCAAGGGGAGGGGAGTCCCTCCCCAACTCGGCTTCAAGGTGGGCCGGCGGTTGAGGGGAGGAACTCCTCCCCAACTCGGTTTCCACCTCCCTCTCCACTTCCCAAAAATAGCCGTTTGACTTTCAAATTGGCGTTTGACTTTTTCAAACTAGGATTTGATTAAACCCTTTATTTTGTTCAGCGGTGACACCTAGTACATGATGCAATCATACCAACTTGATATAACACATTCATGTACCCTTCCTCTCCGGAGTGCCGGACATTCCAGAACCTTCTAGAACATTCCCGATGAAAACACCGGAACCATTCCCCAACTCCGAAACAGGACTTTCCTTATATGAATCTTATTCTCTGGACCATTCCGGATCTCCTCGTGATATCCCGGATCCCATCCGAGACTCCGAACAACATTTGGTCTCTTTTTCTCATCATTCCATAACTACTCAAACAACGTCGAATCCTTAAGTGTGTCTCCCTACGGTTCGTGAATTATGCGGACATGATCGAGACACTTCTCCGAACAATAACCAATAGAGGAATCTGGAAATTCATATGGCTCCCACATATTTCTACGATTACTTTGCGATCGAATGAACCACTTACATACGATACCATTTTCCCTTTGTCTCACGATAGTTTACTTATCCGAGGTTATGATCGTCGGTATCTCTGCATACCTAGTTCAACCTCGTTATTGACAAGTACTATTTTCTCGTTCCCGCGATATGTGATCCCTTGTGAGCCAGTCACATGCTTGCAAGCTAATTGGATGACACTTCACCGAGAGGGCCCAGAGTATATCTATCTGTCATATGGATGGACAAATCCCACTCTTGATCCATGTGTCTCAACCAATACTTTCCGAACACTCAATGCCACCTTTATAGCCACCCGCCATAACGGTGTGGTGTTTGATGTCATCAAAGCATCCATCCGGTAAAGGTGATATGCATGATCTCATGGTCGAAGGAATTAGGTTACTATGTATCAGAAAGCATATAGCAATTGAACTATTAAAATGACTTGATCTTTATGCTACGCTTATCTATAGGAGTATGTCCACCATATCATTCTCCTAATGATATGATCTTGTTGTTAATAACATCTCAATGTTCATGATAGGGAAACCATAATCATTTATTAACCAACAAGATAGTGATGTATAGAGGCTTTACTAGGGACTTCAATTTAAGTTTACAAATCACACAAGTATTAATGTTTCCTTGTTAATACTATTATAGCATGAATGTAAACATTTATCATAAACACAAAGATATAATAATAACTACATTTATTATTGCCTCTAGGGTATATCTCCAACAAGTACTTCCCGCAGGGCCTCTTGACTAACACTGTCTTCACCAGAAACGCTTCCTCCACATGGCGTGCGCTTGAGTATGGCCTAGAACTCATCAAGAAAGGGATCATCTGGAGGATTTGCAATGGCACGAGCGTGCGTGCCTGGCGCGAGCCATGGATTCCCCGGGAGTCATATCTTAAACCATACACAAAGCAAGGCAGATGCGGACTTAGATGGATCTTTGACTTCCTGAACCCCGATGGTACATGGAATATTGGCCTAGTCTAGCGCTGGTTCCTGCCAATGGATGCACAAGAAATAATCAAAATCTGTACGTCAAAGCGGAATGAGGCTGACTTCATAGCATGGAACCCCGAACGTTCGGGCGAATTCACCGTGAGAAGTGCCTATAGACTGGCCTATGAGGAACAGCTGCGAGCTGCAGGCCGAGAAGCGACAAGTAGTCGACCGCTTGGGAAGAACCCGGAGTGGAAGATGATTTGGCAGTGCCAAGTCCCACCGAAGGTTCGAACCTTTGCATGGAATCTCGCCAAAAACTCTCTGGCCACCCAAGTTAATAAGGCAAAACGAGGTATGGTTGTGCTCGACACCTGTGTAATTTGCAGAATGGAAGCGGAATCTACCTTCCATGCAATGATCAAATGCCCTCATGCCCGGGGATTATGGGAACTGATGAGACAATGCTAGGAGCTTCCTTCCGAGGATGTGCTGTTCGAGAATAATCAGGATTGGTTCCTACATGCTATTCAGAAAACAGAGGCTCCAAAGCATGCGCCGTTCCTCATGCTCTTGTGGAGAATATGGCATGTGCATAATGAACTCACACATCAGAAGACACCAGCAACCGCCATGGCTTCAAGGAAATTCCTAGAAAGCTACCTATAGTCACTGATGTTGGTTGGCCAACACCCAGAGGTGGACATTGTGAAAGGGAAACAGGTGGTTGATGACATGCAACGCTTGCGGAAAAGGAACCAAGCAGATGAGAGGCCACAGGTGAAATACAAATGGAAACCCCCAGACGTGGGTGTGATGAAACTGAACGTTGACGGAGCATACACCCAGGATGGGAGGGAAGGCGTAGGCATGCTCCTCCGAGACTCTAATGGCAGTATGATCTTTGCAGCATGCAGGTGGCTCCAAACCTGCTCGGAACCTCTGGAAGCTGAGCTCGCTGCTATGGAGGAAGGGATGGAGCTTGCTCTGCACTGGACACACACAAACATCATCCTAGAGTCGGACTTTGTGGAGGCGATCAAGATGGTCCAAGCTGGCAGGACCAATCTGTCCCGTCATGCAATGTGAATCAGTGCCATTAGAGAGAGGTTGAGGGAAAGAGGAACAAAGGTAACCAAGGTTCACCGTGAGGCAAACTGTGCTAGTCATGGCCTAGCTGCATTAGGGAGAGCACAAAGAAGAAGTGCCGTTTGGCTGTGTAATTCACCACCAGAGATTCACAATGTGATCCTGGCGGATTGTACTCCCCCATGATTAATGAAACCTCTTTTTCCCGCAAAAAAAAGAAAGACTGAGCCGACAGACTGAAGCTTAACACTGATGAAATCACCACATGCGTCTCGTTATCAACAGAAACACCGTCCCCCACTGAAAGAATATTCCGCCTCTATGAGACATACATGTGTCAAACCTGATATTTGAACTCTGAGGTTGTTTCTCAAATATTATCAATTCTTATTCTAGCAATTTCTTTGAACCAAAAAGGATGAACCGGTGTCACAAAGAAAAATTTCTTATTTCTACGATTTTCCCTGATTCCTCTTTTGAACCAAAGCGAGATACTTGTTTAGATTTCACATGAACAGTTGAGCCACTCGTTGGGTGAACCCAGACCGAAATTCGGACCAAACTTTGGCCGGACGAAACAAATTTTCGGCCTGGGTACGCCGAGTTTCCCACTCGCATATCCAGCCCAAGTTCCCGGGACGCCCGTTTCCGCTCTAATTCGTCTCAAGTTCGTCCAGATTTCGGTATAGTTCGGCATACAATGAATACAGAACATTTTAAGGCCAAAGTTTGGCGAAATTTTAAACATAGTTCGGCGTAAATGTAAACATAGTTCGGCCTGCAGTGAAAATACAACATATTTTGGCCAGGTTCGGTCAGTTTATGCTCGGCATCTACGTATTGCCCCTGCGTATCCATAGGTGCTCAACAAGATCATCGTGCAGTTATTGATGCATCGCCGGATCTCGGATCTCCTGACGCATGGCGATGAATGCAGCCCAGGTTGGAGGCAACTGATGATCAGGCTCGGTGACGAGGTTTCAACTCGTCAATGCCCATTGTTATGGACTTGGGTTTTGGAGAAGATGGGGATGCTGGAGATCATGGCACGGTTAACAGACAAGCAACCAGGGGACACAGGATTTACCCAGGTTCAGGCCCCGGAGGAAAACCCTACTCTCGCTTGTCGCTCTTTTATTGCGGCGGAACCGAAAGTTAGGTGCAGATTCGATCCGGCGTGGAGGTGTGTATGTCGTGTCGCAGGGTGTAATCGTTGTTGGTTGTCCTCCTCGTTGGACCCTCCTAGCCTTTATATATGGGAGGCTAGGTCTCGGGTACCGTCTGAGTAGGTTACAAGTTGTATTGAAACTCTAGTCTTGTTCTTCAAGGATCCAAAGGCGTCATGGGCCTGGGCCACCCGAAAATCTTCATGGGCTGGCGTATATTGGCCGTGGGCCTTCCTTGGGCTGGACCAGGTATGCTGAAGTTACGTACCCGTAGGGTATAACCATGTCAGTAGCCCCCGAGTGTTTAGTCGTATCGTAGATTCGGCTGAGGACTCTTCAATCCTTCGGGTGTAACTCTGTCTTTCAAGAGAATGTGTAGGGATTGTTGATGCGTGTGCACGACTCACCCAACGGATCAGGGTCGATTAATCGCCTTAGGACAAAACAACACGATCTTCTTCAGTATGAGTCCCTCGACTCGAACCGGAACATATCTTTGGCGTAATTCGACTCAGCCGCGGAGGACTTACAGGAGTGGAATTCTAGTGTTTTTAAATGATGTACCCAACGTCCGTCGGGATTTTTCATCGTACTGTAGTGCAGTTCATACTAGCGAGGCGATCGGTGTGTTGCTGTGCCATCGGATGATATCTGAGGTCTTATCTTTGCGTCGCAGACGCAGCATCGAATGTTTATCACCGCGGAGGTGTTTCGGGTGGCCAAGGAGGATGTTACTCACTTAGCATTAATTGGGGCAGAGTTGCCGAAAAGTTTTTGCATGCAGATCCGGAAGATCGCAGTCGAAGATTTCATAGGGTGCGCGACCAGCGCTCCCTATGGGAGTAGCCCAGTGTCTGCTCGAGTGAGACTCGGCGAGACTTTAGTGTAAGCATTGCTCGGTTGTTTAGTCCGTAGGACTCGAAAATTTTCGGATGCTGAAATCCTTCCTCCCTATGGGAGTAGCCCCGAGTCCGTAGTGGAGTCGTGGACTCGACGAGGGACTCAAGCTCTTGTGTGTGACGGCCATCGCTCCGGTTTGGAGTAGCCCCGAGTGTGTGGCGGAGTCGTGAACTCGGCGAGACTCGAGTCTTGTATCATGCAATGGTAGTAGGAAAATCTCGTGGGCGTACCGCTGACCCAGAAGTACATCGGGTGCGCGACCAGCGCTCCTGATAGGAGTAGCCCCCGAGTATTTAGTCGAATCGTAGATTCGAGTGAGTACTTTTATGTGGAGCCGGGTTATTGCTAGTATAGCTATTGATGACGTCGTCGACGATCAATGACCTCAAGCGTCTCGCGCCGGAGATGACTTGATCGACGATGCGTGGGTCCCACTTCCGACTTTGAATTGACCGGTCACGCAGCGGCGTGGAGATGATTACGGCGTTTCCTCGATTTCCGCGTATTGACGTCGTGGGAACGACGGTTCGTTTTGGTACGTGCGGCCAGATCTGCCGTTGGCGTTAGGTCTTCTTGATGGACGGTCGGCGTCGTCTTTCTGTTATAATCCATGGTGAAAATTGTGTTTGTTTTCACCGCACCAGTTCTTGCGTTTCGCCTCCTTGTGCTCGAGCGATTCTTGCTGCGTCGAGAGTTCCTTCGCATTTCCTTTGTCTTCGTCGTTGGCATCGACACCACCACCGTAGCGCCATGGGGAAGCCAAAGAAGTCTTCGCCTGCAGTGGGAACCAGCGCCGCCGGAGGCAAGAAGGGCGCCGCCGCTGCTCGTGTCACCGATGGTGGCTGGCGGTGATCATAGACGCGGGAGAGCGATCTCGCAGCTGCCTTGTGGCGAGCTCGATTCCGCAGGACACGACGGCCGTGAGACTCCCCGGTAGTGAGGTAATCCCCCGTCCCCCATCTGGGTATCGGGTTATGTTTGTCGCCTTCGTTTTGCGTGGGTTTGCGTATCCAGTCCATGACTTCCTTCGTGGATCGCTCTTTTCTATGGGGTTCAACTCCATCATCTGTCTCCCAACTCCCTTCTCCATATTGCGTGTTTTATCACGCTTTGCGAGTGTTGGCTTGGCATTGAGCCGCACTTTGGCCTCTTCCGGAAGCTGTATTCCGTGAGGAGGCAGTCTGGTTCGGATGGTGTGTATCCCATTGGGGGTTTCATCATCTCTCTTAGTCCCGATGTCCAATTCTTTTCCTTCTCCATGTCCGAATTTGTCCAGTACGTCGGGTGGAGGAGCTCCAATTGATTCCTAAGAAGGAGGTGAACGGTGTCGACATTATCCGGGTGTTTCTTGAGCGTCGGGTGCAGCCGCTCCAGGCTAGAGCGCACCCGATGTTCCTCAGACTCTGGCGCCGTGATCCGACGAGGGTTTGGTGAGAAGGTCTACGAGGTGGACCTTGACAAGGATCTTCGCGTCTGTTGAAGTTCAAGGCCGACGAAAAATCCGGAAGGGCCGACTCCTCCCTTTTCGTCGATGTTGGCCGTGCCAAAGGTGTAGATTTGCGCACGTAGTGCTTCCCTTATGTTTTAGTTGTGTACTTGTGTCCTTTGTTTGCTAACAAAGTTTCTTCTCATCTTGTAGAGCTTCAAAGTGCCAGGCATGGCGCCACCATTGCCCGAAAGGTATCCGAATGCCCCGGATAATGAAGTGGTGGATTCCATGTCCGAGCTTCCTTCGGCGTGATCTCCGGCGGAGGATGCCGACGAATCGAGTGAAGACCATTCGAGTAAGCGATCACGAAGCTCGAGCGAGTCTTCGGATGCCTCGACTCCTCCGACTCCCAGGAATCCTCGGGGTCTTGAGCGTCATGATGATGTTCAGGGGGGTTCGTCTTCTCCTATTCCTGCCGTTCCTATGCGAGCTGTTGCTCCGCACCCGCCAGCAAAGCGGAAGAAGGAAGAGAAGAAGGAGGAGAAGAAGGAGGAGAAGAGGGCCCGGAGGGCTTCTCCTATCTTTGACCTGAGCGCGTTGGGCTCGTAAGTGTGCTTGTTGCCACTGTTGTCTTTTGCTCACTTGTTATTTTTGCTTTGTGTTGATTGGTTCGTATGTAGGCAATCCTCCGACGGCTCTAGTGATGGAGCCTTGAGATGATGGGAGTCGAACATTGCGTCGCCGCCTCCAGACAGTGGCGACGTCGGTGGTGCTGCACCAGTTCCTCTTGCAGGAGAGGCTGGTGGTTGCGCCTCAGAATTTCGCAGGCGGGCCTGCGGGTTCGCCTTCGGAGCACGTAAGTTTTTCTGCTTCATGTCACGGGGGGAGCCCCCGGGCGTCTTCGTGTGCTGATGTTGTGTTTGCTTCTTTGTTTTAGGGAGTGAGCCCCAAGTCATGCTCTTCTGCTATTGCTTTTTCCTGCAGCCTTGTGTCCGAGAGGCCAAGCGGCTGGTGGAGGAGCACCATTTGGAGGTGAAGCTGCAGCAATGCAAGGTATTCGCCTTGTAGTGTAGTACTTTTTGTTTATCCTTGTCCTGTTTGTTGACACCGGCTTGTTGTGAATGTAGAGGAGCATAATGACTCTCTTCGTGAGGTTGATGCTTTGAAGAAGAGCCTTGGCCAATTGGAAGGCGAAGCTGCCGAGGCGAAAGAGCGCTTTGAGCTGTCACAAAGGCAGGAGCGAAGAGCGTCTGCAGTGAAGCCGCAGTCGTGAGGTAGGAGTAGCGGAGAAGCTCATGGCCTGCCAAGGCTATTTCGGGTGAGTGCTAGCTTTGTACTTGCTTCTTTTTCTTGGGTCCTCTTCTATGTTGCTATTCTTCATGTTTTCTTGTTTTGTCTCAGATGCCACGGGCATCGAGTTTGACCGTGGTGCTCTGGAGCAGGAGTGCTGGATGATGCCACTGGCGGCCGAAGGCACTGCTGCCGTCGTCAACTCCCTTGCCAAGGCAAAGGAGGTCCTTGGTCACTTCTACCAGAGCTCTTCGAAGGCGCAACCCTTGAAGATGTGGGTGCTCTGGCAGAGGCTCTGTCGGCAAGCGCCTAGCGCTACAAGCATAAATGGCGATAAGCGTATGGCGGCAATGGAGCTGGACTTGCCCAGATCACTTCTCGGATGCCGACGGCTGCGGATGGATCGAGGTAGCCTTATTGCTTACTCCGCTTCTGCAGACGATATGGGCCCAAGCTCATTGACTTGTTGTCCGAGTACGCGGCTGTGGCAGCGAGGCCAAAGCTAGGCAGTCTGGCTCTGAGGCGACTCGGTGTCCTACGCCGTAGGCATAGGAGATGTAGGGTAGTATGTAGTTTACTTTTGCTGTAAATATCTTTTGTAGCACCAGTCTTGAGCCACGCTTGATGCTTATTTAATGAATTCCTCCGAGTTGGGCTTTATCTTTGGCTGAGTGTCTGTGTGCCTTCTTTTCTTACCTTTAGGTTCCTTGGTGTTGACCAGTTGGTGCTTCATCCGAAAGGCCCTTGCGAGCATCGTTGGATGATTCCTCGCAGCTCGCTTTTCTGGGATCGCGTCGCAGCTTGGAGAGGATTTGCTTGGGCTACTGTGATGCGTCTTGGCGTTTGGAAGTCCAAAGCAGACCGTAGTGCAGCCAGAGAGGAATACTTGATGGCGGAGCTGGGTCGGCTGTCCGAGCAGCTGCAGTGTAAGTTGATCCTTCTTTCGGGCCGTAGCTTAGTTCTTCGGGTGAGCCTGCTGGCCTTACTCTTGTTCTGTGCTGTTGTCGCAGGTGCGAATCTCGCTCCGAAGGAAGAAAAGGAGCGCATTGCTGTTCGAGTCAATTGTTTGACTCAATAGGACATGGAAGCCGGTGGCTTCTTTTGGGTGGATCGCGATCGTGCCATGGTTCTGGCGACGGTGCAGGATCGCGTCTTCCAGGTTTCGCGGGTGCTCCGCCAGTGTATATCGCCGCCTCGGTGTTGCACGTCATGTTTCCGTTGGATGGCGGCCGACGACCCTTGCAGGTCTTCCGGCGAAGTTTGAGTGCCGGCAATGTCAAGGAGCTGGTGCGGCAGCAGCTTGTCGTGAGGGTGAAGGCTGCCTTGTCTCTTGTGAGGGTGCATCATACGATGTAGATTTGGCTGCTTTGTGGCGGCCACCTCCTCGGCCAGATGGTGGCGAGTGGAATATGCGTCCGCATTACGTGGGCTGTAAGGCGATGCGAACAGATTGTAGATTTGTTTGAGCAGCGTGCTCAGGCTATTCTGCAGAATAGGTAGAACCTGAAAATAAACAGATAGATGTAAAATTTGTATATTGCGGCTGGGCGTGTATGTGCCCTTTGTTGTAAAGGTTTGCTTGTTAGCGAGCACGCAGTGCTTTGATTTAGTACGTGCCCTTTTCGTTAGCCTGACGTGGTCACTACTCAGTGTACATGTGTTGTCCTCGGTCGATGAAATCGTGAGGTGGGAGCCCCAGCGCGTTTGTCCTCAGTCGATGAAATCGTGAGGTGGGGGGAGCCCCCGAGCGCGTTTTGTCCTCAGTCGATGAAATCGTGAGGTGGGGGAGCCCCCAAGCGCGTTTTATCCTCAGTCGATGAAATCGTGAGGTGGGGGGAGCCCCCGAGTGCGTTAGTAGCATGTAACAAAGTTGCAGAGAAATAGTCAACCGAAGGTTGGGAGCGAGACACTTAGCTTTATTTGTAGCGTAATGGAGGAGGTACATGGTTCGGCTGAGTAGCCTTAGCGTAAGCCTTATTGAAAGTAAAGGGTACATTGCCCATTGCTATGGGTAGAATCGTCATGAGTGCGAGATGTTCCATGGGTTGGAGTATGCGACTCCGGACTCCACGTGCTTGAGGCGATAAGCGCCACAGGATGACTTCGGTGATGACATAGGGTCCTTCCATGGCGAATCGAGTTTGTTGATCGCTTTGCTTGAGTTGCAAGACGAGGTCTCCTTGACGAAGGACCTAGAAGCGCGGCGGCTGTGATAGTTCGGAGACTTTCTTTGGTACACCGCGGATCTAGCTGCTATATCCGTGCTTCGTCGAGTGTGTCGACGGCGTCTTCGAGTGCAGCCGTGGATTCGGCCTCGCTGTAAGCGACGACTTGTGGAGCCTGGTGACGTACTTCGGCTGGTAGCACAACCTCAGCTCCGTGTACCATGAAGAACGGTGTGTAGCCGGTGGAGCTGTTTGGCGTAGTTCGTAAGCTCCACAGGACAGACGGTAGCTCTTTCGTCCAGTTGCCAGCTTTGTGCTCGAGTGAGCTCATGAGGCGTTTCTTGATGCTGGCGCCGATTAGGCGTTGGCCTTTTCCACTTGCCCGTTTGTTTGCGGGTGCGCCATTGAGGCGTACGTGATATTGATCCCGAGGCCTTCGCAGAAGTCCTGGAATTCTTCGGAGATGAAGTTTGATCCATTATCGGTGATGATCTTTGTCGATACGCGAACACGTAGACTATGGATTCAAAGAACTTGTGGCGGTTTAGCCCTTCTGGTTGGTGACTGGCATGGCCTCGATCCACTTGGTGAATTTGTCGACTGCGACCAAGAGGAAGACGTGTCCTCCCTTCGAGGATTTTGGCAGTTTGCCGATCATGTCAAGGCCCCATTGAGCAAAAGGCCAAGCTATGGGTATGGGTCGGAGTTCGGACCCAGTGCGTCGGTTTTGTCGGCGAACTGTTGGCACCGTTGCATCTTCGGACGATGTCCTTCGTCGCTCATGGCGTTGGCCAATAGAATCCTGCTTTCGTGAGCTTTGGCGACAAGGGCGGCTGCTGCATGGTGGCGCAGATGCCCTCGTGGATATCTTGGAGTATGGTCTTGCCATCGCTGATGGTGACGCACCGTTGTAGGACGCCTGTAATGCTGCGTTTGTACAGTTCGCCGTTGATGATGGTGAAGGCTTTTGACCGACGAGATATGCGCCGGGCATCTGTCGGGTTGTCTGGTAAGTTTCCGTTTAGCAGGAACTGGAGGTATGGACGTGTCCAGGTTTCTTCGATCGCCATGACCTGCATCAGGTTGACCATGGCGACTTCGGTATCCAACTTTTGGTTCCTTCTTGACCTTGGTAGCGTAGCCCCAGTGTTACGCTTCTTCGGGTGATCCTTGGGAATTTCCGCTTGATGGATGGCATGCAGATCTGTTCGAGAACACACTGGTGGTACTTTTGCACAAGTGGAGCCGATGTTGGCGAGTCTATCGGCCTCCTCGTTGCTCTCTCTTCCGACGTGCCGAAGTTCGCAGCCGTCGAATTCTCCTTCGAGTGCATTGTATAGTGCGCGGTACGCGATCATGTTTTCGGCGTGTGCGTCGCACTCATTCATCGTCTGGGCGACAAGGTTGGAGTCACCAGATGACCAGCGCGTTGCGCCACATATTTTGCCATCCGCATGCCATGGATGAGGGCCTCGTATTCGCCTCGTTGTTGTAGGCTCGAATTTCATCCGAAGGGCGTACTTCATCTTGTCACCTTGCGGGGAGGTCAGTATGACTCCTGCCCCTGCTCCGGCTTCGCGTTTAGAGCCGTCAAAATGCATTGTCCAGGATTGTGACATGTCTGGGGTGTCAGGCAGCTGCAGCTCCATCCAGTGCACCAGGAAGTCCGGAAGGACTTGAGATTTGATTGCGTGTCGCTTCTCGTAGATGATGTCCGGTGGTGATAGTTCGATGCCCCACAGGGCCCGCGCGTCTGTGGCCTCTGGATTGTTCGGGATGCTGTTTAGGGTGCCTCGCTGGCGACCATCACCGATGCTCTGGAAGTAGTGGCTCGGTCGTCGAGCCGTCATGAACACGCCGTAGGCCAGCCGTAGTGTGGGTACCGCTGTTTTGTTGGAGTGAGAACCTCGTGAGGTAGTAAATTGGGCGTTGTACCCCATGGGTCTTGCCTTCTTCGGTCGTTCGACCAAGTCTTTATCTTGACCACCGGTGTGTGGCTGCTATGTACAACAACAGGGCTCGCGCTCTTTTGGCGTGACCAAAGCAGGCGAGGTGGAGAGAGCCGCTGAGGTTTTCGAATCGTCGTTGGCTTCCGGTGTCCACTCGAACTTATGCGCTTATGCGCAGTTGGTAAAATGGTAGGGCCTTCGCCCATGCGGTGATGAACACCTTAGTGCCGCTACTCGCCTCGAGCTGCTGAACGCATATGAGGTTTTCGGTTTCTCCATTGTCATGATAGCTTTGATTTTCTTCGGTTCGCTTCGATCCTCGTTGAGAGATGAAGTATCCGAGCGGTGACTGAGGGGCCTTGAAGGCGCACTTTTCTGGATTGAGCTTGATCTGTGGCGATCAAGGTTGTCGAACGTCTCGGAGATCGTCGATAAGTGTTCTTGCCTCCTTGGTTTTGATGACTATGTCGTCGACATAGACTTGGACGTTGCGACCGATCTGGTCCTTGAGGCAGGCCTGCATGCATCGCTGGTACATGGCACCCGCGTTCTTTAGCCCGAAGGGCATTGTGTTGTAGCAGTATACTCCGAACGGTGTGATGAACGTCGTTTTCTCTTGATCTTCGACCTTGAGTCGAATCTGGTTATAGCCTGAGTAGGCGTCGAGGAAGGAGAGTTTCTCACAACCTGCGGTCGAATCGATGATCCGGTCGATTCGAGGAGAGGAAGTGGTCCTTAGGCGATGTTTGTTCGATGGCGTGAATCTACGCACATCCGCAGGATGTCCGTGTCCTTCTTCGGGACCATCAACATGTTTTGCCACTCGCTTTCCTTGATTTCCCGGATGAAGTCTGCTGCAGTAATCTGTTGATCTCTTTGCCGATAGCTTCGCTCGTGGCTCTGGCGGTCTTGGATGGGTATTTGGTAGCTTGGTGTCTGGGAAGACATTGAGTGCGTGCTCGGCGAATTCCCTGGGAACTCCTGGCATGTCCACAGGACACCAGGCGAAGATTTCCCAGTGCTCACGGAGGAATTCGATGAGCGCGCTTTCCTATGCGTGTTGAGGTCGTTGGCGATTAGCGCCGTCTTGGAGGCATCCGTTGGATGGACCTGTACTTTTTTGGTGTTGATGGTGGAGTCGAAAGACATATCAGGTGCGTTCTGCTTGGTGACTGGGGGTAGCCCATTGTGCGCAGCATGAGCCTTACAAGCTCGTCTTGCATGCTTAGAAGGACTAGGAGATTTTGTTGAAATACCTGCCGCCTTGGTCCGATCGGGTGAAGCTCCGTGGATGTGATGGCGCCCTTGGTCCCGCATCTTGAGTAGTAGGTATGCATAGTGTGGGACGGCCAGGAACCTTGCGAATGCTACGCATCCCAGGATGGCGTGGTATTGCGACGGCCAGTCCACCACTTCGAATTCTAGACGCTCCTGCCGAAAGTTGTCCGGTGTCCCGAAGATGACGTCGAGCCCTATTTTGCCCAGGGGGAAGATGACCTTCCCTGGGATAATGCCGTGGAACGTTGTGTCTGATTGTTCCAAGCTGCATTGCGGGATCCGCATAGCTGCTAGAGTGCTTGCGAATATTAGGTTGATGCCGCTGCCGCCGTCCATGAAGACGCGACTCATCTCGAAGCCTCCGTCTGCGCCTCCGGCACCAGGGCAGCATGACTGGGCGAGGATCTGGCAAGGTGATCCGCGGGTGAATGTGATGCAGGACTCCGATCCGAGGTACTCGGGGATTGCGGCGGAGTTGTCACGGCCATGTTGATTTGTCGGGTGATTTTCTTACGCACCTGTTTGTGGGGCGTCCCTTCGTATCATATTGAGTGCTCCTTTTGGTGGGGGTAAGCGACCTGGCGTTGTTTCTTGTGGTCTGGTTGATGTGGGCCTCAATAGGCGGCGGAGGAGGAGCTCCGTGTGCTATTTCGCTGGCGCAAGTGCGTTTCGACGCAAGAATTGGAGCTTGTTGCCTCATCGTACCATGCTTCGCTGAGTTTACGGAACTCGCGGCGGTCCTTGAGCATGTGGCTAGCTTTCTTTTGCCATCTTGTTTGTCGATGTAGAAGTGGATGGTGCATGGACCCGAAAGTTTGTCGAGTGCTGAAGGTCCGTTGTCGTGATCGGCGTTGCCACGAGCTGCGTTGGTCGTCCGTTGTCGCGGAAGTTTCGCTGCGATATCCTCCTGCTCATTTATTGTCGTTACGGTGGTCGGCGTGGCTGCGACCATGTCGGGTCCGCTTGCGGTCCTCGTGAGCGTCGCGGTCTCCTCTTGCTGCGGCGTTCGCGTCTTTGGCCGTAGTCGTCTTCTTCATCGATTGCGCCATTGGATGCAATCTTCGCCATCTCTATGGCTGGCGATTTCCATGAGCTGGTCGAGTGTCTTGGGCTTCTGGCGTCAAGTTTCTCCTTGAAGTCTGGCGTTTGACGCCGTCCACGAAGCGTCGATGGCGCTCTTCGGAGATGTGTCTTGCGAGTTCTTGGTCGTAGACCAGCGTAGTATGTCTGGCGAATAGATTCACCCGTTCTCGAGTGCGGGCTCGCAGCTCTTGATTGGCGGGCCTTTTGCTGGTGCCTTTGAAGTTTCGGATGAAGCTATAAGCGAGCTCCTCCCAGTCGGATGGATCGATGATAGGCTGCTGAGCAGGACCAGCGTCGCTTTGTCATTTGCAGTGAAGGCATTGCATGGCGGTTTCTTTGTTGCCTCCGTGAAGCTTGACGGATGATGGATGGTCGCTGAGCGGGACTTTGGATCTTGCGTGCCGTTGAACTGAGTATCCGAAGGAAGCTTAAAGTTGCGTGGCATCTGTGTTCGCGGACGGATCTGCTGAAGCATCGAGCCCTTGAGTTCTCCTTCGTCTTCATCCATCTCAGATTCGGATGAGCATGCGCGTTGTACGTGCTTTGTCGATCTTGCGCTGTGTAAGCTTGTCTCCGGCGTCGTAGTCGTGTTTGTGGCGGTCGAGCTCTTCTTCCTTCGAGGAAGGTCGTGTTCTTCTTCATCTTGGATGAGGTGGGGCTCGGTCGCGCTGGCGAGCTTTCTTCTTCGGCTCCGTAGGAGCATCTTCGTGGGCGCAGCTCGATTAGTCCTAGTCCGGTGAGTGCGGACCTATGCATGGCCCTTTTGGGTCCCTCCGGAGGTGGGTGAGCCGCAAGATCTGTGATGGCTGCCATGATCGCGGCTTGTGGCGTCTTGAGGTGATGTTGCCGTCGGCGTCCATATCCATGAACGATGTGTGGAGGGTTGGTCACGTCACGCTCCTTGGTCCATGTTTTCCACGAGTGGTGCTTGTTTCGATTTCCGTTTGTCTTGCCGGAGCGGGTCCCATGGCGGAGAGCGCAGCTCGTCGCGCTAGACTCAGAGGCTGCTTTCTTGCGTTATCGGCGTCTCCTGCATCTTGACTTGCTTCTTGTGCTCCTCGATGAGGAGGTAGTGGTATGCCATCAGCAGGTCACGTGGGGAGTCGAGGTAGGACTATTTCGCTCTGACGGTGGCGTCTTGACCATCCTTCTTTGCTAAGTTGGATGAGGTGGCCCTGTTTTCCCGTTTCGCCGTTTCCGCCCTGCGGGTTGGGGTTAGGCGGCGGGTTAGGCGTGTCTTCGTCGGTTTGGATGATTGCGGCGCCAGATGGCGCCGCAGATTGGTTGGCTATTGCTGCGCAGCTTTGGATTGAACCGTGGGTCCCTTCATCCGAAGGTGGATCGCCTGAATCGGAGTTGCAGCGGCTGCTGTAGAACTCATCTGTTGATGGTGGCGTCGTATGCAGGTGTGGAAACCCATAGCGGGCCTGATCGGCACGGGCATCCGCCGGAGGCGGAGGTGCCGGCTTGTCCCACTGGAAGCGAAGCTCGAACGAATTTGAGTCCGCCGCCACGGGCTCGAAATCCTTCATGGTGGCGGCGAGTGGGCGGTGAAGAAAGCGCCAAGAGGAGGTGATTCTCCGTCGCCGAGGAGTTGTAGATCGATCGGGTCGGAACCGTCACGACCGCACAATCAGCGCCCCAATTCCCACAGAGCGCCAATTGACGAGGTTTCAACTCGCCAATGCCCATTGTTATGGACTTGGGTTTTGGAGAAGATGGGGATCTGGAGATCGTGGCACGGTTAGCAGACAAGCAACCAGGACACGGATTTACCTGTGTTTAGGCCCTCGGAGGAAAACCCTACTCTGCTTTCCGCTCTTTTATTGCGCGGAACCGAAAGTTCTGAGGGTCTTGTGATTCGATCTGGCGTGGAGGTGTGTATGTCGTAATCGCAGGGTGTAATCGTTGTTGGTTGTCCTCCTCGTTGGACCCTCCTAGCCTTTATATATGGGGAGGCTAGGTCTCGGGTACCGATACGAGTAGGTTACAAGTTGTATTGAAACTCTAGTCTTGTTCTTCAAGGATCCGAAGGCGTCATGGGCCTGGGCCACCCGAAAATCTTCATGGGCTGGCGTATATTGGCCGTGGGCCTTCCTTGGGCTGGACCAGGTATGCTGAAGTTACGTACCCATAGGGTATAACCATGTCACTCGGCAAGAGGACACTGTCTGTAGTATGGCTCGTTCTGCTCGAGCAAACTCAGTGGATCCTTCCTCTCGTCCTCAATGATCATGTTGTGCAAGACCACACAACAGTTCATCACTTCCCACATCTGATCTTTCGACCAGGTCATAGCGGGGAACTGAACAACTATAAACCTCTGCTGGAGCACACCAAATACCCGCTCCATATCCTTCCTGTAAGCTTTCTGCTCCTTGGCAAAGTGAAAATGCTTGGGGAGCATTGGGTTTTCACAAATGTTGGCCATCTTAGATAGATGTCATCTGCTAGATAGTATCCCTTGTTGTAGTGGTGCCCTCTGATCTCAAATTCCGCGGGGGGAGCATGACCCTCAACAACTTTGGAAAAGACAGTTGAGGAGTTGAGGACGTTGATGTCGTTGTTTGATCCTGCCATGTCAAAGGAGTGCCAGATCCAAAGATCATGTGTAGCAACTTCCTCAAGTATCACAGTGCAACCTCCTTTATAGCATATGTACATTCCTTGCCATGTAAATGGACAATTCTTCCACTCCCAATGCATGCAATCTATGCTTCCAAGCATACCAGGAAATTCTCTACTTTCATTGACTGCGAGGATCCGAGGAGTGTCTTCAATAGTGGGTGATCTCAATCTTGTTCCCGAACTGCAATCAACGCCTGTAACACAAGACAAGCAATCGATGGCGGTGGACTCGGCCATGCGGAGATAGTCATCAGCACTGTTAGCCGGCGCTCCATATGCAAGCAACCTCATCGCCACGGTGCACTTCTGCAGTGAGGAAAACCCACCAAGCCGGTGCAGTCCTTCTTGCAAACAAAATAGGGGTCGAACTCCCGGATGGCATGCACGATCTTGAGGAAGAGCTTTCGGCTCATCCTGAAACGGCGGCGAAACACGTCCTCTCCATGCAGTGGCTGGTCGGCGAAGTAGTCAGCGTACAACAAGTAGTAGCCCTCTATCCTTTGCCTCACCTTTCACTTCCGGCGGCCCGGTGCCGAACCACCGTGCTTCGGCTTCGCCATCTGCAGATACAGCTGGGCGAGCGAGGCGAGGATTTCGATGTGCTCTTCGCCTTCGGCGACCTCAGCGCTCTCCTCCTCCAGCGGTACGGCGAGTATATCCTCGTCGTCGGAGTCCATGGCGAGTATATCCTCGTCGTCAGAGTCCATGGCCGAACAGGCCAAATGTCAAACACTTGGCGGGCGTGATGGTGGGAGCACGCAGCGAAGCAGAGCTACAGCGAAGTTCGGGCGACGAAAGTGGCGGCGGAGCGGGCGGCGAACTAGGCGACAACTACGGCGAGCATATCTAGAGGCGTGGGCATGTCTCGGCGTGGATGAGCTCCGCCGGCGAAGTCATGGCGACACAGGCGCTGGGAGCTCTTCGCCGCAGTCTGGGCGAGTGGAGTGGGCCCATTTTCACTGTGTCCGGCGTCCCAGGGCGTACCCGGGAACCTGGGTACGGCGTGGGAAGCCCGGACCAAATTTCAATCCGGACGAAAACAGGTTCCTGGGTAAGCGACTGGGCCGATTTTTGGCGTCCGGACCTAAATTCGGCGTTGTCGGCGTCCTGTGTAGACGAATGGAGATGCTCTAACATGAATGAGAGGGAAAAAAAACCTGCCTTCATCCCCGGCAGAAGCTACATCTCTGTGAGTCGGTGACCCACAGCAAACATGGACCAACTAGGTTTCCGCATAGATTTGCATACGTCACACAGCAAAGCCTGTGCATGCGGCATCCAGCACAGATGTCGTCCACCATTGATTTCCCCGGCCCGCCCGCCCGCCCGTCCTTTTTTCCCGTTAGCAGTGTGACCATTTTAACCGCGTGCTCGCTGACGCACCAACACAAAAAGTTTGCCCATGCCTACAAATCCGGTAACAAACCCACCGAAAGCGAGATCCCCTGCGAAGCTTTTTCAAACAAAAGCAGCGAATCACGCGGTTGATCGCCGTTGGACTAATTTCACCCGTATCCCCACACGAACTGCAAACGGGATATTTCCCCTCCCCCTCTCGCCATCGTCAAAGCGAACAGAGCAGTGGAGACAGGGGAGAGGGGACAGGGAATAGAAAACAAGAGCCCAAATCTCTTTCCATCCATCATAAATACCCTTATCTTGTCAATTCCATACGCATCGAATAGCTGGTTTCTCGTTGGCAGGAAACTGACCTCTCTTTCTTCACTAATGAACTAGTACGTGACTATTTTATTACTGGTAGCAAAGCAAGGCTTACTAGATTGATGGCACCCCTAGATTGATAGACAGATCGAAAGATACTACACTCTCATGAAGACCCCATAGCTGAGCTAGGCATGAAAGGAACTATATCTATATTCTTGCACCGTACTCCAAATACTGGCCCTATGACCTCGACATATAGTTGAATAATTGCGGTAGCATGCGTTGTAGTATGATTGTATCATGTACAACTACTCCACTAATCATCCTACCAAAGCACCAGCCGCAGCAGGAAGAAGGAGAAGCACTCAACCACTAGCCAACACAGGGTCACATGGCTATGATACGCTGTGACCAGCTCACTCCCCCCTGCCGAGCTGGCGGTGGCATACACACACACACACACACACACAGACACATGCATGGCACCACCAGCTCAGCAAGAGAATTCCAGGAAGAATCTCACAAGAAAACAGTACCCCCCAATTGGCATCCAGGCCAGCCTTTTTCCTTGTTCTTTTCTTGCTTGCTTGTAACACACCACTGACAAACTTAATATCACACAGGTGCATGCATGCATCCATGGACAGGCGAGAGAGGACGAGGACGAGGAGGTCCAAAAAAAAAGAAGAAAACAAAAAACAAGTGCAAAATGTACCCACATCTATCTCCCTTAAGTAGTAGATACTGCTACTAATAAATTCTGGTTCCAAACTCTGCAGGCAGTTGTGTTGCAGCACTCTTCTCGGTCTTTCAGGATCTGGTTTTACACAGGGGGAAAACTGTCTCGGTCTTCTTGTCTTTCTCTCTCTCTCGTCCTCCGTCTCGCACGCTCCTCTCCTCTCCTCACCTCGAGTCATGGTGGTGCCCTTCTGCTCCTTCCGCATCTCTCCTCCACCTCAGCTCAGGAGCACCTGCAAGGAACAGCTTTTTTAGACACTTCTCTTGTTTATTATTATTCCAGCTGCCCTGCAGCCACTGGGTTCATGCTTCAGCAGTAATTATAACGACTGTGAAGAGGTAAACAACTGTCACTGCTGGCCCAAGAATTGGCAACAAAAAGGACTAAAAAAAGGGGTTCTTCACTACCCTTCTTTTGGGGTCTCTCCATGATACTCCCCCTACTGCTTAGTATTAAAGGTTCACATCAATCATGTGAAGTTTAGCCATTGGGGAAGACAAAGCGAGCTCTTGAAACCCACCCTTGGTTCACACTTCTGCCCTTTCCTACCTTGGCTATATGGCCCCTACGGCTATGGAGCGTGTGTTCTTGCAAGGTGTCCAGTTGAAGAGGCGGCAGGAAAGAAAAGAGGGCACGCACGAGCCACAGGCCAGAGAAGGACAGGCGGCGCGATGAGACACACATTCATTCTAACATGGAAAGATAACAATCGTGCAAAGGAGAGGCACGCCCTAAAGCAACGTCTCTGCCCAGTAGCGAACGAGAAAAGGATTAATAGCCCGAGGGAAAAGGAAATTCCGCGTGTGCTTGATTCCTCAAAGAGGATAGATACACGGGCTTGAGCCTTGCACCGGGCAATAAAACTTTGCTTCAAAAACAAACTAGACCAGGAGTGCAAGCATCTAATGCTTCCTGCCCTTCTTCTTGCCACTTGCCACACTGCAACTTGCCTGATGCCATCAAAATAATTAGTTTGGGGTTAACCAAACGATTTCGGCTTATTTATTAATCGGTGAGGCCCAGTTGATCTAACCAATAATAATACTTCCTCCATTTCAGTTTACATGTCCTTGTGGATCAATCTACCGACACGAACTTAGTGAGCTCTAAACCACCCTCTAAAATAATTCTTTCATTCAACAACCTGGGCCAGGAAGAGAAAGATGTGATTACACTTGGTAATCGGAGTAGTGGGGATTAATGGAAGTGTGATTTTTTTTGGTAATAAATGTCCCTGAAGGACTCTGAATTCCAGAGTCGAAATCATAGCTTTGATTTCACACACTAGAGCAAGTTTCCTGCGGATTTATTGCCCCAAAATTCAGCTGTAACAGAAGCCATTAAAAATCCACCCCCTCCAGGATTTACTCCCCAACGAGCTTCCAACTCAAAGAACCCATTAAATTCCAACTTTCCAGCTCCGCCTCACCAACTAGAGAACGGCCTACTTGCCAAATTGTAACCGGCCTCCACTGACCCTTCGAAACCGAAGAAATTCCGGAAACGAACGATTTTGCTTCAGGAATCCCGTTGTCTTCTTCTTCTTCTAATCCAAGATGGGAATCCAATGTTTGTGGCCATGAGATCAAGGGAATCGAATCAGCGAACTAGGGAGCTCAGATGGGAGATTGGGCATGACGACTTCGATCAAAAACCTCCACCGGAGTGAAATCCCGAACTGCTCTGACTGGACGTCGAAATAAACGCCCAGCGAGAAGGCGAACTACCTACCTACCAACTTTAGAGAGAGAAAAACAAGGAACAAATCTGAACCACCTCTGAGCCTCGAAAAATCTCACCTCGCCTATCCTTCAACCTGGCCGCATCGACGGCGCCCGTTCCGGGGGCGGCCGACGGCTTGCAGTCCGGCGGGTCCTCGAAGAGCGACTTCGAGAGCCTCTTGTGCGCGTAGCCGATGTCGAACAGGATGACGCCTGAAGTCGGGTCGGCGACGAGGATGCCCTTCACGGGGAGCCACATGAAGAGCTCCTCCTGAGCCAGCCCCTCGCAGCTCCGGAGCGCGCCGCGGCTCAGGTTCCCACGCACCACGGTGTCGAAGAAGGCCAGGTCGCCGTTGTCGTACTGCGCGTAGCACGACGAAGAAAGCCGAGCCTCGAGCAGCCCGGTCCCCTCATCCAAGGTGTACGACTCCACGCCGCGCGGGAGCAGGCCGCCGGGCAGGCCGTACTTCCGCAGCAGCTCGTGTATCGAGTCGGCGGCGGGCGCCGTGCGGGCGAGCGCGAGGGGCGTCGCGGCGACTAGCAGGAAGAGGCACATGAGGGTTTGGAGAGGAAGACGGGAGGGGGGAGGCGGTAGCTCGGCCATGGGAGCGGCGGCGAGGTGGTGGTGGGAACGGAGATGCGGGTGGGGTGGGGGCAACCTGGCGAGGCGAATGGGAGGACGACGAGAGGAGGTTTAAAGGGAGAAAGGGGGATTTGAAACTGTGACACAAACGTGAAAACAGAACGACGGGTTAAATTGAGACCGTGATAGCAAAATACTGTTAGGGTTTGTTTTGTGGGATTTAGAATGGCATATTTGCCCTTCACTAATCAGGTGAATTTTTTGGGAAAGTGGTTAGTCAGGTGCTTCTATTTTATTCCACACTTGGCTATGTGTTTTCAAGTATGACACCATATTTACCGTGTTAGCAATAGCAAATTTTGAAAATTCAAAAACTAACAGCTCGCGCGCAAGTTAATGGTAGGTTTTAGTTCTTGGCTTTGAGCTTCGTGATATCGGTCAATTAAGTTCTTCTATCCACTCGGTTACGGAAAAAATCGTCGAGTTTTGTCGTACATGAATCTGTTGAGTTTTTCTTGCATGATATCGGGTTGGTAATAATGATATTAAAATTGTTTTTTTGTGTAACGATTCCCCTTCGCTTTAACTTTTTGAATGTTTTGGAAGGAAACGATTTTCCCCTTCGCTTTAACTTTTTGAATGTTTTGGAAGGAAACGCTAGGCCATATACAAGTTTTCGTCTATTGATGTGGTAACACCTTGTAGGTACAATTCAGAAAATAACAATCCACACATTCAATCAACAAACAATTTGTTCTAGTTTTTTGGTTTGGGGTTCCATGTTGTTGGCCAAGTACATGCTTCTAACCACCTGAATACCGGAAGATCGGTTGTTTTGGAATTCATAGTTTTTGAATCCATCTATATTGTATTAGAATTTTTTATGGAAAAAAGTAGGGAAAGCCCTTTATGCTTCATTTTTCATTTATATAAAATATCTAGATGTCAGAATAGGGGTGGATGAGTTCTAATCTATGAGTTGCATGCCTTCTTTCAAACTAGGCTTAGCCTTATGCATAACAAGGAAGGAAGATTCCTTGAAGCGTCTAATGCATTCTTGTCGATTAATCTCATGGTAATCAAATTTGTTCATGTGATTCCATGCCATCCCGTAAATAAGAAAAAAAGATACTTTAAACATAAAAATCACTAGAAAAAACTACAAAATTTACCCGATTTAAATATCAAAATTCATTTTCCAAGAAATGGGTACTGATAAATCTCTCAGAAAATCAATAAAAAAACTGTCAGCTATCATCCCCAAAATTCATAGGAACATCCAAACTGAAAAACTCCCAAACTTCTTACTTTCAAACTTCTGATTACCATTTTACTTTTTTTTGCGAAGAGATTACCATTTTACTTTTGATTGCCATGTTTTGTCAATTGGAAGACGTTATAGAATTGATGTGGTAGCCATATGTAAAAGTATTTTGAAATAGTTTGAATGGTCAAAGGGGTACATGCTCTTTAATTTTAAGAAGTCGGGATTATATTTACTTTGTTTTAGAGTTCAAGGATGTGATGTGTGCTAAGATAAGATAGTTGAAGTGTGGGTAACCTGATATGTATTATGTGTAAGTATCCATAAGATTCTTATGCATTGAAGTGCAAGGGTGCTTGAGTATGGTGAGAAATTTTTATACTCCTCACACCGACACAAAACTTGATGAAATAGAAAAAATAGGATGCACATATTTTTTTAATCAGACTTTTAAATTTGACCAACTATACGATACCAAATGCACATAATATGAAAATATATTTATTTATGGCTTTAACAATATTTATTTAATAAGACTATAAATATTGATAATTTTTCTATATAATTTTTCAAACTTTGACAAGTTCGACTTTGACCAAAACCAATGTACGTCCTATTTTGAGAAAGGGGGAGTACCTCTTGCTGACTTTGGAAACTTATTTTCTACCAAAAGTTTAGCAGGAAATCTTCTGAAGTCAAGGCTTTATTCCTCTAATAATGTGGGTTGGAACCGATGTAAAATTTACACAACTAGAAAGATTTATACATTATATGTAGATCTCACATCATGGTACATTTTCGTTCCTACTGTTACTACCACGGCACCAAAAATGTACGCATATCAGTAGATATTAATTTTCTATTTCAAAATTATTGACGAAAATCAAGGACTAACCTCCATCATTCAAAATGGTAAGCACTAAAATAGCAACCAACCTCTACTTTGATGGTCTATAATGAAACTGTCGTCACCGTCTAGCTGGTACATTTTCATTTCAATTTCATGAGTTTCAAGGTAAATATATGTAGTGTTGTGTTAGTAATAGGTTTAACATTGTGGTCACATTTAGAAAATAATTTTCTACATATTTTATGAAAAAAACAAGAGGATGATATCTCACTGATTAAAAATAGAGAAACTGTTTTCATGGTAAACAAGGGTCCTAAGTTGACAATCTCGTGAAAATAATACTCTGCACATTCCTAAATATAAGGTATATAGTTTTTGGCACGGAAATTAAAGAATGGTCATGGATGGTAAGATACACAAGCTTTGGGCGAGATTACGCTTCACTAATTGGCATGAAAAAATAGAGGAGCTTGGGTGAGGCGAGGAAACATATCAAATCCATAAACATATTATCCAAATAAGTGTTTCAATACAATACACGTTATATTTTGGATTTTTCTAAAACAAACTATACACCTTATATTAAGAAACAGAGGGAGTAACAAATAGGGATCTACGAACCAGGATAGGCTCAACAATATAGTAATTATGACTGAAAGAGAAATAGAGGGGTGAAACTATCTCAAGGAAATGTTGCGATAATTGAGAGCTTTATTTGGGAAGTTTAACTATTTCTCATTTTCCATATGCTCCACATTGAGTGAATAAACATTCTACCGATTGACGATTGTTAGAGTTATACTTAGGGCGTAACGATGTCACGTTATCTCTCTCTGCTTGTGGCACAAATGCTACCCCCTCCCCCACCCACTGCCATCGCCACCCATATGTAGTGTGCATTCCTCGACATAGTGGCTGGCCAACAGTTCCATGCATAAATCTTCGCCCATATGCCCATGGTGAATGGATCCTTTGTCATGTATTTGTCGTCTCAAGATCCTTAATCATGTTCTGAAAATGAAAAATGTTGTGGTGAATGCATTTCCTTTTAGGGGGTGCCATTGGATGGAACATATAATATGTGTAGGTAAATGATGAAATATAATTATTCCATACAAAATTTGAGTAAGTCTTTTAAAATATCAATAAATCAATGAATACAGTCAGCCAGCATAGCCAGAATGTCTTCGCCTCCAAACAATACAACGACAATCTGAGGAAAGGTTTGAATAGAGGGGTTCCTCTAAAAGATCCAAAGAAACCACTCAAACAACACACGTGTACCCCATGGAATAGTATCTGGCACATAGATGTATGACACTTTTGACCCTACAACATTTTTTCTGAAGTAACAAGTCAAATTCTTGGATACATTCAAGAATACACACAATTACTTACCATAACAAATTTGATCTCTTAGTGGTGAACGTGGTCTCTTTCACATGCCAACCGCACGAAATTTCAAAAATCTAGACAAAAAACCTGGCTATAGTGGAAACTACACCCTCCACTTTCCCTCTTCATTATCTTTTGCATATTATTTTCTTCGCTAGCCATGGAAATTGTGTGCCCCACCTATCCTAGACCAACCCGCACAAAAAGTTGCGCATGGGACAAAACTATGGGGTGCCTCTGCGCAGGGGCGAAGCTAGGGAAAATTTACCCAGGTGCACAACTTCTAAATGGAATTAACGACATATATAATAGAAACAAAAATTTGTCGTATAGTGGTGTGTTTAACAAATTCTATCATAAGGAATTCACCAAAATAAAGGAGACACATTGTATGCTCAATAATAAGGACGATCAAGTTTTTGCCAAAATAAATAAACTAATGATGATGTGACTCACAAAACTACCAAAAGACATCATCTGAGCTCACATCCTCCAAAACCTACAAATTCGCAATGCAAAGTCCAGTTATCACCAAAGATAAAATAACTTACTATAATTATTATAAGTCAGGGAGTGTTACCTTTCAATATTTACGATCTCTTATTTTCATGAATCGATCAACGACTTGGTCATTGCTAACTTTCTTCATTTCTTCTTTCTCCACATAGCAAATGACGTTATCACTCAAATTATCATCATCGAGGCGATTACGCAAATAAGTTTTCACGAGCTTCATCGCTGAGAAACACCTCTCAACCGTAGCAGCGGCAACAAGCAGCACAAGCACTAGATTCAAAAGCCGATAAACTAAAGGATAGCAAATATGCTTCCTCGTATCCACCATTATCTTAGAAAGATCATCAATACCTTGTATGTTGGTGAATCTGTCGTCTGCACGCACATCAACAATGTAGAGGCGAAGATGATGTCTTATATCTCTCAGTTCTCCGGAGTCAAAATCACTAGGATAGAGTTTGGCGAGGCTCACTAGATTCTCCGGCTTATGGAAAGGCATTGGGATGTCCTAGCAGAGCATAATCTAGCTTATGGAAAGGCATTGGGACAAGATGCCGCAGGCAGTTCTATTATGGTGTCTCCTGAGGTCCAAAAAGATATTGCTAGCAGTTTTGCAGGTGAGATAATGAGTTCTATTCTCAAATAAATTGGCCATGGTGACGAGGTTTGATCTCATCAATGCCCATTGTTATGGACTTGGGTTTTGGAGAAGATGGGGATGCTGGAGATCGTGGAACGGTTAGCAAACAAGCAACACGGGGACACAAGGTTTACCTGTGTTCGGGCCCCGAGGAAAACCCTACTCCTGCTTGTCTGCTCTTTGATTACGGCGGAACCGAAGGTTACGGGGTGCGCAGATGCAATCTGGCGTGGAGGTGTGTATGCGAAAGTATGAGTCGAGAGATCTAGGTCGTGCCCTCCTGGCCTTTATATAGACTTAGGCAGGTCCCGAGCGTAGACCTAGACGGTTACAGGTTCTAGGGTTTTACCCCTTTGAATTTCCTATCTACTCTAGTCTTGTTCTCCAAGGATCCGAAGGCGTCGTGGGCCTGGGCCACCCGAAAGTCTTCATGGGCCGGCATACATTCGCCGTGGGCCTTCCTTGGGCTAGACCAGGTATGCTGAGATCATGCACCCGCGGGGTATAACCATGTCAGTAGCCCCCGAGTGATCAGTCGAATCGTAGGTTCAGCTGAGGACTCTTTAACCTTTCGGGTGCAACTATGTATTTCAATAGCTCATGTGTAGGGATTGTTGATGCGTACGCCTGACTCACCCGACGGATCAGGGTCAGTTAACTGTCTTAGGACGAAACAACACGATCTTCCTCAGGTTCGAGTCCCTCAACTCGAACCTGGAACATATGCTGGTGTAATTCGACTAAGGCCGCGGAGGACTTACAGGAGTGGAATTCTAGTGTTTTTAATTGATGTACCCAACGCGTCCGTCAGGATTTTTCATCGCGCCTGCTGGCACGGGTTCATACTAGCAGAGCGCAGTCGTGTGCGTTGCCAGGCCATCAGATGATATCTGTAGGTCTTATCTTTGTGTCGCAGACACAGCATCCGAATGTTTGTCACCGCAGAGGTGTTTCGGGTGGCCAAGGAGATCGTTGCTCACTCAACGTTTTGTTGGGACAGAGTTGCCGAAAAGTTTTTTGCATGCTGATCTGAAAGATCGTAGTCGAAGAATTCATAGGATGCGCGACCAGCGCTCCCTATGGGAGTAGCCCCCGAGTGTCTGTTCGAGTCGTAGACCCGAGCGAAGACTTTAGTTCAAACATCGTTTAGTTGTTAAGTCCGTAGGACACAAAAAAAAATTCGGATGCTTAAATCCATCCTCCCTATGGGAGTAGCCCCCGAGTCTGTAGTGGAGTCGTAGACTCGACGTAGGACTCGAAGAAAAGTTCGTTGTTATTCGTCTTTCGGGTGCGCGGCCAGCACTCCTAATAGGAGTAGCCCCCGAGTATTTAGTCGAATCGTAGATTCGAGCGAGTACTCTTAACTTTGAAGCCGAAGAAATTGTAGTTGTTGCTAGTATAGCTTTTGATGACATCAGTGCTGACGATCAGTGACCTCAAGCGTCTGCTGCGCCAGAGATGACTTGACTGGACGAGCGTGGGTCCCACTTGCTGACCTTGAATTGACCGGTCACGCGCGGCGTGGAGATAATTACGGTGTCTCCTCGGTTTCCGCGCGTGGTGGACGGCGTGGTAACGACGGTTCGTTGTGGTGCTGACACGTGTATGGCCAGATCTGCCGTTGGCGTTAGGTCTTCTGGATGGACGGCTACCGTGCATCGTCCTCGTCGTTATAATCATTGGGGAAAGCTGCAGTTTGTTTTCACCGCATCAGTTCTTGTTTTCACTGCCTCATTGTGCTCCAGCGATTCTTGCTGCGCGCTGGAATTTCCTTCCACATTTCCATCTTCCCTTCTGCGCTCTCTCCGTCGGCACCGCCGTAGCGCGATGGGGAAATCGAAGAAGTCATCATCTGCAGTTGGTACCAGCGCCGCCGGAGGAAAGAAAGATGCCACCGCTACACGTGTCACCGACGGTGGTTGGCGGCGATCAGAGACGCGAGAAAGTGATCTCCGCAAGCTTCGCGAGCGGGGCTTGATCCCGCAGGATAGGGAGGCCGTCAGACTCCCCGGCAACGAGGTAATCCCTCGTCCCCCCTCTGGGTATCGGGTTATGTTTCTCGCCTTCGTTATGCGTGGGTTTTCCTTTCCAGTCCACAACTTCCTCCGTGGACTACTCTTTCTCTATGGCATCCAACTGCATCATCTTTCGCCCAATTCTCTTCTTCACATTGCTTGTTTCATTACTTTCTGCGAGTGCTGGCTCGGCATTGAGCCGCATTTTGGCCTCTTCCGGAAGCTTTATTCCGTGAAGAGGCAGTCTGGTTCGGATGGTGTTTATCCCATTGGGGGTTGCATCATCTCCCTCAGTCCCGATCTGCTTTTCTTTTCCTTTTCCATGTCTGAATCTGTCCAGTACTGGCGGAGGCGATGGTTTTATATCCGCAACTCCGTAGTGCCTGGGCAAGATTTTGGTCTTGTTCCTTTTGACCCCTCCCAAAAGATTGAGCCGAAAAGGTCTTGGAAAAACAAGATCTTGGATGGCGAGGAGGCAGAGGTAGAGGCCCTTTACCGTAGGGTGGAGGATCTCCAGTTGATTCCGGAGAAGGGAGTGAACGGTGTGGATATCATCCGCACGTTTCTCGAGCGTCGGGTGCAGCCTCTCCAGGCTAGGGCGCACCCGATGTTTCTTTATTCTGGGCGTCGTGATCCGACGAGGGTTTCGGCTGAGAAAATCTCCGAGGGGGATCTTGACAGGACCCTTCGCTCGCTGCTGAAGTTCAAGGCCGGAGAGGAAATCCCGGGGAAGTCGCTGACTCCGCCGTTTTCTTCGACGTTGGTTGTTCCATAGGTGTAGATTCGTGCGCGTAGCGCTTTTCACCGACTGTGTTTTATTTTCCTTTGTTTGCTAACAAAGTCCCTTCTGTTGTGCAGAGCTTCAAGGTGCCGGGCATGGTGCCTCCATTGTCCGAATTATTTTCGGATGCGCCGGATAATGACGTGGTGGATTCTGTGTCCGAACTACCTTCGGCATGATCGCCAGCTGAAGAGGCCAGCGAGTCGAGCGAGGACCACACGCGCAAACGATCGCGGAGCTCCAACGAGGCTTCGGATGCTTCGACTCCTCCGACTCCCAGAAACCCTCTGTGCCTTGATCGTCATAGTGACGAGCATGGAGGTTCTTCCTCTCCCATTCCTGCCATTCCTGTGCGGGCTGTAGCGCCGCACCCGCCGGCGAAGAGGAAGAAGGAAGAAAAGAAGGAAGAGAAAAAGGAGGAGAAGAAAGGGGAGAAGAGAGCCCGAAGGACTCCTCCTGTCTTCGACCTGAGCTCACTGGACTCGTAAGTTTCTTGTTATACTGCTGTCCTTTTTTCTTGTTGACTTTGTACTTGTGCTAATGCTAATTGTTTCGTATGCAGGCATTCTTCCCACGACTCCTCCAGCGATGGTGCTCGGGAGATGATGGGGGAGTTGAAGGTTGCGTCTCCTCCTCCTCAGACGGTGGCAACATCGGGGGGCGCCGCTCCGAACCCTCCTCTGTAGGAGGTGCAGGTGGTTGCGCCTCAGAATTTCGCCAGCGGGCCTTCAGAGTCGCCATTAGAGCATGTTAGTACCTCTGTTTTGTGCCACAGGGAGAGCCCCCGGGTGTCTGAAAAATTTCTTGCCTTGTTCTTTTTTCGAATCTTCGGGGGGAGCCCCCGAGTGTCTTCGTGTGCGAATTTTGCTTTTATTCCTTTGTGTTGGGCACAGCCCCCAAGTCCTTTTTCTTATTGGTACTTCTTTTTCTGCAGCCTTTTGTGTAGGAGGCCAAGCGGCTGGTGCAGAAGCGCCTGGTGCTAGAGGCTAACCTCCGACAGCTTCAAGGTACCTGTGTGCTTCTTTCATTTATTCCGGTCCTGCTTTCTGACGTTTGCTTGTTTTGAATGCAGAGGATCATAATACTTCTCTCCGTGAGGTCGACGCTCTCAAGAAGAGCCTTGGTCAATCAGAGAAGAAAGCCAAGGCCGCCATTGGTGCGAAGGAACGCCTCGAGCTAGAGCTGACCAAGGCAGCCGAAGCTAAGGAGCGTCTGATCGAGGAGAGGAGGCAGCTGGCCATTGTTGCGGCTGCGCGTGAAAGAGAGGTGGCAGGCAAGCTCATGGCTGCTGCCAAGGCTGTTTCGGGTGAGTGTTGTATTTGTGCTCCTTTCTTTTTGTTTTCTTGTCTTCTTATGTGTTAATTTCTTCATTCCTTCTCTTTTTGTCTCAGATGCCGCAGGCATCGAGTTTGACCGCGGCGCTCTGGAGCATGGGAGTGCTCTAGATGATGCAACTGTAGCGGTCGAAGATCGCTGCAAAGACTGCTGTCAACTCCTTGCCAAGGCGAAGGAGGTTCTTGGCGCTTCTACAAGGAGCTTGTCCCTAAGGCGCGACCCTTGATGATGTGGATGCCTGGCGGAGGCTTTGTCACCAGGCGCTTCGCGCATAAGCGCATAAGCGAGGGCATCGGCGCATCCGTCGGGCTGGCGATGGCCTTGGCGGCTAGGGCGGAGCTGGACCTTTCCCAGATCACCTCCCGGATGCCGACAACCGCGGATGGATCCGAGGTAGCCTTTGCTGCCTATTCTGCTCGCTGCAAGGGATATGGGCCAAAGCTCATTGATCTGTTGTCTGAGTATGCGCTGCGGCAGCAGGGGGAGGCCAAGGCTAGGCAATCCGGCTCCGAGGCGACTCAGGGTGCCGCGTCTTAGGCGTTGTAGATGTAGGGTAGTTTGTAGTCTGCTTTTGCTGTAAATATTTTGAGGAACACAATCCTTGTGCCACGTAGTGGCCTTTATATGCTTAATGAATTCTTCTGAGTTGTGCTCTACCACTGTCTGAATGTTTGTGTCCTTTGCTTTTCTGATGTTCTAGGTTCCTTCGGGTGCTGACCCTGTTGACACCTCGCCTGCAGCGCAGCTGCGGCCATCTTTGGATGATTCCTCGCAACTCACTTTTCTTCGGGACCGTGTTCGTAGTCTTGAGAGGGAGTTGCTTGGGTTGCGTGGTCACGCCGATGTTTGGAAGTCCAAGGCGGATCGCGGTGCAGCCAGAGAGGAGTACTTGATGGCGGAACTGCCTCGGCTATCTGAGCAGCTTCAATGTAAGTTGTTCTTTGTTTCGAGCTGCAACTCAGTTCTTCGGATGAGCCTGCTGGCCTTGCCTCTTATTTTGTACAATTGTCGCAGGTGCTAACCTTGCTCCGAGGGAAGAGAAAGAGCGTGTCGCTGTTCGGGTCAATTGCTTGACTCAACAGGACATGGAGGCCGGTGGCTTCTTCTGGATGGATCGTGACCGTGCCATGGCTCTGGCGACGGTGCAGGATCGTGTGCACCAGGTTTCGCGGGTGCTTCGCCAGGTGCAGACGTCGCTTGCCTCGGTGTTGCATGTCATGTTTCCTGTGGATGCCGTGCCAACGAGCCTTGCGAGTCTTCTATCGAAGTTTCGGAGCATGAGCAATGTCAAGGAGTTGGTGCGGCAACAGCTCGTCGCAGGAGTGAAGGCTGCTTTGTCCCTTGTGAGGTTGCACCGGCCTGATATAGATTTGTCTGTTGTAGCAGCTGGGCCACCTCTTCGGCCGGATGGTGGCGAGTGGGATATGTGTCCGCATTATGCGGCTGTAAGGCAGTATGCCGAACATGTAGTAGATTTGTTTGAGCAACGTGCTCAAGTTATTCTTCAGAATAGGTAGTACCTGTAAAAGAGATAGATGTAAAATTTGTATATGTCGACTGGGCTTGTTGTGCCCTTTGTTATAAAGGTTTTGTTTATTGTGAGCACGTGGTGCTTTGTTTGAGTACGTGTCCTTTTCGTTTGCATGACGTTGTCAGCTACTCGGGTGTACACGTGTGATCCTCGTTGATGAGATCGTGAGGTGGGGGAGCCCCCGAGTGCGTTTGTAGCATAAAGTAAAATTGCAAGTAGCGAACAAGATTTTGGGGCGGAACACTTAGCTTTATTTATATCGTAATGGAGGAAGTATATTGTTCGGCTGAATAGACTTGACTGAAAAGCCTTATTGAAAGTAAAAAAGATAGGTAGCTATGGGTAGAATCGCCGCAAGTGTGCGATGTTCCATGGGTTGGAGTATGCGACTCCGGACTCCACGTGCTTGAGGCGATAGGCGCCACCTGGGATGACTTCGGTGATGACGTAGGGTCCTTCCCAAGGTGACTCGAATTTCTTCGGTCGCTCTTGCTTGAGTCGCAAGACGAGGTCTCCTTCTGCGAAGGACCTTGGGCGCAGCCGGCGGCTCTGGTAGTTGCGGAGACTATGCTGGTACACCGTTGATCGAGCTGCTACTATGTCTCTTGCTTCGTCGAGTGTGTCGACGGCGTCTTCGAGTGCAGCCGTGGATTACCCGGTCATTGTAAGTGACGACTGGGGCCTGGTGGCGTGCCGGCTGGTAGCAGCCTCGGCTCCGTGCACCATGAAGAACGGCGTGTAGCGGTGGAGCTGTTTGGCGTGTCCGTAAGCTCCACGATGCGGATGGTAGCTCTTTCGTCAGGCTCCAGCTTTCCGCTCGAGTGGACTCATGAGGCGCTTCTTGATACCAGCGCCCGATTAGGCCGTTGGCCTTTCCACTTGCCCGTTCGTTTGCGGGTGTGCCATCGAGGCGACGTGATGTTGATCCCGAGGCCTTCGCGAAGTCCCGGAACTCCTGAGATAAAGTTCGATCCATTGTCGGTGATGATCTTTGTGCGGTATGCGAACTCAGAGACAATGGACTCGAAGAACTTGACGGCAGTTTTGCCCTTTTGGTTGGTGACCGGCATGGCCTCGACCCACTTGGTGAATTTGTCGACTGCGACCAGGAGGTAAACCTGTCCCCCTTTCGAGGACTTTGGCAGTTTGCCGATCATGTCGAGGCCCCATTGAGCAAAGGGCCAGGCTATAGGTATGGGTCTGAGCTCTGACCCGGGTGCGTGCGGTTTGTCGGCGAACCGTTGGCACCCGTTGCATCTTCGGACGATGTCCTTTGCGTCGCTCATGGCCGTTGGCCAGTAGAATCCGGCTCGTAGAGCTTTGGCGACAAGGGAGCGGCTGCCTGCGTGATGGCCGCAGATGCCCTCGTGGATGTCATGGAGGATGGCTTTCCCGTCACTGATGGTGACGCACCTTTGTAGTACACCCGTAATACTGCGCTTGTACAGCTCGCCATTGATGATGGTGAAGGCTTTTGACCGACGAGATATGCGTCGGGCATCTGTCGGGCTATCAGGCAGTTCTCCGTTTATCAAGAACTGGAGGTACGGTCGCGTCCAAGTTTCTTCGACTGCCATGACCTGCATCAGGTTGACCATGGCGACCTCTGTGTCCAGTTTCTCGGGTCCTTCATGTCCTTCGGGCGGCGTAGACCCCGAGTGTTCTACTTCTTCGGGTGATCCCTTGGGGAATTTTTGCTTGATGGATGGCACGCAGATCTGTTCGAGGAACACACCCGGTGGCACCTTTGCGCAGGTGGAGCCGATGTTGGCGAGTCTATCGGTTTCCTCGTTGCTTTCTCTTCCGACGTGACGAAGCTCGCAGCCATCGAATTCTCCTCCGAGTGCGTTGTAGAGCGCGCGGTACGCGATCATGTTTTCGGCGTGTGCGTCGCATCGTTCATCGTCTGCTGGACGACGAGGTTGGAGTCACCGTAGATGACCAGGCGCGTTGCACCGCAGATCTTTGCCATCCTCATGTCGTGGATGAGGGCTTCGTATTCGGCCTTGTTGTTGGAGGCTCGGAATTTCATCTGGAGGACGTACTTCATCCGGGTCGCCTGCTGGAGGTCAAGAGGACTCCGGCTCCACCAGCGCTTGGAGCCGTCGAAGTGCATTGTCCACGACTGCGACATGTCTGGGGTGTCTCGCAGCTGCAGCTCCATCCAATGTACGAGGAAGTCCGGGAGGACTTGAGATTTGATTGCGAGTCTCTTCTCGTAGATGATGTCCAGAGGTGACAGCTCGATGCCCCACAGGGCCACGCGTCCTGTGGCCTCAGGGTTATTCAGGATGCTGTTCAGGGGTGCCTCGTTAACGACCATCACCTGGTGCTCCTGGAAGTAATGGCTCAGCCGTCGAGCCGTCATGAACACGCCGTAGGCAAGCTTCTGGTAGTGAGGGTACCTCTGCTTTGTTGGTGCCGATCACTGAGGTAGTAGATTGGGCGCTGGACCCCGTGGGTCTTGCCTTCTTCGGGTCGTTCGACCACTAGCACGGTGCTGACCACCTGGTGTGTGGCTGCTATGTACAACAGCAGAGGCTCGCGCTCCTTTGGCGTGACCAAGACGGGCGAGGTGGAGAGAAGCCGCTTGAGGCTTTCGAATGCATCGTTGGCTTGAGCGCCCACTCAATTTATCCGCCTTGCGTAGCACCGGTAGAATGGTAGGGCCTTCGCCCATGCGCGGTGATGAATCGCTTAACGCCGCTATTCGTCCTCCGAGTCTTTGGACGCCTTTGAGGTTTTCGGCTTCTCCATCGCCATTATGGCTCTGATTTTCTTCGGTTCGCCTCGATCCTCTGAGAGATGAAGTACCCAAGCAGCGGTGACCCGATGGGATGTCAAGGCGCACTTTTCGGTTGAGCTTGATCCTGTAGCGATCAAGGTTGTCGAACGTCTCGCGGAGATCGCCGATAAGTGTCCTTGCCTCCTGGTTTTATGACTATGTCGCCAACATAGACTTGAACGCTGCGACCGATCTGGTCCTTGAGGCAGGCTGCATGCATCAGATGCGTGGCACTGCGTTCTTTAGCCGAAGGGCATTGTGTTGTAGAATACTCCGAACGGTGTGATAAACGCGCCGTTTTCTCCGATCTTCGACCTTGAGTCGAATCTGGTTATAGCTTCGAGTAGGCGCCGAGGAAGAGTTTCTCGCCTGCGTCGAATCGATGATCCGATCGATCCGAGGAAGAGGAAGTGGTCCTTTGGGCAATGCTTGTTTAGCGTGAAATCCACGCACATCCGCAGGATGTCCGTGTCCTTCTTTGGGACCATCACTATATTTGCAAGCCACCGCTTTCCTTTATTTCCTGATGAAGTCTGCGCAGAGTAGTCTATTGATTTCCTTGCCGATAGCTTTGGCTCGTGGCTCAGACGATCTCCGGATGGACCGCTGACGGCTTGGTGTCTGGAAAGACGTTGAGTGCGTGCTCGGCGAATTCCTTGGGAACTCCTGGCATGTCCGCAGGACACCAGGCGAAGATTTCCCAGCGCTCACGGAGGAATTCGACGAGCGCGCCTTCCTATGCGGGGCTGAGGTCGTTGGCGATCAGCGCCGTCTTGGAGGCATCCGTCGGATGGACCTGCACCTTCTTTGTGTTGACGGTGGAGTCGAAAGACATGTCGGGCGCGTTTTGTCGTGCGACTGGGGGTGCCCCATTGTCGCATCACTTCGGAGTCTTAGGAGCTCCTCCTGCATGCCGAATGACTGGGAGATTCTGTTGAAATCCCTGTATCATTGGTCCGATCGGGTGAAGCTCCCGTGGATTGTGATGACGCCCTTCGGCCCTGGCATCTTGAGTAGTAGGTATGCGTAGTGTGGGACAACCAGGAACCTTGCGAATGCTACACGCCCGAGGATGGCATGGTACTGTGATGGCCAGTCCACCACTTCAAATTCAAGTCGCTCAAGCCGGAAGTTGTCCGGCTTGCCGAAGATGACGTCGAGCCATATTTTGCCCAGGGAGAATATGCCCTTCCCTGGAAGGATGCCGTGGAACGTTGTGTCCGATCGTTTCCTTTGCATCGGATCGCGTGATTGCTGCTAGAGTGCTTGCGAACATCAGGTTGATTCCGCTGCCGCCGTCCATGAAGACGCAACTCATCTCAAAACCTCCGATCTACGCCTCTAGCACCCGGGCAACATGACCTGGGCGAGGGATCTGGCAAGGGTGATCCGAACGAGTGAATGTGATGCAGGACTCTGATCCGCTGAGGTACTCAGGGATGGCGGGTGGAGTTGCCACGGCCAGGTTGATTTGTCGGGTGATTTTATTCTGCACCCTATTCGTGGGGCGCCCCTTCTGGATCATCAGTGCTCCTTTCGGCGGGGGTACCCGTTCCCAGCATTGTTCTGTGCTGGTGCGACTGGTTGGTTCGGGCCTCCAATAAGTGGCGGTGGAGGATCTCCATGCGCTATTTCACCTGGCACAGGTGCGTTTCCGAACGCAGGGATTGGGGCTTGCTGCCTCATCTGCACCATGCTTTCGCTGAGTTTCTGTAACTCGCGGCAGTCCTTGAGCATGTGGCTGGCTTTGTTTTTGCCATCCTGCTTGTCGATATAGAAGTGGATGGTGCATGGACCCGAAAGCTTTTTGTATGCTGAGGGTCCGTTATCGCGGTCGCGGCGTTGCCACGACTGCGATGGGCGTCCCCCGTCGCGGAAGTTTCCTCCGCGATATCCTTCGCTGTTGCGGTTGGCGTCGTTGCGGCGATCGGCGTAGCCAGCCGCGACCATGTCGGGTCCGTCGCGATCGTCGTAGACACGCGATCTTCTCTTGCTACGGTGTTCTCGCCGTCGACCGTAGTCGTCTTCTTCTTCCGATTGTGCTCGGTGAATGGAATCTTCTCCGTCAGCCCACCTATTAGCGATGTCCATGAGGTGGTCGAGTGTTTTGGGCTTGATGCGCCCAAGTTCCTCCTTGAAGTCTTGGCGCTTGACGCCGTCTCTGAAGGCATCGATGGCCCTCTCTTCGGAGATGTGGGCTGCGGAGTTCTTTGTGTTGGACCAGCGTAGTATATACGAGCGAATGGATTCGCCCGTTCATTGAGTGCAGGATCGCAACTCTTCAATTGAGGCGGGCCTCTTGCTAGTGCCTTTGAAGTTTCGGATGAAGCTGTAAGCTAGCTCATCCCAGCTTCGGATGGACCCTGAAGATAGGCCGCTGAGCCAGATCCGGGCTACGCCTGTCAGCTGCAGCTAAAGGCATTGCATGGCAGTCTCCTTGTTTCCACCGTGTAGTTTGACAGATGATAAGTGGTCGCTGAGCCAAGCTTTTGGGTCCTGAGTGCCGTCGAACTTCGGAGTATCCGAAGGAAGCTTGAATTTACGCGGCATTCGTGTCCGCCAGACAGATCTGCTGAAGCATCGGGCTCCGCAGAGTTCTCCTTCATCTTCGTCCATCTCGGATTCAGACGAGCATGCGCGCTTGGCGCGCGCTTTGTCGATTTTGCGTTGTGTGAGCGCATCTCTGGCGTCGTAGTTGCGGTCGCGGGGGCGCAAACTCTTCTTACTTCGAGGAAGGTCATGTTCCTCTTCTTCGGATGAAGGGGTAGGGCTGTGGTCGAAACGAACCGGAGCCTTCTTCTTCGGATCCGCGGGAGCTTCATGGTGGAGCGCAGCTCCGAAGAGTCCAAGTCCGGTGAGTGCGGACTTGTGCATAGCTCTCTTCGGGTCCCCCTCCGGTGGTGGGTGGGCTGCGAGGTACGCAGTGGCTGCCATGATCGCAGCCTGCGGCGTTTTCGGGATGACGTTGCCATCGGCATCCATCTCCATGAAGGATGTGTGGAGAGTTCGCGTCAATTCGCGGCGCTCCCGAGGATCCATGTTCTCCATCCGAGAGCGGTGCTTGTTGCCTGGATTGGCGTTCGAGCTAGAGCCGATGCCCATGGCGGAGAGCGCGGCTCGTCGCGTGCTGGACTCTGAGGCTGCTTGCTTGTGTTTGTCAAGCACCTCCTACATCTTGACCTGCTTCTTGTGCTCCTCGATCAGGAGCAGGTGGTAGGCCATCAGCATATCCCATGGCGTCCGCAGCGATTACTATGTTGCCACGGCTTCACGGACTGGGTCCATCCTTCTTTGCTAAAGCGGATGACATGGCCGTTGTTTTCTTCGGGTGGGGACAGCTTTACGTTCGCCCGTTTGCTCTGGCGTTAGGCGCTTGCTGATCCACGCCGCTTTGGATGACCGTGGCGCATTGGTAGCGCCACAGATTGGTCTGCTGCCGCAGCTTTCAGATCCGGAATCAGAGGTCCCGCATCCGATGGCGGATCGCACAGATCGGAGTTGCGCTGCTGTTGTCGAGGAATCATCTGTTGATGATGTTGTGCGTAACGGTGTGGGTCCATGAAGCGGTCCCGATTGATGGTAGGGGCACCGCTCGAGGCGGAGGGTGCGGTTGCCCACCGAAGCGAAGCTCCCGAACAGGATTTCGAGTCCGTCGCTTACGGGATCGAAGTCCTTCATGGTGGCCGGCGAGTGGGCGGTGAAGTCGAAAGCGCCGAAGAGGAGGTGACTCTCCGTTGCTGCAGAGTTGTAGATCGATCGGGTTGGGACCATCACGATCGCACAATCAGCGCCCCCAGTTCCCACAGACGACGCCAATTGACGAGGTTTGATCTCATCAATGCCCATTGTTATGGACTTGGGTTTTGGAGAAGATGGGGATGCTGGAGATCGTGGAACGGTTAGCAAACAAGCAACACGGGGACACAAGGTTTACCCAGGTTCAGGCCCCTGGAGGGAAAACCCTACTCCTGCTTGTCTGCTCTTTGATTACGGCGGAACCAAAGGTTACGGGGTGCGCAGATGCAATCTGGCGTGGAGTTGTGTATGCGAAAGTATGAGTCGAGAGATCTAGGTCGTGCCCTCCTGGCCTTTATATAGACTTAGGCAGGTCCCGGGCGTAGACCTAGTCGGTTACAGGTTCTAGGGTTTTACCCCTTTGAATTTCCTATCTACTCTAGTCTTGTTCTCCAAGGATCCGAAGGCGTCGTGGGCCTGGGCCACCCGAAAGTCTTCATGGGCCGGCATACATTCGCCGTGAGCCTTCCTTGGGCTGGACCAGGTATGCTGAGATCATGCACCCGCGGGGTATAACCATGTCACATGGCGTGTTCTGTTTACTTGTTGATGAGTCCAGAGATGTCTCTTGCAAAGAGCAGATGGCCGTGGTCTTGCGTTATGTCAATAGTTTTGGAATTGTGAAAGAAAGTTTTGTTGGTCTCGTTCATGTGAAAGAGACAACGTCATCCTATCTCAAGTCGTCAATTGATTCTCCGTTTACAAAATATAAGTTGAGCTTCAAGCAAGTTCGAGGACAGGGTTACGACGGCGCTTGTAATATGCGAGGTCAGTTCAATGGTCTTCAAGCATTGATCATGAGGTAAAATAGCACGGCTTATTATGTTCATTGCTTCGCACATCAACTCCAGTTAGTCATGGTGGCTGTGGTAAGAAATCATATAGGAATTGGTAGTTTATTTAATATGACCTTAGTCTTGCTAAATGTTGTGGGTGGATTTTCAAAGAGAAGATACATGATTCGAGATATAAATCTTGAGGAAGTGCAAAAGGCCTTAGGTTTTGGAATGCTAAAAATTGGAACAGGTTTAAATCAAGAGCAATGCCTTCAAAGACCTGGAGACACTCGTTGGAGTTCGCATTACAAAACACTAAAACGTTTGGTTGATATGTTTCAAGAAGTAGTCAAAGTGTTAGAGTTTGTGGAAGAAGAGGATGATGACAGAACAAATAGAGAGCAAGCAACTGGTCTTCTGGTGTATTTCCAATCATTTGATTTTGTCTTATTTTTGCATATCATGTTGACTATCTTAATAGCTACCAACACATTGTCATTAGCTCTCCAACGAAAGGACCAAGATATTATGAATGCCATGGGTTGTGTCAAGTCAACTAGAAGTTATTTGGTTGATCTTAGAGAAAATGGGTGAGACTCCGTGCTATGTGAGGTGCATGCATTTTGTGAGAAACATGATATTGTCATGTTAGAAATGGATGAAGCCTATGTCAATCCAAAGAAGAAAAGACAAAACACTGGAATTACCAACCAACACCACTACCAGGTTGATCGTTTCAATGGTCTTATTGATTGGCTAGTTCAAGAGTTTGATAGTTGTTTCAATGAAACATCCTCCAACTTGCTTATATGATCAGCCGCTTTGAGTCCGAGGGAAAATTTTCATGATTTTAATTTGGAGAATCTAATGAGCCTCGCCAAACTTTATCCTAGTGACTTTGACTCCGGAGAACCGAGAGATCTAAGACATCATCTTCGCCTCTACATTGTTGATGTGCGTGCAGACGATAGATTCTCCAACATACAAGGGATTGGTGATCTTTCTAAGATAATGGTGGATACGAGGAAGCATATTTGCTATCTTTTAGTTTATCGGCTTTTGAATCTAGTGCTTGTGTTGCCTGTTGCCGCTGCTACGGTTGAGAGGTATTTCTTAGCGATGAAGCTCGTGGAAACTTATTTGTGTAATCGCCTCAATGATGATAGTTTGAGTGATAACGTCATTTGCTATGTGGAGAAAGAATAAATGAAGAAAGTTAGCAATGACAAGTCGTTGATCGATTCATGAAAATAATAGATCGTAAATATTGAAAGGTAACACTCCCTGACTTATAATAATTATAGTAAGTTATTTTATCTTTGGTGATAACTGGAATTTGCATTGCGAATTTGTAGGTTTTGGAGGATGTGAGCTCAGATGATGTCTTTTGGTAGTTTTGTGAGTCACATCATCATTAGTTTATTTATTTTGGCAAAAACTTGATCGTCCTTATTATTGAGCATACAGTGTGTCTCCTTTATTTTGGTGAATTCCTTATGATATAATTTGTTAAACACACCACTATACGATAAATTTTTGTTTCTATTATATATGTCGTTAATTCCATTTAGAAGTTGTGCACCTGGGTAAATTTTCCCTAGCTTCGCCCCTGACTATAATCACATTCTTTATGATCGTGGACGAGCAAATTGCAATGTTTTCATAAGAATGACACCTTCTCATAAATAACAATGAGCCTTTTCCTCCCCTCCTCCAGGATTGAAAGCAATAAAAAGAGCATTAGTTATCCGGTAACTTTGATTCTACATCTGATCTCCACGTAATTGTCGACCTCCTTCACCTTACCCACACGATGCGCTAAATCATCAATCGCTTCCACCTTGCATAGAGCTCTGGTATGTCATGAATTTGAGCCCACATATGCATGCCCCTAAAAAAACATTTCTTCAAATTTCAAAGGCCATCACAATCCTTAATAAGTAGGGTCAGAAATCCATAATAGAGTTCGACTGCAATAACTGAATTAATTATCCCCTAATGAACAACCTTTTTTCCAGTTTCCCAAGCAATGCATCTGGAAGATGAATATGTTATCTCTAGTTGCCCGACATATCACGAACAAGGTTCCCCATGCCTTTTATCTTCTCAAAAAGCGCCTCCATGTTGAAAGCTTGAATGTCTTGACTTTCCCGATCGTCGGCCATTTAGTATCTTTCTGGTATTCCTTTGCTTCCTAGGATTTATCACCACATCACTATGCTCATCGCCATTCTGTTCCAGATGACTAGACATGTCTTCGATCTCCTCCTTAATCCCCTCAGCTGTGCTTGAAGAATCGGTGATTTCCTTAGTCACCATGGTCTAGGACCCAAAACCCTAGGTTTCATCACCACGGTTCTCCAAGAGGAAGGAATACTCACGTGAATCGATCTAGGATATGGGGATAGACACGGAGTATCTCTTTGTAACCAACACATGATGTGAGTAGCCAAAATCCAATCCAATCTCACGGCGAGTCAGAGTTACCGTCGGAGCACAAAACCAAAAATGATAGGGTATGAAGGTTTTTGACCCCCCTTGACAACAAATTTCTGAAATTGATTTCCTACTGGTAAATTGCGTTCACTTGCACACACACCAACTACATGAAATTTCTAAAATCTAGAGAAGAAACCTGGCTATGGTGGAAACTACCCCTCCATTTTCTTCTTCGTTATTATCTTTTGTCCAACTAGCCATGGTCATTCCCCATACTCCACCTGGTGACCATCATGACCATGTCCGGCCCCTCACCTTGCCACCATATTATCAATTACGTTTCTCCTTTCCTTACTGCCAAGAGGACGCATCCCTCTTTCCCCACGCTTCACCCAAGATAAGTTTTTGTCAGGGTGTAACTTAGAGGTGTTTACAACAACTATAACCCATGTTGGATCTCAGAGATGTCTACAAGGATGACATCGAGTGCACCGGTGGAGGGTGACAACGGAGGCTGGCCATGCTTGCTCACCCTTGTTTGCGATGGTGGATCCAGGTCCACATCCATTATTGGCGACGCCGATGGTCGGGTTCAGAGGTACCCACAACGACGATGACGAGCATGTCAGTGACAGAGTGATGACAGAGGCCTCACGGTCTCTGCCAAATGCTGGAGTGAGATATGTTTATTTATTACTACTCTTGTTAATATTTCAATCTATTGTTTCCTTTTTGTTTTTTCGAAAACAATGTAGAATTTATGTGAAAGATCATATCAATTTCTTAAAACCATGGGACACATGTAATTTCCCGTGTATGTACTTTTAAACAACACGCATAATTTCTGAAAATTCAATTTGTAAAACTTATGATTTATGTTGGTTCGAGGCGCAGTAAAAAGAGGGTGGTCTAGTCACATTTGGTGGAAGGGCATTTTCGTCAAACCATGGTTTTATACCTAGTTGGCTCCAGAATGCTCCATGAATGAATATACTATACATAAATGGTGCATTATTGGGTGAACCCTGTGTTTTTGGCGTTTCGTGTGGCCAGCATGCATGACAGCCCGTTCGGAACCCGTCAACAAGCCATCGGCGGACGGACGGACGTACGTACCGGCGAAACGGACAAAGCCAGGCCAACCCCTCGCTCCCTCTGAAGCCTGACCGACTAACCACGATGGAGTGATGGATGGACAGTGAGCGAGCGTGCGTGCATAATGAAACTTGCAAGGAAACCAAATAAAAATCTGGCGCTGGCTGACAAACGAGATTACGTGGGGAGACACGCTTATTTGTGTACGCTAGCGAGCTTAGGACGCTTCCTCCCTTCCTTCCTTCCCCGGCCCCGCTCTCGATCGATCGCTTCGTGGTCGCTGGACCGATCGCTGTCTCCGGCGTCGTCGTCGTCGGCACGTACGTACGGGTGCGGGGTGCCTGCCCGGCGCCGGCGCGTCGCAACAAAACGGAAACTAACGCCGGCGCGTTCCCGTTTTGTTAGTTTCTACATCTAGCTTTAATAGACGTGGGCGGAGGAGGTTTCGCCGGGGCTGGCTAGCAGGGTAATCGCGCGCCGGTTTCGATCGGGGCGTTAAAAGCCGAGAGAAACTTGTCCCTGCTCGGCCACCTTTCGCCCTTTTCCGGGTTTAATGCCAGGGGTTTTTCATGCTGCTGGCTGTGACTGTGAGCGTGATAATAATACGTGAAGCCAAAGCTAAAGCGTGCGTACGTGCGCGCTTACGCATGGGACAGAGCAGTGCTCGGCAACGGCAGGCCGTTGATTTGCTACAGTACAGAGCAAGCAACTTAATCACCGGAGTTATTGTAGACACTGTATGAGTGTGTGGAGGCACACAGGTCCTGATTTAGAAAGGCCGCCAATTAAGGGCCGCTTAGCAGGCTTTTGCAATCATTAATCTCCTGAAGTATATTATACTACTACTGGCCACCAGTACGTAACAGCGCATCTTGTGGTGGTTTATGTATTATTGTTCTCGAGAACCACACACCCAGGGAGGCCACCCGCTGCTGCTCTGGAGTCTGGATCCGTCCTCAGGAGAATGATTATCATCAGGTCAAATCATGCTCATCAGTTTAAGCATGGCGACTATAGGAGTAGTTAGCTAGGAGGTCACCACGCATAGTTGTATCGACATGTTTGCCTCACGAACTAATGTCTGTTTGGTCCGAAATGGCATCAGAGCAAACCCGATACCCCTCGTTCCTTGTAACTCTGTTCAAGTGGTACACCATAATAGAGAACATTGTTTATTCTAATAAAACTAGTAGTACTTTTTTTCCGGAAGTTATGTGTATTTCTCTTATTAGACCATAATAATAGAGCTTTTCTATTTATTTATTTTTGAACAAGGTGAGACCCCGAAGGGCCTGGACACATTCATCGGTATAGTAGTACATTTGCAGCAAGGATCTTAAAGAAGCAACTAAAAGCAAATAAATCCTTAATATTTACATAAAAGGTCCTAAAATAAGTTGAAAAAACCAATGGGGTCCTATGTGCCCGCCATCGCACTAGGATTACAGAGCACAACCATCTTCACTGGCATCGGGGAAATCACCGCTTGGCTCTGAGAAAATGAGGGTTGCCATCTCATACTTCGTTGAGGGCCTCCACCTAGAGGTTGAAAAGCGTCGGGAACCACCGCCAGTGATGAGAGAGGCCACTGCATGGCCAACTGAGTGGGCTAACAACTATCAATTTTCGAGGATGGAGCTCGATCAATGGTGTTGCTACTCTAGCACCGTCGGCTTCCAAGCCTAGTTCAGCAAAATGTTCCCTCCCCTAACTCCACCATGGAGAGATGTAGAAAAGAACATGGCTTCACTCTAGATTGAAATCCCACAAACAGAACTACCCTTCAACCACCACACAAAGAAAGTGGACCCGCCATCAAACCCTAACTCCCGCCACGAGTCAGAGGAGGCAAATGCGAAGAAGAATTGCAGCAGTAGTAGGCCACATAGTAGAACTTATTAAAGGAGTTGCCCGGATCCTCCACCTTCGACTCCCTCCATGGGAGCATTGCCGCAAAGCAATGAGGAACCGTGCAGAGCCGGGCCTGGTCCAAAAGACCCAACTGCAAGCTCTCGTTACAAACCTTATTTGGAGGGATGTAAGGCCTCCTCGTCCACACATGCGTTGCCGCCTGCCACCAACGAGACACACCAACATAGAGGACATCAAGGACACTATGGATCTGGTCGCCTTGTCCACCAACCTACCCTCGAACTCCATAAAGGAAACAACTATGAAAAAACTAAGCCTAAACCTAAGATCGACACCATCCCTTCCCTCTTGCCGCACGACAACACCAACAGGAGAAGCTCCGGTGAGCTTGGTTGGTTATGTTCTTGTGGTACCATAGGTTCTAGACTTTGAATGTGTGCTTCCCCTTTTCTAATTTTATTTATGCTTTTAGCGGTTCTTTTAGTGGGAGATGACATGCTTGCCAACTACGAGGCGTCTGATGTGACTTCATCCATCTCAAGATTTGTCGTTTTAGACGGTCTTTTTGTGTGTATGTGAGCGTCTATGTTTCTGCCATGTTTCTAAAAATAAATGTCATTGCAAATAGCCAAGAAGTACATAAATGATAGAATGATTAGAAGCAAAATTTGAATGGTAAGTAGACAACAACGTTAGTCTTTCTCTTGTTTTCGTCACTCTTGGCATATATGCATGTTTATGCATAATTGAATAAAAAAAACTAGTCATCCAGCTTATTTCTGAAATTACAAACTATGCTCAAACCAACGGGTATACTATGATTTTTCAATGATAGACAATTGTATTAATGCATGAAACAATACACATAAATATATAAACCGGGCTCAAAAGACACATCTAGTAGCCGTTTTTTACCTGCTTGGAAGAAATCTAGCCAATGCCCATACCACACACGCAATAATTTCATCTCATGCTCCTGGTATCTACAGTCCCAAACTATTGAGATCCAGAGTTCACGTAGCAACCTGCACTAGTATAGACATGCAAAAAAAAAAAAAAAACAGAAGCACAGAAATATCTCCACAAGGGGCCGGGTCACGAGATGGCAGCAGGTTGGAGCTATAGCATCTCTCCGTTCGTGCCCCATAGATCTCTCCAACCGGTCCCGTGTCGTCTGACTCAAGAACCTTCCTCTGACTGGCAAAATAATCAAGAGGCCCCGTCGTCGAAGCGAAAACGTCCAAATAAACGACGCCATTAAAGAAGAAAGATGCCAAGCTGACAGGCTGCATGATTTGATTAAGCGTACATGTATATTTCTTGGCCCTGTGGCCAGCCGTGCTGCGAGAGCAATGGGCGGCCGGTTTGTTAATGCTCAGCGCACAAAGCCAAGGACATGCTGGAAGCCTGGAACAGAGTACTAGTAGTACGATTGCAAGGGAGCAAATTAACCAACCCTTAGCTTTGCTACAATTAAGCTACTTAATCATTTCACAAAAGGAACTTTTTCCCCCTCTCGCCCCTTCTAGAGCCCATTGAGAGTCGTCTCCAGATCTCCGCCGCCGCCCCTCTCCTTCCTTCCCTCCGGTGGCTCTGCCCGCCGGCGTGAGGATGGATTAGCTGGCTGGCCCCCCTTGTACATAGTAGCTGTAGGTTTCGAGCTGTTCTCTGTGTTGTTTCCCCTAGTGGAGTCTGGGGGTAGGATGGAGGATCCCGGCAGCCAGATCCTCCACGCCATGAATCTCCTTCTCTCTATTAATCAGCGCTCATGGCGGTCTTTGTGTACAGGGGATTTGGAGCTCGTGCATCCCAAAATAAGGCCTCGCAGGGGCGGAGGGAGTCGCGGGGCCTGGCTCTTCTCTGCGTGGTGTGCTCCCTCACCGCTGCGGTGCTTCCAGGGTGGAAGACGAAGGTGGCGGCGGGATATGTTGAAGCTCCTCCAATCAAGATCCCTTCCTGTGGTTTCCTGGGCTGCTCTCCCTGCAGTTCACGACCTGGCATCCTCTATCGGCAAGGTGCCGAGAGAGATGTTGATAGGGCAACTATCGATGGCTGGCCCGGGAGATCGCTTGGGAGACGAACTGGCATCGGCAATCGCGACTACTCTTCTTCCGCTGCATCGATCTCTTTTTTCTTGGAGCTTGACCAAATATCAAATCTCTCCAGCATGCGTTTGGGTGGCTAGGGTGGTTCTCCGGCCCCAGTTTGCTTCGCCTGGAATTTTTCGATGCCCCCTTCTTCAACCTCCGGCGGGAGGCCCTTCCAACCTTGCCTGATGGTAAGGATGCGGCCGGCGATGGTGGCAATTTGCATCTACGGCGAGGTCGAGGATTACTCAAGGACCTGATTGCTTTTTATGTTTTCTTTTGGGGTTCCTTTTGTAATCTGGAGGGACATTATTGTAATTTTGCCTTTCTTTTAGGTTCTTCCTGCAGCGTTGTATCACTTTTGTATTAAGATTATGCCAGTTCTGGGACCTTCGGGTCCCTTCCCTTGGTTCAAAAAAAAAATCATTTCACAAATGTCAGTAGACTAAGCAGTACTAATACTAACCACTACTGGTACTGCTAACCCTAGGCAACAGGAGGGCAGTGGCTTGTTTACGGCTGGCTCACAGCTCCAAGCACCGGCTCTTCCTTTGATTGCCTTATAACCTGCTTGCTAATCTCGTCGGGGCTTGCAACGGTGCCAACATTTTTTACAACCACACCCAGCGCAGGCCCCACCTGTCAGCGACAGATTATGCTTAATTAGTAGGGAGGGTTGTGCCCGGAGCACCTTCGGTGGGTTGTGGGCCCCATCTCATGTGGGAATAAACTGTTTGGGTTTGATTTGTTTCTAGGCGATGCCTCAGGGCTCAAGTTTCCCCAATGATACGTTTTGGACATCAATCATTGAGCTCTACGAATTTCCCCTTGCCTAGTTTAATCAGGGCTACTTTACCCCCATTCCCATCATCACCATCGCCTAAATGTTTGTCCTAGTGGCTACCCTAGCAAGAATCCAATATGTATCCACATATCAAGCATGCCCTGAACTGGATGGCACAGGATGCTAGCAGGGTCTAGTTCTATAACTAATCTCCATGGAGTTGTTAACAATAGGTGGCATGCATTGCATTCTATATGGGCGGCTGACGTTTTCATAAGCAGCTTTTCTCTTTTATTAAGCTAGCAGATTTGCTTGCTCAATTACATGGCTAACTAGAGAGTGAAGTTTTCATAATCAACTCCCCCCACCACATGTTTTTGTTTGACGCAACGTGATGCAATTGGCCAGATACGATTTACAACTTCCCTTAGCAAACACTGCATATCCTGCAATCCCGTTCGAACTTACCAACAAATCTTAGAAGCTTCGGCGCGACCGGACTTTCTTGTTTTTAACGCGTGAAGCTTATGTCCTCCAGAGCAAATGATTTTCGTGTTTGGTGCAAATGTACAATTAGATCATTGCCGCTGTGCTCCTTTCCCAAAGAAAGCCATCATGTTTTGCTCTGCTTTTGGGTTGTTATTTGAGTGAGGCTAATTAAAAGGCATAATGACCCATTGCTTCTAGGCTTTAGCTTGATGTTACCTGTTAAGGTTATGAAGAAAGCCCATGACTAAAACATGATTTGTTCCACCTATAGCAAGGACATATCCAGTGCTCCGACCATCAAGCGCATCCCATGCTTCCAGCTTTAGAAAAACATGGCCAAAGCCACGTCTCACGAGTGTGACATGTCCGAGTATGAAGATGGCGTCTAAAGATGTAAGCGGATAGGAGCATTTTCGCACCGAATTCTCTTTTGAATCCGCTTAAATAATCTATATGCGTTTTGATATGGATTTCGATCTCGAACTAACACTTGGATACAATATGTCAAATAGTATCCAGATATGGAATATCCGATAATTAATTAGGATCATCTGATGGTTGTAAACCGAATTATCCATTTTTTGTCTAAGAATGGCTAAGCTAAACTAGCATAGTTAGTAATTAGTTAATTGTCGAGTTCATATGTTAAACAGGAGCTCAACACATACTTTTAGGATTGAAGCATGTGTGGATGGTACTCTAGTCTTTGTGTTTGAGTTATTGCATGCATATCGACCTATTTTATTCATGTGGTCATGTTATTTTCATTCATTGTATCATGTTACCATTATTTATACTATGAGCACTTTGCTTGGACATGGCGTTTTGGATCCCAGGTCTAGATGAACCTATTATGAAAAATCCGAAACAAAATCCTGGGTGTATATCTGGACATGCTATGTTCTTACACAAAGTTTTTGCGGTGAAAAGACATTTTTTATGGTCTGTGTAAAAAAGACAAAAATATGTCTTGTGAAAAGCTATTTTACAACACATAAAATTGTCTTTTTTTATACAAGCCACATAAAATGTCTTTTCTTCGTGAAATTTCATGTACATACATAGAATATCGGCATGTACACCCGGGTATTTTTTCTGGATTTTTAGAAATTTTGGAGTACATCATTTCGGCGATGGGTGCATCTACACCTATGAGCCAAAGTAAATTTCCGCACTTTGTTGAACTTATTCTATATAGTGTTGTTTTTTACTCCCTCTTTCTGTAGATAAATAAGTGTACTTGTAGCTTTGTCCGAGTCAATGGTTTTAAAGTTCGACCCACTTTTTTGGAGAAACATTGCAACATTTATGGCAGTAAATTAGTATCACTAGATCACTTTTTAAATAAAGTTCCACAATATACTCATTTGATTTCATACGTGTTACTCCCTATGATCCATAATAAATGTCGCCGATTGAGTACAACTTCAAACTAAATTACTGATACTTATTATGGATCAGAGGGAGTACTACTTTTTCTTAATGAAGTTGGTCAAATCTAAAAATATTTGATCTAAAACTAATCTAGCAGTGCTTTCACTGAGGACGGTGCTCCCTCGCCGATCTCTCTCGCTCGTCTTATGGTCTTTGGTGCTACCAATAGGTAAGCGACGAGCCCTCCTATCCATTGCTCACGGTCAATTATTGATTAAAAATCATACTCCCCTTCGTGCTAAAATAAGTGACTCAACTGAGAGCGGTAGCGCTGTACTGCCTTTTGTTTAGAGTGATTCGCTGATACTTGAACCAAACGTTTGGGATATATCAAAGTCTCGTACGAGCCGAGGTCCATGTACTGTACAACCCGCTTGGCGCCTCTCGTCGCCGGGCTAACTGAATCCACGCAAGGCACTGATCCATCGAACGGCCAGATCAGCGGCAGCGCTGAACTGTCTTTGTTTCAGAATCATCATTCTCTTAACAACTGTAACCTTGAGCCAAACGTTTGGGATATCTGGAAAAGCCAAGATATCTGAATGGATCATCAAACAGCTTAAAGAAAAAGGGAGAGGTGAAGAAAGAAAATCACATGCCGAAGATACACACAGCGAGCCAGATACTCCTGCCGTCCTAGGTACGTAGGTTGTACAACCGGCCGGCCGGAGAGAGCAGGACCGAGCTAGTCCCAGTATTGGGTCGTCCGTGACATGCGAAATGCAGGCGCTGCCCGTGAGCATTGACGCCGCATCATCGGGATCTCCGAGCCACTAGCGCCGCTTCCGGTGGCAGCAAGGACCAGTCGTCGGCCGCCGGGATCCCGCTTCGCCTGCCGTTTTTAGGCGGCGATACGTGCGTGCGTACACCGTACCCGTATGTGATGGCCGCCGTGCGCACGCACGTGGTACAGTTTCCGTGTCGGTCATACTAGTGTACGTGGTATGTAGTCACGTCTCGCTACGTGACGCCTCTGCAACTGCAAGTGGGCGTTCAGAGAGACCCACACAGCTCCTCCATCCCGTCGCCCACAGTACCGTTTGTCGGGACAGCCGCAGCCGGCCCGGCCCGGCCGACCGGTCGTCTGGAGGAATAACATGGCACGGCAGGGCTGCAAATGTTTGGGGATAAACCGGGCTAATTTTTTTTAAATAATACATTTTTTTATTGATTTTCACAAATAATATGTAAATTTGGTAAATTTTAGTTCTGTCGATCCGTCGTCCGTTCAACGGACAAACTTCGTCGCTTGATCGACGGCACGGGGTCGTCTGTTGAGGAGACGATTCTGTGTGCTTCGTTGCCGCTGCCAGACACGAGTCGATCGTCGGTTGAAGAGACGACACGTTCTGTCGTCCGTTGAGGAGCCGACGCCCTAGTGCTCCCGCCGCTAAGTAATCTTCACTAAATAATCGTCCGCTCCTCGGCAATTCTTTCCGCCGATTTTTCCCGCCGGTACTCCCCGCCAATTTTTCCCGCCGTTACTCCCCGCAAATTTTTCCTTGATAATCCCGCCTTTGTTCCCGCCACTACTTCGCCCTCTTTTTCCCACGACTTCCGCCTTTTTTCCCGCCTATTCGGTTCGGTGCCTCTATAAATCCGGGCAACGGGATGTATCCTTTAACCCAGTTCATCTCTTCCTCCTCTTACTCTCTCATTTCCCTCCTCTCCTCTTGCTCTCGCATTTTCCTCCACTATGACCGACGCGTTCTACCTGGCCTGTAGATATGTCCATTGGGCTTTTCTTCATAGCCCGAACTGTTGTGATAGGCGATACGTATCCCGACTGGGATACGTTGATAACGAACCATGATGCTCTCGTTATGCTTGGTAAGTCACTTCATCGAAGAGGGTGGAAACTGAAGACCCCAGATCAGGTACGAGCAGAGCTTGTCAGATCGTGCAGGTGGAACAAGCTCACCTTGGTCTGGGACAAGCTCATGAGCTTGGAGCGGGCGGATGCACCTTGGTCCTGGATAGAAGATAGCGAAGATGAGGATGATATCTTCATGCCGCCACCCGTTGAAAGCAAGGCAAGAGCTGAGTGGGACAAGAGGCAGGAGAAGAAGAAAGAGCAGGCCAAGAAGAGTCAAGCTGACATGACGGAACAGGTTGTGGCACGTAGGCCCTGGATAGAAGAGAGCGAAGATGAGGATGATATCTTCATGCCGCCACCCGTTGGAAGCAAGGCGAGAGCTGAGTGGGACAAGAGGCAGGAGAAGAAGAAAGCGCCCAAGAAGAGTCAAGTGACATGGGAGCAGGTTGTACGCACGAGGGCTGGATAGAAGAGAGCGAAGATGAGGATGATATCTTCATGCCGCCACCCGTTGGAAGCAAGGCTAGAGCTGAGTGGGACAAGAGGCAGGAGAAGAAGAAAGCGCAGGCCAAGAAGAGCAAGTGCGAGGGATCATCCAAGGGAAAGGGCAAGGCATCATCGAAGGGAAAGGGAAAGGCATCATGCTAGGGATAGATAGGACTCTAATTTATGTACATAAGTTATGTTGAACTATGTTGCAAGTTATGTTGAGTAGTTTGAATAAAATCATGAAATAATAGAATGATGTCTCATACATAGATAGGTAAATGGTGATACATAAGTAGATATCATGGTGTCGATGACGAGGTGGCGGAGGCCTCGGTGTACTCCATCCATATCTGTGGGGTGGCATCACATCACGACGAGGTGCAGTTGACCCTTCACCTTGATCCTGTGTATTCTGTGTGGGGATAGGTGGTGGAGTACACGACGTCTTGGCTAAACCAGTCTACCTTTCGTCTTTGTGTCTCTGGCGATGACGGTCGTCATTCTTGTCCCATGTAACGAGTCTCTGCTAGTGTACAAGAAATTAAGTCTTGAACAATGGCATCTGCATCTAATAATAGTAGGAAGGGACACGCTTACCCCGAGGATGAGATTGTGGTCGATAAGCAAAGTCCATGTAGGGGATCGGCCTCGATGCTGCCATTGTTCAAAGTAATCTGTTCTGCAATCGGTCGATATTAAATCGATTGCTGCCACGGGTCGGAAATCGTGATTGCTGCCACCGAGCCTCCAGCCTGGTGCGGAGGTGGTGCTCGGCGGCGCCTGGAGAGTCGTGGACGAGGCCCGTGGCGGAGTGGTGGAGAAATATGCTCCTCGTGCCATCCCGAGCCTCAAAGATGGTCTGGAGAAGGTGGCTGCTCCATGGATCGACGTGGGGCGCGCTCCTCCACCGAGTGACGCGGTGGGCGCTGCTGCGTGGATCGACGTGGGGCGCGCTCCTCCACCGAGTGACGCGGTGGGCGTTGTGCTTCTCGGTGTTGAACGACGTCTGAGACGCTGGTCCAGCCATGGAGTTACTTCATCAGGAGTGGGCTATGTGAGCTTCTTTATCGCGCTTAGTATACCTGGATGCCTATCATGAAGCACGCATACATTCGGTGTATCTCTCACAATTGCTATCTTCAGCTGCCTGAAAAACCATACCCAACTCTCGGTGTTCTCGCTCTCCACGAAAGCAAAAGCAAGTGGAACCACTTGATTGTTTCCATCTTGGCCTATGGCAGTCAATATCTGACCCCTATACTGTTGGAATTATGCCCTAGAGGCAATAATAAAGATGTTATTATTATAATTCTTGTTCATGATAAAGTTTATATTCCATGCTAGAATTGTATTAAGCGGAAACATTAATACTTGTGTGGTTTGTGAACAACACCGTGTCCCTAGTATGCCTCTATGGACTAGCTCATTGATCAATGATGGTTAAGGTTTCCTAACCATAGACATGAGTTGTCAATTGATAATGAGATCATATCATTGGGAGAATGATATGGTGGACAGACCCAAACTAAGCGAAGCAATTAGATCGTATCATTGTGTTCATCTTTGCGAAGCTTTTCCTATGTCAAATATTGTATTCCTTAGACCATGAGATAATACAACTCCGGTATCGAAGAAAGCTTTGAGGTCATCAAACGTCATCCTATGAGAGGGTGATCATAAAGGTGTCTCTCGTGATCGGAAAGTATCTTGGGTTGTATGTATCGAGATGGGATTTGTCCCTCCCAAGTCGGAGAGATATACTGGGCCCACTTTAATCGATATCAACACCGCTTGCAAGCATGTGGTTAAGGAGTTAATCACAAAGTGATATCAGATTACGGAACGAGTAAAGTACTTGCTGTGAACGAGATTGAACTAGGTATGACGGTACCGACGATCGAATCTCGGGCAAGTAAAATATCGCGAGACGAAGGGAATATATATATGGGATTGATTGAATCTCGGCATCGTGGTTCATCCGATATGATCATCGATGAATGTGGAGTCAATATGGGTGCCTGCACTTACCTGTTGATTATTGATAGAAGATCATGTCTGCATATTCTCGAACTCAGCAGGTCACACACTTAACGTGTCTCGACGCTAGGATAGATTGGATAATTGGTTTATGAATTTTGTTCGAGTCTCGGATGGGATCCGGATATCACGAGGTTCCGAATGGTCCGGAGAATAAGATTCATATAAGGCGGCAGTTTTTGGAGTTCGAATTGTTCCGGTTAATCGGTATTGTACGGAAGCTTCTAGAACCTTCCGGAAGGGGGCCAACGTGGTCCCACCTTCCGGAGGGGCATGGGCCTATGAGGGAGTGTCCTGGCCGCATTGGGCCAGGGGAACAAGGCCCCATAGGGCCCAGCCGATCCTAGAGAGTTTAAATCGTTTAAACTAGAGATAAGATAGGATTTCTAGATAAGGGAGAGTTTAAATCATTTAAACTAGAGATAGACTTGGAGGAGGGTTAGGGGCCGCCCTCCCTCTATATAGAGGGCTGGCGCCTCCCACACACCTTCCTCCAAACCCTAGTAGCCTGCCGCCTTCCTCTCTCTCCCTCCCATTGTTTGTAGGCGAAGCCTGCAGAGAAATTCTCCACCATATACACCACGCCGTCGTGTTGTAGATCCAATCTATCTCTCCACCATACTTGCTGGTCCGAGGAAGGAGGAGACGCCGAGGTGCACGTGTGCATCTCACGGAGGCACCGCCACTTGTGGTGCTAGATCGGATCGGATCGCGAGGAGGAGAAGCGAGTACGACTACATCACCCACGCTCCGATTTAACGCTGCAGCGAATCTTCAAGGGTATGAAGATCTAATCCAATCTCTCGTTGTTTGCATCTCCTAGATTAGATCTTGGCTTTCCTCCGCTCGCTCAGAAAATTTTGATTTACTATGCTGCGAAACCCTTGATGGTATCGAGCTAGATCTATGCGTAGATGTGATTCACGAGTAGAACGCAACATGGTTGTTGCGGCGTTGATGTTTTCGTTGCAAGCCTCTTGTTTGTGTTCTTCTTATGACGGGATAGTGAGATTGAAGCGGTCCAGCCAACCTTACGCGACGCTCATGAGATCGGCTCCGCACTTGACGTGTGGCTTGTACCACACATGCGGCCGGTGGATGCCGCTTTCTCTCACTATAGTTGTCATGGGATTAACACCGGAGTTTGGCAACCATAATATCACCGTTGTGGCTTTCCGTAGGTAAGAATCGTTCTTAGCATCTACTCCCATAAGCCACGTAAAACATGCAACAACAAAGTAGAGGCGTAACTTGTTTTTGCAGGAGTGTTTTCTCGTGATATGGTATGGCCCAAGATGTGATGTGTATAATGTATGCGATGATCATGTTTTGTAATGTTTCACGACTTGCATATCGATGAGTACACAACCGGCAGGAGCCATATGGTTGTCTTTATAATTGTGTATGACATGTGTGTCAACTTCTTATACGCCATGTAATAGCGTTACTTTATCGCTAAGTAGTTAGCAATAGTTGTAGTTGCTATTCGTGGTGGAGGCAATCATGGTGGAGTGATGGAGATCATGCCGGAACGCACAAGATGGAGATCATTGCGCGAAGATTGGCTATACCATGTCACATAAAGTTATATGCATGTGATGTTTATCCTTTTATGTATCTTATTATGCTTAGATCGCGACGGTAGCATTATAAGATGATTCCTCACTTAAAGATCACGATAAGAACTGTTCTCCTAAGTATGCACTGCTATGAAGTTCGTCGTGTCCAAGCATCACGTGATGATCGGGTGCTATAGACTCTACGCTCACATACAACGGTGCAAGCCAGTTTTGCACACGCGAAATACTTGGGTCTAACTTGACGAGCCTAGCATGTACAGACATGGCCTCGAACACAAGAACCGAAAGGTTAAGCATGAGTCATATGAATGATATGATCGACACTTCGTTGTCCACCATTGAAACCACATCTCTTCTCGTGATGATCGGATTAGGTGTGGTGAATTTGGATCGTGTTCACTAAACAACTTGAGGGATGTTGAATTTAGTGGGAGTTCATCTAGTAATTTGATTAAGTTGAACTATTTATCATGAACATAGTCTAAATTGTACTTGCAAATCTGAGATCACATGGCCAAGTCCAACTTCAACTTCAACGTTTTTTGAGAAAGAAAAGCTTAGAAACAATGGGTCTAACTTCACCAACTGGTTCCGCAATCTAAGAATCATTCTCTGGCGGACAAAAGGACTATGTCCTTGAGAAAGCGTTAGGTAACCTCACTGCAATCGCTACTACCGATGAGAAAGCTGTCTATCGGTGGCAAGAAAGATGATTATGGTGTGATTAAGAGCACCATGTTGTTTGCTATGGAACCGAACTTCAAAATCGTTTTGAAAACTATCCGGGCCCTTTGAGATTCTCGAGAGCTGAAAACCATGTTTCGGACTCAGACCGCTCGAGAGATATGAGATCTCCGAGAAGTTCTTTAATCGCAAGATGGAGGAAGGGAGTTCCGTTAGTGAGCACGCCATTAAGATGTCGGGCTACTCAACGCCTTGAGCAACTGGATCAAGATTCCAGGAGGAGCTCAAGATTGACAGGGTTCCGCAATCACTCCTCCCAGCTACAAAAGTTTTGTAGTGACTCATAATCAGATTGGTTCCATCGATCGATCACCGAGCTCTTCGCAGAAAGCTGAAGGCTACGGAGGTGGACATCAAGAAGGATAATCATGTGTTGATGGTCAACAAGCCCTCCTTTAAGAAAGGTAAAGGTGCAAAGAAGCCCTTCAAGAAAGGTGGCGGCAAGCGTTGCCCTGCCGAGAAGAAGCTCAAGTCCGGTCCTAAGCCGATAATTGAGTGCTTCTATTGCAAGGACAAGGGTCATCGAAGCGAAGACTGTCCGAAGTACTTAGCGGACAAGAAGGCTGGCACCATCAAAGGTATATTTGATATACATGTTATTGATGTTTTCCTTACTAGCCCTCGTTGTAGTGCCTGGGTATTTGATACCGGTTCAGTTGCTAATATTTGTAACTCAAGCAGAGCTACGGAATAGACTGACTTGCGAGGGATGAGGTGACGATGCGCGTTGGCAACGGATCAAGAGTTGATGTGATGGCCGTCGACGCCTCCTTAGTTTTACCTTCGGATTAGTTTTAAACCTTAATAAATGTTATTATGTACTGCGTTGAGAATGAACATTATTTCTGGATCGTGTTTATTGCAAGACGGTTATTCATTTAAATCGGAGAATAATGGTTGTTCTATTTATATGAGTAACATCTTTTATGGTCATGCACCTATTGTGAATGGTTTATTTCTTCTAAATCTCGAAAGGGATGAAACACACATCCATAACATTGAGGCTAAGAGATGCAAAGTAGATAACGATAATACTACTTATTTGTGGCACTGTCGTCTAGGTCATATTGGTGTAAAGCGCATGAAGAAACTCCATTCTGATGGACTTTTGGAGTCTCTTGATTTTGAATCATTTGACACATGCGAACCATGCCTCATGGGCAAGATGATCAAAACCCGTTCTCCTAGATGATGGAGCAAGCAACGGACTTGTTGGAAATCATACATACCGATGTATGCGGACCGATGAGTGTTTCGACGCGCGGTGGATATCGCTATTTTCTCACTTTTACCGATGACTTAAGTAGATATGGGTATATCTATTTAATGAAACATAAATCTGAAACATTTGAAAAGTTCAAGGAATTTCAGAATGAAGTAGAGAACCATCGTAACAGAAAGATTAAGTTTCTACGATCCGATCGTGGGGGCGAATATTTGAGTTATAATTTTCTCACGCATCTCAAAGCAAGTGGAATCGTTTCACAACTCACGCCACCCGGAACACCACAGCGCAATGGTGTGTCTGAACGCCGGAATCGAACCCTATTAGATATGGTCCGATCGATGATGTCTCTTACTGATTTGCCGTTATCATTTTGGGGTTATGCATTAGAAACCGCCGCATTCACTTTAAATAGGGCTCCATCTAAATCCGTTGAGACGACACCGTATAAACTGTGGTTTGGTGCTAAACCTAAGTTGTCGTTTCTTAAAGTTTGGGGATGCGAAGCTTACGTCAAGAAGTTGATGCCGGACAAGCTCGAACCCAAAGCGGAGAAATGCGTCTTCATAGGATACCCTAAGGAAACTATTGGGTATACCTTCTATCACGTAACCAAGGCAAAGTGTTTGTCAAAGAATGGTTCCTTTCTTGAGAAGGAGTATCTCGAAAGAAGTGAGTGGGAGGAAAGTAGAGCTAGACGAGGTTATTGAACCTTCTCTTGAATTGGAGAGTAGCGCGACCTGAAATTGTTCGGTCACCGCACCAACAATAGAGGAAGCTAATGATAAGGATCATGAAGCTTTGGACGATGCTGCTGCTGAACGTCGCAGGTCGACAAGGTCGCATGCCCCTCCTGAGTGGTACGGCAACCCTGTCTTGACTGTCTTGTTAGTAGAAGACAGTGAACCTACGAACTATGAGGAAGCGATGATGAGCCCAGACTCTGAGAAATGGCTAGAGGCCATGAAATCCGAATTGGGATCCATGAGCGAAAACCAAGTATGGACTTTGGTGGACCCTCCTAGCGACCGAAAGGCCGTTGAGTGCAAATGGATCTTCAAGAAGAAAATGGAGGCGGATGGTAATGTTACCGTCTATAAAGCACGGCTTGTCGCAAAAGGTTTTCGACAAGTTCAAGGTGTTGACTACGATGAGACTTTCTCTCCCGTAGCGATGTTTAAGTCCATTCGGATTTTATTAGCAATTGCTGCGTTTCATGATTATGAAATATGGCAAATGGATGTCAAGACTGCTTTCCTCAATGGCAACATTGATGAAGAGTTGTATATGATGCAACCAAGGTTTTGTCGATCCTAAGGATCTCGATAAAGTATGCAAACTTCAGCTCCATTTATGGATAAAGCAAGCATCTCGGAGTTGGAACCTTCGTTTTGATCAAGTGATCAAGAGCTTTGGATTTGTTCCAAATTGCTACGAAGCTTGCATCTACAAGAAAGTGAGTGGGAGCTCGGTGACATTTCTGGTACTGTATGTGGATGACATATTGATTATTGGAAATGACATCAACATGCTTAACGATGTGAAGAGTTATTTGAACAAGTGTTTTTCAATGAAAGACCTAGGTGAAGCTGCTTATATATTGGGCATCAAAATCTATAGAGATAGACAAAGACGCCTGATAGCTTTAAGCCAGAGTACATACCTAGACAAAGTTATGAAAAGGTTCAGAATGGATAAGGCATTGAAAGGTTCAGTGCCTATGTTGTCAGGTAAGATATTGAGCAAGGCTCAGTGTCCAGCTACGGTAAATGATAGGGAAGCTATGAGCAAAGTTCCTTATGCCTCGGCCATAGGTTCCATCATGTATGCCATGCTGTGTACTAGACCGGATGTGTCCAATGCTCTTAGTTTGACGAGGATATCAAAGTGATCCAGAGTGGAACACCTGGACAGCCGTGAAGAACATCGTAAGGTACCTAGGACTAAAGAAATGTTCTTAGTCTATGGGGTGATGAACATTTCGTCGTAAAAGGTTACGTCGATGCTAGTTTCGACAACAAGGATGATTCTAAATCTCAGACGGGATACGTGTATATTTTGAATGGAGGAGCTGTGGTGGAGAAGCTGCAAGCAAAGCGTGATCGCGGGATCTACATGAGAAGCGGAATACATGACTGCCGCGAAGCGTCAAGTGAAGGAGTTTGGATCAAACTTCATCATCGAGCTTGGCATGGTTCCAAGTGCATTGGACCCTTTGGAGATATTGTGACAACACTGGCGCCATAGCAATCGCTAAGCAAACAAGATATCATCCAAAGACCAAGCATATCAACGCAAGTTTCATATAATCCGAGATTATATAGCGATGGAGATCGAAGATTAGCAAAGTACATACGGATCTGAATGTCGCAGATCCATTGACTAAACCTCTTCCACGTGTAAAACATGATCAGCACCTCAGTGCCATGGGTGTGAGATTGTTGCCAGATGTAAACTAGATTATTGACTCTAGTGCAAGTGGGAGACTGTTGGAATTATGCCCTAGAGGCAATAATAAAGATGTTATTATTATAATTCTTGTTCATGATACAGTTTATATTCCATGCTAGAATTGTATTAAGCTGAAACATTAATACTTGTGTGGTTTGTGAACAACAGTGTCCCTAGTACGCCTCTATGGACTAGCTCATTGATCAATGATGGTTAAGGTTTCCTAACCATAGACATGAGTTGTCAATTGATAATGAGATCATATCATTGGGAGAATGATATGGTGGATGACCAAACTAAGAAGCAATTAGATCGTATCATTGTGTTCATCTTTGCGAAGCTTTTCCTATGTCAAATATTGTATTCCTTAGACCATGAGATAATACAACTCCCTGGTATCGGAAGAAATCTTTGAGGTCATCAAATGTCATCCTATGAGAGGGTGATCATAAAGGTGTCTCTCGGTGATCGGAAAGTATCATTGGGTTGTATGTATCGAGATGGGATTTGTCCCTCCCAAGTCGGAGAGATATACTTGGGCCCACTCGGTGTCGATATCAACACCGCTTGCAAGCATGTGGTTAAGGAGTTAATCACAAAGTGATATCGGATTACGGAGCAGTAAAGTACTAACGTGAACGAGATTGAACTAGGTATGGCGATGCGGCGATCGAATCTCGGGCAAGTAAAATATCGCGAGACGAAGGGAATATATATATGGGATTGATTGAATCCTGGCATCGTGGTTCATCCGATATGATCATCGATGAATGTGGGAGTCAATATGGGTGCCTGACCCATTTGTTGATTATTGATAGAAGATCATGTCTGCATATTCTCGAACCCGCAGGGTCACACACTTAACGTGTCTCAACGCTAGGATAGATTGGATAATTGGTTTATGAATTTTTGTTCGGAGTCTCGGATGGGATCCGGGATATCACGAGAGGTTCCGGAATGGTCCGGAGAATAAGATTCATATAATGCAGTGTAGTTTTTGGAGTTCGGAATTGTTCCGGGTTAATCGGTATTGTACCGGAAGCTTCTAGAACCTTACGGAAGGGGGCCAACGTGGTCCCACCTTCCGGGAGGGGGCATGGGCCTATGAGGGAGTGTCCTGGCCGCATTGGGCCAGGGGCACAAGGCCCCATAGGGCCCAGCCGATCCTAGAGAGTTTAAATTGTTTAAACTAGAGATAAGATAGGATTTCTAGATAAGGGAGAGTTTAAATCGTTTAAACTAGAGATAGGCTTGGAGGAGGGGCTAGGGCTGGCCGCCCCCTCCCCCTCTATATATAGAGGGCTGGTGCGCCCCCCCTCCTACACACCTTCCTCCAAACCCTAGTAGCCCTGCTGCCTTCCTCTCTCCCTCCCGACTGTTTGTAGGCGAAGCCCTGCAGCAGAAATTCTCCACCATATACACCACGCCGTCGTGTTGTAGATCCAATCTATCTCTCCACCATACTTGCTGGTCCGAGGAAGGAGGAGACGTCGAGGTGCTGCACGTGTGCATCTCACGGAGGCACCGCCACTTGTGGTGCTAGATCGGATCGGATCGCGAGGAGGAGAAGCGAGTGCGACTAAATCACCCACGTTAATGAGCGTTCCATGGCTTGAATCTTCAAGGGTATGAAGATCTAATCCAATCTCTCTCGTTGTTTGCATCTCCTAGATTAGATCTTGGCTTTCCCTCTGTTCGCTTCCGTAGAAAATTTTGATTTACTATGCTGTGAAACCCTTCATATACTTGCCAGTGAGAAATGTACCATCCACACAGATGACTGGTCGACACTGAGTGAAAGCTTCTATGCATATAGCAAATGAGAAGAACACTCGATGAAGTACCCTCAAATTAGGTTCATGTGGCAATGTAAAGTGTTGGATGTCCACGTAGGTGCCTGGATTCCTAGCCTGCGTTATGGAGCATCCTAACTACACGATCATACCGTCTAAAACGAACCAAACCTTGCCTCCAGTGCCCTTTGCTTAGTCCTCCAAGCCTTCCCGTATAAAATATTGTAGCGGAATCTGACAGAAACTTTGTTAATGATAGCTTTCACCCCCATGGCTTTGCCCTCCACTATCTCTGTGTACAACAGTCTAGCCAGGAGGGTTGACGTGAGGTTACGATGGTCCTGAAGGACACTTTCAAGTGTGCATGTGTGCATCACAACATCGGTGACCTTCCAGTTTGTGTCATACCTAGGGACATGGGCATGCACCCTTGCAGGACATCCAGCTTCCTCGCAAACCAATGTCAGATATTGCTGTGATGACACCTTCGTTTTCATGACCCGTTGCATGGACATTGACCACTCAACAATTGCTTCCTGCAGATGTCTCTTGCTAGGATATAATGCACCCAGAGAGATGTTGATCGCGTGATAATGCCACGCCGAATCATGCCCATCGTTCACGATCATTGTCTTGTGTTGTCATTATTCCATGATGCTTAGGAATAGGTTGGCCGATCTCTTCTTGATCGGACTTCGAGAATCATCAGCCGTATCCTTTGTTGCCGAGTCTTGACTTCCATTTGATGTTGCAACAAACCATCATATATCTCGTCCTCATCAGCCACTGAATATGTCTTCCCTAATCCTTCACCACCGTCCTCCGATACATAACCATCACCCGGTGTGTGCGCCTTCTTGTGACCTGATTCATACCGCCACCCTCTTGGCCTCGACTACTCGGCCATGATCATAACTACCTCAAAGATGACCGGTCCGACTACTCGCCATGATCATAACTACCTCCAGCATGACCGGTCGACTACTCGCCATGATCATAACTACCTCGGCATGACCGGTCCGACTACTCGGCCATGATCATACCCGACCTCTTTTCGCCACGGTAACACTAAGAGGCGGGGTTAACTTCTCTTTCGGCAAGCTTGCACAAATTTGACCCATTTAATGCGCTTCTATTGGCCTTAAATAAAAATTAGGGTTTGCCTTGACTTAGTCCATAAAGCATGCACACCGGTAGTATGGGTAGAGGGAGCCCTAAGCAGACACATAACCAATCCTTCAACTGAGTAACGCACTGCTTTGGGATTCGAAGAACTTCATCCATAAATCTAAACTCGCTCAAATCAACTCCGTCTGGTTTATTCGGCGGAACGGGACCATACAAGAACCTAAACACTACATTATTTGACATGATTTTCGACCTAAAAAATAGCAAAAATAGTCAAAAACAGGTACATTGACACATAATACTCTACAAATCTCTTGCATCTAACAGAACCCATCAAACGCTACCTATGAACATACACACATGACTGCAATAAGCAAGAAATTAGGGTTTACCCTTGAAGCGTCTGAAATCTGCCGTACCGCCTCAGTCAGCGGATCGGCACCTCCACCATGCACCTTCCTCAAGTCCCAAAGACCAGCCTCCACCATGGCCATTGCTCAACAAGAACACCACCAGATCCTCCACCAAACGCCTCAAATCACTACACGGGCAGTTATTCCATTAGTAGATCGGGACTCTACTAGCTTGCTAATGTGTTAGAGCAGCGAGTTTGGATAGAAATCTGGCTACAAATCGGTGCAACGGCTGAGAAAATGAGAGCAAGCGAGAGAGGAAGAAGAGCTAGAGAGGAGCTAGCAGACGCGCGAGCTGGAAATGAGAGCAAGCAGACGACGGGCACGGGCGAGCGAGCTAATATAGCTGGAGCGTGTCGTCCGTTCAAGGGACGAAACGGGCGTCGTCCGTTCAACAGCCGACGCGTCTGATCCCCTGGCACCCGACAACTCGGTCGTCTTTTGAAGAAAAGGAGACAACCCCGTCGTCCGTTGAACCGCCGACGCCCCAGTGCCCTGGCACCCGACATGTTTGATCGTCTTTTCAACAAAAGACGACACGTTGGTCGTCTGATCAAGCGACGAAGGAGCTCTGTTGTCCGTTGAACGGACGACGGATCGACAAAACTGAAATTTGCCAAATTTGCGTATTATTTGTGACAATCAATAAAAAAAATGTATTATTTAAAAAAATTTAGCATAAAACGGCCGGGAGGGAGAGATGACGCACGTGTGTGTGTGTGTGTGGGGGGGGGGAGGGGGGGGGGGGGGGGCAGTAGTTAACTGAACGGGCCAGCCTGGAGTTAATTACTAATGGATTGTTGGCGCCAGGGTACCTACAGGGCCCGGCCCGACCATGGGAGCAGGACTGTTCGCCGTCGTGCGAGTGCGACGGGGGGCCTCGCTCATGGCATGGCATGGCACGGCACAGGTTGGTGGAGCTTGCTCCCGGCCGGCACCTCACGTTCGTTCAAACCAGAGTTTTTGGACGGGCGGATCTGGCTCCGTTTCCCCACTTCTTGGATCTGCTGCTCGTCTAGTGCCAGGCCTCTGACACCCAACAGTTATTGCCGTCATTAATAAGTAGGCGTATCTGCTGTTCTCTGCTCATCATTCTCCCACGAGCTGCTTGTGCTCCGCATTGACGCCGTAAACCTAGCGTGTGCGTGCCCGGCAGGTTTTAGGTGCAACGGTTTGTTTAGACGACATACATACCTACAATGAAAATGCGACTACAACATATGAACGCTCTTAACGATGCTCGGAGTACAGCTATCCCTCGAGAAAAAAAAGACACGGAGTATAACAGGTTGAGTACAAACATGGAGATTCAAAAGAAAATACTGTGTCGACATCTGAACGCTCCACCAAAAAAAGTTACTCTGCTGGTGCGTTTGCGTAAAGAAAATGATCAATCCTAGCTAGAAGTAGCTAGCTAATTATGTACGAGGATATTACCCCGAAAAAAATGTACGAGGATATTGACCGCCTGACGTGGCTACTGTCGCCTAAGCTTGGTTTTTTGTGAGGTACTACTACTTCCATCATCTGTTAGACCGCGACTTACGGTGGGCACGTTTTCTGTTTGTTTAGACGGCCGTGACGTACGTTTGTATTTTTATACACCACAGTTTAGGGTACCAGTAGGTACGTACGTGTACTGCTGTAGTAGCTTAAAGAGACATACAGTACTGCATACGTATGTCCGCTTGCATACACAAAGGAATCGGACGATATGTCCGCGCAAGTGAAAGCTTTGTATCTCTGGGAGCATACGACACCATGCATGTGTATACTAATACTACTCGTTCCGTCCTAAAATAGATGTCTTAGATTTATTAAAATTTAGACGATCTATATACTAAATAGTGTCTAGATTTATCGAAATTTTAACAAATCTAAGACATCTATTTTGGGACCGAGGGAGCAGTTCCTTCTCCACATCGCAGTGTTATTTCTCGGTTACGCGTGGCGTCTTTGCCACAATTTTCTGTGGGCTCCAGCCTCCAGTGCAGCAGGAATGCTCGGTTTGATGCTCTCGGCCTTTTTGTTAGGCCCAATTTTGATAATTCTTCCAGTGAGAGCCCTCGTTAGGTTATTGGGCTTTCTCTCAACTTTTATTTGTATATATGTATGGATTCTGGGATGTGTAAATGAAAATGCTAAACTAACCAACTAGTATATATAGGTTGTATGACAAAGTGGAGTGTAACCCCTGGTAATTAGTGTTGGAGCCTACAAGGCCTCCAGATGCAAAATACCATGCACGACCTGTGGCTGAGGACGCGGGCGCAACGTGGGCGAGCGCCGTGGACCTGTGCACGACAGTTGGTTCACATACCGTCGCCATCGCTGGCGTCGCTGGCCAGCAGCGCTTGGCGTTGCACGCACCGTCCCCTCCCCAGCCCAGCTCGGTTGGCTCTCGGTGGATGGGACGAGGGGAGGCTGAGGTTCCCACCGAGGTCCGGGACGAGGACCAGCGGCGGAGCTATGCACAACCCAGGGGGGGCCGCCGCCCCCCCCCCCCCCCCAGCCCAAGAATTTTTTGACTAATACCCCTTCATATTTGACAATTTTTGACCAAAAATAGTCTATATTTAACACATTTGCCCCCCAACAGTGGCCCAAAGTGTCTTTTTAGCCCATTTGCCCCCCCAACTGCTTGGCCCAAGCTCCGCCACTGACGAGGACGGCATGCGCGACGTGTGGGACAACCGCGATGGCCATGGCGTCGAGCAAGGTGGGCGCGGGCGCGGGCGCGATGCGTGTGTGGAAAGGGACGTGCTTGACGACCGAGGGGGGCGCGAGGACCGCGGGACGCAAGGCGAGCATACAGTTTGTGGCGGCCGCGATGAGCAGAGAGGCGGCGACGCCAGGCATGGTCGCGGAAGAAGCTCATCTTCCAACCGGCGCGGCGGCGACGCTGGACGCGAGTCTTCCCGGCGCGAGGAGCCCCCCGCCCCTTCCGTAGAGATGGTGATCATTCTGAGGACGGCAGAGATTGCAGCGGCGGAGGACGCACTGCGGTGGGCGCTGGTGGCCTTCGTCTCTGGGCAAAGAACCAGCGTCTCCTTGATCGAGGCCGGTGTCGCGGTGGCTAGGCAGGTGCCGCGGGCGGAGGACAATTTCTCCCTGCACCGGTCATGGCCGGCCGATTTCCTGTTGGTTTGCAGTAGCCGGCGGGTGCGGGATGACGTGATGGCGGCCGACGTGGTCGACGGAAGAGGCTTCTCTCTCCGTTTCTCGCCGTGGAACAGGCAGCTGCAAGCGGTGCGGCGTCCTCTCTGGTACCGGGCACACATCGAACTCACTGGCATACCGGCACACGCATGGAACCGTTCGACCGTGGTGGCGTTGCTCGGCTCCGCTGCGTGGGTGGAACGGCTAGGCGCCACGACGGCGAGCCGGGAAGACCTAGGCCACTTCCAAGTGGTGGCGTGGATAGACAATGTCGGGCAGCTTCCTCGGGAGAAGGCCCTCCTGATTGAGGAACCTGATGACCTTATGGAGGAGGACGAGGGGCTCGTGCTCCCCAGCGATGCCCTCATCCCACTGGAGAAGCTCATGCTTCGGTACATGATCAAGTTAAGGGTGGTTCGTGCTAGAGACATGTTGGACGGAGGAGAGGGTCCGGCACCCAGAGGCGGAGCAGACGACAACAGTGGAGACGACCGCGGCGATGGAGACGGTCGTGGGGGCAGTGCTGGCCGCGGAGGGCGCGACTGGGGGTCGGGTCCCAGGCCTGATTCCCGTGGAGAGCAGCGCGACGCCTTGGAGGAGGCGGCGCAGCGCCGACGTTTCGCCGGCGGTGGTTGGAGCGGGAGCCGCCGCATCGCCATTAATTCACCTCTGGAGGTCGAGCCGTGGCCAGAGGTAGAAGACGAAGGCCAGGTAGAAGAAGATGAGGAGTGGATGGAGATGCTGTGGCCCACATGGCGCGTCTGTCGGGGAAAGAGGCTACACATGCATCACCTGATCGCGTCGCGTCGGTTTGCTGTGACCAAGAAGACTGTCAATTCCCCGTCCTTTTGTCCGTTGCGGCTAATCAGCAGGGGTTAGGACTGCATGCATTGGGGCCCACCGTGCTTTCCGCTAGCAGCAAAGGAGCGATCGTGCCTGACCGCGTGGATGCAGCTGGTTTGGAGGGACCGGGGCTGCATGCAGTGGGGTTTTCTACACTTCCCACTTGCGGTCAAGGTGGGACTGCACTTGACAACGTACGTGGAGCCGCAGATGAGGCCGTCTCTCCTCTGTCAGTGGCCGTTGCGCCACGGGAGAAATCTTTCGGCGGGCTCGCTTTTGACCAGATGGAGAGCGCGCCGGATTTTGAATCGTCGCGCGCGAGTGGAACGTTCCAGCTGGCCTCGCCTGGGTTGTTATCGTCACCTAGAAACAAGTCAGATGAAGCCTGCTGGTCTATGACCTCTGATCAGATGGGGTCTCCCAGGTCGGTCCTTGACACGTTAGAGATGTTTTTTGTGCAACTCTCTCCTGTGGACTCTGCTTCAGATCGGCAGCATGGGCCTCAGGCTGTGGTTTCTGATGCGGCGCCAGATGGGGGACAAGACATTGCTTCTTTCCGAGGGGCCTGCAAAAAGCCCATCAACTCGGTCCCCAACAAGCCGGTAGCTAAGCAGTGCAAGAACAAGGCAAAGTACACGGGGCCAGTGAGGAGGAGTGGACGTATCCGTGGACGCTTTGCCCCCGGCACCCTGATCCGCCAGCAGCAGCTTACTCTCATCACTAGGCTGGGGATTGCCAGGGAGGGCGAGGTGATCGGTGACGAGGCACTGGATGCCTACCTGGACCTGTTTTCACGACCTCTGCGCCAGCAGAACATCGACGTGGTCCTTCGCTTGTTTGGGTGGATGCCAGATGCCCTACCCCTGTGCGACGATGCACCTGTGGAGTGCCTTGTCTGACTCAGCGTTTCCATTGATCCCGACGTGTGCCCCCACCCCTTCCTTGTTGTTCCTTTTTTGGCACTTGTGGTGTAATAATGGACGATCCCGACTTTTGCATTGGTATCTGGAATGCTCGTGGACTGAACTCTCCTGCTAGACGCCTCGTCGTCTCCCGTACCTTGGCGCCCTCCAAGGCTGCAGTGGTATGTTTACAGGAAACCAAGATGGCGGTCATAACTGATCGTGTGGTGAGGGAATGCCTTGGTGCTCCCTACGACAAATTTTTCTTCCTGCCGGCAGTGGGGACTCGCGGGGGGATTTTGCTGGCCTGGAAATCTAGCCTAGTCTCAGTCACCCACCCCCACCTTTCTGATACGCGATCACAGCCCGCATCTCGACAGGAGCGGATCATAGCTAGTGGTTCACTGGGGTTTACGGACCCTAGAGTGAGGCCGACAAGCTGGCTTTCCTCCAGGAGTTATAGGATATTCGAGATCTTCATGCTGTCCCATGGATTATAGCTGGGGATTTCAATCTTATCATCAACCCGGAGGATAAGAACCAAGGACCCTTGCACCGTCGCATGATAGGAAGATTCAAACGTACTCTTGCGCTCCTGGAGCTCAAGGAGTACCTCAACGGGCGCAGATTCACCTGGACCAATGAGCGTGCACAACCAACCATGGAGAGGCTGGACAGAGTCTTTGCGACAGTGGATTGGGAAGCTAGCTACCCGGATGCCTTCTTGTCAGCACTGTCGTCGGGGCCCTCCGACCACTGTCCTTTGCTTCTATCCCTAGCGCCAGACTTACAGCGTGGGCGTCATTTCCAGTTTCAGTCCTTCTGGCCCAAGGTGGATGGCTTCATGGACGTTGTTCGAGAGGCGTGGATGTCACAGGAATGGGAGCCCAACCCTTTCAAGAGGCTCGATTTCAAACTGAGAGCAGTGACAAAGCAGCTATCCCGATGGAGCTGTAAATACATAGGAAACATCAAGATGCAAATTCTCGTGGCGACGGAGTTGATCCTTCGCTTTGATGTAGCAATGGAGAGCAGGCAGCTCTCCCCCGAGGAGCATGGTTTGCAGCGCCTACTCAAGAAGAAACTCCTGGGGCTTGCCTCCACGAGCGACGCTTCTTTCGGCGAGATCGAGGATTCTTTGGCTCCGGGAGGGCGACGCCTACACGCGTTTCTTCCACACACACGCCAGCCACCGAAGACGGAAAAACTTCATCAATCACCTTCTAGTGGATAATGCCAGAGTTTCTGAGCATGGAGACAAGGCTGAGGCTGTGGATAGTTTCTTCGAGGATCTGCTTGGGACGGCTGAGGATCGTCCTTTCTCGCTTGACTTGGATTTCCTAGGGTTGCAGACATCCGACCTGCAGCATCTAGACGAAGAATTCTCGGAAGAAGAAGTGTTGGCTGCCATAAAAGGCATGTCGTTGGACAAATGCCCTGGGCCTGACGGCTTCTCTGCCCGCTTTTACGTGACCTGTTGGAGCATCATCAAAAACGATGTCATGGACGCCTTCAAATCGCTCTCCAGGCAAGACTGTCGGGGTTTTGGAGCGGTAAACGGGGCCCTAATCACGCTCTTTCCCAAGAAGCCGGGTGCGGAGGAGATGCGAGACTACAGACCAATCAGCCTAATCCATGGGATTGCAAAGTGGGTTGCCAAGGTGATTGCTAATAGAGTGGCACCTGTTCTTCCTCAATTGGCGGGGGTTCACCAAAGTGCTTTCGTGCGTGGAAGGTTCTTGCACGATAATTTCATGATGGTACAAGGGACAGCCCGCAAACTTCACACAACTAAGACACCTGCAGTGCTACTCAAGTTGGACATCACGAAGGCCTTTGACATAGTGGACTGGGCTTTCCTGTTGGAAGTCCTAAGGAAACTCGGCTTCGGCGAACGGCTCCTAGCGTGCATTTGCGCTTTACTCTCTACGGCCACCACTCGGGTCCTGTTGAATGGATGCCCGGGTGCTAAGGTCGTGAACAGACGAGGGCTCCAGCAAGGGGATCCGCTCTCCCCGCAGCTATTCATCTTGATCATGGAGGTGTTTCACCTAATGATTGTGAGAGCGTAGAGTCGGGGCCTCCTCACCAGGCTCGCAGCCAATGGCCTCCAGCACCGGACCTCAATTTACGCAGATGACGTGGTCACTTTTTTGAGACCATCGACAGTGGATTTCCAGGTGATCTCCGGGATCATTGAGGACTTTGTGTTGGAATTATGCCCTAGAGGCAATAATAAAGATGTTATTATTATAATTCTTGTTCATGATAATGTTTATATTCCATGCTAGAATTGTATTAAGCGGAAACTTTAATACTTGTGTGGTTTGTGAACAACACCGTGTCCCTAGTACGCCTCTATGGACTAGCTCGTTGATCAATGATGGTTAAGGTTTCCTAACCATAGACATGAGTTGTCAATTGATAATGAGATCATATCATTGGGAGAATGATATGGTGATGCACCAAACTAAGCGAAGCAATTAGATCGTGTCATCGTGTTCGTCTTTGCAAAGCTTTTCTTATGTCAAATATTGTATTCCTTAGACCATGAGATAATACAACTCCCTGGTATCGGAAGAAGGCTTTGAGGTCATCAAACGTCATCCTATGAGAGGGTGATCATAAAGGTGTCTCTCAGGTGATCGGAAAGTATCTGTTGGGTTGTATGTATCGAGATGGGATTTGTCCCTCCCAAGTTGGAGAGATATACTTCGGGCCCACTTTCGGTAATCGATATCAACACCGCTTGCAAGCATGTGGTTAAGGAGTTAATCACAAAGTGATATCGGATTACGGAACGAGTAAAGTACTTGCCGTGAACGAGATTGAACTAGGTATGACGTATCGACGATCGAATCTCGCAAGTAAAATATCGCGAGATGAAGGGAATATATATATGGGATTGATTGAATCTGGCATCCTGGTTCATCCGATATGATCATCGATGAATGTGGGAGTCAATATGGGTTTCGCACCCGTTGTTGATTATTGATAGAATCATGTGCAGATATTCTCGAACTCGCAGGTCACACACTTAACGTGTCTCGACGCTAGGATAGATTGGATAATTGGTTTATGAGTTTTTGTTCGAGTCTCGGATGGGATCTGGGACATCACGAGAGGTTCCGAGTGGTCCGAGAATAAGATTCATATAAGGCAAAGCAATTTTGGAGTTCGAATTGTTCCGGTTAATCGATATTGTACCGTAAGCTTCTAGAACCTTCCTAAGGGGAACAACGTGGCCCCACCTTCCGGAGGGGCTTGGGCCTATGAGGGAGTGCCTGGTCAGATTGGGCCAGGGGCACAAGGCCCCATAGGGCCCAGCCGCCAAGAGGGTTTAAACTGAGATAGAGCTTCTAGAAAGGGTTTCCCCCCACTCCTTATCCTTGGGGCCGCGGTTTGGGCTTGGGGAGGGGCTAGCTGCGCCTCTATATAAAGAGGGTTGGGCGCACCAACCCCCACACCTTCCTCCAACCCTAGCTGCCCTGCCGCCTCTCTCTCTCCGTCTGCTTGTAGGCGAAGCCTGCCGCAGAAATTCTCCACCATATACACCACGCCGTGTTGTAGATCCAATCCATCTCTCCACCATACTTGCTGGTCCGAGAAAGGAGGAGACGCCGAGGTGCTGCACGTGCATCTCACGGAGGCACCGCCACTTGTGGTGCTAGATCGGATCGGATCGCGAGGAGGAGAAGCGAGTGCGACTACATCACCCACGCTCCGATTTAACGCTCACAGGCGAATCTTCAAGGGTATGAAGATCTAATCCAATCTCTCTCGCTTGCATCTCCTAGATTAGATCTTGGCTTTCCCTCTGTTCGCATCCGTAGAAAATTTTGATTTACTATGCCGCGAAACCGTTCAGTGGTATCAGAGCTAGATCTATGCGTAGATGTGTTTCACGAGTAGAACGCAAGATGGTTGTTGCGGGCGTTGATATTTTCTGTTGCAAGCCTCTTGTTTGTGTTCTTCTTATGATGCGGGATAGTGAGATTGAAGCGGTCCAGGCCAACCTTACGCCGTTTCATGAGACCGCTCCGCACTTGACGTGTGGCTTGTTCCACACATGCGGCTGGTGGATGCCAGTATCTCTCACTATAGTTGTCATGGGATTCACACCGGAGTTTGGCAACCATAATATCACCGTTGTGGCTTTCCGTAGGTAAGAATCGTTCTTAGCATCTACTCCCATAAGCCACGTAAAACATGCAACAACAAAGTAGAGGCGTCTAACTTGTTTTTGCAGGGAGTGTTTTCTGTGATATGGTATGGCCCAAGATGTGATGTGTATAATGTATGCGATGATCATGTTTTGTAATGTTTCATGACTTGCATGTCGATGAGTACACAACCGGCAGGAGCCATATGGTTGTCTTTATAATTGTGTATGACATGTGTGTCAACTTCTTATACGCCATGTAATAGTTTCACTTTATCACTAAGTAGTTAGCAATAGTTGTAGTTGCTATTCATGGTGGAGGCAATCATGGTGGAGTGATGGAGATCATCTTGGAACGCACAAGATGGAGATCATTCTTGCGAAGATTGGCTATACCATGTCACATAAAGTTATATGCATGTGATGTTTATCCTTTTATGTATCTTATCATGCTTAGATCGCGGTAGCATTATAAGATGATTCCTCACTTAAAGATCAAGATAAAACTGTTCTCCCCAAGTATGCACTGCTATGAAGTTCGTCGTGTCCAAGCATCACGTGATGATCGGGTGCTATAGACTCTACGCCACATACAACGGGTGCAAGCCGCTTTTGCACACGCCGAAATACTTGGGTCTAACTTGACGAGCCTAGCATGTATGCACATGGCCTCGAACACAAGAACCGAAAGGTTAAGCATGAGTCATATGAATGATATGATCGACACTTCGTTGTCCACCATTGAAACCACATCTCTTCTCGCGATGATCGGATTAGGTGTGGTGAATTTGGATCGTGTTCACTAAACAACTTGAGGGATGTTGAATTTAGTGGGAGTTCATCTAGTAATTTGATTAAGTTGAACTATTTATCATGAACATAGTCTAAAGTTGTACTTGCAAATACCGTAGATCACATGGCTAAGTCCAACTTCAACTTCAACATTTTGCTGAGAAGGAAAAGCTTAGAAACAATGGGTCTAACTTCACCAATTGGTTCCGCAATCTAAGAATCATTCTCTGGCGGTCAAAAGGACTATGTCCTTGGTAAAGCGTTAGGTGACTCCCAAGAATCGCTACGGCTGATGAGAAAGCTGTCTATCGATCACAAAGATGATTATGGTGTGATTAAGAGCACCATGTTGTTTGCTATGGAACCGAACTTCAAAATCGTTTTGAAGACTATCCTGCCTTTTGAGATTCTCAAGAGCTGAAACCATGTTTCAGACTTAGCCCGCTCGAGAGATATGAGATCTCCGAGAAGTTCTTTAATCGCAAGATGGAGGAAGGGAGTTCCGTTAGTGAGCACGCCATTAAGATGACGGCTACACTCAACGCTTGAGCAACCGGAATGCACGATTCCAGAGGAGCTCAAGATTGACAGGTTCTGCAATCACTCCTCCCAGCTACAAAAGTTTTGTAGTGACTCATAATCAGATTGGTTCCATCGATTTATCACCGAGCTCTTCGCAAAGTGAAGGTCATGGAGGTGGACATCAAGAAGGATAATCATGTGTTGATGGTCAACAAGCCCTCCTTTAAGAAAGGTAAGGTGCAAAGAAGCCCTTCAAGAAAGGCGGCAAGCGCGTTCTCGCTGAGAAGAATCAAGTCCGTCCTAAGCCGGACATCGAGTGCTTCTATTGCAAGGACAAGGGTCATCGAAGAATCGTCCAAGTACTTAGCGGACAAGAAGGCTGGCATCATCAAAGGTATATTTGATATACATGTTATTGATGTTTTCCTTACTAGCCCTCGTTAGTGCCCGGTATTTGATATCGGTTCGGTTGCTAATATTTGTAACTCAAACAGAGCTACGGAATAGAAGCCATGAGGGATGAGGTGACGATGCGTTGGCAACGGATCAAGAGTTGATGTGATGGCCGTCGACGCCTCCTTAGTTTTACCTTCGGGATTAGTTTTAAACCTTAATAAATGTTATTATGTGCCTGCGTTGAGCATGAACATTATTTCTGGATCGTGTTTATTGCAAGATGGTTATTCATTTAAATCGGAGAATAATGGCTGTTCTATTTATATGAGTAACATCTTTCATGGTCATGCACCTCTTGTGAATGGTTTATTTCTTCTAAATCTCGAAAGGGATGAAACACACATCCATAACATTGAGGCTAAGAGATGCAAAGTAGATAGTGATAATACTACTTATTTGTGGCACTGTCTTCTAGGTCATATTGGTGTAAAGCGCATGAAGAAACTCCATTCTGATGGACTTTTGGAGTCTCTTGATTTTGAATCATTTGACACATGTGAACCATGCCTCATGGGCAAGATGATCAAAACACCGTTCTCCGGTATGATGGAGCGAGCAACGGACTTGTTGGAAATCATACATACTGATGTATGCGGACTGATGAGTGTTTCGACGCGCGGTGGATATCGCTATTTTCTCACTTTTACCGATGACTTAAGTAGATATGGGTATATCTATTTAATGAAACATAAATCTGAAATGTTTGAAAAGTTCAAGGAATTTCAGAATGAAGTGGAGAACCATCGTAACAGAAAGATTAAGTTTCTACGATCCGATCGTGAAGTAATATTTGAGTTATGATTTTCTCACATCTTAAAGCAAGCGAATTGTTTAGCAACTCACGCCACCCGGAACACCACAAAGAATGGTGTGTTTGAGCTGAATCGAACCTTATTAGATATGGTCCGATTAATGATGTCTCTTAATTTGCCGTTATCATTTTGGGGTTATGCATTAGAAACCGCTGCATTCACTTTAAATAGGGCTCCATCTAAACTGCTGAGACGACACCGTATGAACTGTGGTTTGGTGCTAAACCTAAGTTGTCGTTTCTTAAAGTTTGGGGATGCAAGCTTACGCCAAGAAGTTGATGCGGACAAGCTCGAACCCAAAGCGGAGAAATGCGTCTTCATAGGATACCCTAAGGAAACTATTGGGTATACCTTCTATCACGTAACCAAGGCAAAGTGTTTGTCGCAAAGAACGGTTCCTTTCTTGAGAAGGAGTTTCTCTCGAAAGAAGTGAGTGGGAGGAAAGTAGAGATAGACGAGGTTGTTGAACCTTCTCTTGAATTGGAGAGTAGCGCATCACCTGAAATTGTTCTAGTGCCGCCTGCACCAACAATAGAGGAAGCTAATGACAAGGATCATGAAGCTTCGGACGATGCTGCTACTGAACGTCGCAGGTCGACAAGGTCGCGTGCCCCTCCTGAGTGGTACGGCAAGAATCGCCTTGACTGCCTTGTTAGTAGAAGACAGTGAACCTATGAACTATGAGGAAGCGATGATGAGCCCAGACTCTGAGAAATGGCTAGAAGCCATGAAATCCGAATTGGAATCCATGAGCGAAAACCAAGTATGGACTTTGGTGGACCCTCCTAGCGACCGAAAGGCCGTTGAGTGCAAATGGATCTTCAAGAAGAAAACGGACACGGATGGTAATGTTACCGTCTATAAAGCACGACTTGTCGCAAAAGGTTTTCGACAAGTTCAAGGTGTTGACTACAATGAGACTTTCTCTCCCGTAGCGATGTTTAAGTCCATTCGGATTTTATTAGCAATTGCTGCGTTTCATGATTATGAAATATGGCAGATGGATGTCAAGACTGCATTCCTCAATGGCAACATTGATGAAGAGTTGTATATGATGCAACCCGAAGGTTTTGTCGATCCTAAGGATGCTGATAAAGTATGCAAACTTCAGCTCCATTTATGGATGAAGCAAGCATCTCGAGTTGGAACCTTCGCTTTGATCAAGTGATCAAGAGCTTTGGATTTGTTCCAAATTTCTATGAAGCTTGTATCTACAAGAAAGTGAGTGGGAGCTCTGACGCTTTCTCATATTATATGTGGATGACATATTGATTATCGGAAATGACATCAACATGCTTAACGATGTGAAGAGTTATTTGAACAAGTGTTTTTCAATGAAAGACCTAGGTGAAGCTGCTTATATATTGGGCATCAAGATCTATAGAGATAGACAAAGACGCCTGATAGCTTTAAGCCAGAGTACATACCTAGACAAAGTTCTGAAAAGGTTCAGAATGGATAAGGCAACGAAAGATTCGGTGCCTATGTTGTCAGGTAAGATATTGAGCAAGGCTCAGTGTCCACCACTAGGTAAATGATAGGAAGCTATGAGCAAAGTGCCTTATGCCTCGGCCATAGGTTCTATCATGTATGCCATCTTGCACTAGACCGGATGTGTCCAATGCTCTTAGTTTGACGACGGTATCAAAGTGATCCAGAGGAACCTCGACAGCCGTGAAGAACATCCTAAAGTACCTAAATAGGACTAAAGAAATGTTCTTAGTCTATGGGGTGATGAACAGCTGTCGTCAGAAAAGGTTACGCCGACGCTAGTTTCGATAATCGACAAGGATGATTCTAAATCTCGATGTGATACGTGTATATTTTGAATGGAGGAGCTGTGAGTCGGAGAAGCCGCAAGCAAAGCGTGATCGCTGGATCTACAAGAGAAGCGGAATACATGGCTGCCGCAGGCGCCAAGTGAAGGAGTTTGGATCAGAACTTCATCATCGAGCTTGGCGTGGTTCCAAGTGCATTGGACCCACTGGAGATATTGTGTGACAACACTGGCGCCATAGCACTCGCTAAGGAACCAAGATATCATCCAAAGACCAAGCATATCAACCGCAAGTTTCATATAATCCGAGATTATATAGCGTATGGAGATCTGAAGATTAGCAAAGTACATACAGATCTGAATGTCGCCGATCGTTGACTAAACCTCTGCCGCGAGAAAAACATGATCAGAACCTCAGAGCCATGTGAGTGAGATTGTTGCCAAATGTAAACTAGATTATTGACTCTAGTGCAAGTGGAAGACTGTTGGAATTATGCCCTAGAGGCAATAATAAAGATGTTTTTATTATAATTCTTGTTCATGATAATGTTTATATTCCATGCTAGAATTGTATTAAGCGGAAACTTTAATACTTGTGTGGTTTGTCAACAACACCGTGTCCCTAGTACGCCTCTATGGACTAGCTCGTTGATCAATGATGGTTAAGGTTTCCTAACCATAGACATGAGTTGTCAATTGATAATGAGATCATATCATTGGGAGAATGATATGGTGGATGCACCAAACTAAGCGAAGCAATTAGATCGTGTCATCGTGTTCATCTTTGCGAAGCTTTTCTTATGTCAAATATTGTATTCCTTAGACCATGAGATAATACAACTCCCTGGTATCGGAAGAAAGCTTTGAGGTCATCAAACGTCATCCTATGAGAGGGTGATCATAAAGGTGTCTCGTGTGATCGGAAAGTATCTGTTGGGTTGTATGTATCGAGATGGGATTTGTCCCTCCCAAGTTGGAGAGATATACTTCGGGCCCACTCGGTAATCGATATCAACACCGCTTGCAAGCATGTGGTTAAGGAGTTAATCACAAAGTGATATCGGATTACGAAACGAGTAAAGTGCTTGCTGTGAACGAGATTGAACTAGGTATGACGGTACCGACGATCGAATCTCGGGCAAGTAAAATATCGCGAGACGAAGGGAATATATATGGTATTGATTGAATCCTGGCATCGTGCTTCATCCGATATGATCATCGATGAATGTGTGGGAGTCAATATGGGTTTCCAGACCCTGCTGTTGATTATTGATAGAAGATCATGTCTGCATATTCTCGAACTTCAGGTCACACACTTAACGTGTCTCGACGCTAGGATAGATTGGATAATTGGTTTATGAGTTTTTGTTCGGAGTCTCGGATGGGATCCAGGACATCACGAGAGGTTCTGGAGTGGTCCGGAGAATAAGATTCATATAAGGCAGTGCAGTTTTTGGAGTTCGGAATTGTTCCGGGTTAATCGGTATTGTACCAGAAGCTTCTAGAACCTTCCGGAAGGGGACCAACGTGGCCCCACCTTCCGGGAGGGGGCTTGGGCCTATGAGGGAGTGCCCTGGCCTCATTGGGCCAGGGGCACAAGGCCCCATAGGGCCCAGCCGGCCAAGAGGGTTTTAAACTCGAGATAGAGCTTCTAGAAAGGGGGTTTCCTTGCCCCCCACTGCTTATCCTTTGGGGCCGCCGGTTTGGGCTTGGGGGAGGGGCTAGGGCTGCGCCCCCCTCTATATAAAAAGGGGTGGGGGCGCACCAACCCCCCACACCTTCCCCTCCAACCCTAGCTGCCCTGCTGCCCTCCTCTCTCCCTCCCGACTGTTTGTAGGCGAAGCCCTGCTGCAGAAATTCTCCACCATATACACCACGCCGTCGTGTTGTAGATCCAATCCATCTCTCCACCATACTTGCTGGTCCGAGGAAGGAGGAGACGTCGAGGTGCTGCACGTGTGCATCTCACGGAGGCACCGCCACTTGTGGTGCTAGATCGGATCGGATCGCGAGGAGGAGAAGCGAGTACGACTACATCACCCACGTTCCGACGTTTAACGCTCATTGCAGGCGAATCTTCAAGGGTATGAAGATCTAATCCAATCTCTCTCGTTGTTTGCATCTCCTAGATTAGATCTTGGCTTTCCCTCTGTTCGCATCCGTAGAAAATTTTGATTTACTATGCCGCGAAACCCTTCACTTTGGCGTGGCATCAGGTCTACGGACAAATTTCGACAAATGCTCGGCCAACCTGATCAGGTGCTCCATTGAGGACAGGGACCTAGTCGCCCGGGAGCTACATTGCCCAATCTTGCCCTTTCCACTCCGCTATCTCGGGCTTCCACTCTCCCTAAGGAAACCTTCCGCGGCGCAGCTCCGATCCCTAGTCGACTTGGTGGCTGCCAAATTGCCATCGTGGTAGGCCTCCATGCTCTACGTTGTCGGCTATCCCTATCTTTGCCATGATGTCCCTGGATATCCCTATAGAGACCATCATCGCCATTGAGAAGATCATTCGTGGATTCCTCTGGAAAGGGAGGAAGGATGTCCACGGCGGACACTGTTTGGTTGCTTGGGACAGGGTGTGCATGCCCAAGGAGCTGGGAGGGCTTGGCATCCTCAACTTGCGGCTCATGATGTTGGAGATATGCCCGAGAGGCAATAATAAATGTAGTTATTATTATATCTTTGTGTTTATGATAAATGTTTACATTCATGCTATAATAGTATTAACAAGGAAACATTAATACTTGTGTGATTTGTAAACTAAAATAGAGTCCCTAGTAAAGCCTCTTTATAATACTAGCTTGTTGGTTAATAAATGATTGTGGTTTCCCTATCATGAACATTGAGATGTTATTAACAACAAGATCATATCGTTAGGAGAATGATATGGTGGACATACTCCTGTAGATAAGCGTAGCATAAAGATCAAGTCATTTTAATAGTTCAATTGCTATATGCTTTCTGATACATAGTAACCTAATTCCTTCGACCATGAGATCATGCATATCACCTTCACCGGAAGGATACTTTGATGACATCAAACACCACATCGTAACTGGGTGGCTATAAAGGTGGCATTAAGTGTTTGGAAAGTATTGGTTGAGACACATGGATCAAGAGTGGGATTTGTCCATCCATATGACGGATAGATATAGTCTGGGCCCTCTCGGTGGAATGTCATCCAATTAGCTTGCAAGCATGTGACTGGATCACAAGGGATCACATATCACGGGAACGAGAAAAGAGTACCTATTAGTAACGAGGTTGAACTAGGTATGCAGAGTGTAGCATCCCAATTGTCTAACAATTGCAATGCTACTAGCCTAGTCTATATAAATGCTACTTCATATATAATTGTTACATCATAATTATATCATGCTCATGTCATCATGCCACCTTGCATTTGAGCATCATATAAAACCCTTTTTGTTTTGGTTCTTCTCTCATATGCATTGTAAATTGTATTTGCCTCTTGATATTGTATTTGGTTATTGATATATTGTTTAAATGCCCAAGCTGAGTTGGGGGCATATCTTTTATTCCACTCCACCACCCTTTCTTTTCACCACCCTATAATTCCACCATCCCATTATCCATGAGCTTGTATTTTATTTTCTTTTGGTATTTAACCTAGCTCATGGGAGATAGGGTGGATCTAATTCTATTCCTTTTGCTTGGCCTTTATTCTACATTTTGGGAATGCATAATAATAATGCCATGTTATTACTATTGTTTTCACAAGCATATACATGGCATTTATTATCTTGCATGGGCCATGCAACCATCACCATCTTTTGTCCTCCTTTGGTTTTATTTGATTTTGAGTGGATCATCTTCTCATCGCTTTCTTTCTCTCAATCCTTTCTACCTTGCTTTGGTTTCTTGCCTTGTGCCATCAAACCTCATCAACCTCACTTGTGTAGAGCCTTGCATGAGCTTGAAAGATCATCCCCATGCCCATCTCTTCTCTCTCTTGATCAGGCATACCAAGCCCTCTCTCACCTAGTCTCTCTCTCTCTTTTCTTTCTCTAACCCTAAACCCTCTCCCCTTTTCCCTCTCTTTAAACCCTACCCATGGTCTACCCCTCCATGCCGAAGCATCAACCCCAGCCCTAGGCTACCCCATCTACCCCTCTAAACCCTATCAAACCAAACCCTAAGCCTCCTCCCTCTCTCTCTCTTTCTCTCTATACCATGAGAACCACCTAACCCTAACCCAAGCCCCCCTCTAAGCTAACCTAGCTACACCCGACCCTCCTCCCTCTCTCTCTCTCTCTCGGCCAGCAAGGCCCCACAAGGCCCCACACCGAGCCTGGCCTCCTTGACCTCACCTTGGCCCCACCTGGACATCCCTGACCACCCCTCCCATGCCCTGGCCGAGCCGGTCGAGCACATGGGGGTAGAGGAGAAAAGGTGGCCGAGCCACCTTTTCCTCCACCTTCCCCACGGCACCTCCCTCTCCTCTGCTATCTACCACCTCCCCCCTCCTCCACCTCCCTCACCCTCCTAGATCTCCCACTTCTTCCCTCCTCTCTCTACCCCCAGCCGCCCCCTTCCCGCCATCGCCTTCCTCCACCCCACTTCTCACCATATCTTCGGTGTCAACCCCACCTCCCTCCTCATACCAGCCAGCTGGCTGCCATTATCACGGTGTCGAGGACGACCGGCATTTCACTCGCCTACCCGGATCGCCGAGGAGGAGAAGTCCATCGCTGCAGTACATCGCAACACCGACGCCAAACCCTAACTCCGTGACGCCAGCATTGCCGCCGATCCCTGCACTCCAGATCAACCGCCACCGAGAGCCGCGGTGAGCTCCTCTACCTCTGGACATGTTCACCACCGGTAACCCTAGCTGCGCAGGTTTGAAACGCCTCAGTGCGCCTCGATCGCTTTTGTTTTTCCAGACGCTCCAGCCAGAGCCTCACCTAGTCATGTGCTACCTCCCGACAACAACCCTACAGCCATCATATGCTGGCAATGAGCCCCAGGTCCCGGATCGAATCTCACACAAGGCGCCTGCGTTTCGACCGATCTGTCCAGCGTCGAGAAGAGAAGAGAACAGGGGCCGTGGCCATCTTCGAAAAACCCCAACCTTTTAATTCCTAAACCCATGGACCAGCCTACCCCCACTGTCACCACCCGTCGTTCTTGCAGAAAAAGTCCCTCCGTTTTCTCGGTCAAGGCGCTCCAGCTCGGCCTCTACTGGCGCCCTCAAGGCTGCTCACACGTGGTCTGCGGTGGGCCCCACCTCATTCGAGGGCTAGGTAAAGCCAGTGAAGAAACCCTTCCCGACGCTGCAGGTCCAGTACCTGGCCCCACTTGTCACTGTCTGTGGCTAGGTCTGGGTTGAGTAAGAAAAGGTTTTCTGTTATCTGTTTTAATTTAAACCTTTTCAAATTTGTTTTAAATTCAAATTTAAATCTGTTTTCAAATATCTTTTAAAATGTAAATCCAAATAATACATGTGATATATGTTTTGAGATCAGAAAAATGTGAGGAATTCAAATATGCCCTTCAAAATATATTTTGAACACTTTAATTTTCGAGTTGTTTAGAATTACAATAAAATGCCTTTTTCCTTAATTAATTAATAACTTTTGTTTTATAACTCCGAATTTGACAAATAATATGTCTAAAATGATTAGCTCGACGAGACCTTTCTGTTTATGCATTCCATGTTCTGAATTGCAGCATGCATCATATAAATATAAAGTATACAACAACTTATTTGAGTATAAAATATGATTAAAACCCCATAAAATGTTTATTTCTTGTATTCCACACCTCACCCATGCCATGCTACTTTATTGCCATGCAAATTGTGCATCATTCATCATGGCATGATTGTTTGCTTGTCGCATTTTAATCATATGCTTGTGCACTTTATTTATGTTGGCCCTTGTTTGTTTGGTTCTTCTTCGAATAGACGCTGAGCAGGGGATATATCAAGAAACCCAGGAGCACTACCCAGATCCTTCTCTCGCTTCAACTGAGCTGCCAGGCAAGCACTACCACATGCTTGCATACATATAGTACCTATTGTCTCTATCTTATTCTTGCATCATTGAGTCGCGATTGCATTAATTTGAATCCCAAATCAGATAGCCTTTACTTTTAAACCCCACGAAGCTTGTTCCATCCCATGAGCCATTACTACAGGAGTTGTTTGAGCCATGCGGGTCGAGAACGACATGTGTAGGGTTTGTGAGTGTCGATGGATAACGAGGTACCTAAACAACCTTTGAGTAGTAATGGGATAACTAATGAAAGTGGCACGGTGAGCAATATCTGCTATTTGGTTTTTCATGCTCACTTGTGTCCCGTGGGACCCGAGTACTTGATTCCTGTTCCTTGAATATTCGCGCTATCCACATCCGGGAGGCTTATGAACCCCCCTGAGCCAGAGCTTGATTCATTCTTATTTCTTGGGGCCACAAACTAGTTTGGGGTTTTATTACTATCCTGTACTTATGCCATGCTTTACTGCTTTATTTAAGATTGTGCGTGGAGCACCTGTACTGTTTAGGGCCGTGACACGTTTTATTTATGTCGACAAGCCCAGTCACACTTTCGGGTTCCCAATCGTTTCTGACCGTCCACAAACCTTGAGTCCGTCTTGAGCCGGCCAACTTCATGGTAGCTTAATGGGGTGGCCCCTGAAATATTTCTGAATCCTGTGATCGCTTTGTCGTGGATCGCCTCGTTGGGTTTTGATTTGGTTTTTCGAGGTTGATCGAGTGTGTTGCTATTTGTGCACCCTGCGGTAAAACTTTCTGAAAGCCGTGTCCGCGGTTATGGACGACTTGGAGCACAGTTTCTCGATCATAGACAAGTATAACTAAAGTACCGCTTTTAATTTGACTAAGTAACTGACTAGTAAATAGTGCAACACTCATGGAATGGATAATAAAACTGCCAACGGATGGGGGGGTTGTTCGTCCGCTTCCTCGTTGGTAAGCGAGGAGGAGGATGGATCTGTTAATATTACTGTTATAACTGTTGTCATTAATTCACGGACATCCGTCTATCTTTGGTTAGGCGGATGGTTAGCGAGTATCTATAGAATTGTTAGGTATTATCTTTTGCTGCAATTGCGTCACCCCAGGTTGTGTCCCCTTTAGAGGCATAAAGACTTGCTGAGTACCCCTAGGGTCTCACACGATAAATTGTTTGATTCAGATGAACAGGTAAACTCGCAAGATGGATACTGGGTGGAGGAGACGGACGATGTTGGCAACAATCACTTGCTGTAGAGATTCCGGGAACGGGGATCCATGAGATCTGTGGGCGGGATGTGTTTATTTATGGGGCATCTTATGCCGATTTGCTTCTTATCCGTACTCGGATCTTGTTTGCCGCTTCCACCTGATACTCTGATGTTTGATGTATGAGGAGATATCCTAAACTATAATATCTACCTAGGATATTTGGATCTTGCCGTATGGCGTTGCAATATTTCTATTTTCTTTTAGATGGAATGGCTCTGAGGACTGTTGTATGGTGGCTTGCATACATACTCATTTGTGTATGTAGTTGATCCCTTCGCCTGCCGATTACGCCGCCTGTTCTTGTCCCGATGTTTGGAAATGGTTAGGACGGCCGAAAGGTCTACCTGTGAGTGGCATTTGGGCCCCACCATACTATTTTAACCATTTCCGCTCATCCAGGCTTGTAACTAGGAGCGTAATTCACCGAGGTAGTTACAATTGGTATCAGAGCCATCCCGCTCTTCAGGGTCTCAGCCAAATGGTCGTTGTCAGTCTAGCAAATATTTTTGGTAGCTATGTATACTAGGGAAAAACAAAACGCGAGAGTAGGACTGCTTCCACTTTTCTTCTTACCCACCCATCCACCCTTTTCTGGTAAGGAAGTGTAACGTTTTCAATCCTCTTCTTAAAATTCAAACTAGGATTCACGTGTTCTGGGTTTCCGTAGTACCATAGAAAGTGTGTGTGTGTGTGTAATTCCTTATCTATCTGTTGCATCCAACATGTTATCTCAATCTGCCTTTGGTTATCAACTGTTGGTACATTCCATACTGACAGGCTTTTGAAAACCGGCGTGATCTATATGATTCCTTGTTAACCGGTGCCATCTTCTTAAGGGTGTTCTTCCTTCCAGCATGCTTTCACAGAATGTGGAGTTGCTAATCTCTACCTGATAAGTGATTTTGCGCATCTATTGGTATTTTAATGCCGAAAATGCGGAAATTTTTTCTTTGATACATCTGTGTTCCCACACTCTTTTCCAGTCGTGTGTGAAACATTATCTATCTCCCTTTTATCAGCATGTCCATGCTAACTCATTCTTTTGTCATCGGCGCTTAATCCTGGAGTTTTATTTCATCTCCAATTCTCTTGGGCTAATTACATAACATGTGTCGATCCGATGCTGGTGATTGTAATTTGGTTCTCGGCATAGCTATATGACACTTATCATGAGTGGAATATGGAAAATGCAATCACCGCTATCCTCCAAATGGTGACGGTTATCTCCTGTGATTTTGAGTACACCGTGATCATATCTATGCATATTCGAGCATTTTTGGCAATCCGGAGTTTCTCAAGGCACTACGGCGGTCTATCATCTGTCCATCCTGCTGCACATCTTTTTGAACTCCATATCTGCAAAATTCTCTTTGAGATGAGGGAATTGCATCTTTTCGTCTCTGGTAGCTTTGCTTGAGGTATGAGCTATCATCGTTTCTTTATCCAAGATCTCTTTATCTTTGTAACCGGTGATCCGATCGACAAAGTGAACCAGGTGACATCTCTTTTTCTTCCGAAGGACCAGATAATCTATTCTTCCAGTGCATCTTCTTCAACACGAACCCGTGCTCGTAATATTGATCTTTCTAAGAGCGTTGAGCTCAGGAAGTGTTCGAGCATTTGTTCGTTTCTCCCGCCTCTTGAACTTGATATTCTTGGAATATCTTGGTAATCTGTGGTGGTATATCTTGATAATATGCTTGCCTATTCGATATCAATGGAAGGACATGGAAGATCATCTGTGTCTCCTTCTCTCAAGCTTCGTGAGCACTGCCGGTGTGTAAAGTCACAAAATGAGAATTCTGACTTTTTGAAGTCACCTATCTCGGCCACGTCCTTCTGCTAAATAGATCGCTTCAATTCTGGAATCAGCAAGTCCATTGTTAATTCCATCCTCCACCTTAAATCAAACCCGGAGCTTTTCCTCGTTGGCGAGTTATCATCGTCGTTCCGCTGAAGTTTTCCTCAAAACTGCTAAATCTCTCTCAATCATTTCAAGAAGAACATGGAGTTCTTTCACCTCAGTCTCGTCAAGTAATCTCTTGAAAACCTCTCGCTCTATCGTCTATGCTCAATCCACCGGAGGCCATGAAGATTTTTCAGATCTTTTGTAATCCTTATGTTCAAGTGGTGCTATCTTTTTCTTTGTCTGTGGAATCTTGCATTTGTCTCCGTAATCTTCCTTCATATCTTTCCGGGGGCTTGGTATTTCCGACATGACGACAACATCATCATCTTTATCTATCTATGAATCCGGCGAATCGTTTGCATCTATCCTTGTTTTCTAACGAAGTTCCATGAGTTATTGTCAATACCTTCAGTCTGTTTCGGTAGTTGGGTTGCATGGTTTTCTTATTCATGTGCGGAGTAATGCTTTGAGTGCGGGATGGAGTAGCTACCATACCACTACTCTTATCATTCGCTCTTGTGCATTGAATTGGTGAATTAATGTGATTTCACTCATTCCACGGAAGTTAGAAGTGGCCTTTATCCCTCAATACTTTTACTTCCGTCCTTGTTATCCGGAGTGCTCTCTCGAAGAAAGTAATCAATAATCTCTTGTTGGTGGTCTGTCTATTCTAGATGGAGCAAAATCTTCAATCATCTGCTGGAATCAAACGCAAACTCCTTTCGTTCCTCGTCTTTCTACCGATGCTCTACATCCACAAACAAGATGAAAGGAAACTATCTCTCTTTGTTTCATCAATTCTTTTTCTGTGGTAAAGCCAATTATGGTTGGAGCCATCAGCCGCAAATCTATTGCGTTAGCCTCAAGGCTAAAGAAGGCAATAAGTATCTCTACAATAAACTCCAGATCCTCCATATTCTTTGCTCCTCGGGATTCCACCATGATCTAGCTTCACATCCGTCTCTGGAAGTTATATCCGCGCACCTCAATTGCGTGATCCTTGGTTCTTACCGGCGCAACAAGAATCTAATCCGACGATGTCTAACTAAATCTTTCTGTTGATATCAAGGGACTCTATTGTTTGAAGGCAATATTGTTTCCGAACTTCATTTCTCAAATCCGAGAGAAGATACGATGCTATTGTCATAGTGGTTCAAACCTCTCCAACCTAGCTCTTTTCTTCCGGCGAGACAAAGATTCATCCTCTCTAGTATCAGTAAATCCTTAATCTTAATGATGTGTCTTTCTTTATTCATGATACATCATCTTGTCTTTTTCTTTCACAAGTGGGTTATTCTTTTATCATGTTTCTTGAGAAAACCGGAGCTATGTCCATCCTATCCTTCTTGTCTCACGACAATCCTTCAACTCTTCTAACCCGTTGTTTCTCAAGCAAAACGCAAGACTCGCAACAAGTCTAGCAAGTTTTGCAAGGTGTAGTGGTCGCACCATTCCGTTGTTCATCAACTTGGGAACGTGAGGGTCACCTTCGTTCGAACACCCGCCTCTCCTTGTGTTGTTTTCTTTTTCCTAGGAATCTCGGGGCGAGATTCTTGTTTAGTGGGGGAGAGTTGTAGCATCCCAATTGTCTAACAATTGCAATGCTACTAGCCTAGTCTATATAAATGCTACTTCATATATAATTGTTGCATCATAATTATATCATGCTCATGTCATCATGCCACCTTGCATTTGAGCATCATATAAAACCCTTTTTGTTTTGGTTCTTCTCTCATATGCATTGTAAATTGTATTTGCCTCTTGATATTGTATTTGGTTATTGATATATTGTTTAAATGCCCAAGTTGAGTTGGGGGCATATCTTTTATTCCACTCCACCACCCTTTCTTTTCACCACCCTATAATTCCACCATCCCATTATCCATGAGCTTGTATTTTATTTTCTTTTGGTATTTAACCTAGCTCATGGGAGATAGGGTGGATCTAATTCTATTCCTTTTGCTTGGCCTTTATTCTACATTTTGGGAATGCATAATAATAATGCCATGTTATTACTATTGTTTTCACAAGCATATACATGGCATTTATTATCTTGCATGGGCCATGCAGCCATCACCATCTTTTGTCCTCCTTTGGTTTTATTTGATTTTGAGTGGATCATCTTCTCATCGCTTTCTTTCTCTCAATCCTTTCTACCTTGCTTTGGTTTCTTGCCTTGTGCCATCAAACCTCATCAACCTCACTTGTGTAGAGCCTTGCATGAGCTTGAAAGATCATCCCCATGCCCATCTCTTCTCTCTCTTGATCAGGCATACCAAGCCCTCTCTCACCTAGTCTCTCTCTCTCTTTTCTTTCTCTAACCCTAAACCCTCTCCCCTTTTCCCTCTCTTTAAACCCTACCCATGGTCTACCCCTCCATGCCGAAGCATCAACCCCAGCCCTAGGCTACCCCATCTACCCCTCTAAACCCTATCAAACCAAACCCTAAGCCTCCTCCCTCTCTCTCTCTTTCTCTCTATACCATGAGAACCACCTAACCCTAACCCGAGCCCCCCTCTAAGCTAACCTAGCTACATCCGACCCTCCTCCCTCTCTCTCTCTCGGCCAGCAAGGCCCCACAAGGCCCCACACCGAGCCTGGCCTCCTTGACCTCACCTTGGCCCCACCTGGACGTCCCTGACCACCCCTCCCATGCCCTGGCCGAGCCGGTCGAGCACATGGGGGTAGAGGAGAAAAAGGTGGCCGAGCCACCTTTTTCCTCCACCTTTCCCCACGGCACCCTCCCCTCTCCCTCTGCTATCTACCACCACCTCCCGTCTCCTCGACCTCTCCTAGATCTCCCCAGGCCGCCCCCTTCCTCTCCGTCTACCCCTACCACCATCTACCCCATCGCTGGCCACCGTCGGCCTCCACCTCCCCTTCTCATACCAGCCGGTGGCGTGGCGATCACGGGTGTCGAGGAAGACCGGCAGTACCTCGCTTCACCTGACCGCGCCCGGCGGGAGGAGAAGTCCACTTCTGCTGCAGTACCGCAACACCGACGCCAAACCCTAACTCCGGTACGCCAGCGCCGTCGCCGATCCCCTGCACTCCAGTCCGATCAACCGCCACCGAGAGCCCCGCGGTGAGCTCCTCTACCTCCTGGACATGCTCCGCCTCACCGGGTAACCCTAGCTGCGCCAGGCGTTTCGCCGAACGCCCTCGGTGCGCCCTCGATCGCCTTTGTTCCGTTTTCAAGGCGTACAGAGCCTCACCTAGCTGTGTGCTACTTCCCTGACAACAACCCCAGCCTACGCGGAAGCGAGCCCAGTGTCCCCGGATCGAATCTCAAGGCCGGCGCGCCGCTGTGACCGATCGTCTGTCCGCGCGTCGCGGAGAAGAGGAACAGTGGGGCCGTGGCCATCTTTCAGAAAAACCCCCAACCTTTTTAATTCCTAAACCCGCGGACCAGCCTACCCCACCTGTCAGCCACCCCGTCGTTCTTGCAGAAAAGTCCCTTCGTTTCTCTGGCCGTAACCCGCGCTCCAGCTCGGCCCCGCCTGGCAGTCCTCAAGGCTGCTCACGACATCGTGGGCTGCGTTGGCCCCACTTTGTCATTCAGGGCTAGGTAAAGCCGCGGTGAAGAAACCCTTCCTGGACGCGTGTGTCCCAGTCAGCCCTGGCCCCACTTGTCACTGTCTGTGGCTAGGTCTGGGTTGAGTAAGAAAAGGTTTTCTGTTATCTGTTTTAATTTAAACCTTTTCAAATTTGTTTTAAATTCAAATTTAAATCTGTTTTCAAATATCTTTTAAAATGTAAATCCAAATAATACATGTGATATATGTTTTGAGATCAGAAAAATGTGAGGAATTCAAATATGCCCTTCAAAATATATTTTGAACACTTTAATTTTCGAGTTGTTTAGAATTACAATAAAATGCCTTTTTCCTTAATTAATTAATAACTTTTGTTTTATAACTCCGAATTTGACAAATAATATGTCTAAAATGATTAGCTCGACGAGACCTTTCTGTTTATGCATTCCATGTTCTGAATTGCAGCATGCATCATATAAATATAAAGTATACAACAACTTATTTGAGTATAAAATATGATTAAAACCCCATAAAATGTTTATTTCTTGTATTCCACACCTCACCCATGCCATGCTACTTTATTGCCATGCAAATTGTGCATCATTCATCATGGCATGATTGTTTGCTTGTCGCATTTTAATCATATGCTTGTGCACTTTATTTATGTTGGCCCTTGTTTGTTTGGTTCTTCTTGAATAGACGCTGAAAGGTGGGGATATATCAAGAAACCTGTGAGCACTACCTGATCCTTCTCTCGCTTCAACTGAGCTGCCAGGCAAGCACTACCACATGCTTGCATACATATAGTACCTATTGTCTCTATCTTATTCTTGCATCATTGAGTCGCGATTGCATTAATTTGAATCCCAAGTACTGCATAGCCTTTACTTTTAAACCCCACCGAAGCTTGTTCCTCCATCCCATGAGCCATTACTACAGGAGTTGTTTGAGCCATGCGGGTCGTAGAACAGCATGTGTAGGGTTTGTGAGTGTCTGATGGATAACGAGGTACCTAAACAACTTAACCTGAGTAGTAATGGGATAACTAATGAAAGTGGCACCGGTGAGCAATATCTGCTATTTGGTTTTTCATGCTCACTTGTGTCCGTGGGACCCCGAGTACTTGATTCCTGTTTGAATATTCGCTTATCCACATCCGGAGGCTTATGAACCCCCCGAGCCAGCTTGATTCATTCTTATTTCTTGGGGCCACAAACTAGTTTGGGGTTTTATTACTATCCTGTACTTATGCCATGCTTTATCGCTTTATTTAAGATTGTGCGTGGAGCACCTGACTGTTAGGGTCGTGACACGCTGTATCGACAAGCCCAGTCACACTTTCGGTTCCCAATCGTTTACTGCCCGTCCACACAAACCTTGAGTCCGTCTCGAGCCGCCAACTTGCTATGGTAGCTTAATGGGTGGCCCCAAATATTTCTGAATCTCGTGATCGCTTGTCGTGATCGCCTCGTTGGGTTTTGATTTGGTTTTTCCGAGGTTGATCGAGTGTGTGTTGCTATTTGTGCACCCTCGCAGGTAAAACTTTCAAAGCCGTGTCCGCGTTATGGACGACTTGGAGCACGCTTTCTCGATCATAGACAAGTATAACTAAAGTACCGCTTTTAATTTGACTAAGTAATCGACTAGTAAATAGTGCAACACTCATGGAATGGATAATAAAACCGCCAACGGATGGGGGTTTCGTCCGCTTCCTCGTTGGTAGCGAGGAGGAGGATGGATCTTAATATTACTGTTATAATGTTGTCATTAATTCACGGACATCCGCCTATCTTTGGTTAGGCGGATGGTTAGCAGTATCTATAGAATTGTTAGGTATTATCTTTTGCTGCAATTGGCCACCCTGTGTTGTGTCCCCTTTAGAGGCATAAAGACTTGCTGAGTACCCCTAGGGTCTCACACGATAAATTGTTTGATTCAGATGAACAGGTAAACTCGCAAGATGGATACTGGGTGGAGGAGACGGACGATGTTGGCAACAATCACTTGCTGTAGAGATTCCGGGAACGGGGATCCATGAGATCTGTGGGCGGGATGTGTTTATTTATGGGGCATCTTATGCCGATTTGCTTCTTATCCGTACTCGGATCTTGTTTGCCGCTTCCACCTGATACTCTGATGTTTGATGTATGAGGAGATATCCTAAACTATAATATCTACCTAGGATATTTGGATCTTGCCGTATGGCGTTGCAATATTTCTATTTTCTTTTAGATGGAATGGCTCTGAGGACTGTTGTATGGTGGCTTGCATACATACTCATTTGTGTATGTAGTTGATCCCTTCACTGCCGACACGCCTTTGTTTGTCCCGATGTTTGGAAATGGTTAGGACGGCCGAAAGGTCTACCTGTGAGTGGCATTTGGGCCCCACCATACTATTTTAACCATTTCCGCTCATCCAGGCTTGTAACTAGGAGCGTAATTCACCGAGGTAGTTACAATTGGTATCAGAGCCATCCCGCTCTTCAGGGTCTCAGCCAAATGGTCGTTGTCAGTCTAGCAAATATTTTTGGTAGCTATGTATACTAGGGAAAAACAAAACGCGAGAGTAGGACTGCTTCCACTTTTCTTCTTACCCACCCATCCACCCTTTTCTGGTAAGGAAGTGTAACGTTTTCAATCCTCTTCTTAAAATTCAAACTAGGATTCACGTGTTCTGGGTTTCCGTAGTACCATAGAAAGTGTGTGTGTGTGTGTAATTCCTTATCTATCTGTTGCATCCAACATGTTATCTCAATCTGCCTTTGGTTATCAACTGTTGGTACATTCCATACTGACAGGCTTTTGAAAACCGGCGTGATCTATATGATTCCTTGTTAACCGGTGCCATCTTCTTAAGGGTGTTCTTCCTTCCAGCATGCTTTCATAATGTGGAGTTGCTAATCTACCGATAAGTGATTTTGCGCATCTATTGGTATTTTAATGCCGAAAATGCGGAAATTTTTTCTTTGATACATCTGTGTTCCCACACTCTTTTCCAGTCGTGTGTGAAACATTATCTATCTCCCTTTTATCAGCATGTCCATGCTAACTCATTCTTTTGTCATCGGCGCTTAATCCTGGAGTTTTATTTCATCTCCAATTCTCTTGGGCTAATTACATAACATGTGTCGATCCGATGCTGGTGATTGTAATTTGGTTCTCGGCATAGCTATATGACACTTATCATGAGTGGAATATGGAAAATGCAATCACCGCTATCCTCCAAATGGTGACGGTTATCTCCTGTGATTTTGAGTACACCGTGATCATATCTATGCATATTCGAGCATTTTTGGCAATCCGGAGTTTCTCAAGGCACTACGGCGGTCTATCATCTGTCCATCCTGCTGCACATCTTTTTGAACTCCATATCTGCAAAATTCTCTTTGAGATGAGGGAATTGCATCTTTTCGTCTCTGGTAGCTTTGCTTGAGGTATGAGCTATCATCGCTTTCTTTATCCAAGATCTCTTTATCTTTGTAACCGTGATCCGATCGACAAAGTGAACCAGTGACATCTCTTTTTCCGAAGGACCAGATAATCTATTCTTCCAGTGCATCTTCTTCAACACGAACCCGTGCTCGTAATATTGATCTTTCTAAGAGCGTTGAGCTCAGGAAGTGTTCGAGCATTTGTTCGTTTCTCCCGCCTCTTGAACTTGATATTCTTGGAATATCTTGGTAATCTGTGGTGGTATATCTTGATAATATGCTTGCCTATTCGATATCAATGGAAGGACATGGAAGATCATCTGTGTCTCCTTCTCTCAAGCTTCGTGAGCACTGCCGGTGTGTAAAGTCACAAAATGAGAATTCTGACGTTTTGAAGTCACCTATCTCGGCCACGTCCTTCTGCTAAATAGATCGCTTCAATTCTGGAATCAGCAAGTCCATTGTTAATTCCATCCTCCACCTTAAATCAAACCCGGAGCTTTTCCTCGTTGGCGAGTTATCATCGTCGTTCCGCTGAAGTTTTCCTCAAAACTGCTAAATCTCTCTCAATCATTTCAAGAAGAACATGGAGTTCTTTCACCTCAGTCTCGTCAAGTAATCTCTTGAAAACCTCTCCTCCACCGCCGGCCCACTTGGGATCCGAGTTGGGGAGGGACTCCCCTCCCCTTGGCCGGCGCCTCCCACCTATAAAAGGAGGGGCAGGGCTGCCCCTCCTAGCACACAAGTTGCCCCCCTCTAAACCCTAACCCTAGCCGCTGCCGCCCTCCATAGCCGCCGCCTAGGGCACTCGCCGCCGCCGCCTAGGGCTAACCCTAGCCGCCGGCCTTGCCCCCTCCTTGGTGCGTCTAAACCCTAGATCACCGAGGGTCTCTCTCATAGTCCACCATACTCGCTCCGGCTTAAGGCGAAGTCCTGCGAGATCTCCCCTCTACTTCCGGTACCACGCCGTTGTGCTGTCGAAATTGCGAGGAGAGTGCTACAACCTCCGCTGCCTGCTGGAACAAGGGAGAGGAAGGTTTTCGTCGAGGCAACGTGTGACCGATCATGAAGCGCTGCTTTAACAGCGCCGGAAGGATCATCTACGCGATCTTGACATCGGGAAGAGTACGACTACATCACCCACGAGAATCCGCTCTTGTTAAACACTTTGGAATCTTCGAGGGTGAGTTATTCCATCGACTCGTTGCTACAATCTAGTAGATAGATCTTGGCTTGTTTGTTTGTATGCGATCGAATTTTTTGTTTTCCATGCTACGAAACCCTACAGTGGTATCAGAGCCGTGTCTATATGTAGATCTGTTGCACGAGTAGAACACAGTGGTCATTGTGGGCGTTGATGCTTTTGTTGTCGATTGCTTCTTGTGTACTTTGCATCTTGCGGGATGGTGGGATGAAGCGGCCCGGGCTAACCTTACATGAAATCGTTCATGAGACTTGCTCCACGCTTTACATGCAACTTGTATTGCATAAGTGGCTTTGCGGATGCCTGTTTCTCCCAACATAGTTAAGATCCAATTTACAATGGGTGATTGACAATACTAGTATCAATGTTGTGGTTCTTGTTCGTAAGTTAGAACGACACTTACTGAAAGCCCCAAACCACGTAAAACATGCAAAGAAAGTAGAGGCGTCTAACTTTGTTTTGCGGGGTGTCTTGTGATGTGATATGGCCATGATTGTGATTATATTTGATGTATGCAATGTTCCTTATTGTAAGTTGGCAACCGGCAGGAGCCATATGGTTGTCTTTAATTTTGTTAAGACCCGCGTGTCTATTCAAAGTAGTTGTAATAGTTGAAGCCGGTGGACGACAACCATGGAGAAGCGTCATTGACCTTGATGCAATGCCGGTGATGATGGAGATCATGTTCGTGCTTGAAGATGGAGATCGGAAGCACAAAGAAGATAGGCCATATCATATCACATATTATGAATTGCATGTGATGTTAATCCTTTATGCATCTTGTATTGCTTAGTTAACGACGGTAGCATTATAAGATGATCCCTCATGCACATGAATTTCAAGTCATAAAGTGTTCACCCTTAGTTAGCACCGTTGCTAAAGCTTGTTGTTTCGAAGCACCACGTGATGATCGGGTGTGTTAGATTCTACGAGTCTATACAACGTGAGCAAGCCAGATTTGCTCATGCGGAAGCTAAGGTTTAATCTTGACGAGCCTAGCATGTACAGACATGGTCTTGGAACACGGATCACCGAAAGGTAAAGCATGAGTCATATAGTAGATATGATGAACATGTCGATTGTTCGCCATTGAAACTATATCAACTCTCGTGATGATCGGTGTTGATGTGGTGGATTTGGTTCGTGTGATCACTAAAACAATGTGAGGGATATTGTTTTGAGTGGGAGTTCACCTAGATTAATTTAACTATTAATTAGAACTCAATTTGCCATAAACTTAGTCTAAACTATTGCAAATATGTTGTAGATCAATGGCGGACCCTACCATCAATTTTAATGCGTTCCTAGAGAAAGAAAAGTTGAAAAACAATGGAAGCAACTTCACGGATTGGTTCCGCAATTTGAGGATTGTCCTCACAGCTGGTAATTTGACCTATGTGCTGGATGCACCGCTGGGTGACCCACCTGCAGCTACTGATACCGATGAAGTAAAGAATGTTTACCTCGCTCGGAAGACTCAGTACTCCACAGTTCAGTGTGCTATCTTGTATGGTTTAGAATCGGAGCTTCAGAAAAGGTTTGAGAATTCAGACCCACATGATATTGTCCGTGATCTCAAATTGATCTTTGAGACTCACGCGGCGATTGAGAGCTATGAGGCTTCTGAAAAGTTCTTTAACTGCAAGATGGAAGAGGGCAGCTCCGTCAGTGAGCATGTGCTTAAGATGTCTGGGCACGCAAACAAACTTCAAAGCTTGGGTATAGTGATTCCTAATGCTTTGGGGATTTATTGTGTCCTCCAATCACTACCACCAAGTTACAAGAACTTTGTGATGAACTACAATATGCAAAACATGAACAAGCAGTTGCCAGAACTCTTTGCCATGTTGAAATCTGCAGAAGTGGAGATCAAGAAAGAGCACCAAGTGTTGATGGTCAATAAGACCACCAAATTCAAGAAAGGCAAGTCTAAGCAAAGGGACACTTCAAGAAGGGTGGTAAGAAAGTTACCATGACGAAGAAGACCAAGGCTGGACCCAAGCACGATCTCGAGTGCTTTACTACAAGGGAGAAGGTCCTCGAAGCGGAATTGCCCAAAGTACTTGGATTTGAAGAACGGCAACATCAAGAAGAAAGGTATATCCGATATACATGTTATTTATGTGTATCTCACTAGTACTGTAGTAGTGCACGAGTATTTGATACTGGTTCGGTTGCTCATATTTGTAACTCAAACAGGTCTGCGAATAAGCGGAAGCTAGCGAAGAACAAGGTGACGATGCGCGTGGAAGCAGATCAAAGGTTGATGTGATCGCGATCGACGCTACCTCTTCATCTACCATCGGGATTAGTTTTATACTTAAATAATTGTTATTTGGTGCGTTAAGCATGAACATTATATCTGGATCATGTTTGTTGCGAGGCGGTTACTTGTTTTAGTCCGAGAATAATGGTTGTTCGATTTATATGAGTAATATGTTTTATGCACATGAACCTTTGATAGATGGTCTATTCTTATTGAATCTCGATAGTGGAAATACACATATTAATAACATTGAGGCTAAACGTTTGAAATCGAGCGATAACTCGACCTATATGTGGCAATCGCTGTCTTGGTCACATTGAGTGAAGCGTATGAAGAAACTCCATTCCATGGACTTCTTGAATCACTTGATTTCGAATCACTTGAAAGCTGCGAAGCATGTCTGATGGGTAAAATGACTAAGACTCCATTTTCTGGTATGATGGAGCGAGCTACAGACTTATTGGAAATCATACATACCGATGTGTGTGGTCCAATGAGTGTAGCATCGCGCAGTGGTTATCGTTATGTTCTTACCTTCACGGATGACTTGAGTAGATATGGGTATATCTATTTCATGAAACATAAATCCGAAACTTTCGAGAAGTTTAAGGAATTTCAAAGTGAGGTAGAGAATCAACGTAACAAGAAGATTAAATTTCACGTTCGATCGTGGAGGTGAATATCTAAGTTACGAGTTTGGCGAGCATTTGAAGAAATGCGGAATACTTTCACAATTGACACCGCCGGGAACACCACAGCGTAATGGTGTGTCCGAACGTCGTAATCAAACTCTCTTAGATATGGTTCATTCTATGATGTCACTTACAGATTTACCGCTATCATTTTGCGGTTATGCATTAGAAACAGCCGCATTCACTTTAAATAGGGCACCATCTAAATCCGTTGAAACGACACCGTATGAATTATGGTTTGGGAAGAAACCTAAATTGTCGTTCCTTAAAGTTTGGGTTGCGAAGCCTATGTAAAGAAGTTACAGCCGGACAAGCTTGAACCCAAAGCGGAAAAATGCGTCTTCATAGGATACCCGAAGGAAACTATTGGGTATACCTTCTATCATAGATCCGAAGGCAAAATCTTCGTTGCCAAGAATGGATCCTTTCTAGAGAAGGAATTTCTCTCGAAAGAAGTGACTGGAAGGAAAGTAGAACTCGACGAGGTTGTCGAACCTTCTCTCGAACTTGCGAGTAGCGTAGCACCGGAAGTAGTTCCTGTGACACCTACGCCAATAAGAGAGGAAGCTAATGATGATGATCATGAAACTTCGGTTGTAGTTGCTACAGAGCCTCGCAGGTCAACGAGAACTCGTACCACTCCTGATTGGTATGATCCCGCTATGAGTGTCATGTTGGTGGACAACACTGATGACCCTGCGACATATGAGGAAGCGATGATGAGCCCAGATTCCAATAAATGGCAAGAAGACATGAAATCCGAGATTGGATCCATGTACGAAAACCAAGTATGGACTTTGGTGGACTTACCGGATGGCCGGAAGGCTGTCGAGAACAAATGGATTTTCAAGAAGAAAACAGATGCTGATGGTAATGTTACTGTCTATAAAGCTCGACTTGTCGTAAAAGGGTTTCGACAAATTCAAGGAGTTGACTACGATGAGACTTTCTCACCGGTAGCAAAGCTAAAATCTGTGAGGATTTTGTTAGCAATCGCTGCACATTATGATTATGAGATATGGCAGATGGATGTCAAAACGGCGTTCCTCAATGGAGACATTGATGAAGAGTTGTATATGATGCAACCCAAAGGTTTTGTCGATCCTAAAGATGCTAACAAGGTATGCAAACTTCAACGGTCCATCTATGGATTGAAGCAAGCATCCCGAAGTTGGAATCAACGTTTTGATAAGGTAATCAAAAGTTTTGGTTTTATACAAACTTATGGAGAAGCTTGTATTTACAAGAAAGTGAGTGGGAGCTATGTAGCATTCTTAATACTATATGTAGATGACATATTGTTGATTGGGAATGATGTAGACCTTCTTAATAGTGTCAAGGAATATTTGAATAATAGTTTTTCAATGAAGGATCTTGGCGAAGCAGCTTACATATTAGGCATAAAGATTTATAGAGATAGATCGAGACGCCTAATATCATTGTCACAAAGTACATATTTGGACAAAGTTCTTAAGAGGTTTGGAATGGAAGATAGCAAGAAAGGGTTCTTGCCCATGTTGCCCAATACGACCTTGAGTAAAACTCAAAGTCCGACGACGGCAGAAGATAGAGAAAGGATGAGTAAGACTCCCTATGCCTCAGCCATAGGATCTCTAATGTATGCCATGCTATGTACTAGACCCGACATTGCATATGCTATTAGTTTAACTAGCAGATATCAAAGTGATCCAGGAGTGGATCATTGGACAGCGGTCAAAAACATCCTTAAGTACTTGAGAAGAACTAAGGATATGGTTCTTTCTTATGGAGGTGATGAATAGCTCGTTGTTAATGGTTACACCGATGCTAGTTGGAACACCGATCCGGATGATTCTAAATCACAATCTGGATACGTATTTACTTTGAATGGCGTAGCAGTTAGCTGGAGGAGTGCAAAGCAAAGCGTTGTGGCGAGATCTTCAACTGAATCGGAATACATGGCTGCTTCGGAGGCTTCACAAGAAGCGATATGGTGAAAGAGTTCATTACAGAGCTGGGTGTGGTTCCTAGTGCGCTGGACCCAATGTCTATCTACTGTGATAACATGGGCGCCATAGCCAATGCGCAAGAACCAAGGTCACACAAGAAGCTGAAGCACATCAAGCTTTCACGCTTATTCGAGAACATGTCCAAGATGGGGACATAAAGATTTGCAAAGTACACACAGATCTGAATGTGGCGGATCCGTTGACTAAACCTCTCCCGAGGGCAAAACATGACCAGCACCAAACTGCCATGGGTGTTCGGTATATTACCATGTAATCTAGGTTAGATGACTCTAGTGCAAGTGGGAGACTGTTGGAGATATGCCCTAGAGGCAATAATAAATGTAGTTATTATTATATCTTTGTGTTTATGATAAATGTTTACATTCATGCTATAATAGTATTAACAAGGAAACATTAATACTTGTGTGATTTGTAAACTAAAATAGAGTCCCTAGTAAAGCCTCTTTATAATACTAGCTTGTTGGTTAATAAATGATTGTGGTTTCCCTATCATGAACATTGAGATGTTATTAACAACAAGATCATATCGTTAGGAGAATGATATGGTGGACATACTCCTGTAGATAAGCGTAGCATAAAGATCAAGTCATTTTAATAGTTCAATTGCTATATGCTTTCTGATACATATTAACCTAATTCCTTCGACCATGAGATCATGCATATCACCTTCACCGGAAGGATATTTGATGACATCAAACACCACACCATAACTGGGTGGCTATAAAGGTGGCATTGAGTGTTCGGAAAGTATTGGTTGAGACACATGGATCAAGAGTGGGATTTGTCCATCCATATGACGGATAGATATACTCTGGGCCCTCTCGGTGGAATGTCATCCAATTAGCTTGCAAGCATGTGACTGGATCACAAGGGATCACATATCGTGGGAACGAGAAAAGAGTACTTATCAGTAACTAGGTTGAACTAGGTATGCAGAGATACCGACGATCATAACCTCGGATAAGTAAACTATCGTGAGACAAAGGGAAATTGGTATCATATGTAAGTGGTTCATTCGATCGCAAAGTAATCATAGAAATATGTGGGAGCCATATGAATTTCCAGATTCCTCTATTGGTTATTGTTCGGAGAAGTTTCTCGATCATGTCCGCATAATTCACGAACCGTAGGGAGACACACTTAAGGATTCGACGTTGTTTGAGTAGTTATGGAATGATGAGTAAGAGACCGAATGTTGTTCGGAGTCTCGGATGGGATCCGGGATATCACGAGGAGATCCGGAATGGTCCGGAGAATAAGATTCATATAAGGAAAGTCCTGTTTCGGGGTTGGAGAATGGTTTCGGTGTTTTCATCGGGAATGTTCTAGAAGGTTCCGGAATGTCCGACACTCCGGAGGGGAAGGGTACATGAATGTGTCATATCAAGTTGGAATGATTGCATCATGTACTAGGTGTCATCACTGAACAAAATAAAGGGTTTAATCAAATCCTAGTTTGAAAAGTCAAACGCCAATTTGAAAAGTCAAACGGCTATTTTGGAAGGTGGAGGGGAAGTAGGAAACCTACTTGGGGAGGAGTTCCTCCCCTCCACCGCCGGCCCACTTGGGATCCGAGTTGGGGAGGGACTCCTCCCCTTGGCGCCTCCACCTATAAAAGGAGGGGCAGGGCTGCCCCTCCTAGCACACAAGTTGCCCTCCTCTAAACCCTAACCCTAGCCGCCGCCGCCCTCCATAGACGCCGCCTCCTAGGGCACTCGCCGCCGCCGCCTAGGGCTAACCCTAGCCGCCGGCCTTGCCCCCTCCTTGGTGCGTCTAAACCCTAGATCACCGAGGGTCTCTCTCATAGTCCACCATACTCGCTCCGGCTTAAGGCAAAGTCCTGCGAGATCTCCCCTCTACTTCCGGTACCACGCCGTTGTGCTGCCGGAATCGCGAGGAGAGTGCTACAACCTCCGCTGCATGCTGGAACAAGGGAGAGGAAGGTCTTCGTCGAGTACCGAACGTGTGACCGATCATGAAGCGCTTGAGCCGAGCGCGCGGAAGGATCGTCTACGCGATCTTGAGATCAGGAAGAGTACGACTACATCACCCACGAGAATCCGCTCTCGTTAAACACTTTGGAATCTTTGAAGGTGAGTTATTCCATTGACTCGTTGCTACAATCTAGTAGATAGATCTTGGCTTGTTTGTTTGTATGCGATAGAATTTTTTTGTTTTCCATGCTACGAAACCCTACACATGAATGTCGTGCTCAGGGCTAGGTGGCTGTGGTTGAGACGAGTGGACATGGACAGGCCATGGCAGGGCCTTGACATTCGGGTTCCGGTCCTCGCAGAGCAGCTATTCGACGCCGCGACGGCCTCTATGCTCGGGGATGGAGCCAATACTCTCTTCTGGTTAGACAAGTGGCTGCCAGGTGGACGAATCAGGGACATTGTGCCAAACCTAATGGCGGTTGTCCCAGCAAGCACGATCACGACTCGCCGGGTGAGAGAGGGCCTGGTTAGGGCCTGGCTGCATGACGTCCCTCCTGACCTCAGTGCGGCGGCCATTAGAGAGCTCCTTGAGATCGCTGACCGGCTGGAAGAGATCACCCTAACGGAAGGGACTCAGGATGTTTTCAAGTGGAGATGGGACCCCTCCGGTTGCTACTCTGCCAAGTCTTTCTACGAAGCCCTGTTTGCTGGTCGGACCTTGATGGCAGGGGCGCTGTAGATCTGGCGCTCTCGAGCCCCCGCCAGCTGCAAGATCTCGCTTTGGTTGGCGGTGCGTAACAGGTGCTGGACCGCCGACAGGTTGCGACGCCGCGGCCTGCAGCACCCGACGACGTGCCCTTTCTGCAACCAGAGTGGAGAGTCCATCGACCATCTCCTCATGGGATGTGTCCTCGCGCGAGAAGTGTGGAGAACCTGCCTTAGTTGGTGGGGAAAAGATCGATGGATGCCCGATCATGATACAGAGCTTGTCGCTTGGCTACAGAGTAGGCGTGGTGGCAAAGGCCGCGAGCGCGACCTTTGGACAGGTATCTCCTTGGTCTGCTGGACGCTGTGGCGTCACCGAAACGACATCGTTTTCGAGGGAGCCGCCCCCTCCTCCGCAGTGGTCATTCAGAAGATCTCCAGGGAGGCTGAGCTGTGGAGAACCGCGCGACTATTTCGAGACTGCCTGAGCCTGGTGGACAAGTGGAGGTGCCGCCAGTAGTTAGCTAGTGTGTGTGTGTTGTCCATGCGGCAGTGTGGGGTTTCTTGCGCTCGAGGCGTTTGTGCCACGACGTGTTGTAAAAATTTGGCCTCTTGACCTTTCTTCTATGAAACTGATACGTCTCTCAGAACGTATCCTTGAAAAAAAATACCATGCAGATCCCCTTATGCATACTCTCCATGTTCCCTTCTCCTTATTTCCGACAGACGGCGCTCTCATGGATTCAAAAAGTCCGTACAAGGCGATACAATCATAGAGCTCACACCCAAATTTGGCACAAATGAGGTGCACATGGCCGAAGACATTAATAAAAAGCCTAAGGCCAAGGAGGGCCTATCCGTAATCTATATCAACACCTATATGGGGTAAACATATTGTTTGCCATGTGCTCCAGCCACGATCACACATCCATAAAGGGGCGGACCTAGAAAATAATTTGAGAGGGGGCAAACAAATTAACTGGGGGCATTTCTTGTATAATTTCACATATTTTGAATATTTTTCTATTAAAACAAAATAAATCCTAGTGAAGTTTCAAAATTTGAGTGGGGGCCAAGGCCCCCACCGGCTTGTACTTGGGTCCGCCCCTACATAAACAGGGCGTGGTGTTCCAATTTCTCAAGAACATGCCATAGTAGGAGCTGGTGTGCACATGGAAAATAACCCGCAAAAGAGTTGAGTTCTTAGTATTAAAAATCATTTCATTTCTACACAACCATATCAACCATAATAAGACAACACTCCCACCCTGAATGAGGATTCAATCCTTGTGGTCTAAACCTCTTAGTCAGTTGACAAAATTTTTTGCAACACTGTGAGGTGTATACAAGTTTTAAGCCACCTAGATAACCGACCATATAGAACGCACAAACTTTCATAGGAAGAACAAGTGTTTAAAATTCTCACCACGAAAACATAAGCAATACTTCCTACTTCCTTGTCACTATGCTTTACGAGGTTGTCTTTCGTTACAATAACCGTTCTACCACATATTTTTTTAGTTTTTAGTGGTACTTTGAATTTTCAAATGTGTTTACTATTAATTACTAGAACATCTTAACAAACCAAGGCTTTGTACACTTAGTCTACTAAGAATTTACCATTCTCGTGTAGATTCCATCCGAATTTATCTTGTGTTGCATCACTTAGACCAAGACCAACCTCCCTTGTAAGGCATTTCATGACGCGAGGCGTGCACTGATTAAATCTTGTCTAAAGGTCACATTAGGTGGAGATGCTCCCTTCTCCTTCAAACCAATTCCTTAAAAGAGCAAAATCGAGGTGGCTAATCTTGCACTCTCGTCCCTAGTACATGGCTTCTCAATTTTTCCCATAAAATTTGTCCTTGTGACAGCTCTTGTTTCCTTTCATTGTGTTTGGGATCCTGCAATATGTAACTAACTTGTTTTTTGGTCCGTAGGAGTTGGGGATTGTTGTGTATTCCCTCCGTTTCAAAATATAAGATGTTTTAGGTTTGGAAATAAAATGTATCTAGACTTCTTTTAGTGTATAGATTCACTCTAAACCTGAGTGAACCTGCGTACTAAAAGAAGTCCAGATATATTTGCTTCATAAAGCTAAAACATCTTATATTTTGAAACGGAGGGAGTATGTGGATACATTTTATCACAATGTCATACCTTATTTGTTACACAAGCATTGTAGTTTTATAATGTATGACTAGTCTATATTTTTTATTATGATCGTAGATACTACCTACATTGGTTGATGTGTTGCAATGCCATTTTTTATTGCAAGACTTCCAGTTATGTTCTAATGGCTAGAAATTATAATTTTTTTCTGCAATGGTGCAGAAGAATTGCTGCATATGATGAATAATTTTGTTAAGGCTGCATGGGTGTTTTATTTGCTGCACACATTTTATTTATTGTGATGGTACCAACGTTTTTTTCGAACCAGGCAACAGAACTACATGTTATTAATTAGAAGAAGAAAGGCCTCAGAGAGGCTAAGTACACCACCGGATACAAGGAGGGGCAGCCGACCACCCTCAACAACACCCATTTCAACCCAAAAAAAGGAACTAAAGAGACAAGAAAATTGCAGGGTATAACCAAGCTAAGACCACCACCATTTGTTTCTCTTCTTCGTTTCCTTTTCGCACTACCGGATGGACACTTCTTTGGTGGCATAAGACCCTTCTTAGGTGCCATAACCACGCTGAAAATAAATAGACAACTACTAATCAAAATTATATTAGTTAATCCCTCCAGGCCATATTAATTGACTTGGATTTGTTAAAATTTAGATGAACATATATACTAAATAGCGTCACTACACGGAGAATTAGAGAAGAGAACTAAGACTACCTTCTGTAAAAGAACGAACGAACGGTTGTTGACTTGTTGTTGTTGGCAGGTTGTTGACTTGTTGTTTGCCTTGAACTCGACTAGCAGTTGGACAACTTGGACTGTTGCCTGTTGGAGAACTGCCAGCGACGAGGCCACGAGGTCCAGCAGGCAGCAGCGATCACAGACGACCGAGATGAGAGATCAGATTCAGATCGGAAGACGGCGGTCGGTGGACGGACGGCAGACGTCTTAGGCGTGGTGTTCGCGCGTGGGTGGAAAACGAAAGACAGGCCGAGCTGCCGAGGCGATCTGGTCTCGATGCGATCTTTTCGGACCGGTTTCCGCTTAGCTCCTAAGCTGTCAATTTTTTTTCGCTGGACACAGGTATTAGGCTTCATAGAAACATACCAGCGGGGGGGGCCCGGGGCCGGGCCGGGCCTGCCAAGCTTGCTCTAAATTAAGACGTTTCAGCATCATGAGGAAACTACCTCCGCTTGCTGAAGCCCATTGGATAGCATGTGTCTTGATTTGCTTGATGAACTGCTGTATGGTACCAACTATACTTGTTGACTTGTTGTTCAATTTGATTTTCTTACTCCCTCCGACTCATATTAATTACTCACATTTGTCTAAATTTAAATAAATCTAAACACTATTTAGTGTATAGGTTCGTCCAAATTTTGAGAAATCCAAGTCAATTAATATGGGTTGGAGGGAGTAGTTGTTTTGATTTAATGTAATGCATGTTGCTGAAGTATATTCTTTTTGCCGTAGTCACACGAATATGTTGCACATGCTTGCAGCATTCAGCACCACGGATGTGAGAGACAGAGATTAACGAGGCGACCAAACAGTTGGGGTGATCAGATCGTATGGCTGTCAGACCGGCGGATCAGGAAATCTGATCGACAAGGCGAAGCCTAGTCACTACCATGTAACTAGGCAATTAGAAAGATAAGCATGGAACGGACTATATTTAGCCAGAACTTAAAGCAGCAATTGAATATGTATATAGCGTGTAGGCAAGGAATATCTGGCTGCCAGATTTTACGGAGGCAACTCTTTAATGACTTCACGAATTCGATCGATTGGTTTGGGAACGAATTTAATGCGAATATAAATAAAAAATCTAAAACGGGTCAAAATGAATGCTGGCCTTATGGCGCACCATCTTTTCGTGTATATATTCTCACCAACTACATATATAGCAGATCCATCACACCAAACGGCTCCTTGGTTTGTGTCGCTCAAGACGTTGGATCCTCTCGACCATCCTCGAAGCAAATTAGCCATGGCGAGTAGCCTCAAGATGATCTGTATCGCCATCGCTCTCGCCGCCACGGCGTTACTCTTCGCTGCTCCACAAGCTCAAGGTATAGCACGCATAGCAGCTCGACATGAGTATGATTGTGCCTGTGTGTTATATGCAGCTGGTTGTGACCGTTGATTCTTTCTAAATTCTGATGACCAGCATGGAATACGGACATGGTGCCGGTGTGGCCACCGTTTGACGGGCTGACGGCGATTCCGGGCGGTGGCGCGGCGGGGGCGCCGGTGTGCCTCCAGTGCCGATGCTGCTCCAGATCAAACCCGAGCAGCTGCCAGATGACCAACTGCTGCTCCACCTTCAACTGCGACCCTGCCGGCAAGTGCAACCTCGTGCAACGGAAGTGCGGCTGCAACGGCTGCTAACCGGCAGGTCGTCATCGCCACCGGCTAGAGCTGCCAAAATTTTCTTGTCGAGAGGAGCCAAATGATGCATTTTTCTTTCCATTTTCTCTACTGTTGGCAGGCCAAATGTGGCATAGATATTAAAATTACTGGGCCTAAATGGAGCCCAACAATGGTGTGAGGAGTTCGTAAGATTTTTGTACTAATCTGAAGGTTGCTTAGAATAAGCCAAAGACAATTTTTCTCTTATAAAGGTTTTTCTTTTTATAAATATGGACACCTTCAATACCCTGTTCTCCACATAATCTCTACTACTTATAAATTTCTACTACTTAGGGCATGTACTACGCGGATCGTTTACACCTGACGCTAGCCGATATTTCCTGGCTGTACCGGTTGATTCCGGATTGATTCCAATAATTTTCGTAGCGTCGACGGAACAACAAGCGACCGGCGTTTAGCTATTTTTTGCCGCACGATCCTCGAATAACAAGCGGTGGGAGCTAGCCCTGACGTATATTTTTTTTATTTCTAGCGACCGTATTAAACGTCTAGCGTTGCAAGACCGAGCGTTTTGAAGAGAACAGGATTTCCGAAGATTTTTTTTACTCACACAAGCGGCTACCTAAGCACCTAGCATTAAACATGACTTTATAAAGGCATAAACAAGAACTTTGCTAAACATACCCAGCAAATCATACATGGAAGACTAAACACAAACGATCAGGCCCACTAATCAGATCTTCGTGTGCGCTTAGCAATTTAGAAAGACGGACGGAATACTTATCCCGCATAGGCAAAATATGGAACCGCGCCGCGCGTCCTCGACCCTGATTGCTGGTTTTAAAAAAAATTGTCGCTCGAGAAAGGAGCACCAGTTTGACTAATTTCACGCCTGTACAAAACCCGCGCCTCGCCTCACCAAATCAGGGAAAGCAGAGCGCCTGTGACCGGAATTGCCACCATGCTCAGAGGATTGGCTTCACCAATTCACCGTTGGTTGTACGTTATTCATCGCGTGCTCCGCCGCCGCCGTCTCCTCCCGCGATTCACTGCCTACCTCCTCGACTGGTGCAACCGTAGACGTGTCGGGACTCGGGAGACGCCGTCTTTTTTTTTTTGCTATCAGGCGATCCCGATATCATGGGAGACGCCGTCTTTATCCTCAAGCGAGCCTCTGAACCTTCCGCACCTGATCCTCGCATGAGCCGCCACCTCCTCTACCATGCTATCGGGATCCTCGGGCTTTCCTTTGTAAACTGATCTGCCCTCCATGCTTTCCTTTGATCTTTATCCTGAGCTTTATCCATTCACTTCTCTGTTTTTTTGTTCCGCGGGGGCTAGACTAATACAAGAATTAGATGGTTATTTTTCACACTTACAAGATAATTGACATAGCACAGATTGTTTTTCCTGATTTGGCATGGTTCTGTGTTTCAAATTCTGCCTGCATGTTTAGGAAAAAAAATAGTGTTTCGTATGCAATGCAACTTAAACATTACTATGTCTTTGTCTGATGTTAAGCTACAAGTCAATCTTCAAAATAATTTGTTTTATTGCTGCCACTAGAGGGAATGGTTTGCTCTGCTCCAAACAAAGTACCCTTGTACGATGGATCATGTGTTGTGGGTCAACCCATTTTATGCTAATATTTCATAATATGATGTCTGAACTAATTTCTTAGTCTCTGGAAAATATTTTGTATAGAACTGTCAATGTAAGGAGTGGCATTTAAATTTAATGTACTACCTATTTTGCTGGTTATATAACCTAAAAGCTAGAACGTTGGTTTCTAGCAGATGTCTAAACTGGATAGTATCTGACTACATGTGTTTCCTGTGTCTCTCCTTTTGGCTCCTTTTGGCTAGAGGGTGGATTTGCTAGCATATGTGTAAACTGGATAGTAGCAATTCCGACTACACAATACCCATTTGATGTAGGTTCTCTCCCTAACTGGATGGTTGATTTTCTAGCACATGAGCTACGTGTTTCCAAGTGATCAAATGGTTATGTATACCAAGTCTTAAAGAGCTCCCATTGTTATTATTTTGCATGATAAGGTATTAGCTTATAGCTCGATCTAATTGCACACGTGTATATGTTTACATGTCAGGTTTGCCAAGTTAAGTGCCAATATGTGTTTTCTCCTTTTCCTTCGGAGCTTATTAACCTTGAAAATATGCTTTAAATGGGTGTCTTATTGATCCTTCTGCTCTAGGTTTATTAGCCAATGGCGGTGGCAGAGGAGGATGAGAGTACAAGTCAATCAAGTCAGAGGTTTGGGCTTAGGATTTTTTTGCTGTTCTGCATATTCAGATTGGCACAATGAACACCAAAACATGGAGTATAGATCTCAGATGAAATGGGAAGCTATTATTTTTTCTCTTGGTTGCATATTTTTTCAAACATTGCAGGAACATGCTAGACATGAACATGTAGTAAACAAAATCTCAATTTATACTATTCATCTCGAGGGCCATGCTACTATCCTATAAGTATCGGTCGGCCCCATCAGATCAGCAAGGTATGATTTTTCCTGTTCCGGTCCTATACAGACCTTGAGTACAAGCCATGCTACTATCTTTCTCCTATACAGACCTGAAGTAGAGACGAGACACAACAAATTTGATAGATTCAACATTTTAGTCCAAAAGATATGTATTTCATATTCCCACATAATACCAATGCATACCTCTACAATACGATCACCTAAATGATGACAACGACACTGAATAGCATAAGTCAATGGTGAAGAGCTCCAAGCTAACATATTCAATGTATATGTCAAAGTTTCAGTAGTCTGAGTTCTTTTAGATTTGAAAGGGAAGGATGGGCCACATATCTTCCTAGATATGAAAAAAGGAACAAATGGGAGCTAAGAAAGGATCACAAAGTAAATGTGGACGACCACATGGTAAAAATTACATCTTTGTAATCTGAGGAGTAGGAATCAAAAATTTTAAGGATTTACTTGCCAATGTAAAACCCTATTGTATATCATAAATTTTATTCAACATGAAGGTCATGGCATCCATTGTCGGGTTAATGCCCATAGTAAAAGTCAACTGCCCGGTCATTCTGCTCCGGAACCTAGACCCTCATAATGGCCTATGCAATGGAACACGTCTCATGATCAGAGACTTCCAGGATAATGCAATCGATGCGGAGATTGTTGGTGGGCAGCATGCTGAAAAGAGGGTGTTCATACCTAGGATCCCTATGTCTCCCTTGGAGGACATCTCACTTCCCTTCAAACTCAAGAGAAAACAATTTCCCATCCTCCTGAGTTTTGCGATGACCATTAACAAGGCACAGGGTCAGACCATACTAAACATCGGTATTTACCTTCCCAAGCATGTATTCTCACATGGTCAGCTATATGTTGCATTGTCAAGGGGCGTGTCAAGGCAAACGACATGGATTTTGTCCAAGCCGAACCAGGATGTTGATAAATCCGAGAAAGGCACTAAAAACATTGTCTATAGAGATGTTTTGGAAGTGTGAGGTATGTGTGTACTTTGATGTTTTCTTTGCACCTCTGCTTATGTATCTAGGAAACTTTACTAGAATCTACACTACCAAAGTATAGGAGAAGTAACAGCAATAGACCAAAAAAAAAATAGAGGCATAAGACCTTCATCCTTAGCATTTATTTTCCCAAGAAGTCACAACCTCAGATTTGCAACGGCACCTCTATTTTGCATTGACAAGTGTTAGCTTGAAAAATGAAGATTGCATAAAATGCATACTCTAGAAAAATCATAATTTTGATGGTGTGTTGCGGGAGAACTAAGTTCCTTACCTGCACAGAACGCGGGCGCACCAAGTCGATGGTGTATGACAGTTCCGGGCCATCATGTCCAAACAACCAATATGGCTATACTCTAGTACGTCGTCACTGCAAAATGAAAATCCAGGTTTGATCACTACAAAAATTCAGGTTTGTGGTTTACATATCCCTAATTCTTATAAAAATTTATGTTCGTGGTTTAGAGTGGTGCTCCTGGAGATAAAGGTATTTTACATCTCACAAGGTTCAAATTTTTGATGGTGTGTTGCCTTATATCAGAGGTTCAATTTTCTAATGGTGACGGGAAAATAATGCATGAGAAGCCACGGTATGACCTAAAAAACATAAAATATTATTATTGTTCTATACTACTGTAACTGAATGCGTAAAAAAAATACGATCAAGGATTGAGATCTCTACTATAACTGAATGTGTACAAAAACTAAATATGATCAAGGGTTGAGATAGAGTTAGTACTGAAATAAGGAATTATAGTCCTGTAACTTGTGTCTGTGGTTTTCAGGACAATCCATTATTAGCTATCACTTTCCTTAGCTGACTCTACCTCCAACTGCTCTTCCTCTGAACCAGCAGAATTGTTCTTTTTGGCATTGCCTTCTTTGAACATCATGTTAATGGATGGTCCCATATATTCCTACAATAAGATTAATAGGTCAGATATAACACAAAGAACGGATGGCCATGTGGTGTTTAAGTCTCAGAATTGACATAGTAGACCATATTTACTTGCAGTAAAATACACATGAGCGTTCAGTGGGGCAGTGTGCACCCGCATAAATTTACAGGTTGCTTCTTTTAGGTTTTGCAAAGTCCACCTTAATTTTTATGTCAGCAAAGTATGGAAAACAAATTGGTAGACCAAAAGGTAAACAATGATCAGTTGCTAGGTATTCTAGGAAAAGAACAATTGTGATGATTTAAGCAGGTTATATGTCTGAAAATAATTGAGATGTTATGTCCATAACAAGCTTGCACTTATAGAAAAATGAGATTGTTGATTTCCAGATAATGAGAGTTTGATTGAATTGCTTGATGCACGAGGTCTCAAATAACGAGAGTTTGATCGACGCTCCCTATAGCCACCATGCTGTACGTGCAGAAAACAGGGGCATAGCTGGCTTGGTCATTGGTCATAGGAAGGCTATGCATATTGTGCAACAGAATCAGCTTACATCAAGAGAAGTACCTCTGTGGGATGCTTATGCAGCTGACTCGCACAAACCAAGCAGCAGCAGTCAACTGGTTGGCTTATTCTTCATGCTCATATCCTAACAATGTTAAGAAAGAAAGCACTTCTCTCAAAAATCAATAGCAATCATGTTTTTATCAAGCTTTTAAGCTCACAACAGCTAGGACAGATGAAAATGTGAAAGTTAAGAGCAATCCCCCAAACCATTTTCCAAGCTATAACCAGTAGTCAACAGATCATCACTATTTTCCAATATATCCCAATTCACTGTAAAATAAAAATAAAAATAAATATTATGAGCTGAATCAAGACGCGGGAGGAATACCAATCGCAAGCGAGGTGAAGAGGCGCGTGGAACGAGCTTGGGACGCTCGGGTAGGCTCGTGTCACTGTCAAACTGCCGAAGTGCGGAGTCCCTTGTCGCGCGGGAGCCGGGAGGAGGAAGTCATCGCTGTGAATCGCAGCAACGCACGTGCGGCAGGAATTCCATAATCACATAGGTCATCTTGCAGCTGGTCGATGTTGAAGTTAATGCTTCCTAAATAGGTATATTTTGCTTAGTATCATTATCCTTGTCCTACATTGAAAAAATAGTATAACTTTGATTGCCACTTCATATGACCTATTTTATTACAGAGTTAGTTGTCATTTTGGTCGACTTGGAAGTTACTGATGATACCGTGCAAAAACGAGACTTGCAAGATGATGCAAGCACAGTAGATCTCCAACAATCGCTGATTTTTCAATATGATTATTTGTAAACATTTCCCAGTGAAACACTACCCGCAAAAATGAAACACTTCTCGCATATAAGATGGTATCATTATGCCGAAGCATTTTTTGTGTACAAAGCTCGACCTTTTTCAGAGAAAACTACCGATAGTTTTATTTGATATTTGTTCTTTAAAGAGTTGCTTAAAATTTATATTGAGTTGTGATATTTTTGTCACTAATTGTAATATTTTTGTGTTTATAGATTTTAATGTCGTGTGTGAATCTTACAATGCACGCTTGCAATGGTAAACCTTTAGACCTATCTCCCTGACTCGATGAACAAAAGATACATAACAATTAACTCACTAAAAATAAATAAAACTTAAAAAAAATTATATTTAGAGACGTGCGTTGCACGTGCACACTTACTAGTAGACATATATAGCTTAATTTTACTACTCCCTTCATTCCAAAATAAGTGACTTGCTAAATTCAAATATATCTAGACACGTTTTAGTATATAGATACATACAAATCTAACAAACTCAAGTAACATTTTTTTTGAAATGGAGGGAGTAATAAAATTTATAACCTACAAGAAAACTTGAAACCTAAATATGTTCAAGCACTACTGGAAAAACCCTTACTCGTGGTGCACCAGCCGTGCACCACTAAGTCCGCGCCACGGGTAAATTTAGGCGTGGCTCACCACCTGGTGCACCACGGGTAGTAAAGTTAGCCATGGTGCAGCGCCATGGGTACGTTTTTTGAAAAATATTTTTGTTACAGAAAACATCCTGCTTTTGAAAACAAAAACAGTTAAGTCCCCTGCTCGCCGCCGTCGCCTCGCCGACGTTCAGGTGTGGAGGCGTGGCCGCGACCAAAACTTACAACCATAGGTTGGTGCGGGAGGACGTGGTTGTGCCGGTCCTCGTCGGTGTCGAGAAGGAGCAGGTGCAATCGGAGGAGGGGGTGGTCGAAGGAGGGCATGGCCGGAGGAGGTGGCGGCCGAAGGAGGTGGCAATCGGTGAAGGAGAAGGAAAATGAGAGGAGGAGAGGAGAAGGGTAGGATAAGGAGAGGAGAAGGAGAGGAGAAAAAGAGGAGGAGGAGGAGAAGGAGGAGAGGAGAATGGGAGGAGAAGGAAAAAGAAAAAGGTAGGTGGCTGACTGGGGATTCAAATTTGAATCCCGCCCTTATTTACCCATGGCGCACCACCAAGTGATCTTCAATTTTTTTGGAAGGAAAAACAATCTTATTTTGGCCGTAATTTTTTTATTTTTCGAACTTTGAGATTCTAAAAATTATTCAGGTCATTGCGAGCGGATGTAGAATTTTGCGCGGATCAATTTTTATATAAAAAACTTTTTAATCAGATGCCGTATGCTAAAGTTATGACCGTTTTACCGTGTCATAATTTTTTTTTTGCAAAAATGTTAAAATTTATATTTGTTGATTTTCCTACAAACTATACCACGTTACCTACCTACATGTCATTTTTTTTAAAAATTTGAAGTGTTTTTTTTGCAAAATTAAAAAGACGATCTATAGAGGGTGGTGGGTAGAGTTGAAAATGGCAACACCCTTACCCGTGACGCATGGGCTTAATGGTGCACCATAGGTACTAAACATACACGTGACATACCACTATACCATGCGCCACGGGCAAGGGGGCCACCCTTGTCTAGCCATGAAAACTTACCCGCGGCGCACCATGGTAGGGCATTCGCCACGGGTATGTGATCTACCCGTGGGACACCTCGGGCTGATGCGCCACGAGTATTTATCCATGGAGCACTCCTCCTCGGTGCGCCACGGGTATGTGATCTATCTACGGTTCTTTTTCTAGTAGTGAAGCACAAGAAAACCTATATGACACACTCAAATATGTATAAGTTACTATTTCTTGAAGACTGTGTTATAAATTCTAGGCATGTGATGTAGTTGCTATGTTTCATGCTGTAAAATTGTTTCCATGTTGTGAACATTACCATGTATGCTGGGGATTGTGCGTTGAATTCTCTCCATGATTTAGTGCGACTAGTAGATATTATTTTCATGCATTAGAATATTTGCTGGATGGGCAAGTTGAAAACGTTGAGTTCTTTTCATGTTTCCTATAGACGTTAGAAAAATATAGCAATGATAGGAACGTGATCCGCACACAACACGTGGTGCCATACCGTGTGTTGTCCCCGCCCTTTGGTGTGAAGTGCAGAGGGCGCCCTGTAGCTAGTTGCGATCATGATGAATTAAGTGTTGTATATGTGAGTATGATGTTCGCGGCAGGAAGCGTTGCAACGATGGTGGTGTTTTCTCTTGGTTGCATCGGCGGCAAGGGGAGGGGAGGCGGGTGATCCAAGTGCGGTCTTCTTTGCCGTGGCGGCCCTTGGTCTTGATCACGAGGCCTTGAGTTAGTGGTGGCAGCCTTTCCGTCGGGTTTCTTTGGTGACCCTTGAGAGACATGGGTGAGGTGCTGAGCGAAATCTCCACGCTAGCATGTCGCCGGTGGTGACACCTACGGGTTTCGTATCCCTCCTGGTGGCGCCGTTGTGAGTCTCCTCTCCATGCTAGGGTTCAAGTTGAAAACCCAAGTCGAACTCTTCGGACTAAGTGACGGCGGCGCATTGCATGATTACCTTCTTGGGAGCGTCGTCATGGAGATTAGGTTTCTATTAATTGCAGCATCAAGGATGTCTTGATCCTGACGTGAAGCTTCTTCAAGTATAGCATGGGATGGCCTAATTTGTCTCCTATTTTTACATGTGACCTTGTTCTCATTGTTCATGGTCATCGCAATTCTATGGTAAGATCGGTGCTCCGCGACCCAGAGCGATAGGGCAGACAACTCTCTCTAGCAATGGCTTGGAGTGTTCAGTGATGTCTGGTGGTTTCTCAGGAGGCACGCTTTTGTTCCTGCTCGGTTTTCTAGATTGCCTAGTGCTAGGTGTGGTTTATCCAGTTTTGTTGCTCGACTTTGAGTTGGAGATCTGATGACGACGCCCAGTACCGTCGTGGGACGCTTCGTTGGAAACCCCAAGAGCAAGGTGTGATGAGCACAACAGCAAGTTTTTCCTCAGTAAGAAACCGAGGTTATCGAACCAGTAGGAGGAAGAAAACGTCTCAAAGGTGTTGCAAGCAACATGGAAACCTGCACAACACAAACTCGAGACTTAGCCCCAACGAATCAGTGAGGTTGTCAAGCTCACGGGTTTGCTGTAACAAAGGATTAAACATATGGTGTGGAAGATGATGGTTTGCAGCAAGTAAACATGTAACAGTGGAAGATATATCAATGGTAAAGATTGGACCGGGGTCCATAGTTCACTAGAGGTGCTCTCCTTAGATAAACAACATGGCATGGAGGGTAAACAAATTATAGCAGGGAAATTGACAGGAACTGAGCAAGACATAACAATGCAATACTAGACAAAAAGATCCAATGAGATTCGATTGGGCAATACAACAATATACATAGACCGCCATCCAACTGCATCTATGACTATAAGTCCACCTTCAGGTTATCATTCGAACCCCCTCCAGTATTAAGTTGCAAGTGATACGTCGGAAACGTATCTATAATTTTTGATGCTCCATGCTTGTTTAGCATCTACTTTGCTTTGCTTTGTCTACACTTTGAGGTGCTTTTTACATGTTTTCTGGTACTAACCTATTAACAAGTTGCAACAGTGCCAGATGCCTGTTTTCTGCTGCTTTTGGTTTCAGAAAAGTTAGTAAAGAAATATTCTCGGAATTGGACGGGACAAACGTCAAAGTCAATTACTTTCCATGGGGAACAAGAAGACCATAGGGGAGCCAGAGGGGCCGGCCAGGGCGGCCTGACCCACCCTAGGCACGGGTGGGCCCCACCCCGCGCCTGGCTAGGGTTTGGCGCCCCTGGCCGCTGCCTCGGCCTCCCTCTTCGCCTATAAAAATCCCCCGATGCAGAAACCCTAAGTACCCGATCAAATCTCCACGAAACCGTCTGTAGCCGCTGCCACCATCGTCCCTAGATCAGGGGGAATCTGAAGTTCTTCCTGGCACCCTGCCGGAGAGGAGATCATCTCGGAGGCCTTCTCTCCGGTATGATGCGTGAGTAGTTCCACCTCGGACTATGGGTCCATGTAGTAGCTAGATGGTTGTATCTCCTCCTTTGTGCTTTCATGTATAGATCTTGTGAGCTCCGTTCATGATCAAGATCTAATCTATTTGTAATCATGCATGTTGTGTTTGCGGGGATCCGATGGATATTGAGATTATTATGTTGGTTTGATTAATGGTTTTGTCTTTATGATTCTATCATGTCTATGTTGTTTGTGATCTTGCATGCTCTTCGTTGTTAGTAGTTATCTTGGCCAAGTAGTTGCTAGTGACTCCAAGAGGGGTATTTATGCTCGATAGTGGGTTCATGCCTCTAGTTTCCAAGGGAAGTGACAATAATCTCTTCGGTTGTAGATGTGTTGTTGCTACTAGGGAGAAAACAACGATCTCTTGTTCATGGAACATGTGGACTGTTTACCTTACACACTTTGCTTAAAGCAGTTGTCTGTTGCTTGCAACTTAATACTGGAGGGGGTTCGGATGATAACCTGAAGGTGGACTTCTAGTCATAAATGCAGTTGGATAGCGGTCTATCTATCTTGTTGTATTGCCCAATCGAATCTCATAGGATCTTTCTGACTGGTAATTGCATTGTTATGCCTTGCTCAGTTCCTGTCAATTGCCCTGCTGTAATTTGTTTACCCTCCATGCCATGTTGTTTATCTAAGGAGAGCACCTCTAGTGAACTATGGACCCCGGTCCAATCTTTACCATTGATACATCTTCTACTGTTATTTGTTTACTTGCTGCAAACCATTACCTTCCACACCATACGTTTAATCCATTGTTACAGCAAACCGGTGAGCTTGACAACCTCACTGATTTATTGGGGCAAAGTCTTGAGTTTGTGTTGTGCAGGTCTCCACTTTGCTTGCAACACCTGTGTGACGTTTCCTTCCTCCTTCTGGTTCGATAACCTCGGTCTCAACTAAGGGAAAACTTGCTGCTTGCTGCTTCACACCTTGCTCTTGGGGTTCCCAACAGGCTCCACATCAACTGAGCCAGCCATCAAGTTTTCTGACGCCGTTGCCGGGGAACTACAGAACAACTTCAACCTCTTCCTCCCCGTCAAGCACCAAGTTTTCTGGCGCCGTTGCCGGGGAGGCTAAGGATGTCTTCACAAGGGGAGTCCTTCACTTCCTTTCTCTTTACTTTGTTTTTAGTTTGCTTTGTTTCTTTTGCTTGTTTTGTTTGCCTCTTTCCAAAAAACCCAAAAAAATAATTAGTCTAGTTTGGTTTGCTTTCTTTATTCAAAAACACAAAAAAATTAGTTCTTGCTCTAGCTGTTGTTGCTATTTTTGGCTTTCCCACCTTTGCCAAAATGAACTCTGCTGAGAACACCAAGTTGTGTGACTTCACTAGCACCAACAACAATGATTTCCTAAGCACTCCTATTGCTCCACCTTCTCCTGATGCTACCTTTTATGAAATTAAGCCTGCTTTGTTGAATCTTGTGATGAGAGAGCAATTTTCTGGTGCTGGTTCTGATGATCCTGCTGCTCATCTCAATAGCTTTGTTGAACTTTGTGAGATGCAAAAGTATAAGGATGTAGATGGAGATATTATTAAGCTCAAGCTTTTTCCCTTCTCCTTGAGAGTAAAAGCTAAAGAATGGTTGCTTTCTTTGCCTAAAAATAGTATTGATTCTTGGACTAAGTGCAAAGATACTTTTATTGGAAATTTCTATCCTCCTGCTAAGATTATATCTATGAGAAGTGACATTATGAAATTTAAACAGCTTGATAGTGAACATGTTGCTCCTGCTTGGGAAAGAATGAAATCTTTGGTTAAAAATTTCCCTACTCATGGATTCACTGCTTGGATGATTATCCAGACTTTTTATGCAGGTTTGAACTTCTCCTCAAGAAATCTGTTGGATTCTGCTGCTGGAGGTACCTTTATGGGCCTCACTTTGGGTGCTACAACAAGGCTCCTTGATAATATGATTGTTAACTACTCTGAATGGCATGTTGAGAGAGCTCCACATGGTAAGAAGGTAAATTCTATTGAGGAAACTTCCTCTCTGAGTGAAAAGATTGATGTTATTATGGATATGTTTGTTAATGGGAAATCTCCTCTAGATCCTAATAGTGTTCCCTTATCCTCTTTGGTTGCTCAAGAAGAGCAAGTTGATGTGAACTTCATTAGAAACAACAATTTCAACAACAGTGCCTACATGAATAATTTTGGTAGCAACAATAATTATAGGCCTTATCCTCCTAATAATGGCAACTCTTATGGAAGCTCTTACAATAATTCTAGAAGTGCCCTCTCTGAACTTGAAGTCATGCTCAAGAGCTTTATTAGTAAACAAACCACTTTCAATAAGACTATAGAGGAAAAGCTTATAACTATTGAGAAAAATATATCCTCTTTGTCTGAAGCTCAAACTTCCTTGGTTAATAAAATGGCTGCTAAACCTGAAACTATGGAAAACACCTTTGCTACTGCTCATGCCATACAAGTTACTATTGATGAAAATGTTAGGCTGTTAGCTCAACTTCATGCTAAGTGGGAAAGGGAAGCTGAAATTGATAGAAACAATAGTGTGTGCACCATCACCACTAAACCTCAAGTAGTCCCTATTCCTACTCCTACTATGCCTACTACTAGTGATGCTAAGTTTGACTTTGATATTGATGGTTGCAATATTTCTGAAGTGATTATGTTCTTGCAAAAGCTTGCTAGAAGTCCTGATGCTAGTGATATGCATGTTGCTTTCACCAAACACATTACAGATGCTCTTGTTAAGATTAAGGAAGAGAAGCTAAAAAACAAAGGTTCTATTCCTAGGAAAGTACAAGATAGTTGGGAACCCATTATTAATATGCAAGTGAATGACTTTGATCTCAAAGCTTCATGTGATCTTGGTTCTAGTGTCTCTATTATGCCTAGGAAGATTTATGAAATGCTTGATTTGCCACCATTAGAAGATTGTTATTTGGATGTCCCACTCAATGATAATGCTAAGAGGAAACTCATGGGGAGTGTTAATGATGTTCTCATTATGGTTAACAATTCTTATGTCCCTGTTGATTTCTATGTTTTGGATGTTGAATACAATGCTTCTTGTCCTATCACTTTGGGAAGACCATTTCTTAGAACAGTTGGTGCTATCATTGATATGAAAGAAGGCACCATTAAATATCATTTTCCATTCAAGAAAGGTATTAAAAACTTCCCTATGAGGAGAGAGAAGTTTCTTTTTGCTCCTCCTTTGAAAGCAAGATTTGATGTTAATGCTTCTTCATTTGAAAATACTTGATTCTTCTTGCTTCTTGTGCCTAACTTAACGGCGTTAAATAAAAGTACTTGTTGAGAGATAACCCAAGAGTTTCCTTGAGTCTTGGAAGTTATTACTTCTGTATTAACCTCTTCTTATCCTTTTTGTTTGCTTTTTGTGCCAAGAATGACCTCTAATGAGGGGGAAGTAAGATTTGGGGAGTTGCTGTCCTGAAACAGATTTCTGTCCTCCACCAAAAACATTCTTGAGGAATCTCTGTAACTTGGATTGAGTTGACAATTTATGAATAAATCCCTAGTATGTTAGCTAACTTTCGTTAGTTCAACACTTTTTGATTTGAGCAACAGAAGATTTTAGAGAAAACAGTTTCTACCTGTTTGATGCTTTTGTGATTTCTGCCATTATTTGCATTTGCTTCTTATTGATTCCTTTTTGAGTTCTCTTTTGGGAATTGAGCTTTTTGAAGGAGTTTCTACAGTAGCTTGTGTTTTTAGTGAAAAGTTTTGCTATTCGAAATCTTAGCCTAAAGGTCTATTATCTTTTGAATACACTAATGTTGCTAATGAAGATTGTGTGAAGTTTTGTATGAAGGAAAAATTTCAGGTGTAGAGAGAGAATGACGTAATGAGATGAAGAATGGACAAAAGATCAAGGTTGGGGATTCCACCCCGGTGTCACCCCAAGAAATATCCAAGAGGTAGAAGCGTCAAAGCTTTGGGATGCCCAAGGCATCCCCTTCTTCATTTGATGAAAAGCTCAGGTCTGTCTAGACACTTCGTTTTTATTGTTTCATGCACTGTTGTGTTGTTCTTGGAGCGTCTTAGTTTTCGTTTGCTTTGCTTAGTTTGTTTAGTTTGCTTGAATAAAGTAGTTTGGACCCCCGTTCTCTCTGTGTTGTTTCAAATAAGTTGCTTGGTGTTGGAAAGGAGTAGGAAGTTCCTACTTGATAAGTGCAAGAGGAGCTTGCATTGACTATGACTTAGACTTTAGCATGACATGGTAGGTGTTGTTTTGACCTTATGCTTAGTGATTATTTCTGTAGCATGTCTTGTTACAAACAATTGGGATTTCTTAGTGTGCCTTGAAAGAATTATGCGTTGTTTTAGCATGCAAAAGCATAGTGTTGTGATATTCTCCTTTGATGCTTTGTTTGGGTTGAGTTGGCACATGCTCACAACATGTTATGACTATGCACAAGTCACCATAGCCTCTATGATCATTTAGTCCTTGACTTGTAGTACCACTCTATGCTTTGATTAGTAATGTTTTGTTGCTCTACATGATTGTGACCATTATTGCTCTATTAGTTGGTTGCTCCTAGTCTTTTGCTAGCATCCACTTGTATGAGTAATCTCTACTCATGCTTCCAACTCCCAACAAACCAAGTTATTTCAAAGTGTCCATTATAAACTCCCATGCATGGTGTGTTACACCATTCCAAGTATATTCTTGTTTTCAGCTATCTTTCAATTAAAAAGTTTTGTTATGTAAAAACTTAGTGATTAAATCCCTCACAAACTTGATGGCACACTTTATATTCTTTGCCCCTAATAAACTTGAACCATTGTGTAATCTATATTGTATATGCTTGCACTTATACATTGGAATTAGAAGAACCGTGATGTCATGGGGAACGTTTTCAACATTGCACTTATACTTTGTACACAGTTGATATCATGCTCTTTGTCTATGGATGTCACCGGTGTGAAATAAAGAGGAAGCTTGTAAGTCCATGGAGTTATGTATTTTGTGTTAGACAAACGCCTGGGCCGCTAGCCTAAGCCATGCCTATTCATGGTTTAAACTTGCAGCATCACCATAATGAGCTATCTGTGAAGTATCCTCAATAAAAATCTTTGCACATAGTAAATAAAAAGATCGCTGAGATGCTCATTGTCTGCTTGCCTTGTCATTTTTGTTATGGGATAGCTCCTGTACCATGTGCAAGGGTACTCCATTGGCGGTTCTCTATGAAAAGAACTTACAGGTGACTAAAGTTGAGTACCATGAGGTGTGGCCCTCATATTCAAGGGACTTGAGATTGCCAACTTATACTTTGTCAAGCATATACTCCATGTTTGTTCACTTTAACCTTAATCACTTCAAGATGCTTATGATAGGGGAAATGAGGGTTGAAAGCTAACAAGTACCATAATTTTTGGAAGCTCTTTTTAAAACTTGAAACCCATGCTTCCCTTTATGAAGGGCCTTTCTTCCATCATTATTTGAGTCTCCACCTTCTACTTTTAGGCACCATTAAGAGAGCATAGTTGCCATTCTTTGTGTAGTGTCCCAAAACTTATTGATTGATGCATATTGTGATATTACTTGCTTTGCCATAGGTCTAATATATTTTGAATACACTAATGTTGCTAATGAAGATTGTGTGAAGGAAAAATTTCAGGTGTAGAGAGAGAATGATGTAATAAGATGAAGAATGGACAAAAGCTCAATCTTGGGGATTCCACCATGGTGTCACCCCAAGAAATATCCAAGAGGTACAAGCATCAAAGCTTGGGGATGCCCAAGGCATCCTCTTCTTCATCAATAAAAAGCTCAGGTCTGTCTAGACACTTTGTTTTTATTGTTTCATGCACAGTTGTGTTGTTATTGAAGCGTCTTAGTTTCCGTTTTCTTTGCTTAGTTTGTTTAGTTTTATTAAGTAGTTTGGACCCCCGTTCTCGTTGTGTTGTTTTGCAAATAAGTTTGTTTGGTGTTTGGAAAGGAGTAGTAAGTTCTTGCTTGAAGTGCAAGAGGAGCTTGCATTGACTGTGACTTAGACTTTAGGATGACATGCTAGATGTTGTTTTGATAGTATGCTTAGTGAATATTGCTGTAGCATGTCTTGTTCCAAAAAAATGGGATTTCTTAGTGTGCCTTGAAGAAATTATGCGTTTTTTAGCATGCAAAAGCATAGTATTGTGGTATTCTCCTTTGATGTTTTGCTTGGGTTGACTTGGCACATGCTCACACCATGTTATGACTATGACAAGTCACCATTAGCCTCTATGATAATTTAGTCCTTGACTTGTAGTACCACTCTTTGCTTTGATTAGTATGCTTTGTTGCACTGCATGATTATGGCCATTATGCTCTCTTAGTTGGTTTCTCTCAGTCTTTTGCTAGCCTCCCCTTGTATGAGTAAGTTCTACTCATGCTTCCAACTCCTAAGAAACTAAGTTTTTCCAAAGTGTCCACTATAAACTCCTATGCATGGTGTGTTACACCATTCCAAGTATATTCTTGTTTTCAACTATCTTCCAATTAAAAACTATTTTGTTATGTGAAAACTTAGTGATTAAAGCCCTCACGAACTTGATGGCACACTTTATATTCTTTGCCCCTAATAAACTTGAACCATTGTGACAACTTTGTTGTCTATTCTTGCACTTATAAGTTGGAATTAGCAGAACCGTGCTGTCATAGGTAACGTTTTCAACATTGCACTTGTACTTTGTACTCAGTTGATATCATGTTCTTTTGTCTATGGATGTCACCGGGGTGAAATAAAGAGGGAACTTGTAAGTCCATGGAGTTTGTATCCAGTGTTAGAGAAACACCTGGTCCGCTAGCCTAAGCCATGCCTAATCATGGTGGAAACTTGCAGCATCACCATAGTGACATCTATGAAGCATTCTTCTTACTACCTCCTTCACGGTTTGCAGGGCGTCTAATCAAATTTGGGTTTTTCCAAAACTGCAAAGTTCCTAGGCGCATAAGAATTAATTGTTAATTAATATGACACATTTCCTCCCAACTTCCTATGCATGCAACAGTCTCCCACCAATGCATGCGTCTTAACCGCTCACTAATAGGCCTAATTTTCAGCAAATACGTACACGCCTAGGTCCGTGAGATTTTTGTAGAGCGCCCTGCAAACCGTGAAGGAGGGAGTATAAAAAAAGAGACGCATTAAGAAAAGAGGAAAGAGAGAAAAAAGCACCATATTCCCATGGTAAATAAGAAGATTGCTGAGATGCTCATTGTATGCTTGCCTTGTCATTTTGGTTATGGGAAAGATCCTGTACCATGTGCAAGGGGTACCCTGTTGGCGGTTCTCAATGATATGCAAATACTTACAGTGACAAGAACTTACCTGGACCCAAAGTTGAGTATGCATGAGGTGTGGTCCTCGTATTCAAGGGACTTGAGATTTCCAACTTATACTTCGTCAAGCATATACTCCATCTTTACCACTTTAACCTTAACCACTTCAAGATTCTTATGATAGGGGCAATGAGGGCTGAAAACTAACAAGTACCATAATTTTTGGAAGCTCTCTTTGAAACTTGTAATCACTGCTTCCTTTACAAAAGGCTTTTCTTCCACCATTATTGAGTCTCCACCTTCTACCTTTAGGCATTATTAAGAGAGCATAGTTGTCATTCTGTGTGTAGTGTTCCAAAGCTTATTAATTGATGCATATTGTGATATTACTTGTTCTTGTGCTATTTGTTTCTAGTCACCCTTGTGAACTTTGAAGCGTCCTATGCATCTATATTGCTACTCTATGAGGGAAAAGCTGATTGCCACTATGCCATGTTTTCTGTATGTGAAACAAACAAACTTTTTTCAATGCATGTTATTCATGATCTTTGTTTGTAACTTGCAATGTTGCATGCATAGTTATTATGTCCTATTGTTAGGAATCCATCTTTAATGCACATGTTTAGAGTTCTTTGATCCTAGCTTTCAATGCTTGCAAATGGTTGGATCTTTATTGTGAGGGTGCATGTCACCTCAAAAATTATTATTTTTATCACTTACCTACTCGAGGACGAGCAAGAGTTAAGCTTGGGGATGCTTAATACGTCGGAAACGTATCTATAATTTTTGATGCTCCATGCTTGTTTAGTATCTACTTTGCTTTGCTTTGTCTACACTTTGAGGTGCTTTTTTATGTTTTCTGGTACTATCCTATTAACAAGTTGCAACAGTGTCAGATGCCTGTTTTCTGCTGTTTTTGGTTTCAGAAAAGTTAGTGAAGAAATATTCTTGGAATTGGACGGGACAAACGTCAAAGACAATTACTTTCCATGGGGAACAAGAAGACCAGAGGGGAGCCGAAGGGGCCAGCCAGGGCGGCCAGACCCACCCTAGGCATGGGTGGGCCCCACCCCGTGCCTAGCTAGGGTGTGGGGCCCCTGGCCATCGCCTCGGCCTCCCCCTTCGCCTATAAAAAGCCCTCGATGCATAAACCATAAGTACCCAATCAAATCTCCACGAAACCGTCTGTAGCCACCGCCACCATCATCCCTAGATCAGGGGGGGGAGGGATCTGAAGTTCTTCCCGGCACCACTGAGGAGATCATCCGGGAGGCCTTCATCGTATGATGTGTGAGTAATTCCACCTTGGACTATGGGTCCATGTAGTAGCTAGATGGTTGTATCTCCTCCTTTGTGCTTTCATGTATAGATCTTGTGAGCTCCGTTCATGATCAAGATCTAATCTATTTGTAATCATGCATGTTGTGTTTGTGGGGATCCGATGGATATTGAGATTATTATGTTGGTTTGATTAATGGTTTTGTCTTTATGGTTCTATCATGTCTGTGTTGTTTGTGATCTTGCATGCTCTCCGTTGTTAGTAGCTATCTTGGCCAAGTAGTTGTTAGTGACTCCAAGAGGGGGTATTTATGCTCGATAGTGGGTTCATGCCTCTAGTTTCCAAGGGAAGTGACAATAATCTCCTCGGTTGTAGATGTGCTGTTGCTAGTAGGGAGAAAACAACGGTCTCTTGTTCATGGAACATGTGGACTGTTTACCTTACACACTTTTCTTAAAGCAGTTGTCTGTTGCTTGCAACTTAATACTGGAGGGGGTTCAGATGATAATCTGAAGGTGGACTTCTAGTCATAGATGCAGTTGGATGGCGGTCTATGTATCTTACTAAATTTCCCAATCGAATCTCATAGGATCTTTCTGACTGGTAATTGCATTGTTATGCCTTGCTCAGTTCATGACAATTGCCCTGCTGTAATTTGTTTACCCTTCATGCCATGTTGTTTATCTAAGGAGAGCACCTCTAGTGAAGTATGGACCCCAGTCCAATCTTTACCATTGATACATCTTCTACTGTTACTTGTTTACTTGCTGAAAACCATTACCTCCCACACCATACGTTTAATCCTTTGTTATAGCAAACCGGTGAGCTTGACAACCTCATTGATTCGTTGGGGCAAAGTCTTGAGTTTGTGTTGTGCAGGTCTCCGCGTTGCTTGCAACACCTATGTGACGTTTCCTTCCTCCTTCTGGTTCGATAACCTCGGTCTCAACTAAGCGAAAACTTGTTGCTTGCTGCTTCACACCTTGCTCTTGGGGTTCCCAACAGGCTCCACATTAACTGAGCCAGCCATCACAAGCAACAGACAACTGCTTTAAGCAAAGTGTGTAAGGTAAAAAATACATTGGTGCACAAACAAGAGACCGTTTTTTTTCTCCCTAGTGGCAACATCACATCTACAACCGAAGAGATTTCTATCACTTCCCTTGGAAACTAGAGGCATGAACCCACTATCGAGCATAAATACCCCCTCTTGGAGTCACTAGCAACTACTTGGCCAAGATAGCGACTAACAACAGAGAGCATGCAAGATCACAAACAACACAGACATGATAGTATCAAATAGACAAAAACATTAATCAATCTGACATAGTAATGTCAATATCCATCAGATCCCCGCAAATACAACATGCATGATTACAAATAGATTAGATCTTGATCATGAACGAAGCTCACAAGATCTATACATGAAATCACAAGGAGGAGATACAACCATCTAGATACTACATGGACCCGTAGTCCAAGGTGGAACTACTCATGCTTGATACCGGAGAAGAAGGCCTCCGGGATGATCTCCCCTCCGATAGGGTGCCGGGAAGAGCTTTAGATCCCGCCGATCTAGGGACGATGGTGGTGGCAGCTACAAAAGGTTTCATGGAGTTTTGATCGGGTGCCTAGGGTTTCTGCATCGGGAGGTTCTAATAGGCGAAGAGGCGAGGCTAGGAGGCGGCCAGAGGGCCCACACCCTACCCAGGAACGGTGTGGGCCCACCCGCACCTAGGGGGTGTGGCGGCCCTGGCTTGCCTCTCTGTCTCTCCTCTGAACTTCGTGTCGCCCACGGTAAAATATTGACTTTGGCTTTTGTCCCGTACAATTCCGAGAATATTGATTTTCTGCCTTTCTGGAACCAAAAACAGAAGAAAATAGGCAACTGGCACTGTGGCAACTTGGTAATAGGTTAGTTCCAGAAAAGATATAAAACCACCTCAAAGTGTAGACAAAGCAAAGCAAAGTAGATACTAAACAAGCATGGAGCATCAAAAATTATAGATACGTTTCCGATGTATCAAGCATCCCCAAGCTTAACTCCTGCTCGTCCTCGAGTAGGTAAGTGATAAAAAGAATAATTTTTGAGGTGACATGCACCGTCAAAACCAAGATCAAACCATTTGCAAGCATTGAAAGCTGGGATCAAAGAACTCTAAACATGTGCATGAAAGATGGAGTTCTAACAATAGGACATAGTAACTATGCATGCAACATGAAAGGCTACAAACAAAGATCATGAATAACATGCATTGAAAAACGTTTGTTCATTTCACATATAGAAAACATGGCATAGTGGCATTTGATGATGCTCGACGTGGCACTTCGTTGGTAACCCCAAGCGCAGGGTGTGTGAAGAGCAAGCAGTAATTTTTCCCTCGGTTGAGACCGAGGTTATCGAACCAGAAGGAGGAAGAAAACGTCACACAGGTGTTGCAAACAACGTGGAGACCTGCACAACACAAACTCAAGACTTTGCCCCAACGAATCAGTGAGGTTGTCAAGCTCACCGGTTTGCTGTAACAAAGGATTAAACGTATGGTGTGGAAGGTAATGGTTTGCAGCAAGTAAACAAGTAACAGTGGAAGATGTATCAATGGTAAAGATTGGACTGGGCTCCATAGTTCACTAGAGGTGCTCTCCTTAGATAAACAACATGGCATGAGGGGTAAACAAATTACAAGGGCAATTGTGAATCGAGCAAGGCATAACAATGCAATTACTAGCCAGAAAGATCCTATGAGGTTGATTGGGCAATACAACAATATACATAGACCATCATCCAACTGCATCTATGACTAGAAGTCCACCTTCAGGTTATCATCCGAACCCCCTCCAGTATTAAGTTGCAAGCAACAGACAACTGCTTTAAGCAAAGTGTGTAAGGTAAACAATCCACTGTAGGGATTCGTAGCATGGAAAACAAAAATTTTCTATCGCATACAAACAAACAAGCCAAGATCTCTCTACTAGATTGTAGCAACGAGTCGATGGAATAACTCACCCTCGAAGATTCCAAAGTATTTAACGAGAGCGGATTCTCGTGGGTGATGTAGTCGTACTCTTCCCGATCTCAAGATCGCGTAGACGATCCTTCCGGCGCTGCGTTCCGGCAGCGCTCCCGCAGTCGGTCACACGTTCGGTACTCGACAAAGACCTTCCTCTCCCTTGTTCCAGCAGGCAGCAGAGGTTGTAGCACTCTCCTCGCGATTCCGGCAGCACAATGGCGTGGTACCGGAAGTAGAGGGGAGATCTCGCAGGGCTTCGCCTTAAGCCGGAGCGAGTATGGTGGACTATGAGAGAGCCCTCGAAGATCTAGGGTTTAGACACGCCGAGGAGGGGGCTAGGCCGGCGGCTAGGGTTAGCTAGGCGGCGGCGGTTTGCCCTAGGGCGGCGGCGGCAGTGGAGGTGGCGGCGCCGGCGGCTAGGGTTTAGAGGCGGAGGAGTTGTGTGTCTAGGAGGGGAGCCCTGCCCCTCCTTATATAGGTGGAGGGGCCGGCCAAGGGGAGGGGAGTCCCTCCCCAACTCGGCTTGGAGGTGGGCCGGCGGTGGAGGGGAGGAACTCCTCCCCAACTCGGTTTCCACCTCCCTCTCCACTTCCCAAAAATAGCCGTTTGAGTTCAAATTGCCGTTTGACTTTTTCAAACTAGGATTTGAATAAACCCTCTATTTTGTTCAGCGATGACACCTAGTACATAATGCAATCATACCAACTTGATATAACACATTCATGTACCCTTCCCCTCCGGAGTGCCGGACATTCCGGAACCTTCTAGAACATTCCCGATGAAAACACCGGAACCATTCCCCAACTCTGAAACATGACTTTTCTTATATGAATCTTATTCTTCGAACCATTCCGGATCTCCTCATGATATCCCGAATCCCATTCGGGACTCCGAACAATATTTAGACTCTTTCTCATCATTCCATAACTACTCAAACAACGTCGAATCCTTAAGTGTGTCTCCCTACGGTTCGTGAATTATGCGGACATGATCGAGACACTTCTCCGAACAATAACCAATAGAGGAATCTGGAAATTCATATGGCTCCCACATATTTCTACGATTACTTTGCGATCGAATGAACCACTTACATATGATACCAATTTCCCTTTGTCTCACGATAGTTTACTTATCCGAGGTTATGATCGTCGGTATCTCTGCATACCTAGTTCAACCTCGTTACCGATAAGTACTCTTTTCTCGTTCCCGTGATATGTGATCCCTTGTTAGACAGTCACATGCTTGCAAGCTAATTGGATGACATTTCACCGAGAGGGCCCAGAGTATATCTATCAGTCATATGGATTGACAAATCCCACTCTTGATCCATGTGTTTCAACCAATACTTTCCGAGCACTTAATGCCACCTTTATAGCCACCCTGTTACGGTGTGGTGTTTGATGTCATCAAAGCATCCATCCGGTAAAGGTGATATGCATGATCTCATGGTCGAAGGAATTAGGTTACTATGTATCAGAAAGCATATAGCAATTGAACTATTAAAATGACTTGATCTTTATGCTATGCTTATCTATAGGAGTATGTCCACCATATCATTGTCCTAACGATATGATCTTGTTGTTAATAACATCTCAATGTTCATGATAGGGAAACCACAATCATTTATTAACCAACAAGCTAGTGATGTATAGAGGCTTTACTAGGGACTTCAATTTAAGTTTACAAATCACACAAGTATTAATGTTTCCTTGTTAATACTATTATAGCATGAATATAAAACATTTATCATAAACACAAAGATATAATAATAACCATATTTATTATTGCCTCTAGGGCATATCTCCAACAGTCTCCCAGTTGCACTAGAGTCATCTAATCTAGATTACATGGTAATATACCGAACACCCATGGTAGTTTGGTGTTGGTCATGTTTTTCTCTCGGGAGAGGTTTAGTCAACGGATCCGCCACATTCAGATCTGTGTGTACTTTGCAAATATTTATGTCCCCATCTTGGACATGTTCTCGAATAGCGTGAAAACGTAGCTTGATGTGCTTCAGCTTCTTGTGTGACCTTGGTTCTTGCACATTGGCTATGGCGCCCATGTTATCACAGTAGATAGACATTGGGTCCAGCGCACTAGGAACCACACCCAGCTCTGTAATGAACTCTTTCATCCATATCGCTTCTTGTGAAGCATCCGAAGCAGCCATGTATTCCGATTCAGTTGAAGATCTCGCCACAACGCTTTGCTTTGCACTCCTCCAGCTAACTGCTGCACCATTCAAAATAAATACGTATCCAGATTGTGATTTAGAATCATCCGGATCGGTGTTCCAACTAGCATTGGTGTAACCATTAACAACGAGCTATTCATCACCTCCATAAGAAAGAACCATATCCTTAGTTCTTCTCAAGTACTTAAGGATGTTTTGATCATTGTCCAATGATCCACTCTGGATCACTTTGATATCTGCTAGTTAAACTAACGACATATGCAATGTCGGGTCTAGTACATAGCATGGCATACATTAGAGATCCTATGGCTGAGGCATGGGAGTCTTACTCATCCTTTCTCTATCTTACGCGATGTCGGACTTTGAGTTTTACTCAAGGTCGTATTGGGCAACATGGGCAAGAACCCTTTCTTGCTATCTTCCATTCCAAACCTCTTTAGAACTTTGTCCAAATATGTACTTTGTGATAATGATATTTGGCGTCTTGATCTATCTCTATAAATCTTTATGCCTAATATGTAAGCTTGCCAAGATTTTCATTGAAAAACTATTATTCAAATATTCCTTGACACTATTAAGAAGGTCTACATCATTCCCAATCAATAATATGTCATCTACATATAGTATTAAGAATTCTACAGAGCTCCCACTCACTCTCTTGTAAATACAAGCTTCTCCATAAGTTTGTATAAAACCAAAACTTTTGATCAGCTTATCAAAACGTTGATTCCAACTTCGGGATGCTTGCTTCAATCCATAAATGGACCGTTGAAGTTTGCATACCTTGTTAGTATCTTTAGGATCGACAAAACCTTTGGGGTTGCATCATATACAACTCTTCATCAATGTCTCCATTGAGGAATGCTGTTTTGACATCCATCTGCCATATCTCATAATCATAATATGCAGCGATTGCTAACATAATCCTCACAGACTTTAGCTTCGCTACTGGTGAGAAAGTCTCATCGTAGTCAACTCCTTGAATTTGTCGAAACCCCTTTGCGACAAGTCGAGCTTTATAGACAGTAACATTACCATCAGCATCTGTTTTCTTCTTGAAAATCCATTTGTTCTCGACAGCCTTCCGGCCATCCGGTAAGTCCACCAAAGTCCATACTTGGTTTTCGTACATGGATCCAATCTCGAATTTCATGGCTTCTTGCCATTTGTTGGAATCTGGGCTCATCATCGCTTCCTCATATGTCGCAGGGTCATCGGTGTTGTCCACCAACATGACACTCATAACGGGATCATACCAATCTGGAGTGGTACGAGTTCTCGTTGACCTGCGAGGCTCTGTAGCAATTTCAACCGAAGTTTCATGATCATCATCATTAGCTTCCTCTCTTATTGGTGCAGGCACCACAGGAATTTCTTCCGGTGCTGCGCTACTCGCAATTTCGAGAGAAGGTTCGACAACCTCGTCGAGTTCTACTTTCCTTCCGGTCACTTCTTTCGAGATAAATTCCTTCTCTAGAAAGGATCCATTCTTGGCAACGAAGATTTTGACTTCGGATCTATGATAGAAGGTATACCCAATAGTTTCCTTCGGGTATCCTATGAAGACGCATTTTTCCGCTTTGGGTTCAAGCTTGTCCGGCTCTAACTTCTTTACATAGGCTTCGCAACCCCAAACTTTAAGGAACGACAATCTAGGTTTCTTCCCAAACCATAATTCATACGGTGTCGTTTCAACGGATTTAGATGGTGCCCTATTTAAAGTGAATGCGGCTGTTTCTAATGCATAACCCCAAAATGATAGCGGTAAATCTGTAAGTGACATCATAGAACGAACCATATCTAAGAGAGTTCGATTACGGCGTTCGGACACACCATTTCGCTGTGGTGTTCCCGGCGGTGTCAATTGTGAAAGTATTCCGCATTTCTTCAAATGCTCGCCAAACTCGTAACTTAGATATTCACCTCCACGATCAGAACATAGAAATTTAATCTTTTTTTTACGTTGATTCTCTACCTCACTTTGAAATTCCTTAAACTTCTAAAGTTTTGGACTTATGTTTCATGAAATAGATATACCCATATCTACTCAAGTCATCCGTGAAGGTAAGAACATAATGATAACCACTGTGATGCTACACTCATTGGACCACACACATCGGTATGTATGATTTCCAATAAGTCCGTAGCTCGCTCCATCATACCGAAAATGGAGTCTTAGTCATTTTACCCATCGGACATGCTTAGCATCTTTCAAGTGATTCAAATCAAGTGATTCAAGAAGTCCATCGAATGGAGTTTCTTCATACGCTTCACTCCAATGTGACCAAGACGATAGTGCCACATATAGGTCGAGTTATCGCTCGATTTCAAACGTTTAGCCTCAATGTTATTAATATGTGTATTTCCACTATCGAGATTCAATAAGAATAGACCATCTATCAAAGGTGCATGTGCATAAAACATATTACTCATATAAATCAAACAACCATTATTCTCGGACTTAAACAAGTAACCGTCTCGCAATAAACAAGATCCCGATATAATGTTCATGCTTAACGGGCACCAAATAACAATTATTTAAGTATAAAACTAATCCCGATGGTAGATGAAGGGTAGCGTGCGACCGCGATCACATCAACTTTTGATCCGTTTCCCGCGCATCGTCACCTCGTTCTTCGCTAGCTTCCGTTTATTCTGCGGCACTGTTTGAGTTACAAATATGAGCAAAGAACCGATTATCAAATACCTGAGCACTACTACGAGTACTAGTGAGATACAAATCAATAACATGTATATCGGATATACCTTTCTTCTTGATGTTGCCGTTCTTCAAATCCGCCAAGTACTTTGGGCAATTCCGCTTCCAGTGACCTTCTCCCTTGCAGTAAAAGCACTCAATATCAGGCTTAGGTCCAGCCTTGGTCTTCTTCGTTGGCATGGTAACTTTCTTACCACCCTTCTTGAAGTGTCCCTTCTGCTTAGACTTGCCTTTCTTGAATTTGGTGGTCTTATTGACCAACAACACTTGGTGCTCTTTCTTGATCTTCACTTCTGCAGATTTCAACATGGCAAAGAGTTCTGGCAATGTCTTGTTCATGTTTTGCATGTTGTAGTTCATCACAAAGTTCTTGTAACTTGGTGGTAGTGATTGGAGGACGCGGTAAATCCCCAAAGCATTAGGAATCACTATACCCAAGCTTTGAAGTTTTTTGCGTGCGGACATCTTAAGCACATGCTCACTGACGGAGCTGCCCTCTTCCATCTTGCAGTTAAAGAACTTTTCAGAAGCCTCATAGCTTTCAATTGCCGCATGAGTCTCAAAGATCAATTTGAGATCCTCGACAATATCCCTCACATTGTTTTAGTGATCACACGAACCAAATCCACCACATCAACACCGATCATCACGAGAGTTCATATAGTTTCAATGGCGAACAATCGACATGTAAATCATATCTACTATATGATTCATTCTTTACCTTTCGGTGATCCGTGTTCCGAGACCATGTCTGTACATGCTAGGCTCGTAAAGATCAAACCTTAGTTTCCGCATGAGCAAATCTGGCTTGCTCACGTTGTATACACTTGCGGAATTTAACACACCCGATCATCACGTGGTGCTTCCAAACAACAAGCTTTAGCAACAGTGCTAACTAAGGGTGAACACTTTATGACTTGAAATTCATGTGCATGAGGGATCATCTTATAATGCTACCATCGTCTACTAAGCAATACAAGATGCATAAAGGATTAACATCACATGCAATTCATAATATGTTATATGATATGGCCTTTCTTCTTTGTGCTTCCGATCTCCATCTTCAAGCACGAACATGATCTCCATCATCATCGGCATTGCATCAAGGTCAATGACGCTTCTTCATGGTTGTCGTCCACCGGCTTCAACTATTACAACTACTTTGAATAGACACGCGGGTCTTAACATAAATTAAAGATAACCATATGGCTCCTGCCGGTTGCCAACTTACAATAAGGAACATTGCATACATCAAATATAATCACAATCATGGCCATATCACATCACTGCACACCCTGCAAAACAAAGTTAGACGCCTCTACTTTCTTTGCATGTTTTACATGGTTTGGGGCTTTCAATAAGTGTCGTTCTAACTTACGAACAAGAACCACAACATTGATACTAGCATTGTTAATCACCCGTTGTAAATTGAATCTTAACTATGCTAGGAGAAACAGGCACCATAAAGCCACTTATGCAATACAAGTTGCATGTCAGCGTGGAGCAAATCTCATGAGCGATGTCATGTAAGGTTAGCCGGCCGCTTCATCCCAACATCCATAAGATGCAAAGTACACAAGAAGCAATCGACAATAAAGCATCAACGCCCATAATGACCATTGTGTTCTACTTTCGCAACAGATCTACATATAGACACGACTACGATACCACTTCGTAGCATGGAAAACAAAAATTTCTATCGCATACAAACAAACAAGCCAAGATCTATCTACTAGATTGTAGCAACGAGTCGATGGAATAACTCACCCTCGAAGATTCCAAAGTGTTTAACGAGAGCGGATTCTCGTGGGTGATGTAGTCGTACTCTTCCCGATCTCAAGATTGCGTGAGCGATCCTTCCGGCGCTGCGTTCGGCAGCTCTCCATGATCGGTCACATGTTCGGTAAGACGAAGACCTTCCTCTCCCTTGTTCCAGCAGTGCGGAGGTTGTAGCACTCTCCTCGCGATTTGGCTGACTGGCGTGGTACGGAAGTAGAGGGAGATCTGAGGCTTCGCCTTAAGCCGGAGCGAGTATGGTGGACTATGAGAGAGCCCTCGACGATCTAGGGTTTAGACACGCCGAGGAGGGGGCTAGGCCGGCGGCTAGGGTTAGCTAGGCGGCGGCGGCGGTTTGCCCTAGGGCGGCGGTGGCAGTGGAGGTGGCCGTGGCTAGGGTTTAGGCGGAGGAGTTGTGTGTCTAGGAGGAGCCTGGCCTCCTTATATAGGTGGAGGGGCGGCCAAGGGAGGAGTCCCTCCCAACTCGGCTTGAGGTGGGCCGGCGGTGGAGGGGAGGAACTCCTCCCCAACTCGGTTTCCACCTCTCTCTCCACTTCCCAAAAATAGCCGTTTGACTTTCAAATTGCCGTTTGACTTTTTCAAACTAGGATTTGAATAAACCCTCTATTTTGTTCAGCGATGACACCTAGTACATAATGCAATCATACCAACTTGATATAACGCATTCATGTACCCTTCCCCTCCGGTCAGGACATTCCGGAACCTTCTAGAACATTCCCGATGAAAACACCGGAACCATTCCCCAACTCCGAAACAGGACTTTTCTTATATGAATCTTATTCTCCGGACCATTCCGGATCTCCTCGTGATATCCCGAATCCCATTCGAGACTCCGAACAACATTCAGACTCTTTCTCATCATTCCATAACTACTCAAACAACATCGAATCCTTAAGTGTGTCTCCCTACGGTTCGTGAATTATGCGGACATGATCGAGACACTTCTCCGAACAATAACCAATAGAGGAATCTGGAAATTCATATGGCTCCCACATATTTCTACGATTACTTTGCGATCGAATGAACCACTTACATACGATACCAATTTCCCTTTGTCTCACGATAGTTTACTTATCCGAGGTTATGATCGTCGGTATCTCTGCATACCTAGTTCAACCTCGTTACCAATAAGTACTCTTTTCTCGTTCCCGTGATATGTGATCCCTTGTGAGCCAGTCACATGCTTGCAAGCTAATTGGATGACATTTCACCGAGAGGGCCCAGAGTATATCTATCCGTCATATGGATGGACAAATCCCACTCTTGATCCATGTGTTTCAACCAATACTTTCTGAACACTTATGCCACCTTTATAGCCACCCTGTTACGGTGTGGTGTTTGATGTCATCAAAGCATCCATCCGGTAAAGATGATATGCATGATCTCATGGTCGAAGGAATTAGGTTACTATGTATCAGAAAGCATATAGCAATTGAACTATTAAAATGACTTGATCTTTATGCTACGCTTATCTATAGGAGTATGTCCACCATATCATTCTCCTAACGATATGATCTTGTTGTTAATAACATCTCAATGTTCATGATAGGGAAACCACAATCATTTATTAACCAACAAGCTAGTGATGTATAGAGGCTTTACTAGGGACTTCAATTTAAGTTTACAAATCACACAAGTATTAATGTTTCCTTGTTAATACTATTATAACATGAATATAAACATTTATCATAAACACAAAGATATAATAATAACCATATTTATTATTGCCTCTAGGGCATATCTCCAACATCCACATGTTCCATGAACAAGAGACCGTTGTTTTCTCCCTAGTAGCAACAACACATCTACAACCAAAGAGGTTTCTGTCACTTCCCTTGGAAACTAGAGGCATGAACCCACTATCGAGCATAAATACTCCCTCTTGGAGTCACTAGCAACTACTTGGCCAAGATAACCACTAGCAACGGAGAGCATGCAAGATCACAAACAACACAGACATGATAGAATCATAAAGATAAAACCATTAATCAGACCAACATAATAATCTCAATATCCATCGGATCCCCACAAACACAACATGCATGATTACAAATAGATTAGATCTTGATCATGAACGGAGCTCAGAAGATCTATACATGAAAGCACAAAGGAGGAGATACAACCATCTATATACTACATGGACCCATAGTCCAATGTGGAACTACTCATGAATCATACTGGAGAGAAGGCCTCCGGGATGATCTCCCCTCCGGCAGGGTGCCAGGAAGAACTTCAGATCCCCCCGATCTAGGGACGATGGTGGCGGTGGCTATAGACGGTTTCATGGATTTCTGATCGGGTACTCAGGGTTTCTGTATCGGGGGCTTCTTATAGGCGAAGGGGGACACCGAGGTGGCGGCCAGAGGGGGCAAACCCTACCCAAGCGCGGGGTAGGGCCCACCCGCGCCTAGGGTGGTTTAGCTGCCCTGGCACGCCTCCTCGTCTCTCCTCTAGACTTCTTGTTCCCAACGGAAAGTTATTGACTTTGGCGTTTGTCCCGTCCAATTCCGAGAATATTTCTTTACTAACTTTTCTGAAACCAAAAACAACAGAAAACAGGCATCCGACACTGTTGCAACTTGTTAATAGGTTAGTACCAGAAAACATGTAAAAATCACCTCAAAGTGTGGAAAAGTAAAGCAAATTAGATACTAAACAAGCATGGAGCATCAAAAATTATAGATACATTTCCAACGTATCAACATTCAGCTTGTCCCTCATAGATTAGCAAGTAGATGCATAAGACACCTTAAAAGTTCATAAGAGTGACTAGATACAAATAGCACAAGCAAGTAATATCACAATATGCATCAATCAATAAGTTTTGGGACACTACACAAAGAATGGCAACTATGCTCTCTTAATGGTGCCTAAAAGTATGTCACATCCCAAGATTTTCCAAATCTTATAATGTGAAAATAAATGAATGAAATAAAACTTTGTTTGATTTTCAGGGCCAGAAGAAACTTTTTGAATTTAATTGGAACTTCAAACCAATTTGAATCAAATAAATCCTAAAGGGATTTATAAGGATAAACATTTATTAAAGGAAATTAAAATGTTTTGGAATTACTATTTTGGATCTTTTAATAAAAGATTTGGTTTTCAAAAGAAAAGGTGGATTCATAAATAAAGATTATTTTATAAAGCCAAATTAAACCTTGGCCAAGCTTTGGAATTAAAACATTTTGTTTTGAATAAAAATAGCAAAGGTTTATTTAAATAAATTAATAAGGATTTAATATCCAATTTTATTTAAATAAAAGGTTTTACCATTTTAATTAAAACATCAAAACTTATTAAATTATTTTAAATAAGTTTTCCAAATATTTTATATTCTCAAATAAAACCTACTAAAGTGTTTTGGCTGTATTTTAGATTTCAAAATAAATATTTTAATAAAACAAATCCTATTTGATTTAATAATGAAGGTCTATTGTATTTAATTATTAATGGACCCTAAAATAAAAGGTTATTTTGTTTTAAACAAGTTACCAAGTATTCTTTATTTCCAAATAAAACCTACTGATTTGGTTTTGAAAATATTTGGATTTCAAATGGAGATTTTATTAATTAAATCAAACCCTATTTTATTAAATAACTAAAGATCCATTTTATTTAATTAAAGAATGGATCCTAAAAAGAATAAAAATTATTATTTTATTTTGGGATTTGGTTTATGTTGATAAACAGAACCAAATTCAAAGTTACAAAGTTTAGTGATTGTTTGAATTGGTTTGAATGTTGTTTGATTGTTTGAATTTCAAAAACAGAAAAAGAATTAGAAAAGGAAAAAGGTTTCAGGAAGGAAAAAAATGAAATTGGACCTAGCCCAGCCGGCCAAGCCCACAAGCCCAGCAAACCAGCCCAGCTTCCCCTCCCAAGGAAAATGTTTTGTACTCAGAATCTAACTTAGACAGACGATGACTGGTGGACCTCCCTCTCACTTCTTTTCCCACTGACGACTGGACCCCACTCTCCTGTTCATCCTCCTCACCCGCGCGACCTCCTTTCCCCAAACCTCGCTGCCGTTGCTGCCATTCAATCCGCGCGTTCAATTTGCCATAATACCGAGCTTTAATCTGCGCGACCACGACGCGTAAAGCATGGCGTCTTCTCCTCCTTTCCCCTCTGTCGCCCTATCTCGACACGCCCCTAGGCCGCCCCAATTTCTTCCCGAGCAGCTCTGTCTCCGACGAGCTTCCACCTTCAATTCCGGCCAGTACTTGCCACCTCCTGCCTCACCGGCCACGCACACACACTCAGCACTTCCAGGCGCATCTTCCTGTGCCCTCAGTTCGCCCGCGCGCGTCCCCTAACGTCGACAAGCACGACACAGAGCGTCGCCGCCGTCTGTCTCGCCTCCGTCAAGCTCCCCGATAAACCTCGACCGCCCCTCTGCTTCTCGATCATGCGAGCAACTTCGCCTTGGTCTTACGCACCTAACCTTACCCTCGGTTGGCCTTCTCGTGACCTGTAGCGACGACTCCGACCATGACTGAGACCACCCGACGTTATTCTCTACTCCGGCGAACAATCGCAGCTGTACCAGAGCACCCCCTGCCACGACAAGCACACGTCGAGCATCACCACGTCCTCGCGAATCTGGTGAGCAACCTCCCCTCTCTTCTAGCGTCCTGCCTCGCCAGCGCCGCCACTATCTGGCCGCTCCGCCGCTCGGCGTTGTCCTAGCGCCGCCAGCTTTTGGCAAGGCAGTTAGAGCCGTTCGATCTAGATCGGGCGAGTAAGATTAGATCACTTAAGCTGCGAAGGGGTACGCTCTCAGAACCGCACGATCTAATTAGATCCAACGCACCATAGAGCCGATCCGGCCGAACCGGTATCGACCAGTAAAATAGCGACGCGTGGCCAGGTCTGTTTAAAACAGAATTTGGAAATCAGATTTAAGATGCAATTTCAAACCTTTGTAACTTTCGATCCACACGTCCAAAATTTACAAATTTGATACCGTTGGAATCAGTGGAACAAACCCTAGCCAACCATGCCTTTGGTTTAGTAAATAGTATCTGCTAGCTTGTTGGTTTTTGCAGAAACTTTTGAATGCTTGTTAAGACTAGAAAAATAATTCAAAAATGTTTTTGAGTTTGAAACCTTGGCAAAATGGTTTCTGGTGAACTTACTGACCCTAGGAACCAACCCATGGAGTTAAAAATGAATTTGGTGAAATTTAGGATAGATTAATTGATTTAGCCCATTTCTATCCAAATGGAAATAAAGATTTTGGTTATGAAAATACTTTTATAAAGAAAACTTTGGGAAAATGTTTTGGACCAAACCTACTGACCCAAAACACCAAGTTTTGCAAATTAGCAACTCATTGGTGAGAAACTTAAATTTTTTTGCTTTGATAAAAATATTTTCCACTACATAAAATGATGATTGGATTTAAAAATGGATTTTGGGACAAAACCCTTTTGCAATGACTTTGCCACTTTGGAAAATGACCAATTTGGAACTTACAAAGTTTAGAAGCCTAGTGGAGACCATCTTTACAAATAGAACCATCCTTTGCATGCTTACATGCATGACTTAGATCCCATTGCTTTATGTGAGTGTTTGTTTGTTTGTTATTGGTTTGGAATACTAGTTGAAATTGTGTTTGCTTGATTGATTGTAGTGAAATTAGCAAAGTGTGAGACTAGCAAGATCAAGGAGTGAACCATCATTCCCTACCCAAAAAGGCAAGTGACACTATCATCTAAAGTCCTACTATTTTCTTATACTTAGTGGATTTTGAAAACATGCATGAAAACAATTTTATACTTATGCTATGCTAAATCCTAATAGGATTCCCTATACATTCCTTAGAGAAAACAATGTAGTTGATACATGCTTAGCCATGCTATATTTTGAAAAGAGATACATGTTGAGATTTTACAAAGGTTGAGAAAAGGACTTGTGTTTTACATAATAAAACAAGGACTCAATGAACCACCTAGGTGGAGGGTACTTTAAGTTTTGGAGAAGGTGGCAACAAAAGGAACCATGTCTATGGCAATCACTTTGTGTTGTGCTCCAAAAGAAAACCACCTAGGAAACTTAGAGATTGAACATGTTTCTCCAATTGTGGCTTTCGTGTGCAACCACATGCTATTATGGCTCTGGCTTAGTCAACTACATTGGGAAGACCCATGCATTGTCTTGATTCTTGGACATGGGGATCTGGAATGCTTCATGGGTGCTGAAGACAAGCTAGCAATGGTGTATGGGAGGACCCTTTGGAAAGACTTCGTCACATTCTCAATCTGCCAGTACTCCATATTGGTGAGTGCTAATCCAGTGGCCACTGGTGGCAAAAGGATGGGATTGTGACATGTGGGTAAAGTGTACTCCTTCTGCAGAAGATAATAAATCTAAGTACTTAGCCGTGTCCCCGGTTATGGACAATACTGAGCAACTAAAGTTTGAACTATGGGAGATCTCGACATTCCAACTTCTAAAATAAAAACTTGATGCACTTGGGGGTACCAAGGAATTCAAAGAGATTTTGTTAAGCTTGATGCACTTGGGGGTTACCAAGGAGCTCAAGAGACTTTGATAAAACTTGATGTACTTGGGGATACCAAGGAACTCAAGAGATGAAAACATGAACACTTGGGGTTACCAAGGAACTCATGAGATTTTGATAAAACTTGATGCACTTGGGGTTACCAAGGAGCTCAAGGGATTTTGACAAGGACTTGGACACTTGAGTTTCTACCAAGGAGTTCAAGGAACTTGGAAAAGGAGATTTGACAAAGGACCAAAACCATTTTTGAAAAGATAGGATAAATTATTGCTTTATGCAAATGAGCCTTAAACTCTACTTAGCCAAAATTGCATGTATTGATAGCATCCACTCATATTATACATAGTAGTGAAGCTTGCCAATACAGTTCAAATGTATTGACCCATGTGGCTGTAACTTGTAATGTTGCAGGTTTGATTGATTTTAGTGAAGATTGAATGTTTAGGATTACAAAGTCTACAACCAACATCTGCCTGTGGCTCTTTGAAGATAAAGGACCCCATGATTATAGTTATTCCGCTGCAATGTAATGTAATAGCCAAATGAGCTATGTACGACGTAATAAAATTATGTTATTCCTGGTTGTAAAGTTATGTTATGACCTTTGTTTCATGATATTACATCTTAACTGTGGATGCTAGCTATTGATCCAGGGACTAGCATTGTAAACACAGGGGACACCACCTTATGTTGTATAAAGGTTGGGACACTCCTTCTACAAAGTAGAAGGTGGAGACTCAAATAATGATGGAAGAAAGGCCCTTCATAAAGGGAAGCATGGGTTTCAAGTTTTAAAAAGAGCTTCCAAAAATTATGGTGCTTGTTAGCTTTCAACCCTCATTTCCCCTATCATAAGCATCTTGAAGTGATTAAGGTTAAAGTGAACAAAGATGGAGTATATGCTTGACAAAGTATAAGTTGGCAATCTCAAGTCCCTTGAATATGAGGGCCACACCTCATGGTACTCAAGTTTAGTCACCTGTAAGTTCTTGTCATAGAGAACCGCCAACGGAGTACCCCTTGCACATGGTACAGGAGCTATCCCATAACAAAAATGACAAGGCAAGCAAACAATGAGCATCTCAGCGATCTTTTTATTTACTATGTGCAAAGATTTTTATTGAGGATGCTTCACAGATAGCTCATTATGGTGATGCTGCAAGTTTACACCATGATTAGGCATGGCTTAGGCTAGCGGCCCAGACATTTGTCTAACACAAAATACATAACTCCATGGACTTACAAGCTTCCTCTTTATTTCACACCGGTGACATCCATAGACAAAAGAGCATGATATCAACTGTGTACAAAGTACAAGTGCAATGTTGAAAACGTTCCCCATGACATCATGGTTCTTCTAATTCCAACGTATAAGTGCATGCATATACAATATAGATGACACAATGGTTCATGTTTATTAGGGGCAAAGAATATAAATTGTGCCATCAAGTTTGTGAGGGATTTAATCACTAAGTTTTCACATAACAAAACTTTTTAATTGAAAGATAGCTGAAAACAAGAATATACTTGGAATGGTGTAACACACCATGCATAGGAGTTTATAGTGGACACTTTGGAATAACTTGGTTTGTTGGGAGTTGGAAGCATGAGTAGAGCTTACTCATACAAGTGGATGCTAGCAAAAGACTAGGAGCAACCAACTAATAGAGCAATAATGGTCACAATCATGTAGAGCAACAAAACATTACTAATCAAAGCATAGAGTGGTACTACAAGTCAAGGACTAAATGATCATAGAGGCTATGGTGACTTGTTCATAGTCATAACATGTTGTGAGCATGTGCCAATTCAACCCAAACAAAGCATCAAAGGATAATATCACAACACTATGCTTTTGCATGCTAAAACAACGCATAATTCTTTCAAGGCACACTAAGAAATCCCAATTGTTTGGAACAAGACATGCTACAGAAATAATCACTAAGCATAAGGTCAAAACAACACCTACCATGTCATGCTAAAGTCTAAGTCATAGTCAATGCAAGCTCCTCTTGCACTTATCAAGTAGGAACTTCCTACTCCTTTCCAACACCAAGCAACTTATTTGAAACAACACAGAGAGAACGGGGGTCCAAACTACTTTATTCAAGCAAACTAAACAAACTAAGCAAAGCAAATAAAAACTAAGATGCTCCAAGAAAAACACAACAGTGCATGAAACAATAAAAACGAAGTGTCTAGACAGACCTGAGCTTTTTATTGATGAAGAAGGGGATGCCTTGGGCATCCCAAAGCTTTGGCGCTTCTACCTCTTGGATATTTCTTGGGGTGACACCGGGGTGGAATCCCCAACCTTGATCTTTTGTCCATTCTTCATCTCATACATCATTCTCTCTCTACACCTGAAATTTTTCCTTCATACAAAACTTCACACAATCTTCATTAGCAACATTAGTGTATTCAAAAGATAATAGACCTTTAGGCTAAGCTTTCTAACAACAAAACTTTTCACTAAAAACACAAGCTACTATAGAAACTCCTTCAAAAAGCTCAATTCCCAAAAGAGAACTCAAAAAGGAATCAATAAGAAGCAAATGCAAATAATGGCAGAAATCTGTCAAAACAGACCAGCAGGTAGAAACTGTTTTTTCTAAAATCTTCTGTTGCTCAAATCAAAAAGTATTGAACTAACGAAAGTTACCTGCCATACTGGGGGATTTAGTCATAAATGTTCAGCTCAATCCGACTTATAGAGACTCCTCACGAATATTTATGGTGGAGGACAAAAATCTGTTTCAGGACAGCAACTCCCCAAATCTTACTTCCCTCTCATTAGAGGTCATTCTTGGCACAAAAAGCAAACAAAAAGGATAATGAGAGGTTATTACTGAAGTAATAACTTCCAAGACTCAAGGAAACTCTTGGATTATGTCCCAACAAGTACTTTTCTTAAACGCCTTTAAGTTAGGCACAAGAAGCAAGAAATCAAGTATTTTCAAATGAAGAGGCAACTCTCTTGTTCTTTCCTTTCTTACCTTTCTTCTTATATTTAGGGAAAATATGATTGCTTACTGGAGGATCAAAATGCAGAATGCCTTTTCCCACATCTATTATTGCTCCAAGGTGTTTTAGAGGGATCTTCCAAGTGTGATCCGTCCTTTGCCTACACATTCAATGGCAAGATAATCAGTAGACACCATTTTCCCTGAGATATTTGTAAACACACCTTCAGGTATTCTAATGGATAATAAAGTGGCATTATTAGTAAGAGAGATTTCGTCTCCTCCTTTAGAAATCCCCCAAAGACTCAAAGACTCATAAATATCTTTAGGCATAAGGAAAAATTCAGACATGATATCCCAACGAGCATCAAAAGTTGCACTATTTATAGTGACTTTGATTGTGGGGAACCACTTTGAAGGCTCAAAATTCATTGGAACATAATTATGGTACTCCCTAAGTGTGTGATAGCAACTATTCAAAGAAGCAGTACTGGACTCAAGAGTGTTTAACCTAGCAAAAATATTTATGAAAGAGGAATCAGACTTGCTAGGTGTATTATAAATTATAATCAATTTCTTTATGGCATCAAAAGCTTCGTCCTCAGTATATTGAAAAATATCTTTCCCAGCCACAACATCTAAAGCATATCTATAACAAAGTGCAATACCGAGGTAGAAACTATTGATAACTGATACGTCTAAAACGTATCTACTTTCTCGAACACTTTGCTATTGTTTATCCTCTAAACTTGTGTGATTTGGATACAACTAACATGGACTGACACTGTTTTCAGCAGAATTACCTTGGTGTCTTGTTTTTGTGCAGAAAATCAACTATCAGGAAACATCCCGGAAAATATGCCAAAAATTATATTTCACTAGAAGATCCACGGAGCCAGAAGGCGACGGAGGAGGGAGGCACAGGAGCCCACCACCCAGGCGTGGGCCACTGGCACTTTGGAGAGGTGAAGCCACCCTAGGCACCCCCTCGGCCTCCCTCTATGCCTATAAGTTGCCTTTCGACCTAAAAACCGAGGGGGTTCGATAGTTTTCCAGAAAGAGTTCCGCTCCGCCACCGCCACCAGAAACCAAGATTCAGATCCAGAAACTCCATTCTGGCACCCTGCCAGGACGGGTAATTTGGAGAGGATCATCGCCATTGTCATCACCAACGCATCTCCATCAAGCACCAATGTTTCCCTCATCCATGAGTGAGTAATCCCCTGCTGTAGGCTTGGGGATGGTAGGGATTGGATGAGTTCTATCATGTAATCGAATAAGATCTGTTAGGGCATAGTTCCTAGTATCTCTATTAGTGCTATTTGACTTTGTTGCAACTTGTTGTGCTTAATGCTTTTCACTAGGGCCCGAGTGCCATGATCTCAGATCTGAACTTATTATCGAATCATTATGATAGTATTGTTTGTGATATTATCTGCAAGTTGTGTACACATATCATTGTCTGGATCCAAAGGCTCCAAAGTGACAATAATTGGGACAACCGGAGGGGATGGCTGTGGTGTGAGGATCACATGTGTTCACAGAGTGTTAATGCTTTGCTCCGGTGCTCTATTAAAAGGAGCACCTTAATTGCCAGTAGTTCCCTAGACGCCCCGCTTCCATAGGCTGGCTGGACAGAAGATGTTGTGCAAGTTCTCATTGCAAGCACGTATGACTATATTTGGAGCACATGCCTAGGACTGTTTAGTACTTGGATGCTTGTTATTATTTATCTGCAATGCCCTAGATCTTGAAGTTACATGTTTAGACTCGTCCATGCAGGCATCCATCCATCCATCCATGCCTACCTAGAATCCTATTCTATCACATTACTATTGCTCTGTTTCACTTCTTTGTTGCTTTGCTGTTACTACTACCAAACTGTTGCTACTGATAAACTTCTGTGAGCAAGAACTATTTCCAGGTGCAGCTGAACTGACAACTCAGTTGTTAAGGCTTGCAAGTATTCTTTGGCTCCCCTTGTGTCGAATCAATAAATTGAGTAATACTACCCGCGAAGACTGTTGCGATCCCCTACACTTGTGGGTCATCAAGACTATTTTCTGGCGGCGTTGCCGGGGAGCATAGCTTTATTTGTAAGTTCACTTGGATCTACTATTGTTCACTGCTACTCCTTTCATCATGGGGAAGTCTCGTGATGGAAAGTTCCCTATTTTACCATCCACTACAAGAAGAGGTACAGTCCTAAACACCTCTGTTGCTCTTGATTCACCGTCTGTTATAAGTAAGCTTGTCACACCACCACCACATACTCATGCTACACACACTGATACTACTACTGAATCTGAAACTGCTTTTGATGCTCATGATGTTACTTCTACTATGATTGATGCGAGTGGTTCATTAGGTCCTTTTCTAGATGCTACTATGGCTAGTCTAGAAATACCGAAACTCCTAGTGAAGACACTATTACACCTGTTAGCTCAAATGAGTCTAGTGAGAGTTATGATATTAATGATGGTTACATTGAGTTCACTGATGAATTTGTTGAAGAGTGCCAAAACACACATGGTACTAGTGCTATTAAGAGTCTCCTTGCTAGACATACTATTATGCCTAAGTTTTCCTATGATCCTAAGTTTGCCACCTCTCCCATAGATATTAAAGATGAAGACTATGATTTCTCTCTTGATTTATCTTATTTAGATATTGTTGAGAAAGAACCTTTTTGTGGGACTGAAAATGAGAGTGATGTGGCTCATATGAATGAGCTTTCTACTATGAGTGCTTTGTTCTCTGATGATTTTAAGATGCGCAAGTACTTTGTCACTAAGATCTTCCCTTTTTCACTAAAAGGAGAAGCTAGGGCTTGGTTTAATAGATTACCACCTGGTTCCATTGATAGCCCTGATTGCTTGATTGCTTCTTTCTTCCAGAAATATTTTCCTCCTAGTGCTAGACATGCTGCTTTGCAGAGACTTTTTGATTTTAAACAGGGAGAAGAAGAGAAATTGTCTGAGTCATGGACAAGGTTCTTTGCCTTGATTCATGCACATCCTGGATGTCCATTTCCTAAGAATGAGGTTCTTGATATTTATTATAATGGACTAACTGATGATTCTAGGACATACCTAGATAGCTTTGCTGATTGTGTTTTTAGGAAAAGGACTCCTATAGATGCTGAAGAATTAATGACCAAGATAAGCAAGAATTATGATGATTGGACTTCAACTGAGCTAAATATACCTGAGCCTATTACTCCTGAACTAGTTGTTCCTGAACCAATTCCAGCACCAACAACAAAGAAGAGGGGAGTTATTGCATTAAATGTTGAAGTGATGAATGAAGCTAAGAAGTGTCTAAAGGAGAAAGGTATTAGAGCTGAAGATGTGAAGAATCTACCTCATATAGAAGAATTATGTAAGCCAATTCCCCACTCATCTACTATTGAGGTACACTCTCTCCAACACTTTGATGAAGGTGATATTCCTTATGGTAAGCCTCCTGATCAATGTTTAGAGGAACTTGACACATTTATTATTAAACAAGGTAATTTTAACAAACAAGTTCAAAATCATTTGTTGGAAAAATCCAGAGCTATCCATGAGTTGAAAGATATTGTGGAAAGAACTTATAATGATATTAAAATGCTTTGTAAACACTTTCAAATGGTTCAAACTCAACTTGATCAACTTGCTAAGGTACAAAAGGATATGCTAGTTAATGCTTCAGGAGATAAACATGCTTATGGAATTAGAACTAGGAGTGGTATAGCTACTCAAGATCCTTTATATCCTAAAGGACACCCTAAAAGAATTGAGCAGGATTCTCAACAAGGTGAGAGTAGTGGTAGTCCTCGTAAGAGGAAGAAGAAGAAACATAAGATAGTTGAGGAACCACTTGAACCTGCTATAGATCCTAATAGTATATCTGTCTCTGATGCTGAAACTGAGAGTGGTAATAATAATGATGCTCCTGATAAGGAGGAAGTTGAGGAAGAACCTGAGAAGCACAGTAAGAACACTAGGTACACAAAGGAAGATTTTATTGCTAATAAACAAGGTAAAGAGAGAGAACCTTGGGTGCAGAAACCTATGCCTTTTCCAGGTAAGAAACACAAGTCAAAGGAGGAAGAACACTACAACAAGTTTTGTGAGTGGATGAAACCTTTATTCTTGCAAATTCCTTTGACTGATGCTATTAAACTGCCTCCTTATTCAAAGTATATGAAGGATATTGTCTCTAATAAAAGGAAGACTCCTAATGAGGAGATTTCTACTCTACTTGCTAATTATTCCTTCAATGGTAAGGTTCGAAAGAAAATTGGTGATCCAGGTATACCAACTATTCCCTGCTCTATTAAGAACAATTATGTTAGAACTGCTTTATGTGATTTGGGAGCTGGAGTTAGTGTTATTCCCTTTTCTCTCTATAAGATACTCCAGCTAGAGAAGTTGATACCAACTGATATATCTTTGCAAATGGCTGATAAGTCAACTACTATTCCTGTTGGTATTTGTGAGGATGTTCCTATTCAAGTAGCTCATAATTGCATGGTTTTAACTGATTTTGTTGTGCTTGAAATGCCTGAAGATGATAATATGTCTATTATTCTTGGGAGACCTTTTCTTAATACTGCAGGTGCTGTCATCAATTGCAATCAAGGAAAAGTAACATTCAATATTAATGACAAAGAGAACACTGTCTATTTCCCCAAGAAGGTTGTTAAAAGCTATTGCCTGAATTCCATTGAAAATATTGAGAGCATCAAGGTTGGAGAAATATATTGTCCCATTCCACAAGAAAATTTTGAAACTATTATGATTGGGACCATTGCTATCAAGTATGAGGTAACATAATCACCTTGTGGAATGCAAAGTTTTGTTTCATATAAGATTGTTTTGGTAACAAGACTTGATCAACCTTGTTAACAAAGGGATTTTAATGAACAAAATAATGTTTCCACTATGGTTGTACTTGCTTTCTTTTACTTTTCTCCTTCCTAGTCTTTGCTTTAGCTTTAGTTTTGCTAGTAGTTTTGCTTGTTTGAGTTTCTTAGAGCTCCTGTATTTTGGCTTTTGGTTTGATTTTGCTTCCTCTGGAAAAACCGTTTCTGCGAGAAAATCAATTTTCATACCCTGAGAATTGGACAAAAATAAAGTTTTTCGAAAAATCCTAGAAAATTCAAAATAAATTTGTTCTCAAAAAAGGGGCAGAGAGGCACCTGAAGTGACCTAGGGGGCCACCCCAGGACACCACACCTATGGTAGGCGCGGCCTACCAGGGGGTGGCGCCTAGGGGGTTTGGCCCACCTGGGCCCCTCCAGGCTGCCTCCTCAAAGCCACCTTCTTTCTCTCTCCCGAAAAACACCGGAAAACTTTCTCAAGCTCGAGTTCTTGCTGTTCTTGCTCGTGATTTTCGATCTCCTTGTTCAGCCCATCTCAAGTGCTGATTTTTGTAGGGATTGCTCCTTGGTATGTGCCTCCTCCACTTGTCCAATTAGATTTGTGATTGGTAGATTGTATCTTGAGTATTTTTCTGCTATAGGTGACAGGTTGTTTGATCTTGCATGCTTGTTCTATGCTTAGAAACTTTATTTTGATGCATGTGTAGTCCTCTAGCAAGTTCCTTTAGTAGTTGCTCATCATCTATCAACTTAGAAATCACTTGGTTTGATGGTTGTCTAAAAATTTCAGCAAGGAAGATGCGTGCTTATCCACTGAATTAATATGACTTGATGGTGCATGAGCCAATGAAATTTCATCGTGAGGAGGCAGTTTTTCCTTCCATATATCCATGCCATGAATTTATGAGAGCTGCGGGGATCCTCCAAGATTTCCAAACTATGGTTACAAATGCAGGGTTGGAACACTTTGTTAAAGGTGAACCATTTCAATATGTTAAGCCAACCATGGATTTTGTGCAGGACTTCCGGTTCACTTGGTCTACTTCTAATCCCATGGTCCATTACAAAATAAATAATATACATGTCGACCTGCCTTTTTTGTTGATTTCTGTGCATCAATTAGAGTACCTCAGTGGGGATCTTGCGAGAAGATCAAGGAGAGGCTCAAGGCACTTGTGGATTTATATGCTGAGATTTGCCAAGGTTTCGAGTTCTCAAAGGAAAGTGGTAAAATTCGGAACATTCAGCTCCCAGCTATTAGATACTTTGCCTATTTCATTACCAAGTGTGTTCTTGCTAGGAAGATTGCTAGAAAGTTGTCTTCTTTTGATCTAGCTTTTATTGCAGCTGCTCTGAATAGGAATAGGTCTTATAGTTTGGGTGCGTTGATAGCTTACCGTCTGACCACCAACCGTGAGAAGGGTGGAATTTGTGGAGGTCTCATTGCTTCTAGGTTGCTAGCTTTCCATGGTTTAGAGCCTCACTATTCAGATTTCCAGGTCCCCATAGAGAGGCTTGATATTGAATCCATGATTCAGCATGGTTTTGTTTCCTTGGGGGCTAATGTGAGAAGTTTACCATTTGAATTATCTTTTGCCTAGCAAGGCCGGAGAAAGGGTAGGACTGAGAAAATAGTTTATTTTCCTGCACCTGCTTTGTTTAACTTTGATAACAGGCAAGGATGGTCACTTACGGAGGAGGAGGTTGACTCTTATGTGGGGGAACTCTCCCAGCAAGAGGAGAATGTTGAAGAAGATGCCAAAGACAATTCGGTCCAGCCCTCCAACTTGGGAGAGTCTTCATACCAGCAGCCCTCATTTGATTGGGGCGCGTCTTCTTCTTCATCGCAGGTGCCTGACTATGATCATTCCTATGATGACCCACCAGCATGGGGGTACTATCCGCGCTATTGATACCCGCTTAGGCCAAAAGCCTAAGCTTGGGGGGAGGTATACCGAAGTCACACTCATTTATATATCATGTTCGGTCGGTTCTTTGTATATCCATCGTTTCGCTTTCTTTTTGGTTTCTGTTGCTTCTTTCTAAAAACCCAAAAATACCAAAAATATTTTTATTGTTTCTTTTAGTTTGTTCCTTTGTTTCTTTGCTTTGGTCTGCATTAAAATAAAAATCCAAAAAGATTTTGCTTTGTTTGGTTTGCTTTGTTTTTGTTTGGTTTTTCTTTGTTTGCTTGTTTCTAAAAAAAATCAAAAACTCCAAAAATATTTGGTGTTCTTCTTTTGTTTTGTGAGTTCTTTGCAGAGTTCAGCCGTCCTCAGTGGATTTTGGTTTCATGTTAATTATTCAAGTCACACAAGTGAAGGGCAATAATGAAGATTAAGACAACTCGAGGTGTGGTAAGAGGCTGTTAATGAACTTTGTTTGTTTCATTTTTGTACACATACTCATCATTGTGAGCATGCTTAGCCTGTTTGTGTAAGGTGTATTTCATTATGGATGCTTAGTAGTTCTTGCTTGTCTATGATTAGCTCCAGCTTGCTAATAGTTTGTAGCATGTCATATGAATGTTTGCTTGCATTGTTTTATTCATATTTTGGTATGACATTGTGGTATCCTCCTCTGACTGTTCGTGTGAACCACTTGGCACATGTTCACTCATGCATTTGACTAATCAATAGTCAGTAAGCCTCGATGATTTATTTTGCTTCAAAGTTCTTGTATCACTTTCATGCCATAATTAGTCCTGTTTTGTTGCAAGCATGATTATGACAGTTATTGCTCTCTCGTTTGTCGCTCCCTCCCTATTGCTAGCCTTCACTTGCACTGAGTATGTGCTCCACCTGTGCTTCCAAATCCCCAAAACCAATATTGCTAGCTGTGTCCACCATACCTACCTATTAGCATCATTTCCTACTTTAGTGCATATTTTATATATGCCGTGTTTTCTTCCAAAATAAAATGTTTGTCTATTTTGAGAAAGTTAGTTAGTAAAGCTCTCACGAACTTGATGACACACTTTATTCCTTGCACTTAATAATCCTGAACCATTATGACTTGTCCATGAAAGTTATATGCTTCCTAATTATATCTTTGAGTCGTGAACCGTCTTATCACGGGAACGCTTTCAACACCTTTTGGATATCCTATCCAGTTGATACTTTGCTCTTTTGTTTACGGATGTCGACGATGTGAAATAAAAGGGGAGGTTGTGAGTTCATGGAGTTTATACATTGTGTTAGAGAAATGCCTGGACCGCTAGCCTAAGCCATGCCTAATCATGGTGGAAACTTGCAGCATCACCATAATGAGCATCTATGAAGCATCCTCAATAAAAAGCTATGCATATGGTAAATAAAAAGATTGTTGAGATGCTCATTGTCTGCTTGCCTTGTCATTTTGTTTATGGGAAAGCTCTTGTACCATGTGCAAGGGGTACCCCATTGGCAGTTCTCGATGATATGCATGTATTTACAATGACAAGAACTTTCAGGTGACCAAAGTTGAGTAGCATGCGGAGCGGCCCTCGTACTCAAGGGACTTGGGATTTCCAGTCTATGGTCTATCAAGCATATGATTCAGAGTGGACCTCACTTTCACCTTAACCACATGAAGATGCCTATGATAGGGGCAATGAGAGCTCAAAGCTAACGAGTACCTTCCTTTCAGCATTTGGAAGCCTTTCAAACTCTTCAAAACATTTTCACAACTTTGTTGAGTCACCACTTATTCTATGAGCACCTTCTCTAGAGAATAGTTGTCATTCTTGTGTTTGTCTCAAAACTTGGTTAATCATGTCATGACTTTGATGCTTGTATCTCTGATATCTTTACCTCTAGTCTTCACTTGAACGTCAGAGGTGCCTTGGCATTCATATTGTGCTCTACAAACAAAGGCAAGCGAGATACCACTCTATCATACCTTATTATGAGCATTGCAATGTTGCTTATGTTTATGTTTTATGCTACTTATTATTATTGAGTTGGTTTCTCTTCATAGCTTGCAATGAATATTGAGTAGACTTAGTTGCATACTTCTTATTATGAACTGTCTAAACATCTACTCCTGTGCTGAGAATATATTCATCATATGAAGCAAAGTGTTCGTGACTTCTTTTATCGCACTCAGTTTTCAACTGAATTGCTTGAGGACAAGCAATAAGCTAAGCTTGGGGGGAGTTGATACGTCCAACATGTATCTACTTTCTCGAACACTTTTCTATTGTTTCTCCTCTAAACTTGTGCTATTTGGATACAACTAACACGGACTGACGCCGTTTTCAGTAGAATTACCTTGGTGTCTTGTTTTTATGCAGAAAATCAACTATCAGGAAAAATCCCGGAAAATATGCCAAAACTTATATTTCACCAGAAGATCCACAGAGCCAGAAGACGACACAGAGAGGAGGCCTGGGGGGCCCACACCCACCCTAGGCGCGGGCCCACCACTGGCCGCACCTGGAGGGGGTGAAGCCACCCTAGGCACCCCCTCGGCTTCCCTCTATGCCTATAAGTTGCCTTTCGACCTAAAAACCGAGGGGGTTCGATAGTTTTCCAGAAAGAGTTCCGCTCCACCACCGACACTAGAAACCAAGATTCAGATCCAGAAACTCCATTCTGGCACCCTGCCAGGACGGGTAATTTGGAGAGGATCATCGCCATCGTCATCACCAACACATCTCCATCAAGCACCAATGTTTCCCTCATCCATGAGTGAGTAATCCCCCGCTGTAGCCTTGGAGATGGTAGGGATTGGATGAGTTCTATCATGTAATCGAATAAGATCTGTTAGGGCATAGTGCCTAGAATCTCTATTAGTGCTATTTGACTTTGTTGCAACTTGTTGTGCTTAATGCTTGTCACTAGGGCCCGAGTGCCATGATCTCAGATCTGAACTTATTATCGAATCATTATGATAGTATTGTTTGTGATCTTATCTGCAAGTTGTTTACACATATCATTGTCCGGATCCAAAGGCCCCAAAGTGATAATAATTGGGACAACCGGAGGGGATGGCTTTGGTGTGAGGATCACATGTGTTCATGGAGTGTTAATGCTTTGCTCCGGTGCTCTATTAAAAGGAGCACCTTAATTGCCAGTAGTTCCCTAGAGGCCCCGCTACCACGAGTTGGCTAGACAGAATATGTTGTGCAAGTTCTCACTGCGAGCACGTATTACATTATTTGGAGCACATGCCTAGGATTGTTTAGTACTTGGATGCTTGTTTTTATTTATCTGGAATGCCCTAGATCTTGAAGTTACATGTTTAGACTCGTCCATGCAACGCCCTTCCATCCATCCCTATGCCCTCACTTTTCGAATCCTCTTCACATTCTTTATTCTTATTACCATTGCTCTGTTTCAACATAACTTCTTCTTGTTTCTTTCTTTGTTTCTTTATTACTACCAAACTGTTGCTACTGATAAACTTTTGTGAGCAAGAACTATTTCCAAGTGCAGCTGAACTGACAACTCAGTTGTTAAGGCTTGCAAGTATTTTTTGGCTCCCCTTGTGTCGAATCAATAAATTGGGTAATACTACCCGCTAAGACTGTTGTGATCCCCTACACTTGTGGGTCATCAACCTGCGAGGTTCAAGAGTAACGCTCGAAGTTTCATGATCATCATCATTAACTTCCTATCTTATTGGTGTAGGCGGCAGAACATCTTCCATTGCTGCGCTACTCTCAAATCTGATAGAAGGTTCAACAACCTCGTTGAGTTCTACTTTCCTTCCAGTCACTTCTTTCGAGAGAAACTCCTTCTTAAGAAAGGATCCATTCTTGGCAATAAAATTTTTACCTTCGGATCTATGATAGAAGGTATACCCAGTGTTTTTTAGTATCCTATAAAGATGCATTGCTTTTAGGGTTCAAGCTTGTTAGTCAGAATTTTATTTACATAAGCTTCGTAACCCTAAACTTTAAGGTCAACAACTTAGGTTGTTCAATACCAACCACAATTCAGCCACTGCTGCTTCAATCTATTTTAGATGGTTCCCTTATTTAAAGTGAATGCTATCTCTAATTCATAACTTAAAACTATACGGTAAATCTATAAGAGAAATCATGTATCAACCATATCCAAGAGAGTTTGATTACTTACATTTGGAAAAACTATTACGCTATGGTGCCCCGGTGGTGTCACCATAAAGTATTCCATTTCTTAAAATGTATGCCAAACTGTACTAGATATTCACCTTCATGACAGATCGTAGGAAACTTAATCTTTGTTAATGTTGATTTTCAATTCACTTGAAATTCCTTAAATTTCTCAAAGTTTCGACTTATATTTCTTACAAAGCAGATATACCTATATCTACTCAAATCATCTGTAAAGTAAGAACATAACGATATCCAACGCCAAGGATGTTAAGCACATATACCATTGGACTGCACACACCGGTATCTATTATTTCCAATAAGTCCGTGAGGGCTCGTCTCCGCTTATCCTAGAGAATGGAGTCTTGTGTTATTTTTCTCCCTTATTAGACATGTTTCATATCTTTCTGCGGATTCAAAATCAAGTTGACATAGGTATGCCCTATGTAAGGTGCCTAATGTTAGTCATCACCTAAAGTGCGGCCCGGACAAAAGGCCCACCTCGATGTATTACTACTGTCCATGACACCTATGACGCTCTCGCTGAGCATGAAGCCCATATAGACACGCATTTTAAGCCGCAAGAAGACAAGAAAAGCTCAAGACTACAGCTTGAATATAACTTGTAACCAACTCGGGTACGTCGAGACCTAGCCTCCCCATATATAAAGGGCTAGGAGGGTCCAACGAGGAGGGCACACATGCCATAGACCCCTGCATCTATGATCCAATCTCCACCGCCACAATAGACAATAGATCTAGGCCTCACTGTAACACCGGTTCTGAAAGACCGTGGCCTTTATGTGACATGCCAATCCCTGGATCTGTTCATTGGCCCACAATAGAGTAAGATGAATAACATAGCAAAATAACCGTGTATCATAGATAACTAAGATCCAGAGTACCATTATTACAATAAAGCTAGCTCAAGGCTAGCTCCAATTATTCAGGTAGCAACATAAACAAAGTAAATCTCCATTCTTCAAATTGCCCACAAGTGAACAAGTGCCGAAGTGGAGTACCTCGCCTATATCGATTACTCAGAATCAGAATAACTCGCAACATGAAACGAAGCAGCCCAAGGGTCAATACATGGAATGTATGGCAAGTAGAGCTAGTAAAGGAGACAATAGTACTAACATCTACATGCATATTTGGCAAGTGGAGCTGTGTCCTGCTTGCATTTGCAAATAACTTTGTCCTACTTTCATAAACAGTTTTTGATTTTCTTTAAAAAGGATCCCAATTAAGTTACCCAACAATATTAAAACAATTATGAAATTAGAATGAGCGAGAAACTTGTCATGGAATCAATATCAAGAAACTTGCCAGCCCAGCTCGCACCATCACTCTCATTTTGGGTGATGATAGGGAGAAGTCCGTTGAGACCGCTCGAAGTAGCCCCTAATCCCGACGCCAAGCACCGGTCCAACCTACCAAAATTCTACATCTCTAGATACGCTGGTTCGGTCACTACAACCTACTAAGTCCAACCAACCGCCCCATTCCATTATTGGCACATGGTTGTACACGTAAGCTACACAATAAAGAAGCCAATCATTCTCTCTTGATACTTGGGTGCCTTTCCGCAATGAAACCACCAAAAATTATCAATACCATCACACCTAGGGGGTTCATTGATTGTTGTTTTAGTTTTCACAAACCAATACTTTGAGGAAACAAGTATCAATGATGTAACCCAGCCTCTGCTCAACATAGCATGGCTAAGCACATCTACCATCGGTGTTTCATCTACAAGGAAGGCCCTACCACATAATAGACATAGCATAACGATAGTATCATCCTACACATGCAACTACAAAATACACGACACTGCATTGAAAAATAGTAGGACGACATCATGAACAAAGTAGCATCTACTTGCCTTGGTTAAAGCGGTCGGAAGAATAATCCACACACGAGCAAGCTGCCAGACTCCGGCACAATCTACACGATACAATTGCATTCATAAACAAACAATCCACAACATATGCAACAAATATGATGCATGAATGCAAGAGCATAAGTGAATCGGTGCTACAGCTGCACCACAACATCCTATTCCATAGTACTACCGATTGCATGCATGGAAAATAGTTTTAGCGCTAGGAAAACTATTAAGCAAAAGTAATGCTCCAAACTAGAGCTAGAACTTAAATAATTCACTACCGTAGTATACTGTTTGTAAAATCTTGGGAAAATTCTACCGCATAGGCATCATGCGATTAGAACAGTACCAACTGCAATTACTCGAAAAGGAATTATAAAACTCCCCGAGTAATTAAAACACTGCAGAAAGCCAATAGACAGTTTCTGCAGAAGTTTTTACTGTAAGCCTATCTTTATAATTCACTATGAGATTCCCCTCATTCCACTGAATTCAGGGACATATCATACGCGATTTTTGGAGCTACGGATCTTTTTCTACGAATTTATTACTCCAAAAAGGCCACTAACTAGTTTGATTAAACTGTACTAATCCTTGCTGCAAAAGCCTGTACCAAAGGTACAGCGAGATTCTACACGACTCACTGAATCTACACATATTTTATTTGCAATTTTTGGCCAAGCAGTTTAATTTCTACGGAATTTACAAGATTCTAACGAAAACTGCCAACTAAAAGGATTAACGAAAATAACCTACCAATTCGTGGTTCTGATCGTCAACTCGTCACTGACTGGCGCTTGATCGGCGCCGACTAGTCAACGCCTGAGTACTGACCAGTCAACGAACGATCTAAGCCGCTGATCTGAGATTTGACGGTGGCTGCAGTCTTACCGGAAACAAGCGATTTAAACGGACTCGACGGTGGCTGCGGGCGGCGCTGGCAAAGCGGGCGGTAGGCGCCGGGCGTAGCGCTTGCGCACTGGCGGCGGGTGCAAGGCGGCAGCGCGGGTTAAGAATGGCGGCGGGCGCCGAGGCGGCGGCGTAGGCGCTGGCGGCGGGATGGCGAGGGCGCGGGCGCCGGAAAGAGGGAGAAGAGAGAGAGGCGGCGCGGCGACTGGGAGGCGGCGACGGGCGGCGGGCGGCGACGGGCGGCGATGGCGGCGGGAGGAGGGGCGGGCGGCTCGAGGCGGTCGCGGCCAGGAGGCGGCGATGGCGGCGGGATCGACGAGGCAGGGTCGGCACGGGTTTCAAGGCCAGGTGGGGTCCTCTTTGCGGGGCCTCACGCGAATTCTAAACTGATTCGGTCCGGAGTTAGATTAGAACTCGAAATCGGTCCAAAATTTCGGACCGCTTCCGGGCGATTCACTAAAACGGCGATAACTTCTCCGCGAGCTTCATTTGAGCAATTCTTGCGCCACGGGTTCAGATAGTCGAGGGAACAATCTAGCGTCAAGGTTTGAGCGAAACCACTAATCTACAAGGTGGTCAACGCTTAGTCCTACTAAAGCTTCCCAGAACCTCGTAGCAAAATAGGATAGGGTTTTGCAAATGGCATTTCGCCGAACCTTTTCACTCGACGGTTTTGCATGGAAAAGCATGATGCAATGATATGAATGATATGCAAGACCAAATCTAAAATTTGGGATGTGACAAGACTAACCCTTAAGATGAATCTCGCCCTCGAGATTCGGGCGCTGCTTAGCAAATAGGTGTGTGGTAGTCCTCGATGTCATCCTCACGCCCCAAGTGGCTTCCTTCGGTGTGGTGGCTCCAATCGCATCTTGCAAAACTTGATTGTCTTGCACGGTAGTCCTCTCTGTTGTCTCCAGAATCTTGACCGTTTCTCCTCAGAGGTCAAGTCGCTCTCGTTGAACCTCCTCTAGTGGCATGGTCTCTCAATGGTGTATCTACCATCTCCGGATGGCACTTCTTTAGTCGAGACACGTGGAACACGTTGTAAACAGCGGATAGAGCTTCTGGCAACTCCAACTGATAAGCAACTTCTCTTTTGCGTGCTAAGACCCGATACGGTCCAATAAATCGAGGTGCCAGTTTGCCCTTAATTCCAAATCTCTTGATTCCACGAAGTGGCGATACTCTAAGGTATGCTCTATCACCTATCTCATACACCACTTCCTTGCGCTTACGTCAAGATAGCTCTTTCCGCTTTGATTGTGCAACCTTCAAATCGCCTCTAATCAAGGCGACTTTCTCCTCGTCATTCTTGATCAAATCAGGCCCAAACAATGGCGTTCTCCTACTCCATCCCATAGCAATGGTGTTCGGCACCGTTTCCCATACAGCACATCGAACGGTGACGTCTTGATGCTGGTTTGATAGCTGTTGTTATAGGAAAACTCAGCATATGGCAAATTCTCATCCCAACTAGAGCCATGAGCCAAGGCGCAAGCTCTCAGCATGTCTTCCAAAATCTGATTCACCCTCTCGGTCTGTCCATCATCAAGGGTGAAACGCTAAACTCCAATCTAGTACCGAAAAGACTCGGTACCTGGCGCCGTAAGTGTGAGGTAAATTGGTGCCTCTATCGACACGATACTCTTGGGAACTCCATGTAGGCACGATTTTGTCCATGTAAATCTTGGCCAACTTTGCACTCAGATAGGTCGTTTTCACTGCATAAAGTGGGCTACCTTGGTCAAATGGTCGACCACTACCCAAATGGAGTCATATCCTGACCTGGTCCTGGGCAATCCTGTGATAAAATCCATTCCCACTCTATCCCACTTCCAATCCGGCACGGGCAATGGTTGTAGCAGTCCTGCTGGCTTCTGGTGTTCTGCCTTCACTCGGCTGCATACATCACATAGGGCAATATGCTTGGCGATATCTCCCTTCATGTTGTTCCACCAAAATCTGCTCTTCAAATCCATATACATCTTTGTGTTGCCCGGATGTATGGAGTATGGCGAGTTATGAGCCTCCTGCAGAATCAACTCCCTTATCTCCGGGTCGCTGGGCACACACAAACGATCTCCATACCACAAGGTACCATGCTCATCCTCGCGAATATCCTTTTGCCGATTCTCCTTCATCTTTTCCTTTATCTCATCTATTTCCTTGTCTCCTATCTGAGCCTTTATGATCCTGTCCTGTAGCGTTGGTTGGACTTCCATTGTAGCCAAGTATCCTTCAGATACTACCTCCAGTCTAAGGTCCTTGAATTGCTTGCACAAATCCTCAGGCAATTCACCAATTGTCAATCCATTGGCATAAACCTTTCGCCTGTAGCATCGCCTACTACATTGTCCTTTCCTGGGTGGTATTGCAGATTCATATCATAGTCCTTGATAAGCTCCAACCATCTCCTTTGTCTCATATTCAATTCCTTCTGTGTAAATATGTATTTCAGGCTCTTGTGGTCGGTGTACACATCATAGTGTTTTCCCATTAAGTAATGTCTCCATACCTTGAGCGCATGAACCACTGACGCTAACTCCAAGTCGTGTGTGGGTAATTCCGCCATGGTGCTTGAGTTGTCGCGAGGCATATGACACTACTCTCCCATCTTGCATCAGCACACTCCCAAGTCCCCGCTGTGAAGCATCACAAGACACTTGGAAATCCTTCAAGATCCTGTAAATACGTATCAGCGCCAGCCATTTAGTCGACGCTTCAGCCTCGAAAGCTGGCTTCACATACATCTCACCACTCAAACTTCCTCTCCTTCTTCAAGTTCAGCCATCGGCTTAGCAATCTTGGAAAGTTTTCAATGAACCTCCTGTAATATCCAGCAAGTCCCAAAAGCTCAATCTCTCCCGCATTCTTGGTGCTTCCCACTCGCCACATGTTAGCCACCTTGCTTGATCAACAAATGACTTTTCTCCTGACACTACGTGTCCAAGAAACCCAACGGTGTTAAGCCAGAATTCACACTTGCTGAATTTGGCATACAGCTGGTGTTCTCTCAGCTTCTCCATAATCAGTCGCAGATGTTTCTCATGCTCAGCATCATCCTTGGAATATATCAGTATGTCATCAATAAACACCACCACGAACTTGTCCAAGTACTCCATAAATACCTTGTTCATCATGGTCATGAAATATGCCGGGGCATTCGTTAGTCCAAAAGACATAACTGTATACTCATATAAACCATACCTAGTGGTGAAGGCGGTTTTTGGTACATCCTCCTTCCGGATCTTCAATTGAAAGTAGCCAGATCGCAGATCAATCTTGCTGAACACCTTTGCTCCTTCCAGTTGATCAAACAAATCATTTATGTTCGGCAGAGGGTACTTGTTCTTGATGGTTACTTCATTCAGCGAGCGATAGTCCACCACTAATCTCTTGGTGCTGTCTTTCTTCTCCACAAACAGAACTGGTGCAACCCATGACGATGAACTAGGCTGAATGAATCCCTTGTCCAACTGCTCCCCCAGCTGCTTCTTTAATTCCTTCAGCTCATCCACATCCATCTTATATGGTTTCTTTGCTATTGGTCCTGTTCCCGGCATCAGGTCGATAAGAAACTCTATTTCTCTGTCAGGTGGCATTCCTGGAAGCTCTTCCGGAAACACGTCAGGGAAATCCCTAATCACCGCACAAAGATTCTATGCTAACCCCTTAAGAGAATTCAACTTACACCTTCCTCGGTGCAACCGACTTGAATCTAATCCTCTTACCATCCGGGTTTTGAGGAAACAGCTCACAGGCACAATCTATGTGTCCCCATGCATAGACATCCAATCCATACCCGTAATAACGCCTAATCCTCGTGAATCCAAAACTACCAAATGTGCAATGAAGTTGTGTGTTCCAATCCTCACAGCTAAATCGCTGCATCCCGCACTAGCTATCATATTCCTCCGTGAACTCACTCTAAAAGACCTCTTCATAGACTCAAGAGGTAACTTATACTTATCCATAAATGCCCTTGATATGAATGAATGCGATGAACCAAGATCGAAAAGTATAAGTGCAGGTAAGTGTTGATTGGGAACTTACCAATCACAAGGTCGCTCATCTGGAATCTCCTCCATATTCATGTGGTTCACTGTGGCCTTCTCATTGTTGGTTGGCTTCAGTCCTTTCCTCTCCGGACAGTTGTCAGCATAGTGTCCCTTTTGCTTACACTTGAAGCACGTCACCTCACTCAGATCCTTCTTCACAAAGCTGCGATCACGGCTGCGGTCATGTCCACCGTGTCCTCCAGAGTGGTGAGAGTGTCCTCCTTGTGGCTGTGGTGGCTGCTCCTATGGTTGTCATGACGATGCCCATCGCCCATGGTGGTGGCGGTCATGGCTCCCATGGTCACTCCTCCATGCTTGAGTATCCATCATATGAAGTGCTAGACTTGTGGTGTGATCCAGAGTGATGATTGTTGCTCTTTCTCATGCGGCTTTCCACCTGTTTGTGCTTCCTTCCAAGATCCCGCCTTGTCCATAAGCTCCCGGAAAGTGGGGCAATAACCACCAGTAGCTGCACCCAAAGCTCATCACGAGGCCATCCAGAATCTCTCTCCTTTTGCATCGTCAACATCCTCAGTGCATAACGGGACAGGTTGTTGAACTCTCAATGTACTCGGCCACAGAGCGCATTGGTTTGGCGCAAGTTGCGAACTCCTTCCTCTTCAGGCTCGTAACTCCAAGACACGTGGTTGGTCCTGAAACCTCTCAAACATTGCCCAAGTCACGGCATCCAGCGGGTGGGTGATCTGAAATGTGTCCCACCAAGAAGCGGCTGGTCCTCTCCAGAGGTGAGCGGCAACCTCACCTTCTCAGCATCAGTGCATCCAACAGTTACTAGATCCTGTTGACGAACGCGAACCAATGAGAGCAACCATTGGTTCCGGCAAGAGAGAACTTAAGGCCTTAGCCTCAGAAATCTGTGAGAGCATCTCCCGAGGCTGATTGTTTCCATTGTTGTGGTTCTGATTCGCCATGAACTGGGTCATCACTTGGGTCACAGCCTGAGCTGCCATGAGCTGCTCCAACTCAGTGGGTTGACAGCGGGGAGGCATCTGCGGTTCAGCACAGGTAAGTTTAGAAAGAATCAACTACGACAATAGGATTCTACCCATGCATATGGTCAAACAACAACAAACAATAGCAGCATAATCACAAGCAAGCAACACATCAACAAACAAGCGGTCCAGCAACATCCCAGGGGTTATCCTAGCCGTATATACCTACTGAAATAGTTTTACAAGAGTTGGCAATGGTTAACTAAACAGTTGATCAACTAAACAACAAAACAGCAATCTCCCAGAACAGTCCAGCAGAGTGCGCGAATTTTTCCGCCTGACTTAAACTCTTCAGAAAATTTAGCTGATTTTTTGCATATAGCACAGAGAGTTTCGCATCAGCTCAATTTTTTCAGGTTTTTCCGAGTTACCAGAAAAATATGAAAAATCGCGCAGTACTGCTGTATCAGTAGAAAAACTGCAGCGAAAATAACACAGATAGTAACCAAATTGCCATAACTCTTTCATTAAAATTCGCAAAAATAATTCCTGGAATATTGGAGTACACAAATAAGCAACTAATCACTCTTAAACTAACACGAACTAAGCTTCACAACGATCGAGACTAATCCTAACGAATTTACCTAACAAGGACTAATTGGTGGACTTCTATCTACTTCTTGAAGAGGTTGCAGTAGGTTCTTGCTGTCATGCGTTGGCGCTTCGGCTCGCGGTACAACCATGGTGGCGGAGTATACACTTCTCCTGAATCATCACTTGGGATCTCAAACTCCACCTCTTCTGGATCCTCCTCTTCTTCTTCACTCTCAGCTGCAACTGCAACAGCTTCATCTCCTCCACCATCATCGTCTCCATCATCATCATCCTCGTCCTCATCATCATCATCATCTCCACTGTCATCATCATCCCCATTGTTGCCATTATCTCCATTGTCATCATCAGAGGGTGGATTCAGCTGCGCTTGGAGAGCGGCAATCTAGGCTGTCATAGCTTCAATAGTTTGATCCCTTTCCTGGACGGTCCCTTGCAGCTGTTGTATGTTCTGGGTGTTCTCCTGCACAATACCATGAAGATGTTCTATGGTTGCATCTCTGGCTATCAGGGCATTCTCCAGAACTCCCACAGCTTCATGCAAAGTGTCAATCTCCTGTCCTTGGACCACCATACCATTGCTAGTAAAATCTGCAATCTCCTTTATCATCCTCACCTTCTCTGCCAGAGCTCCATTCTCCCTTTCCATGTCCTCTATGTGCCTCCGACGGGGCGGCATGTTGTTCCTGTCGCCCGGGGTAACCACAATGTTCCCATCTTCATCACGCCTTCCATAGTCACGGTAGGGCGAATCTGCTGGTAGTAGGTGTTGGACTTGATGGCACTGCAGACAGGCTTCATGTATGGCTGTTAATTCCAAGTCCCAGCCAGATGTCTTGGTGTAGATCAAGTGCACGGGTTTGGCAAGGCGTGCATCTCTGAATATGAAGGTAGTGATCTCCATGCATCCTCTCCATATCCATAGGTGTACAACCTTCTTCCTTGAATATGGGCAAGTGGCAATCCCAATGATCTGAGAGCTGAGCTAACTACCTGCAAAGGGCCTTGGTAACCTGTGGTGGCATACTCAGTCCTGACTTCTCCCATCTATCAAGTAAGAGAGGAAAGTGTGAATAGAATATGGTAAGAATTTACGAGGCTAAAGGCATAAGATGTAAGACAGATTTAATATAGGCTTTAATAAATCTATGGCTTCCTAATCCAATTCTAGGTCACGATCCCACACGACACACGGCTCGATACCATCCGTAACACCCCGCATCGAAAAGACCGTGTCCTCTATGTGACATGCCTATCCCTGGATTGTCTATTGGCCCACAATAGAGTAAGATGAATAACATAGCAAAATAACTGTATCATAGATAACGAAGATCCAGAGTACCATTATTACAATAAAAGCTTAGCTCAAGGCTAGCTCAAATTATTCAGGTAGCAACATAAACAAAGTAAATCCTCCATTCTTCAAATTGCCCACAAGTGAACAAGTGCCGAGTGGAGTACCGTGGCCTATATCGATTACTCAGAATCGGAATAACCTGCAACATGAAACGAAAGCAGCCTCAAGGGTCAATACATGGAATGTATGGCAAGTAGAGCTAGTAAAGGAGACAAGAGTACTAACATCTACATGCATATTTGGCAAGTGGAGCTGTCTGGCTTGCATTTGCAAATAACTTTGTCCTACTTTCATAAACAGTTTTGATTTTCTTAAAAGGATCCCAATTAAGTTACCCAACAACATTAAAACAATTATGAAATTAGAATGAGCGAGAAACTTGTCATGGAATCAATATCAAGCAACTCAGCTTGTCCATAACCGGACACGTTAATCGATTAGATTATACACTCGCAGAGGTTAGTACACTTTACCCATGTGACTTGGCCAGCTCCAGCTCGTACTCATCACTCTCATTTTGGGTGATGATAGGGAGAAGTCCAAGTTGAGACTGCTCGGGAAGTAGCTCCCCAATCCCGACGCCAACACCGTCCAACCTACCAAAATTCTACATCTCCGGATACTGGTTCGGTCACCACACCTACTAAGTCCAACCAACCGCCCATTCCATTATTGGCACATGGTTGTACACGTAAGCTACATAATAAAGAAGCCAATCATTCTCTCTTGATACCGGGTGCCCTTCCGCAATGAAACCACCAAAATTATCAATACCATCACACCCAGGGGGTTCATTGATTAAGTTGTTTTTAGTTTTCACAAACCAATACTTTGAGGAAACAAGTATCAATGATGTAACCCATCCCTCGTTCAACATAGCATGGCTAAGCACATCTACCATCGGTGTTTCATCTACGAGGAAGGCCCTACCACATAATAGGACATAGTATAGCGATAGTATCATCCCACATGCAACTACAAAATACACGTACACTGCATTGAAAATAGTAGGACGATATCATGAACAAAGTAGCATCTACTTGCCTTGGTTGTAGCGGTCGGAAGAACAATCCACACACGAGCAAGCTTGCAATCACACAATCTACACGATACAATTGCATTCATAAACAAACAATCCACAACATATGCAACAAATATGATGCATGAATGCAAGAGCGACAAGTGAATCGGTGCTACAGCTGCACCACAACATCCTATTCCATAGTACTACCGATTGCATGCATGGAAAATAGTTTTAGCGCTAGGAAAACTATTACAAAAGTAATGCTCCAAACTAGAGCTAGAACTTAAATAATTCACTACCGGTAGTATACTGTTTGTAAAATCTTGGGAAAATTCTACCGCATAGGCATCGCGGATTAGAAACAGTACCAACTGCAATTACTCGAAAAGGAATTATAAAACTCCCCGAGTAATTAAAACACTGCAGAAAGCCAATAGACAGTTTCTGCAGAAGTTTTTACTGTAAGCCTATCTTTTTAATTCACGATGAGATTCCTCTCGTTCCACTGAATTCAGGACATATCATACGCCATTTTTGGAGCTACGGATCTTTTCTAATGTATTACTCCAAAAATGCCACTAACTAGTTTGATTGAACTGTACTAACTTGTTGCAAAGCCTGTACTAAAGGTACAGCGAGATTCTACACGACCACTGAATCTACACATATTTTATTTGCAATTTTGGCCAAGCGTTTAATTTCTATGCAATTTACAAGATTCTAACGAAACTGCTAACTAAAAAGATTGTCCGTTGATCGGTCAACTCGCCTGCCGACGGCGCTGACTGGCGTCTGACTAGTCAACGCCTGAGTACTGACCAGTCAACGAACGATCTAAGCCGCTGATCTGAGATTTGACGGTGGCTGCAGTCTTACCGGAAACAAGCGACGAAACGGACTCCGGACGGTGCGGCGAGTTCCGGACGGCGGTGTCGATTGGTTCCGGCGTCGGTGTTCTTCCTGCACGGACGGAGAGGGTCAGCGCACGGGTCAAGAAAATCAACGCGCGTGCAAGGGTTCTCTTTTGTGGGGCCTCACGTGGAATTTTTTAACTGATTCGTCCGAGTTAGATTAGAACTCGGAAATCGGTCCAAAATTTCGGACCGCTTTTCCGCCATTCACTAAACAGCGACAACTTCTCCGCACGAGCTCCGATTTGAGCGATTCTTGCGCCTACGGGTTCGTATAGTCGAGGGGAACAATCTAGCGTCAAGGTTTGAGCGAAACCACTAATCTACAAGGGTGGTCAACGCTAGTTCTACTAAAGCTTCCCGCAGGAACCTCGTAGCAAAATAGGATAGGGTTTTGCAAATGGCGTTTCGCCGAACCTTTTCACTCGACGGTTTTGCATGGAAAAGCATGATGCAATGATATGAATGATATGCAAGACCAAATCTAAAATTTGGGATGTGACATCACCATAACCTTAGAATACACTCACGCCAGATTGCATCCGCGCACCCTTGTAATCATCGGCATCGCCAATCAAGAACAGACAAGTAGGAGTAGGGTTTTTCCTCTGGGGCCTGAACCTGGATAAACCCTGTGTTCCCGTGTTGCGAATCTGTTAGCCGTTGCGCGATCTCCAGCTTTTCATCCTTCTTCAAAACCCAAGTCCATAACCATGGGCATTGATGAGTCCAACCTCGCCAATTGGGGCCATCTGTGAAAATTGGGGTGCTGATTGCGCGATCGTGATGGCTCCATCAACATCGATCTACAATTTAGAGATCTATAACTCGCCAATCTATGAGGAATCAGGTACAAGGCTCTACGTCAATATTGCTTTTTGGCTCAGCTGATCGGGTGTATGTACGATCAGTCATTTAAACTGCGGTTAGAGTTACCACAGTCATTTATTCACAAGCGGCAAGACATATATACAAAGGAAAAGCTGAATCGTGAATAAAGGGCCCAATCGGGCATGTTCCTGTCACAAATCCCGAGACATACTTTGTTTTGTTTTGTATTAAGAAATCTATGATCATGAGCGACGCACTACATAGGACAACATAAAATAATCTTGCATGCTCTACACCAGCACTTCCCAATACGTTGAATTTTTACGATACGTGGTTACTACAAGCAGACTCAATTTGGCTATGCAAAATTGATGCGATTTGTTCAGATCAGAAAGAAAATATCAAACTCTACTCGTGCGGCACCATAAGAAAATAATCACCAAATTGAAATGTATAACCAACAACATGGCAATCAAGATCAAACTAGCGATGGCACGCTGTTTACATGTGATACAGATAAATCAGAATATTAATGCGACGCGTCGACTATAGATGACAAAATCCTCGAATCGGTGTTGCGTCTACTACCAGTACCGCATCGACTACGTCCATTCGCCAGATGATTATGTCCGCGGTATCGACTACGCCCACCGCTGACGCCGCCTCTAAGTCGACTCAGCAACCCGCCAAAATCTTCGGCTGCACTGACTCCATCGGGTGATTCATCGAGTGTTCGACTTCATCGACTGGAGGCTCCTTCGACCGCAGCTACTCACTTCCTCCATCGGCTCGATGATTGCTGCAGTCTTCGATCGCGCAACTTGTTATGATCTTCGCTAGTTGTGGCAACCTGCTGCCACCATCGGCTTCGACCCACTATCGCGTTGACTCCGGTCCGCCAGATCGGCTCTAAAATGCCGCGTTGACTCCAGTCTATTAGAAGGAGAATGTTGACAGTGCCTAGTGTCTGTCTATTTCTATTTTGATTTCTTTACCTTTGAGTTGTAATAATGTCACTGCTTAAATAACGGGTTATTTTGTGCTTGAACATCAGAGGGATTAATGCTAGAGAGAAACAATTAGCCTTAATGAATGCTATTAATGTAAGTGGATGTTCAGTTATTTGCCTTCAAGAAACAAAAAAAGAGGATTTTGATCTGAAGTTTATTAAAGCTTGCTGTCCAGCAGGATTTGATGAGTTTGTCTTTGTGCCTTCTGTGGGGGCCTCTGGTGGCCTCATTATTATATGGAATACTTCAATTTTTTCTGGAATGGTCATGCATTGTGAACAATTTGCTCTCGCTGTTCATTTCACTTCAACCCATTCTGGACAGTCTTGGACTTCAATTAACATCTATGGCCCTTGTAATGGTGACTTGAGGGAGAAATTTATAGAATGGATGTTTGAGGTGAATATTCCTGATGATGAAGACTGGATCTTAATGGGTGACTTTAATTTTATTAGGTCCCCTGCAAATAGGAATAAGCTTGGGGGGAATGTTAATGACATGCTTATATTCAATGACTTCATTAGAGAGCAACATCTCACTGAATTTCTAATTAAAGTAAGAAAATACACCTAGAGTAACATGCAACAAGATCCTCTGTTGGAGCAGCTTGATTGGTTTTTTACTTCCATCCACTGGACAACTAGTTTTCCCAACACAGTTGTTTCCACACAAGGCAAACCAACCTCTGATCACACTCCCTGTGTTGTCTCTATTCGCACTAAGATCCCCGGCAAGAGGATTTTAGATTTGAAAACTTTGGGTAGCTCATCCTGGTTTTCTGGAAGTTGTAGCAGAAAGTTGGAGTAAACCAACTCATAAATCCAATAGTGCTACAAATCTTAATGCAAAGCTTAAAAAGTTGAGAGAAGATTTGAAATTTTGGAGCAAATCAATTTCAAAGTTATCCACTTGTATTGAAAATACCAATAGAGTTCTCTCCGAACTTGATAATATGGAGGATAGAAGACCTTGTTCACAAGAAGCAAATTTCAGGAGAATTTAAAGCTCATTTAGCAAGATTATTGCAGTACCAAAATGCTTATTGGATGAAAAAGATGCATTTAGATGGACAAAGTTTGAGATGAGAACACAAAATTCTTTCATAATTTTGCTATCGAAAGATATAGAAAGAACAATATTTCCTCCTCAAACTTTCAGATGGTTCTTTGTCATCGAGCATGCTGACAAAGAGCAAGCTATTTATCAAGTCTACAAAGAAATATTAAGCACTTCTACCAGCCCGAGATGCTTTTGATCTTCAACATCCGATTATCTAACCGAGGGCCTTGAAGTTTTATCCATACCATTTGCAGGTGGAGGAAATTGACAAAGTGGTGAAAGAAATGCCAAATGATAAAGCCCTGTGCCCAGATGGTTTTAATGGTCTCTTCCTAAAAGTTGTTGGCACATCATGAAGGAAGACATCTATTCCTTATGCTTTCAATTTTATGAAGGAGATCTGAATCTAGAAAGTATAAATATGGGTCATATTACACTCATTCCAAAGATAGGTTCACCTGAATCTGTCAATGATTTCAGACCAATCACTCTACTAAATTGTGTTCTGAAGCTGATCACCAAAATTTTGGCTAACAAGCTCCGTATGTAATACTGAAAATTATTCATAAAAATCAATATGGTTTCTTAAAAGGCGTACATTCAGGATTGCCTTGCTTGGGCCTTTGAATTTCTCTATCAATGTGAAGCTTCTAAGAAAGAGATTATTTTACTTAAGTTGGATTTTGCCAAAGCCTTTGATACCATTGATCATATGGCTATGATGAAAATCATGAAACAGATGGGTTTTGATGATAAATGGCTAAAATGGATTGAAAGTATTTTTGGCACTGGAAAGTCTGCTGTTTTGCTTAATGGAGTACCTGGGAGACAATTTCAATGCAAAAGAGGTGTTAGACAAGGAGACCCTTTGTCCCCCCTAATTTTGTTCTTGCCGCTGATTTATTACAATCAGAATCAATAATGCATTCAGAGAAAACATCCTCAAGGCCCCTTTCTCCCCTGAATTTGGGCAGGAATTTCCAGTTGTTCAATCTGGAGATGACACTTTGATTATAATTCAAGCAAATAAAGATCAAATTCAAATAATGAAAGGGATTCTTCACAATTATGCTGTTTCTACTTGTTTACAGATCAATTTTCACAAGTCTCACCTAATACCAATAAATCTGGCTGACAACATCTCTAAGGAAATTGCAGATATGTTGGGATGTTCAATTGCCAAAATGCCTTTCACTTATTTGGGGCTCCCTCTAGCACCACTAAACCCACATGTTGTATGATCTTATGCCACTGATTGACAGAGTTGATAGAAAGGTGTCCGCTTCATTCATGATGATGTGTTATAGTGGAGAGTGACTATGATTAACTCCTTAATCGGCTTCATTGCATCTTTCACAATGTGTGCAATCAAATTGCCGATAAGATTGGGGCACATAGAAAAATTCAGAGACATTGTTTAGAACAAAAACTAAAGAAGGTGAAAATGCAATTCTTTGCTGCTTGGGATATGATTTTCAGGCCAAAAAGTAAAGGAGGTGTTGGCATCCTCAACCTTAGAATTCAAAATGAAGGCCTCCGCTTAAATTCTGATAAGTTTTATAATAAGGATGACACACTGGTCTCCCTAGTCAGGAATGCATACTACATTAACACTATTCCTCATGCTTCTGGGCCTTGTGGCTCTTTCTGGTGGAGAGATGTCTCTAGACTTTAACATTTATTCAGAGGGATAGCTAAAAGTTCTATTGGTAATGGGGCCAATACAATCGCTTTTGGAAGGATCAAGTATCCGACAAGATTTTAGAGAGAGTCACCCGATTATTTACTCCTATGTAAGGAATGAAGATATCTCTACCCAAGAGTTTCTAACCGCAGATAGTTTGACACATCTCTTCTATCTTCCTCTGTCACCTGAATCACTAGCTGAATTGAGAACAATTCAAAATAATTGCAGATAGATACAAATCAGAGAGCATTCAAATGATACTTGGAGTTATGTTTGGGGGGCCAAAGATTTCACTTCCAGCAAATATTATCAGTATAATTTCAGAAACCTAAACCCACACATATCCTTCAAATGGCCGTGGAAATCAAAGTGCACTGCAAAAGTGAAGTTCTTTGGATGGCTAGTTCTGTCTGACAGATTGAATACAAGAAACATGCTCAGAAGAAGGCATTATGCACGTGGACTGATATGACCTGCTTAATGCGTAGTCATAATACTGAAGAAACAATTGAACACTTGCTTTTTCACTTCCCCTTCAGTCCATCTTGCTGGGATTCAATTAACATCTCCTGGTCTATGGCTAACTCTAGACTTCAGATCATTGAACAAGGGGAAAAAAGCTAGAATAAAAAGCTATTTATGGAAATTACCCTGCTTGGATCTTGGAACATCTGGAAAGAGACAAACAACCTCGGTTTAATAACATACAACCTCGCTCAGGCTTGGAAGTCAAGATTGGTTGCTGATCTATCACTACTGATTCATAGGACAAAGGAGGATTTACACCCACTCATCAAGAGCATTATCCATAGTTTGTAAATCTTGTGAGATCCTAGGCTTTTCTAACATGTCTTTTGGGAGATCTTTCTCCCTTTGTCCTTATGTAAATATGTAACCTTACGCACTGATCTTTTATTAATAAAAATGAGGCAGTAGGAACCTTTCCTACTGTTAATACCCTCAAAAAAAATTGTATAAAAATACCTCAAAGTGTAGACAAAGCAAAGCAAAGTTGATACTAAACAAGCATGGAACATCAAAAAATATAGATACGCTATTTAGGAAGCACCGATCAGCGAAGAAGCACCGAAAGCAATGACATTAAAAGTTGATACCAACAACCGTGGTACTTGACGACACAAATAAGCACCGAGCAAATTACCACGACACACAAGGTCAAAATCTACCAAACAACCGGTAATAGGAGGTGTCCAAGGCAATATAGAGGCTGCAAGGATATCATGGCAATGTAAACTAAACCATCATAACACGTATAGCAATAGGTCAACATGAGAAAATAAAGACTATAAAATTAAGATAGATAGAAAGAGGAGAATACTACCGAAAAACATTGCCGGAGATACATTATCCGAAGAACTTGTAACTCACAATATCTCATCATACTATCCTAAAGAAGCAAAACACTAAAAGGAACAAGCGATGCAACAATTATAACTAATGCGAAGAACCGATGATCATGTTGTCATATATATGACAAGGTTTAAATGATGCAAAACACATTGAAAAGATGTCATTTGCATAGCACATCGATAATAATGACATTAGTGAGGAATTTGTAATCATAAGGAATTAATTCCAATTTTATTGGTCCATTTTATTAATGAATTTCCTTGTAGTAATGTATTATAAATGCATGAAACAAGATGCAATTGAATATGTGGATAGCATTGTTAGAAGGGGCTTGTCGACCGATCGATGGACATATTATTTGTCAAATTCGAAGTTACGATTTGAAAGATATGAATTTATTAAAAAAGTTTGTTATTAGCATTTAAATAATTTCGAAATTTTATTTGTTCAAACTTATTTTTTGATGACATATTTGAATTCGTGGCATTTTTCTTCTAAGAATTCATATATTATTTGTGTTATTTGGATTAACCAAATTAAATATATTATTTATTTAATTTTTAATCAGAAAAAGACAATATTGTTAATAGTTTTACTATTTAGGATTATCCATGGTGATATTAAAATGAGTAATTAGATTCAAAATTCAAATTCAAACAACTTTCGTATTCAAACATTTCTGATTTGGTTAACAAATTTGATGTTGTTTGATATATTTGAAAACAGGGGCCTAAACAGAAAACTGGCTAGTGTATAGGGGAATATACATAATTAACCAACAAAGTACAGGGACTGCGTTGCAAAACACCAGATCTGGATCTAGGGAGGGTTTCTCACCGAGGCGTTACCTAGCCTGAGAGGATGACTAGTGGGGGAAGGGTGTGGTGGCAGACACACAACATTGACTGGGCGCCACCATAGCAAAGGTAGTACCCAGGTCAACCTCGCCAAAGGAGCCGGGGTCGACGGTGGCAAGCACATCAAGATGAGAGGAGGGCATGAACAAGTCGGGGGAGTAGCATAGAAGACTTGCCACTTCACGAGGGACCAAAAATGGGCGACATGGAGACTAGGGGATCACTGGAGCGTCGCCGACGTGGGGGTGCTGCGGCGGCGGAGAACAAGTCAGAAGCGAGCGATCAAACCAGAGGAGGCGACATGTCAGGGCGACGCTCGGAAGAAAGCTCAACTCACCCTAAAGTCGATGGGGGGGGCGGGTCGGTGAGGCCGGAGGAGAAACGATGGGGCCAAAATTCAAGGAAGGAGGGCGGCGGCCGAAGATGGAGAAGGATAGCTTGTAATCGATTCCGTGCGCAAAGGGACTAATTGGTGGAAAGGTGACCACGAACGTGGTAGTCCCGGGCAGGTGGTGCATGTGAGGGGGTGGTCCAAAGTGGTGGCGCTAGGGCGTCCAGAGAGGTGGGAGGTGGCGGCGTTCGTAGGGAAAAGAGAGGGGAGAAGGGGTAGCTAGGGCTAGGGTTTGGAAGGGAAGAAGATAACGGAGAGGTCACGCGGCCGGTGTGAGGAGGCTAACGTGATGACGATGGCAGGATGGCCACCGCCTGCCTCCATCTGCAGCAGAGAGAGCGAGAGGTGACAGAAGAACAAGAATGGCGCCGCTGCTGCCTTGAAGCGGTATGGGCCGGGAGAAGCACTAGGTCGGCCCATCGAGAGAGAGAGCCGGGTGTCGTGGTGGTGGCACGGCAGATGCCATGGGTAGGCTAAAGTATAAATAATGGATGCTAGAGGGATCCGAGGAGGAAGATGTAGTGATTTCTACACCAAGTGTCATGTAAATAGATCTATATTCTTCTTCTCAAGAACTACAAGTGCTCCTAGAGCTGTTTCATGGATAAGAAGTAAACAACAACACGAGCCTTACGGTGTAGAATGAATCGATCCCTCCTCAGGATCCCGCGTCCCCCCTTATAAAGAGGTTCCTTGGTTCCTTCTAGGGTTGATGTAGCAAGCATATCCTGAATATGCTTGTCCCAATATGGTAACTCGGCCTCCTTTCCGTCTCCCCATCTATCTCGCTGCAATGTTCTGTAACCTTCACATGTGCGCCTGCTTCCTCACTATCACCTCCATGACGCTTGTCCGCCTTCCGCTGCTCGCCTTGTCCTTGGCTCGCTTAGATTTCTCTTAGCTGCTGACTAGGGTTTGACTATAGGCACCTCCTTCCTGCAAGCTTCATGTTATTCTGCCTTATCTCGCATAACTTGGCTCGGCCTTCACCGCATCTGTTAGTCAGATTATTCGGCCGACTTAACTCATATGTCGGCCGATAAGGTGTTACTCATTCTACATTTGTATGGTTCAAGTATCTCGGCCGAATCTACATGATTCGCCGACACAATCAGTAATTCGCTTAAGGTGAGGGAGACTCCTTCGCCTTTCCTGCCTTGACTTATCCGGTCACCCCCCAACACGGGTGGCTGTAAGTCGCTCTCGGGTCTGCTGCGGTGGGATGTGGCAGGTATGGGTCCTTCCTTTTATTCTTTTAGTTTTCTTTTTATATGTTTCATTTGTTTGTTTAAAATACAAACAAGATCCAAAATAAACCTTTTAGGAATTTTTGTAATCTTTTGAATGAAGGGGTTTAACCAAGTGAGAGATGCGAGGGAAAGATAGAAAGAGGAAAAGGGGATGCCCACAAATAAATTCCATTTGGGCATTTTACAAGATGAAGAAAAATTAGGGTTTAGGAAAAATAATCAAAGCAATGAAATATTGGATCAAGACAAATATCCCACTTTGTAGAAAACAAGAGAGAGAGTAAAGTGATAGCAACATCACACAAGCAAGATACAAAACAAGTTACAAGTGCAATGCAACAATAATTGTAACATTTTAAATTATGATACATGCAATGTGGCATCATGACCATGATGATGATGTCATGATGATACGCAAAGCAGAAACACATCGATTTTGTAGTAGTGGTTTTACCCAAAGTTACAAGTTTGAATACAACTTGTAACCAAGTCGCATCGAGACCTGAGACCTAGCCTCCCCATATATAAAGGCTAGGAGGGTCCAACGAGGAGGGCACGACGCCATAAACCCCCAATAGACAGATCTACGATCCAATCTCTCCACCGCCACAATAGTCAATAGATCTACATGATCTAGGCCTCACCTCATAACCCTAGAGCACACCTCACGCCAGATTGCATCTACGCACTTATAATCATCGGCATCGCCATCAATCAAGAATGTATAAACATGAGTAGGGTTTTGCCTCCAGGGGCTTGAACCTGGGTAAACCTCGTGCCCCCGTGTTGCGAATCTGTTAGCCATTCCGCTATCTCCAGCTTCCCCTCCTTCTCCAAATCCCAAGTCCATAACAATGGGCATTGATGAGTCCAACCCTCGCCCTAAGTGATTCAAGAAGTTCATCGGAATGAAGTTTCTTCATGCGCTTCACCCAATGTGACCAAGACGACAAGGCCACATGTATGAATTATCATTCAAGTTCATTCATTTAGCATCTATATTATGAACATGTGTATCACTACTATCGAGATTCAATAAGAATAAACCATTCATCTCGTGCATGACCGTAAAAGATATTACTCATATAAATAGAACAACCATTATTCTGCGACTTAAACAAGTAACCATCTCACAATAAACAAGAACCATATATATTGTTCATGCTTAACGCAGAACCAGATAATAATTATTTATATTTAAAACTTATCCCGATGGTAGATGAAGAGGGAGCGCACGACAGCCATCACATCAACCTTGGATCCATTTCCAACGCCAAGATCATCACCTTGTCTCTTGCTAGTCTTCGCTTATTCTGCAGCCCCTGCTTCAAGTTACAAATATGAGCAACCAAACCAGTATCAAATACCTAGGCACTACTACGACATTAGTAAGATACACATCAATAACATGTATATCATATATACATTTATTCTTGATGTTGTCGTTCTTCAGATTTGCCAAGTACTTGGGGCAATTCTGCTTCCAGTGCCCATCGCCCTTGCAGTAAAAGCACTCAGGGCCAGCCTTGGGCTTCTTAGGAGCGGCATATTTCTTGCCACCCTTCTTGAAGTTGCCCTTGTTTTTAGGCTTGCCCTACTTATTGAAATTTGTGGTCTTATTGACCAACAACACTTGGTGCTCTTTCTTAATCTCCACTTTAGCAGTTTTCAACATGGAGAAGAGTTCAGGAAATGTCTTATCCATACGCTGCATGTTGTAGTTCATCACAAAGTTCTTGTAAATAGGTGGTAGAGATTGAAGGACACGATGAATCCCCAACGTATTAGGAACTGTTATTCCCAAATCTTGGATTTTATTTGCATGCCTAGACATTTTGAGCATGTTCTCACTAACGGAGCTGCCCTCTTCCATCTTACAGTTAAAGAACTTCGAAGCTTCATAGCTCTCATGCGCCGCATGAGTCTCAAATATCATTTTAAGCTCATTGATTATATTATGAGGGTCGCGGTTCCAAAGCTCTTCTGAAGCTCCGATTCTAAACCGTGCAGGACGGCACACTGAACTATGGAGTAGTGATTCTTCTAAGTGAGGTAAACATTTTTCACCTCATCGGTAGCATCAGTTGCAGGTGGGTCACCTGGCGGTGCATCATGAATCAACCCATCGAGCAGCATCAACCAGGGAATGAATTAATGTCGACCTTCCTCTCCGCCTCCTCGCCACTGCCCTCTCTCTCAAGTTTCAATTGCTCAGATCTGGCCCCTCATCTAATTTTATCCCATATCTCTCAGATCGAGCCATGGGCAAGTCCCTGCAGCATCTCCGCTGTCACGCATGAGGCACGCAATCGCCACCCAGGAGTGGAGGAAGGGGTCCACAGCCGACGGTCTACCATGCCTGCAGCCACCGCACGGGGTCCAATGGCTCCCATGGTTATGACGACGTACCAATGTTTGAAGGACTCCTGGCTGCAACCGCCCATCGTATGCACTACACTACCGTCACTCAGGTTAATTTTTCTCTTGCTCATTCCTCCGCATCGAGCCATGGTATTTGCCTACTTTGCTTGGATGCTAGTTTGGTATGCCTTCCACAGCTCCACCCATGTAAATAATAATAAGTAGAGTAATACAAAAGTAGTTTGTGTTGTGTGGTAGTAGAAGCCACTTGCTTTGTTTATTTATCTCACAGTAAGTTATACGATTTGTATTGTTATCTAGAGTACAAATGATTCAAAGGATGGATACCAATTGACACATCGGATTGCACATCGGATTGAGTTTGTCATGTAGTAACTTATATCTGAACTGGGAGATCACTAGTACATACACCTTTAGCAAACTGGGAAATTACACTTTTCAATTATTAGTCAATATGGAGTACTTCTGTAACGGAATGTTAGCTGGATTCCTGTAAGGCCATTTTCTATTGTTACGTGCAAGAAAAAGAAAGTAAATAGGTTCCACCATGAGACGCAACCTGCTATCAAAGTGGCGAGTCCATTGTGGGATCTGCCACTAGCTATCCTAGCTCACTTTCGACGGTGCCGGAAGCAGAGGTGCCGAGTGGTGACTCCTATCGCGATCTCATGCATAGGTCGCCACCAATCCTCATGCCCGCCTTGCTCATTCCACAAGTGCCAATTGTCATGGCATCTTATTATTTTATTTTTTATATATTGCTTGCTCTTTTGGATCTTAAATTTCTTCCCTATACAATGCTAAGCTAATCCTGTAGAAGAAAGAAGAGACGGATGAAGATAGAGGTACACACTTCTGTGCGGTTCTCATTGTGGAAAAAATCATTGGTCAATGCTATTATTATTCCTCTTGGTGTTCTTTATTTTAGTCAACCTAAGTATATTTTAATATCCAGGAAGGCATAGTGAATTGTAGCGTATGGGTTTAACAATGAAAATTTACATCTCTTTCGTTGTGATGACAAGTTTGACTCCTGAAGTAAGTCGAGATCTTCTCAAATTAAAGGCTAACATCTTGTATTCTCTTTCATGGATAGTTTGATTTCTTATTACGAAGTTAACATTTATGTGATACCAAAAGATTCGTGTTGATCCAGTCTTTCTTTTTTTGTTATTGTCCTTTAAGCATACACTTTGCTAAGTCCTTGTTTTTACTATTCTTTTGAAATAATAATGATGGGAAGTTGTTTTCTGCAGTTATATAAGTATGTTCACTTATGTTTATTGCATTTTTCAGATGGATCTACTTTTCTGATAGTGTAACAATTTCAAAAATAAATTTCTTAGTGTTGGACTTTATTTATCTTCAGACAAAGTAGAAAACGAGTCGACAAGATAACTGCACATATCTTGCCCATCAAGATAACTCTTGAAGATTCTGCATCTCAACATAGATTAAGGTACCTATTATCTCCAGGTTTTTTCTTGCATTGCTGTTCATTCTGATGTAGGATTCTGAAGTATAAATACTTTAGATATAATTTTTTACTTCACATGCAACATTGTCTTAATTCAGTATACTCTTGGTCTAATTCATGCACTCACATCCGCTCACTAGGCGTGTTGCAAATATGATATATTTGCAAACATAAACTAAAGAGAGGACTTTTGTTTTCCAAGTCAGTATTTAGTTTACTGAGATTTATTTCTGCTAGATGCATACACTAACTAGATTATAATAATCGCACAACAATTTTCAATCTTTCCTGAAAGCATGTTTTTTACATGGTGAAAATATTCTCATTTTCAGATGTGTATATATGTCTTTTGACTATTTCGCATGGTGATAGCAGAGCATGTACATACTAGCAGAATTCAGTACAACCTTTCTACTATTTTGTTATCACATCGATTATAAATTTGGAACTTTTTTTGCAGGCCCAAAACAACAGCTAGGACTGCTATATTCGGATAGAAGCTCTGTACATTAGAAGGCAGATCATTAGTATATAGGATTAGTTAGAACTTCATATTTTGAATAAGTTATGTACTCAAAGAGATATTACATGTAATGGATCGGATTTCAGTAATCAATTATGATATGTTTCTTCGTGCAATGAATTCACTCTCGATTTGTGTGTGTTTTTCTAAGTACCTTATGAAGCCTATATACTCTTGCCGAGGAAAAAAGTACATCTTCGAGCAACCAGTCACTTAGCCTAAAAATAATATAAATTTGGAAATAAAATTATTCCACCCGTGTACCTTTTGCTCCAACAGAAATGAGCGTTGCTTGACATATGTTGCCACTTTGCAACGCTCTACACATTGGTTACTAACACCTCTATATGCTGTATTGTACCCTATCAACGCCCAAAAACGAACGCATATTAAACTGCTGGTATGACTGCTAGCAATGCCTATATGTATGTTTAGATCCAGACCCATGAGTGGCGGTAGGGGGGGGGGTCTTGTTGTAGTGCCAGCATCACGACGACGTGGTGGTGGAGGAGAGAATCCTGCAGGTCTTCACCTAAGCCGGAGCAACAGGAAGGAGGAGGAGGAGGGTGGCGGCTAGGGTTGGGAGCAAGGGGCAGGGGTGCGCCCTCTCCTCCCCTCTTTATATAGAGGGGGTGTGGCTCGGGCATCCCCCTAGGCCCTCCCCTCCTAGGGCACAAGACATAGGGGAGAGGGGATAACTTGTCCCCAAGTTTCCCCCTTTCTATCTTTAGGGTTTTGCCCCTTTCCTTTGGGGTTGGCCGGTTGGGCCTCTAGGGCTTGGTGCGGATGGCCCATGATCCCCCGCAGCATCCCTATGAATCATGTGGTCCCTCTCGGGGTGGTGGGCCCACTGGTGTTCCCTTCTAGAACATTCTAGACTCTCCGGTCAAAATACCGAAACTTTTTCCAAACCCCGGAAAATGACTTTGATTATATGAATCTTATTCTCCGGACCATTCCGGATCTCCTCGTGATGTCTTGGATCCAATCCAAGATTCTGAACAACATTCGGTCTCCAACTCATATTCCATATCTACTTAAAACAACATCAACCTTATGTGTCACCCTACGGTTCTAAACTATGTAGACATGATCAAGACACCTCTCGATCAATAACCAATAGCGGGACCGAGATCCATAATGGCTCCTACATATTCAACAATGACTTCGTGATCAAATGAACCATTAACATACGATACCGATTCCCTTTGTTGCGCGATACTTTACTTATCCGAGGTTCGATCGCCGGGATTCCATACCTAGTTCAACCTCGTATCGATAAGTACTCTTTACTCGCATTATGCCATGACATCCCTGGTGACCTAGTCACATGCTTGCAAGCCAATTGGATAACATTCCACCGAGAGGGCCAGTATATCTATCCGTCATTTGGATGGACAAACTTACTCTTCATCCATGCGCTTCAACACATACTTTCAGAATACCTAATGCCACCTTTATAACCACCTAGTTACAGAAGTGGTGTTTGATGTCATCAAAGCACTCATTTGGTGATGGTGATTAACATGATCTCATGGTCGAAGGACTAGGTTAGTATGTATTTGAAAGCTTGTAGCAAAACGAACTTAATGACTTTATCTTATGCTATGATTACAATCAGTGTGTGTCCATCAAATCATTATCCTAATGATATGATCTTGTTATTAATAACATCCAATATCCATGATCAGAAACCATGATCATCTATTAATCAACAAGCTAGTTTAACAAGATGCTTACTAGGGACTCTTATGTTTAAAAACACACAAACATTAATGTTTCCTATTAGCACAATTATAGCATGGGATGTAAACATTTATCATAAACACAAAGATATAATAATAACCACTTTATTATTTCCTCTTGGGCATATCTCCAACAGCATGAGCAATACACGCAAATCGAGTGGACAAATTTTGTGATGTAATAATGTTGTTCTTTAATTATTTTACTTAAAGGCTTCCTTTCATCGGCCATATCGATAATAATCTTGGTCAAGAGTTGAACTCTACCATCGCTTCTTTTATAGGTCTTTGCCCATCAACCAAGAGGAGTCAACTCTTTCTCCAATAGTTTCAACACAGGCTTTGTAGATCTTTTTAAGGTTCTCGATCTTTTCTCTAATCTCATCCCATTTTTACTCTTTCTGAGAAGAAGGTTTAGGAGAAGATTTGAGAGAATATCCAAAGGTTATACCTATAAGGATTGAGGGCGTTCTTCATGGTTCCTCCTTGTTCCACGGGCGAGCATCTCTAACTTGTGTTGAAACATGTCTTTCCGCTAGGGGAGTGGAACCACTTGAGTAGATTATCTAGTTGAGGAGGACGAACAATCCCCTCGAGCTCCCTTTTCTTGTCCTTCTTGGTCGATCTTCTTTATATGAAAAGGTCAGATAGCTCTTGAACGATTAAGGAAATCTAAGATGTCATGGCAAAAGGCTAAGAAAGATTAACCCTTGATCTGAAGGTGAAAGCAAAGGAAGAAAGGAAAATAGGTGAAATCAAAAGGAAAAGAAAACCTAAATAAAAAGGGGTCTAAGGTCGGTCCCGTAATACACGAAAGGGACTCTTCCCACGACGCGCCTGCATCACAATCGCACTGATTACAAAAGAGTTTTTTAGATTAGGCGAATGAGAGAACACATGAAACTAATGACCTGCCATATGGGTGGGTGTTTCATACAACGTGGTCGCATTGCAACCTCGAAACACCCTGTAAGTATCGGCACCATAACGACCATAGGTACGGCCGCATGCATCTGCATTTCCCGGCCATACTGCTTCGGGGAGAAACAAGGAGAAAAGAGAGAGAGATGCCAAGTTTATAATCTACCATCGACAGTGCATCCGCGGCATTTAACCGCTTGTACCAGGTCGAAAAATAGCTCAAAAAATTCAGAAAAATAGAAGGAAATAAAGTACACAACAAGTTTAACCTAAAAACTTCCATGACCGCAAAAAACAAAGCCACTAAGATCTTGTTACCTTTACTTTGTTTGATGTATTCTCGGCCTTAATTAAATAAATTAGCTTCACCATATTGACATACCCAACTCTATATTTTAAACGCTTCCTATTAACAATCCAGATGAGGAAGGAGTAGTGTTTTCAACTTTATCGCCTCAGGGGTATGCCTTCTCTACTTCATAAGGTCCTTACTACTTGGATTTGAGCTTTCCTCAACAATTTTAAGCCTAGAGTAATGGAGAAAACCTTATCTTTAGATTTAAATTTCTTACTTTCTATTTTCCTATCATGCCTTTTTTACTTTTCCTTGAATATTCTTACATTTTCATAAACCTCATTTCGAAGTTCATCCAAAGCATGAATATCTAAAATACGCTTTTCTCATGCGCTTTAAAATGAAAATTCATAGTTTTAATGACCCAACTAGCATTATGTTCTAATTCTAAAGGAAGATGACAAGTTTAACTATATAGCATCTTATATGGTTTCATTCCCATTGGATTCTTGAACGCGGTGCGATACGCCCATAATGTGTCCTTGAGATTTATAGCCTAATCTTTTCTCGATTTATTCACCGCCTTTTGAGTATGACTTTAATTCCCAGATTTGACACCTCCACTTGTCCGCTGGTTTGTGTGGGTGATATGATATTATGAGGCTACACGATGATCGATTTCATATTTTGAAGTATATTCTGAAAGTACCTTTCATAAAATGAGTTCACCATTAGTAATCAAATATCGGGGACTCCAAACCTGGAAAATATAATGTCTTTAATCATCTTGATAGATGTAGCTGCATCGGCATGAGAGGTGGGTATAGCCCACCCACTTGGTAACATAATCAACAACAACAAGAATATGTGTTGGGATATACTTTCCTGATATACCCACATGACTCACGACAGTGGCCCACCAATGGGTTAGAGCTTTGCTTCACGGCACTACCGTAGAAAGAGGAGGAGCGGCCTGCCACGACAAGGCCCGTAATGCTACCGACTTAGGCCTATAGTATTACTTGTAGTCCAAGATGTACATAGTTACCGACTCAGAACGAGCCGGATAGGTCTCTCAGAACCCTAGGCCCGTGAATATATAAACCGGCCTATGGGAGCCTTTAGGGCACAACTCAATACACACAACCACAACCAACTCGCATGGCTAACCTCTCTTGTAATCTTATATAACATACGCCTTACGCCGATATATTATCAAGTTGTTAGAAGGAGTAGGATCCGATCACCACAATCGGATCTGAATCTAGGTAAACTTGTGCTTACCACTCGAACATCCAACATCTCACACCCTATCCTTCCAAGGCCACTAGGACCCCTATGGCATTTCTTGTTTACAATCCGACAATACATTGGCGCCCATCGCAAGTGTGACCTTGGAGCGCCGCTCCAGGCAGAATCTGCAAGGCAGGAATCACAAAACAAACGCCATGGGTCGGTGGTCTATGCTAGTGATGTCCCTCTCATCCTTCTCAACAAGACATGGATTCCGCTTTGAAACCCGTAACCATTCCACGATCATGTCCATCGGCGAACGATATTCATCTCGATTTTGCTAAACCCGCCAAACCCACCCTTGAGGTGATGACCATGGCGAAGAACAATACAGATCTACTTTGTCCTCAAAGGTGGAAGAGTTCAAGGTCCAGAGAAAATGGAACCCGCCCACCCACTCCTCAGAGTGGAAGAAGAGGTGGAAGAAAATCCAGATCTGAATTCCCGATGAGATCGGATACATGGATGAGGAATATATCTGCCACGGCTCACATACCGGACGCCGAAAGCAAAAAACTACCCTTGAAGCACAGGATAAAGGAGATGATAAGCCTCACATCGACATGGAGCAATCGCTGAAATCATGGAGAACTTTGAGATGGAGGAGGCGAAACCCACCGTGCCACTACTTCAAGAACATGAACAAGAAGAAGCACTATTTCGTACCACATAAGCATTGGATCCAACTCGTCGATGTCGGAGCTGGTAGCGATTCGTCCTATACGCAATCGAAAAACACCGACTCACTTGGCTCTTCTCAGAGTCAATCACGCCGCAAGAACTTTGAGACTTCGACAAAGATATGGAGGAGTATGAACAAGAGCACATCTCCAAGCAAACGCAAGGTTAGCTAGAAAATCCTCCTAGTCCATATGATAGCATGGATGAAAGCTACACCTCGCAGGATGATATGGATACTGGAGATTTGTCCGAGGTCCACAAGCCAACCATGGCGGAAAGGACTAACAGAAGTTTATCCCCCAGTACCGGACCAAAAGCCATCTTTGCCACTAGTACGCACGTTAAGGCTACTGGGCGGTCAAAGAAGAAGAAGAAGAACAAAATCCACACCAGAGCGGACGTTGAGGAAACCAACGGAGAAAAAGTTGATGAAGAGATCGAGATGGAGAATCAGGACGAAGATCCAATTAATACCACCCCGATCGACCCTCCTGTGGATGGACACGTTGTCACCAAGGGTGCACGTGAAATTTACTGAGATGTTCTTATGATTCCAATCCCAACGGCTCCGGATCTTACACCGGAGGCACTGGAGAAAAGGGATGAGGTCCTAAAAAAGCATCGCTTGTTTCTACTTGAAGAGGCCGCGGCCTGGCCGAGATGAGGCAGCGCTAGACAAAGGGTCCCGCCAAGTATCACCAGATTTCGCCACATCCAAACAAGATAAGGGAGGTCCGCTTTGCTAACAAGAATCCAGATATCCACAAAGATCTATTTGACGGAAAAGTTGGAGAGAAGATCTGAGTCTACAGCACACCGTTGGAAAACGCTGCTGCAGCTCGAGCCATCGTCGCCAACAATCCGTCTCCGCAGCAGGTCTAGTAGTGTGTCGCGTTACTGGACAAAGGATTAAAGCAGCAAAAAACGGCCGCGTCATTCAGTGGCAAGTTAGCCTCAAAGTCCGAGTTTTGCCACACTGGCGCTGACCAAAGCGCTGGCGTAAGGCTTCGCAAGGATACGAATCAACGCTATCGTCCCCGTGGAGAAGAAGAGAATTCAAGAACCGCTCAATGGCTACTCTCAGGCCGGCACGTGAATGGGAAATACTTATTCCGGCTGCGTCCGAAGACGCCATCAGGGCAATGGTTCCTCATCAGGACCATCATCGGAAAACAACCGTTATAGAGAAGACCCAAAACAAGCCTCCAGCGAGAGGAGCAAGATCATCTAAGGATGACACCACCGAGCCGTCCGGCTGGCAACGCTGCATCAAGAGATGATCCGGATCGTTATGAATCATAGGACGATGCCCAAGAAACAGCATCGAGTTAGTATAATGAGGCTCCACCGCCACCACCAAGAAACCCAAAGGAAATAATCCACTAGGGCCACCATTGCCTCCTAGCAAAGGACTATGAAGGATCCGACACGCCATGGAAGCCGCAGGCGAAGGCGCAATGGTGAGAGGAGAAGCAGAACCGACTCCACCGCAGAAGCCGTGAGCCTCCAAGGCGAGATCTCTCGCCAAACGATGCTCGCCATCGCATTGAATCAAACATAGAAGCGTTCGGTACAAGGAAGAAGACGGTATGTGGGACCCAAGTGTTGACCATGCATACGCTGACCAAATATCCGCTGACTTTGGTATTGCCAAACACATTCAGCCCTCCACGACGGCACAAGAGTTTCGCCAGATACCTGGCTCCATGATTTCTTCCAGGCCTGCTGCATCGCCAAAGGAGGAAACAGCCTGGTTGTAGTCCGATATCTCCCGCTCATGCTGAGGAAGACGGTCAATCATGGCTCAATGAATCGCTAGAGAATTCAATTCACAATGGTGTGATACGCAGCGCGCTCTTTCAAACTTCGAGGAACATATAGGAGGCCCTGACAGTCGAGACTTGCAGCGTTGCACACAAAGACCGGAGAAACCTGCCGTGATTACTTCGGACGTTGATTGATATGAAAACTCCCAAGGAGTAAACGAGCAACCGCGATAGAAGCTTTTATTGTAGGACTTCCAGTCGGACTTTTACGTCACAGACTGAAGCGTGACCATGTCACAGATTTGGGAGAAATGATAGAGACGACAAGCAAGTATGCTGACGCCGATGATGATTTAGAAGGGCTGCTAAATAGTCTGGCCAATCCCAATGCGACCAAACAGCCAAAACAAACTCAGAAGCGCAAGAACACCTCGGATGAAAAGTCGGTTCGACAACGCAGCTGTTAACACAACGTTCGGATCTGGAGGATGAGGAGGGCGCGGAGGCGGCTGGGGTAGAGGCTGTGGAACTTCCTGAATCCAGGGCAGAGGAGACCAATAACCCGGAAGAACCTATACCTGGGTCGATATTGCCAATAATCCCTATGTCCACCACATGGATAGTAACGAAGGATCTACCCACACAAATGTCGAGTGTCGCTTCAATGAAGACATCAAGAAAGATTTAATCCGCTGGCCAGAGCGACTAAAAAGGAAAGAAATATTCGAGAAAGGAAAGGAGCCCAAGGAAGATTCCGACATGGAAGAAGCGGAAGCTGCTGAGAGCCCAAGTCGGATGGAAAGAAAACTTTTCCGACTAAGAAAGACGATATGTCCGCTTCCTTGATCCCAACCCGCTAAGGACAAAAGGCGGTTCTTCGTGAGCTCACGCCACAGCCTGCTGTTCCACGCCTCGGATTGGTCGAGGTAACTATCACCTTTGATCATTCGTATCACCCGAGGAAAACGCATCGTCGGGAAAGTACCGTCGCCAATCCTCTTATTGATGGCTATGAGTTCTCTAAAACAATCATGGACAAAGGGAAGTAGCATCAACATCCTCTACATTGAGACGATCCACGCATGAAGCTACACGAGAGCCGCTTGAGTTACGAGTGTAACTTTCCATGGCATTGAACCGTGGAGACAAAGGATTCTCTGGGTGAGATTACTCTAGTTGTCACATTCGGAACCCGAGACAATTACCGGACCGAGCCACTCTCTTTTGAGGTGGTACCATTCAAAAGTGCTTAACACTCCATCTTCGGACGTCCGCCATCATGCTCATGGCTCATCCTCGTTACATCTACAACATGATTAAACTTCCAGTGTCTAAAGGGTGTAATCACCGTGACTGGAAATCCGAGGAAGGCGTGAGAGTGTGACGAAGGATCTGCCTTTGCCGCCATGCCGCACGCCTCGGAGTACTGTGGAGATCAAGAAGGCCATCAATCCGCACGAGATGCCCGCCACGAAGAACGATGTGAAGCCAAGTTTACGCTCAAGGCGCCTAAGAGATGAAGAAAACGCCGCTAAGGAAGATGATCCTCCAAGACGATTTAACATAGGGGTAGGCTTAGCTAACGATAGGAAAGAGCATCACGAGTTCCTCAAAGCTAATAGTGATATCTTCGCATGGCAGCCTTCTTACATGACTGGAGTACCTACTTAACTTGTGAAGCACTCTCTAATGTGTACGATGTTAAACCCGTCAAACAGTCCCACGACGGTTTGGTGACGAAAGCGAAAGAAATAGCCAAGGAATTAGCTCGACTAGAATTAGAGGATTTTATAACAGAGGTCATCCATATAGATTGGGTGGCAAATCCTGTACTCGCCCCTAAAAAGGAAACCATTGATTTAAGGATGTGTTGATTATACCACTTGAACAAGGCATGTCCAAAGATTCGTTTCCGCCAAGAATCGATCAAGTTATCGAATCAACGGCAGGTTGAACCACTCGCTTTCACGCATATTCCGGATATCACCAAATACCGATGAAAAAGTCGGATCAAATCAAGACGTCTTTCATCACTCCTTTTGGAACCTTCTGCTACAAAACTATGCCTTTTTGGCTTAAAGAATGCAAGAGCAACATATCAACGCATTATGCAACGTTGCTCTCAACGATCAATCGCACACAACGTCCTGGTATACGTAGACGGCATAGAAGTTATGTACAAAAAGAAGGAAACTTTAATTTCCTACTTGGATGAAACATTTGTTAGTCTACGAAAATTCAATATGATGCTTAATCTGGAGAAGTGTTTCTTTGGAATTCCAGCCGGAAAATTGTTAGGTTTCATCGTCTCTAAGCGAGGCATAGAGGTGAACCGGGACAAAATCAAGGCTATCCTAAACATTACCAGGCCGATCATCAAGGACGCATAACGCCTCACTTGTTGCATTGCAATGTGATTCGTTGTCACCGCTCGCAAAAGAGCCACACCTTTGTACAAACTCTTGAAGAAAACTGACAAATTTGTCTGGACTCAGGAAGCTGCAACTTCTCTACAAAGTTTGAAAGATCTACTTTCAAATCCACTAGTTCTCAGCCGTAATCCCTCATTTAACCCATGTTACTTTATCATGCATTAACGACCAATAAGGTCATAAGTGTGGTAATGAGTTGAAGGCTGAGGAAGAAGGCCACGAGCATAAGATGCAGCGCCAACTTATTACCCGAGTGAGGTCCTGACAGAGTCAAAACAATGGTATCCACACCATCAAAAGCTATAATATGGAGTGTTCATTGCATCCAGAAAGCTACGCTACAATTTTCAAGAGCACAAGATCATAGTGGTGAGCACAGCTCCCCTACGAGATATAATCAATGATCGCAACGCCACATGACGTGTTGTGAAGTGGGGAATAGAGCTTGCAGCTTTTGACATTGAGTACAAACCACTTAACAGTAATCAAGTCCCAAATTCTTGCCGACTTTGTTGTTGATTGACAGAACGGCAGAAAATATAGGCCATCCATACTCAAAATTTTGGACCCTTCACTTTGACGGATCTAAAGCACGAGTAGGCTCGGGGGATGGCGTGGTGCTCAAATCACCCCAAGGAGATAAGATGTTCTATGTGTTGCAAATACACTTCACGATAACCAATAATATTTCCGAGTATGAAGCATTGTCATGGGATAATGATGGATGGCCAAAAACATTGGCATATCAAGACTTATGTGTTACGGAGACTCGGATTTAGTTGCTCAAGTATTCGATATCTGTAATGCAAATGTTTACGACAAGATACAAAGCTATCGTGGATGAACTATATAAATCGCTCAAGGGTTTTGAGGTTTAACACATCCCTTGAGCAGAAAATGAGGAGGAAGATGCTCTATCAAGGATAGGCTCAAGGAAACAAGTACTGATGGAGCTTTTTTAGAGCATTTAAGGGTCCCTCCATAGTCGGAGTTGATGAGGACTATCCACTAAATCGACTCACCTTAATAACAATTTGGCTGTAATTCCCAGCTGGACAAAACCCTATCGATTTCCTAATAGATGGAAAACTACCCAAAGACGTAAGTCTTAAGCCGCCAGATTGTCCCGCAGCAAAATCATACACTATAATAAATGGTGAGCTCTATAAATGGAGTGTTTCAAGCGTGTTTCAATCGATGTATTTCTTCGTAAGGAGGAAATCTTAAGAGAAATCCACGAAGTGTGGTCATCATGTCGCAGCCAGATCCTAGTGGCAAAAGCCGACATTACTGCATTCTTTTGGCTTACAGCCAAGGCGTATGCCATAAACTGGTCAAAACGCGCAAAGGCTGCCAAAAGTACGCCATCGTGCACATGTTCCTTGAATACCGCAAACAATCCTTATTACATGGCCGTCATGTCTGGGGGCTTGATATGGTAGGTCCGTCAGATGACAAATGTGGATTTACTCACCTACTAGTGATGCTGGATAAATTTACAAAATGGATTGAGGCTAAACCCGTAACAAGTTGCGATGGAGCCACAACCGTAAAGTTCGCCGAGGACGAATCATCAGATTCGGATATCCGCTAAAGACAATTACTAACAATGGGAGGAACTTTACTATGGGTTAACTTGTCAATTTCGAAGAACAAGGGATCCGACCGATATTGCACCATCACACATCCACAAGCTAATGGACAAGTCGAAGAACTAATGGTTTTATTCTATCCGGACCGCCGAGGCACCGCCGTCAGTAAGCCGTGGGGGCTTGGGCGTAAGAATTACCGTCTGTGATATGGAGCTTACGACAACCCCCAATGATCGACCGCTATACTTCTTTCTTCTTGGTCTATGGTGCGTAGGCGCTCTTCCAAGTGATTTGATTCATCGTGATCCACGAGTCAAAGCGTATATCAAGAAGATGCAGAACTTTCTGATAAGATGATATCCATATAATCAAGAAGTACGCTGCTGTTGCCGAAAGTAGATCTACAAATTTTATCGCCAGGTTACACAAGTATCATAGTTAGAGAGTGCAAAACCGTTCTTTCAGAAAAGGCAATTTGGTTCTCCGAATTGTGCAAAAGAGGAATCACAAACTTTCCCCAATTTGGTGTAACATCCCTAAAATCATGTTTCAAAATCCATGCATATCATCCATGCATCCATGATCATTTAGGGTTCCATTTTCAAACCATTTCAAAACAGGAGCATATGTTGCTCATTATTTTATGTAAGTATGCTCTAGCCTTAGTGCTATTTTCTAATGAGAAGAGTACTTGTTTTGTTTAGTAATGTTTTGAATTCAAACTTAAGTACTTTCCAAAGCTTGAGCAAAGTTTTCAAAACAAAGTGTGAAAATAAAACCAATATTATACATATGGTTTATATCACATTAAGGCTTGGTTTTATTTTTATTTTCAAATGATCAAAGTGATTTTGAGTAAATAGTAGTGTTTCACACACATTTGAATACTAAGTTCACTGTTTAAAAATTTAGAGAAGATTTGAAATCAAACTTGTTTGAATTAGGGTTTGAAATCATTTATAGAAATTCAAACAGAAAATGAAAAGGAGTAAAGGAAAAAAAAAGCAAACAGCCAAACTGGCCCAACCCAGCCCAACTCGACCCATCTAGCCCAGCAACTCCCTCCCGCGAATCGTTTTCTTTCACTCACAACCACACCCACGGAGTCACCGAATCTGACCGACCCACCTTCTTTCCTCTCACGACAACCGCGCTCCATTACCCAAGATCATCATCAAGCTTCCCTGCAATGATCGTTCATCCACAAATCACTTCCTAAGCGGATTGATTCGGGCTTCAATTCACCATCAATGCTCGAGTAAATCACGCCTGCCTTGTTACTTTAAACCCCTCTGCCCCTCTCCATTTTCCCCAAACCCCAAGCACGTAGCGCCTCAGTCGCGAATTCTCGCTGAGACCTCGCTGTTCGACGAACCGCAGCATCAATTCCGGCCAACCCCGACCACCCCTCTGCTCTGGGTTCACACGAGTAGGCTCCACTTCACCTTGTGGACCTCCCAGTACCACTAGCTTGCCCAAGACGCGCCCCGTAACGGCAACGCAATCGACCAGGCCACCGCCTTCGCTTCAACTCCGACGACCTCCGGGTAATTTCGACCGCCTTTCCCTCTCGCGACACCCGCGACTAGCATCGTCTTTGCGCATTCGACTCCACCGCCTTTTGCCTTGGCATGATCTGCACCTCGCCAACATCGACGGTCAGAAGTATCCGTCGCCGTGGACTTCTCCGACGAGCAATCCACGACGACTCGAGCGCCTTCGCCAACCGAGCACACGCCAAGCATCTCCTCATCACGGCGATTCTGGTGAGCATCTCGACCTCCTGGCGCTAGTCACGGCAAGCTTGCAGCCGAGCGGTCACCGTCATTGCCGCCAGCCGCCACTTGTTGGTCGTACCGCTAGGCCGCCTGATTTAGATCCAAAGGGACGCGAGAACATAGCCAAAGGGGTAAGTATAGATCTGAGTCATGGTTTAGTTACATCTAACGCTCGGAAGCGTGATCCTGAGCGAAGCGGCTACCAGCCTAATCGTGGATCGCCGCCACAGTGGCAGTATGCTCTTTTGTTTTAAATTTCTGAATTAGATCTATTAGATGTTTGAATTGTTTAATTCATAAATTTTGAATGCCACGCCCAAATTTGACAAATTTTATATCAATGGAATCAGAGAAAACCTTCCATCCTGTGGAATGTGTTTAATGTTTCTGCCTCTCGTTAAAAATGGTTATTTTTACATAAACATGTAGGCCTATTTTGTGTATAATAATTATTTGAAAAATGTTTTAATGTTCTGATAAAGTTTATTTATCTTGTTTTGTAGTTGTTTATGATGCAGTACCATACACTTGTCTTGTTTGGTGTAGAAAATCATCACATGGCATTATGCATGCATCCATATATTTTGCTTGAATTTATTTTTGTATGTGATTTTGGTGCTATTATTTTATGTGTAGATTTTGGTGCAAATAGTGATTGTGGATTGTGAGGATTGTAGCTACTCTCCATACTACCAAGGGCAAGTGGTGCTTCATGATTTTATTCCTAAGTTTTCAACTTTTATTATTAGAAATATTTTGCTAGTCTTGCGTATGTATATTTTTTGGTCTATATGCCATGCTTGGGAAATCCTAGTAGTTGTAGAATTGCTAGAAATATTTCTAAGTCTTATCAATGTGCCATGCTTAGCCTAGCTAGTAGCAACCAAGGGGGTGGTTATATACAGGCTATGAATAAATATTTCTAAGTCTTTGGACTATGTTTTGCTTAATAAAACAACTAAGTGAATGAAACACCTGGGTGGGAAATGGAAAGAATAGGTTATTGAGTGGTTGGCACAAGGCCCATTTATATGGTTTACCTCCTAGGTATCTCTACTCTGTGGAAAGCCACCCAGGAACAAAGGGATTTGAGATGCCATATGTTAAGAAGCTTCTAGTGCAGCCACTTGGCATAACATATGGGCTCTGGCTCGGATCACATAGGTTGCAATAACTTAGCCATTTGGGATAGCTTGGTGGTACTGGATGATAGGTTGAATGCGCCCATTTGGTCTAAGGGAAGAGCTTTCAAAGGTCCCTGCTCTTGGTGAAAATCAAGTCTTGTGGGGAAAGTGCACAACCTCTCTCTAGATGGAAAAATCCAAGTACTTAGCCATGTCCCTGGTATTGGGACAACTTGAGCATCAAGACATGGAAGCCATCAAGAATCTCCCTATCCCAATTTCTCTAAGTAAAAAACTTCATAGGTTGAAAAAGGTGTGAAGGGACCCTCAATGTCTATTGGTGGTTCCTTGGGAAAGATTTCTTTACTAAAGAAAACTTAGTGTTTTCAACTAATAGGAAAAACCTATTTTGAGCAGCAAGCAAGCCTAAGCTACACTTAGCCAAAATGCATATAGTATCTAGTCCACCAATATTCTACTTAAGGTATCACTTGCCAATACTATTCCAAATATCAATTGAATCAATCGTGGTTAGAATCTTGTGATGTTGGCAAGATATTCGATGTTGAATAGGAGTCATGAGTATACACTCCAACATGCTTACTGTACATGAAGATGAAGACTTATTTATTCTTATTATAAATTTGAACTTGTATTAGGGGTATGTGGCCATGGGCAGTTTGTAAAAGACTATGTTTGTCTCCTAAATGACTTGTAATAATGACCTTTGTTTTGTGTAATTCATCTTAAACTGTGGATGCTAGCATTGATCCAGGGACTAGCATTGGTAATCATGTTAGGATCCTTTCCTTGCTAAAAGTGAGGGATCTTACATTTGGGAAGGACCTTTGTGGTGTAGTAGAAGTTCTACATAATGGGTCGGTATTATTTAACCGACATGAGACCAGCCAAGGAAAGACCTCGATACTCGGAAGAGAAAGAGAGTCAGGTACATTTAATTTAGATGAAATAAACCATCCATGGAATATTGCATAGTTGTTACCTCTATTCTTAGTTATATTTTGTAATCATATATGTATATGTTCAAAGTGAAATAAAGTGTTGGTTTCATATGTTATCTTTGAGTTTTTTACATCTTATTTTAAAGAGCATGTAATTTTTCAAAAATCCCAGAATGCTTGAGTACTTTATGCCTATGTTCGTTTCGGGTTATTTATTTTTGAATATTTAAACATGTTACCTTAGGGTACAAAGTTTAATTTATTGTCTATACTTTAGGTTTTTTTATCCGATTGCTTAGACGCCAGCATTTTCCGCTGAGTAATGTTGGTACCGAAGTCGGGCTTGTTTCCGAAGTTTAAACTAGTTTAGCCATTGCTTCTCCGTTACATGACAAAGTTTCATGGCTGCCGGGCTGCCCATGAAAGGGACGAGGCAGAGCCGATAAAAACGAAAAGTAGTATAAAACACGTAGTGCTTTAAATTTTCACACATACATAATAAATATATAAGCAAAAGTGCTACGATAGTAAAAAACATTATTTTACAAGACCGATAAAATAAATAAAAAATTGTTTATCATTACATTGCCATGAGTTCGCATTACCGATAAATATTAACTATGTCATAATCAAAGTGTGGTGATGAAGTTGTGTGGAGCACCAGAGTCACTGGCATTGTCACCTCAACTTCGTGACTCTAAGCATTGTCAGTTTCTAGCCTTGGGGCCAGGGAGGCGCGTATGGCTGGGATTTGAAGAATGGCGTCAGGATATTGGTCATCTCCCACACGCATAAGCATAACCTGCACAAGACTCTTGGATGGCCTTTGATGATCATGGGTTACCCTCATCATCATCCTCGCAATGCCCTTTGGTAATGTGCCGATTTCCATCTCGGGCCGTGGTGGCTCATCACCATGGCCGAGTTGTTCCGGCAGCAAATTATGTAGATTCCAGTCTTTGATAAGCTTCAGAATCTCTGACTTGTCCCTAACTCGCAGTACCGACATTGCGCAAGTCGAAGCTTGATTGACTTTACCACCTCTTCTAGAGTTTCACAAGTCGTAAAATATATCTCGGTTTGCTTAATGCCGAGGCAAGGTTCAAGGTAGAGAGTCGGAAGATTTAGGGGATGGAAGAACCAAAATTCAAAATTTGGCCAAAAGAAAGTCGAAAAAATCAAATAACAAAAGAAAATTCGAATCTTTATCGAAGAATAAGAGTGATTCTATCGGTATGCCCGCGGAGATCGCTCACCACTGGCCGCGGTCTCCGCAAGATCCCTCTCGAATATCAAACTTCTTGAGATCAGCTTGCTCTTATCTCAGGAGGGCTAGGGATCTTGAGCCTCATGGTCTCGTGATTGTTTGATTCTAGGACCGCAATGGCGAATTTCTCTCATTTCAAAGTTAGCCTCAATCTGTCCCGAGTTTATATCTTCTATCTCCAAAGACCTTGAAGTTCTCGGTTGCTCTAATTCATCTTGTTGGATTGACACAACATTTCAAAAGGCAAAATATCAGTTGACAAAAATAAAGTTTGATATGACAAAAAGATAACCGATAAAGAGGAAGTCGGAAAAGTTTACCTCCGCTATCTTTTCTAACTTTCAACTTTGACTCTCAACAAGAAAAGCCTTGATTTCTTTGCATTTATTGCTAATGTTCTTACACCCTGGTTCTGACACAATTTTCAGAAGTTCTAGAGATCGGAATACCGGGCCAGACGGGTTAATATGACTCGAAATGCAAATTTAATTCAAGTAAAATTATAGCATGATCCTTGGGGCTATATTACAACGTTTTTGCAACCTAAAAGCATCAAACTGATGCAATGATGTTTATCCGACTTATGCTTGGGGCTAGAGGATATGATAAATAAATGCAAACAAGAATCATAAATCCACAATGTGTTCTGTGTGTGTTTTCAACCGCCAGCCGGAAACACCTTCTCAGAGGAAGAGGGGAAGACCCGTCATTGGATGTTCATGACGCGATTTTAGCGTCCACCAAAAATTCTTGGTCCAGGAGGTTGACCAGCTTGACGTCTCCTTCCCTCTGCTCGCTGTTCTAGAGTCGGCGGTTTGCTTCTCAAGACTGGATTGGAGCCGTACCGAGACTCTCTTCTTTTCCTCTTGAAGCAGAGATAAATGAGCTGCCATTTTATCCATTGCTCCTGTAGATATTACCATGGGATCATTACCCTTGACGGGTTCACCATTAGTTGCCCCGTCATCAACGCAGACTGTGGCTTTTTGAGATTTTGCCGCGATCGTGGGAGGCGCGTAAGCCCCCGTACGATGGAGTAATGATGAGCCGATGGCATAGTAGGGAGATTACAACTTTTGCTAACACATCTACTTGCCCGGCTTGGTCTTGCTCTTCAACGTTGATTTAGCTCTAGAACACGAAAATCCTAAATATCGGTGTGATCTCGAAAGAAATAAAGGTACAAGAGTACTAAAATAAAAGATAGGGTGCTTACTTTTTAACCACAAGACTTGGCTACCAACAACAACTTATTTCGCTTACGCTTGGAGGCGGGGCGGCAAATTCTTGCAACTCATCATCCTCCGTCGCTCCGGATCGTCAAGCATAGCCTCTAGTGGAGCTAGCTCAGACTGGAGAGTTTATCGAGTGACAAAGTCGAAAAGCATCGATGAAGAAAGAGTCGAGAAAGAACATAAAAGAACGATAAACGCGAAAAGTAGAGTTGAAATATTTACCGAGTCAAGACGGTTGGTCGATACATCTTCATGGAAACTTCCGAACTTTTCGCTCCACTCTTCCTTGATCAAATATTGCATAAGGGTCTTGTAGTCCTTCGCCACGATCCCGCTTGAACCTAATTCAAGATCTTGTGTAGGGTTTCAGAGAGCATGGAAAACAAAAAATTTCTACCGTGACACAAACAAACAAGCCAAGATCTATCTACTAGATTGTAGCAACGAAGTCGATGGAATAACTCACACCTCAAGATTCCAAAGT